>CM036586.1:193997571-195460071 GCA_020745705.1 Hemiprocne comata | reverse complement strand
CCCCGCCCAGCTCGCCCCGTCTGGCAGCCCTGCACCGCGCCGCCAATCGTGGGGCCTCAGCGCCCCCTGGCGGCGATGTGTGGCAGCGGCGGCGGGGGATGGGGTGTGGGCTGGGGGCTGCAGGCGGCAAGAGGGCGAGAGGGGCTGTGAGGCAGCTCGGTCCCGTCGGGTCCCGCCGCAATCAGCCACCTCTGCCCCCACCCCCCGGTTCCTCACTGGGGCAGGAGAACCCACACGCACCCCAACCCCAGTCCGTGTGTGCTCGCTCGTGCGTGGGTGGGGGCGCAAATACCCCGTAAAAACTACGACAGGGTGAACTGAAAGCGCCGAGAGGCAGAATAATAGAACCAGTCACAGAATCGCTTTGGTTGCAAAAGAACTTTAAGATCATCGAGTCCAGCGGTTAACCCAGCACTGCCAACTCTGCCACTAAACCATGTTCCTAAGCACCATAGCTACACGGCTTTTAAATACCTCCAGGGATGGTGACTGCACCACTTCTCTGGGCAGCCCGTTCCACATGGGTACACGTATGGTTATATGGGACTCGTCCTTGAAGGAAAACCACTAACTTCAAAGGAAAACCTTCCGACCCTGCTGGAGGGCTGGCAGGGTTGAAGGCAGAGTGAGGAGTGCTGTACAAAACGAACTGAACAGCATTTATCTTTTTTAATGGCCAAACCAGTGAAGGACCCACCGTGCATATGTCTGCACCAATACTGTGTGGTCCTGAGACTGTCGAGGGAGCTGCACTCAGCCAGTTGAGCAACCCCATAAGCTGCAGTTGGCAGGTTACAAGAAGTTGTAAATCTTGGATCATTCTCCTTTCAGAGGATCCTCCAAGAGAAAGTACTGTGATTCGAAACATGATGCTCTTTCTTTTGAAGAACAACAGAAGAGGCTCTCCAGCATGTTGCTCCCTGGCAGGACAGCAAGATTTGTCCTTGGACCTTAGGTAGGAAGATGCAGGTGCCAGTAATGCTTTATACACAAGATGGTTCAGAACTGTTGCATTCTCTCAGGTCCAGGGACTTTTTCACCAGAAGGATGTGTTGTACCTGTGGTCCTTGGAACAACAGAGAAGGCAAACATCTTGTGACAGAAAAGTCCAGGGGAAGGTGAAGGGTTAGCTGTCACTCCAGCTGGAAGAGAAAAGAGCATCTTTCCAGGGCTTGGGGCATTCTCTGGGACGGTGGTTGGTCAGAGAGGGCTGCTCTGTTCTATCTCAATTTTTGTGATTTGGCCTTGCACAAACCTAGAAGAGGCCCTGGGAAGGGCAGGAGCTGCCAGTCCGGTAGGATCAGTTACTCATCTCTTCAGGCAAGGTCTTTCAAGAATTTAGGCCTGTTAAATATTGCCACTTAAATCCTGCTGAAATCTGGGTTAAGCATGACCATAAAGGCAGCCCTAAATCATCTATTCTTAAGGCAAGGCATGATTTCAAAGTTAAGAATTGCTAACTGCTGCTGAACCCCCATTCCACTTATCCTTAAAAACAGTAACACTCTCGGGCTGGGTACCTAATCTAATATAACCTCTATTGAAAACACGTTACAGACCTATCTGGAGCTCTGTTACAGGCTTGTAAACTACTGACAAGGCATGGAAGGATGTTAAGGGACAGTGGGACCCTGGGTGATTAATCCTGGAGTGAGAAACGTGTGAACATGGGCATAGCCAAGCATACATAATGACCCCAGATAAGGAAACCACATACCTGTATGCCTTTAAAGGGATGGTGGTTCAAGAGCTATAGACTGTCCATACTAATCTGACATTAAAGTTTTCAAAGATAAAACAACTTCAGAATTATGCTTAAGATTTTCAGACATGCTTGGCACTGGGCACACTTGACTTTCAGCAGAATGAACAAGAAATGTGCTGCTTTCTACAGCAGCTGGTTGAAAGTAAGGCTGGAAATGGTGGGATGTTTTAAAAGTAGAGCCAAAAGCAAAACTAAACTAATATGTTGCAGATTCATTGTTTTTGCTGTTTCAAAGTTGCTTAGCCTATTTAAACTCAATTAAATACATTAGGTCAATGTCCAGACCAATATATTTAGAAATGAAATGTCAATCTATGGTCTGTAAAATGTTAAAATTTAGGTTGGGGGAAAGCGGAGATTAAATTAATGTGTCTGAATGTGACTGGAGTTTCACAACTAGAATGGGCAAACACCTCTGTCTTATTTTCTTTATGTTCAGCCAGCAGTGCCACCCACAGCCTCTTCTCCTTATTTACCTCACAACTTACACTCAGCTCTAGTAGCCTTTTCCTCACTCTGAAATGTTTTCTTTGAAGTATAACTATGTCATCTGGTCTGTTATTCATTGGTGCAGAAGTTGCAAGCTGATTTTCAGAATTTGCTGTGCTTCTACCCTTTCTCTGGGTCTTTTGATCTTTCACAAAGCCATCCTTGTGCTGTACCTAGGTTGACATGCATATAGTGTACAGCTCCTGAGTTTGCTCCCATCTTTGCAAAACTGTAAGCTCTGTCTACAGCAATTAGGTCACCCCACAGCTTACATCTATACATTTCTTCAGGTTGTTTGAGCTCTGCATCAGGTGCAAAATTCATCCTTACCTCCTGTTCTTTGCCACATTCACAACTCCTATTCTTTGTTCATTCTTGAACTCCACTGTATTCTTGTTGCATTCTTGGAGACCAGTGGGAGTGGCACTCACGTTGGAGAGCACGCTTTGTCAGCAAACATGCTGGAATGTTTCTGGGAGCAATGGTCTCCTGGTATTGCCACCTCCCAATGCATTTGGATGTCACTGCAACGAGAATGAGCAATAAGTTGCTGCTTGTCATTAAAAAAGTCCTGGGCCCACCCAAGGAGGGAAGATTTGGAAGAGGACAATCTTGGCATTTTGAATTTCTGCTTTGAACAAGGTAATGAAGAGAATCCAGTTGTCAAAAGACATAAAATTGGTGCAATCTAAAAGTTTACAATTAAATAAGCAGTGAAAATCTCATCTTACACAGACAGGCCTTGGAAAAGCTTGACATAAAAAAATCTGCTACAAAATTATGTTGAGGGAAGGGAAACACAGGGAAAATATAAGACATTTCTTTATAAAATTTGTAAATGAAAAAGGAGTTAAATACTTTACTCTGTACCCCGGCCGTGGCTATGTGTACGTTGCAGTAAAGACAGGTATCTGAGCACAGGTTTAGGTCCTCAGGCTTATCCCACCTGATGCAGGAGTTTTCACTGCACAGCTTTACTGGGTTTTCTCTTTTTGCACTGGCCAGCTGGTGCCCCTGCAAGGATGTAGCTCACTGTCCTTTGCATTGGGACACCCTGACACTGGCACAATCAACCGAGCCACCTGTGAAACATTTCTTTCCTTCTAGGATGAACTATGGAGAAGAGCATGAACATTCTCCCTGCTCTTGAGTGAACCGACCTGCACTCATGCTGTGAAGCAGGTGGTTACAGACACATCAGCACAAGAGTTTTCATCACTGCAGTCCTGTAAGGAGCCACTGTCATAGCAAAGAGCTCTGAGGGTCTGATCAGTGGCTTCTGGTAATTCTTAACTCAGCAGCATGATGTAAATTGCGAAATACACACTAGGGAAAGCCTGAGCACTGGACCCCTGCTTGGCCACACTGCTTAGTTGCTACCCCCATCCCAGTTGCTGTTACTGATCAACCTCTCCACCTATCTTCCTGCAAAAGGAAAGTTAGCACACTGCATGGTAGCCCATGAGCCATTCAGTGCCATTTGGCTTTTAACAGACATCACTCCTGGGCCCTTTTTTATTATATTTTATTACATATTTTATTATATTTTTTACAAATACAGTCTTAATGACCCTCACTGCTTTACAGCCTTCGCTGTCCGTCCTCCCTTTGGCTGCAGGAAACACTGGCGTGCTGGATGAAAGTTTGCTCTTGAACGTCAAATGTTCCAATTCCACCCTTGAAACAGAAGTGTAAACACTCTCTGAGGTTGGTTTTCCATAAGCATTATGGATTGTGGATGCCACAATTAAGTGAAAATTATGCTCTAGAAAACTTCCCAAAACTTCTAGAAAACTTGCCCTACACTGTATCAGTCTCATCTTCCAGGTTGTGGTTAAATCACTGACTGCAAAACATGCCCCCTCTTCCACGTTACCCAAGGCAAGGGCAGTGATACATGACCTAAGTTATCCCCAACTATGGGGTTTGGCTTCTGTCCTGTAGTCACCTGCACTGTTCAAGGCTGCAACACACTCCCTGACAGAGTTTCATCTGGTGTCAGCTAGGTTGAACATGGTTCAGAAGTAGCACAGAACTGTTCCCACTAGGTTCTATGGATGAACTGCCCACTTTGGGTTGGAAAAGGGTTTAGTTGTATGGACATGAGCAGTACCTTGCCACTTGTCCCCAGGGCCAGAGAACAGGTACTGACCCATTTGATTTACTGGTATATATATCACCTACAAGCCCTGATCAACCCTGGAAGATTCAGGGGACATCTGTTGAGACTGTGGAAAACATGATTGCAAATTAATAGGACAATATTTATATTTAAGGCATCTAAGAACGGAGGTTTATCCTCCCTCAATGTGTTTCCCCATCCCATACAAGTGAGGAGACTTACTAACTATGCCATGGATGCTGAGCCAAACACACTCCAACAGAAGTCAGTGGAAACGTTCATGGATTACTGAGCGGGAGTGAAGGCTGCACCAGCTAGCGTAGAAGAAAACAAAGGCAATAGCCTGGAACACATCTTACCAAACCTTTCAGATGTGGCTCGTGCACCATAAAAGACATCTGGGACTATATTCAATACAGATCAAATAACAAAACCTTGGATGCCTTTTGTTGGTTGAATCCACAGGTTCTGGTAAATACACTCTCTTATGTATGCAATATCACCTGGGCACCAAATGATTTATTGTCTCTCCGTCTTCATCTATAAAACTGACAAAGTCTGGGCTGATAAATGCTGATATATGTTAAATTCAACCAACTTATGATAAAAGTTGCTTGCCCAGTGGCGACAGCTGGCCGCCTCAGTAAACATGTCATGTAGCTGCCTTCACCCCTGAGGAATGTTAATTGCTATTTGATATAATAAAGCATGTCTAAGGTCCAAAGGAAAGTGGCAAGGAGATTAAACTCAACGGATACATAATGCTAACGGACATAATGCCTATCACTTCAAGTTTACTACCAAGTAGGAAAACAGCTAATACCAGCTTCAGCCAAGCCTGCCAGGGCAGTGATAACGGTTGTGAATAGATGTGAGATAATTATGATCATGATGCTTCCACATTTATAGTACAACATTGCTGAAGTGTCATCCAGATGGCTATGGAAGGGAAAACCACCTCATGGGGAGATGCGGTCAGTACTGTATTGTGCCACTGAGTTCCTATGGATATATCTACACTGGCAGGTGGAGTTCTGGCCAAAACAGAGCCTGGAGCATGGTTTGAACTGTGGCTCACAGCCAGTGCATTCCCATCCCTCATTGTGGGTGTGCTCACCGAATCCATGCACTGAGTTAATCCATCAGACTTTGGTGCTCTTGAAGTAGGTCCACGTTGCAGGCACATAGTGTTCATGCTGAGAGATGATATGAATTTGAGCTTTCTCCTTGTCTTACTCTGCATCTTGGCCCAAATTTGTGCCTGATGCTGGCTTTATGCCAAAAAGTTTGGGCTAGGAGCAAGCTGGAGGTTGTGAGTGGACTTGGGTCCATACCGAAGTGGCAAAGGAGCAAGCAATGTCATGTGCTGTGACTGGGAAAATGGAGAGAGCTTTGGGGCACCGAAAGTAATTTCAGACCTGGTACAGAAGTGTGAAGAGGGACTTGTATTCAGGAAAGCTTCTCCTTTTCTTCCAACGTTTCCACTGGCCTGACCAAAGACACTGCCTCTCCTACAAAATTTGCCTCATTTACAATACTGGACCTTGGGGTTTGTATAGCATTAAGAGCAATGGGACACTGGAAGCCTTCACTGTAATATAAATCATAAAATAGCAACATATAAAAAGCTAACGTTGGCATTTACAACTCTGGAAAAGGCTCACAGCATGATTTATGGCCCTTCCTCTCTCAGAATAACAGATATTTTATGAATCAGTATGTGAGACACAGTAGTTCTGTCAGAGCTCTAATATGAGGGCTGCCATTGATTTAAAACAAGCCTTTGCATTACCACCCCATGGCAATCTGGTTGCTGTGAGCAACCTGGATGTTTTCAAGGGCCTCATGTTTCATTTGAATGCTTTAGACTGGAATATATACATGTTTTCTTTATAAGAACAGGACATGGTAAGAACCAAAGTATTTCAGAGGTGGTGGGGAAGGCACTTAGTTGCCTAAATCTTGATTCCCAGGGTCATCTTAGCTGTCTAAGATATCCAAGACATCCACACGTGGCTAGAAGAGATAAAACAGGTTCTATGGGAGACTGCCCCATTGCAAAGCAACGGAGACCAGACAGATTATCTCAGAGTAGCTCACACAGCACCTATATTCGGGCAACTGAATCTCAGACAACCACACACAGAATCACACAGAATCACACAGAATCCTAGGGGTTGGAAGGGACCTCAAAAGATCATCTAGTCAAATCCCCTGCCAGGCAGGGTCACCTAGAGTACATCACACAGGAACGCATCCAGGCGGGTTTTGAGTGTCTCCAACGAAGGAGACTCCACAACCTCTCTGGGCAGCCTGTTCCAGTGCTCTGTCACTCTCACAGTAAAGATGTCTTTTCTGATATTTACATGGAACCTCCTATGCTCCAGTTTGCACCCATTGCCCCTTGTTCTGTCACTAGATGTCACTGAAAAAAGCCTGGCTCCATCATCCTGACACTTCCCCTTAACATATTTGTAAACTTTGATGAGGTCACCCCTCAGTCTCCTCTTCTCCAAGCTAAAGAGGCCCAGCTCCCTCAGCCTTTCCTCACAAGGGAGATGTTCCACTCCCTTAATCATCTTTGCGGCTTTGCCCTGGACTCTTTCAAGCAGTTCCCTGATCTTCTTGAACTGAGGGGCCCAGAACTGGACACAATACTCCAGATGCGGCCTCACCAATGCAGAATAGAGGGGGAGGAGAACCTCTCTTGACCTACTAACCACACCCTTTCTAATGCACCCCAAGATGCCATTGGCCTTCTTGGCCACAAGGGCACATTGCTGGCTCATGGTCATCCTCCTGTCCACCAGGACCCCCAGGTCCCTTTCTCCTACACTGCTCTCCAGCAGGTCAGCTCCCAACCTGTACTGACACATGGGGTTGTTCTTTCTGACATGCAAGACTCTACACTTGCCCTTGTTGAATTTCATCAAGTTTCTCCCACCCAACTCTCCAGCCTGTCCAGGTCTTGCTGAATGGCAGCACAGCCTTCTGGTGTGTCAGCCACTCCTCCCAGTTTAGTGTCATCAGTGAACTTGCTGAGGGCACACTCTGTTCCCTCATCCAGGTCGTTGATGAAAATATTGAACAGTACTGGTCCCAGTACCAACCCCTGAGGGACTCCACTAGTCACAGACCTCCAACTAGATTCTGTCCCATTGACCACAACTCTCTGACTTCTTCCTTTCAACCAGTTCACGATCCATCTCACTACCTGATCATCAAGACCACACTTCCTTAGCTTAATTACGAGGATGCTGTGGGAGACAGTGTCAAATGCTTTACTGAAATCAAGATAAACCACATCTACCTCTCTACCATCTTCTATCCACCTAGTTACTTCCTCATAGAAGGCTATAAGGTTGGTCAAACATGACTTCCCCTTGGTAAAACCATGTTGACCCATTTTGTATTCTCAAGTGTGGCTTTGCTCTGGCCCATGCAGTTGCAAGAAGATATCCCCTCCAAAGGTCTGCCCCCATCCCCTCAAGTTGGTGAAATTCGAGCTGTAATCGCAGCAGCCTGGACACATTCAGTGCATGCCACGTGTGGGTGGAAAGAGTTTCTCATCCAGGACAGTGTTAGTCCTCACTGAAAAGTCCTCCAGAGTACAGTGGCCTGGCTCAGGAGTGCTCATTTGCCCTCTGGAGCTGGGATTGTTCATCTTGGAGAAGAGAAGGCTCCAGGGAGACATCATAACCACCTTCCAGTATCTGAAGAGGGCCTAAAGGAAAGCCAAGAAGGAACTTTTTGCAAGGCATGTAGCGAGAGGCAGGACATAATGGATTAAAACTGGAAGAGGGGAGATTCAGATTAGACATTAGAAGAAAATTCTCCACGATGAGGGTGGTGAGACACTGGAACAATGTTGCCCAGAGAAGTTGTGAAGGCTCCCTCACTGGTAGTATTCAAGACCAGGTTGGATGGGGCTCTAAGAAACCAGATCTAGTGGGAAGTGTTTCTGCCCATGCAGGAGGGTTGGATCTAGATGATCTTTAAGGTCCCTTCCAACCCAAATCTTTCTACAATTCTATGATTCTATGATTTGTTTAATAAAAGATTCTTGAGTGGTGTTCTCCTGGTGATGCTATGCAGAGCTTAAATGTGTTCCACACACATAGGAGTGGACAAACCAGCATTAGACCCTGCTGTACTTTACTGTAGAAGTTGTATCCAATCCTGAGGATGGATGTCATATCCTTTCCCCATTTCCAAATTACCAAGAAGTTCTGCTTAATGTTTGCTGTTGTGTCTGTATCAGGACCACCATGTTACCATGCTTCGAAATTGTGGTGCTTTAGAGGAAAAGCATCTGCAAACTTTGAGGGGCCTCTAGTGTTGTTTTGGGTGTCTGACAAAGTGGGAATAACCAACAGTCTGATGGTTTCACTGCCCTGAACCCTCTTTCCCCAAAATCCCTCTGTACATGAACAGCTCTTTTGGTGAATGTGCCCATTTGCACAGCTCAAGAGCCACGGGTAGCCAAGCAGAGCAGTGTCTCCTTTCAGTTTCTGTGAGCTCACATACATAAAACTCCAGAGACACACAACTCACTAAGCAAGAACAGCAATGACAACTGGGAACTCATAGCTTTATTAATTTTCAATAGACACAAGATGAGTTTGCAACTCCATAAATTCAGTGATGGCTTGGAGTTTGGAGTAAGCAGCATCAAACATGACCTACTGATATTGGAGAATATTATGATTGAATGCCATCATCTGATCAAACAATGAACTTCAGTCATATGAATGAAGATCAGAATGACTGTAAAACCCAGCATCTAGGCTATCTTGAAGAGTTAACTTGGTTATCTTGTCAATTCTTCTAGGTGAGCACTTCATACCTTTTGGTGAGGAGATTTCTTCTGGAGGAAAATAAACCAGAAAGCACTCACTTTGGAATGTGAGATTTGGATTAAAAAGTTACAAAAGCTTAGTGCTTCCACAGCAGGATCTGTTTGATGTGGATGCAGGAAGATATGTGACCATTAGGGCTTGAGCTGTGCTTCACATCAGGCCAAGCTTTCAGATAACAGTGGATGTTTTGAGACCTTGCCCCATTTGCTGGGAGTCTTTGGTCTGCTGCTGCAGAGCCCTGCAGCCCTCCAGCAGAGGTCATGCCCTGGTGTTGTGCCATCTTATGTCATTGCCTTTTCTTCTCCCCTCAAAGCACTCCTGAGGCTGCAGCACACAAAGCCAGGTAATGAGTCAATCTGAGGAGAAGACCCTCATGGAGAGACGTTCACCAAAAATGAGCCTTCATTAGCCATCTAGTCACAGCCCTGTGCAACTACTTGTTGGGTGGCTTTTGCCTGGATGAAGGCATCTACTGCTTCTGTAGGAGCCACCACCTTGTCAGCACTTTTGAAGGCCTTAATGTGTTGTGACATGACCTCATGCAGAGATGAGGTCTGAGCTGACAGGAGCATTGCAGCAGCCCATGCTCAGATAGACACCACTCCAGGTGCCAAAGCCACCCAGTACCTAGGTGCCTCTTTGCTGCAGGATAAGAAATGCACCACATGCTTCTGATACAGACAGTTAAGAGGCTGGTGAACAGCCACCACCCCACAGGTTTTGATCTGGAAACGTAAGTTCAGGATCTTCACCTCAGGAAGCCATTTTGAGCCCCTGGCCTGCTTCTCCTTGCACACCTGGTGGAAATAGTTCTCACTTTATCAGAAAAACAACAAAGATAAATCAAACAAATCCCCCTGTAGGAAACAGTGGGGATTTTATATCACATTACTCCAGATGTCTGCAGGATCCCTAGGCTCTTGGGACAACGTCTGGAACTGCATATCTTGTCGCTATTTCTTTCTGTTGACTCTGAGGAGAGCGTGGGAAGACTGGATTGTGGACAACTTCTTGCCAGACAAATCCCAAAGAATTTATCCAGATAGCTCATACCAAACCTGATTTCTGAGACCTACAGTAGCAGATAAGATGTATGGGCTGTCAAGAAGACAGGTAGACAGGGGAGTACTCCAATATCCTATTTACCTGTCTTACTGTTTAGTTATTTTCAAAATATATATATGCATGTATACACAAATATATATCTATATATGTGCCAGTGATGTGATTGTCTGTTACACAAATACATATGTTGGTAGTGAAGCTCATTCCTATTTTTCAACAGTTGTGTCAGGGAATAACTGACATGGCTGCTAGAACTAGTGCCTAATTTTTTTTTCCCATAGAAGTCCTTTAGTCATTTAATTCTGATTTCATGCTAGTGAAATTCATGCACTGAGCTTTGAATGGCAAATTCCATAAATTTCTAGAGTGCAGAATAATGCCCAGAGGTCTCTCAGATGACTCCTGGCAAATGTGGCTGGGGAAACTGAGACCCTCTGCTCTGTCCTTCTGGCAAGGATGCTGGAGAAAAAGTCCACAAAATACCCCCATCAGTCAGTGAACGGCTGATGACAGTGGAGTTGCAGCAATGGTGACCACCAAGGTCACATTCTTTTTTTGCTGTATTTGCAGAAGATGAGGCCAAGGGGACTTGTGCAGGTAGCTGACAAGGGTGCTGGCTCAGCAGCCCATGGCTGTACTGAACAACTGAGTGAAAGCCCTCAACATACCAAACACTAACCTGAGTTCTGAGCTGCTTTTTTGTTAGTCAGTGAGGAGTTTTTTGCTCCAGCTGACCCAGGTATGTGGCTCACTCCCTGGGGATGCTGCAGAAGAGGGCTTGAGTAATGGGCCGCTCAAGGTGTCTGACAGGAAGGAAATCTCAGTCACACTTGTTTCTGGCTTGTGGTCTGGCACTCACCCACAAGCAAGGACAGGAGAGTTTGTTCTCTTTCCTGCAGGCCAAGGCTCCAGAATCCCAGGCAAGTGCTACCACCAGCCCCACCTCCCACCCTCTTTAAAGACAGAATTCCCCTTCAAACTCCGAGACTGTGACTGTGCCAACATATTCCTGCTGTTCCTTCATGGCACAGCCCAAGCTACTTCCCACTCCATGGGTGTGAGCTGTTGCATGTTCCACTGAGCTAGCAAGACATGCAGATGTTTCTGGTCAGACCCAGGGAGCTCACTAAGAAACACCCTTGAGCATTTCTCTCACTCCATTGACTGGATAGGAAGCTTATGTATTTGGAGTGACTCTTCTGGGGCCTAACTACCTTCTCCTGAAGTGTTACTGAAGACATGAAGGGCCTGCAGTGACCTAAGTCCACTGGAGAGTTTTTTATCTCGCACTGTCACAGTACAGATCAGAAACCTACCTTCTGGACATGCCAAGATTCAAATGACTGGAGAAGCTACTGAGTCCTGACACTTTCTCTGATTAGTTTGAACTCAAACACGGGAGGTTTTTGCCTAGAGTTTACAACCCTTTTTGCCATTTCAAAGCTTCACTACATGACATTTCCATGGAACAAGGAACACTTACATCTTCAGAGCTGTAAGTATCACATTTTTTTGGAAAATGTAATTATATTTTAGGAGAAAACGTTTTCAAATTGATAGAAGAACAGAAGAAACCCAACATATACAACACAACACCCTTCAACAAAGATGGGGGGGAAGATAACCTGTCAGTGTCACCCACTGCCTTGCATTCCCACCACTGTCATGAAACAGGAGTGTGATTAGTCCTGCCCAAAATGGAAAGAGAATGCAGTTTTAATAGGCTTAATATGTCATTAGCAACCACCAAAGAGGAAAAACACAAATATATATGTCCTTCTGTCTTAAATACATATGTCCTACCTTTTATTTGCAGATAACTGTCAGATGTAACAGTGAAGAACAGAAGGCTACAGAAGATATCATTGTGTCATGACTAGTGAAACAAGTCTTCTAGCATCTAAGTTTTCAGCTTAATTTTCTTCTCCCTCTGGAGTTTCAAAGCAAAATTGCTGCTGTGCATTAAAATATAACAATTATTATTGTTCAGAATAGTGACAGTTGGGCCTAAGATGTGAGGCAGATCACAGTGCTCAGACAGGGAGTACCCAAAAAAGCTGCTCAAAATGCTCTGGCAAAACTGGGTTTTTTTCAATTGACAATGGGGTTCTGCTTAGTGTTCTTTTGAGAATGCATTTGTGTCTTTATTTTAGGGAAAACAATTCCTTTTCCAAGAGAAGTTCTCAATTTTTGCTGGAAAAAAAATAGAATCCCCAACTCAATGCTTCTTGATTGAAGACCTGAGAGTTTGGGGTTACTTTTTGATGAAAAAGAAAAAACAACATTTTTTAAAGAATAATCATAATCAAATTTTGTGTTCAGGGCTACTGTCTGATTTGATCACCTTGCCATGCTGTCAAGAGTTAAAAATCCTGGTTTGTGAAGTTTGTGGAATTTGCAAAAATGCACCGTTTAGCATGTAATAGCACCTGGAGAGATTCTTGCACCCGAAATGAGGTGATCCAGGATGTCAGCTTTATTTGAGACATTTCCATTGTAACAACTTGTGCACTTTCACCTGTTCAAATGGCTCTGTAGTCTCTTCAACGGGAAAGATCCCTTCTAATACACTATTTGCTTGTCTGTCAGCATCCAGCAAAATAAACATTGCTAATATGCCAACAAGTGTTCTTATTCATTACTGCTTTTTTTGATAACAACAACCCAACCTGAATCACGATTGTGTCCGTCTCTCTCAAAAGCCCTCAGGGCTCCAAATCCCTACACTGAAATGATGGTCACAGAATTTGCAAGACTGATAGATGAGAGAGATGTGTCATTAATGCATCCAGGTACAGTCTTTGCTCTTCAGTAATCCCTGAACAATTGCTAAATGCATCTGTAATCACTGGTTACAGTTGTGTGCAACTTGCAAAACTCGTATTTATATGTGAAGAAAGAAAAAAGACTGGATAGTTTGGAAAAATATATTTGCCAAGCTTTATAGAAAGCACCTTTTCTTTGCCTGTAAATGCAAGGTTCATCCTGCTGTCCCAGCCACTGAAAGTTCTAAGATAGCAAGGTGACTTTGAGCATGGAGATGTACCACCAAGTAGTTCACAGCATGGTGGCTGATTCAGGAAACCAGGGAGCACTTCTCCGTGCACACTGACCCCAGCCATGCTAGAAGTCTTAGGGGTAAGACTCCTGGAGTCCCCGTCAAACAAGAATCTGCTCCCTGGTGATTTTACAGCACTGCCTTCCTACCTGTGATGGCGGAGAAAGTTGCTCAGTGATGTACTAAGTCAGCTGGAGGAATCTGCTAAAAATCAGCACCTGAGATGGCCAGCTACCCACACACAATACCTGCCCCTCCAAGGGGGCTGCGATCCAATGGATCTTCTGCCCAGCACATCGTTTCAAAGCTTCACTGAGAAAGCAAGTAGAAAATAGGAAGATTTGAATGGTTGCAGGAGCATCTCAAGCATGCTGCTCTGTGCTGGAAGCAACTCAGAGGTTTCATCCAGCTTCGACATCTCAGGCTGAGGCAGCCCTTGCTCTTGACAGTGCCAGGGCTGTACACTGCACAGCAGTATGAAAGGCAGAGGCTGTCAGCAGTGTGTCCATGCTATGCCCTGTGGAATCAGACCATCCTGTGCCTGAGCAAGAGCACAAGAGCCCTCTGCTTGCTGCCTGCTCTGTGAGTGCAGGGAAAAGTCTGTAGGTGAGAAGTAAAAGCTCAGACCAGTCTTTAGCCCAAGGCTTTGGGCTGTTAGTGCATCCCAGAGGCAATAAGCACAGGACCTGACCTGGCTGATCACAGCAGCCTCCCAGCCCAGGTTCTTTTTCTGCTAGGGAAAAAAAAAACAACCAAAAAACCAACACCACCAAAACTCTCTTCAAAGAAGTTCAGGAGCAAAGGCTGATGCATCAACTTTCTTCAAGGGCACGTTTCCACTGCAGAATAGATTTGTGTCTGGTCCTTGTGCATGTCAGATGGTGGTTTTCATGTCCATGTAGAGAAGCTGCAGTGAAGTCTATGAAAGCAGACCTTCTCCTCCTCTGTGCCTGATACTGCAGGTGCCAGGGTCAGGGGAAGAGTCTTTGGGAAGAGCTCAGGTTCCTTGGTGATTTAACTGGCTTCAAACAACCTGTGAACTTCTGTGTTGCTTCCTGGGGCAAGAAACAGATCTGTCTTCCCCAGCCTTGCCAACAGAAGTGATTTTCACCTTTCTTTTTAGCTGAAACACCCTCAAGGCTTCATGTTGCTCACCTACAACCTCTCCAAACAGGACCACACAGGTGAACATGTGCTTTGAGAAGTGCAGTGGCTGGTGGCTTCCTGGCTGTTGCAGAAGAACACCAGCAAGGTCTAGGAGGAGGCACAGGGCATGTCATCCCTGATTTCTGTAGCCCCATAAGGCAACAGCACTCCCAGAGGGAGGTCACTCTTGGCATGGTGGAGACACCCACTGCATGTGGTGGTTTCTGTGCATTGCCCAGCTGTGGACAGATGTTTGGGTGCCAGATAGCTAGTGCAGCCACAGGATTGCATTATTCAGAATCATCCTGGAGCGTAGGAATATCTTCCCACATATTGGTGACAGAAATCAGTCGGTGAGAACTTGCTATCAGCTGGGAGCTGGCAGTCCCAGGCTGCCCCGGATCAATAGCTCTCCAGTGTGATACTACCTGTGAGCCCTGAGGATAGGGATGTTTGCCATGTAATGAACAGAGCAGTTTACTCAGGGGCAGTGACCTAAGTGAGGGTCTGAAACAGCAGCTTGTTTTCACAGAACAGGCTGCAGTGAGGCTGTGGGCATCTCCTGTAGCACACAAACACATCCCCTGAAAGGAGATCCTCCAAGCCTCAGTGGGTCATGAAGGGAAGCTTGTGGAAAACTTGTGGGACAGACACATATTACAGACAACTCATCTGACCTTACCCCAAGCACATAAATGTTCTCTAAGGATAGCTGAGCTCAGTGTTACCTTGTGAGAGCCCTCTTTGCTTCCATGGGCTCAATGCACAAGACTGATACCCTGACCACAGAGCGCCTGACAAACCGACCTTAGTGAGGGTCTGTCCAGCAGCAAGAGGGTAGGACATTTGGCCTGTGGGTGCCAGAAAGATGGTCCCTTCAGATGGCAGAGAGGCTAATGCTGGCTTGCTGGGCATGGTGTGACCTCTGCAAGGAGTAGGCAGTTTTGCTCAGTTCCCCTGAGACCATGAAAAGCAGCCGGCATGGGGTCATGCTCCAGGCACAGTCCCCAGTGTCTGTGGGGTAGAAAGCAGGTGAGTGAGGAACATGAGAGTGGACTGATACACCTACATGTGTACCTCACCCAGGAGTGCAGAGCAGGAAACAGGAGAATACACACCTTGCACGTCATGTTCCTATCAAGCTATTGCTGCGATAACAGCAGTGTTTAGAAATGCGTTAAGAGCTTTGGGTACAACTTCCCACCTCTTCCTTCTCTCTGAGTACCCAAGCACCAGTGTGCTGTTGCCTCTTCCTTACCAGATAATACAAAGTTAAAGCAACAAGACACACATAGGTGGGATTTTGCCTGGGTAACTACAGATGTCCAAGCCTGAGTTAGCTGGTTCCTTTGTAATGGGCGAAGACTCACAAGGTGAACATGTTGTGTCCATCTGCCTGCTGCTCGTGTCGAGTCAGCAATTAGCAGAGGCCCTTTGCCTTTCCTGAGCATGGTGTCTCTGAAGGGCTTGGCTGGCTGCCTGGTCCTGCCCAACAGAGAAAAACCTCATGGAAAAAATGTGCAGCTTTGCAGTCTGCAGCAGACACCCTGTAGAGCCCAGCTCTGCTGCTCCCACCAAGAGGGGATTAAAACCTTCGATGGGAATGCACACAGCCCCGGGCAAAAAGCTGGCGCTGATGAGGCAGAGGCATGGAGGCAGAGGGACCTGTGCCAGGCCTCGTTTGGGAGGGGTGGCTGAGGTGGTGCAGGTGCAAGCCACTGGATGGCAAGAGGGAGAATTGGCCCTTTGCTGAATTTAGACCCCTCTTTCCCTAGGGCTCACAGCATCTAAGTCTACCCCAATAAACAGGCATAAGAAGCTTGGGTGAAACCACAGGGAAGGGCACAGAGGGCCTTTGCAGTGTGGCTTCACCTCCAGAAGATATCGTTTCCTTTGACATTCCTTCCACCGCTCCTGGTCTGCTCCTGTGAGGGCACTGGAGCCCTGGAGGTGGCTGGACCAGCTCCAGAGGGGAAGGACATCCTTGGAGCTGTTTCTATGCCCACCCAGAGCTACTGCTTCATCTTGGCAAAAGTGTTAAATCCACCCAGGCTTTAAAAACACAGTGATAGCAAATCCGAATTTAAAACAATTTATGCACAGACCATCATAATGTTTTAATGGGGAAAAAATACACAGTCATTTCAAGCTTGAAGAGTCTAAGTAGTATGGTTTTGTACAAATGGCTGATACGCTATTTGTTTATTGGGCAATCTACTTTTTTTATATTGTTTGTCAGGCTATATAATTTTAGGTGAAAGCTTTTTAGCATGCTGTGCCTGCCAGAAGAACTTCCTTTATATACAGGTTTCTGCTCCAATGTGCATAGAAAATAGGCCACTAATTGCTTTCTTACCCCCTCTTGCACTGTTAAGCAGAACCTGGCTACTCTATAAATTAGGCAACCATACTGAAGTTGCTGCTGCACAAATCAGTTGAGCACTAAAGTAGCTGACTTCATTCGAGGTTCACAAGAGGATAATTCAGTTTAAGAGGCTGATTTTGGCAACTGTAGCATTCATTTATTCAATTGGAGGTTTCCTAACCACAATAGGGGGGCAATGATCTCAGCCAGGGATGGGAGACCTGGAGTCTTTCACTGGGGTTTTTTCTTGAGGCAGGTGCCTTCCTTCCCCTGAGTTCTGTCTGCTTTGGTCAGCTCTGGGTCTTTGGACTGTGCCTTACTCCAAGAGGTCATCTCCTAGGTTGAGCTGATGTTGGGACCACATGGCCCCGATGGCTATGTGGCTTCTGAAAGCTTATTTACTGGAACACAGTGCCTCACTGTCTTTAGTTGCTATGACGAAATTACTCTCACCAAGGTTTCTGCAATGCCATGTAGATTTTATTGACTGTGAAAAACTCTTGCAGATGTACTCTACGAGAACAACCTTAAATCCAAAGATCTAATGGTCATGCTGGGCTAAACACCCAGTGGCTAGATATTGCTCTGTTGAAGGCCACCAAGTTTAAAGCCCAGCAGAGACTCTCACTGCTGGCTCAAGTGTTAATCCATTCCTTGGCAGTGTAAAATAACACCTGTGACAAGAGCAAGACAGCCCAGGGATTTTACAAATTCAGATGAACTGAGAGTAAACAGACTGGAATTTCTTCTTCCCTCTGTCTTTCCATGTTACTCCAGCTGAACACCTTACAACCGCCCTGCAAGAACTTCTGCACTCACTACACACCCTTGGGCTCTCCATCCGCTCTCTAAGGGCTGTTCAGAGGTGCCCTTCCAAAGACTGAACGCTCAGTGCATTCCTTACCAGCTAGGAGAGGCTCTTCCTATTCAACTCTCCCTGAAGGGAGACCAATTAGTCTCCTAAATCACACCAAATGTTTTCTGACTGGCACTTTTGAAAGCCTCCTGTTATTCCTACAGCTTGGACCAAACACTGAGTTAATGATTACTGGGTGGAGTTTCACTGATTATTTTGAGGAGACAGCCTTTTCCAGCCTTCTGGACACCTGAGGCAGGACATTTAATCAATGTCTTTGTCCTTGTCAGCTGATGCATTAAATCAGGTGGTGTTTAGGTACATTAAATCATTTCAGGCGCTGACAGTGTTCTTTCCAGTGTGAAGGTAAGGAGCAATAAAACCTACATGTATGGTTAAGAGAAGGAAAATCTAGTAGATCTTGCAGGTGAATGTACAAATTTATACCCATTATGTGCGTACAGTTTGTCATAACTCCATAAAGACATTGTTTTTTTTCTGGTCTGCTATGTAATTGTGGATTTAAATCACAGCTTTTCAAATTTGAGCTGGACTTAGCTTGCAAATGTAAAACGGATATAAATGTATAAATACTGAACAGATATTTTATACAAAGAAAAAGAAACAAATATATAAATAAGGGACTGGGAAATACTAGATGGAAATACAATTAAGAAAATTATTATCGAGAAAGAGAAAGTGAAAGAGAAAGCAAGTGAAAGAGAAAGCAAGTGAAAGAGAAAGTGGGAAAAGTGAAGGCAAGACAAGGCATGGCAAGACAAAGCAAGGGGCAAGAAAGGCAGGCTGAAGGGCAAAGTGGAGCAGAGGAATGTTGCAGATAAATGGAAATATTTGAGGCTTTATGGGTCCTTCACATGACTGAATTATTCTTGAAAGATTTTATTATAAGTAAATAAGCAAGCTAATAGAATTTATACTGCACAAAAAATTAGAGTATTTTATATACACAAATAATCGTCATTGCAGCTGAACAAATGGGCATTCCATATTATTTAGTTGGTTCTGCTTACTTTTGCAATTTTGTGAATTATCTGTAAGAAAATTCTAGTTTCTTTTCCTTCATTTGTTAAAACATGACAGGCCCTAAAAAGTTTTCGGAGGACAGATATCTATTAAAAAATATTTATTGACGTATTTAGTATTCAACCTATGTTAATAACTGATTGCACATGTAAGGTGTAGATACATTTCTCTTCCCTTTTGGATGATCACAAGAATTAGGCCCATTGCAGCATATTAGACAGGCCAGGAAAGAAAAGCAAGGAAGTTGCGTGAACGGCTTCAACTGATGCCATGTCTCCATACTCTGTGAGATGGTACTTCATCTCCTGCCCTCCTTCTGTTCCTTCCCAGGACTCTTCTCTCATTTATAGCATGTTATAGACAAAGCCCAGTTAAAGCAACTATGCATATGTTCTATTTTCCCTCCTGCAGTGTTAAAGTCCCAGATTTATTCACTGCAGATTTTATTACACCCACGCTCAGAGGACAGGGGGGTGGGTTTCCTTGCAGGCTCCTTCCTAGCACTTCCCCCTGTGGGCTCTGAGAGGTTCACAGCACCTCCAGGGCTGATGTGGTATCAGTTTACAGAGGAAAGAATGAAATCTGGTTCCCTGATTTTTAAATGGGTTTCAGACAGTGTAGTGATTTCAGTGGAACACAGACATGAAAATCCCTTCTGAAATGCATGTTAGATCGAGAGGGATTACGGTAAAGTGTCTCCAGTAGTTCCTAGTGCCTAATTGAAGCGCTGCTGAACCCATTAGCTCAGAAAATGCCCATGTGGACACTGGAGGGAGTCAAGAAACTTCCAGAGTCCAGTTCTTGTAGCATTGGGTTTTCATAACCAGACCTTGAGTTTTCAAAACCAAAAGCTTTCCCATCTCCTGGGAGTACCTCAGGCTGCTGCAGACCAGACACCCAGAAAAGCAAGGTGCTTGCAGCTGGAAACCCTTTGTATGAATGAAGTTCAGCTCAAGAGGTGCGTCAAGGTTACATTATCTCTCCCTTTGGTCAGACCTGCTGCAGCACCCACAGTGCAGCCCATATCCTGCTTCCCACACCCAGGCAGAGGGCTAGTGAGAGCACATTCTCCTTCTCTCCTGGCTCCTCCAACCGTGTTTCTTCCTGTGGGCAGGGATAGGGGAGGGGAAAAAGGTCAGGCTGGTCTATTCCCAGGTCTCACCCAGACCTGAGCTAGGAGCACATGCAAACCTAGACCTGCAAACTCTTTCCTCTAAAGGGTGAGCATCTTATGTCTGCTCTGCATAAATCCCCTTCATCTTCCATGCTGCTCAGGGCTCGAGGGTGGAGTGTTAGGAACATCTTCCAGTTCTTCAGCTCCTGGACTCAATACCACAACTGCAACACAATGAGTTCTCATTCAGTTCTGAGGTCCAGGGCTAGGTTTTGCTCACCACCGAAAGAAGTTGTAAAGGGCTTAGCTGCTAAGTTTTAAGATCTATCTGTGAAGCCTGCGTGATGTGCAGCAGTTTAGAGTTTAAATATAGGGAGCTTTGCAAAGAGAGATTGGTCTGGAGGGACGTTACTGTGGGGCAGCACCCCAGCAGAATTTCCAGCATACTTAGATCCAGTAAAGAAACATAGCAGCAAAGAAAACAATGCAGGAAAATGCTGTGTAGGGTTACTGGCTCTGGATGTCATTCTAGTCCTCTACTCCAGTTTGGGATCAGCCGTATGTACACAGCTCTTGTTCTCCAAGGCTTACAGAGACCATAACTCCACACCCTCCCCATATAGCTAGCATCACAGTTTCCCAGCTTCACTTTCATACCAGTCCAAACAATTTTAAGGAAAGTTTCCCCACGTGTTTGGCAGGAGATGGAGATACAGAATGGAAAATTTCAGCCCAAATGGTTCAAGTCCAGTAAAGTTACAATGGACAAACAAGAGGGAAGGGCTATGGTGAGAACCACCAGGTGCCACCTGTGCTGCCAGGCTCTGGCTGAGCCGAAAACCTGCCTTGCCCAGAAAGACCAGGGTCTAGGGGAAAACACAAGCAGGCAACAGCTGTGAAGAAGGGTTCCCTCTGGGTTATAGTTCTGCCCTGAATTCCTCTATTTATATATATATGTGTGTGTATAATTTTTTTCTACTCCTATCTGGTATAAAAAACATGAAGTGGAAAATAAAAAGCTTGTGGGACAGACAATATGAAATCACTGTGGTTTCAGTGGAAGGGTTCATAGTGTTTTAAAGTAATTCCTCAGCTCTTCTTACAAAGCAATGAAATTGTGCTTCCCTGGTGATAGGTAATATTCCTACCAGAAAATGAAATTATTAATATGGGGGGGGATTAAAAGATGTAAAATAGAAAGTGCAAAAAGAGATTATGCATATAAGACCCTCCCCTACTCTCATCCTTTCCCAAGGCAAATTTCATACATATTTCCTGGACAAGTTCTCATTCAAAATGGCTTCTGTAAATGTATCAGGCAGGTCAAGTTGTGTCCCACACCTATGGTGTGAAGAAGCTGATGAGCAGTGGGAAGAGCAAACTGAAGTAACCATGTGCAAACGCAGAATAGCTCAGAGACCAAAAAAGCTTCTTTCCAAAAAAAAAAAAAAAAAAGAAAAGAAAAAAAAAAAAAAGAAAAAAAAAAAAGCTGAAGAATCAGGGTTACTTTGAGGCAGGTGAAATAGTTCATGCTCTTGTTTTTATCATTAGTGCTAAGAGGGAAAGACAGCTTTGTTTTCACATGGTTATTGATTATTAACCAGCTTTGTGAAAGGTTACCTTTCTACTAGATACAGCCATGGGGAGGGGGGGTAGTGTTAAAAATCAATCCCTGGGAAAGCTCGGTTTCCCAGTCAACTTCTTCCACTGCTGGCCCTTCCCATGGGTACAGTTTCTCTGTGTTGGTTTGAGCAAGGCTGGGAGAGAAGAAAAAAATATTTTTAATATGTTCCACTCACTTTCAGTACTTCTTTTCTGTCTACATGTGGATTGCAAAGAAAGTGGTTGAGCACTGAGAAGTCATATTATGCAGATGTAGAAACTGCACTAAGCTCCTTACTATTTTATACTCTAGTTAGCCAGTCAGGGAGGTGGGAAGAATGATTAAAACTATGATCCATCATAAGGGGAAAGGGAATTAATTGAGTAGGGGTTCACAAATTATTTGCACTGAAAGACAAACAATATGCTCCTGCCACTTTTCTGAGGGGAAAAAAAAAATAATACTGTGTCCAGATGGTTTTGCATTTCACTGATCTCAGCAGCCTGCAGTGATGTCTGTCAGACACTATGGGGGAAGAAGTGGGCAAGACTTTCAAAATACCGTGACTCAAATTAAGCTTCTGAATTAACCTTTTAAGGTAAGATCATTGAAAATGCCAATGAATTTCAAGAGGCATGTTGTATATGTTGGCATACATTTTAAGATCACGTAAATACATTAGGTTTGGTTTTCTAAAGCACAAGGCACTCAGCCACATTCATATTATATTGTAAAGTTTTATGCTTCATATAATACAGAATAAGAGTAACCATGAAGACAATCTTTTTTCTGTCAGGCAAACACCAGTCTAGAATATGATCAAATTTAACAAGTCCTTAGAACATACTTGACTCTAATATGGTAATTCAAGTATTGCAGTGTGGTTATTGTGTGATCTTACTGTAGGACGGCAACAGCCAAGTACCTAGAGCATTTGTTACTGATACTGTAATATCTGAATTCCTGAGCTTGTGTTGAGAATAATTACAGTTTGCCTGTTCTATTTAGTATTGCTGCTATTACCATCATGCTGCAGTTACAGATATGAACTCATGGATTTATTTTTATTTAATCTCATGGAATAACTGACTGGCTGTACAGTTTTATGTTCTAAGTAGATCCTCACAGCAACTTTAATGAAAGCATTGAGTACTCCAGAAAAGTAATCTCAAAGGAATAAAATGCCATTAGAGGGAACAATCTTGCTCTACCAGGATTGTACTCAGCATGAACTGTGATTGCATTCTTGGTTGTGTGACCATGTCCATGAATCAGACACAATGCAGAGCTGGACATGTGAGCTTGCCAGCTCCATGGATGAAATTGAGTGATTTGAACATGGCAGCCATAGCAACCCCAAGATCTTTGGAGACTCCTGTAGTCCATACAAACTTCCTGCCACAGGTAAAGCCCTGGACCTCCAGCTGAACTGCAGCATACATCCAGCCAGGTTATAAGGTGAGGGAGAATCTAACCAAACCCTTGTTAATTTGTTCAAGTGTGCAACATGTCCCTTACTTTTTTTTTCTCTTTTCAATGGTTAAAACTCTGCTGTACATTTATCAGTTGGAATAAACAGGTTGTATCTTTTCCTTGCATGATTACCTATAGATTGAGGATGGCCATCTTTCTTGTCACTCCAAGACTGACAAAATCACAGGCTTGGGGAGTCAGGGCAAGGGAAGTTCCCAGCTGAGATATGACAATGTGTGTACAGAGAGTTCCCTGGTCACACTGTGCAGTGTTCAGGTGCTGCTGAACTCTTAGGGTCCACATACGAGCTAAAGAGGCAATGCTGCACCTTGTATTTTCTTACACCATACCTACTCTCAAGGCTTGTCTAGTTGGAGAATTAGGACTGATTCAATGCAACCAAGTGCAAAGACAACAAAAGGCAGAGCCTCACACAGCAGTAGTTAATCTGGGGAACACTGCCACAAGATGATGAAAAGTGAAATGTTTACATAAGGCTTCACGGAGACTTAAAATTTGGAGGAATTGACTAAGGACCATAAAACCCATAGAGCTCAGGAAGTCCCTAGAAAAGAAAATTCTGGGAACTTAGGAGAGATCTGGGTGCAGTATCTCATGTGCACACCCTGCTGTGACTGCCTGAGGCAATGTAAATGGACATAATTTATGGAGAGGATATGCGGTCGCTGGACCTTTGCCTTGAGCACAGCAGTGTCTGCAGAGCCTGGTTCTGGGGTGAATGGCGTCATTCCAGTCACTGCCACCTGTTTCCTTCATCACCCATTTCCCACACCAAGTGGGCACTGGGGTGGGACCCACTCACAGCTCAGAGGCTTCACATGGAAACCCATAACTATGGAGGGGGTCTTCAGCCATGTATCAGTGACAGCACCCTAGGAGGAAGAGGCAGGCAGTGGTGATCCCTGAACTCAGTCTCCAGCCGGGCTCAGCTTCCCACCCCGTGGTCCCCCTGCTGCCAGACATCACTCCTCTGGGCCCTGTCGGGGTCCTCAGCACCAGGATTACTTAGCGGGGTTCTTTTCCTGCACTGCAGCTCGCAGCCTTGTTGTTAGCCCGGCAAAGCGAGCCCCTATCTCCGGCTCACGCAGGCAGAATGAAAGACAATTAGCTCTAAATTATACGGAATTCATTTGCTTTGGAGGGGGAAGTGTTTACTGTATTTAGAAACGTTCATTAGAGAGAGAGGACCGCATTAAGACACGGGGTAATGGTCCCCCTTGGAGATGAATCAATTTGCTTTGGGTTTTATGGCCTCGCGTTTGTTTGTCCGTGCCAGTTCCCCGTGGAAAACCCTGGGCCGTAAACGCTCCGGAGCGCAGATCACTGAGGGCCTCCCGGCATTCAGCCCCCAGCCCAGGGGAAAGGACTGGGGGTGCTGGGCTGGCGTCGGTACACAAGAATCACCTGTGCCTGCAATCGAACTCAGGGGAGGCATGGCGGGCGTCGTGGTGTTGAGCAAGAGGGCGACCACCGCTAAGGCAGTTCGCCTGGTTCAGAGCATCCACCCCCAGCAGCACGCCGGCGGCAAGGCGCGTCCCCCTGCATCCTTCTTCTCCATCCCCGAGCACGCTGGGCGGGGGGAGCCGGAACAGCAGCGATGTCTTTCGGTAATTCCCGCTAATAAAATACTTTTTCACTATCCGCACTATAATTGGTTTACAGCCTTTTTTGTTTATTTATCCATAAGTGCTGCTGTTAAATGGCTTGGGAAAGCAATCGCTTAATGGCTCAATATTGAATCAAAGGCTTAGTGTGCTTTCTAAGAGATGGGGAACTCGCGTGGGTTCAGAGCGGAAACTCGTTTTAAGTGTAATGGACTAGGTGGGTTTATGACCCCACGGAACCGGGCGCAGGAGAAAGGCACCGGGAGCCTCCTGCCCACGTCTGCTCAGCAGAAGCATCGCCACCGGCCGAGCTTAGACAGGCCGAGCCGAGAGGAGCCTCAGCCCCTATGGTCTCTTCACTGCTCCCCACGGCCGCCCTGGACGGAGCCAGGGGGTGCGCGCCCCGACGGCGGAGGACAAAGCCCCGGTGTAGTGGAAAGAGGCGGTGAGAGGAGGCTGGCCGGCAAGCAGGAAGCGTGCCTGCCCCAGAGCCGGCGAGAGCGGCGGCCGGGCCGAGCGCGGGAAGGCAGGGAAATGATCTTTGTCCCTTTCCGGAGCTCCCCGCCTCCTCATAGCCTCGTCACCAAGTCAACCGGCACCAGCTCGGAGCAGATTATCTCCGAGGGTCAACACATTGCAGCCCAAACCGCGGGGAAGGCTCCCAAATTTACCCCCTGGGCAAACAATCCACTGCCTATCGCTCGCTCTGGTGATAGCATTGTGGTCCTTGCCGGCTGCATCCCCCCGGGCAGGGAGAGAGCGGGCAGCAAGCGGGTTCTTGCCTCCTCCTGGGACCCCAGCACACGGCTCCCCCCGAGGGACCGCACGGCGCACGCTGCCAGTCCCCGGACACTCGCAACCCTTACAGAGCTGACCCCAAAGCCAAAAGTCTCCAAGTGCCAAACACCTCCAGGAGCCGTGTTCTCCCCCGACCCCCGAAGGCTTTGCTCCCGGGGCCGTGACCGGGGATGAGCAGCCCCTGGGCAGGAGGGGCAGGGAGGGAAAAAGTAGGTTTGGGGGTCATCTCCCATGAAGCGCCCTGCACGTCCAGGAAATCCCCCGACCCTCTCCCAGGCCCCGCAAGCCCCCGGTAGCTGGGGTTCTCGCCCTAAAGCAGGGACCTACCCGGCTAAGGGGAGAGGGGTTGCTGGCCGGGGCCACCCCGGCTGGCCTCTTATGGGTCGCGCCCCGCCCCGGAGGGCTGCGGGAGGGCTCACGTGGGGGGAGCGGCGCCTATGGGGAGGCAGCGGGAGCCGGGCAGGGCGACGGGGCCCGACGGGGCGGCGAGCTGTCAAAGAGGCATCCCGGTCGCCGGGAGTGGGAGCAGCCCTATGTGTCCCTAAGCTGCGAGACCCCCCACCCTGCCGGCCCCGCTCGCCATGAACACCGAGGAGCAGTATTACGCCTCGGCGCAGCTCTACAAGGAGTCGTGTGCGTTTCAGAGAGCCCAGGCGCAGGATTACAACCCCAGCCCTCCCGCCTGCCTGTACGTGGGCAGGCAGCAGCAGACTCCTTACCCCAGCGCCCTGGGAGCTCTCGAGCAAGGCAGCCCACCAGATATTTCACCTTACGAGGTGCCCCCCATCACAGAGGATGCCGGGGTCTCCCACCTTCATCACCATCACCACCATCACCCTCATTTTCCTACTCCCCACCAGGACGCGCTGCCTTTCGCAGACGGGACGGACACGGGGGCGATAGAAGAGCCCCGAGTGCAGGTGCCTTTCGCCTGGATGAAGTCCACCAAATCACACGCCTGGAAGGGACAGTGGACCGGTAAGCCCCACCGCCTCCTTCTGCCGCTGCCCCGCCGATTCTCTCCCTCTCGGCGTGCGGAAACCCTCCCCTGCATCAGCCCTGCCCCGCCGCTCGGGTGTAGCGTGGAAAGGTCCTGAAAGGTAGTTTCCAGGGACGCTCCTACCCTCTGCCAGCTCCCAAAACCCACTGCTGTGAGGCTGCTACATTCCGGATGAATGCCGGCCCTCGGGTCCCCGCCGGAGGGCTCGCCGCGCCCAGCGCTGCCCAAGCCCTGAACAATTATTAACGAATTATTTTTCACCAATTAACTAATATTCGCCAAGTCGGGGCGACGTGCAAACGACTCCCGGGCGCTGCCGCTCTGTCGAGCAAGGGATCTTCGCGGTGCGGCGGCTCCGCGGGCGCGGTGGGCTCCGCGCCGGGGCCGAATAGGGCGAGGCTTTGGGCGCGGAGACACCGCTGGGTGGAGCGGGCGAGGGAGCGGCTGGCAGGGCTGCAAGGGCAGGGCACAACCCGGCTGCCTGCGGCCCTGCGGGACCGTGAGGCCGCGGAGCAGCCCCCGAAGCCCCTCTCCGCTGTTCCCCGAATGCTCCATGAGGTAGAGCCCATCTCCCCTCCAGAGCCCTCTATCCCACCACTCCTGTTTCCAGGTGACTTTTAACCGCAATTGCACCTTTCCGATTGAAAATCCAGGCCAGGGGAAACAATGCACAAACGAAGCAGAGCTGCCAGCGAGGGGAAGAAACTCTATCTAGACAGAAAGTTCCGCTGCCCAACAATATTTCTGTCTCTGCCCGCACAATGTTATCGTGTCCTGCGCCTTTGTCACGCCTATAGGGCAAATATTATATTAATGGCTTTGTTCAAATAGACAGTTGAAAAAAGGACTGGAGTATTAAAATCACAGTGAAATAGTTTGGGAATTGCATGGGGCAAGCCGAGGAGGGTCCCCACAGAGGCGCATCCACCGGGCAGGGGAGAGAAGCGTAGCCCCACGCCGCGGACTCGGCGGCGGAGATAGTGCTGGGGGGAGAAAATCAGTTTTCCTGGTTTTGAATAAATGGGGGGGGGGGGAAGAAGGAAAAAACAGATCAAGCCCAACTCTGAAACTACCCTTTTTCCCCCCTCTGTCTCCTGCACCCGAGGAACGACAAAACCAGCACCAAAACGAACCTTTTCCCTTAAAAGCCGAAAATTATTCCCTGCTGTCCCTAGCTCTCCCGGGAGGCGCAGGCCCGGGCCGTGCCGTCCAGGGAGGTGTGTGGGGGCACAGGCAGGACGGTCTGTTCCTGTGGCGGGTGCGTGGTGCACTCCCGGGCAGCGTGGCCCGGACGCCTGCACAGCTCTCGTCGCCAAACCCCGGTATATTTGCGCGGTACATATTGCTAACTGTATAGCCTAAGGGTGTATTTTTTATATTTTTTTTAATGGACACCCTTGGAATTCAGCCGTCCTTGGATTCTAAGGAGCTTCGCGTTGTTATTGTCGTGGAACAGTGTCCAGAAAGGCTGCGGCCGAGCCCGGCCCGGTGCTCCCAGCAGTGCCCGGCTCCGGCTCCCCATGGCCGGGGTCTGCGGCCGGGCCCCGGGGCTCGCCCCGTTCCACGGGCAGGGCACGGCGGAGAGTGACTCCCGTAAGCCCTAAGGCCGGGACTGACAGACACACCGTAATTCCACCTTCCGGCAGCACGGGGTTACTTTAC
Source organism: Hemiprocne comata (assembly GCA_020745705.1). Lineage (NCBI taxonomy): Eukaryota > Metazoa > Chordata > Aves > Apodiformes > Apodidae > Hemiprocne > Hemiprocne comata. The sequence continues at coordinate 195,432,027 of CM036586.1, read as the reverse complement.
CGTAACAGTACATTTTTTTCAGATCCATACACACAAACGAGTATATACATAGGTTTAGATTTATAAGCGTTTTTATGCATATACATGTATTATTATATATACTTTATATATATACCTAGGTGTATATGCATGGGTTTATATTTATAAACATTTTAATGTATATACATGTATTTAATATACATATTAATATATATACACACACAGAAGTTTATATACATGGTTTTATATTTATAAACATCATATATACGAAATCACGGGAATAGGAAGATGAGAGGCGGGAAAGCCCTCTTATCTCTCTGCAGAAATGGCCGTCTTCATCTGGCTGTCTAAACCACTGTGCCCTACCGATGATACCACCACCAAAAGCGTACCGGCTGTGGGGTTCCGTGCTCATACCCGGTCCTTCTCACTGCTGCCGCCGGTGCCACCCGCCTCCGGCGCCCACTCATCACGGCTGCGGCCGCGCTGGGAATGGCGGTCTCGCCATGTTTCCGGGAAGAAGAAATCCAAGGTTTCAACAACCTGGAGAAATAGAGGGGCTGCGGTCCCGCTCCCGGCCCTAGTCCCGCTCCTGGCCCCCGCCCCTTTGCCTCCCGCGGGGTTCCCGGCGGCGGGGAAGGGCTGAAGCCTTGGGCAGTGGTGGCAGGGCTGCTCAGTGGCGATATCCGGGGATAGTCCACATGGCCCTCACCCTCCTGTTCCGTGAAAATTCTCCCCCCTTTTTTGCGGCCTGTGCAAAGGACGGAGGCCCCGTCGGGAAGAGCCGTGGTCCCCGGGACCCAGTGCCACCGCCTGCGGGCCCTGCACCGCTCCTTCGGGTCTCAGCGGGGTGGTGAGATACTTTCGGTTTTTTATAATATTTTATTTGGTTGCTTATGCGTGTGTGTCATCCAAGAAAACCTTTTTTGTTGTTGTTATTGCATTGGGTTTTTGGTTTTTGGGTTTTTTTTTTGTTTTTTGTTTTGTTTTTTGTTTTTTATTAGGGATTTTTCCGTTTTGGTTTGGGGTTTTGGTGGCGTCTTTTTCTTTTTCTTTTTCTTTTTCTTTTTCTTTTTCTTTTTCTTTTTCTTTTTCTTTTTCTTTTTTTTTTTTTTTTTTTTTTTTCTTTTTTCTTCTTCTCGAATCTCAGCACTTACCAGGCCCTGGATCCTTCAGAACTTTCTGCAACATGTGGTGCTTGAACGTTTCTGCCTGCTTGAGGGACTGCATTTCCCTGAAAACCTCGAGCAATTAATTATAAAAAACAGTAAATTATTATAAAATTAATAGCAGCAGTCCTGACAGTTGCCACCAGCACTGCTTCGCTGTGCCCGGTCGGGGCACCCTCACTCCGCTTACTTCCCCCCCGTGTGCCCCGAGCCACGAAGGGGTGCGGGAATGTGAGCCCCCGCAGCCCGAGGGGGCGGCCTGGCGAGCCGAGGCTGATTGTCACTTTTCTCCAGGGGGGTCCTACGTCGTGGAACAGGAGGAGAACAAGCGGACGAGGACAGCGTACACCCGGGCGCAGCTGCTGGAGCTGGAGAAGGAGTTTCTTTTCAACAAGTACATCTCAAGGCCGCGGCGGGTGGAGCTGGCTGTCATGTTAAACTTGACCGAGAGGCACATCAAGATCTGGTTCCAGAACCGGCGCATGAAGTGGAAGAAGGAAGAGGACAAAAAACGAGGGACGGGCAACAGCAATGACTCCGAGCAAGACTGCGTGGTGTCCTCCGGGGAGCTGCAGGGCAAGGAGGATCTCCAGCCGTGCACCCCTGGTAACCTGCCCTCGGGGGCCTCCAGAGACCTGCTCACCCCCGGTCTCGCCCCCAGAAGGCAGCAGGACTCCCGGTGAGCCGCCGGGAGCCCGGGCCGGAGGGGATGCAGCCGGGGAGAGGCTGGCGCCGGCTCCCCGCCACCTTGCTGTGGCCCATCCTCTCCTGCCTTCCCCCGGGAAAACTAGGGAAGGACTCCGAAAGTCCCGTCCTGAAAAAATTATATGAAAGATGTTCGGCTACAACAAAGAGAGAGAGGCTTTCTGCGCACCGTGGGGCCGGAAGAAGCCGCAGAGAGCTGCCGGGGTGGTGGCAAGCCAGGCCCTGCTCCGCCTGGGCACCCCGCGCCGCAGCTGGCCCTCCGGGGTACCTTTCCCGGGGGAAGGCGGATTTTGAGCGGTAGCCGGTGACACCATCAGTGTAACCCCAGGTGCACGGAGCAGCTTGGAAACTGGAGGAGAAGCGAGAGCAGGCCGCCTTGCCACGGACGGCGACCCGGTCGCGTCAGGGGGGCCCACCGTGCCCGGCGCTGCACAAGCCGAGCACCCCAGACCTTCCCGGGGCCGGCACCCCACCGTACCCGTCCTTTCCAGAGGCTCCGGGGCATCGGCTTTAGCGAGAACTCCCCCAGGACTATTACTCACTTCCTTGGAAAGTGGAACCTGTTTTGTTTCGTTGTATTTTGCCTTTGCGGGGGGCGGGGGGGAGGGGGGAAAGGAAGGGGGGGAGAGAATAATAATAAGAAAGAAAAAAAAAGCCCGAGAGTCCTGTCGGCCGGATTTGTCTCCCCCGATGACCGGTTCCCGATGACTGGCACAGGTAGCTAGACCCTCCTCCGCACTCCGCCAGCGGCTGCGGGAGACGCTGCGGCCGTCGGTGCTCCGCGGTGGGCTTCGGGGGCTCCGTGGCGCGCAGGACTGCGCTCGCCTCCCCGAGGGGTGGGTGAAAGCCCAGGGATGCGGCACGAAATCCACGGGTGATCTCCGGCAGGGTACAAAGGCAGATCAGGCTGCGAGCAGAGAGCGCGACGTGTCCGGGCGGATAGGGCTGCTCACAGGGACAATTTCCTCTGAGGAAAAGCTTCTGGCTTTCTTCCTCCTCTCCCAGAAGCTCGGACTCTGCCTCGGAGAGACACCCACCCGCTCCTGCAGCACAAGGTCCCGGCCCAGTGTGGCTCTCCGCATGCTTTTTCTCTGCAGACCTGACTTTCCATCCCCGCAGAGGTTTGGGGCCGGCTGCCTCCTGAGGCGCTGCTGGGCGCTGGTGTCATTTTTCAGGCGTCCTGAAATTCGTGACGAATTCGGGCGTCCCGACCCAGCCTGCCTTCTCTTCAGTCGCTGCCCGTATACTGCCAGAGAGGTCTTCCCCTTCGTGGCAACGGCGGGAACAGGCATTTTGTGTAAAAGAAAAGAGCTGTTCCAGCGGCCTCCTAACACAGCGTCGAAAGGTCAACTAAAAGGGAAAAAAAAATCCAAACTAGAAAGAGAGAATGGCGGCGGGAAAGAAGCAGGAGATGCCAGGGTTTACTGTGGGTCAGGCAGATCTGACTCCTTTCCTTGACGGGGAGGCTCAGGATCTGTCCCCGGCAGCGGCAACCCCTCGAGCATCCCTCGGGGACCGCCACAGTCCGCGCGGGGCTGGGGGCCCGGGAGTGCCACGGGAGAAGGAGGAGGGCCTGTCCCACCCTGGCCAGAGGATGTTCCCAGTCCCTCGGCTGAAAGCGAGGGGGAGAGGAAGCAGCTTGCCACAGCTCTTTGGGGTTTTTTTTCCGTCTTACATAAGACTTTTAACAATCAGGTGGAGACATGAGCTGAAGGTGTAATAAGCCCATTGCTTTTCTTTCCTTTGGGGGCTTTAAGATGTGTGTGAAAACAGGGACTTTTTTCCTGCAAGTTGCCTGAGAATTTTATCATCCAAGACTATATATCCTTATTCATCAAAACGCAGTCAATGAGTAAGAACTTTACTAATTATATGAGCAAAATTCAAATAAAGCTGTTATTACGAAGCAAAGCATCGTAGCAATTAAAGTAACATTTCTCAAGCTTTTGGGGATCATAAAGCAATTTTTAAACCTCAGCGATTCCAGTCATTATTTATTAGCATTAACCTGTCATTGGAAACACACGGTGGAGAAATTTCCACATATCTTTTACAACGTCTGGCACTGAAATTGCAATTCAGGAGCTGCTATAAAAATAGTTATAGCTGCAAAAAAATAAGTCTGTCACACAAAATACTGATTTTCTGCTAAGTTTCGTACAGCGCATTGCCCTGGGCAAACAGCACACGCGGCCTATGAAACTTTGTCCTTCCTCTTGTGTAACACATTCAGTTTCGATATTCTCTGTAAAAATGGAGAAGCTGCAGAATAGATATGAATTTTTTTATACAGTGCCAAGGTATTTTTATGAATGGAAGTAGAATCAGACCTTCATGGTTTAGTTTTATTGAATAAAGTATCTTTCTTCAAAGAACTGACATGGTTTATAGGTTTAGCACATATATATATATATTCATTTTTTTTACAACTGCATCAATAGAAAAATTAGCATGAATTAAATTAAGACAGGTCTAGGACTTGTAAAGGTAAAGGTTCATGGTAACTTTCACCTGGCAGAGCAGCCATCCCTGCACAGTGCTGGGGAAAGGCAAGGCTGACATGGAGAATTATCATGTTGCTAGAGTTCTTGTGCCATGGCAGGTCACCAAAACCAGGTTGTCCAGATGTACCCATTTTTCCTAGGAGACACCCTCCCTTATGGAATACTTCATAAATTATAATATTATCTAGTTCATAGTTTATATTTAATCGCCCTTTACCCTAGGATATGGTTTCCACAATACATTCTAAAAACCCTGATTTTAAAATTAGGCAAGATACGAAAAGTGTGGGATGTCTTTTTATTTCCTTCTCTGGCAACACTCAGATCCTTCAGGCACATGTGCGAGAGGTCACCCAAAACCGTATTTATTCAACAGGAATTATTTTAAAGAAAAGTGGAGCAAGATTCAGCATGATGTTCCCCTACCCTGATGCACCCTGTAACAGGCATCCACAGCACCAGGAACTATGGAGACATCAATTCTACGTATGGCTGCAGGGGAAGACAGGTTGCAGATCTTGATGCAGCTTTGCACAGGCAAAACCTTTACTGGTTTGCTCAGATACGACTCCCAATACTGCAGCAAAAGCTTTCCTCTCTGCCTCTGCCCTACAGAGATACCAACTGTTTTTACATGAAGGACCACAAGGCAGGGAATAATTAACGTCCTCTTCTTTCCTCAAGCAGGGCTGAGCATCTCATGTGAAGGGCACACAGCTAGGTGAACCCCAGCCAGGAGCTGGGGGCTGCTGTCACACACAGGTCAGATCCTGCCACAAAATGATTGTTGGTTCACTGCTGTCTGAGAATCCACATCCAGCAGCCCCTGCTGGGGCCTTGCTACCACCATGTTTTGGCTGAGGCTGGGGGAGGGGAAACAGAAACTCATGCACCCTCCACGCTAACCCCTGCTTTACCTCCCACATATAGGGCCATGTCCCAAGACCCCACAGGGATGGCCACATTAAAGGGTAGGGATACTGTGTTTGTCTCCTCCATTACAAACCCATGCATTTGCTTGATAATCCTCTCATGTATGAATAATTATGCTCATAAATAAATTCTAAAAGGAGTGATTTAACCTAAGGTGTGAAAGTCTTTCCAGTCCTGCACTGAAGCTACCTCCCACATTGTGGTTGCTGCTGCTGCCATGATCACAGCTGAGAGATGTTGCAGGCTGAGAGAAGCAACTTCGCTCAGAAAGGCTTCAGCACTTTGAAGTGCAACCAGGGATGGGATGCCAGCCCTGCAGTGACCACCAAAGCAAGGGCTGTTGGGCTGGGCAAGGCACCTTGCAATCTGGTCACCACACAGGCAGAGTTCGCTGGGTGTTAAGCATTGTGTTTCAAGCCTTTGGATATTAAGCACTGTGTTTCAAGCCTTACTTTGGGAGTAGAAAGAAGTGTCACTGGGATCCCAACACTCCTGGCAGCTTATAGGGTTCTTATGAGAAGTTTTTCACATTAAGTGTAGGCAACCCATATACCCACACTTGGCTTCCAATACACTATGAGTCAGAAAGAGAGTTCCCTCCCTGCTTTCTTCTATCTCAAATAGGGATAAGAATGAACAAATCTTCAAGGATATTTGCATAGCAGTCAGGAACATGCCTGTTTTAACATCTAGGGAGGACAATGAAATGTGGAAACACTGTAGTGCCATGTTAGTAGTGAACAATACCTGTGTTCATTTATCCACTACTTACTTTCATTTACCATTTATCCTCATTCTTCTTGTCTCACTGGCTTCCAACACCATTACAATACCTTACTGTGCAAATTGCCAGTGCCAATGCACCACAGCAGAGCTGTAGCTGTGAGCACAAACAATGGCAGAGCAAAAGGAAAAGTGCAGGCAGCAAAGTTTCTTGTAGTCTCTGCTTTTCCCCATCTTCTCACAGAATCACAGAATCACAGAATTACCAAGGCTGGAAAAGACCTTTAAGATCATCAAGTCCAGCCTATGACCAACACCACCACACCATCAAGGTGAAAGAGACCTGGGGGTCCTGGTAGACAGGAGGATGACCATGAGCCAGCAATGTGCCCTTGTGGCCAAGAAGGCCAATGGCATCCTGGGGTACATTAGAAAGGGTGTGGTTAGTAGGTCAAGAGAGGTTCTCCTCCCCCTCTATTCTGCACTGGTGAGGCCGCATCTGGAGTATTGTGTCCAGTTCTGGGCCCCTCAGTTCAAGAAGGACAGGGAACTGCTTGAAAGAGTCCAGCACAGAGCCACAAAGATGATTAAGGGAGTGGAACATCTCCCTTATGAGGAAAGGCTGAGGGAGCTGGGTCTCTTTAGCTTGGAAAAAAAGGAGGCTGAGGGGTGACCTCATCAATGTTTACAAATATGTAAGGGGTGAGTGTCAGGGAGATGGAGTTAGGCTCTTCTCAGTGATGACCAGTGATAGGACAAGGAGTAATGGGTGTAAATTGGAGCATAGGAGGTTCAAGGTGAATATCTGAAAAAATTTTTTTACTGTAAGAGTGACAGAGCACTGGAACAGGCTGCCCAGGGAGGTTGTGGAGTCTCCTTCACTGGAGGCATTCAAAACCCGCCTGGATGCGTTCCTGTGTGATGTGCTCTAGGTGACCCTGCTCTGGCAGGGGGGGTTGGACTAGATGATCTTTCGAGGTCCCTTCCAACCCCTAGGATTCTATGATTCTATGATTCTATGATCTAGACTAAGGCACTAAGTGCCACATCCAGCCTTTCCTTGAACACATCCAGGGACGGTGCCTCCACCACTTCCCTGGGAAGTCCATTCCAATGTTTAATCACCCTCTCCGTGAGGAAGTACTTCCTAATATCCAACCTAAACCTCCCTTGGAGCAGCTTCAGGCTGTGCCCTCTTGTTCTGTCACTGGTTGCCTAGAAAAAGAGTCTAGCCCCCACCTGACTACAACCTCCCTTCAGGTAGTTGAAGAGAGTGATAAGGTCCCCCCTGAGTCTCCTCTTCTTCAGGCTAAACAACCCCAGCACCCTCAACCTCTCCCAATGAGACTTTCCCTCTAGTCCTTTCACCAGCCTTGTTGCTCTCCTCTGGACCTGCTCCAGCACCTCAACGTCCTTCTTGAAGTGAGGGGCCCAGAAATGTACACAGTACTCGAGGTGAGGCCTCACCTATTCAATATCTTTATTGACGACCTGGATGTGGGGATTAAGTCCCCCCTCAGTAAATTCACAGATGACACCAAGCTGGGGGGGAGTGTTGATCTGCCAGAGGGTAGGAAGAGGCTGCAGGGGGACCTGGACAGGCTGGATCAATGGGCCGAGGCCAACGGCATGAAATTCAACATGACCAAGTGCAGGGTCCTGCACTTTGGCCACAATAACCCCAGGCAGCACTACAGGCTGGGGGAAGAGTGGCTGGAGAGCAGCCTGGCAGAGAGGGACCTGGGAGTGCTGGTGGACAGCCGGTTGAACATGAGCCAGCAGTGTGCCCAGGTGGCCTGGAAGGCCAATGGCATCCTGGCTTGGATCAGGAATAGTGTGGCCTGCAGGAGTAGGGATGTAATTCTCCCCCTGTACACAGCACTGCAGCTCCTCTGTTCCCCAATGCCTCTGGGATCACAACCCATGCAAGGATAAAAAAAAACATAGAGGAAATGACCTGAGTTTCTCTCACTCCTCAGTGTGCCACAGTGATGAGTCAGACCTGGCCAGCCTTGTTAGTGGAGTAGGAAACTCAAACACATTGTTCCTCTACTATTAGGCCTCATTTTGCCACGAGTGTCTTGGCAAACAGACCAAACTTGAGAGATGAGGGTGAGCTGGACCAACAGGCCAAGAACAGAAGCATCTCAAGCAGGTGTGGAGCATCCCACTTTGAAAGCATTGACAAAGAAGGGGTTGCTGGACTTCATTTCATGACGGAGCTGGTCTGGGTATGATGAGCTAGCTGGTGCCAGTGGCAACTTCGTGTCCTCCCTGTCCTTTAACCCAGACCCAGGGGGAGAAAAGCATCTGCTCAGAGAAGGCTTGGCATAATATGCTTAGGATTCAAGAGTAAAATACATTTAGCAGGTGTCGAAAGCAAAGAATATGATGGTCTGTGTCTCTGCCTGCAGGGTTAGACTTAATAGTGAATAGTGGAAAAGCATTGTCTCCATGAGTGACTGGTAGCATGCTGGTATTTTGTCTGAGCAGAGGCAGTGTGTGCCATTAGATATTCAGCTGCACTTGTTTTGGGTGTTTCCTGCAGATCTCGACACATGGAGCAGAGGCAGGCAGGGATTAGTGACTTCACTGACATAAGAAGCCAGAACCGGGAAAAGGGGCTCCCTCCGGAGACAATGGAGGGCACGCACAGCCTGTGTCAGGAGACCAAGTTGTCTCAGAACCAAGGTGGAGCTAGGGGAGGGAAACTGAGTCCTGGGCTGAGAGGAGACCCGTGTTTGAACACCACTTCCCTGGGTCCAAACCCTTCTCCAGAGAAAAGCAAACAGTTACCTGCTGGGAACCTTAGCTGGGTGCGGCATTGTAGGGCTCCAGAGCCACGATTCAAATCCAGCCCCTCCTGGAGAGGAGGCTGTACCTCGCTGCAGCAAGAGGCAGTGAAGCAGCCCCCTCACATCCTGGCTGTTAGCTTCACTTCAGCGCAACTGCTCTGGTACCTCAGATTCAAAACTAGAGTCTCTCACTCCCTGCAGCTTCCATCAGTGAGAGCTGCTCTGTCATCTGGTGTGCCCTGCTCCTTTTCCGCTGCTAACCCCTTGTTGGTGAGTCAGTATTTGGCTAAGGGTGAGACTGTGTGAGGTGACACTGTTCAAGATAAGCTGGCAGAATAGCAAGTTCTGTTTGGCTTTTTTTTTCAGTCCACTCTGTAAGCTAAATTTTTATCCCAAGAATGAAAACTGCCAAAAAGGAGGACAAGGGAGAACTCCCTCTGCTTTGAAGGCATCAGATCCTTTAACCTGCAGTGAATGTGGTAAAACTAATTGTTAACATCACATGCTGCTTCCTGGAGCTGTGATTGGAAACCTGCTTACGGCTTCACCCTCTGCTGCCTCATCATTGATGGTTTGGTTATATTCATCCCATAGACCTTCTTTAGTGAGACAGTTTCACTTCAAACAGAAAGAGGTACCTCTGAAGGCAGGTGTGCAAGACAGCATTTTGAGCTGTGCATGACATTAGCTGGAGGTAAAGGCAGCAAAAAGGACCATAATGTGTAGAGCTGCATGACCCTTACATGGGAGTGAAGAGGATTCCTGAGGTGCAACCCCAGAAGAAGCGAAAAAGAGAACTGAAACTAGAATCACTAAAGTTTCTACTCCATCCTTCTGCCCAAAGCAGGTTCACTTCAGATGTATTGTTCTGTTCTCTTCGCTAAGACCTGTAGATTTCCCAAAACTTCCTCTGTTCCAGTGTATAATTATTCCTACCATGAGCATATTTTCCCAACATCCAACTGGTCTTAATCTGTTGCAAGCATAACTTGCAGTTTCTTGTCCTGAGGACAAAGAGAAGACAGTACATTACACTTCTCTTTGTAACAGCCTCCCAAGAAGCCGAAAGACAAGATTTTGAGAAGAAACTGAATTTTCTAAGAAAATTCCAGTATCAAAAAGTTTATTAGAGACTTATTAGACACAAAACTGCAAGAGCAGTTTTGCCAGAACTCAAAAAGCAGCAGCTGGAGAGACTGGGTCTACAAGGCAAGTATGGTACTCCGAGCAGTGATGAAAAGCAACACCGTGAGTGGACAGGCAGAAGTCCTGCTCCAGCAAAGTCCCATTTGCTCCTATCCTTGAGGCCACACCTGGAGTATTGCATCCAGTTTTGGGCACCTCAATTCAAGAGAGATATTGAGGTGCTGGAGCGAGTACAGAGGAGGGCAAGGAAGCTGGTGAAGGGCCTAGAGAATAAATCTTATGAAGAACACTTGAAGGAGCTGGGAATGTTTAGTTTGAGAAAGAGGAGGCTGAGGGGAGACCTCATCAGTCTCTACAACTACCTGAAAGGTCATTGTAGAGAGGTTGGTGCTGTTCTCTTTTCACAGGTAATTAGCAACAGGACAAGAGGGAATGGCTTCAAGCTCCAACAGGGAAGGTTTAGACTAGGGTTAGGAAACATTTTTTCACAGAAAGAGTGGTTAGACACTGGAATGGGCTGTCCAGGGAGGTGGTTGAGTCACCATCCCTCAATGTGTTTAAGGGTCATTTGGATGTGGTGTTGGCAGATATGGTTTAGGGGAGAACTTCGTAGAGTAGGGATGACGGTTGGACTTTGTTATTCCAGGGGTCTTTTCCAACCCGATTAGTTCTATGATTCTATTATTCTATCCCTGCTTTTATTCCACCCTCTCAGCTCAGCCCTGAGAAGTTAGGTAAGCCACATACCAGTGCAGCTCATGGAATGTCTGAAAAATCCTGCATCTTCAGTAGAGTCCCAGAGATTAAGTGACAGAGGACTTGGAGCAGTGATAGCTTGTTGGAAAATCTTAGTCTCCATGCTTCTTCTAGCATGGACACCAGATACGTCAGGGCTTCATTCCGGTTGTAAACCTGCCAACACTGAGGAGAACAAACAAAGGGAGGTTCAGGAGGGGGAGAGCTTTTGGGGGTTAGGGTCAGGACCAAGGAACAGACAAGCTGACCACCTGCATGCCATGCCAATATTGAGTTGGGGAATTCAGACCAAGGGAGATGTGGTGTTTCTTCTGAACACTCACAGAATCACAGAATCACAGAATTACCAAGGCTGGAAAAGACCTTTAAGATCATCAAGTCCAGCCTATGACCAACACCACCACACCATCTAGACTAAGGCATTAAGTGCCACATCCAGCCTTTCCTTGAACACATCCAGGGATGGTGCCTCCACCACTTCCCTGGGAAGTCCATTCCAATGTTTGGAGGGTGTTAATCACCCTCTCCGTGAGGAAGTACTTCCTAATATCCAACCTAAATCTCCCTTGGAGCAGCTTCAGGCTCTGCCCTCTTGTTCTGTCACTGGTTGCCTGGAAAAAGAGCCCAGCCCCCACCTGACTACAACCTCCCTTCAGGTAGTTGAAGAGAGTGAGAAGGTCCCCCCTGAGTCTCCTCTTCTTCAGGCTAAACAACCCCAACATCCTCAACCTCTCCCAGTAAGACTTTCCCTCTAGTCCTTTCACCAGCCTTGTTGCTCTCCTCTGGACCCGCTCCAGCACCTCAACGTCCTTCTTGAAGTGAGGGGCCCAGAACTGCACACAGTACTCGAGGTGAGGCCTCACCAGTGCTGAGTACAGGGGGAGAATGACATCCCTACTCCTGCTGGCCACACTATTCCTGATACAAGCCAGGATGCCATTGGCCTTCCGGGCCACCTGGGCACACTGCTGGCTCATGTTCAACCGGCTGTCCACCAGCACTCCCAGGTCCCTCTCTGCCAGGCTGCTCTCCAGCCACTCTTCCCCCAGCCTGTAGCGCTGCCTGGGGTTATTGTGGCCAAAGTGCAGGACCCTGCACTTGGTCTTGTTGAATTTCATGCCGTTGGCCTCGGCCCATCGATCCAGCCTGTCCAGGTCCTCCTGCAGCTTCTTCCTACCCTCTGGCAGATCAACACTTCCCCCATGAGATGCCAGCCTGGCTCTGTGCCTGGTTATGGAGCTTGTAGTGGGAGACAGAGGAGGATGCAGAGGGAGCTAAAAGCCAGCCTAAAAGCCAGCTAAAAGGAAACAGCAACTTGAGAGGCAGCACTTCCCCTCCATGGCAAAGGGAAGGAGCTGGGTCTGGGAGCCAGGACAGTTGTGAAGAGAAAGAGAAGAGGCACAATTTGCTTCCAAGTCACCTCTCTCCTTCAGGGCTACACAGAATGAAGCATGGGGCAGAAAGCAATGAAGCAGATGGAGTAACTGTCAGGCAAGGGCAGAACTGGGGAGCACCAACAGATGGGAAGGAACCAGAGAGCTGTCACATCCCAGTCTGAGGGTGCAGTGACATGTCACAGTAAGCCAAAGGGCTAGTGCTCCCTCTCTGCCTGCTGTTTCTGTGGCAAACTGAAGCAGCTGGATGAGACAGCTCAGCTCACTGATCCAACAAATTACATAGCATCCTGCAAAAAGTGACATATCTTTCTTTTCCAGGGACAACTCACCCTGCACTTGTATCTGCATTAGTTTCAACACAAAACAGGGGCTTGGTGCTTCTGCAGGATCTGGAGAACAGGAAGAGGCAGGAAGGGATATGGAGGAGAGCAACCTACTGAGTCATGGATGCAGGATACTTGCTGGAAGACTGAGGAGACAGAGTAAAACCTGTGGGAGGTGATTCTACCCAATAGCTTGTGAAATGCTTGGAGGGCACTTCTGCTCCTCTAACCCCTCCCAACTCCTCTGCTGGGTGTTAGTTATGATTCTGGCCCAGACAGACCTCTGCTTAGGGATAAACACATTAGAGAGAATAAGAGATGGGTGAAAGCCTCAGGTACCCTCAGCGCTCCTGGTGGAAAGTGAGACTGGGGAAGGGGCATGTTCACTGTGCAGACTTGAGTTTCCCCCATTGGTGAAGCCTCTGCATGGGGATCTCCAGGGAGGCAAAAAATTGCAACTGCAGCACTCAGGATCAGGTCGAAAGCCTGTGTGTATAGGAAACTGAAGGCTGATCAAACATCGTCAATCCCTTCAAGTCTGTTTTTCAAGCATTTGTGTATGTAACCATGATGCTGCACTTCAGACATTACTTTTTATATTCAGCTTTAAGAAGAACCATAGGGCTTATCATATTGTGAATCACTGGGGAAAAAAAATGGTGTTTTATATATAATATTTAAATTTTACCATAAGAGCAGACTGAGAGAATATACGGTACATTTTAGAAACAAGGACATGGCTGCAAAGAGGAGAGGCAAGAGGAAATTAGGATGGAGCAGATGCCTTTGGACCCTTTCTAACAGCAAGAAAAGCAGGTAACAGTGAGAAGAGCCAGAAGAAGATACTTGGAGAGGCTGTAAAATTCTCCCTATTAGACAGCTTAAGGAGCAGGTAAGGTGCAGCCCTGTTAGCAACGCCATGACTTCAGTCAGTGTAACCAAGCAAAAGGAGTCTGTATGAAAATGCTCCAGCTCTATTTTTGAGGAGTCCCCTTACTGTCACCTTCACCTCCCCTCAACAGTACTGTCCTATTTGAAACTGGAGCAACACGCTCATTTACTTAGGGCATGTACCAATTCAATGCTCTCCTCACTGTCAGCCTCCTCCCCTATCCTGCTGAATAACTTCCTTGTCTTGCTTAACTTTCCTTTTGAGGCCCAAGACATCTCAGCTGCTGGCCATCTTTATTTCTCTGTTGATATTCCAGGAGATACTCTCCCTTGCCAGTTATCTCCCCATCTTCTGCCATCTCTTAGACAGTCCCTGCTACGTGCCAATATATTCTCTGAAGCCATAATTTACCCAGTGTACAGAGGCGTTTTGAATGAAATGGGACTAAGATAAATTTGAAAAAAGGGGGTGTTCAGGCAGGCAGAGACTGTTCCAAATGGAGGGCATGGAAGAGGCGTAAAGCCAAGAGCCCGCAAAGGAGATCTATGCCCTAGTCCAAAGCTGACTGCAGCCAACAGGACTGATTTGAATGGGCTTTGGACCAGATTTTTGGAGAGTAGCTGTGAAGGAGGATACCAGGAGTATGTTTGGAGATCTGAGGATAGAAAAGTGAAGAGGTAGGATGTGTTTAGCCATTCAGGCATGTTTTATATAGGATATACAATGGCTTCCTTTAGTGCCATCAGGGCTCTCCAGATGGTGTCACAGACATTTGCAGGTTCTGGTCCATGGGCTTGCGTTTTACATGACAGCAGCAGCTGGTGTCTTGTATTGCAGCAGCAACACATATTTGAAGAAAGGAAAAAAAAGCAGCAGAGGCAGAGGACAAGTGGAGTTGTACTATACCGCTCAGTGCTTCTTGGTTCGAAACAGATACTGAGTGGTTTCAAAACTTCTCATGCTGATCACTGGTGGCACAAGCCCCAGGAGGGAAGGAAGCACGTCCCAACCGAAGCAAATCCTCTCGGGAGGTCAGACCAGGCAATAACGCAGTCCCGAGCAGGCAGCACATTTCTCGCTGCCAGCTCTGATTTCTGCTGTTCGGCTTTCCCAGGAGAGAAGCTGAGGGCGGTAATTCAACGGAGTACGTGTGGCCTGGCAGAAAGCGACCGGAGCCGGGTAAAATCCGCTTATGGAAAACTCTGTTGGCGTCTCTCTTAGGCCCGAGGAGTCAGGGTCAGTGTGGAGGAAGGGCTGCGGAACCGGGGCCGGGAGCTGCTTGCGGGGCACTGGCTGAGCCTTCGTCGCCTCCATCCCCCGGCCCAGCCCGGCCCGGCCCCGTCCCGCCGCCGCCAAGCGCCTCCCGCGGCCACGCTGCCACCTGCCGGCCGCGCAGTCACAGCGCAGCCTTCCTTCCTCCCTCCCTCCCTCCCTCCCTCCCTCCCTCCCTCCCTCCCTTCCTTCCTTCCTTCCTTCCTTCCTTCCTTCCTTCCTTCCTTCCTTCCTTCCTTCCTTCCTTCCTTCCTTCCTTCCTTCCTTCCTTCCTTCCTTCCTTCCTTCCTTCCTTCCTTCCTTCCTTCCTTCCTTCCTTCCTTCCTTCCTTCCTTCCCTCCTTCCTTCCTTCCCTCCTTCCCTCCTTCCCTCCTTCCCCTTCCTTCCTTCCTTCCTTCCTTCCTTCCTTCCTTCCTTCCTTCCTTCCTTCCTTCCTTCCTTCCTTCCTTCCTTCCTTCCTTCCTTCCTTCCTTCCTTCCTTCCTTCCTTCCTTCCTTCCTTCCCTCCTTCCCTCCTTCCCTCCTTCCCTCCTTCCCTCCTTCCCTCCTTCCCTCCTTCCCTCCTTCCTTCCTTCCTTCCTTCCTTCCTTCCTTCCTTCCTTCCTTCCTTCCTTCCTTCCTTCCTTCCTTCCTTCCTTCCTTCCTTCCTTCCTTCCTTCCTTCCTTCCTTCCTTCCTTCCTTCCTTCCTTCCTTCCTTCCTTCCTTCCTTCCTTCCTTCCTTCCTTCCTTCCTTCCTTCCTTCCTCACTTTCCTCACTTTCCTCACTTTCCTCACTTTCCTCTTCTTCCTATCTTTTTTTCTCTTTCTCCTCTCTCTCTCTTTCTCTCTCTTTTTCTCTCTCTCGTCTGCAGATTGGGAGTGACACAGCCCAGCATGTCCCAAGACCATTCCAGCCCCACAGATATGCTGCAATTAGAACAAGTTGGCTTGTGAAGAAAGACGTAGCAATTGCCTGTTGGAAGGGACTTGCTTTCGGTCCACATTCCAGCAGGGTGAATTTGGCAGATGGGTGTTGGCAGCTGTCCTCATCTCAGCCATTCAGCCCTTCCAGCTGCACAGGCTTGATTCTGGGCAGCTTTCTGGCAATAACAGCTGAAATCAGTGCTGTAAGTTCAAGACAGCTGGAGCATCCACCCTTTTGCCTTCCAGCTGAGGAAGTAAACAGAAAGGAGCAGATCCCTTGAGGCATTTTACTAAGTGTGTTCACATATCCAGGTGTCCAGGACTTCTTACAAAATCCCAAAAAGGAATGTCTTTTATGAACTGGCTTATGTGATTTAAATGCCACTTAGGAATCTGAGACCAGTCCCTTAAGTTCAGCATGCCCCAGATCACTCCTCGGCACTGAGGCCAGTTGTCACCAAAAGGTCTATATGCAGATTACTTGTCTGTTACCATACAGGACTTGCTGGCTACACCCAGACCATGCCTTGGGAAGAGCTCCTTGCTTCTACCAAGTCTCAAACCTTGCCCAGAAGTTCCTTGAGCAAGTAATAACTGGCCCAAGCCAAGAGCCAGCTGTGGACCACGCTAACCATTTATCAAGCCTGCTGATGGAGCTGCAGTGCCCAAGAATACTTCATCACGTTCTTCACAGTGAATTCCTTTCACTTTTAATTTATTAGGACAGATATAGGAATCCAGCCTGAACTTTGCTTCTGTGGCTCATCAGGTGGGCATTTTGACAACAGCGAGGCAGATTTCTGCCTTCAAAGCAGGTTCTGGATTACTCCAGAAAATGTCCATTAGAGTGAAGAGATGCCACTGTATTGAGCTTGACTTTGTGAGACACGTGCTCTCCTCTTGGGTTTTGATGCTGCAGGGTGCCAGAGCCCCTGAGAGCTAGTCTGAGAGCCTCTGAACCAGGACTGACTAGAATTTGAAGAGCTCTGCTGCAGGGGTCTGAGCCTGTGCTGATTTGGGAGAGAGCAGAGTCTCTTGTCTTTCACAAAACAAAGTACAGAAAGCATGATGTTCGCAAAGAAAAAAAATATACTTAGCAAGATTAAATATCAGGACTGCTTCTTGAAACATTTTAAACCAGATAAAACCAGGCTGCTGATTCCTCCAGCATGAATCATCGGTTTGTGCTGACGTGCTCCTAACAGTTCACACCAGCCTTTGCTTTTTCATGGGCTGGGAGGAAGGGATTGGTGGCCTGAGCAGGCTGGGTAACCAGAGAAGGGAGTGGCATGGTAGCACACTGTGAGGGACCTGGATAGGAGCAGCACCTGCTGGATTGTCACTCTTTCCTGTTTGCGCTTTTTTTTTTTTTTTTTTTTTTTTTCCCCTGTGGGCTCTGCAAGCCACTGGGATGCATTTATGCATTTACTTATGTCCCTTCTCAGAAGGGTCTCCCTTTCCTCTGCACCTCAGAGCAGATCACAGACTGGTCTGGGCTTCCCACCCACCACAGGAACCTCAAGGGGCACAGGCAGCTACCAGACTGGGGTGAGTGGCACTGCTAAGTGCCAGTGGCACTGGCCAAGACTGGGCTTTCTCTTGGTGGGGAAGCAGCACGTACTGCTGCGGGTAGGGGAGCTGGGCATTCCCCTGCCCCCAGGAGCACTTGGCACCACAGCCTCAGCTCTTCCACTTCCTGTGGCAGAAATGGCTTCACTCCTTATATCTGAGATCAGAAAATTCGTTCTTGCCTTTTTTTTTCTCATTCTACACTTGAATTTTGCTGTCTCATGCAGAAGGAGCCAGCACCAGGATACCTGTGTGATGGCAGCTCCCAGCTAGGGATCACTTTCCTAGGCCAAGTGGGGAAGAAGGTGGGCCTTCAGGTGCCCACAGTAGGGTGCCTGGGGAGGTATGTGCATGGGAGCAGGCTGAATCCCCCAAGCCTCTGGGCCACCATGGACTTTGCTGGGGTTGCTGAGCCCTCAGGCAGCTGCTTTTGTTGGTTTGACCAGTGTCGTGGCTGTGTTTTCCTGCCCCAGTTCAGGAGCAGGAAAGCATGTGCCCACAAGCAAAGAGATAATGTAGGGCATGTTTCAGTGGCAGGAGCTGATGGCAGAGGCCAAGCCTCTGAGAATGGAAAACACCTTTGGAGCTATGATAGGAGCTTGGCAAGGGAGTGACACAGAATGAAAGAGAGGTCCAAAATGCTGCTGTGGCTTTGGAAGAGCAGGGTGCTGTTACTGGGAACATAATAAAGATCATGTTTCTAGACTGAAGTCCTGGAAGAAGAAATAAGCTTCTGATAAGAGAAAGTAGCTTTTTTCTTCTGAGTCACTACATTCCTGGGAGTAATTGTGCAAGATGTTTTGAGAGACCGCTTTTTAGCTGATGGTGGTTACCTCTACATCTATAGATACATATAAGCATCTTGATCAGAATCAAAGAAGATCTAAAAAATGGACATAGTTGCCACAAAAACAATATACTGCACATAGTGTATATGGAAAACGAGTGGTTTGATTTTTTCCTGTTATTACCATTTATGGTAATAGCACATTTTTATTTTAAACTAGAACAAAAAATATTTGGCATTGCTGATAGGAGGTGATTCTCACTGAGAGAAAATTCATATTCTTTCCCATGTTCTTAAATTGTACAAATAACAAAAATTTTAGAATTCCCTAGATTAGGTAAGGACTGTAATTTCCCTAAAATGTAATTGAAAGCTTGGGTTATCTTTAAAGACATCTCAATAATTAAATGTTATACAGCTCCTTGTATCACTTCTGACAATCTCTGTGAGAGGGATTGGCTCATTCTCAAATTGTGGGAAAAGAAAAACCTTGGATGCTAGTGCCTTTTGACTCCTTGATTTAGGAGTTTAAATGCTTTTGGAGGCTCAGAAGGCCTCCAGTGTCCATGTCTTGCCCATCTTCCACTTGAGATGCCTAAATGCAGAATTGTGATCTTGAAAATCATGAGACTCGCCTGATTGTGGAGAAACCTGAATCAGAGCTGTAGTTTCCAATGTTTGAGTTTTGCAGCAGGACCTTCTCCAAGGCCTTGCTTACAAGCAAGCCCTTGTCGCAAGCCCTATCTGGCCTTTCTGCTGTCACTCAGGGAGGCAAGAGACCAAACAACTCTTGTAGCCTGAGAGATTTTTCTGTTTGCATGGTCAGTCCATGGCATGGAAAAATTATGCCCCAAGCAATCTCAGTTTCCAGGGCTTAAAGCTTGTCTCACTTGCTCACAGAGGAAGGGAGGTTCTACAGCAAGGAACATTTCTTTCCAAAGAATGCTGGAGATAAGGCTGATTTTCTTACAAAGGTCTTTGGCCCTATGCAAGTTATCTGAAGGATGGGGCTGTGACTCCATGGAAGGCAACAAAGCATGTCAGGGGAACAGGATCTGACTCAAAAGCAAAACTACTTGAGCTTGCGACAGCTGCCAAAAAATACCTGGCTGACTAAGGGAAGAAGAATGCCAAGAGCAGGAAAGGTCTATGTGCTGGTTTTGGCCTGTTCTCTTCTTTTGGAAGAGCACTATAGTTTTCTTTCCAATCCCCCCTGTTATAGCCAGGTACAGCAGCGCCGGAAGGCAGGTACCGAGTCCAGATGTTATTAGATAGATTTGGCATCTGTCTAGTTGCCTTCAGTTCAGTTCCAGTGCTAGGGATCAGCAGGTTGGAAATGAACAGTTAGAACTTTCAACCGAAGGAGGGTAGATTTGGACTAGATATAAGGAAGAATTTTTTTACCATTAGGGTAGTGAAACACTGGTATAGGTTGTCCAGAGAGGTGTTAGGTGCCCCATCCCTGGAAACATTCAAGGTCAGGTTGGAAGGGCCTCTGAGCAAGTTGAAGTTGTCCCTGTTCACTGCAGGGCAGTTGGACTAGGTGACCTTTAATGGTCTCTTCAAACCCAAACCAGTCTATGATTACATGATTCTATGAAGCACACAAGACCTTGGAATTGAATCAAAACCCCTACCTTGACCAATAGGTTAGGTATTACATGAGCTAGATTATCTATTATAGATAGATAGATAGATAGATAGATAGATAGCATTAGATACTAATTTGTGTTAGATATTATTATAATTAGACACAATTAGGAACAAGAGGAGGATTGTTTCTGTTACCTGCCATCTTGCCAGTGGTTAATTGGACTGGGGCCTGCTGGATGCCACAGATCTGTATCTAAATGTCCAAGTGCACATGAAATGAGAATCTTCTGTAAGTTTTCATCCTCTGTTGTCCTGTACTTCCTACACTTTGAAAGCACCTGCAGGGAGATCCAGTGGATGTCATCCCAAAGTAGATGTTACTTCAATTTAGAAATACAGGGCTAGAAAGGGATTACCAGGTTTCTGACTCCAGTCTCCTGGCAACAAACTATTTGTTTTAGCAAATAGCTCAAATTTTTCCTGTCCCTTTGCAAGTAAGTGTCCATCCCACTCTTTCAAGGAAGGTAAGTTTGACTTCTGAAAGAGCCAAGAACTTAGAGTGGAACTGGGGGCACTGTAGAATCTGGCACATTAGAAGAAACTGCCTATGTTCACCTGAGTCACAGCATGGCAGAACATGCATGTGAGAAGGAAGCAGCTCCTTCTCATCAGTGAGGAGCGGGTCAACAGACTGCTCCACCAAGGAGCTCAGCAGGAGCAAAGAAAGCCATCCTACTTACCACTGGCAAGATGGAAGGTAACAGGAATAATTTTACTGTTGTCCCAAATTTCCTCTAATTATTACAATACCTAACATTAAGTAATAGCTAATATAATTTATCTATCCATAATAGATAACTTAGCTAGTTCTGGGGAGCTCTGTGAAGGGTGAAAACACACGTGGATTGGGCAGGGGGTCACCACAACCAGCTCACCTCTCCTAAGCAGTGCTTCTGGTCAATATCATGGTCCAGCCACTGGACTGATCCAGGTGCCTGTAAATATCCCCCCAAATAAACAAGACACCCAGTTTGTGCCTTTTTATGAAATACAAAGGAAGATGGAAGGTTGCTAGTTTATTTGTTTGGGGATGGGAGGGGGGAAATGTTTGAAATTGGGTGTGGATATAATTTGCTTGGTTGTTTCCTTTTCACACCATGAAATTCAAGTTCTACATTGCCATCATCAAGAATCTGAGAAGAGCTCAGAAAATGAATGTTTGTTAGCAAAGAAGCAAAGAGATCTGCAATTGGATTGTTTAAAATAGGCTTGTTTATATGTCTTTAATAAACTTTTGGAGACACCTTTTGTGGACATCAAACAGTTCACCTCAAGGGGGGCAATGCAATTTCTTGACAGTCCTACAGGCAAGAGATGGAAATCCTGGTACTTTCAGCATGAAAGACCACCAGGAACACACTTCTGTCCCAGAATGTTGCCATGCCCAGGCTGGTGCCTGGGTGCCACCAGTGCAGTGGGGAGCCCTGGGCTCTGCCAGCCCGGTGCCACCCCAACCCCGTGGACATGGAGAAATGCCAGCAAAACCATGCCGAGCAGCACCTCTTACACCCCCAGAACCTTTGTGATTAATTTACTTATTGATGGCCTTTCATAGCTCCGTGGTCATCTTTTTTCACGCTGCCATTAATTATTCCTGGAAGCAAATAAAAGGGCCCACTGATATCTCTCCCTCCCTCTTGCCGCAGCCACCTTTTCCTTAGGGAGAAAAAACTTGTCTCGTTTGCAGTGGGACAATGCCGACTTTTGAACCTCTAACCACTAAATAAACAAACCTTGCGCTCTGCTCCACAATCCAAACAGGGTTTATTGACAGGCGTATCGCAGCAACGCGTAGCAACTCGGGCAGCAGCCGGGCCGAGGATCAATGCTGTGGGGGCGGCCCCGGGCACCAGAGGGCATCCTCGAAGGGACGGTACAGCCCGGCGTCACCTGCGCCCTGTCTGCTGCACCCTGCTGCCCGCCGAGAGCCCTCGTGCCCCCTTGGGGAGAGTGCAGAGGAAGGGGTGGGTCATGGTGCCTGCAATGCCCTGTTAACTCAGCCAACCCCTGGTGTAACAGCTCTCCTGCTGTTTAAGGCTGGTGCTGCAGAGCCAAGCCTCTCAGTTTGGGTGCTGCTCAGCTACAGGTGTCCCCAGGGAAGCACCTCCTCCAGAAAGATCCGAGGACCCTTTAGCGGTAAAGAAGGATGGATCTAGGTCCTACCTCCCCCTGGTCCAGAGCAAACCATAGATATCAGACTCAGCAGGACATGGTGGGTCTCAAATTCATGTGCAACGAGCTTAACTGCCTGGGTGCTGCATCCACTTCTCTTGGTCAGACTTCAGAGACTATGCATGAAATATCAAATCAAGCATGCTCCCTGCACTGGAGGTGCTGCCATCCACCATGGTCTTCCTCCAGGCACAGGATCCCTGGATCTCTGCTGCCAGGCTCCAGCCAGAACCGAGCCCTTTGGCCCAGCAAGCCATGGAGCTACATGCAGCCAAAATATGGCATGGAGGCTTTGGGGCTGGTGCTCACTATTTCCCCAAGCTTTCCCAGGCAGAGAGAGCAACCTTGTCCATGGGACCAGGCCCTGGCCAACCAATCCTCCCTGTGCAGTCCTGGAAATCCCGCTGGACTTTGACTTTGGCTTTCAGCAAAAAGATGACAACAGTGTCAGCAAGGAGAAAAATAAAGTGCCCCAAAGAAGGTAAACTGAATATTTTAAATAAGCTCCAGGAAAAAAAAAAAAAAAAAAAAAAAAAAAAAGGAACAATGCAGGGCCAAATGCTGGAGAAGTCAGAAATCCACATGACATGTTTAGGGCTGGACAGTGCTCCCACCCTTGCCAGGGCCCAGGCCCACACAAGCTGGTCCCACACCCAGCCCCAGGCACTGGCTGCAGTTTGACTGTCCCAGCCTGGCTGCATAGCCTCACTTCTCAGTGAGGTCTCTCCCAGCCCTAAGTGAGTTGTACACTCAGCAAATGGCCAGAGCAATTGGGCAAAGACAGCTGGACTTTCCTGGTTTTTATCTCCGGCTAGGTGAGTCGTTTAGCATCTCTGTCTTGGTCCCCACGATCTAGCCAGCATGTAGAAACAAGCACAGCCTGTGCAAGGTGGGCTCTGGTACAGCACTCTTTGAGGATTTCTGCTCCTGGTAGGACTGCAATGAAGCCAACATAAAGCTGGTAAAACCAAGGGGACTATGGAAAACTAATTGGGAAAAAAATCCAAACAAGACAATAAATGTAAGGAGGTGAGAAAAAGCACTTAACTGACAGGACATTCCAAAATGGCACCCAACACTTCACAGTAGTACTCTGCACTCATCAACAAGGCTCCTCACTCCAGCATGACAGGACACCTTTTTCAGAGGAGACTTCATTCTGCCAATTTCTCGGCATGGTGGCTAATAAATCTGACTAGGTGACTATCAGCACCAGATTTATGGGCTCTTTTACAAGTGTCTAACATCAAGCAATTCACTTCTGAACGTTTAAACAGTGCCTTATCTTGTCTGTTCTGGCCCTTAGGACAGAATGAACATTTTGTATATTTATTGTTACAAGAAAAAAGAAAATTAAATATAAAATAAAAAAAATGTGCTTTAATTTTTTTTCCTGTTAAAATTAATCATTAGCCCAACAATATTTCTAAGGTCTTTTGGACCAATCCCTGAGATCCACTGGGGGTGGACTGGCAGGCAGTGCCCCCTTTTATCTAACAAACTCCAGGGTAAAAAACCCACCCAAACATAATAATAATAATTATTACTATAAAGCGATGGCCACGCTTCCCCTTGACGACGAGACACATACACTGTACATCTGTATACACGGCCGGCCCCGCGGGGCGGTGTAGTGCATGGGGGAGGGAGAGGAGCCGCTCCCACCGTGCCCCCCGGCCCCGACCCGGCCCGGCCCGGCCTCGCCGCGCCCTCCAGCAGTCCCTGTGCCGCGGACCCCCGCCCGCGGTCACTGGGGGGCGGCGGGGCCCAGCCCGGCGGCGGCCGTCCCCGCCGCGGGAGCCTGCAGCGGGGCTCCGGGGCTGAGCGGCTCTGCGCCGCCGGGTTGCGCCTGTTGCAGCTTCTTCTTGTTGATCTTCCTCTCCTTCGCCCGCCTGTTCTGGAACCAGATTTTCACCTGCCCGGGGAAGAAGAGGGGAGTGAGGGGGGCTGTTTCCCCCGGCCCTCCCCCCTCCGGGAGAAGCCGCACCGAGAGCACATCCCGGCCCCGCGCAACCCTTACTCCGCGCAATCCCTGCCCCGTGCATCTCTGCCCTGAGCATTCTGGGCTCGCGTATCCCGGCCGCGTGCATCCCGGCCCCGTGTATCCCCGCCCGCGCAACCCGACCACACTTGGCGGGAGCAGGGAAGGCCACTCGTGGGACAGACCTGCCTCTCGGACAGCCCCAGGTTAGAGGCCAGCTCCGCTTTCCTCCTAATGGTGATGTAGCGGCTGTAGTGAAACTCCTTCTCCAGCTCCAGCCGCTGGTGGTCGGTGTACACGACGCGGTACTTGTCTTTCGTCCTGGTTTTAACTGCGGAGAACAAAGCCGAGGTTGGGAAAGGCAAAGGCAACGGGCCTGGGCCAAGCGCGACTCCCCGGTCGGCGGGTGCAGGGGGAGCAGGATCCGGCTTCCCCGTCTTCCAGCTCGCCCCTCCACGCCCGGGGCTTTACTGAGCACAGCGAACACAGGGGAGAGGAGCAGTTACACAGATCCTTGGGGTCAAGGGGCAGAAAGCCCAGCATGCCACCTGCAAGGGCAAACCAAGAACGGGCTCTCAGCCCCGGCTGCCACTCCAGCCCCGTCATACACCCGTGCAATGGTCTTGGGACACCTTGATTGGGCACTTGCTGTTTGCTTTCGGTTTTGTTTTGCCTTCCGTACAGAGAACAAACTTTTTACAAAGAGAAGGGAAAAGGAAAAGAAATAAAAGCCCTGTTCAGGGCACAGCAGCTTCGTTTCTAAACGAGAAACAACTATTTAAGTGCAGAGAACCGCGAGCGGCCGTAGGGGTCCCGTCCGGATCCGGCCGGGCTCCGGCCCACCTCCCCCCTCTTCTCTCGCGGCGTCGGGGCAGCGACTAAAGCGATTTCTCGGAGACCCTGGAAGTGCGACGTGCAAGTTTAGGGCTCAAAAAAGCACCCGAAAAAGCAAACCAAATGAAATCCGAAGGCGAATGCCAGCGAGGGGCCGGCGAGTATGCGTTGCCGCAGCCGCTGACCTGCTTTCTCCCGAGGGTTTCTTGTTCAACTGGTTGTATCCCTGGCCCTCCCGTTCCCCAGGGAGCCCAGGCGGGGAGTCTCTGCCCCCAAGGTGCTTTATGGCTAGCAGGCTGACTTTGTTCAGGTAAACTTTCTGCAAACCACAACAAAAGCACCCTGTAAAGATACAAGCTTGATCAGAGAGAACTCCCCAGAGACAGTGAATAGGGAACACAGTCCTAAACAATGCAGGACAAGGAGATCTTATCAAAGAAAAACCCTTGTCAAAGCCTTAATGACAGCCACATTCTGTTTGAATTACCACTACTGAACAAATGGCGGCAGGCGCTTTCATCCCCCCAGCTCTGCACATTAACATAAACACTGGCTCCAAAGGCAGAATTTGAATGGAGACAAGGGACCGGCCACCACCGCACAAGCCCAAACTGTGGGAACACCACGGGCCTCTGTGGGAAGAGCGACAGGTATGGGAGAGTTCCACTGCCACAGCCACCCTAGACACCGAGGCTTTCCCCGAGCAGCGGCGGCCGCGGGCTTGGCCTGGACCCCCACCTCATGCCGCCTGGAGACCCCCGCCGGTCCTGTAGTCCATCGCGCAAAGCAGGGGATGAAGGAGGAATGCCAGCAGTCGTTAATTACAGCGATACTCGGCAGCCTGTTTTTTCAGCCACTATATAATTGTGGGGATTTTTTAATACAAAAAAAATAAAAGAAAAATGGAAAAATATAATAAAAGAAAGGCCTGTATCTCAGCAGGGGGGACACGCACCTCCAGATGCAAGGGGGGGAATAAACAGAGGGTCTGCGAGGTATTTAATGTCACAAGGGAGTGCGGCGCCGGCCACAGCCTGATCCATCCTGCCCGCCGCAGCCACGGCCGCGGCCGGCCCCCAGCCGCTGGAGTCGGGGGGTGCGGGGGGGGGGGCACGCCCTTGCACCTTCCGGCCCCTCCGGCCCGGCCCGGCAGGGACACAGCCCGCGGGGATCGGCGGGTAGCCACAGCTGCCCTCGGGAAGCCAGCCGCACGGAGACCTTTAATGAAGGGTAGGCGCCCAGTGACTCAGAAACAAATGCGGAGCGACACCGGCCGATGATTTATATGACTATAATTGGTTATAAAAATCTTCTAAGTGGCTATAAGCAGATGAGCGGGGCAGCAGGAGGCAGAGCGAGCGTTTCCTGGGGATCTCGGGACGTTCCGCCCAGCTCCGCCGGAGCGCACCTCGAGGCACCGGCCCCGCTCCCCGGCGGAGAGCCGCTCCTGCCGGGGCCGTACCGTCTGCTGTCGGCCGAGCCCGGCAACCCCTGTTCTTCCGAGGACCAGCCCTCGAGTGGGGCTGTTACGCGGTTCTGACACCCCCACCGCCGCCGCCTCGCCCGACGCTCCGCGCCCCGGGGGAGCTGTTGGCGGGGCAGCCCCCCGCCCGCCTTTCCCGGTTCCGCGCTTACCCTGGCTGCTGAGCGGGGGCTGCGCCGGCTTCCTCATCCACTCGCAGAGGCCGCGGCGCTGCCCGCTGGGGGAGAGCGGCTCGGGGGCGGCGTTGGCGGCGTTGCCGGCGTTGAGGGGCTGCATGACCCCGGCGGAGCAGTGGGGCGCGGGGCCGGCGTGGTGGTGGGCATGCGGGTGGTGGTGGTAGTCGGCGGGACTGTAGGCCATGGCGGCCGCGGGGGAGCCACCGTTGAGGCCGTGGACCGGGCCGGCGGCTGGCGGTGCCCCTTGGCCATAGGCGCCCCAGTCGTCGCGGAGCGGGGCGGCGTAGGGCGCAGGCCAGGCCGGGCCGGGCGACTGGGCGCTGTCGAGGTTCACATGGTAGCCGCCGTAGTCCGCGTACTGCGGGGCGCCCACGAAGTTCTGCGCCGCCAGGTTGAGGCCCCCCGAGTGTCGCACCGGGCCGGGGTACATGGGCCCGTCCTTCTCCAGGAGGTAGCTCACGTACATGCTGGCTGGACCCCGGCGGCGGCTTTCCGCATGCTGCTCGGGGCTCTCGCCGCGGCGCGCCTGCTGCCTAGGGCCGGGCTGCCCGGGGCGGGGAGGGGGCAGGCGGAGGGGCCGCGGCCCCGCGCTGCTCTCCGCGCTCCCGGCTCCCGGCTCCCGGTCCGAATCCAATGGCCGGCAGCACTTACATGATTAACGATTGTTTACAAGGCTCTATTAGTAATGGCCCAGACACACCAAAGGCAGGTGACGTGGAGAGGCGCTGGGTATATAGCTACTACCCCTAAAAGACGATTTGCATTTAAAAAGATAAGGAGAGGGCAGCGACCTGATCACAGCTAAATATTCAAGCCTTTATTGTTTAAGAGCTTCCTCCTTCCATTGCAACCTGGTGCACTTTAACCTCCAATCACAGGTTCAAAGGATGAAATCAAGAGACTTGCAAAAGACCGAGAGAGAGATCTAAGGGCGAGGGTGGGAATATGGGAACCGTGTATCTAGGCCGATCTGTAGACAGCACTTTAACCAGCTCTTCTCCGTGCTTGGGGATGAGGGGGGGGAAGGGGCGGAGAAGGAGAGAGTTTTGATTAAAAATCCACAAAGTCATTTTGTCCTGGTTGTTTTAAGCAACAAACCCCACCGCGACGGCCTACTGCTTTTTCTAATGCTCTTCCCATCCGCTCCTGCTCCCACTCGGCCACGGGCGATGAAGGAGAGGTAAGAGGAGATAATCCCCCTCTGAGGGCGCTGCCTCCTCCCCCCGCGTGTGCCTGCAGAGCTTCGAGGCCAGAAGCTGCCCACCTTCCCCATCCCAGCCGGTGCCCCAGTGCCGGGGAGGGACGAGGGCTGGGAATGTCTTCCCCTAAAACACCCTCGTATCCTCCGCAGGCGGGAGGCTGCAGCATCTCTCCGACCGCAAGGGTCTGGGAGCGGGAGGACCAACGAGGGGACCCACCCGCCTCTGCCCGAAGCCCGTCATCCCGGGGGGGCGATTCCCTCGCTGTAGCACGGCCGAGCCCACGGGAAACCGGCGACTTGCCCCTCCAAGCACATAAACTTTTTGCCACCCCTACGCCTTGGAAACCCGATGGAAATGCTGACCCTGGAAGGGCGACTCCCGGGCAAAAGGCAGCCGGCTCCCCCTGACCAGCCAGCCCTCTTTGAAGAGGCGTCCCCCTCTCAGCTTCCCCCCGCCGCTTTTATGCTTTAACTTTTCACCCTGAGCGGAGACAATGCCAGACAACTTCTGCATATTCGCATCTTTTCCCATGACACAGCGAGGAAACTTTTCACCCGCCGAGAAAAAAATGGATGGAGACGGGAGCGTTCCCCTGTTTTCCTAGCACGGTTTGCCGGAGCAGCGCAGCTCCCTGGGTCACTGAGATGGGGCGTTTTGCAGCTGAGGGCGGATTTCAGCTCTACAGAGGCAGATTTCCCGATGAGCGCTCCCTGAAAATCTCCCTCTCCTTCCCCTCCTTCCACCGGGCCCTTAGGTGCTGAGCGTGGGGCTGCCGCGGAGCTGTTCCTTAACATGAGTGCGACTTAATTCAGCGACGACCCCCAAAATATTTAGGACGGTCCCGTGGCCCTGGGGAACTGGGGCGCTCAAGGGGAGAAGGACGGAGCATCGCTCCCAGGGAAGAGACCATGGGCGGCCCCCTCGCAGCAGCCGTGGGTACCCCGGCTGCGAGGAACGGGGTACCCCCACGCTGCACACAGCCGGTAATGCCATGCCTGCTCCCACACCGTCACTTGTCCTTCGCAGACTGTCGCTGACGGCCACGGTTGCGACCCAACCGTAACAGCAGCATGACAGGAGTGATGCGGAGACGCCTGCCAGGCGCCTTCTCCGGAGTGGATTTCTCTCTCTGCTGCCCATTCCTACCATCACGCCTTATCCCCGCCCCACTGGTGGGGTAACGGGGAGACGGAGCGCGGATTGTATCCCCCAGAGCTCTCTGCCGCTGGAGACTGAAATGGAGCTCTGGAAAAGAAATGCCGCGTCCCTTCAGTGTAATTGGCTCTCCCGATAAGCACCGACACAGCCGATCTATGCGGATGTGAATTTGATGATGCCATAAACGGAGGAAGGGGCCATTAAAATGACAGAACTCTGAACACATTGTATTAAAACACATCAAATCCCTGACAACGCCGAACCGGCCCAGTTCGGCGTCTAAGGCTCCATCCGTGAATCCTCGGGAGACAGGTGGCAGCGCTTTGGGCTGAGTTCCGACGCCAGCACGAGCTGGCAGGGCTGTGGGCCGCCGGCCGCGGGGACGGATGAGAGCCCAAGGGTTTCTGCGGAGGAGCCGGGCAAGGCCCCGCGGCAACACCGCGCCTGCACGGTCCCGCGGCCAATGCACCGCTCCGCTGTTCCCGGCCCAGTTCTGCCTTTGCCCGTCGGACAGTGATGCCCGCTGTTCCTCGAGCACGGAGAGGACTGGGAGGGCTGGGAAGACCGGGTTCTGTCAGCCGTCCCCCACGTCCTCCGAGGATGGATACTCCAGAGCATTCTCCGCCGCACAAGCGCTCCCCGCTCCCGGTCTGTCTCAAAGACCTGCCCGGCTGCCGGGGTAGGGAACGCTTTGCTCCCGGCCCCCTCTTGTCTTAAAATAAGAGGGATCCCCACCAGAGCACATCCCTAGCCTACGTGCCCGAAGGCTGGCCGGGCTTCTTTTCGTTACGACTGGGGCAGGATTTGTCCTCCTTCTCGCCCCTCAGCTGTCAGGGCTTCCCGAGGAGACGGGGGAGCGGGGCGATCTCCCTTAGATGGATTTCCTCCCTTTTCTCCCTGCGATCCTGGAAGCGGCGACCAAGGCGAAGGTTTCCCGATCCGGCCCTGGCAGCTGCCCGCTCCCTTCCTTGCCTCAGTCTCCGGGCTCCCCGCGGGCTCCGATCCAGACCCGTAGCCCTAGGAAAGGAGCGGGGACCCCGGGACCGGACACCGAGACCAGACCGAGAGAAAGTCCCTGATCTCTTTATTTCCTTCAGTTCGTTCCCCATCCCACCCCCCCCACCCCCCCCACCCCCCCTATATCGTTAGCTCCTGATCGGGCCTTCGGTTTGCAGGGAAATACATTTTTTTTCTCTTTCCCCCTCCATCCTGATGGCTGTATTGTTACCGAGGGGCTGTTTCACCATGGGCTCCGGCGCGGGCAGACGACGGATTTCCCCCTTCCTCCTTCAGCCTTAGCCTTACTTCTTGAGCTGAAGTAATACAGGGATCTGCCTCTCTCGGGAGTCAGGTCAGCAGCATGATTGCGTGAGAAACGCCGGCAGCAGGATCCCCCGCCGGCTGCCCGCTGCCCCCTGCCCGGGCTGCCCGCTCTGCCCGCTGGCCGGCCCTCAGTCCCCGGGGAGGCGACGGCCGGTGCCCAGCTCTGCAGCGGACAACAGGCATCAGACCCGGCGCACACCGTCGTCTCCGGCCCCGGAACCGGAGCGGTCTGAGGATGGCAGCACATCCCGGGGACCCACATCCTGGGCCAGAGACCCCCCGTAAGCCACTGGAACGACCGAGTGCCGCGCAGCCCCCGCCATCCCTCCTCCACCGACTGGCCCCGCTTTCCGGGGTGCGGATTCACCTTCTTCTTTATTTCTAATACTTTTCGGTTTTAAAGAATTAATTTTTCTTTAACTTAGAAGCTCAGGGCAGGGGGGAAGCCCTCTCCTCTGCCTCCACCTTAACAACATGGAACCGGGAGATTTGTTTGCAAGGTTAAAAAAAAAAAAAAAAAGTCCTTTGGTGGCCGAGGAGAGAGAAGGGAAGGAGGAATCGTGTGTTAGTTAGTCCGACCTGTGGAATTTATGACTCCCCCTAAGCACAGACATGATAAGGACTCAGAAAACATCTTGGATCTTTTCAAGCCGGCAGCCCCCGAGGCTTTGATGTAGATTACGTTGCAGAATAACCCAATACTTTTATCGTGGGGTTGATACTCGGCTTGTTTAAAGCACATGCCTCTAGGAGCTGGTTAGATGCTAAACGCTCGCTCCCGAGCGTATTCCCGTTGCTGGGAACGAAGTAGAGATCGGGGAGGTGGGGTAGCACCTTGTGCTAGGCTCGGGCTTCGCTGCCCCGCACCGGCCCCGGCCGTAGGCCGCCCCCGCTGCACCGGCGAGCCCTGCAGCTTCACACAGGTGCTGTCGGGCCTGAGCTCCCATTCCCGAATCCGCTCCGGGAAACAGGAACTTAAGTAGAGAAGGGAGAAAAAAAAAGCCAAATTATGCAGCAGGGGATACTTGCAGCAACGGGCCGGTGTGGGTGTCCTCAGACGCCCGGGTCCAGTGTCCAGACCCTCCCGGAGAGACGGTCGGTGTGTCCCGGGTGGGGGCAAAGGCTCCGTCGTGCCCCCTCGGCCCTGTTTACCCGGGCTGGGCGTTGCTTTGCTCACTTTAGAAGTCCCTGGTGCACCGCGACTGAAGCTTTTCCGGGAATCCTCTGCTGGCGGGTGAAATCCAGCCTTGGCTGGATATTTTAGGTTTTATTTTAATTTTTATTCTTATGGATTTTAAAATTGTTTTTAATAGCTTTTTAGTATCTTTTCTAAAAGGCAAGGGGAAGGAAAGCTGCACCAGCGTGCTCAGGCCGCGGTGCACGCCCCAGCCGCCTTTCCCGGTTGTGCCTGGACCACGCTGTCATGTTCCTCCTGGGAAGGCCGGGGCCTGATCCGGTCACGGCAGTCGTGAGTCACCCGGCAGCGCTCACCCGCGGGGCGGCCCCGACAGCGCGGCCCCGGTCCTGGCTCCGGCTGGCGGCGTGCGGGGGCGGTGGAAAGCTCAGGGCTCGGCTGTTACGGTCCCCTGCCTCCCGAGGATACCCCCTCTCCCTGTACCTACGCTCCCCGGAGCACGCAGGGCCCCTGTTATCTCCCTCGGCTTGCAGCCCAGCCCCAGTGGCTTCCGGCATGAGGGACGTGGTGGGAGCGCCATGCTCCCCATCCACATGTTTTCGGCTCTGCAGCTGGGCTGGGCTGGGGACCCCCAGGCAGGGGCACCCCCCAACCCCTCAACCCTCACCCAGAGCCACGCTACTCCCAAGGGAATCAGCAATCCTGGCCCAGCTGGCAGGATGGTGCCGCTAACACGCGTGTTGACACCCATGCCAAGCAAAACATCAAATTCCAGCTGCAAAATGGTTTGCACACGTTTTCCACCAGCGAGCCCCTGGGCTATCCCCTCCATGCCCCAGGGACAATGTAAAGTCTGATGTCCTCGTTGCCTCCTCATTGATTCATTTCCTTCATCTCCAAGCTTTGAACCTTCACCTTCGCAGGGAGGTGACGCACACCCTGTGCCGTGTCCTCTCCCACGTTTCAGCAGCAGTAGTCCTGACGATTTATCCCCCCAAGGATCTTCCATGGAAAGACGATGTGGGGTGGCTGCCTGTGTTTCACTCAGCCTGTCTTTCAGGGCAGTCCCAATCCAGCAAACCTGTTCAGTCAGCAAAGGCGTGGGGTGGCTCTGGCCTGCATAGACCGTTGTTTGCAAGGTCGAAGGTTTCAAAGCCCATGACTGCACTCATCCCTGCAGGGCCATGGTGTTTTGTAGATAGTATTTTGTGCTAGGCAATGTGGGAGTCCAAGACAGGGTAGTGCCAAGCACTTCCTTGGCCTGGCAGGGAATAGGCTGAAGTTCCCACATGGGATCTTTCTTCTGGGGATGTAAGAAGGCAGGAAAAGACCATCCTTCTTCCATGGTAAAACCTGTTCCTCCCTAAGAACCAAAGAAACTTCAGTCCTTTTGGCTCCAAGGAGGAACTGGTGCCTGACTGCTCTCTACCACCTCACATTTGCCCTCAGCTGTCTTCTAGTTCCTAAGAGGGAAGAGGAGTCTCATCCCATTTTCTTCTGATCTGAAAAGGGGCCCTGAGATGAGCAAAAGGTAGAGCCAGACCCAGATCTCAGGGTCAGGCTCCTGGCTGTGGCCCACACTGCCATCCTCTGGCTGCTTCCTTGGCAGCTGATCCTGGGGAGCAGCCCATAGTTTAGGTCCATAGTCCCTCTGCACCCAGGACACCCCCAGCCAGTTTCTCTTGGTGCAGGAGGCTTTTCTAGAGGACACCACAGTCCACATCCAGTTAGACAATCACTTCTCTGGGAGAAATATGGTGGAAATTAGAGATAGGTACCACCTCCTTTTTAGGATCTAAAGGGTTGGCACTGGTGGTACTGGAGGACTGCGATTACAAGTAATGCCTAGGCTTTCTTCAGCTGGAAGACTGTGACATCCCTATGGCATAGAAAATGGAAGGAGAGGAACTCTAGTACAGCCAGAAAAAGGCACCTCTGAAGCCTTGGGCAGCCACAGCTGAGTGCCAAAGCTTAGCTGTAGTGTAATGGATCATGAGTGGGCGTAGGCAGCACACGGCAGAAGGAGTGGGTCACTGTCAGGATCTCCCATGGGTTTTCACCAATGAACTGAATCCCACCCTAGTCTGCATGTACCTGTGTGAAGGTGGCCACAGAAGCGCCACTACCTTCCATGATGGACACCTGTCTCGAGAATAGAGATCTTCAAAAGCCCTCTTCAGCTGAGATCTCAAGGCCCCAAAGCCCCACTCTTCTGACAGGAGTGTTACTCTATCAAATTCCCAGCACAGCCATAAATCTCAACATTTTAATGTGTCAGAGACCTGTAAGACGGGATCCCTGACCTGAGAGGTTCACCTGTTTTATTTTCTCCCCAGGAAGCATGTTGGGAAGCATGAATCTGGCTCACATATCAGACAACCTGGCTGAAAGGCACTGCTGCCCCACCTCATTACAACTCAGCATCACGAAGCTCACCAAGGGTGAGAAGGAGCTGGGCTTAGGTCCCCATCTCTTTCAGAAGGGATTTGTGGGTCTTTTTGTGCCTCTTTTTAGAGCTGTTCTGCTTTGCATGGCCTAATTAATTAGCTGTTGATGGGGGAGGGAAGGAGGCAGCCATTCACTAGTGCAGCAGTGCATTTAGCCGGGAAGAAGTAGCGCAGTGCCACTGGGTACTTCGTACAGTTCAGTGTCTGGGAGAAAAAGGATGAGACCTGGTGTGCTCATCTGCATGGTGAATGCCCATATCTTAGCTTGACATTATTTCTGTATTCCCAAAATATTCCCCAGTGGAAGTGTGGACTCTTAAAAACAACAAATGTGCAAATGGCTCTGTCGCAAATACAACCTTGGATTTCTCCATCACCTTTCATGTGAAAGGTGATGAACATGAACAGGTGGATTGAAAGACACTTCTAGCCTGCATGACATTTCAGCTCTCCTCTTCTGGTTCAACACGTGATTAACTCCAGCTCCTCCCAGAGGGACCTCAGGGAGCCCATCCCAGATACCTGAAACTTGATGGTGAGACTTGTGTTGGAGAAGCACATCCAGCTTGTGTTGAGCTGGACAAAGAACGGCGTACTGTTTTGTAGTGTCTGCTGCTTGTGACACACAGACACGGTTGTTTGGGCAAATGCACTGAGGGAGGGGGCC
Organism: Hemiprocne comata; assembly: GCA_020745705.1. Taxonomy (NCBI): domain Eukaryota; kingdom Metazoa; phylum Chordata; class Aves; order Apodiformes; family Apodidae; genus Hemiprocne; species Hemiprocne comata. The sequence goes on along the minus strand of CM036586.1, from coordinate 195,397,943 downwards.
GACTGGTTCGCACTGGCACCTGACTCATCCCATCAGTGCTACAAAGTTTTGGCTGTGGATTCCCTTGAACAACTGGATGCGCTAAATCCGGCACCATCACCTCGGCCCTGCTCCTCCGGGTCTCCTGTAGCCGCGGCCCAAGCATCACGGCTGGCCCAGGCCCTTCTGCTAAGCACCAGCCCTGCTCCTTGCCCCCTCCCCACCACTCGCTTCGGCATCAGGCCTCCGGGAAGCCGCGCAGCGCGGTCCCGGAGCTCCACCTAGTGCCGGCTGCGGCGGCGGGACCGGGACCATGGCCCCGTTGAAACCCCGGGGCACCCCGCGAGGTCTGCACGGTACCGGGCTGCGGACTCCTCGGGGTGCTTTGGCAGGGAAAAGGGAGAGAAAATTAGGGCGTCTTGTCTTTCAGTTCGGCTTATAAAATATGTTTTTCTTGTTCTTTCTTTCTGTTAGTGCTAACAGGGAAAGCGCGGGGTATTTTGCCTTTCAGCACTTCTAACTGCCTTCAACCCATTCTGTCGCTCTTCTTCCCGGCTTAATGACTACTGCATCTTTGTCGGTCTCTGCCTAACTTAATGCATCTAACTTAGACTAATGGCATCTCTGCTGGAGGTCTTCAAACAAGCTTAACTCTCCCCATTCACTACAGGGGGAATTTAGCACTTTCTCCAGAGAACCTGCTGCTGGAGGCTAGGATTAGGGGTCTGGATCTCAACAAGAGAAATATGGGCATTTTCCTTCAAGAATCATGAAACTGCTCCTTAAACAGCACTGGCTGTGGCTTTTCACAATACTCAGGAGTGGTCCAGCACTTTGCTAAGTTGTGTTGGAAGCATCCTGGAAAGGAAATGTGCTCCTGGAAGATACTATGTTGTCACTGAATGCCTGCTGTACCTTTGTTCCGTTCATCTCTGCTGTGTGAAGGAGCAGATGTCCAATCCTTTGCAAGTCCAGCCCTTACAGGAGGGTGTTTCCCATCATTGCACTTCCTCTCTGTGTTGCCTGAGCTGCTTTTCACATGTGCATCATGAGGAGTTTGTGTTAACTCCAAGATTCTCTGTTTGCCTTTATATTCAGAAGTCTCAGCTCAGTAGTGACAATGTGGCCAGATGACCTCTGTCCACTCCTTTTTAAACTTCTGGAAAAAACATTTGACACAACTCCCTGGCATGTTTTAAAGCACGTGGGATTCCCATCTACTCCTCTATGAGCCAAGTTCACATCTGCTTAGCTTGCAGCTAGGCTTGGGTGCAATCCATTCAGTGTTAAGCTCCTCTAGCTTCAAAGGCTGAAAACTCCTGTCGGCAGAAAACACAGCTCTCTCTCTCTCCACCCGGTGCAGACAGTGTGTTAATGGTGTTGTACAGTGACATCCTGCTGCTGAACACTTTGAAATTGTGCTATATGAGCATGTTAAAAGTCATAAATATTTGCCAGACAAGGCAATGCTAAAGTTTTATTTCTGTCTTTATATTTACAAATTATTCTTCATCAGTTTACATCTGATTAAAAAAATCAGTGATTCCGTGCTAATTCAACAATGTTAACAAAAATATACAAACTGTAATTGCTGAATTACAACATTAATTATTCTCAGACAATGTTAGTAAAGAGCAGCTCAATTTATGTGATAGCGTATTTGATCCAAACAGTTGTTCATTTATAACACTCGCCACTGGAAATCCTAACTGCAGTTAGCATCTTGCAAAATATAAAAGAGAAGAAAACTATTAACCAGTATATTCCCACCCTGATTCACTGGGATGTAGGCAAATGTATTCCATTAGTCATTACAAAATCTGCATTTACAAATCCCTAAACCTCATAATGAAAATATGGTGTCTTTTTAGCTCTATTAAAATACAATCAAGCCACTGGTTATTGTCTTGGGAGCCTTGAAAAAAGTTAGAGACATACTTTCATTTTATTGTGGTGAGGCTCATACATACAGGCTGAATTCTGGGAATCGGGAGTAACAATATTACACTCCTAGATTGCTCTAGAAGATAATTTATTTAAAATTAAACATTCTTATTTTATATCAAAACACAAAAAACCCAAGAAGTAGAGTTAGCTATAACTCAGTTGAAGTGAGACTTCCAGTTGGAAACTGCCATTGAGATTTTCTAGACCAGGGAGGCAGGAGGTTGTCTCCAAATATCACTCCTCTTGTTTGTTTTAAACACTTATTTTAGGTAGAAAGAAATAACTTATTGTAAGTGTCTAGCTCCCAACAGCAGGTGCAGGATGTAGCCAGGATGACTGGAGACCACCCGAGTACGTAAACTCAATGAAATGAATTCACCTGAACTGGACACCTACCGGGAACTTCACAGCAATTGAGATGTTCAGGATCAAGACAGTTGTAGACACTCAGATTTATAGTTCCATGTAAAACAAGGCTGATTTTCCAACAATTGCTAACATCTGGAGATGAAGATGTAAGTAGCACTTCTGGAAATCACACCAGTTCTCAGTAGATGCATAGTTGTGCTTGTAAACATTGACTAAAAACCCATGGACTTTCTTGTGTTTTCTTGCAACATGGCAAGAACAGTCAAATTCAATGCATTGATTAGACACTGTTTACATAAAACCAGGAAAAGAGATATCCACTTGTAGAGACACAGTGAAAAGACTATTGTTTCTCTCTTGTGGTAGACATGTTTGCTGAATTCAAATAAATGAATTGTGTCTTCTCCTCAAAATAACATAAATATGGGCTGCCCCACAAGAACTATGAATAGAGCCAGAGTTGGTAACATTTTCTTTTCTTAGTGATGATATAAAACATTTATGCTACTCAAAGTTTATGAAAATACTGAGATCAAATTCAGAATCCAGATTATTTTTCAGCCTGAGAGACTTCATGCTGGAGCGTGGTAGGGGACAGCAGAGATTCCTCATCCCTACTTACACATGGTTTAATTTTAATGCTGGAATTGTGTGTAGAATAATTTTTCTTCAAATTCTGGTAAACCTGTAATTGGAGTGAGAAAAATAAAATATATTTTCTGTTACTACATTGTACTTGGAGAACTGCAAGTGCAGTGCCCATGAAGCAGGCACTGGTAAGGTACAGTCCACCTCCTCTGAGAGAGAATCACACTAGATCTGTCTGTTACTTCCCATTGATTCCAAAGGGAGTCCAGACAACTGCCTAACTGAGGTGAAACTTAGGTAGCCAAAATGACTTGGGTTGGGGAAGGGCAGCAGACTGCAAAGAACAGGTTTTTTTTCCAGCTACAGTGCTTTGAATATGCTCATCAGTTTGCCTCTACGCTCAGCAGCCCCTGCCAGGCTAACAGCCTGCAGGGAGGCTCAACGCTGCAAAGGCAAGAGTCATTCATAGTTCCCCACATCCCAAAAGGATCACAAGGATGCTGCACTGGGAAACAGCATCTAGCCCGGAGTGGATACCCAGGTAGGAATCGGTAGTTTGTAAAGGAGTTTGTTATCCTCCCTGAGGAAGAGATGACAGTCTGGTAAGGATGGAATATGACTTCCTTAGATCGTGTTTATTATTTAGACCTTTGAGAATGACATACAGCCCTACATCTGTGAGGGTGTAGCAGCACACACCTATGGTGACCCCCCATGAGAACCCTGGAAGGTGGCCTATGCTCAGCTCTCCTCCCATGGCAGCAGCTATCAGCATCACCTGAGCCAACTGCACCGGCTCCTGAACAAGGGAAGCACATTCCCATAGCACAGGCTGAGACACTTCAGCCTTCCAGAACCCTGGTGCAAGCAGTAGGAGGAAATACAGCCTCCTCAGGGACGTCAGGGTTCCTTCTGATGGCAGAAAAAGCTTCCCCAAACTCTAACATAGATCCCTGAGGAATGACTCTGTAACACAATGGCACACTTGAAATCAGAAGGCTATTTCTCAGAGCATACAGGACTACAGAAAAAGAAAACCCAAACATTTTTCTTCTTTCTGTGTTTACTTACTGCTCCTTCTGCCTCAGCCAGCTGACAGGCAAGAGAGGAAACCAGCCACGAAAACGAGGGTCGTTTTCTGAAGTCAAGGGCCCAACAGGACTGCATCATGTGGTAGCTGCAGGAGCAAAGAGATGATGTAGGAAACATACTGGCTGTTGGAGTCTCTGTGACTACATGGGAGTGCAGAATTTGGATGGGAATCATGGAGCACCAGAACAATTTTATAGAATGAGGCCAGAATTGAGTGTGTTGCATCAGAGGAAAGATACAGAAAGGTAAGGACTTTATCAGAGTCCTTAGCAAAATCCTCCTCATGGCATTTGGGCCAGGATTTTACCCTGACTGGTACATACTGGCATGCTAACCTTGTTTTCAAGCTTCCATACAGAAAGGGATAGAAAGACAATTCTTGGCTGTCTCTGGGGCAAAACCTGCTCCTTGTGGACTCTAGTCTTGAGGGCACTTTTTACAGCATGTCTTTTTATTTAATTTAACATTACAAAAAATCTTTCTGATGCTTAAATACCACCTTAGAGATTTTGCAGTTTTGTAAGGGACCAGTTTAGCACCTATCTGCTAAAGTCCCTTGCAAACTTAATAGGTCAATAGGTTCCTTGGTATTTATAAGCCACCCATCAGTCTTCCATGGCTCCATCTGTCAGATTCATCTGTACCTTTAATGCCTTCACAGTCTTTACATATAGGGGATGAGAACAGTTTAGTGTCATAGCAAGACACTGAGTCCCTAGACCATTTATGAAATGTCTGTCAGAAAAGCTCACACAACCTGAAGTCTTTTCCTCCATGCTCCAGGTCTGGTACCTCTGCATCACTTTCTCTTCTCTGCTCCACTGGGATCAACCTCTAGGCAGAGAGTTCACCAGGCACAAAAGCACAGACTGAAAATCATGTGCTGAGTGTACAGGAATAGCTCCCACCAACTCTTCCTTAGAGTTTTTCTCTAAGAGGATCCCTACCCTCCTGAAACTGAATCAAACATACTAAGGCCCCATTAAAAAGAGGGGGGGGGGAAAGTTTAGGAAAAAAATCACAAAAGATTTAGTTAATATCCAAAATAAATATGATTTAATATTGCTTTTGCAAAAAAGAAACAAACAAACAAAAAAACAAGGTCTGTGCTCTGAGAACAGGAAGTTCCTTAGGAAAGGAAGGCACAATTGAATAAAGATAATAAATTAGTCCTTTCAAACACACATAACCTTTAGTGTTGATAATTTCTGCTTTAGGACAAAACCTACATGCTCAAGCAGCCTTTTTCAGAGTTCGAGGAAGATCTCACCTTCTGCAACTTTTTTTGAGCAAGTTACAGTGTACAATAGCTAAAAGGTCATACCAACAGTGACCTGGCAAATAGAAATTCCCATGCTATGCATCACTCAGAAAAGACACTTACACATCTTTTGTAGCATAATACGGTCGGTCCATCTTAAATCCACTTTGTATTAATTTGTAGAAGTTTGTATCAACCTGAATACCAGGGTAGGGATTTACGCCTGTTGGATATATTGGGGAATATATGTTAATTCAGAAGCTGCCAAAAACAGGCAGTGCTCTTTTGTTGTGTTACAGGACATACCCAAAGAGAATATTTCCCACAGTAGTATCCCATAAGACCAGACATCACTCTTCATTGTGTATGTCATCTCGAATAAGCTTTCAGGAGCCATCCATTTAACTGGCAAACGAGCCTGTACACACAGGGGAAAGGAGACCAAGTCATGCTGTGACACAGGCTTTCTAGATAGCTCATCATAGTTCTCACTGCTTGAGTAGGATCAATTCATGTTTGCTATGTGAAAAACTGGGCCTCTCTTAGTAATTCCTTTAAATTTCTCCTATAGAGAGAAATGGGCACTTCTAAGGAGACAATGGATCTTATCCATTTTAGATTACTATTTCAGGAGATGAGCTCAGCCTTGGAAGAGTCTTCTTCCCTCCTCTGACCTGCAGAGTAAGTAACTTACATGGAGATGTCCAGCCTGTACTTCATATAGTCAGAGGATCTGGTGTACCCCACACATATGCTATTGCCTCTAGACTATTATTGTTCACAACAGTAAACAATTCCCAGCACTTCCATCAATGGATTTCAGCGTGCTTCAGAAAGGGAGTGGGTATCATCTCATTTACAGAGCTATCACTCGCTTTATTTGGTTAATTATAAGGGCAGAAAAAAGTGAGACTTCTGCACTGTCTGTACATGTATCTCTAAAGCTAACAAGGAATTTGAAAATGCAAAGCTTCACTTTCTTGGTTCCTTATAATTCTTACAATGCTATGAAAAATAGAGAGCATTCAGGAACTTACATTGCCCCTAACAATGTAGTTGGAGTCATTCTCTACATCTCTGGCAAGGCCAAAGTCACATATTTTCACCACTTTTCCATGGGTCACTAGTATATTCCGGGCAGCGAGGTCTCTGTGAATGCACTTAGAAGGAAAGGAAGGGTTAGTGCTCTGCAGCATTTGGTACCAGGAGACTGTTTCCTTGTCTCACAGAGCTATCTAAATTCTGCACTGGGGCCTTGTTCCACTTACACATTTTGGAGAATAAGCAAGCTGGACAGTCCTCTGTTGCTCATGACAAGGGCAGAAGTGTGCAGCCACTTCTAACCCAGGGTCATGCTTAAAACTGCAATCTAGTCTTTGCTGTAGGGCTGGGGGAGGAGGTACAGTTCAAGCCTGCCACTGTGTGGCTCTGTTCTTCAGTCTGCCTTTCATAGGCTGACCTATTTTTACCATCTTTTCTAACCAAACAATTTGCTGCCCTTCACCATACCGATTTGGACTCAAGAAACTCCATTCCTTTGGCAACTTGATAAGAGAAGCAAAGAAGGTCTTCAAAAGTGAGCACATTAAATTCCTCTTCTTCATCCATCTGTCTGTTTGCATGGTTAATTTTATCTGTAAAAAATTACCAGACATATGAGTTTTCCATGGGCTTCCTCACTCTCTAATTAATTCTACTGACTGTTATAAGGATTTTCATGTGCTCCTACCAAGAACAACATAATAAAGAGCATCCATCTTTTGCCTCCTTTGCTGAGACAGAAAAAAAAGGTATTTTCTTATTCAAATAATATGTATAGCATGACAAGACACATGATCTTAAGTGTTGCTGAATCCTTCTCCAGCAAAATTTCTGCCAGGAGAGAACAGAGACATATGATAGAAAGGGGCCTCCTGTGTCACTGAATCTAGTCTAGTTAGATAATTAATATAATATATACAATAATAACAGAATTACTAGACATGCAAATAACTAATCTCTTACCTTCCTCAGAATACAGCACAATTCCATTGGATCCAGATGTCACATTCATGTTTTGACTTTTTTGTGTGATTTCAAATTGATCCTCCCTGCACAGAGTTGTATTCATACCATACTTCAGGTGAGTTCCCTGTCTGGAGTGGATGACACATTTTCAAAAGTTACACACAGTGGATCACATAATCTTCTACACATACACTGTTTTGCACTGAAGAAGCATGATCAGTTGTTGCTATTAAAATATCTAGGCACAGATATGAGTCTTCTCAAAACTGGAAAGAGAAACAAGAAATTGTTCATCTTTTTCAGACCAATGTGAAGAACATAATAAAGAGAATAAAATCTCAGCTCCTCCCAAGGCCTTGCTTGTTAAAGTGTGTAAAGGCACATTCTCAAGAATTCAATAATTTCACCAGTTTAAGGCACAGCTGAGAATGCAGCTTAAAAAAAGAGACAGTAGCTATATAAATTATTAAACTGTTGCTGAATGCTTTACCTGGAATTTTGGTCCAAATTGATATTGTGGTAAAAACTTAAGTTGTGCTGTTTAAAAATATCTGCCATTGTCCAGTGAAACTTCTCCCTTTTGCTTCTTAAGTAGTTCAGAAGGTCACCATAGCAACAGTATTCAAATATCAAATAGATTGGTCCTGAAATAGTTCAAAATGTAAATGCCTCCTGCTATCTATAGCATTAAAGCCTTAATGATTCCCCATCTTCTTCTAGGGCTGACCTGTATTAAACATCCCAAGCATCTTCCTTCCCCTCCTGGGTAGATAACTTGTACTGGTGGGGAGGTAATGTTTACTAACTGCAATTACTGACTGCAATGTCTTTTTACAAAGTCTGTGGAGCTGATTTTTCCATGTGGTGCATCTCCCAAGGTGGTTTGTGCCTATGGAGGCACAAACATCCTTTCCCATACCAATGGCATTGGAGAGGGCAGCACAGGCTATAAAGATTGCAACACATAGTCTAAACCATACACGGTTCAAGCAAAAGATGACACCTGCTAATTATCTTGATTGTATGAATTGGTATCCTTTGACCTAAGACCTTCCATTTATCTGCACTATCTTCATGCCCTAGAATGTTTTTTATTTTTTTTTTTTCTCATGAAGGCCACCTAAAACCCAAGTGTGCTTGCTGAGAGGACCTATAGGAGGGAAAGACCTTGCAAGGGGTTGTATCTGAGTGGAGCACTGGTCAGGCCACTTTATCAAGAAAGGAAAAATACCTCCAATTCCTGACCAGGCAACCTCAGAGAAAAGCCATGACAAGCCAGCAAGAGCAGAGCAAATTTCCTAGGGACAGCTCAGACTGGTCACACATCACCCCTGCCAAATCTTACACTTGCATTGCCACTTCTGGCTCAGAAAGACCAAATACAAATTTGTGGGCATTTCTGCCAGAAAGCCCCTGCCAAGCAAGGTAGGGTATACTGGAAAAAGCCTGTAAAGTCTCTAAGAGGACGGATGTGAGACTCCTGAGAGCCATATAAATGCTTCTGAATACAGGACTTGAGTAAGGTTGGAAGTGTCCCTGCCCTACCCCTCCAGAACTAAGCAGATTGTCCCTGCAGCTCTCCTGCCCACACCATTGCATCTTGCAGAATTTTCCAGAGAGCAGTGGCAGCCTGAATAGTTTCAAATCAGGTCATGCCACCACCAATGATCTATTGCTTTCCTCTTATGCCTCAAATGTCTTTGCATGACACTATTGTTAGGTTTTAATTGGTACCTTTCTGCAATTGCAATTTACCTGACACAGTACAAGCTCCAAGTAGGTTCACAATATTTTCATGGCTTCCAATGTGAGTCATCATTTTCAATTCAGACATTAGAGCATCTTTTTCTGAAGCATCAGGTTTTTCTGTAAAAGTAACACAGATTTAGAAATCTCCAGCAAAGTATTAAAAATGTAAATGATTGTGATGCTTTCATACATGCCAGTCTTCATTTCAAATTAATTGGACTGACAGCACATTTGGGAACATCCTAGAAGATTGTTGTACAGCATAAAATATTTAGCCAAAGTTGGGAAATAAATGTGTGTGTGTGTGTGTGTGTATCATTCAAATGCTTGGGAAAGCAGTCATAAAATGTTAATATTTGTCATTCTTGGGCTGGCAAGGAATGACAAGCAGTGTATTAAGGTGTTCACAAGCACAGAAATGATGGCAGCCAGCTCTGTTGGAGAGAAATTGTAAGAGAAAAAAATGTCTTAACAGTCATATGGCAATCGACCAGTTGCAACTCGGTAGCTAAGAAGGCCACCCCATGCTTCAGTAATAGCTTTAGGCTTAGTTTTTCAGCAAGTACTCAGTTCTCATGGTCTCAGTGAACTGGAGACCTGAACCAAAATGATCAATATGAATTTCCATGAAGACAACCACAAAGGAGTGGATCAAGGAAGTGTAAAGCTGATGCATATGTGCAAATAAGGGATGATGTGCTCGATGGCAGAACTGGCAGGAAGGGACTGTGTGGGCACACAGGTGAGCAGGGGACTGGTGTTGTGGCCGATGGGAAGCTCATGCTGGTGTGTATCAATAGGGTCATCGTACTTGGGACTCAGTGAGGCAGGCCTTCACCTCTACCTGCTGCCAGGGAGGCTTGCTTCTGGACACTCCTTTTAGGAGGGGTCAAGGCAGTTTGGAGAGTGGCCAGAGAAAAGCAGCAAGGAGGATTAGAGGTTTAAGAAGCCATAAGGCTTCTTTCCTAAGGATGAATGGAAAGAAACCACTCTGTGTTATCTAGAAGATTATAGGAAGATGTGCTGAAAGTTTTGCAAAAAAGCTTGCTCAGACTCAGGAGGGGAAGGGAGCCCAACAGCTTAGACAGCACTACAAGAAAAAGGGATCTTACTCCGAAGCCCATAGAACCACCAATGTGAGCAGCAGGCTAATCTGCACTATGAATTTGCATTCAGCTTCTTTAGAACAGAGCAGCTCCACCCCTCCCCACACAACACAGATCTATGGCATGTAGGACAAAATGCGACACACTGCACTTCAGCAATACCTTTCCAAACTGAAATAGGATTTTGAAAGTATTTTGAAACCAAGCATTTATGAGGTACAGCTGCTAGAAGTCTGTAAATAAAGGGATTTCTTCCAACACTGCCTCTGCTTCGGAGCCACCAGAATGCATCACTGCTTGAGAAAGCCACCTAGAGTTTATTGTACCTTTTAACATTTTTACTGCGACCTGGATCGAGTCTCCTGCATCGCTAATTCCGTAAGCAGTTGCATTCACCACTTTCCCAAAAGCCCCAGAACCAAGGACCTGTCCTAGAAGACACAAAATGCCAGTATTATTTGCAGCTGGTACAACACAGGCTACTACTCCAGCACTGTGATTTGCCTTGTGGACTGCTCACCAAATTCCAGATTTTCCCTGGGGAATTCCCATTTGAGATCATATTCGAAAGCTCTGAAGTCAACATAGATGTACTCGTTATCCGATGGGCCTATCATCTGTATCATTTGCAGATGGCTTTCATATCTAAATTGCTTCAGAAGGAAAAAAAAAAAGTGGAATAAGTCTTAGAGAAGAACAAACAGCCTGGTAGCAACAAAATAAGAGGGGGCAGGTATTTATGTTTGCTTTTACCTTTTTGTATTTATGAAAAAAGAATACAAACAAAAAAGCGATCAACAGGAGGAAAAATCCAACAGCGACATAGTGTGCAGCATTGGCCAGGGGGGAAGAAGAAACAGCTCCTGCAACTTTAAGAGATACACATATGACTACCCACAGAACCAGAGCTTGTGTGTACAGCTAAAGGTGCAAGGACAACCTTTGGTGGCTTTGATGCTCAGCCAGGAGCTCTCTTAACAAGTCAGGCCCATACTTTAAGGAGTGGGTGGGTAGGGAGGTGTTACATGAAACGTGCCCTCATATTCTGGTAGTTTCTAAGAGCATAAGTATTATGCTTACTTTCTATGGTAATTTCAACATAAGTGCTCAAACAGCTTCTGTCAACTGTCATCAAATGCACTAAACAGCTTGTTTATCCATGACAAAGGAAATCTCTGCAGTGCAAATATCTGGATGCTGCAAAACACTTCCCAGGTGCCACAGTGGGTTCCCTGTAACTGAAATATTTTGCATACACGGTATGTGTATGCTGTTACAAGTAAAAAGTGTGTGGGCAAATAATCATACTTATTTTCTTGTTCAACAAGGAAATAATCTCTCATGTTCCTTAAAAGAAGAGAGGCTGTATAGTGGTTCCCAAACCAGGGATTTAGCCCTCTGCAACCTGCCTACAGCAGTTTAAGAATGTCTCTTTCCTGCTATTCACTCCTGCTTCCCAGACAGGGACTGACCCTTGATGAATCTGTTGGGTCAGTCATGCTCTTGCTCAGGCATGCTCAGGGGCATTTCAGGCAGCACCTCAGTGGCCTCCAGGAGGGCAACAAGAGTCAACACCTGCCACCAGCTACCAAAGTGGCTTCAGCTCTTCCCAAAGTAGATGCCTCCAGGTTTCAGAGAGAAAACAAAAAAAGCAGACCCCAACATTTCCATAGCTTCATCCTGCACCTCCTATTAATGTGAAATTTTTGCTTATTTTATGAGGGAGGTCTCCACTTTGGGACCAGAGAAAAGAGACATGTCTCCCATTCACCCACCATTCCCACACACAGAGCTTGGGTTTTAGCGGCAACACCATTGCAAGGTCAGCCATCTAGCCAGATAAAAAAATGCTGTAAGTTCTACCATGCCAGTTTTAATAGAGAAAACCTGTACTAAAGCACTGGCTTAGGGTACCTGGCAGGTTAATGAACTTCTTTTCGCAGGCCAAACCTGCAGAATTGTTTGCACAGCACTCAACAGAGAAGGTTGTTGCTGCTCCCTTTACATCTAAAGTACTGCTTGAAATCCAGGACCCCAGGGATCTCCTCTCCGGCAAGAAGTTGTGAATCCCCTCAGTGATTTCTTCTGTACAGCTGAAAAGGAAAGGAGACTAATTCTGATTTTTGCCTCACAGTGGCATTTTCCAAGGGAGAAGGTGGGATGTTTCAAAACGTCTTATGTCTGTGTTGGAAGGGAGGGATAGATGGACTTGGTTTTTGTCACTGTTAGAGTGAGGCTTCAGAGCAGTTGCCAGTCTCATTTTTTGGTGATGGAAATCTCAGGGTCAGCAGGAGGTGGACTGGGCTCCCTAGCTCCTACACTGGGCTCACTTCCACTCTCCACCACTGCCCTGGTAGGGAACCTGCACCCCTTGACCTTCAGGACCTCCAGGACCTCCACCAATTTCACAGCTGACATGATCTCCCCTACTTCATCTATTCCCACTGGTTTCACCTTTATTTCAGATACTCAAACCACTGAGCAGCTCCAAATGAGCCACTACTAAAACAATAAATACAAAATGAACCCACAGTAAAAGTTCTAATTCCTTTCCCTGAAGGTATGTCATTTCAACCATGAGGTTTCCCTCACTCAAAATGGAGAGCTTCCACCCTGTATTAATGACTTATTTAAGACCTGAAGGGAATGTTATACTCGAGGGAAAGGAAGCCCACACAGAGATAATTTTGACTTTTAGCTTTTCTATCATTCATCAACTTACTGCCTAATTTACTGTCCACATAAATAAATGAGGAGGTAAGTAAATAAATAAAATTTATTCAGCTCCACACGTAGTTCTACATGTTGAAGTTCCCAAGAAAAGAAATGTCACGTATTTTTCTTTCCAGGGAGTTGTTTAAGGAGTATTTTAAACTCACTGGCTCCATGTTTTCTTTCCTCTTTCATTTCTGCACAAACAGGTTGATGTTAGGAAGCCTTTTCAGAGGTATGGATGAGAAAACAATTTAGATAATTTTTTTATATCTAATTAAAATAGTTAGAGATTTATCCACAGTTTCTTAAAGATAATTTAACTTAGCAGTGTTCTGAACAGTGGGTTTTTTGTTTTGTGGTTTTTTTTACGTATCTAAAACAGAAACTGCAGAGTGCCTAAACCAGCTCAAAGCTGTTTCAGTATCTCTTGAAGTTTTAGGGCCTGACTCGTTGCCCTAAATAGAAGAAATGGAAACACTATCACTAACTTTACTGGCAACACTCCCACTGACTTCACCGGCATGGGTAAGAAGTCACCCTAACAGCTGTATTAACCAAAGCTTAACCAATTAATCAAGGCCATGTTAACCAATGCACTCCCTGAGTGTTTGACAGGCTAAGAGAAAAACTTAGATTGGACTTTCTAACTACCTAACTGTTGATATAAACCCAGTGGGGTTTATTTCAGTGTAAAGAACCTGAGATACAGATCTTTATGGACTTCATTTGATGCCAATAAAAAAAAAGTATTGAATTAATTCCCTAGTTTTGGTGATCTGGCTCTCCTGGAGTGGGCCACCGTGTCCCCTTCTACAAACAGTCTAGGGTGCATTTTATACTTAGTTTCTTACAGGCCAGTCTTCATTTAACCAAGGATAGTTCAGATATGGTCTTTGCAATGAATCGAAAAGGGGGCAAATTATTTACTTGGATGAGTTCAGTTCGGGACAGCTCCTCCAAACCCAGGATGAGGCAGGGTAACTGTCAGCAAAACAGGTGATCTGCTTGAACACCTGCATCCTTACTTCAGGCTTTCCTGCAAGAAGATAACATAATACAATCTCTGTCAGCATTTCAGTGACCAAAATTCACATTTACGTGGCACTGCTGAGACCAAGACCTGCTTTTGTGCTTTCAAAATAACCCACCCACATATCGCTGCGAGAGCTGAGTACTCCTCCCTCTTCCAGCCCCATGTCTCACTTCTGTGGGAGGGCAATTCGGGCAAGGCAAGGGGATCAGCCACTTCTCTGCACAGGCACATCCAGAACAAAACAGTGGCAGAAGTGAAATTACAAGTCTTGACTTCTGCTTTTCTGACTGGGAACAAGCAGTCTGCCCTACGACTCCACAGATACCCTGGTTCTGGGGTGTCGGGCTCATACAAAAGGTGCACAGAGGATCTCTGTGTAAATAATATATAATACATAATGGTCGTTAACCTGGAGGAAGCGAGAGATGCTGCAGTCATGTGGAAGAACTGAGATGACAGAGAACACCAGACAAGACTGTGTGTGTGTGGGAATCGCGGGCGGGGGTTTGGGAGGCAGCACAGCCCTAACATGTGTCACACACCAGAGGGTCTTCGGACTGACTGCATTAGCTCACAAATGCCATTAGGAGAAAACAATTACAAAAAGACAAGAACACACCATAGAAAGCTAACACCTAATGAGGCTAAGTGCTTCCTCTCACTGCCTATCTCATGTAGTCTCTACAGCAGTCACATATATTCCGGTTCTCTAGGGTTAGAATAGTCACTGCATTTTACAGAGCTCCTAGGCTTTTCTAAAGAAGTATTAACTTTCTCAGTATATGACTAATTTCTCCTATTCTGTAATCCCTGTTTATGGCTGAAGGAGAGAGAAAAAAAGTAACTTCCTCCTCCTTCTGCTGTTCTCCATCCCTGACCAACACAAACACATGACCCACAAGCATCTGGCATCCTTCTCTGACCCTGTGCCTGGATTTCAGTAGTGCAGAACAGTGTGAGGAGAATCACACTTTTGCCTTGAGCTCCTCCACTTTTAACAATAAATCCATGTAAATGAAATGGTGAATACCAAGGGAAAACCAGCATACTGGTTCCATTTATATCACAGGCAAAATACCAGACTTTGTCAAATCTTCATGGGGTTTGTTTTCTCACTTACTTCTCACATACAGAGTGAATTTTTTTGTCGTGACTATATCATCATTTTCAGCATAAAATACATATATCCCAGACTGGTGCTGATGGTTGCAGAACTTTGATGAAATGCTGTGGAGCAAAGACAAGACAGGAAAAGGACAAAAGGTCAACTTGAAAAAGACATTAAATGTAGTCAAGACTCATGCATACATCTGAAAGAATTCAACATCTTCTAATGAGGAACCCAGACAAAATTATGTTTCATTAGAGAATATGACCCCCTGAATGTAACTGTTCTGATAAGAGGATATTTTTTCCTGTAGTATTGATTTCATTCTGCCATTTTCCTCATAGTTCCTGGAGTGCATCTGGGCTGTCAGGCTGTGATTTTGTTACCAATCCATTGGAAGACAAGGTGCATAAAACATCATGGCACATAGGCTAAGACCAGCAGAGGATCAAACTCTCTACTCCTTGAAGGATTTTCATGGAAGTTTCTAGTTGATAGAAAAAAGACTATTAGGAAATAACAATGAGACAGCTAGGATTGTATGAGATAAACCTCTCTGAATTGAAAGATATGATGGAAATTCAGAAATGAGATCATCATCACAAGTTCAATGTCAATGAGACAAAGCATCAACCATCAAGATATTTCTGAAGGAGGTGCAGCTTTCTACTATTCCCTATGGCCTTTGGCCCAAGGGATGGCAGCAATTTAAGACCCAAACCATTCAGGAACTGGCTTGTATCAATGGAAATGGTAAGGAATGACTCTAACAAGTCCCTGGGCAGAACCTAACAATGTAGGACTGCAAAGACTTACAGATTCCTGCACAGCTGACCTGTTGAATCAGTGGTTTATGGGACATGGGAAGAAGTGGGGAGAAGGGAATATATTATGTTACAGAGATGGCCTCCTATTTCTGTCTTTCTGACTGGGCTGTTTTCAGGACAATATTTAGATTGCCATATTTAGATGGCATCTATTGCAGTTTGCCAACATTAGAAGAGCACTTAAGAAAAACTCTTCTTAGGTTTAGTTGCTGGCATTTTGGGGGCAGATGTTTTGGCTGATTATTCAAGGATAACCGGGTAGGAGGTCCCCAATTCAGTTTTAGTGGTAAAAGCAAGCAGGCTTATCAGGGGGTTTGAAGCAGACAGAATAAAAGACAGCCCATACCAGCTCATTTTGGAGGTCATCTAGAAGCACATGGAAGAGAAGAAGGTTATCAGGAGTAGTCAGCATGCATTTACCAAGGGGAAATCATGCTTGACTAATCTGATAGCCTTCTATGATTGTTATGGTTTGGGAGACCTCGACACTGTGTTGGACACCTATCAGAGAGAGAGGGTCCTTAGCACCCTGACAGACTGGCAGGGGTCAGTATTCCCACCCACTTCCTGTCACAATCTATAAAAGCCAGCCGAACCGGAAGCCGCTCTCTCCTTCCTCCTACTCCTGTTCCCCTGCCGGGTGTGCTGCTGGGTTCCTTCGGCTTCCCACGTGCTCGCTCCAGAATCCAACTACATCGGGTGCTGTGAGGAGCCGTGGACCTCTTCTGGAGCGGCCCTGTGTTCCCCATATCCCTGCCATCCTTGAGATCGGTTTTGTATATTTGTATATAAATATTTACTCACTTCCCCGCCCCCCCCGCTCTGTTTTACCCTTTTTCTTTTTTCGTTGTGTTATAGTAAATTTGTTTTTAGTTTCAATTTCCAAAGTTGAAGTCTCTCTTTCTTATTCCCCTTCCTATCTTCCCTTGGGAGGGAGGAGGTGGGGTGTAATAGAGAGCAATTCTGTCCTCTGGTTGTTTGGGATTCACCTTTAATATTTAAACCAGGACAATGATGTTGTGACTAAATGGATAGATGCAGGGAGACCAGTGGATGAAGTCTACCTCGACCTTAGCAAGGCTTTTGATGCAGTCTCCCATAACATCCTCGTGAGCAAGGTCACATATGTGGGATAAAGAATGGACAGTGAGATGGATTAAGAACTGGCTACACAATAGAGCCCAAAGAGTGGTGATCAATGGTGCAGAGTCCAGGTGGAGACCTGTAACTAGTGGAGTCCCTCAGGGATCAGTGCTGGGTCCAGTCCTGTTCAAGATCTTTATCAATGACCTTGATGGTGGGACAGAGTGTCTTCTCAGCAAGTTTGCGGATGACACGAAGCTGGGAGCATTGGCTGATTCACCTGAAGGCTGTGCAGCCATCCAGCAAGATTTGGACAGGCTGGAGAGCTGGACAAAGAGGAATATAATGAGGTTCAACAAGAGCAAATGCAGAGTCCTGCACTTGGGAAGGAACAACAAAATGTACCAATACAGGTTAGGAAGTGATCTCTTAGAGAGCAGCTCCATGCAGAAGGACCTTGGAGTCCTGGTAGACAACAAGTTATCCGTGAGACAACAATGTGCTCTCGTGGCCAAGAAGGCCAATGATATCCTGGGGTGCATTAGGAGGAGTGTGTCCAGCACATCGAAGGAGGTTCTCCTCCCCCTCTACTTGGCCCTGGTGAGACCTCACTTGGAGTATTGCATCCAGTTCCAGGCTCCCCAGTTCAAGAGGGACAGGGATCTGCTTGAGAGAGTCCAACGGAGGGCTACAAGGATGATTAAGGGACTGGAACACCTGCCCTATGGGGGAAGGCTAAGAGACCTGGGGCTTTTCAGTCTAGAGAGGAAAAGACTGAGAGGGGATCTAATTAATGTCTATAAATACATGAGGGCTGGGTGTCAAGAAAGTGAGGACAACCTCTTTTCACTTGTGCCCAGTGATAGGATGAGGGGCAATGGTTCAAACTCGAGCACAGGAAGTTCCACCTCAACATGAGGAAGAACTTCTTTACTGTGAGGGTTACAGAGCACTGGAACAGGCTCCCCAGAGAGGCTGTGAAGTCTCCTGCTCTGGAAATTTTCAAGAACTGTCTGGGTGCCTTTCTAAATGATCTGCCCTAGTTTTTGGTCTTGCTCTGGCAGGGGGATTGGATTTGATGATCTTCAGAGGTCCCTTCCAACCCCTAACATTCTGTGATTCTGTGATTCTGTATTTCTTATTAAGCAAGACACACACAAGTGAACCAAGTATCACATTGCAATTCTAAACCAGGAAAACTCACATTGAAGTAATTGGCAATTTTGCCTTTTGAATAAGGCAACACCTCCCTATGGTTATTGACTTTTGAATGCATTAATCTGAAATGGACCTAAAGATGTCCCTGAACTCAGGGACTTTTGAAAATCAGACCCCTTTTAAGCTGCCTCAAAATGGATACTGAAGGCAGGAGAAACCACAGATCATTTGTTGATTTTGAAATCTTAGGTCTGAAGGATTTAAATCCTAATGAAACAAAGAGAAAGTAATGTTAAAAGTGTCTTTCATACCTGAAAATGTAAGGGGATGTGAAATAAATATTATAAATTTAACATTCTGTGTATGAAAACTCATATGCTCTTAGGAGGGAAGTGAAAATTGGCATTGTACTAAAACAGAGAGACAACAAAAACAAATAGAAAATGGAAATTCTGAAGGAATCTCTGAATGCAAGGGCACTGACAGGAGAGATGAATCTTTGGGACTTGAAATTAAAAGCTAAAGTAGGGGACAGAGTTAATGAATACAATTTAATATGATCACTAATAAGGAAGAACAATTTGATAAGGAGATTGCAATAATTAAAAAAAAGAGAAAAACAGGAAATGAAAAAGGATATGAAAGGAATAAAGTAGAAGTGTTGGGAGATGGGATTACGCAGAAGTCAACTAAAATATGCAAAATTTGGCCCACAATATGTTAAAGTATATTATGGCCTTATTTATTTTGTTTCAAGCAACTTTCTGCTTTAAGATCACATTGAAATCTGCAGTTCGTATTGAAGGCAGAATCTCCTGACATCCCCACCCCTTGCTGCATCTGGGAACTTCAAACTGAATGAAATATCTACCTCTACTCTTTTTCCTTGGGTGAGATGTGTCTATTCAATGCCAGTATTCAACCAAAAGTGGATAGCTGTGGGAGATGTTTGTACAGAAGAATGTATTTGTCAGATTAAATAATCACAAAATTAAAGGCTTTTCCCCTCAATTATATTCCCATAAAACAAATAGAATGCTAATTAAATACAAAGGGTAACTGCCTAAGATGAGAAAAAAGAGAAAAAAGAGAAAGAAAAGAAGGAAGGAAGGAAGGAAGGAAGGAAGGAAGGAAGGAAGGAAGGAAGGAAGGAAGGAAGGAAGGAAGGAAGGAAGGAAGGAAGGAAGGAAGGAAGGAAGGAAGGAAGGAAGGAAGGAAGGAAGGAAGGAAGGAAGGAAGGAAGGAAGGAAGGAAGGAAGGAAGGAAGGAAGGAAGGAAGGAAGGAAGGAAGGAAGGAAAGGAGGGAAGGAGGGAAGGAGGGAAGGAAGGAGGGAGGGAAGGAAGGAGGGAAGGAAGGAAGGAAGGAAGGAAGGAAGGAAGGAAGGAAGGAAGGAAGGAAGGAAGGAAGGAAGGAAGGAAGGAAGGAAGGAAGGAAGGAAGGAAGGAAGGAAGGAAGGAAGGAAGGAAGGAAGGAAGGAAGGAAGGAAGGAAGGAAGGAAGGAAGGAAGGAAGGAAGGAAGGAAGGAAGGAAGGAAGGAAGGAAGGAAGGAAGGAAGGAAAGAAAAGAAAGAAAGAAAGAAAGAAAGAAAGAAAGAAAGAAAGAAAGAAAGAAAGAAAGAAAGAAAGAAAGAAAGAAAGAAAGAAAGAAAGAAAGAAAGAAAGAAAGAAAGAAAGAAAGAAAGAAAGAAAGAAAGAAAGAAAGAAAGAAAGAAAGAAAGAAAAGAAAAAGTATTTAATCAACATCACAGTCAGACGGATGGCTGAGGTATCTGTTTAAAGTAGCCTCCAGACTAAGCTCCAGCTATGGCTGGGGCAATGAGGCATGATATGGCCATGACCAGTGCAGGGCTGGCTGGGGGTAAGCAAGCTGAGGATGGACAGCTCCAGGTATCAGACTGGACTCTCCCCCATTGGCAGGTGAGGATCAGCACTCAGCATCCACCAATTCAGTGCTGCAAAGGTTATCTGAAGTGACTCACAAATCCCAGGCCACCAGCAGCTGCACCTTACCTGTTAATGAGGGTTACCTAAGCTATTTCAAGAGTTCTCAAAGTTATTATTGTTGGCCCAGTCCATAACACCTTCTTATCTGGTTTGAATTTACACTAGCTGTCAATCATCCAAGCAAAACTGGCTCCTGCTTTTAGAAGCAGTGAGAAGAGGTCCATATCATCTGCAAAGCAAATCAACTTGGCATTATCAGCTAGAGGGAGGTACCTATTGGACAAGGATGAGCAAATGCTCATGACAACCCCCTGAGACCCCATTTCCAAAATCAGTCTTGACCACAAAGAACAGCTGCCTAGCCCACATCAGGCATTGCAGATTAGTCACCAACACCCACCCAAAGCTATCAAAGTTTGCTGACAGCTCTCATTTTATCAGCATGGACAGAGTTCCTGTGGCCATTGCCAGATGACAATTTACTAATCTGAACTGAGCTGTCTCTGAACCCTGTGAAGGTTTGACTCCAATACACCACCTGATGCAGATGAAAAAGCCAGTCTGTTACAAAGATGATTTGAGAAGACAGCAGATAAAATTGAGGATAAAATACTAAGGAAAGAAATCTTAGAAAGTGTAATTAAGACTGTGACACAGTTTTATGCAGATGCTAAGAGAGGTGTTAAGAATATGAGAAGAAATCAGTGCAGGCACATTGATTCCTGACTACGTTCTGCTTGGTTTTAAAGTTAAAACTTTAAAAGCACCGCTTGGCTTTATTTCCATTGAGGTGAATAAGAGCTGTTACCTTGAAAGCCTTGGGACTACTCTGAAAGAAACTCTGAAGGAAATTAGATAATGTTATCAAGAAATTAGAAAGCCTAGGGAATGGAGAAACCATTAGCCTTGAACAGGATTCATGCCAAAACTTCATTGTAGGAAATAACAGAAAAGGTAGATAACTAACAGGTTTATTCAAAACATGTTTTGCAGCAAAGGAAGAATCCATGACCCTGGGTAATGAGCAGAATGGTATGTTTCTGTGGCACAGACAGAACTGAGCAGATCTAATGGTAGCCTGTGAAACTATGGGACCCTGGTTTTGATTTGAAGGACACTGGAAACAGAATCAAGAACAGAATGAGAAAAGGGGAACATGGAGAACTTGTGATCCAGCATGAAAACTGCTACAGATCTGTAACCGAAAAAATTATGTCAGAGAGAAAGGGAATGGCAAAATGCTTATAAACCAAAGGGTTGATAGATACCTAACTTACCAAGGAGTTTATTATAACATAGAGAATACAGTGATTCTAGAAGTTACGTACACGAACTGGTCTTGAAAGCCAAAATAATGTTTGAGTGACTTGTGTTAACACGATTTCATCATGTGGCCCATCCACATTTTACAGACATGAAGAGAGTACAAAACAGGCATAGTAAGCAATCCAAGTGAGATATAAAGTGGAAACATAATTGTACCAAATTATTCCAAAATATTCCAGTACCTGCGTTGATCCACACTGTAACTTTGTTTACATGGAAATGTTTTATTGGAAAATAGCCACATGCATCTAACTGGTGGATATGCTGTGAAGTTAACTTCAAAGCAAAACTCTTCCTGACCAATTTCAAATTTTTCTTCAGAGTCGGTTATATTTATAAATCCCTTTTCTGAAAAAAAAAAAAAATTATATTACAAAGGCTGGACAGCATAACGAAGGAAGGAATTTTAACACTTGTATGGTTTTTGTTTTGGTTATCACAAGCAAAAAAAAAGCACTGTTATATCACAAAAGTCATCCTGTTAATCAAAAATAAGATAATGTTTAAACATAGTGTTGAAATGATGTCACTGCATTTAGCCGCAGATCAATGACCTGAGCCTGTTGAAGCTGCATACTTGGTTAGACCAGAGCCCTCCCAAAACGGGCTGACACTTTCCCCCCATCCTCCCTGCAGAGCCATGGAGCCAACAACACCATTATTTATTTGGTTTGTTTTAGGTGTGTGTTCCAGGTGTTAACAGCTGCATCTCCTGGCTTTCCTCTAACAGAGAACAAAGTCAGGTGGCACCACCAGCATAATTTGTTTCTCCTTCCCTGAAATGAGCTGAAGATTTTGCAAACGAGTCTTGTAGCTGCTCCTTTATTTCTCCATCTAAATTAGACATATTTGATGCAAGACAACAGCAAAATGAAAAAGTATTTGGAAGATGTGGCTGAACTATAAGCTGCAGGTACCTGCCCTGCTAGGGTGGGATTAGTCTCAGCTAATGGAGATGTCTGCAGTTCAGTGGCCTGTCTAAGCTACTTATCTGGACCCCTGATAAACTCAGTGGAATGAGACAGGCACGTCCAGATGTATCCCATTCTAAAATAGAAGACAACAAAGATGTACTGAACTGCTTCTGGAAGTATCTTTTTCTGGACACTGACTGATGAAGGAACTAAAGTCATTGCTGGGGCTAGATGTCTTGTGAAGTGCAATGAATCCCTTCCAAAAAGACAGAACAGAAGACATATGTGGGAGAACGCTGTCCTAAAGGAAATGGTGGGGCTAGCATCAGCTCTGTGAAAATTACAGAATCATATACATTAGAAGAGATCTCTGGAGATGTCTAGTCCATCTCCTGCTCAGAGCAGGTCCAACCAGATTGAGGCTGCTCAGAGCCAGTTGGGTTTGGGTATTTCCAAGGAAGTAGACTCTACAACCTGTGGAAAATTTGTGCCAGTGTTTGATCAGCCACATGGTGAAAACATGCACTGCAGAAATATTGCTGGACCGGGTGTTTCTGGTGAGTATTTTTCTTCTTTTTGTAACCCTCTATTCTGCTTGGCATGTTTTATCTCTGTCTAGCATACTGGTTTAAAAAATACTCTCTGGAAACTCCCATAAAAACCACAAAAAGTTCAGTGTTTTAAAACAAGAAGCAATTCCTTTCACTACAGTTCTCCTGCTTTTTGAAATTGAAGGCTACTGGTTTTATAAATTGAACCTTCATAATTTTAATGATCTTTTGGACCTCATCCTTCCAGGCAGAAGGTCATCTCTGTATGTACTGTAAACAGCACAACCAGCCAAGAATAAAGGCTTTCTCCAAAGTGCATAGAGGGACCTTGGAGCAGCTTATGCCATTTATCTGGAAAATAACTCAGGAAAAGTAGTTTCTTTCTTGAGCGAGAAAGAAAATAGCACATTATTGCTTGTCTTATCATTTTTTTGGGCAGTTTTAAGTGTTTTTCTGGCAGAAAAACATGATTATTCAGTAATGACAGAGAGGTGAGACAAAATTCTTGAGACTGGAATAAAAGTTTTCATGTGTCTGTATTTATTGTATTTATTTGTTGCTTCAAACAATTCAATTTTTTGTTGCTTTTTGTGTGGCAAAATAGCTTGCATATTCCTGAATCAAGATTGTGTAGTGCTAAAAATTCTTTGTTCAACACTGGTCGAAATTGAGCATCAGAACTGCAGAAACAAAGAGCCTTGCAGCTGCAGTTGTTGGTATGATCTCTGTTGTGCTGTAAAGTGGCCTAAAAACCCTGCCTGACCTGGCCAGCTACACAAGATGGGCTAAGTTGGTGAAGTACCAATCAGCAAAGAGCAAACCAGAGCTATCTGGCTGCAAAGTGTTGTTACAGATTAGACCACCCACCGATGTAGTTATGCTAGCCAGGCTCCCCAGGAAATGCAGTATGTGCCAATCAAACCAGTTTTCTCTTGGTTAAGTTACATCATGACCATTCCCAGTGCAGTTATGGGTGCTAAATCATGCACAGTGATAGTTTGAAGGAAAGGACACTGATCATTTCAGACACTGCCACCCTGTGACACGGACACCTGTGTGGAATCTGTATCTATATCACTGCTGAAACGGAACCTGGGATGCTAGCACAAACTCACACCAACAACAGTTGTCATTAACACAGTAGGCTAAAAGCTGGGGTGGATCAGAAGGACAGAATGTCCCTGTATAACCCTGGAGAGGGAAGCATGTTTGTTAGATATGAGTGACAACAACCCCCCCACTTTAATCCACCACGTGAGTAAACAGATTTTTTCATCAGTAAAGCAAATGACCCCTCAGAAATTTTGTTGGTGTATGAGGTATGAAAGAGGGTACAGACAATCATTGTAGTGTGGAGTACTCCAGTCAAAAAATACCTCACTAAGAAATAAAGCCTTCCAGGGACAGTGACTCAAATACCCCTTGCTAATGTGACACCTACTCACACCTGATAGTTTATGGATCCAAGCGGCCACTATTTCTGAACTGGGCACCAGTACTGAGAAAGAAGAGGATCTTGCCCTGCCACTATACTACCTCCTCACCCCTACCTTCCTGTTTAGTAAGAAGATGTGTGTAGAAAAAATGCCAAGGTATCATACTTGGTTACTGTAAACGATGACAGAACTTCCCACTCAGTGGTAGGCAGAGGCTGAAAAGAGGATATTGTAACTAGGAAAGTAATTTCTGAAGAGAATGGGATAAATATTCTCACTTCCTGCCGTTCCTAGCCCAGGTGCTGTAAACTCTGGGAGCAACTACATCTAAGGTCAAACACATGGTGAGTGCTTCAGAGAGCCTTGTTCTCAGGGCTACAGATGCCAACTCCAGGCACACCCATCAGAAACTACTGCCAGTGCCTACTTCAGCAGCACAGTCCTAACTACAGCTTTTCTTTTAATACCTTATTTCCATGCTTGTATCTATTGTATATTATTTCCATCTGAGAAACAAGGTTTGCAGTTGAGGCTGTTTTGGACTAACTTCAACACCACTGGCTTTTAAATCAACAACATGTTGCTTAAATAGAATGAGGTCCCTCCCTTGCCATAAGAGGAAACGGTCATTTCCTATCTGTTCTGGGTTTTGAGTGGGAGAGCCCACCACCAAGAACCTTCCAACTGTTCAATTCCTTCCCAGTGGACCAAGGTCAGGCCCAGTACAGGTTTTTTATCTGCTTTTTTTTTTTCTGCATAAGAGCAAGGAGTACCTGAACTTCAGGACTATACAAAACAGCAGAGCAGGGGCCATGAGAACCTCTGCCTTACTTCCCTTTCTCCAGTGGTGCAGAGGTGGGGTGGAGGTACCACCTGTGAATGAAGGGAGATGAAACGGGAGCAAGTGGTGAGGAGGAGGCTGAGGCCAGGGCTGCAACTTTTCAAAACGCATACTCGAGTCACAGCAGGACGTTTCTGTCTCATTTAAGTTGAGATCAGCCACTGGTCATTCAAGACTCTGGCCAAACTAGTAAACAGAACATGAAGAGCTGCACACAAAAGACAGGTCATTCATTTTATGTTCTTGGCCTGTTCTTGGGCTTCTGTGTTTTCTCCAGTGTTTTACCACTAGTTGTTGATATCTGTGCAAACCGACTTTTTCCTTAGAAAATAAACTGTAAACATACCCTGCATACCTGCAAGCAAAGAGCTGCCTTATGGAAAACAAAGCAAAACAATTAATCGAGGGACAAAATTAACACTGGGATTTGGAATTACCTAAAACTGTAACCAAAGCAGTTTGATTCGGATGAGCAGTAGAAGAACAGGTGTAATGTCCACTATCACTTCTTCCTGCTGCTGAAGCAAACACATACTGGATCCGAGTTGCCGAGCGATCTGTTTGATATTCTAATCCTCCAAACTGGCGGTCCTAGTTTTCAACAGAGATTCCCATTTAATCAGTTAATAATGCCCAACAGTATCTATTTTAAAGTATGCCCAGTCTTCTTACCTGCTCAATTTCTTTGTT
The DNA here is from genome assembly GCA_020745705.1 of Hemiprocne comata. Taxonomy (NCBI): domain Eukaryota; kingdom Metazoa; phylum Chordata; class Aves; order Apodiformes; family Apodidae; genus Hemiprocne; species Hemiprocne comata. The sequence continues at coordinate 195,372,219 of CM036586.1, read as the reverse complement.
TTCAAAAGATAATTTTATTCCAAATTTATAATTATGGTGGACAGCTCTGCACCTGATCAGCAATGGTTCTCCGACTTTAACAAGTAATTCAGGTAAAGGTGCTGATTGTCTTTCATTTAAATCTACAAAATCAAAACATAGTCACCAAAACAACTGTCACTTTGCCTGGAAAAATGCTCAATTAGATCAACTTTTTTTTCTGACATGCTATAGGCAACCATTATTACAAAGTAAAAACAATTAGAATTTGGGAAAATTACTCATTAATAATGAAATTAGTAAATTTCATTAATTTAGATGTATCAAGCCAAATTTTGTCATAACTTGCAAGATATCTATAGGGCACAGCTCAGCAGAGTTAACTTAGCTCCTTTTTTGTTGTGTTTTGTTTTTTTTTTTAAAAAAAAACACAAATAAACCTGAATTTATATATTAATTTAAAATTATTTATGAATTTATATATTTGAGAACACTCTGGAGAGCATAGCTCTCCAACAGAGTCCTGAAAGTATGAAGAAAAAGTTAATAGATTTTTAGCAAATGTAGAAGGGAAAGAGATTTTTTTACAGATGCCACAAATAGCTATTAGTATTTAGGGTTTAAATGTGAGATAGAGCAACCATATTCACTGTTAGATTTGTTCCAGTGATCACAAACAAGTAGCTTAGCCCAGAAAGTGTACTCAGATGAGCAGTGTAACTAACTTCAGTGGCAGAATCCAGCTCACACATAAGTAAACCTTAGAAGGAATTTACCTATTGTAAAGAGGCTGGTGCATTCTCTACCCAGGTCATTAACTGCACAGCACCAGATAAAAGTTTGAAATAATTTTAGCTGTATCTTCTGTATGCCATTTAGTTCCCCAGTTTCTTCATGCATTTTATCAGGGCAACTGCAATTACAAGCACAATTATATATCGACTCATTTGGTTAGCCTCAAGCAAACACATCAGATAAATATCCAGGCCATGAGAATATGCAAACAATAGTGGGAAAACCGGGTCTTACATAGCTGAATAAAAAGGAACTAGGAAAGGTAAAGATAAGAAAATAAAAATATCACAGCTTAGACAGAAATATGCGCTGAAATGACCTGAATATGCTCAAACTGGCTCAGAGGCAGGTAATGCTGTAACTAAAATCTGGACAAGACTGAAATCACAGAGGTTGTTTTCACACCACGTCTCTGAATTGCTGGTGGTGGGAGCTGGTGCAAACCCAGAGGTTGCTGTAAGACGCAGATCCCAAACTGCAACACCACAGAGAAAGGCATTATTCCCGCTGTTAATAGAGTCAACTTTATATGTTATTATAATGGGGGGGGGGGGGTGGAAATTTAGCTTGGAAAATTATTATGCCTTGTAACATCTTCCCAGCTCTAATCCGTTCACATTAAAAAAAAAAAAAAAAAAAAAAAAAAAAAAGTGAAAAATTGGAGGGAAATTAGATACCTTTGGTTTCCTCTGATGATTTCAAAATACTGGATTCTGGAATAACTTTTTCCGAGCCAAGCACTATAAGTTTCCAAAAGAGCAGAACAGCCAAAAATTCTAAGAAAAATGTGTTGCAGAACTCCAGTCGTGGATCGTGCAGGCACAGGTTTTCAACCAGCATGTGGCTGCAACCTGGCAGAGATCATCTTCAAAAATTCTGACTCAAAAGTTCTTCTTCAGTTATCTCCCAGCTTGCTAGGGACACCAGCAGTACAAAACCTCCCCCTTCTCCTTCATAAGATGGTAGACTTTCATTCTAGAGATTCAACATGCATCTAAATATATACCATACCTTTTTTCAGGTGTTTTGCAAAATATCCACTCCACATAGGGCTTGGGATAGCCCTCAGATATGCACTGAACAGCATCTGATTTCTCCCTTTTCCTGAAATAGGGTTTGCCTGGTTTTGCTGTTAAAAATCATGCAAATATTTAGGAATGCTGAAATCACTTTGAAACAGTGCTTTGGTCATTTCACAGTACATGAAGTTACAGAGCTGTAGTTTGTTTCAGGAGGTTTCAACACTGAGGAAACAGAACACGATTCTGCCCTAAGGATATTGCCGGTTGGTCTCACAAAGTTTTCAGCCTTGATTGCTAAACACACAGCTTCCCCACCTCCTCCTGTACCAAAAGTCTGACTCTCTATACACCAGAGATTAATACTGAAAGGTGTTAATTTGCTGTGGTTGCTGTTAATTTCACTGGGCAGGAGCACAGATACCTTCTGAAATCACATCCCAAGCCCGTGGCCTGTGGTGGAGTATCTGTTGAGACTACAAAGCCTGTACACAGGATGGGATCGTTGCATACAACTCAGTCAGATCAGATACACGATGGAAAAACAACGGGTGATAATGACTTCTGATAACCAGCAGACTTCTCCATACTGTATCTGTAACCCAGGGGCAAAAGGTTTCTAAACAACTCCCAGTCCCCTGAACCGGTGAGGCACAGACTTTGAGAGAGCACAAAAATGTAACACATTAAAACTGCTAGAGATTTGATTGAAAATGAAAAGCACTGAGTCCGGTTTTAGGTCACCTTACAATGAAATTACAGCTTCCACACAGAAGAGTGACATTTTCTTTAGAGTCATACTTCAATTTCCTGCATGGTGACATGTGAAGGTGAAACTAATACTTCTGTGTTTTTAAATTTCTTTCTTCATTTATCCCTTATAAGCTGGGCCTAGAAGTTTTTTTCACCTATAGAGATTCACATCTCAGTTGAAGGGTTCACATCTAGCCTGGGGGATTTTATGAGAGCTGTAATTATGATATTAGATTCACAGGAGCAAAGAGAATGCAATCTGAGCAATTGATATGTAAAAGATCTTTATCAAGACTGTTTCAAACTACTCTTGCTTGCACCTGTAATAACATCTTTTACCTCTAAAGCCTAATTGATATAGTAGAGAAGGTAATTTTTAATTAAAGATTTAATACCTCAGCCCCCCAATGAACCTGCTAAAATTATAATTAAGATGTGAAATAGGCCTTCAAATAAAACAAGGAGGGACAAGGTGACATTTCTAACACCTGAGAGAGAAAAAAAATCAAACAGAAGAAATGCTTCAAAAACAAATAAAGAAGGAATAAAAAGCGTTGATTAGACAGTTTATTAAAAGCAATGCAAGTAATGATGCATGCTATTAAACCTGTCTCTTGAAGGGTTTGGTCCTAACTTTGCTAGTCTTAGCTGTTTGGAATGATGTTTTGCTTTCTTGTATTTGAAATTTATTTCCCATTTTAAAAATTTTATCTTTAAATCTAGTCCTTTCCAGACAAAATATTATGGTATTTCTTTTCTGTAAAAAAAAAAAATCAAGTCAACATGGGTCTTTTTTTTTTTTTTTAAAGTTATTGGACTCCCCTACTTAGAAACAGAAGCTTGAACTTTGTTGCAGCAGTTGCCTTTGCATCAGGGATGTCTCTTTTGTGGTCCTTGAGAAAATTCAATCAAATCTGTTCCCACCATGAGCCTTTCAAAAAGTCACACCTTGCATGTGCTCTGTCATGAGCACTTAACAGCAGCTAAAATCTCAGCTTCTTGGGCACTCTTATGCTGAGCAGCTGCAGTACTGATGTGTTTTACCCCAAAACCTAAGAAACAAGTAAAGGCTAGCACTGATAAGACAACCCTGCCTTTCCCCTCCCCCAGTGGCACCTCTTGCTGCCCACAGAACAGCAAAAGGAAAAGTAATGTGAGAAGTGCAGAGAACCAGTGCCACGCACAGGCAGACAAGTGGCAGAGTGGGACAAGGCTTTGGAGGGCCAGAAACAAAAATATAAAAGGGATATCCTGATCTGCTCCAGATAACAGCCCAGCTGGCAAAACCAAGGATAAACAGGTTAAGAAGCAAGCCAACAAAACTCACTCATGAGCTCTGAAAGCACTTAAAAGCCACCCTTGGTTTGTCCCTCTTGGCATAGGGGAGAAGAGGGCTGCTGTACATTTACATCTCTATTTGTTAATTTCCATGGTTTATTGACTAGTGAAATCTGACTCTTCCACAGTCTGTCGTTTTGACTTCAGTCTCCAAAGGCAGCCCCAAGTTATAAACAAATTTAGGAAGGTGCTTGAAATGCAGCATGCAAGAGCTTCACTGCTTTGACTGAACCTGAGCCTCTCCCCTTCAATTTATTGATGGAGTGTCCCCTTTCATCTGGGATATACTTACTTCGGATGAGAACAGGCACAACTACCGTGTAATTGCTGGTTTTACTTATGACTGAGAGGGTGTATTTTCCAGCTTGTTCTTCTTTTATTTGGGAAAAAGCCAAAGACGTAACATACCTACAAAATGGAAAATAAAGCTGTATTTGTTATCTAGGAAGTGATATGCAGCAGACACAATAAAATGTCAGCTCTTTAGCTCCTGCAAAAACACTTCAGAAATTCCAGTAGTCATTACTTACATACTGCCCTACAACCTGAATTATTTTCACAAGCAGCACATGAGAACTTGCAACCACAGGTTGCAAGCACATACAGGACACCAAGTATTGGGAAGGCCAAACTTCCTGAGTTAGGACAGCTGGGGAGGTTCACAGAGAAACGTTTTTACCTGCGGTTCCATCCCACATCTTTGCAGGGTGAGGCAATAATCCAGCCTCAGGTTCCAGCCCAGGTTTGGCAATGAGAATGAGGGTGCTGTTGCTGGTGTTCTTCCTCATCTGCAGTGTGACTCTAAGTCACATATTTCTCCACACCTTAGTTTCTTTGACTATAAAATCATATTTGCCCCACATGAGTACTGCAAAGCTCAAATTGATCAATGTCAGAAAGTCCCTGGAGATCTCCATGTATGATGCTATATAAATTAAAAAAGAAGCTGATTTCAAACTATTCTTGGCTTTAAGATTCCCATCTGTACATGTGTCTAAATGGCAACCAGCAGTGTGCTGCCAGGTGACAACAGTTAAGAAAGATTAGAAGATTTAAAAATACATACAATCCATTATATGAAATATAATATTCCATTTACATCCTAAAAGAAATAACCTTAAAGGTTCTTTGATCCAGTACATCCCTTGACTTACTGATTCTTCGAGTCCAATGAAGGTTTACAAGCTTTGCTCTCCTTAAAGAACCAAAAGCATGAAATGACTTCTGAAATGTTCATTATCACTCTTAATTCAGTATCTTCAAACACATCGACTTCCACATTTTTAGATGGTTCATAGATGTTCTCTGTTCCTTGAGAATTCAAATAACACCCAAGATCTTCTAAAATATTAGAAATCTGAAATGCAAGAGGACAGATTGTTATGTATTCATTAGCAATTAGTTTTATTTGCTTTTTTAAATGATGTTCTTTGGAAAAGCTTTCATAAATTAATAATGTCTCATAATGTCAAAATCTGATTAGAAATTATACTGAAATAACACCTTCCTCATTTTTTTGTTTGTTTGGGTGTTTTTGGGGTTTTTTTTTTGTTTTGTGTAATTTTCATTTCTACTGTCAACTTATTCATAAATTTGTTGAATTCCAATTGCATGAGGAAACACTATAGGACTCTTTTTGAATTAGTTAATTCTATGCTCTAGATGGACATCACAGAACAATTTTAGCCAGAAGCAGGATAGTCTCTCTTGGTGATAAAGGCTATTCTTTAATCCCATTTTTGTTTTCTTTCACATAAAATTACAGGAAGACATAACTATAATACAAACTTTCAGTTTGTGACCTCAAGGCAAAGACAGGGCCACTGCTTGTCCTTGCAGCATCTGGCTAGACTGCTCCTCAGTTCCTTGGGGGCTTTACTAGGTAGAGAACCTTTGGGCTGGGTGTGTTCACACTTCTCATTTCCCCACCACTGCATAGAGCTAAAGAGGAATTGCAAGCAGAAAGAGCATATTCCACAGTCATTCTGAAAGCCACCAATGGATTAACGAGCCTCTAAGCTTGGATGTGGCAAAAGGTGGCAAGTGAACAGTTCCATTTGAAGAGTAGTCCTAAAAGTCTGGGTAGGTGAAATTTATTCTGTGTAAGTCTATGAAAGGACAGAATTCATTGCATCCTCTGCCTCACACTGTGCTTGACCAGCTGGTTCTTCACATTCCTTGCTCCTTCTTAATCCCTTTGCTTGATCTGAGAAGTATCTAGAGGTAACAGCCATATTCTGGTTTGTCTGATACAAGGACTGCACAGCTTTGACTGGTATACCTTCTTGTGTTATCTGAATTACTGATTTATTTGTTCAGGAATGAAAAAGATTTCATAAGACTATTTTGAAACAAGAATCCACAGGAAATATTTTAATTGTAGTTCTCAGCTTCTTTATAATTTAGTTGCACCATATCTGCCATTTCAAGACTTTGGGTCAGAAGAGAGAGAAAAATGTCATATTTGATTCTCTATCCAGCTTTGGTGTTTCAGTCAAAGTTTAGACCAGGCAAGGATTTATGGGCTTTGGTGGTGGGAACAGAGGGTGGTGGTGCAGCTGCCCCACCAGTCCCAGCAGCTGTGGCACACACACACACCATGGCAGGGGTTCAGCTCTGGCTGTGCCTGGGCACTGTTCACATCACAGCCTTGTCAGTGCCCTTAGGGGCACATAGCTTTTTACATTGATACAGTTCCAGCAATACTCAGGCATGGTGATGTGAGACAGCATCAAAGCAGCAATCAAAAAACCAAAACAACAAAAAACCAAAACAAACCAGTTTTAGAGAAAAAAAGTGCTTATTTATAGTTTCAAAGTATGAATTGTGATACATATTTTCCTCTAACCTTCAGTAGTCATATTTGGCCTAACTCTGGTTATTTTGACTGTGACATCCCCAAAACCAAAAGGTTTAGGATGTTGTAAGCTTCTGGGAAGGTATTTCTGGAATGGAGAGGAATACTTCACAAGCAACTTCTTCTCTGTTAGATTACCTTAGGAGATACCAATGTCTCTGGTGTTCCTGAACCTTTATCCTTCTTGCTGATATACAAACACATAATCTCAGATGTATTTGGGTTCACTGCAGAAGTGAAAGTAACTGCTGTCATAACAAGAACTGTAAAAAAGAAATAAAAACCAAATCTAATCATGTCTATATCTCTTGCAAGGGATAATAACTTTAGTAAAAATGAAATACAGTAAAACTGTAAAAAATTACATCTTTTTTTTAAAATGCAAAAAGACTATGCAGATATATCGTGTGTATTTGCAAACTCTGCATTTGTGTATTGGAAGTGACTGAAAGGACTATTCAGAGAAACTTTCAAAAGTGCAGATACATCACACATCATAAATAAGTATGTCCCGTAATATTGAAGAAAATGTCTAAAGACAAAAGCCTCTATGTGTTATGGAGACTCCTTTAGAAACCATGCTGCAAAACACAGGCTCCCTCTTGCAGCTCATTTCTGCATCAATGTCTCTGGAAGGGCCCTGCCACACCAAACCCTGCAGCCAGCATTTGCCCATTGTGAGTCAGAAGATGATCACGCACCATACCTCCCATCAGCACTAAGAAGTCCAGGTCAGAAACACCCCCCAAGCACCCCTCACTCCTGCTCAGAGCAATAGCAAAATAAAGTGTTCCAACTTGCCTTTAGAGTCCACACTCAGCTCACCCAAGAACGCAAGATCTAGTCTTTCCTTTCCATTCTCTCCACAACAGGCTGTATTTATGTGGCATACTGGAGACTCCTGAGCCTTCCTGATGTGGATTTTGGCAGACCAGCAGCTCACTACAAGGGCCAGGGTAGATGCTACTTGAGCTGCTGTTCACAGCCTTGTGCTCTTTCCCCCTTGGGAAGCAAACAAGGGAGCAATTCCCACTCTTTTGAGGAAAGCAGAAAGTGGAGGGCAAGGAAGAATGAGCCTATGGCTTTCTCCTGCTCTCTCCCTCCTCCATAACTCCCTGGCTTTGTCATGCCCCAGGAGCCCATAAGGCCAGGGCAGCTCACTTGCCAGCTTCCAGCCCTGGCAGCAGGAGCAGATGTCATTCTCCTTATGCATAAGGAGCAGTGTGGGAAAGTTTCTTCCACTTCAAAGGCACCATCTCTCCAGAATACTTCACGTGAGCCTTTCTGCAGGGACTGCAGCTTGAAAAGTCACCTTTTATCCTTAAAGGAGCTATATAGTAACCATGCCCCCACTGCTGCACATAAACAAGAAAACAGAAGTAAGACTGCACAACTAGCTGGGTGAAATGTGTCTCATTTCCATGGAGTCCTTAAAGGCAGCTATCAACAGTACTGTTCCAGAGGCTCACAAAATAGATGAGGTAGGCACTCAAAATGAGATTTATTTCAACAAAAAATGTTTAGCACTATGACAAACATTAGTAAACTACAGGTTCAGATACCAGGTGGGACTAACACTACGCAGCTGACTTAAGAATTCCTAAGCTTTCATGATCAATCCTTAGATTGCACACGTGGTGATGTGCAAGGTGAGTGCTCTCACCCTGAAGGAGTTACCTCGGGCAGTGTTCTGATCCAAGGGGAGAGTCCCTGACTCCAGACCCACTGCTCTGAGGAGAACCAACTCAGTTTTCCCTGCAGCAGGATTCCATTTATATCCAGGTTGAATGTGACCTGCAGTCAGCTTTTATTGGCTGAGGTCCCCATCTTCTGGTGACCCTGTACCTGGCAACAATCACCATAAGGGTGCAAAAAGCAAGGAAAGAATGCAAAAAGTAAGGGCACGAAAGAATCAAGTTTCAATGGTCTTTGTCAGGGTGGGTGCACCTGCCACAAGTACAAGTATGCACTGAATCATAAAATAATGACTCTCTCCTGATGACCTAGAAAATTTTTGCCTTTGGGTCTTGATTTTTTTGGGTCTGTCATCTCATCTCCCGAGATGATTGGACATAAAGTAAGGTGAAGAGTTGAAAAAAGAAAAAAAAAGGTAAATATATCAGGAAGCACTTGAAGGATGAAAGTAATGAGACTGCTGCTGCAGGTGATGGAAACAGCAAATCTGGAAGGAAGAAATGAGGAAGAATTGCTGCCATCAGTTGCTGCTGAGCTCTAAACTGGCAACATTTCGACAACCCCTTCTCAGCCCTCTTGGCAAGTGCGGATTCAGAGTTCTTCCCTTCAGGCACCTAACACACACTTAATTTCGGGTGCCACCTTTCCATAGCATACAAAGGCATTGGCCTGGTTTCACAGATCAGAGGTAGATCCTGTTTGTCTGTCTGCAGTCCCTAAGAAGGGTGAAAAGAACTCTCTTCCTTGTGGAGACATGTATCTCCCTCCATTGGCTATAAAGACAAGGTTGGCACTTCTTGAGACAATGAGTGCCAGAAGGTATGGCAGCTACGCATTAGGTATCTACACCAAGCACTCTGAATTCCTCCCCATTGATGCAACCCAAGTTTCCAGAATTCCCACTAGCTTTTCACTAAGTCCTTCTCTGCTCAGCTTTCTCCAGTTGTGTTTCTTGGCCACTTTGCCTTTCACCCTTTTCAAACCAGAGGCTGACAGGCTCACAGCCAGGGGCTTAGCTAACGGAAACCCAGCTACATCCACTGATTTTGAAGACACACCAGCTGAAGCCACCTGAAAATATGACCTTAAAAGTCCAATGCATTTGGCCTGTTGAGCATTCCCTTGCTTCAGCTTTCAGATGGGAATATAGTTTTAGCTTCTGGTTGTACAAGCTGAGCCAATTTATTGCTGGCTTTACTCCACTTCCCTGACATTGCCTTGTTAGCAGGATGCCTAACACCACAGTCAGAAAGGAAAAGATGTACTTAAACACCACCAGGGAAAAGATTTTGCAGCTAAGAGGCAGAAGCAGACAGGTGTAGCAACCAGACTGTGAGCTAGACATGCAAAGAAGCTGTCTGACGAACCAGCACTGCAGCTGTAAAGGACAGTATGTGGGAGTAATTGCTGGAAGAGGGAGTAGTGAGCACCGTGACACCCTCACATATAGGAAAAATTGGAGCTCATTGTTGTGTTAATTGCTACAACTTTTCACTGTTGTCCTGTGCCTTTATTCCTGTGAAATCCAGGAAGACCTTTAGAGTAAGGAAGGATATTTTGAACTTGAGATGATTCCAGCTGCTTTACAGTGAGAAAAAATGAGTGATGTGCTAGTCAGAAATATGTACATGAGAAGAGAAAAGGTGGTCTAAACTTGTGCAGGTCTTTGAGAAATACAATACATTGACAAAAGAGAAAAGGAGAGAATGAATGAACCTTTCAGCAGAAGAAGAATCCAGAAAAGAAATTCTGGGAAAATGGCAATGCTCTGATTCACTGTCTTGATCTTTCAGCTGCTAGCTGTCCTGTTCAGAGGTTGCTGTTATGGTCTACATGTCAGTCATCCTCCTGAAAGCTCAAAGTCAGAACTCAAGAGACAGAAAGCACTGGGTGAGGAACATTAAATATGTAGCATGCATAATAATATTGTGAATTGCTGTGCTGAAGAGAAGCTGGAATGGAAATAAATTGCTGCCTCTGAACAATGTTTGTTTATGCCTGCTTTCCAGTTTCATTATCTTTTTATCCATTATACAAAAATAAATGCAGTAGGAGAAGTCTTGTTGTCACTGAAGTAAGACAAACCTCTAGTTGCCATAAACTGAGTCAAAATTTCTTCAAGGCATGTAGGTACATACATGGGAAAATGCCTGTACAAGTAAAAGAGTGGGCTGAGATATGATAGTGCTGAGAAGAAAGGCCTGAATTTACTGGAGAGATAACAAACCAAGTGTAAGCTAGTTCAGCTCTCAGATGGTTGACTTAATGGAACTGCTTACGAAATTTTATTTTCAAATGGGAGATCACATGAAGTGTGATGAAATTCAACAAGACCAAGTGCAGGGTCCTGCACTTTGGCCACAATAACCCCAGGCAGCGCTACAGGCTGGGGGAGAGTGGCTGGAGAGCAGCCTGGCAGAGAGGGACCTGGGAGTGCTGGTGGACAGCTGGTTGAACATGAGCCAGCAGTGTGCCCAGGTGGCCCGGAAGGCCAATGGCATCCTGGCTTGTATCAGGAATAGTGTGGCCAGCAGGAGTAGGGATGTAATTCTCCCCCTGTACACAGCACTGGTGAGGCCTCACCTCGAGTACTGTGTCCAGTTCTGGGCCCCTCACTTCAAGAAAGATATTGAGGTGCTGGAGCGGGTCCAGAGGAGAGCAACAAGGCTGGTGAAAGAACTAGAGGGAAAGTCTCATTGGGAGAGATTGAGGATGTTGGGGTTGTTTAGCCTGAAGAAGAGGAGACTCAGGGGGACCTCATCACTCTCTTCAACTACCTGAAGGGAGGTTGTAGTCAGGTGGGGGCTGGACTCTTCTCCCAGGCAACTGGTGACAGGACAAGAGGGCATAGCCTGAAGTTGCTCCAAGGGAGGTTTAGGTTGGATATTAGGAAGTACTTCCTCACGGAGAGGGTGATTAAACATTGGAATGGACTTCCCAGGGAAGTGGTGGAGGCACCGTCCCTGGATGTGTTCAAGGAAAGGTTGGATGTGGCACTTAGTGCCATGGTCTAGACGGTGTGGTGGTGTTGGTCATCGGCTGGACTTGATGATCTTAAAGGTCTTTTCCAGCCTTGGTGATTCTGTGATTCTGTGATCACTAAAGTATCCATTTGAAAACTGGGAAAGCCACTCCAAAATATATTGAAAGTCTGAGCTTATCAGAAAGAGACTGAGAAACTTGAGCACTGTGAAGGATGGAGGGAAAACCTTTCTCTTTACACCAAGGAGTGCATCTCATGTTTGCGTTCAGCTCAGGGTGCTTAGTATTTTAAAATGCAGTCAGACCTTTCCTAGATATAGAACAATCTTCCACTCTACTTTGCAGCTCAGGAAAATTACATGGAGCAAAATGTTTTACGTCTTACTTGGCTTCTCACTTTTTATTCTGGGTGAGAGCCTCCAAACCAATTTTCTAAAATGTTTTTCACTATTAGATGAGGTAGAAGGACCCTTTTTTTCCAGGAAAGCTATAGTTGTCCCAAGGTCATGTGCTTCCAGAAACACAAACTTTCAAAAAAATGACAAAGAATCTCTAAAAGTGATGACATGATTGAGCCTAATACTCATGCATCAACCCTGAAAACCCCACCATTTACATATTGCTGCCTTCTTCTCAAATCACCCCAAACGTGGTGGATGCTGAAGAGAGAATTTTACTCAATATAAATACAACAAAAATCAGAGGGAGGCAGGATATGTTGCAAGAGCTGGTCTGGAATGAATTCCTACCTTTTACCTCATTTCTCTTTCATCAAACTTAACTTTTCTCCTTCATCTTTTAGATCACCTTCCTTCCTTGATGCCTTCACCCTTTCAGCTTAAATAACTCCCAGCTTCCAAAAAACCTGCAACCTGTGAGTTCATTCTCACATGATGATGGGGCCAGAGGTGTTGCTCCACATTGCAGAATAATAACTGTGTCAGAACAAGGTTGAACAAGCAAAGGGGGTAACAGGGTGCCTCTGCTGCAGCTCATGCTAATTGTGACTAGTTGTTCTAACACTGGATGGGGTACGTCTAGGTCAGGACCAGTAATTTATCTGGTCTTACCAGTTAATTACAACAAACATCACGTGAACTGATTTAATTATTTACAGTCATGTTCAAGCATGATTGAGATTTGAGATGGGGAAAAAAAAGCCTATAGAGTGTGGTAGCTCTTCAGGAGGATTTCATGGAAGGGAACAGGGAATCTCCAGACTTGAGCCACCAAGCAGGAAAGCAGTGAGACAGGTGAGTAGGGGAGGCTGTGTGGTTTCAGAAAGTGTCTAGTTAGGGTCTGTGTACTCAGTCAAAAACTAACAATGAGAAACAGCACTGATACTGTACTGTGTCCTGGCACGCTGCTGTCACTTGCCAGTCTTGTTATTGCCAGCAACACTCGGCACTCGCTGGGAATAATTTTTCCATCTGGATCCACTCCCCTGCCACTGTTACCACCTGGAGCTGTTTAGGCTGCGGCATGACATGCCGTTTCTTCCCGGGGCTCTTGCGCCTGAGGGAGCAGTCCCTGAGCAGAGGGACCGGGAGCCACCAACACCAACACGGCGGCGGGGAGGGAAAGAGGGGCAGGCGGCGGCCGCCAGGGGACGCTGCCTAGAAAGTCCTTCTTCCGGAGAGATACTAAACCAGAACTTGTCCCAATGAATAACCATTGACAGTTCATCCAGTGCAAGAGCCAGCAAAAGGTTCTGCTGCTTGGTAACTTACTCACTTTATGTCCACTTCTGTAACAAAACTACATTGGCTCTACCTACAAAGTTCACTTCCCTGGTCCTTCCAAATCTGAAAGGACTTCCCTAGCTCTTCATCTATGCCTGAATTTAAAAGCTCTACTTTCAAGATATAACAAAGGAAGAAGTTTGCTCAATCTGCCTCAGGAACATCATTGCCAAGACCTGTCTACTCCAACAGTTTGCCATGTGCAGCAGAAAAGACTTTGTCCACAAATTAAGTTTCTCTATTTTCCCATTTTCCTCATCTTTCCTCAACCCTCCATTTTCAGGGACCAGACAAAAACAGCTGCAAGGAATTTACTTTTCAACAGTTTTTTGTGTATCTAATTTCTTGGCCAGCATTTTGAAGAATTTGTTCTCTGTCTTGTTATGTCCTAACGTATTTTGTGTACAGATTTCAGCAAACTTCATGCTTTGGATAAAATTATGCCTTTCAATGTGAGTACTTTTCTTCTTGTTACTTATCTTCACAATTACATATCCAACTGTATTGACTACTTTTGCCATTGACTTTATTGTAGACTAATAGCCAAGTCATGCTCTGTGATTCCTATTGTGATTTCAGCATTTGATTGAGCCAGGATATACATAACGATCCCATTTGGATTTCTGTAATTTTTCAGACTTTCTAATCCTATACCTGAGTACATCAGACTTGCTGTTCCTTCAGGAATGAGTTGCTGTTAGTCAGGGATTGTGTATGTTTATGAGCAGCCCAGACCCTTTGCAGGCTTCTTTGCTAAATTCAAATTGGCCCAAGCACCATGTTGCTCGTTAATTTATAGATTTGCTTTGAAATCACCTTTTTGAGTTCACAGCCTATGCCAGAAATTAATGGTTTTTATCTGAAAAAAAAAAAAATTAAATAAAATCTCCTTAGCACAAAGCAAATGCTGAAGGCTGAAGCAAGCTTTGTTTTATCTGTCTGTCCTACCTCTTCTGTTTTTGGTTTACCTGGGCTTGGGTGAGGAATGACTACAGGGTTGCATTCAGACCCTTATTTGCCTTTTATTTCTCTAAGATAACTTTCCATCTACCTTTCCTGTAAATCTGAGATAAAGGCACTGCTCAAACAGCTCAAACTGTTATTTTGCCTGTTATTATTTTGTCTGCTTTGCACAGGATTACCTGAATGAATGTCAGCCCTTCCACAGGTCATCTGGACCGTGATCCCACAGTGACTTCTCTGCTCAGGCTGGTGCTCACAGGGAGCCCACTGAAATCCCAGTTTGGGTCATTCCAGCCACTTGTGATACAGTTTACAAAGAATAACTGGGACTGCTGAGGACAACCCTCTTTTGGGAAGTGGCTGAAAAGTGGCTGAAAAGGCAGTAAACCTCAGCTACCGTTCTGTTGTGTGGGGGGAGAACTAGTCCGTTCCCCACACGTGGCAACCTCCCTTTCTGAGGAAGGGCCTGCATTGTGGCTGGTTTCTCTTCTGCTTCTTGTCCATATCTTCTGTCTTCTCAGGAGAGCTGCTTCTTGGCTTCCACATCACCCAGACCTTTCCACCCCACTAGGTATGGTGAACAATGGTACCCTAGGCTGCATTAGGAGTATTTCCAGCAGGTTGAGGTCCTTCCCCTCTACTCAGCACTGGTGAGGCCATACCCAGAGTGCTGTGTCCAGTCCTGGGCTCCTCAGTACCAGAGAGACATGGACATAATGCAGAGAGTCCAATGAAGTGCCAGAAAAATGACTGAGGGACTGAAGCATTTCTCCTGTGAGGAAAGGTTGAGAGAGGGGACAGTTCAGCCTGGAGAAGGGAAGGCTCATTGTATATAAACATCTGAAGGGGGGGTTCAAAGAAGCTGAAGCCAGGTGCTTTTCATTGGTGCCCAATGACAGGACCAGAAGCAATAGGCACAAACTTTTTCACAATGTGGCCAAGCATTGGCACAGATTGCTTGGATTGGTTGTGGTCTCCATCCTCAGAGATGTTCAAACGCCATCTGGACAAGGTCCTGGGCAGGACCAGGACTCTAGCTGGCCCTGCTTGAGCAAGGAGGTTGGACCAAATGACCTCCAGAAATTTTTCACCACCTCAATCCTCCTGTGAACAAATGGATAATTCTGTGGTAAAGAAGTGCTGGTGTGATATCACTACAGAAGTCTCTCACTAATCAGGTGGCATTGGGCTGTCCTTTTTCTTGACTGTCCTCTAGAGGATGTCTGCGCATGGGGATGGCACATTTGTGCCATTAAAAAGCTGTATAGACAAGCCTGAAGCAAAGCAAACAGGTATATCTCATCTAATGACATTAGTAAGTTTGCTTTAACTTTTTTTTTTTTTTTTTTTTTTAAGCTGCTCTTCATTAAAGTATTCCAGTCTCATTACCTGACACAGTCTAGCACTTCTACTGACATTAGTGGAATTACTAACTTCTTGCAGGCAAGGGCTACTTAAATTTAAGTACCTAAAGGTAAAGGTATGAGATTCATGGCACCCCATGAACAATGAGAAAAGGATCTGGCCAAAAAAGAAGTGAAAACAGAAGATGGCAGATAATGAAATGATACTACTTGTCATCCTGGTATTGTAAAACTTCCCTTCTAAATTAAAACAACAATTTCCACTATGGACTATAGTATAATGTCCTTCCTTTCCTGGAAAAGGTGATGAGGAGGGAACACAGAGAGTCTGAATTGCATATGGGGGAAAGATGGACAGAAAGAGGAAGAATGAGAGAGAATGTTTGTGCTAAAAATATGAAAAAGATAAAAATTAATCCAAGCTAGCTGATAAAAATGGTAGTTGATATTTGGTACCAAAATTGGTAAAAATGGATTTAAAAACATTAGTTGTTCTTATTTGTATCATTATGAAGTTAAGGTTAAAAGACGATTGCAATTTCCAAGCAGTTGTACAAATGTAAAACCCAACACACTCCTTAAAGAGCACATTGTAACAACAAAACACTTGTCAAACCAGATCTTGTATCTCACCTATTAGAAATCTTATCCACACAATTAAACCTAGACTACAAAGAAAGGAGTAAATAATGTCCTACTTTTACAACAGTAACAGAGCTAAATATCCAGGTGATAAGCTAGCTTTTCTGTCTGTTTATCTTGTCCAGGTTTTTCAGCAGTTTTAAGAAACACCTAGAAAAATTAGGGAGTTGTTCCTTCCTTTGGATGAGAAATAGGCACACAACGTTTATCCAGATATCTGTCTAGCTTTCTTATAATCTTGTTTCTTAAGAAACACCGAGGAGAAAAGAAGGGTCTATCCTTCAAACACATTAGCAATTTTTAGGGTATTACTTGAGTTTGAAGGGTTGCAGATCCCTTAAGGAAGCATCTTGCATCACGTTTCAGTTTAGAGTCCTATAGCATCTTCTACCGTCTCCCAGTTTTAATGGTTTTAAACTAGAAGAGGATAGATTTAGGTTAAACACTAGGAAGAAATTCTTCACCATGAGGGTGGTGAGACATTGGCAGAGGTTGCCCCGGGAAGTTGTGGATGCCCCCTCCCTGGAAGCGTTCAAGAGCGGGTTGGATTGGGCTTGGAGCAACCTGGTCTAGCGGAAGCTGTCCTTGCACATGCAGGGGGGTTGGATCTAGATGATCTTTAAGGCCCCTTCCAACCCAAACTGGGTTCTATGATTCTATGATTCTTAAATATTATTATTATTGCCTATTAAAAGCAATAGGATTAAGCCATATGGGAAATAAGGTCTTCCTGCCCATTTGAGAAATGCTGCTGTTTGTTGGCTCTGGACTGGATTTGTGGTCCCTATTTTCCTTTTAAAGTGTGTGATCACTGGGATTAAACAGCCCTTGTCCTTTTCTAGTATTACTATAAAAAAAAGAAATTGCTTTCTGCCTTCACTGGTCATCCACTCCCGCTCTTCCACATTTTTTCTTTGTAAATATTTCACTCTCCAATTTCATTCCCACTGCTGTTTGATGGACTTTTTCATTCTTGGCTTTCACAGCTAATATAGAATCACAGAATCATAGAATGGTTAAGGTTGGAAGGGACCTTAAAGATCACCAGGTTCCAACTTCCTTGCCATGAGCAGGGACATCTCACACTGGACCAGGCTGCACAAAGCCTCATCCAACCTGACCTTGAACACATCCAGGGAGGGGGCTTCCACAGCCTCCCTGGGCAACTTATTCCAGCACCTTTCAACCCTAATGGTGAAAAATTTCTTCCTGATGTCTAATCTAAATCTACCCTCTTTCAGTTTAAAACCTTTGCTCCTTGTCCATCACTATACTCTCTGGTAAAAAGCCCCTCCCCACCTTTCCTTTAGGCCCTCTTCAGGTACTGGAAGGCTGCCATAAGTTCTCCCCAGAGCCTTCTGCTCTCCAGGCTGAATAGCCCCAACTCCCTCAGTCTGTCTTCATACCAGAGGTTCTTCAGCCCTTTGATCATCTTTGTGGCCCTTCTCTGGACCCTCTCCAACAGCTCCATGTCTTTCCTGTGCTGAGGGCTTCAGAGCTGTACACAGTACTCCATGTGCAGCCTCACCAGAGCAGAGTTGAGGAGCAGAATCACCTCCCTGGCCCTGCTGGCCACACTTCTTTTGATGCAGCCCAGGATGTAGTTGGCCCTCTGGGCTCCAGCACACACTGGCGGCTCATGTTGAGCTTCTCATCTACTACCACCCCCAAGTCCTTTTCCTCAGGACTGCTCTCTAGTCATTCTCCCCCCAGCCTGTATTTGTGCCTGGGGTTGCACCGACCCAGGTGCAGGATCTTGCACTTGGCCTTGTTGCACTTCATGAGGTTGGCATTGGCCCACCACTCCAGCCTGTCAGGGTCTCCCTGGATGGCATCCCTTCCCTCTAGGGTGTCAACCACACACACAGCTTGGTACCATCAGCAAACTTGCTGAGGGTACACTCAATCCCACTGTCCATGTCTCCAACAAAGATGTTAAATCGCACTGGTCCCAATACTCACCTCTGACATCTCCATGAAGACTTTCAGAACACCTAACTCAACCCAATGACCCAAAACAGCTTCTCAGCTAACAATGCAGAATCTTAAACCTGGGTGAGTTGATGCTATAAAGTTTCAGATCTTTTGAAAGATAAATGTTCTGAAACTCATGAACAAGAGGTGCACTATGCATCTCTTTTGGGGTCATTATAGGATGGGGTCTTGAAGGGGATGCTGCAGAAAGACAGGATGCCCACAGCTCTGCATTGCTGATCAATCTGTCACCACTGAGCAGTCACAGCAGCACCCACACACCGCTGGGCAGAGACGTGGTGGTGGCCCTGATAGTCAGGCTGCGCTCTGAGCATCTTCCAGCTTCTCAGGAACTTTTAATATGGGTAATCTGAGGAATTTTCTGGAGAAAAGGGAGGGAAAGCAAATGGCTCCAAACCTCATAAGAAATAAACCACACACATTTCTAAGTTGCATTTACTTCCATTGAAAAATAACCCTTTTCCCACACAGTCCATCCTTTCACCTTCAGGAATCTTTCCTTCAGAAGTGATATATTATCTTCTGATCCATGATAGACATGATGATGGATGACCATGAAAATATGTTCTGCTAGGCACAACAGTTTCCCTGAGTAAGAAGACCATGTACTGGGCTTATCCAGCATTCATAGCTGGCTTGTATCCAGGTTTTTGCATGTTTCGGGAAAGAGACTATAGTCAGGATAAAACTTGATTCCCCCTGGAGTGCTCATTGATTTCACCTTCCTGCCAGTGACAGAGCTTAGTGCCTGAACTTGCTCTGGAATGTTTGTCAGCTGGTTTGTCAGAGAGAAACTGGTGTACTGCTGGGAGATGGACAGATCCTGCAGACGGCTGGGTCCCAAGCATTTCTAGGGTTCTCCTTAAGAAGGAGAAGTGTGCTGACCCTTCTCATATTTCCTGGGTCTCCAGCACAGGAATATAATGGACACCTGCATGTGCCGTGAGGGGTTTTTCAACAGTATTGTCCTATAGTTTTTGTGCAATCAGACACACCAAAATCTAACCCAGACTTTGTTAGGACTTGAGTTTGCAGTCCTTGCTCATATCAGATTTCCTGTCATTTGCCAGCCACAGGGAGATCTCAGTCAGCATCTTACAGCTTCACTTCTCTCAGGTGCCCTGAAACTGAGCGTGCAACAAAAACAAATGAACAAGAGTGGCTGTTAATGGAAAACTTTTCCTGATGAGAAAGGTCGCCAAAATTATTCCATCTGTCACAACATTCTCCAATTTGTAAAACATGAAACTATACTACTGCCTCAGTGCCCAGTCCCCATCCACCCTCTCACTTCATCCACTACAGCAAGTCTAATTGTACACTAGCTAATGTTCTCTTTAACCACAAGCTCTTGCTTACGATGACCAGAAAGTTAAGAAGATGAGGAACTGGAATAGTGCTTTTAATGTGTATAGCTGTATTTGCATATGTATTGTCTTGTATATATTGTTTTCTAAAGTTCTTGGGATTACATTCCTTGCTGCTGGGGAGCATTTATTTCCAGCAAATAACACCGAGAAGATGTTTTTCCCTTCCTGTAATTTTTGGTTATAATTTAAAGACAGACCTGGTGCCTCAAGTCTACAGATACTGTGAAGATGCTTTTCTAGGTGTTATTATAGTTGGCCTTCTCTTTGCTGCTTAAGTGTTGCAATTTCTGATGTTTCTGGTTCATGATACGGATACTGTCTGTGCGTCTGCATGATTTAGTTATCACTAGGTCTTATTTCTAGACAACAGATAGATTCTTAAAGGGAACGCAGGCATTTTAAAGAAATTACACATAATTCATTAAACACTTAACATTTTTTACATCAAAATTGCTTTTAGTGATTTGCTAGAGAGAGATGTATGGAGCTAGCAGTTCTCAGGATTTCTGCTGCCAGATAGGTCTCTGATCCTTCAAGTCCTAGCAGGTTTGTACATCCAAAAGCATTATCTTTTTTCCCCTGTTATCAGCTGGCCTTACAAGAAGTAACACTGCCTTGCCTTGACTAAATAATATCTCAAAAGAAAGAATAGCAGTCCTTCTGGAGGAGGACTGGCCTTACAAGAAGTAACACTGCCTTGCCTTGGCTAAATAATATCTCAAAAGAAAGAACAGCAGTCCTCCTGGAGGACAGTAACACCTTGGGGCTCCTCTACCTTTTTCTCTCTCTCTGCAGAACTGTCTCAAAGCTTTGCTGAAGTCTATCTCCTGCAGGGACCTTTGGGCACCATCACATCCCAGACGCTAATAACTTTTTATTTACTTTGTAATGCAGCCTGTAAGACTAGCCAAGCTCAGTCATGAAGAAAACTCAGAAACCCCTCTTTGACAGGGTTTGCTTAGTGGTAGTATCAGCAGTCATGAAAAGCAGTAGATCATAAAATACTCATTTTCATTTTTACTCCACCTTCTCTTCAAATAGGTCATGTAGACTTTCAACCATGAATGAATAGTATCTAACGATTGCTCTTTGAAGTAAATATTATTATCCCTGTATATGGAGCTGAAAATGGACCACAGCTTGTTAAATAACTTTCCCAGGCATGCATCAGAACTTTGTTAATTAGGAAAAAAAACACTTTCTCTTTATTTCAATCCTGGATTTTGAATCAGCAAGACCATGTTTGATAGGAGCAAGCCATTCACTTCAGAGCTAGAGAAAAACAGTTTCAGGCATTTGATACGGATGCAAATGTTATTTCCTTTTCTCTTAACAGTTAAATTTAGTAGAGGAAATCAAGCTTTAAAATCCCAAACTCTTAGCTCTAACAAAACAAGGGCACTTTCTAGACACTCATATCATGCTTTCTTCTGTTTAGATCATTGAACAACAAAAACAATGCTTGGTAAGATATAGATGCATCATTATACTTCACTCTACCAAGGTATCTGATTCACAGATTATTTACCTGGGAAACTGCAGAAACATTGTTTACAGTGATCAGGTCAAGCCATCATTAACCCCAGGAAACACATTTACATCAGGAAAAAAAACAAAGCAAAAAATCAGTACATTTAAATACTTTTTTGCCTTCAGCATGAAATGTACCAGGTACAGTGAGAGCAAAAGCCAGGCTGGGCTGGGAGAGACTACGGTGATGGGAGGGAGAAAAGCATCCCCAAAAGAGAGAAGGTGGGGCAGAAAATAAAAGATGTGACAGAAAATTAATGGAAAAGAAGTCAAAGGAGAAAGAAAGGAAAGATGTGAAGAGATGCAGTGAGAGACTGGGAAATGGAGAGGAAAGGGTCTGAGGAGCAGGACGAGGAGACCTTACCTGCTCGCTGAACTGGGCTTCCAGCGGGGCAGCCGCGGGGCCAGCCCGCTGCCATGGCAGGCGATGCCCTGCAGTCCCCCGGCCCTGGCAAGTGGAACCGAGCCGAGCAGGTGGTTGCCTTAAGGGTGCACGTCACTGCCCACAGTGAAACCACTTCTTCAAAAGTAAGGGCCCGAGACTTGAGCCTGAAGGAAGTGGCTGTGGGATGGGGAGAAGAGGGGCCTCCCTGGGGGGTCGGGGAGTGTCTTCTCTCTGTCAGAGGATGCCTCCACCAAACCGAGCAGCTGTCTGCTCTGGCTGCTGGGTCCTTTCCTGGCTCTTCAGCCCTTCATTCACACTTTTACAAAAAACATAGTTTCCTGGGTAAGACCAGTGTGACTGACTTTTTGCTGCCTCAACTCAGTTCTGATTTTCAAAGCAGTTATAGTTTTTGCTTTCACACACTGGCAGTCTGCATAATCTCTCTGGGTATTGATGAGGGGAAGAGCAAGCGGCGCTGCCAAACTGAAGAGGCAGGCTCAAAAAAAATCCAAACAGATTTGTACGACGCCATAGGAATACCCTGCCACATCTGCCATCATGGGCCAGGGGAGTTTTCCTGCACTGGGTGAGCGCTTGGCCTGGTGGTGACAAAGGACCTGCTATGGTCACCTCCTAGAGCCAGGGGCTGCCACCCAGACTGGGAGCAGGTCTGCAGTGTGGGGCTGTGTTTACTTCAGGGGAAACAGGGAACTAGCACTGTCTGCAGGAAGGTTCAAACCAAGCAACAGCTGCTCTGAACTTGTTTCGCAGATGACTTGTCTAGGGGATAAAAATAAAGGCCTCCAGGCTCACCCTCAGACATGAGCCTCTAGGGACACGTTCCATCTGCCCTCAGCCTGTCCTTGTTTGCCACCTCCCTCAGAGCACATCACTCCAGGACCTGCCTTCTCTTTCCTCCTGGTCACTGGTGTGCAAAGGGTCAAACTAGCTGGCCCGTGGCTAAAGTTGCTGGTGCCCTGGTTTGTACCAGGACAGGACACCACAGAGAGGCAGGCAGGTCTCCCCAGCTTCCACAGATATGCACCATAGCCCTCAGGCAGAAAGCGGATCCAATTCTAAGGGATAAGCTGGATTGTACACTCCATGATATGCTGGGGGATTTTTATTATTCATTCAGTTGTTATATTTTTATTTGCTAGGGACTGAGCATCCATTTTGCAATTGTACAGAACCTGGATAAAAAGAATCCCTAAGTTAATAAATTCAACATCTGTAAGGTGTTCTTAGAAACTCTAAATTTTTTAAATTTTTTTTTGTTGATATCTGAGAAATAGCTTATTTTGCATTAGGGAAGATTAAATAAAAATGTAGATGGACCAGACATATCATAGGTAAAAGAAGCCACCAAAAATGTCCCAAATTGCAGGGGCAATGGGGGGACATGGCATTGAGATTGGCATTGTCAGCGAAGATGAGTGCATGACCTCTCACAAAACTCCCTTAGAAATACAGAATGAGGCAACAGCATTGAACTCTGGTGCTGAAGACAAGTTTGTATGTGATGCAGTGCAAAGGAAGGAGCTGCAGTGATATGAAAACTAGGTAGGTACATATTTGCAAGGATGCAAAAAGCAGGAAAGGAAGAGTAGGATTCCACAGGTCTTAAAGAAATCATCGCAAACAGGGAAATATCATGCTGGCAGCAAGCTTCCCTGGCTGCCAGGTTGTGTTGTGTTTTTTTTTTCCCACAGCCCTCACTGGTATACAGTCCCAGCATGGATAAGCTTGGAAGACACGTACGGAAATTGCCTGGTCCAGCCCCGTACTCAAAAAACAATCAGCTAGTGCAGCTTGCCCCAGACCACATCTAGTAGGGTTTTAAATATCTCCAATGATGGAAACTCCACAATGTCTGCAGGCTATCTATTCAGTTTTCAACCACCCTCACAATAAAAAATGTGTTTCCTGATGTTGAGAGGGAACCTCCTTTGTTTCACTTTGTGCCCACTGGCTCTGGTCCTGTCACTGGGTAGCATACAAAGGAGTCTGGCTTCCCATCAGATATTTATACACATTGTTAAGAACCCCTCAAGCCTTCTCTTCTCCAGGCTGGACAGTCCCAATTCTTTCACTCCCTCTTCATATGTCAGATACCCCAATCCCTTATCATCTGCATGGCTCTCCAGAGGACTCACTCCAGTAAGTCCATGTTTTTCTTGTCCTTTCTTGTATCCCTTTCAACACCACACCTACATAGAAGTTTTGCCCTTTGAACCCAGGGCGCAGACAATTTGTACTCCTGTTCTGAAACTACCAAAATCTACCCCAGTCACTTACTGTTTGTGTTATCACTTCAAAAGCTTCAGTGAAAGGTGCCATCAGCTAGGACAGTTCATATCTAGTGGATGAAGACAAAATAAATATAAAAAATCTGGCACATGAAATTATTCCTAAAGATGCTACGCTAGGGCTGGGAGAGGTTCACCAAATGTATCATACACTTGTATATGACAGCAAAGCATTCTTCTGAGTGAGCAGGACTTTTCTTCCATGGGAGAATGGCTTCAGTTGCCAAGCATTTCATCCAACTTATGTCACATCATGATTTGCCTTCATTGCAACAGTTAGATAAAGCCAGCTCCAGTGGAAGCAGACACAGAGTAAGAAACTCTCTAGCTAAACCATATGACTGAATTACCAGCACGGTGAAACCAGACTTACATTTTAGTGCTTGTACAAATATGAACTCTAGCCTAGGGCTAGACCTCCCCCCATACATTATTAACATAGGTGTTAGCGTACATTATTAATGTAGGTGTTAGCAGGAGCACTTCAGGGTGAACTCCTGACTTGCTACTTGATTTGAATTCAAAACTTGACTGAGTCGGAATGAGCTTCTTTTTGCATGTGAATGGGAGTCTGGTTAGGACTGACATTTGATTTCTTCCAGATACTCTTAGTATAGAAAAGCACCTAGTTAGGGACCCATGGGGATTGTCACAGCAGATTGCTCAACTCAATCCAATACCCTGACTGCCATATTAGTAATCCTCAAACACTTCAAAGGAAGATTAAAAAAACCCTAATTTTGTGGAGTAACCTCCTCAAGAGTGGCAATTTCACTTAGAGTTCAGACAGCATGTCTGGTGTGTGATGTACAGTGTATATCCTGAACTATGAGGCTTTATTACAGAATCACAGAATTGTCAGAGTTGGAAGGGACCTCTAGAGGTCATATAGTCCAACTCCCCCTGCTAAAGGAAGATCACCTAGAGCACATTACACAGGACTGCATCCAGGTGGGTTTTTAATATCTCCTGAGAAGGGGACTCCACAACCTCTCTGGGCAGCCCGTTCCAGTGCTCTGTCACCCTCACCGTAAAGAAGTTTTTCCTCATGTTCAGGTAGATCTTCCTTCCCGATTTGCAGCCTGTGTCCATTGCCCCTTGTACTGTCACCAGACACTACTGAAAAGAGTTTGGCTCCATCCTCCTTACATCCACCCTTTATAGACATTGGTAAGGTCTCTTCTCAGTCTTCTCCTCTCCAGCCTAAGCAGCTCCAGCTCTCTCAACCTTTCCTCATATGAGAGATGCTCCAGTCCCCCAGTCATCTTTGTTGCCCTCTGCTGGACTTTTTCCAGTAGTTCCCTATCCTTCTTCAACTGGGGAGCCCAGAATTGGACACAGTACTCCAGATGTGGCCTCACCAGGGCAGAATAGGGGGGGAAGATAACCTGCCTCGACCCTCTAGTCACACTCTTCCTAATGATCCCTGGAATACCATCGGCCTTCTTGGCCAAAAGGGCACATTGCTGGCTCATGCTTAACTTTTTGTCTACCAGGACTCCAAGATCCTTCTCAGGGCTGCTTTCCAACAGGTCAACCCCATACCTATACTAATGTCCACGGGGTTGTTCCTCCCCAGGTGCAGGATCTTACATTTGCCCTTGTTGAACCTCATTAGGTTCCTCTCTCCCCAACTCTTCAGCCTGTCCAGGTCACACTTGATGGCAGCACAGCCCTCTGGTGTGTCAGCCATTCCTCCATTTTGTATCACCAGTGAACTTGCTGAGGATACACTCTGCCCCCTCATCTAGGTCACTGATAAGTATGTTGAACAAGACCAGATCCAGTACTGACTGCTGGGGAACTCTGCTGGCTACAGGCCTCCAACTCAATGATATACTGAAAAAAACCCTTCTTGTTGTCTTTAATGCCCCTTGCCAGATTTAATTCCAGGTGGGCCTTAGCTTTCTGCTTTGCATCCCTCCATTCTCTGACAACATTCCTAAATTCCCCCCAAGTCGCCGGTCTTGTTTTCCACATTCTGTAAACTTCCTTCTTCCATTTGAGTTTTTCCAGAAGACCCTTACTCATCCGTGCAGGTCTCCTGCCCATTCTGCTTGATTTCTTTCTCATAGGGACACACTGATCTTGAGCTTGGAGGAAGCAGTGTTTGAATAAGGACCAGATCTCACGGACATCACTACTCATTCTTTAAAAAATAAATGAACAAATGCTAGATTCTTGTCTAGTATTACTGTGGACTCTGATCATGCTTGTATTTTTGTAAATCTTGCTAACTTTTTAAAAATCATATACTATAATGATAGACTTTAAAGGTTAAATTCAGATTATGTAAAAACTTTTTTAGAAGTATTTCCTTTCATCTGTTTCAATAATATTAAGCAAGTCCAGTTTTGTAACTAGAGATAATATCTTTTAATAGACCAACTGGTACTGTTGAAAAAAACAGTGTTCTGGCACTTCTTTTTACAACTATTTGGTTGGTTTAATAAGATTCCTATTTAAAAAACTTGCCTTGCCTATGCCTTAAAAAATAATCACAAGCTCAACAACTCTATCCCTCAAAAAGTATTGTTATTCATTATCTGATGCCAGCCTGCACTTCAGGATCTGCTTCCACATGATTCACTAAACATGTTAATTTTGGGTTGACACAAAGAAAAACTCACTCTCAATAGCACACATGGCTTTCTCAACAGTGGTTCAAATGTTAGGGGAGAGTTTTTGGCACTTGTGACCTGATTTGGCTGGAGAAAAGAGCTCTTGGCAGAGCTTTCCTTCCCAAGGATTTCCTTTTTTCTATGCTACGCCTCGCCCTGCTCTCTCCCCCCATCCCCCTTATTTTTCATCTCTTAATGTTTAGTTCTGCCTTTCTGTCAGAGCTCATGAAAACTCTCTCACTTGGTTATGGCTGCATGCGTGCATACAGGAGTATTTCCCCATTTCTGGGTCACAAAGCACACCACTGTTACGACTTAACTACGAAGTGGGACAAGACCCAGGGGTATCTATCTGTTTCTCCTTCGTCTTGCTCCCTGGATCTCATGCAAAGTATATCTGGGCATGTGCTTCGGAGAGGAGCAGCAGCACTCTCCATATAGGTGCCAGCTTCAATAAGCAGGGGATGTAGTTTTGTGGGAAAGAAAAAAAGATAACATCATCAACCACTACTCTGCAAGAATGCCCAGTAAATCTCTGTGCACTGCATGAGGCACCAGAGCAAGTTCAAGCAGACAGTGAATAGCAGGCAGGACTCCTCAGCGCTCTGGCTGACCAGCAGGAACAGGCAATAAAATTAACATTCTGGAGGGGGACATACGATTATGATTAATGAGAAAGTGTCAGGCTCCTGCATGGACACTCAGTACCTGCAGGTCAGTCTTCAGGCCAATTCCTTATATATAGTTAACAGAAATGAAGAGACAGGAGAGACGAGAGCTTGCCAGAGCCACAGAAAGAGGCTCATGCCATCTTGCGCCTCTTGCTATTATTGGCTCTGCTCTCCTGGCCAAGAGAATGTAGAAAAGATGAGGGAAGCTTCTAAGCTGATTTGATGCTCAGAGGCTCAGGTACAGCACTTACACTGACTTTGATGGGGGAGAACCCAAACACTCTTGGCACCATACCGCACATCTCATAGCTATCTGGGCACTCTGGCTGGCAGGATCATGCACTACTGCCCAGTCCGCTATCTCATCTCTTCCTGCATCCAGTGGGAATATTTTCAACCTGAGCTACAGTGTGGAGACAATAAATGTGGTTCATGTATACACAAGCCCATTTATGTCCTTGCTCCTAACCTCATTGTGTATATGTAATATTAGACATATGCATGGATCAGCAAAAGAGCTGTGGGAAAAGCAGATTCACAAGGTTGAAAATACAGGGTAGAATACACTTCAGTGATGGGAGTGGTTACACAATGGAAGTCTTTGCTTGGAAGAATTCATTTCATGTTCAACCAGTTTACCCAGAAAAGGTATTTCCCTATGTGTATCATAAAATCTCTTGTAAGATAACTTGTCACCTTTAAATCCACAGCACTAAAGCTCTGGGTAAAAGATCCACAGAGCTTGGGAAGGCCCTGGGTGAAAGTTGAGATTTTTCTTCTCCCTTTATTAACATCATCTTTCTGCAGCCACTTCTGACCTCCTCACATGCACGCATAACTTGTCCACTCAGTCTGACCCTTCTGGAGGAAAGGGATGTTTTTCCAGGGGACATCATAACCTGGAAGAAGGGGTGATAAATAGACTGCTGATAACCAGACTTCAGCAGAAGGTGATATTGGGTTCCTCTCTTTCCCCACACCTGGCATTACCTCAACACAACAACATCTACCTCCTATTCCCCTCTATGAACCCATGCACCCCAAAGGCTTCATCCACCTGACACCTCTGCCCTGTACTGGCATCTTCCCAGGGTATGGATAAGGACAAACAGAGAGAAAACAATGCACTCCCAGGCTCTTCTTTCCTCACTGCAGCAGCCAAGGGAAGTTTCACCCGTGGGCACCTCTGTGTACACACAACAGCTCACATTGCAGTAAATCGTTGGTTTCACTCCTCAGAGGGTTAACAGGGGCTGAGTGATACACAGTTGATTAGTACTGTGGGCACCTGATCTAATGCAGATGGGACCGCCTCTGATCCATGTATTAAAGTGATTTTTGTTATCTAAGGCGCAAGTTGTGACTGAAACGTTTCCCATGGTTGCAGCATTTCTGAGAGCTCTCTTCCCTGCGGAGCCTGCTGCAGTTTGTCTGAGCTGCTACCCAGAGATTTTAATGCAGAAACAAACAGGGTCTTTCCACATTTTTTCCTACTTTTCTAAACTTGAAGGAACATAGAAGCTACGAGGTCTTTGCCATACAGTTGAAAGGAAGCAAAAGACTGAAAATTATTGGGGAATGTCAAGAGATGATACCCGTTCATCTTGTTTTCTTGGATACCAGGCTAGAATTGGAGCCTTGACTCCTGTAGACTCTCTTTAGTTTTCTGTCCAGCTTTTTTTTTTTTTTTTTTTGCTAAGCAGCTACCATCTGGTTTGTAACCTTGTAGAAGCCACTCTTCTGACTGCAAAAATGGTGCTCTAGAGATTTTGGTTTAAGGCATGCTCACTTCTTTAAAGTCTTTAGAGACTTCATCTAAGGAATAAAGATTTTGATTTATTCCAACGTGAAATTTAAAAGCTCAATTCATTACGTTTTTAAATTTATTTTTGTGCAAACTGTCAAAGCACCTTAGAGGCAGACCCCGATTTTTGTTTTTAATAAGACTACAGTAGACAAAAAGCAATCTTAATTCCACAGTAAATGTTTTTCTTACCAAAGTAATGTCAAGCACACTTCAACATAGGACAATTTTTCCACTGCACATACATCATTCCAGTGATTGCACCACAAGCTGTGCCAACAATTTGACTGGGGAAAAAAAAAAGCCGTGAATAGCTTAGCAAGTAAGTAATTGTAAATTCACATAACAAAATTCTCCATGCTCAGGGGAGAACACTTCGAGCATCCGCTTAAAACAGGCCAACCCATTGCTTCGACTCCTGGACAGTAAGAATCCCTCAGGCTGCGTTCCCGCTATACCAGCAGGCAAGGAAAAGAGAACGAGCTGCAGTCTGTTTTTCAGCAGGAGAGATAGACGACGTTTTTGGGGGAAATCAGTTGTGATCCTGCTTGGAGCGCAGGCACCCTGACCCGCACCCGCGCGGGGGAAGCGGCAGCGTGGGAGCCGGGCGGCCCCGGCCTTGGGTTCTGCCTTGTGCCGGCTCGATGGGAGCGCGGGGGTCTCTGCCTCTGCCTTTCGCCCCTTCACACGGGGGTAATGCCTGCAGACCGGGGCCCGTCGAACGGCTGCCCGGCGCCGCACGGGACCGTTAAGGCCGCCCGCGCGAACGCAGCCGGGCCAGCTGGACAGTGGGCTCGCCCCGCTCCGGTTCCCAGCCTCCCTCGCCCCAACGGATGCCGCGCTTGACCGCCTGAAGCACCGAGGCACTTGCCCGCAGCAGCCAGCACCCCAGCCCCGGCCCGGCGGTCAGCTCGGCTTACCCCAGCGGCCGGCGGCGCTACCCAGCATGCCCCGCGCCAGCGCAGGCGCGCCCGTGCGGCCGCTCAGGAAGAGGAAAATGGCATAAACAACCCCAAGCGCCGGGACCACTGAGGAGGCGCCGCCGCCCCCGCCGCGGGCCGCGCGGCCCCTTTAAGAGGCGCGGAGTCGCCCCCTCCTCCCCCTTCCGGAGCCGGAGTTCGGGGTGACGGCGGTTCGCGCGCCCCTTCCCCCTCCCCGCCCCCTCCCTCCCGCCCTCCTTCGCCATGGTGCCGACCCCGGCGGCGGCGGCGGGGCGGTTGCCATGAACAGCAGCGGCCTGCCCTGCTCGTCGCCGTCGCCGGTGGTGGGGCCGCCGCCGCCGGCGGCGGTGGGGGTCGGCGTGGCGGGGCCGGCGGCCGGCGGGGCGGGGGCCAGCTGTGGCGGCGGCGCCGTGAAGCTGAAGTTCTGCCGTTACTACGCCAAGGACAAGACCTGCTTCTACGGCGAGGAGTGCCAGTTCCTGCATGAGGAGCCCGGTGCCGCCCCCGCCGGCCCGGGGCCCGCCGCCCCTCTCGGCGGGCTCCCGCTCGGCATCCCCCCGGCCGCCGCCGCCGCCGGGCCTGGCTACCCGCCGCACGGGGCTAGCTCGGGCCCGGCGGCGGCGGCGGTGGTGGGGCCTAAGAAAGCCGAGCTGGGGGCGGGAGGCGGAGGCGGCGGCGGCGGGGGGCTGGATGGCCCGCGGCTGGCGAGTGAGTGCGGCGGGGCGGCCCGGAGGTGGGGCGGGGGCGCTGCCGGGAGCGGGGCGGTGGGGGGCGGGCGGCGCGTTGTTCCTGCTCCCCAACACGTTGTGGTGCTACCGGAAACAAATAACAACAGCCATGGTAGCGGCGGGGGTCCCCGGGCCGGCCGCCCTGCTGTCTTGCCCCCATGTTCGGCCGATGCTGGGCGCCGTGGTGGTCCCGGGCGGGCGGGATGTGGCTGTGCCGGCCCCACTGAGGCGCGTAGTGGGGTCCCGGCTGGTGCTGGTAGGAAGGAAAGGGCAGGTGTGTGTAGGAAGGGCACCCCCCCCCCCGCCTCCGGCTGGCTTTGGGGGGCACCCGGGCAGCAGCCCATCGGTCACTTCAGCGCTGGGCTCGGTGCAGCTTCACTGGACCTCCCTGCCCACGGTCAGGCTGGGAGGGTAGTTCCAGGGAGGCAGTGCTTTCCGGAGTGGTACCCTTGGATGGGCATCTCCAAACAACCTATGCTGAGTTTCAGCTCTTGGAAGTTTTAAATGTTCCAGCTAAAATATTACACTTTAAAAAATTATAAATAGCTATATATAGATACCGACATTATCTGCTGCTGTGAGCAGAACTTGCTTCTAAAATTTTTTTCAAGGCTTCTTCAGCCTTCATGCACAGCCCCTTTGCAAATGATGAGAGTTAAGATTGCCTTTATGCCATGCAGGGCGGCGTTGCTGTGACTGGTCTCTTATGCATCTTCTTAATGTGCAGTCTATTAGCTAGATGGTGTTTGCAGTAAACTGATTTTAATAACCATTCATTTTGTAGGTAAAGCAGCGCTTGGCAGCTGGGAAGAGATGCTTCATCAGAAAAGTCGTGCCTCTTTAAATGAGTATGTTAAGCTTGGTTGCATTATTGATTTCTGTCATAAACCTGGCATTTTTTTACATAAAAAGACTCAACTACTAAATGGTCACAACCATATTTTTTCTGAAATTAAGATGCAACCATGCTGAACATCCAGTATGTAGGTTTTTAGTGCTTGGTATGTGTTTCAGGAACCGTCAGCTGCTATTTTGCCAGGTGTGGTGAGCTTGTGCCACTGAGCACTATTATCTTTGTAGCTGGTCAGTGTCTTACATTAACACAGCATTGTCACATCTACATTTTCAGTAGGAGTCTGTAATGGTTTAATGCTTCCTATTAAAATACACTATTTTAATTTTTTTTTAATTTTGTAAACTTAATTGTTCAAGCTGCAGTCTTCATTGCATTTCAGTTTTTTTACAGGTATGAATGTCTTGGAGACATTCAGCAGTGATAAGTCAGTCTTTTTTTTTTCTTTTGGACAGTTAGGCATGAAATACAATTTTCCCTGTGCAAGGAAAAGTCACTAAAATCTACTAAACTAGAAGGTTTGTGCTTGGAGAGAGGGTGCATAGTTTAGCTTGGAGGTAAAAGCTCCTATATGAAGGCTGTTCTTGTAAGAAAGAGTTCCAATAATTGCCCAATATAAGAAAGAAAAAAACAAACCCTCAGAATTTGTGTGTGCTTGGAAGCTGATACTGCTGAGCAGTTATTTGAAAAACTTGCTTCTATTGAACGTGTCAGAGGCTTAAAGCTACGTTAGAGCTCTCTGCAGTTGCAGGGAGTGAGAGCACCAGGAATGGACAAACCCACTCCAGTGTTATTGGTGATTACCTGCTGGGAAAGACACCTCACATGAAGTTATGGGAGGCAAAAGCTTGGACTGGTAGATGGTCTTACAGGAAGGAAACTAGCTAGGAAAAAAGAGTAAGGAAAGGAGGGATAGAGAAATTAAAGTTGAAGAGTCAGGGAGGGGGCCCAGTCTTACATCTAAGCTTCCTTGCTTCGGTATACATTTGTGAAACAAAGAAGGAAAATAGCGGTTCAAAATCTGTACTTGAGCTGTATAGATACTGACAAGTAATATCTAAAATCCTTACCTTGCTGATGACCTGTGTTGTTAATAGTATGATTTCCAAACAGATGGAATGAAAGTGTGTAGGAATTAATACACAGAGTTCTATTAAATAATAAACTACTGCGTTTGAGAACATGAAATTGGAAGTTGCCAAAAATCACCTGCCTGGACCATCTCACCAACTGTCTTCCCTAATTAAAAGTATTTGGTAGTCTTCAGTTACATGGCTGTGGATGCCACCTTCTCTTCCTCTTTCCTCACTGGACCCCAGCCTCATTCAGTGCACAGAGAAGATAATGCTCATTGACTAATTAACTGTGTAGTCCTATTTATTGTTAAAAGTGGGTCAGTGCCTCATTCTAACATACGTGTTACTTTAATCCTGCTTTGAGTACAGGATTATTAATTTACTTACGGGTTTTTGTGTGATAATCACAAAGGCTTCCCAAATACCTATTTGTTTTCACAACATAGGTGACAGGAACATTGGGTGCTAAGGAGAAGATGAACAGTGAAAATACAAGAAATACTCCAGTGCAGAAGTATTTCAGTGTGAGGGTATGAAGTGGAATCAGCAGGTGATACCTCTTATAGCTGACCAGATGAAGTTTCTTGCACAGTGTGTGGTTAAGCTATTCTATGCCTTGGATGTTTGCGATGCTAACATCTGACAGTCATTCCAAAAGTGATTGGATAGTTTAGGAAGAAAACTCTGTTTGAGATTATCAAATGTGAAAAAATCATGTCTGAATCAGACTCATCTTCCCCTACATATGGCTGAGAGCCTGCTGGGAAATCCTGCTTTATCCTTGCCTTGTGCTTATGCCTTTGTCTGCATATCCGCTGCTGTCCAGTGTCAGAGATGAGGTAGTAGGCTAAATGTGGCTTTGGCCCGACAGTGCAGCTTTTTATTTTCTTGGGAAATGAGACTGACCATGCTGATGAGCTCTGCCCACTCTCAGAAGCTAGCACAGCTGCCCCTGCCCCCAAACTGCTTGACGTTTGGAGCACATATGTTCAAAGCACCATTCCTGCTTCTTCCCCTGAAGCTGTGAGTGCTCAGCCTTCTGTGTGGTTCAGCTTCCATATGTAAGGTGGCCAGCTGACTGCCCACAAAATAGGGAACGTAGTTGGTATTACTTGTCTAAAGTTGAATTTATTAAAAAAAAGAAAGTAATCCTGTCACATAGGAACTCTGTGATGGGAAGAAAAAAAGAGAAAAAAGTTCCCTCTGGATTTGTTAGTTGCCAAAATCTGTGCATGGTGCTTTTCTAACAGGAGTATGTCCCACATATCAGCCCAGTGAGCAGCAGTGTCTAATGTCAGAAGGTTGTAGAAGGAGCAGAGGTGGGGAAATGACTGTTGCCTCGGCATTAGGGGAAAAGATAGGATCAGTAAGTAGGATTTTAAGGAACAGCCCAGGGAAGAATGGGTAGGGGTCGCAATGGTATGAAAAGTTTCTACTGTTGTGTCTGCTTCTGTTTTCGCTGGTGTGTTCCAACTTCTGTAAGAAGCAAACTGGCAGCCTGCTTTGCTGCACACTGCTGGCTTGTTCCTGGGCACTGTCCGCCCTTGATGATGTGTGAGGGAGTGTCTAGAGAAAAATGTCATTGTGGTATCAAAATGTACCATGTCTGTATGTTAAGTTGGACAAGTTAAAGTTGCACAGGCAACTGCCATTGCATTTGTGAGCTTTTGAGTAGTTTAACAGATGTACTATTCTTTTGCATAGATATGAGCTGAGATACGGCTCTAAACATTTGCTAACTTCCACCCCACTTTTTGTCATAGAAGTACATGATACATAGTACTCACTCTTTCCTCTTTTTTTGACTCCTGTAAATATGACCAAAACATGAAGGTGCTGAGGTAAGAGTTCTGGGTGCCACCAAGACTCGTTGGCAGCATGAGTGGGTGAGTGCTGCTGTCCATGGAGTTGCTGGTAGAGGAGCTGCCCATGGCAGCACTGCTGCTGCCTGAGATCGCATGCTACACATCAGCTCACCCTCTCCTCTTGAGATATTTCCCTCTGGTTGTCTATAAGAAATATTTTTTAAAGTCCTCCTAGGAAATCTGTAGTTGCAATATAGGCCTGTGTTTGTGTGAGGTGAAAAGACTTTGTTGCCAGCCTGTGAGAAGGTGAAAAGGGGCATCAAGGCTTGGGTTGCGTTAGGTTAGCCTGATAAAAGTGTTACGGCTGTTTTTGCACCCTGTCACCTGTGTGTAGTGGCTGGTCATAGCACTAGTGGATAGTGGCCAGTGCAGTAGCTCTATATGCAAACTCTTGGTGGTTAGCTTAGTGAGCGTTACAGCTTAGCTTTTGTGAAATCCATAAAGACATTAGGCTTGGAAGACCTATACATCTGTATATTTTCTGCTTTTTAAAAGGCGTTTTAAGTCTTTACCAGTCTAGTCCTTTTTTAAACAAACTGAAGCAGGGGATAATAGAAAAAAGGAAAGATAGGCTATTCAGCAAAACAGATACTAAAGGTAATCTGTTGGATTACACTTCTTAATGCAATGAAACAACAATCAGGATTATTCTAAATATGGATTTTTCTTTTATTTGGTAGCATTTCCGTATTTACAGCTCAAAGTATTTAGGAAGAGACAGTTATCTCAAACTTTTAAATATAAATATAGTTGTGGTATGTCGCATACTGGTTACTTTTTCCTGGTTTGTTTCTCCTATGCTTGAATGCAGAATATAGGTATTACAGTAAAGGTGTATGAATGAAAATTCTTTTTCCAAACCTGTTTGTACTTTTTGCAAGTGAAGCTGTATGAGTTGGTATATACTGTCAGTTTTCTTTTAGAGAGATGTTTCCCCTTTCAGTTTTCCTGATGCCTTTTTTGGGAGTTGATAGATCATACAATTTTAATCTTGTTTTGCTCTGAATATTTTCAAGAAATGGGGAGACAATTCTGAGAATTGAAGAGACGTTTGGGACATTTGGAGAAAGTTAGAGACAACTGAGAATTGCAGAGTGAAAACCAAAAACCAGTTAGAGATGCGTGGGAGAAAATTAAAATAACTGATTTCACTTAATCACTTTTTGTCTCTTATGTCAACTCCAGAAATTGGGAAATTAGGCATAGATTTTCTCTCTGCTTTTATGTGTTTCATGGGGAAATGAAATGGGGAGGAAAATTGTTGGGGGGAGGAAGGAAAAAAAGTGAAGGAAAAATTTCTGCAATTTTATATGGGATTTGGAGGGGCAGTTTTAACATCTGAAACTTACGAAACCCACATTATTAATGGACTTTGAAACTGATTGCATCTGTTTATATACTTTTTGCGTTCTTCTTATTGTCTGGGAAATAATTCAAAGTCCAGATATTTAATGGGAATTACAGATACCTGAGGACTACTGGTAATAATTTGTTTCTGGTAGTACCCACTCTGTATTGGGTATTGAAGAATGTAAAGAAAGCACTGTTACTGTTGTGATTGTTTTTTTGCTTCAAAGGCAAATATGAAAAGGAGTGTGTGTGTTTGGGGTAGTTACGTTATGTGAGCAATTCTATATCCTATTTCTTAATAATTTGAAGTATTGGTAATGCTTTTAAGATATGTAGCATCCCCATTTAGTTTCTATCTAGCAGGTATTAGATAACTGATTTTTTGTAGGTATCACTGTAGGAGTGGGCCTTCAGGAAGGATATGAATGCCCAGAAAATAGTGACCTTGGGGACCAGCTCAGAAAGAGTTCCATGTGTAAGGAACCACCTAGAAGCAAGTTTAGACTGCTGCGGGAAAAGTGGACAAATGGTAAGTGAGGGTGGGGGCATAAACACAGGCAGAAGCACTTCTTTAGAACCTCAAAAGCAGAAAAAATAATCTTGGTCATGAGGCAGCTGATGAAAAAGGGGGTCAGTGGAGGGATTTAGATAGTAAGCTGATGTGGCTGATGTTTTCCTGATCTGTTGCTTTCTAGTAAAGATGTAATGCATTAAACTACCAGACCAATGGTGCAGTGAATCACTGTGTATTGTAGATGGAGTAGATCACACTCTGTGTGTATGTGCATGTGTGTTTGTTCCTTGAGTCTTTCAGAAGTTAAAGTTCAAGTTACATGATTGTTTTGTTTGGTCTTCAAATATATTTTGTGCTTAGAACTTATTTGTATTTTTAATTTGCCTCCTAACAGCCTTTTAGTCCTGACCCTTTTTTTTTCATAATTTGAGAATAGAGATTTAGAAACAAAGTACAGATGTACAAAAGTGAGAGTGGAGACATGCATTTGTATAAGTTGTTGTCAGGTTGGTTATGTGGTATGTTCCTTTAGTCTGTGGGTTCACTCTATCAACTTCAGTTGGTTTAATGCTGATGCAACTGTCAGGAAGACGTTTCCTTTTCTTTACACATTCTGTCCCACTGCTGTGCAAAACATCCTAACATTCTGTTCAGGTTATTTGCACATGTTTCATACAACTATTTTTATATATAGAAAGTTGAGTTTTAGGTCCAGGGAGACCATTAGAAACCAAAAGCTTAAATATTTGTGCTGAAAGTTTTGATGCAGTTTACTGAATAATTTGATGCAATGTAGTAGAAATTGTGAAAGCTTTTGGAGAGGGTTAGCTCTGAAAGCTATAATATTAGGTAATTGCATTATTTTGAATTGTTGTTTCTGATAACAGTAATTCTGATAACTCTTCTGAAAAAGTATCAATTCTAATTTGTATTATCACTGTGCTTTTGGACTTGATCCATGAGGAGGAGTCCAGCTGCTCTAGACTCTGTACCAACATTTTTACAGAACAAAAGGATGGCACCTATCATTTTTTTCCAGTCTTTCAGTCATCTTTCAAATGCTTCTATGATATGTGAGATAATTAAAAAAAAAAAAGGCAGCCCAGTCATGTAACATTATGATAAAGGTTGCTGTTTTCCTTTGCTTGCCCATGAATATCTCATTGCCTAGTGGGAGTGTTTGTAAATAAGGCAGCATTTCCCAAACTGTTTTGCTTCCTGTCTGCCTTTCAGCCAACTTGGTTCGTTTGTGCTGTCTGCCCTCCAACTCTCATGGCATCCTAACCCAGGCATGTGCTTTTACTTTTGCTCCTCATGCCTGGGGGTGTAGTTCACTTTCTTTGTGTGTTGTCTCTATTCCAGTGATTCCTAGTCTGTGTTTCAAAAACATTGCATTAAATGAGAGGCATAAAAACACTGGAGAAACCACTTTCCCCAGCAAGTTGGAACAGTAGTGGTACTGTAGAGAAAGCAACACAGGGATGCACATTTTTAGTATGTGTAGTGCTTGTGAGCTGTTACAGAGGTGTACAAATTAAGCACCTTAAGCACATGATTATTTCCTGATACAGATGTGCCACTATAAAATTATAGGACAAGTGTAAGCTTCTGTGATACCTCCATGCTTCTGGGAGACTAAAAGGATGCAAGTCTTAAATGGTTTGCCATAGAAAGGCTTTGTATAAAAGTTTTATTGTTCTTGTCTCAATATTAGGATAGCTGTCTCTGTAAAATTCCACTGGAAATACAGCACTGTAGTTTTTCCTACTTTATATCTAGCTGAGATAACACCTTGTCCTTTGTATGCACATGAATCATAGGTTCATTGTATACAGTTTACCAGACTGTGTTGAGGTGAAAAGTGTCTGCACTGTAGCAGTGCTGGAAGTTTAAATCAAGATTACCTCTATATATAAACCTTTTTCCCAGCATAACAATAATTTTAGTCATTTTTTTGTAAGCAGTGACAATAGCAAAACAAATTATTTCAATCTATATTTTATTACCTCACCAGAAATCTTTAAATTGTTGTTTTGAAAAATATGTCAAGAAAATCTGTTGTGATCTTTAGCCCATTCATTTTGGAGCAATATATCTCATTACTGTAAAGGATCCTTCTTTGTATTAAGAACAGTTTCTGAGATGATCAGTGCTAATACTAAGTTCATAAAACAAGTG
This sequence comes from Hemiprocne comata, assembly GCA_020745705.1. NCBI lineage: Eukaryota > Metazoa > Chordata > Aves > Apodiformes > Apodidae > Hemiprocne > Hemiprocne comata. Next base: position 195,333,900 of record CM036586.1, on the reverse strand, counting down.
GTATAGGATATATTATAGTATTTGTTTACTGGTTAGTAAAATGTTAGAATGGAAATACCAGAGGAAACACCATCTTTTCAGGTAGTGTTAGTATTCAGATAGTGGTAATCTTAGACAAGAGGCCACCGAAACCCTACTGATTCTGTTGAAGCATGTGTGTGGAGTTCATCACAGTGGTACTCAAGCTTAAGCTGTGATGAGATCCTTTGTTTCCTAAAAAAATGTAATAAGTAAGGCAGAAATAACTACCTGCTTTTTTCTCTTTGGTGCCTGTATCTGATGGGAAGCCTGCTTTCTGCTAAAATTATGTGGGAGAAGAATTATATAAGAAGATATTTATTTTTAATTGCAGTTGTCACATTAAGCTACAGTGTTACTCACCAAGCAGAAAAATACTAAATAATGTGTGTATGAAAAGAAGAAAATGTCTCGTTAATTTCTCAAGGTGTTTTATTTATTTCCAGAATTGCCAGGATGTAACTTCTGACTTTAATATTGATTACATATGTGCTTATGTAACATGATAGCATTTTTTTCCCACTGGATTTCTAGTTGTTCCCTTGCACAGACATATCTTCTTCTTATACCTGCCTAGTAAATCTTTCCTTTCTACTTTTTCAAGGAAGAGTCTATTGAAAATGTAAACGTCAATGCATGAATAAAACAGTTACAAAACAGAAAGGTGTGCTCCTTTGACAAAAATAGCCAATTCAAGACTTTGCTAAAATTGTTGTCTAAACTTATTTACCTAAAAATATAATCAGTGCTTTAAAAGAGAAAAGATATAAATCTCAGAAGTTTTCTATTTGTCATTCTAACTGCACTACATGTAGAATGTTAGTCTGTGCTTGCAGTCATTATGTAGGAAAGACCTGGGCAGACCAGTCGAATGCAGAGCCTGATACAAATTAAGAAACATATGAACATGTTTTAATACCACACTGAGTGGTGAAGGGTGCCCACTTCTGAAAGTCTTCTCCTATGGATTGCGTGTGATAAATTACTTTTCTTTTTTCGTGCTCTGAACTACGCTGGTCTTGCAGAAGCAAGTGAGAATTTATGATTTGCCAAATGTTTGGCAGAAGAAGGATAAAAGCCTTCTACTTCTCATGGAGAAGGCCAGGTGCCAAATACAGTAAAATGGCCTTCGCTGTTTAGGTATTTACTGAGCTTTCATCACTGTAGCAGCTGAATGTTCTGTCTTTGAACAGAAATGGAGTACTCTTTTTTTAGTTCTGTAGGCAATACAGGAGTTACTTCTTTTCTTTGTACCTGTGTAACCTGCATCTCTTCTGTTAGTCTTAATTTTCTTGCTTGTTACTGTAGGGAAGTTAGTTTAAGGAAGCTGATGTTGAGTTTTCTTTGGAAGAAAATAGTTATACTTACCACTTCTAGAGCATTCTGTTATAAATATGAGCTACTACCAACAAAATTGCCCTCTTTTCCACTGAGCTTACTTCTGATGGTTTCCTTTTGATTCTTCCTGTAAGATTTGTTTTCTTGTGGTCTTGGCCCCTCTGTTGGAGGTGTGTTTCTAGACTGGAAGAGGACAACAGAAAGCCTCATAGTTGCAAGGCATCTTGAAATTGTTATGCTACCAGTGGAATTGAGTGATATGAAGGTGGCTCAGCACTGAAGTACAGCAATTTGTAGTAACGGCGTAAGGTGGCTGATCAGTATGGCCAAACCTTTGCACTTCAGAGATGGCCTTCATACAGCTAGATAAGAGAAAATGTAGTAGCTTTTGTTATCTGGAGTGCCTGGTTAAATAACGGTGTACCAGTAGAAAGCCTGAATTGTGGCTTTGAACAGCTTGAAGTGGTTTGGATAGGCTTCCATAGCAAATACCAGCAGCAGAAAGGCAGCAGTGTCAAAGATCAACTTTGTCATTCCCAGCAGCGTCCTCAGCCGCGTTCAGCTCTGGGGTTGCTGCCCACAGGCTGCTCCTGCTTTTGGTGTGAGCTGCTTGGCACTGAAGATGCTTCAGCCAGGCTAGGAGCAGAGCACCCAGTGCTGTATTTGTGTCCTAGCAAGGCTACCAGCTCCAGTGCTTGCTTTGCATAATGAGTGACTGCAGCTGTACCAGCTGTCTGGAGTTATTGGAGGTCAGCTCTGGGGTTTCTTCGCACTGCGGGAGCTCTTCAGACGCCTTGCTGCTTAATGTCACAAAACTCGCAAGCTTTCACTTGCCTTTTTATAGTTTTGATGGTTTTGTGCATTAACTATGTGTCCAGCAGAGAAATTAAAGTATATGGATTCTCACATTGACTCTGGCATAGTGATGAGCAGTGGGAGAAGCAGAAAGCATTGTCTTAGTTCTTCAGCAGAGGCTGAAGAATTTGTAAAGCTGGTGGTGTAATCTGAGGGAGTTGCTTGCTAGTTTGTTTAAAAAATATATGTAATCTGCAGTTTCTGATAGAAGTAAAAGATTAATTAGCAGATACGCTGCTGAAATTATATAGTGTACCTTGAAATGACAGTTGTTCCTGGAAATTAAACAGTTTTTCTTGATCTTCTACAGTCAAGATTGCTGAAAACTGCAGCGGTTTTTGATGATGGCTGAAATGCAGGCATAGAAAGCTATGTTGGAAATTCATTTTTCAAATAAAAACTTGTGAACCCTGAGTAATTTATGAGCAAACTAGACTGAAACTACTAATAATTAAACACAGTTTTGTTATCTTGTTTTCTTGTGTGAACAAGTCCTATTATTTTTTGTGATGCCAGAAGATGATTGTGTGGAGATGCTAACCTTCACAGTGTGAGTTAGGGATTCACTGTAGCAGGTGGGATGAGACAGTAACTGACGTTACTGCAGACATTAATATTTTTCCCTGATGCAATAGTTTAGTTACAAAATACTTTTCCTTCATAAAATACTTTTCCTAGTCTTTTGAATGTAAATTTCCAAAATGAAGGCAAAAGAGGAACAGATGTTTAACAGACAACAGTAAATGAGCGTTATCTTTTTTAGGGATGTAGCAAGAAGACTTGTCAAATTTCTGTGTGGCTGCTCCTTATGAAGGGGGACCTAGGGCATGGCTAGTGGAGGGAGTTTTATTTTTCTATTCTCTTAATTATTTTTTTTAGTTCTAAAAGCTAGCTAATGTTGCAATTTATTAGTAGTGAGCATCTTTGAAGCTTCTTAGGTGTCTCCCTCAAACCTGCAGAGTATACAAATAATATTATAGATTTGGCAGCAATACTTTACAAATCTTTTTTGCTTGCAAAGCTGATCTGTATTGCCACTGAAGTACTGGGTTTATTTAATCTCTCCACATACAGCTCTTCATTCAAGGTGCTGTTGTTGTTATCCCTGATTGGCCAGTGCATATAGCTACAGTCTCAGGGAGTGCAGCTGGGCAGTATTTCCATCTGTCTGTAGTATATGGGTGCTGCTAGTCATCCTTCTCTTCTGGCCCTTCCTGTGATTTCATCTGGCTGTACTTATTTTACTGTTTCCTGTGGTTTCAGCATGGAAATGGCTCACCAGGTTATGTAGTCTCTTTTGGAGGGAAAAATTTCCACTCTGATGAAGTTCGAGGGGTTATAATCTGCATTCTTTTAGCTCTGCCACAAAGTTGCATTTTATTTCCTTTGAGGATTAGGATCAGGAAGTTGCTTCCGGGTGTCACTGGCTGGCTGTAAGTCCTCCCAGAAGTTCAAGTTGGATAGTTTGGTACAGAATGTTCTTTGGAGCTGGATGTGTGCCTTCCTACCTTGGAGCTACCAATTACTCATGCCTGTTGGCTTGCAGTGGCCTGGCCATACTGATGAGTGTCTTTATAATTTGTTGTGGGTGTTTTTGCCAAATCTTTTTTTGAACTGCAGGTTGTATACAATTTTAAACTTTTTATTATTGAAGTAATATCTGCTTGAATGTTGTGTTAATTTATGACTGCTTCATGTTGTTCTCTGAAGTCTTAGTATTTAATTAATCTATTTGTGATTCAAGTGCTGTGCTTGTATGTCAAGGCCCTTGTTTCTAGACAGGGGATTAATTTCATCTTACATCCTTCACACTTGTTTTCAGTCCAAAAGAGGTTTTTTTGGCCATGTCTCATAAAACTGGTGTCACTTTAGGAAGTACAAGTTCATAAACATAGTCTTATGCTCTTAAGCTTTTAAAATGTTTGTGCTTTGGGTGAAATATATATTTTTAGATATTTTAAAATGTACACTTTCTGTATTTTAAGCCTTAAAAGAACCAGTACATCCAGTTCAAAACCCTATTTAACAGATACATGTCCAAGATTGGTATGCAAGAATATAGGTTTTCTTAAAATAAGCTTGTCTTACAGGTTTTTTTAGTTCATTTGTTTTCTTTCTGATACTACTTCCCATATTAATCTTGTTTCTAAAGTTAAAACTCCTCATAGTCTCTATCAAAGCTTCATTTTCATTCTGTGCACGCATATTTTCAGTTGTTGTCCTGAGAACATAGGTTTGAAGTACAGTATTACCAACCTTTTCCTGTTCTACTCCCCAGCCAAAATAAACCCCAAAACAAACAAACAAAAAAAACCAAGCCAATAGGTATTAGCAAATAAACCCATGATAAACTAATTTTTTTTCCTGAAACATTTTTCTTTTTTCCTTTTAGTTCCTGGAATAGATGGCGGTGGGTTAGCTGATGCTAGTCTCACAGATTCCTACTTTAGCACCAGCTTCATTGGCGTTAATGGCTTTGGAAATCCCGCTGAAACAAAGTATCCCATGATGCAGGTAATAGCAGTGACTTCAATAGTGTTTCATTAGTTCTGGCTGGCGTTACACCAAGAGGGGAAAACTATTCAAGAGGCAGGAAAAATGGAGCCTTCTGGTATGTGTTATCTTCTAGGGTATACAGAGTATGTACTCACTTTAATCTTGCAAATGGAAATGGAACCATATCATTGCTTTAAAATCAGTCTGTTTTTTATTGGCACTTATCTGAGCTGTTGCGTTGGACTTTGCCACGTATTTAACTCTGTGCTCCTAGAGTTCTTTTTAGACCCATAGCTTGTTTTGTTAGTCTTCTACTAAATATATAAAAACTAGATTTCAAAATGTTTCAAAGATGAAAAGTCACTGAAGCAAAATGTGAACTGTCAAACCTGTAAATTATTAGGCAAAAAATTTTAGAATTTGTAGACTCAATCTCTGGTGGCAATCAACGGTGTTGAATTACATTTACATCTTCTGAAATGTTTTCTTGTATTTATAATGTTCTGTAGATGTTGGCATAGGAACTCCTGTGAGGTGGAATTTATTGTGTAGGTAGTATTATGCAAAATTTACAGCAAAATACTGTAATATTTAAAACCTAAATGAGTATCTATTGAATTAACACATGAAGTACTATAATAACTGCCTCAAACTAATGCTTTTTAAAAGCTGAAAAAATTATGGTCTCTCCCTGTACTCAAAGGTTTAACAAACCAGTTTCTGGTAAATGAAAGAGAGCACAAGTCAAACAGTTCGCACTGAGTCCTGACAGCAACTCTCTTCTTTTATATCAAGGAAACTCACCTTATGAGCTTACTTTGATCTCAGTTGTGGCTGTATTATGGATTGAAAAATAACTCAGCAAAAGGTGGGAAATGATTAGGTGTGTTCACTTTTTTCTTTTGTTACTGCATGTTTTCAAGAAGGCTGGATTTTCTCATTCAACAGAATTGCAAAACTATGGAAATTTGTATTACTGACAGTGATGCATGATTTAAAAAGACAAAAATTAACTCTGATCCTGACGGGTACTATTGAAGCTGGCAGCTACAGATTTTGGTATCACTGAGTTCATGTATTTTTATTCTTTTAGTGCAAAGTCATTGTTTTCTATCCTTAAACTGTATTCTGCAGCAACACTGGTGTCTTTCTAAACATGTTTTTACTTATAACTCTTTCTTCTGGAAAGACAATAAGGCATACATCTAACATGAATGCTAATAGGATTTTTAAATACTTTACTAATGCCTGTGAGATTACAGTCAAGACCTTGTGTTCCTCTTTGAGAAAAAATAAATTGATGTGCCTCATAGCCATTGGAGGCTAAAGAAAATTACTTCTGAAGAAGGATTTCATTAGAGTTGAGAAAGTGCTTACAGGCATTAAACTACAGTTTAAAAACATTCTTATATTGATTTTTTTTTTTTTCCTTTCAATCATGTAATTTAAGTTCCTGTTTGCACAGGTAAGGCTGGTAACACGGTTTTGATTGTGTGTCAGCTTCTAAGTTAAGTCCACACTGACAAAATTTAGTTGCTTGGAATGCAGTTTTCCATGCCATTCAGCCCTTTGGAGAGCAAGACAAGGGAAAAATCTTAGCGACTTTTATTTTAAATAATGCTAAGCCATTACGGTTCAGAATGGAGACTTTTAAATCTGATAGATTGATGGTTGTGTCAAGGATATACCTTTTGCTCTCTCTCTCTCTGAAAATTTGCCCAGATTTTGTCACTTGATTAAACCTTTGCAAAACTGGTTTATATAGACCCACTGGAGACTTCCTAGATGTTAGATAATTTCCTGAGGAGGTAGTCTGCATTGGCATGTTCCAGCTTGAGTACATTCTTGCAGTTACAGCTCTGGCCTAATCTAGGCCTTGCCTGAACTCTGAGCAGGAATGCTGATCTGCTTTGTTTCCCCTTTTTCCTTTTCACTTTAGACTGGAGCAACATGGAAGTGGGTCTGTATTTAATGAAAAACAGAGCTGCATCTCTGTTAATTGGAGCAAGAGGGGTGTACAAAGGAAAGAGACTTATGCCATGGGCTTAGAGGCTGAGCTGAAGATTAGTGGATAAGGAACTAGGAAAGACTGAGCAAAGGGACTGAAGTCAAGAGGAGACGTTAGTGGGACACTCACAGATGGGGACTGGAATTGCACAAGTGGAATACACACAAATTGGGCCAAAGAAACAAGTTGGCATAATATGCAAAGTTGGGATAAAGTAGAATGAAGAGAACAAATCCGTGTGCCTGTTTCTCTCCACATCCTTGAGTCAAACTAAAGATTCTAAAAATTGAGTGTTCTGCCATTGATGAAGCATCAGAAGTCCTCTGTAAAATATCTCTATAGCAGTTCAGTTTTGCTTTTGCAGATGAAAACATCAGTCCCATCTTGGAGTTACTTAGTCATCTCTGGTGGATCTGTGCAGTTCACAGGTAGATGCATCAGTGATGGAATATGAGGAAACTTTTTAAGCTTGTTTTTAAAACTAGGAAATTGCACAAACATGCAGACACACTGCAAGAAAATACTAGTAAGATAACAGCTAGATGTTAAGAAATGTTAAGCTTCAGTTGCCACATGCAGCCTGGGGGTTACACATTGAGATGTATTCCTCATAACATCGTATAATATTTTCAGTGGGAAAATTATAAGTGGGACTTATCAGGACACAAGATGTGTGATGTGTGCGTAATGAGCATCCATTTGATAGTCTAAGTGCTCATCTGACAGTTCCATGCCCTACTCCTGCGTGCTGTTCACATCCTCCTCATGAAGCCTGCTCACTGACAGTGCGCTTTACCGGTTACGATTATTGCATCCAACTTTGTGGAATGCTTCCCTTATTAAAGAAGAAACTAGCCTGCATTTTTATAGCAGCATGGAAAGAAAAAGGATGGTAATCAAACAAATGCCCCCCCTCTCCCTGTGTACCCCCTCAAAACAGTGCTGGCAAATTACAGAACTCATTTTTTTTTTTTTTTAAATTAATGAGTTAGTGACCACCAATAGAAAGCCTGATTCAAGTTGCTTAATTGTCCTCAATCTTGCAAGGATAGTGATAGAGTTGATCTCTTCTGGGTAATGCTCATTTTCTTTTACAGTGAGAAAATCTTTCTGCAGTCCATGCTTTAGTCACTAGATACCTTCCAACATAGTCGTCAGGGATTGAGTAGAAGAGTCTTCCTGATTGTGTATAATGAATGTCCAGAATGCATTTGTCATGTGCAGCAAATAAAACTGAGGTTTGTTGAAAAGAGTATGTGTATATTGGGGATATCATAACACATATGTAATGGAGCCAAATTGCCTCAGGCAAAGGTATATTCAGATTTTGCCATCATCATGTTTTTGTGTGCAGTGCATAGTCTGCGTTACAGTGTTAAGTAATCAGCAAAAGGAAGGAGAGTAAGTGGATTCTATCATGATGAATAGGGGAGTAAATGTGCTGCTTTGATCATAAGTAATATAGGTGACAAGTGGTCGACATTTCTGCAGAATGTATTTTTCTCACTCTAAGATATCATTTGTATTTGTTGAAGAACATTTTACAAGATCTAGAACATCTCATTGGGGTTAGATTAGTGGTGAAGAAGCAATGGCAATGCTCTGTTTTCAGCAGAAAGAAAGAGTGAAGATCCCTGGTACAACTTGGAAGAGGCAGGATTTTTGAAGTGGCCATTGCTCTAGTTTTTCCTTTTTCTTTCTTTCTTTCTTTCTACGTCTTTGCCTCATCCTTCAATTCCTTCTGCCTCAAAGGTCTGTGGTGTTAGCCAGCCTTTCATTGCCCTTTGTTGGCATCTTCCCTTTTTACTAACTAGTTTCCTGTTGATGAGTAGTCTCCTGTCCTTATTGGTTTGCATTTTGCTGTAACAGTTTTTTCATGTGTTGTTTCTTCTCTGAACCTGCATGTGCTTTCAAATACTACGTTAGCAGCATTGGTTTCCAGCCTATCAAAGCATAAATATTCTGTTTTCCCCATCTCTAACTACTAACAGAGCAGGCCTGTGCAACACATGGCCCACAGGCTGCATGCTGTCCTTGAAGCTGTTCTTTTTGGCGTAGCAACAGCAGCCAAGAGGCAGTCAGAGGTGTGGTTCTAGAAGCAGCTCATGGCTTTTGGCTTTCCCCAGCAGTGAGGAGGCAGGAGCTGGCTGGCCAGGATGCCTCTGATGCTTGGCTGTTTACTCAGTTGCTCTGCCTGTGCCACTTGGCTGGCTGATGCCTGTGTTCCTCTGGCATTGGTGCTGCCCCTTGACTAATGCAGAGCTTGATCAAAGGTGGTGTGAGAAGGAGCTCTAGCAGTGTTATGCTGGGATGGTAAAAGGATATGTGAATAATCTGGAGGAATATAGAGTAGGATGAGGCAGAGGAGTACCTTGATGTTAAAACTTCTAATACCATATTAGAATTGAGCAACTTAGTTGTAAAAGCATAAAACAGTAGGAGGTGTCTTCATGTATGTTGCTTCATAGAAATCCAGTTTTTCTTACTTTCGTAGCATGAGATTTATAACTGCATGACTTCTACTGGACTGCAGGTTTTGTAGAAAGTAAGAATCACAACTTTTCAATTAATCACTCTAATCAAAATAAAAACAGGATCTAACAGTCTTCAGTATTAAAGTTGGCAAGGGCAAGCAATGGAGAAGAATTGGTCTGCTTGCTTTCACCGTGCTAATGTTGGTATACTAAGTGTTCTTCAAAAGTCTGAGAAGTAGAGGCCATGCTCACTTCAAAGCCTTGCAGCTGAATAAACACAAAGACCTTTGTTCCCATTGCTACGTCTGCCAAGAGTCAAGTAATAAAACTCTCCTTATAGTACAGAAGCTTGTAAATGTCTTCAATTTCTAACTGTTGAGAACTGAGTGAAACTACAGACATGCTATTTTAAATACAAAATTATGCGGTTGTTTACATAATGCGTTCTGAAGAAATCCAGTTGCCTTAGTTCAAACAGTTGTGAGTAGATGGTGCCAAATATGCTAACTTTTGAAGACAAGTTTTGGATTACTTGGAAAGGAAAGGAAAAATTATCACCCTTTGTAGGTCACAATCTGAGAACTGAGCAATGATTTGGTTGTGACAGTCTCATTCTTTTTCAGGATTATTTCTTTTATGGTCCAATTAACATTATTCTAAAAATTAGAAATATTCTGAAATATAGTTCCAGTGAAAAGTATTAAGATGAAGAGAATGTCTTGTGACAATACTACAAAGTATTTGAGGTAACATACTTAGTATAGGAATGAATCTGAGAAAAGTGCTTATTATCTCAGACTTACGGTGGGGAATATGGAGAGAGGGGGGAAAAATTTAGTCTCTTACATATTTTGGGGAAAAGAAATGGTGGAGAAGAAAGCAAAACCCCTCACTTAAGATAAGTCTTGTAACATAATCAATGTAAAATTAGATCTTATTGTGTGCAGCAGAGCTTTATTCATACTCTACTTTGATGACAATTTTGTAACAATATACTTCAGTGGAGGGAGATGAAAGCAGAGCAAACTTGTCTTAAGTGCAGGTATAATTTTGGGTTTTCCTACTGAATATTGAAGGGTGGAGGGAAGGTGGTGTATACATTTACAAGGTGGGAATATTTCTTGTAACACTTCTCTTTTTAGCATGTGTCACCAAGAAAGTACTGAAAAGAAGGTGAACACTGTCATGGACTGCATTAGGTACAGCATTGCTAACAGGTTAAGGGAGGTGATCCTTCCCCTCTGCTCAGCATTGGTGAAGTGACACTTGGGGTTACGGACTTTTCAGTACATGAGACATGGACATACTGAAGAGAGTCCAGTGAAGGACCACAAAGATGGTGAGAGGACTGGAGCATCTCTCCTATGAGTAAAGGCTGAGAGAGCTGGGACTATTAAGGCTGGAGAAGAGAAGGCTGAGGAGAGTCTCATCCATGTACATAAAGGGTGCAAAGAGGATGGAGTTGGGTTCTGTCAGTGGTGCCCAATGACAGGACTAGAGGCAGTGGGCACAAACGGAAACATAAGAGGTTCCCTCTGAACAGCAGGAAACCCTCTTTCCCTGTGAGGGTGACTGAGCACTGGCATGGGTTGCCCAGGGAAGTGGTGGAGTCTTATCTTTGGAGACAGGCAAAAGCTGTCTGGATATTAACCTATGCAACCAGGTGTAGGTGGCCTTGCTTGAGCAGGAGGGCTGGACCAGTTGGTCTCCAGAGGTCTCTTCGCTGCTCAGCCCCTCTGTGAGTCTGTGAAAAGTATCTAATCCTCAAAACTATTATTAAAATAACAACCTAATATGGAAATTATTTTCACAGTGATGTCATTCGTCTGCTGTCAGTGTTGTCATAATGGCTGTGTGAAAATAATACTCCTTTAAAAAGAGCTTAACTTGCAGCAGTTCTGAATAGGAAATGTATCTAGGTAAGATAATTATTCACTTTGGGAAAAGATTAATTTTTGACACAGAACCTTTTCACACAATCTGTAAGAGGACATGAGTTACTTTGATTAATCCTAGCACTTCAAGAAAGCATAAAAACTAAATTTCCATCCTGTAACTAAATTGCTTGAATATTGAGGAATTACCACAGTATTCTGAGAAACTTTTTCTCCATTTTTCTGTGAAAATAAAGAGCCTATATTTTGTTACTGGTTGAAGGTTCAACAGTGGAAGAACTTTAAGCTGAAGTGTCAAGTTAAATCCTTGAACACAGATGGCTGTGACGGTTTTGTTCTGCAGCAGCTTTCTTTTCAGATGTGAACAGAAACAACTAATTCCTTTAAAGGAAGAGGGGCAGGATGTATGCCAGTCAGCCTAGTTGAATTTTAACTAGTGATTAAAGAGCCTCAATAAATCATAGCAATAGGCAGGCAAAAAAAAGGAATTTATATGGAACTTAGAGACATTTGTGTGGCACTTGGTTGCCTTTCTATCTTAACTTCCATATGGTGACAGTCATGATGTACTAAAAAAGCCTGAAAATCTCATTTGTGTGTGCTTGCCTAGCCTGGCAGGCCTAATAGGAATCAATAGTTTGTTCTCTTCTCCTGTTAATGGTTGCTGTTACCTTTCTGGAGCTTTTATCCTTTGGGCTTGAGTTCCTTGTGATTGCATTCTTCTTGAAGTTGAATTTGTACGAAAAATACTTCAATACCATTAGAAGAGATTGAGAAGTGTTATTTAAAATCAAAACTGCCTTCTGGAAAAACTGAATAGTAAATAGTACTTGAATTTTCCTTTCTCTTTTTTCTTTCAAGACTTTTTCAGCCTGACTTAGTTAAAATCAGATACAGGAATAACCTTCATTAAGACTAAATGCTTTTGGGTGTGGTAGTAATTTTAATATTAAAACAGTTTAAAAATCCTTCACTGATTGCTTGCAGGTCTTCTATGAATAATGTTAAGGTAAGAAGCTTTGTGCATGTGTAATAAAAGGGAGCCAAATGAAAAATTCATGAAAGAGTGGTGAAGTGGAGGTTTCTAACCTTATTCAAGCTTACAGGCGGTTAAAGTAAGAGCTGCCCAAGATTGGTGAGAGAAGCTTTGGGTTTTCAGAACCCTGGTTCCTGTAAAGTGCATTTGCACTTTGAGCAAGACTGGACTTTGTAAAATCCCAGTTGATGTTTGTAGCTTGGTTTGTGCTGTGCTTTCAGAAGCCTGAACAATGTGTTCGGTTGCAGTGTCTTGGGTGCTTATGTTCCTAGTGATCATATTGGCACTGATTGTCATCATCACAGTCACCTGTTCTCATTGAAAGTCTGATTGTTTAACTCCTGTACTTGAAGAGGTAGAGTATTGATGGCATAAGTGCTTGGTTGCAAGTTTAAGCTATATGCTTAACAGTCTTTGATACCAACCCAGATCTCAGTATCACAATTATCCCTGTTCTGGCAGACCTTTTTGCATTAAAATTAATATGAAAATCTGAGTGATATAAATAGGTGTTAACACTATTTTTGTCTACACCTGGACAAGTTTTGTGCAAGTCCATAGGCTCCCTGTAGGAAATTCCTTACTGAACCACTTCCTTTTATAAGGATCAGTATCAAATGTATCAAATGCCAAGAACAGCTGCATAATAGGGATGGTTTTCAAATATTTGTGAAAAACTATGTAAATATTTTCCATTGCTTAGGCAGGAAGGGAATGTGACATATGAACAGTTGAGCTTGCTATAATCAAGGAGTTGTTTATTTTTGTGTTGTTATTCTTATGTTGATGATGGTGGACAGTAGGATGAGTGAGCATTCCTCAACTTGAGCAAGGTTGTTAATTTAGAGTGCTTTCCCTAAGTGTTACCTTGTTTCATAGCAGTAAGTAAATTTAGTTTCACTAGTGGCATCCCTTTTGTGTAAAGAATTAATTGTTGCTCACTAACCTTTAGTGAGAGTTACATTGTGTCAGCTCAGTATATTTAGGAACATGAGACAGGTGGCATCAGAACAAGGGCTGAGCATATAGCAAGCAGGTTTCTTCATTTAAGTATTGGAAAAAGCTGAAGGTTTACATAGTATTTACATGTGTATTTACATATATTGTCCTAGGACATCTGCATGTGCTAGAGTTCTGTCTTATCTAGTGCTTTGTACTTGTACCAAATGAAGAGTTGTATCAGAGGAGCCTGAATTAGTGTAGAAGGCTGCTTGTAACAGTGGAGCACAGATAATGGAAACATTACTGGAGGGGATAAAACATTGAGGGATTGAGCATGTTATTGGGAGGGTAATATTTGAAGATAGCTGCTGTAGTACTTACATTTCACCGAAATGTGCAGGCTAATAAAGCCACTTCTTTTAGATACAAGAGTTAAAAGCTGGAGCTTCTGGTGAAGTCAGTGGTAGTATGAAAACTGAATGCTGATAAATTTGAGTTGCAGTAGGTTTACAGTTCTACCATAATGGGTAACACTCCAGCTTCTCTTGGCTCACCTCTGTTCTTGTCAAATTTACTCTAGAATGTTGATCTTTCTGGTCAAGAATTAGATGAAATGACATTGAAGTCCAGTGTAGTAGCTACCAATGTTGAGGTTGACAGTAGAAAAATGTGAGCATAAAGAGCAACTCCAGTGACCAGTTTTGAGTCTTAGTCTGCATCTAGACTACTAAACTAAACATGCCTGGAAACATTCCTTGATGCTTAGGGCCAGCTGGCAGAAAATGGCCTGTTTGTGCTGGTGTATTCTCACTGGGTAAAGCAGAGGCTGCATGCAAACCGTCTATTTGAAGGGATCTCAAACCTTTTCAGTGTTGAATAGTCCCTGGAAATTGGCTGGGAGACTCCTGGTTGATGTGGGCCAAATGCTTGCCAGGGAATATTTTAACAAATTACTGGTAGTCTCTCTGTGATGCAGAACACTTCCTGACCTTTTCTTCTCATACTTTCTTCCTGTTGGGAGACTCATCAAAAAAAAAAAAAAAGGAGGAGTAAGAAGAGACACTTGTAAACTTCTCTATCAAAGCAGTGGTAGCTCTCAGAGCAGCACTGCCTCACTTAGTCTGGTTCATTACTAGCCCATATCTGTAGAGGAATGTAGGAGAAGCAGGTGGACCCTAGGAGGAATGTTGTGAGGCTTTCAGATGTTCTGCTGGCTTACAAGAATTGCATAGTTTTGGTGAAGGGTCTCAAAAAGTTATTTTGCTTTTCAAAAGAATCTGTCAAATGCTATAATGTGAGTATTTTTCATTGCAAAAGTTTCATATTGTGATGATATTGTATAATAAAGGGAGGAGTTGTTTCAGGAGTACAGTGTGAAAGAATTTTTAAAGGAGATACGTAATTGGCATATTGAACATTTTGACAATGTACAGGAGGAGAACCATAGGCTTGACAGACCCTCACAAGCTAGAAGAAATTAATGAAGATAGTGGTTTTTTAATATACAGTCATTTTTGATCTGCATTGCTCTTGTGCAGAAAGCTATATTGTACTAAATGGTTTAGTCAACTACAAACCACTGTCTGCTTAGAGTGTCTACTAAAAGGGGAAGGAGCACAGGCTTCAGAGTTTGTTCTTAAAACTTTTTAAATGTCATCCCCAATGCTGTCACTTAGTCTTTCATACCTTCGTTTTATGTGTACACTTTTGTCTTTTTTTTCTGCAGAGGATGACAAATAGCAGCAGCTCCCCTAGCCTTCTCAATGACAGTGCCAAGCAGTACGCAGGCCATGGTAAGTACTTTTAAATTAATAAATAAAAAATATGTTTGGAAATCTAAGAGATTCACTTTCACAGAACTTAAGGGAGATTTTTTTTTCTTCTCTGATTTGATTTGAGATGCCGTAGAGCTTTATTTTTTAACAGTAGTGTATTGTGTGATTACTTCTAATACAAAGCTGAAGTGCTGCTGAACTTTAACCTTTTAGCCTTCTCTTTGCTCCAGTGGGGAAAAATGGAAAAAAAAGTCACTATCAGTCTTGTCACTTGAAGTGAAATGCTAGTTTGCTAGTTTGAATATCCACTGTAAAGCACTGATAGTTTAAGCATTTATGTTGTTCCGTGATAGTGTCTCTTTTTATTGTGCTTTTCAAGTAAGTCATTGTGTGGAATGAATGTACAGGTTTTTTCTTAAATTTGGGCTGTACAGATTTTGTAACATTTATCACGTAACTGGTTAGTTTTAATAGCTATTAAGTTTTATCCTGTAAGCAGTACTTTTCTCTTAAAATTCTTTTCGTGCTCTAGGAAACATGGTTTTCAACTGAACAAAATGTCTCTGTAGTGCAGGCCTACACACTCATAGACTTATTTTAGTTGGAAAAGACCTTTAAGATCATCAAGTCCAACCACTAGCCCAGCACTGCCAAGTCCACCACTAAACCATGTCCCTAACTCACTAAGTTACTAGGGAGGGTATATTCAAGTTCTGTAATGTGCTTTTCAGAATCACTGCAGATTATTTCAGATGTAGCTGTCAAATCATGTTCTTTAAAAAAGAGGGTGCTACTCCCTTATGGCAAGGGCATACATTTAAAGTATGGTTCTGCTCTGAAGATTGCTGTGTAAATGATGTTCTACAGCTCCATTTGCATGTCTGACCCTGCAGCTAGTCTACTTACTAGGGTTACAATTTTTTAAGCATAATAGTAACTACTATAAAATTAACTAGCTTGAAAGTTGAAATTTGTGTGGGTTTTTTTTTCTTCATTTCTTTCTCCTGGTTCATTTCTAGTAGGTTTTGTGATTAATTCTGCTTCATTTGTCCCACCAAACAATTAGCTATTCAAGGCAGTGGAGATCCCCAGTTCTAGACGCAGTCAGAGTTTTACTGTGACAGGCCAAATAGTGATGGTGCTGCATGCGAAGGAGAGAAACCAGACTGACTTTTGGAAAGCAGTTTAAATTCTGTTGTGTCCCAGGTCCTTTCCTACACCCCCCCCACCCCAACCCCCACAAGCTGTTTCACTAGTAAAATTGCCCTTTTAAGGAGTATTGATTAATGCTGAAGAAAGTGTTTCATCAAAACACTAACATTTACAGCTGGCAGTCATCTTCTAATTTGACAGCCTTACCCATACAGTTCGGAGATTTAAGTTGCATTTGTGATTTTTATTCATTTTTTGGTGTTTCAACTCTGGAGATGATGCATTGGGACAAAGAAAAAGCAATAAAAAGCTACTAACAGAGCGTAGAGTTTTGCCACCCTTAGTTCTGATTTAAATTTGTGCAGAATGTTGACAGGACAAGTAAGATCCATGCCATTATTTGTAAGACTATGCTGAAGACTTCTGATTTCAGATAACTGGAGATGAAGGCTTTGACATGTTAGTTGGGCATTAAATAGTGTCAACAGCAATTAAATTTCCTAAATTCTGCTAACGAGCACCATTTCAATGGAGCAGTTGAACAGAATCTAATAAATGCTGCATTTTTTAGCAGTGTGGTTGCTAAACTTAATTTTGTCACAAGGATTTTTTTTTCCATACAGAAATAAGTTTAAAAAAAGGTAGCATTTCTTTTTAATAAGAGATATATAACGTATTGGTTTATATTCTTTTTACAGATCCACTAACTTCACCAAATTCATCCTTGTTTAATGACTTTGCTGCTCTCAGCATGTCTCAAAGGAGGAAGGTAGGCAACAACTAAGTCTTAAGTAGTGTATTTGTATATGAGTTGACAGGGAAGAAGATCTGGAATAACTTGAAATGCTATGTGAAATAAGGATGCTTCTTCTGATGTTACTAGATTTGTTTTAATATGTTGCTGCTGATAGAAATAAGATCTTAGTACTTCATTTTTGCTACACCAGATCAGACTGTTGCTGCTATGAAGAAATACTCCAAGCACTTGTAAGCTGAAGTTCATAAGAACTCTTTGAATATGAAAGTTAGGACATAGCTCACTGAGTTTGAGAACAGACTATTTGTATTGTACTGAGGCACAAGTCACCTGCAAGCCTTCATGGCAAAAAGTTTTGAAGACATTAAGAATCATTGCCCTGTTTATTTGTAGATGATGTGAAAGTAATCCTTACAGTTTGAAACACGTTTAGTTTGAAAGACACCCTGAATATTATTGGGAAGCTATGGTTTGGGATTTCTCCCTCTCTAATCTGTATTGAGCAATCTTTCCTTTGCTGAAGGCGAGGCAACATTTTCAAATGCCTCTGACCTTCTCCAACACAGGTTGTTTTCCAATTATACGCTTACAAGCATAGTGGCTGGAATAAGAGACTTGGTTACACCAGAGTTCCTTCTAATTTTTGTGAACTGGGGCTTATCCTTTTATCTTAAAGACGTTATTTTTCCCCAACCAGTTACCAGTTTTTACTTTCACTGATGACTTTCATGTTTTACTACTTTTCTTATTAGCCACATGATCCTGAACTTTCCTGTAGTCGATAATGCCTTGTCTTGAGAGCAAGCTACGTCAGCATGCTTGTGACTTTTCATAGAGCTTCATTTGTATGTTGGCAATTGGGAGCTCAGTATCATTCCTGCAGGTGAAGATTGAGCTTAAAGATAATTAGCATAGTTTGCCCATCACACTAATGTTCCTTGAAATGAAATGCTGTAGTAGAATGTTTAATTTCCTAATATTATGACGTGCCCAAACTACATGGAATTTCTGAATTGCACTTTTCCTTAATGCCAGTATAGTGCACTGGAGGTTGGATGTAAAGAGCTAGAAAGGGGTTGTTTATCCACTTACTGAGGATTGTAAGAACGAAAATAAGCATACATTCCTTTTTAACAGTCTGCAAGCACTGTGTGTACACACATGCATGTATGTGCATATTGTGTGTGTGCTTATGTACATAAACCACGTGCACCAAAGAAAATGAACTATCATACAGAAGTATTGCCAGAGTGACCACTGTCCCTAAAAATTACTTCAAAGTTACTTAAACAGTACCAAATGAAAACAAACCAATTAGTGTTTGAGTGTAAAGTTCAAATAACTCAAAACTCAAATACTAATGTGGAGTCTTTTCTAACTTGGCCCCTTCTTCCCTAAGAAAAAAAATCAGCAAATTAAGTCAGTCACTTCTAAAATAATATAACGAAAAATCTGTGAAACTGATAGACTTGGGTTTTTTTCCATTTAATATTTCAGACATAACTGGCATTAATTGAAAGAGGTTTGTGTTTTGCTTTGCGTATTAATATTTTATTGTTTGTTATGAATGCTATTTTGTTATGTATGTTTGTATAAAATGTTAAATAATAGTAATGGGGAAATTTTCATCTAATGTTACTTGAGCTGTCTAAAATCTAGGCATCCAGGCTCCCTCTATAGTCAGCATAGAGAGATGAGCAGCTTGAAGGAACATTCAGCTCATATTCAGAAAAATATTTTGGGAAAAACTAGGTGTCAGTGACTGCTTTAGGTGGATAAAAATTGATGGCTAAAGTTATAAGGAATTAATCACACTTTTGTGACTGACTGACTTTTACTATCCGACCATACATTGCAGATAGTTGTGGATGTAGTTCTTCAAGATTTTTAGTATTTTTTTGAGCACAATATTAGAATTGTATTAAGTGATTTCCTCAAAGGCATTAAATGCTTGAGTGCTAGGTATTTAAAAACTTGTGTGATTTTTTTTCCCCACCCCAATAACTGGGGTTTGTTTAGAGCTTGAGCAGTGTGATTGATCAGGCCAGTGCTTAATGCCTGCCCTGACACAGCCTTCTAGAAGTGCATGCTTTTCTGTTCATTGACTCTAAAGGGAGCCTTGGTGACTAGCTCAAGCTCAAGGTGTTTACTATTTGAAAAAACTCTCCATATTCTTGTGAAGAGCCCAAGGCTAAGGTTTTGTTTGTTCTGAACTAGCTGGCAAAACCAGCATTTCCTTCGTTTATCACTGACTTGGAGGACAGATACAATACAGTCTTGGTAAGTGAATAAAGAGCAATTGCTTTCCTTTACAAATTAGAATTGTGATATTTTAAATATTTATAACTATTAAATTAATTGCAACCATGTAAAAGCTGCATGTTTGTGTTGTGTAAAACCATGAGTAGTTTCTGTAAAAGCATGTAATATGTAGCTGTGTTAAGCAAGGAAATTAAGTTTATTAATCTTTATTGTCTCTGGATATTGCTGATCGTTTTCTCCTGGCAACCCTTTAACAATGGGCAAGCCATATGGATGTAGATATTTTATATCAATGAAATATTAACGATAATACTTGATTATTGTAATTCTGAATAACCTTGCTTTTAAATTAGACAGCTTTTTTTGAATCTAGTTAGTTTGACTGGGCTTTTTAGGTTGGTTATGATTGTTTTGATGTTTAAAGACATTCTACTTTTTATTTAAAAAATAAATATAGTCCTTGAATTTTTATGAACATTCTCAAGCTATTTTTTCTGTTTAGAAATTATTAAACTGCATTTCAATTTTAGATTTCAGGAAAGCTAAGATTACTATTTAAAGACATTTTTATAGGATACTTAAAATGAAATCAAAGGAGCTAAGTATTTCTGTAGATGGAGCCTTGGTGGAGGTTCTGTCAACTATAAAACCTTCTGGATTTACTGTCCGGTTGTTGTAACTCCACATGCAGTAAGACAAGCAACCTTAAAGTGAATTTCCTATAAGACATTTTCAGGTAAGTATTAATCTACAATGCACAAATAGGATTTGTGAAGCATGGAACAAAAGCTAGAGTTAGTAATAAACTAACCCTCTTTCCTGAGAATACTGATGTCACACTTTTTTTTTTCTTCAAATACATGTTATGCTTGTTGAAAACAGGGTGGCATTCTGAACTTGAACTTCTTGTTTGTATTTTTTCCTAAATTTGGTTTAGCCATCATCTAGAAAATGCTCCTTTCTAAACCCTGAAGTTATCTGGCTGGAAAACTTGCATTCATTTTAGTTGTTTTGGTAAACAGTTCATAAAGACATGTGCAATGTAACTGATGAGAATCTGTTGCCAAGTGAATGACAGCTTAATGCACCAAAAAGAAAATGTATGATGAAACTTTTGTATAAGTTGTTCTGAGACTGTTGCCACCAATCCAGGCAAAAGGGTTCCCCTACTTGTCACTGGTCAGCCTTACAGGATAGTGAAAAGCATTGCTCTTAAATTTTGCACATTTTTGTTCTTTCATGCCTTCAACCCTCATGAAAACTGAACTCTTCTGAAAAGTTCCTACCAGTGGTTTGTTTCCATTTCATTTTTTAAGTGTTCAAACACACACAGAGGAGGGACATCAAGGTGAGAACCACTGTTAGTCCACAGACGAGGAGTGAACCAACTGCTGTAGTGAACAGCTTTCAATAGTTTTAATGCTGTTTCATATGTATTTTGAATAAGTTTTTTTATAAGTCCTTCCATTGATTGTGGGTGAGTAAAAGTCAGGACCAAAAGACTGTAAACTAGATTAGAATGAGAAGGGTAAGAGATTATTTGAACTGAAGTTCACCTAGAGCAGGGTGCTGCTGCTCAGTGCTCTCTATTGAGATCTGCAGCAAGTGAGATGGGACAGCAGACTTCTTTAAAGAATGAAGTGGAGAGAAAATTAATTTCAAACAAATTCTGTAAGCCTTGTCTGCATAAGTGCAAGCTTTTAAATGAGTACAAGGAGAGTTTCTCCTCTCATGTTAAAACAATAGAGCTAACTTCAGGTCCTGTAGAAACCAAACTCTTATAATCTAAACTATTGCTAGTTTATTTTTGAATGTCCTGTCCTCCATTTAGTTTTGTTATCTGTTGGGAAGCTTTATTTTTCTCCATCTTTCCATCTCCAGCTTGGTACCTGCACTTTATGTTGCTCAGTGGTGTTCATTGAAAAATCATGTGTGCCATGTTTGGCCTTGTGGTATTTACCTTTAATGTAAATGTGCCAAGACAGTAGTTTTGTGTTTTATAGCCTCCTCAATACCATCTCAGAAGCGTGAACCATGTTCTGAGAAACTGAGGGGTCATTACCAAACACCACATCATGTCACTGTCTTGTAAACTGCAGAATTATGGCTGCACAGACTTTATGATGGACCTGGGCTAAATTTTTATTTCAAACCTGAAATTTTCCTTCTGGGATTGTACACCCCTACTGCAATAATAAAACATTACAGTCTGTAAGTGATGCAAAAAATGTGTTGCAGGAATATAGAAAGAGAAAACTAATTTCTCTATAAAACTAGTATATGTCTGCACATAGTATGATCTTTACCTTGTTCTAAGATGTGTTTTAATATCTAACCTGTTTTACTTTTACTTTGGAATAGTTAGTTATTGGAATTGTTCCTTGGTTCTGTGCTCTTGCTGTGTTAGTAAATACTACATAGTGTGATATTTTTCATTTTTAAGTGTAACATGAAATAATCTATTATTCACACATTTTTGTGTATGGATTAGTGATCATTGTGTTATGTAAGAAATCAGATTATTAAAACACTTCCTTTTAGAAGTATGTAACAATTTTACATTGTTGAGGAGTCATATTTTTGTTGCCTCATCCTATTGCGTATTTGCAAGAAAAGAGCAGAATAAGTAGGCTGCATAGTGCAGCACTTACTTTAGAGTTTTACTGAAAAGACCTTTGCTTGTTTTGGTTTTGTATCTAAGCAGGTTATATTTATGTTATGACCTATAGACATCTAAAAGTTTAAATTCTACCTTCACTCCCTATTTTTTAAATACAACTTTCCAGTTAGCCACCTAGAATCTTTGTCAGGTGCAGCTTACAAGCTGAAGCAGTTAACTACAAATGTAACTTCAATGTGCAAGATGCTTTTGCTTATTTTTACAAGCTTTATTTGATTATTTGTATGCCAAGGTCTATGTAGTCTTTAAAAGTGATTTTCAGTAAAATAATTGAAAGATATTTTAAACTTGTGCACACATTTGTTGAAGATGCTATACAAGTATTTAAAGCAGCTAGAAAATATACAATTTTTGAGAAATCATATGCTTAGTAAAGACCAGAGTAAAAGCTGCATCATTCTTTTGCCCTCTTTTACCTATATATTTCATTTTTAACTGTGCATACTTTTTCACCTGTTTTTATAAGTAACATAAAAACTTCTGGCCTGTTAGAAAATAGACCTTTAAGCATTGAAAAAAAACTAGTTTTGCTCACTGTGTGGTCCTGGAGTTTTTGAAAGGATATCTTGGGGTGGTGGTACTCTAGCAAGTCTTCACTACTCAGTTAGAGCTACCTGCTCTAATGATGGTAAAAAAGGTCTGCTTTTGCACCAGCTTATTTCAATTCAGCAGGTGGTATTAGTTTCTTAGTAAAGAACTTTGTCAGTATAACTACATCCATGCTAGATTTTAACTGTTGTGGTAATTAATATTTCATCCAACCTACCTAGGCTGTAAAACTGGTAAGAAAAGATTCGACTTAGATATGTCAGTTTTCCTTAGCTCATTCTGGACTCTTGAAGAGTTTCGTGTCTTCTGCATATATAGTGAAATACTTTTTAATACCTACATCGGAAACATTTTCCTTAGCTATGGTTTAAAATCTATGATGTAATGCCTGATCTGTTGCAGCTTTCACTGTAAAATTTGATTGAACAAACAATGGCTTTTTTTTTTTTCAGTGGTCAGATATGTTGATCTGCAGTAGGAGCTATTTTCATGCCAAACTGCACATCTTTGTTTTCTTTGGGTAGAACAATCTTTTTTGTTTGTCCCTGTATGATACTTTTCAACTAGTGAAAGCTTTATTGCCAGCCAAACCCAAGGTTTAATGAACAATTTTTAAAAAGGTTTGCAGAGGCAAGGGTGGCTGGTCTGTAAGTGCATGTAATCTCAATGTGTTACATTATAAACTTAAAAATTATAAACAGCAAAACATTATACATGTTAGCATATTCTTCCTTTCTTCATAAAATAACAACAAAACAAAACATCACCAAATAACAAACACCAACCAAATAAAGACAACTATTTTTAACCTGTTGACCAAGCTCCTATTCAATTTTTTGTGGATATCAAAAGTAAAAAAATCAATTCTCACCTTCAGAAGTTGAGATACAGAAAACATACTATTTGTCTTTCTACCAGTGAGAGGTTGTAACGAAGGAGGAGAGGAGAGGAGAGAGTATCTTGGTTAGCAGCAAACCCAAGCCACGTGAAGGGCTTTGTAGCTGTATTGGCCACAAAGCTTAACAAGACCTTCTCTTTCGTATTAGCAGTTTGCAAAAGTGTTAGGATACACCTTGTGCCTATAGCTAGCATTCACATGTAACATCTCGTAGAACTTACTACTGAATCCAGTTACACAGTTATATTCATGATGTTTCTTAGCTGATTGTGCCTGTGTAGGGATTCTGTCCAGACTGTTGAGCTTTTCCTCAATAACAAATTGAGGTTCATAGCCATAGCTGGGTGTTTCAAGTACTGTCCTGTTCCAGCTAATTGGTTATGGCTGCTGGGTGAAAACAGCAATGATGATACCAATACCTTGTAGTTAGCTCTTGTCAACTCACTGTACAACAGATGAGCCCTAGTTAATGCTGCTGTGATACCTTTTAGCTAATTTAGGGTAATGCAGCTTGATGTAGCCTGTGGTGGGAAAGGCTTAAGGTTGCTTGTATTTGCTTCAGTAGTAAATGCACATAGGCAGCATTACTGGAGCTCCGATTATTGACAATACTTCGAAACACAATAGCCTGCTCATATGCTTGTATGCCAAACTAAATCCTGTAGCTTTTGGTACTGAAAATGTCTTCTGAATCTGAAATTCAAAGCCCACCACAAGTAAGTGCATTTTAAGGAATAGAAGTGTAATTTTGGATATGAGTCATCCTGAAAAAATTCAATTGCGCATCTTCAGTGGAAGAAAACTTTGGAATTGTGTAGTCTGATTTGCAAGCTTATCCAGACTTAAATATTACCTACCAGTTATTAAACAGGAGGAGTCTTTACAGTCTGAATATTCTGAAACCTTTTATTGTTTAGATTTATTCTTCTAGCCATTTCCAACTCTGAATTGGAAAGAGGAAGTGTGGCATTGCCCATTGTCCAATAAACAGGTGGAGGTAGAGGCAAAGACACTGTTACAGCAAGCAGTAGGAATAAAATAGACTTGCTAAACATGTCCCCAACCTTCTTGCTGAATGAATGGCAAGTAAGTAATTAAGCTGACTTGAGGAGTATTTTCTAGTGTGGCTAATTAGGCTACTCATCTGTAGTAGTGTTCTGATGTGAAGGTGCTACTCAGGAAAGACCTTTTGTTTTTAGAGTGGATTTCTTCTGTTGAAGTGTAATGTTTCTCAGATTTTGGGGGTTTATCTTTCTTAATATAACACCTCCCCTCTAATTGTGCCAGCCAATAACATTCTATCATGAACTGCTGGCAGCAGCTTGGTTCTACAGGGCAAGGGTTATAATTATTAGCTATGGTTGAAAATGCTTACACTTCTCACCCTGGGGAGCCAAGCTGTTGCTAGCAATTAAAGATAGTTAGCTGTTCCCTGCCTCATGTAAACAGTTGAAGCCAGTAATTACTGCTGCTTCTCACTTCTTTGCCCTGTAGGAACTGAACTCTTCCAGTAATGTTTTGTAATCACTTGGTTTTGTTGGGTTTTTTCTTTCTCTTAGATTTTATTTTAATTATTGTCGTTTAACCTTATTTTTCCATTTAAAAATAATTGTGCTGTTCTTGACCTTTCACAACTCATTTGGAACTTGTAACCATATTGGAAGTTGCAATCTAGTTTGAGAAACACTTGCTGAAGGATTAACAAGTATTTAAATGCTTTAGCCACCTACCTCCCCCACAAAAAAAGTTCAGTATGTTGAAATACCCAGTGTATGGCTGAACAGGTTCTTTTACTTCTTAGAAGGATATTAGGGGAGGCAAAAATGCAATTTCTGTCACAATCATCCAGGAGAAATCGGTTCCTATGCCAAGAAGTTGGGTTTGTTTGTCCAGATTGTCATGCCTTTGTGTTTTAGGTAGGTATTTTAGTTGAGATCAGAATGATCAGTGGTTGATGAGTTCCTGCTTGTTTCAAGACACACTGTTCTGTGTCTGTTGCTTTATCTGCTGCTCTGTGTAGCAAAGTTGGTACACTTATTCAGACTGCTCAATGTATTTTTTTCTGTCCTTTCTATTGAATCTCTCCTCTTGGCAGACACTTTCTTCTGTTTTCTTGCCTCCTGTAAACTCAGATTAGATTTCTGAATTGGATGCAATTTTGGTTATTGAAAACAAGTGTAATTTAGAATTATTTTGTTACAAATATACTGACAGTTCTAAATGTTCATATTGTATATCCCATCTTCTCTTGTCTGTCAGAACAGTGAATTCCTGACCTAGTAATCCCCTGGTGAAGTTCATAGTGGATAACAAAAGTAAAATTTTAATTTAGTATCACCCACTTTTTAGTTTAATTTTTCACTACCAATAGACCAGGAGTTTCTTGTATATAAGCTCATATTGTCTTGATGTTGCTTTATGGCATAGAATTGACCATTGTTTGCCCACCTGCCCCCCAGTATGGTCCTTCATAAAGCCTAAAATACAATTTGATGCTGGTGTCTGGATTCTGAACCCCATTGTAACTGAAATATCCTCCCTCTACATTGGGTCAGTTCCTCCTTTGTTTTGATTCTTTCAAAAATATTTATAGATCACTTTTTATTATGAAGGATTAAAAGAACTCTTTATGATTAGGAACATGTATGGACATTGACATGCAGTACAGTAGTCTGAGGCAGATTGGGCCCCTACACTTGCTAGGACATGGAGAAAGGTGGGGAAGCTTCCAGGGAAGCTGTTACTCTTCATTGTTTCCTTTAGCCAGGCTGAGGATAACACATCCTTCATTCAAACCCTGCCCTGAACTCCAACACTGTTTGCATGTCTGGCTTCCCAGACCTTACAGCTTTGCAGTTTATGATATTAGTATTCCTGATTTGCTCAGATAAGTTGCCCAATAGTTGAGTGATTCTCCCAATAAACAACCAATATTTAGAGTTATCATAATCAGGTTTACATTTGAACTACGGGGAGAGTTTGTGCTATCCATCACACAGTTTAGCAAATTTCTAATTGGCATGACAAAATTAATATAGTTTTTAAAATTGGTTAAGTTGGTTGTCATGGAGTTTGTCTTTGTTGTTAATAGTCAGTGTTGGTATCCTTCATGGCTTCTTGGTTGGTTTGTTTCTGTTTTCGTTTTTTGGGTTTTTTTAAGGCAAATTATGTACTAGCGATTCTACTCAGCTTTAATTCTTTCCAAAGCCTTCAGTCTGAAAGTTTTCAGAGAAGTAGAGGAGGGAATCTGTTAAGGTTTTGGTTTTGCAGCCATTTTATGGTGGTTTTGTCCTGTTTTACAAATTGCTGTTAAGTAGGAAATATTTTCCAATTAGATTCTGGTCTTGTTACCTGAGGAAATATTTTTAAAAGGTGTATTGAGGTACATCTTACTAAGATTTCTAAGGTGCCAGATGGAGTAGATATCTGAATAAAGGTAAGTTAAGCTTTGATTACTTAAAAAACAGTATATATCTAGATGATGAATGTTTCATTTTCACATAAAAAAAAAAAACACAGAAGAAACACAGCAAAAACAAAAACCAACCCCTGCAATTTGGTCCAATTGTCGATATAATTAATGGAAAAGAGCCTGGTCTAAATATGAATACATGTTGAGATATTTCATTTGGTGGTATTTATGATGTAGGTAGGTATCCATAGGTTTGAAAGCATAGAGAAATTTGTAGAACATCAGTATTTACCTGTTTGAAAGTCTTTAACAGATTTTTTACAGTGTTTAAATTTAATGTTCATATCCTGCTTTATAAATGGTTTCATTTGTAGAGGTCATTGCCAGTGTAACAGAAATGTCACCCCTTTTGAGGTGCAAGTACCTCCTGCATGTTCCCTTTCTCAAGCATGTTTTGTTTTCTAATTTTAAAGTCAGTTTCCAATGCATTTATAATGGTAATTCTTGTCTGTTGTAACTGGACAGTAGCTGAAGTTAGTCTTTTGAATATTAACTTGAGCAGGAATGTTTTTCTCATTGAGTTCTACTGCAGCTTGGCTACTCAGTTCTACCTGATTTTTAAAAGCATGTCTTCAAGAGCTGCATGTTGGCAAATTTGAATTTAAGAAGCAGCATACAAAAGCAAATACTAATTTTTTCGTTTGATAGGAACCCCAGGGGAAGTGTTCATTATTATGAGGTGATTGAAGGTGTCTATTTGAGAAATACAGATATTTTTTTTTAACAATTCCTTGTTTTTACAGAATTCCCCAGTTTATACTCACGTTTCAGTGGCTGACTTGTGATGGACAGTTTTGCTTATAAATATTTAATAGTCCCTAAAGTTTTTTTAAAGTACTGTTTATTATAACCAAATAGTCAGGATTGAAAGGAAACAGTCTCAGATAAATTTTACTTGCAAATTGTTTCCTATTCCACCAATCCAGAAATTATATCACAGTGTAATACCTATTTTAGTGTAGCTTTAGATGAGGGTTGTTAGGAGTGGCCTGGTTTCTCTCCTTTTTTTTCGTAGCCCAGGAAGTATCGACTGGGGATGCTGGATGAGAGGATAGTTCCGGTGGGATCAAAAGCAAGAAAATCAAAGAACCCTATTGGCTGTCTGGCTGACAGGTGTAAAACAGGAGTACCCATCAATATGGTTTGGTGGAACAGAGTCACAGAAAACAATTTACAGGTAAAATTATTTTTTACTAGTAATTTTTTCAGTATTTGGATGCTTTATTTTAAATTTTGGAAAATGTTAGAAGTAGTTACTCCAAACATGGGTTGAGATCAGCTCAAATATTTATTTCACAAAGTGGGCATAGTGGGCCCTCCAGGAGGGTGACTCACATGTTTTATTCTCTTTACCCACTGCTGTGCTGTGTACATTGCTTGATTATGTTATAATCTGTGGAGGAGCAGCAAAAGTAATCATTAATTGTATCTTAAAAGCAAACAAAAAAACACAACCTTTTAATTTTCATGTGAGGAAGGTTTCTTCTGGTAAAATTAGTGATCTTTGTTAAAATTATTGACACTTAATGCAAATCAATTCTCTTAGTACAGAATTTGAAGTTGTAACCACCAAGTGTAAATTCTTAAATTTTATGTTGGGATAGTTTATATTTCTCAACTTGTTTGTTAAACTTTGTGACTTTATTCTTGAATTTTCTTCAGCTCCTTAACTGAGGAGAGGCACGGCTGGATTTGAGCATCATTGTACAAAAGTAGCACGCTAACCTTGGCATGATAATGAAGGATAATTATAGCCTGGGAGGGATCTACTTCATGACCCTTAAAATGGAGCTTAGATGGAAATTGTTGTAATGCTCCTAGCTACAACACTGCTGGTATTATTGTTTTGCTCTTGTGTGGTGCTTTTGGTTCTTCAGTGATCATTACTTTAGTCTTTCTGTGGGGTTATGTTCTTTTCGATGTCTTCGAAGTGAGGGAAATGGGTAAATTTACAATAGACTTATAACTAGAATTTGTGGCACCTTCAGAGTTTCTTTCAGTTCACTTAAGTTCTGCCACGTAAGGACCAACATGAAGCTCATACCAGAGCCTTTTCATACCAATACTAGTGTTGCATTACCTGATGTTTGGACATCTCTGCATTACTGAAACTGGGAGTCATGGGCAGTGTGATGCAGGCAAGCTGATGCTGCATTGTGTAGGGGCATCTGGCCTTAAGTCTATCTTGGCACTTTTGCTGCAGGGGGAGCAGCAAAGCCACTGGGGCAGTAAAGATGAAACCTAAAGGAAATACTGGTAGAAGGACCAGGAAAGGTTTCAGAGGCATGGCTGGAGCCTGTGAACCACCACTTTTCTCAAGGGAGAGAAGATTGACAGATGGAATTTATCATGTGGATCTAATTACAGTGTAAACTTGACTAGTAGACAATTGCTCTGAGAAGACAGAAATAGAAATTTGGTCTTTGAATTTCAGGGTGATGTTCAAGGGCAGGAAAAGCCTCCTTTGTACTTGTCTTCCCATTGTTTTCTCTGCTGTTCAGTGTCACAGTGGGGCTTGTCATTGATCTACTCCATGTATAGTAGAGCAGAAAGACTTAGTGCTTCTGAAAGCTGGAGAGCCAGTAGTCTGAGACTTGGAGCTTTAGGCCAGGAGCAATTGTCTTTTCAGTACCTGTGCCCTTCAAGGTTTTGTTGAAGGTGTGGCGATAAGAAGCTCAAGGCTAGCAGCAATAGCTTGGGATTGGCTGCAGAGCACTTGGCTTTTGAAGGGTGCAATTCCAAGCTCTTCTATTGTGCCAGAATCCCAGCTACATAATTGACTTAAACTCTGTACAGCACAAGATTTCATATTATACGATGCAATTACATAGCTTCCCATGGAGACGTGGGACTTCAGAAAAGCATGTATATACATATCTGGTGGTAATATGGATAAAAGGATGTTCCAACCATGGGAAGTAGGAGGAGGATTGTAGAGAACAGTGGAGTCTGGCAGTGGCAGGAGTGAATGGGGAAAAGTGTAAAAATAGGTTGCAGAGGAGATTATGGGGATATCATAGAATCATAGAATGGTAGGGGTTGGAAGGGACCTCTAGAGATCAAGTCCAATCCCCCTGCCAAAGCAGGATCACCTGGGGCAGGCCACACAGGAACGCATCCAGTCAGGTTTTGAATGTCTCCAGGGAAGGAGACTTTATAACCTCCCTGAACAGCCTGTTCCAGTGCTCAGTTACCCTTGCAGTAAAGAGGTTTCTTCTCATGTTGAGATGGAACTTCCTATGTTCTAGCTTATACCCATTGTTCCTTGTCTTATTACTGGGCACCACCAAAAAGAGAATGGCCCCTTCCTCTTGACACCCACCCTTCAGATATTTATAGACATTAATAAGATCCCCTCTCAGCCTTCTCTTCTCAACACTAAACAGCCCCAGGTCTCAGTCTTTCTTCATAGGAGAGATGTTCAAGTCCCTTAATCATCCTCATAGCTCTTAATTGGACTCTCTCCGGTAGATGCCTGTCTCTCTTGAATTGGGGAGCCTAAAACTGTATAACAGTATTCCAGGTGTGGTCTCAGCAGGGCAGAGTAGATGGGGAGTAGAACCTCCCTAGACTTGCTGGAGACGCTTTTCTTAATGCACCCCATGACACCATTGGCCCTCTTGGCCATAAGGGCACATTGCTGTCCCATGGATAACTTACTGTTCTCTAGAACTCCAAGGTCTTACTCCATGGAGCTGCTTTCCAGCAGGACAGCCCCTAATCTGTACTGGTGCCTGGTGTTATTCCTCCCCAGATGCAGGACTCCACACTTGTCCATATTGAACTTCATTAGGTTTCTCCCCACCTGGCTCTCCAACTTGCTTAAGTCATGCTCGATGACAGCACAGCCTTCTGGTGTATCATCAGCAAACTTGCTGAGGATACACTCATCCTCGCATCCAGGTTGTTGATGAACATACTGAACAAAACTGAACCCAATACTGATCCCTGGAGAACACCTCTGACCACAGGCCTCCAACTTGACTGTGTGCTGCTGATCACAACTGTCTGAACTCGGTTGAGCCAGTTTTCAAGCCACCTCACAGACCAATCATCAAACCCACATTTCTTGAGTTTTCCTCCAAGGATGTTATGGGAGATGGTATCAAAAGCTTTACTGAAGTCAAGCTATATGACATCCACAGCTCTCCCTTCATCTACCCTTTTGGCTGTGCCTTTGTAGAAGGGTATCAGATTAGTCAAGCAAGATTTCCCTTCAGTAAATTCATGTTGGCTACTCCTGATAACCTTTCTTTTCTTCCATGGGCTTAGAGGTGGCCTCTAGAAAGAGCTGCTCCATCACCTTTCCAGGGATGGAGGTGAGGCTGGCTGGTCTGTAGTTGCCTGGGTCTTCCTTCTTGTGCTTTTTGAAGACTGCAGTGACATTGGCTTTCTTCCAGTCCTCAGGAACCTCTCCCATTCTCCACGATTTTTCAAAAATGATGGAGAGCAGCTCAGCAACATCAGCCAGCTCTCTCAACACACGTGGACACACCCCATTGGGGCCCGTGGATTTGTGTGTTCTCAGTTTATCCAAGTGATCTCAGTGGTTAGGGGTTGTAGGGTAGACAGCTGGACTTGATGATCTTGAAGGTCTTTTCCAACCTTGATGATTCCATGATTCTATGATCTCTAACCAAATCCTCACTGACCAGAGGAGAGTCTTCCTCCCTCCAGTTTTGCTCCCTTACTTCCTGTGACTGGGACTCCTGAGGGCTGGTCTTAGGAGTAAAGACTGAAGTAAAGAAGGCACTCAGCAATTCTGCCATCTCTGCATCCTCTGTTACCCATATCTCCCACCTCATTTAGCAGTGGACCCACTTTTTCCCTACACTTCCTTTTCTCACTGATGTATTTGAAGAAGCTTTTCTTATTTTCTTTCACCCCCCTAGGCAGACTGAGTTCCAAGAGGGCCGTGGCCTTTCTTGTTGAGTCTCTGCATAATCTGGCAGCATTTCTATAATCCTCCCAATTAACCAGACCCTTTTTCCACATATTGTAAATTTACCTATATATAAAGTTCTACATAGATGAGAAAACAATTTTTTTCTTGATGCTTTCATTCTGATAATTGTAAATTTTTATATATGTTTTCTAAGTTTATAAATGTTTTCTAAGTTCAACTAAAACAAAGCTCAAAAACTGGTAAAAAATTGGTATTTTAAATTATAAAAGTACAAAAAATAGCTGGAGAAGTTTGGTACATAAAACTACTTAAAACCTGGTATTTTCATGCTGTAATTTCAGATTGACCTTGTTTTTCTACTTTAGCATGTATGTGATCCGCAGATAGCACTGTTCCTCAGTTTTTTGAAATACAGGTTGTTTGGAGATTTTTGCAGGTGTGAATGTAAGTTATACAAAGGAAATTTTGGCTGATGGTGAGTGCTAAGCAATAGGTAGAAAGGTTAAATTATGATGGAGGCACATCTGCTTGAGGGTTGTCTTCTCTTCATTTATGTTTGAAGATGAAAAAGCAGATTTGCATCTCAAAATTGCTGAGGGCTTGCAGCACTGGGCAGGGTTTGAAGCTCATGTCTATTTGCATCTCCACTCTTCCAAATGTATGGTTTAAGATGTGGGAACACTCTTATTTCATAGTGCAGTATCTAGACTTTTTTGTCAAAAAGTGGCTGTTTTAAAAAGCAAGGTAGTTTGCAACATGCATTGCAAAGCATTATTTTTGTTTCTCAAGCATGGCTGTGAATTTATAATTCAGATCTATTTACTTTGAATACTGTGTTACACTTAAATGATTAAGAGTGGAGGCCATAGAGTTAATTGTATTCTGGGTTGTGCATTTAAAAAGCAAAAATAGCAAATCAAAGTTTGTTCTTCAGTGTCCTACCCTATGTTAAGAAATACCCTGAACCAACACACCACTGCATGACACATATAATAGCAAATGGCAGTTCTGCTTAAAATAGTAGGAATAAATAATTTTTATATTATACAGATCAGTTTTGAAGCACCATGAATAACTGGTTTATTTTGGTTGCTTCTTGAACAAAAAGAGAATTTCAGAGAAATGAATTCTTCAAGTACTTTCCACCAAGAACATGAACTTTTAACATTTTAGTTTTTACACTACTTGGAAGTAATTTGTTCAAGAAATGTGGAAATATTGTGAGTCTTTTAGAAGTTTGTTTTAGTGTGAGAGCTGTTTGCTAAGTTGTAGCAAAACTTTGCTAGTAGTTTTATTTGTCTGAGCCTGTGTTCTGGTTTAAAAAAAGTGTTTAGCCAGCAGATTTTACCCAGTTTTACTGAAATGGTCTCTAATGGCTCTGAAAGAGCAGTAGTGCAATATGACTTATAATGTTGATGAAATGAAATTTATTTGAGCTTATTGTGTGGGTGATGTGATGACTTGTCACAGTAATTGTGGTAAGGAAGCAAGTTGCATAAATTCAATAGTGGGAGGGAAAGAGAATTGATTTGAAGACCTTGGTGACCTCCAGTGTCTTTTGGGCTGCTCTGACGTTCCCAAATGTGTGCTTCCCTCATGCCATAGCTAACAAGGAATCCTTCTAGAAGCAGAGGGGTTGCAGCTGCGCTCTCTAAACCGAACCTCCTTGTATGTCACATCTGTCCGTTTAAAAGTAGTAACAAAGAAACCCCAACAAACAGCAATAAAAAAATGAGCACACATAAACAAGCAACAGTTTTTCATGTTTATGGATTCTGAAGAGCTGATGAAAACTAAGCCAAGAATAGACTGGTAGAGGACTGCCCTGCTTGTAGCAAGGGTGTGGTTTAGCAGTGGTTTTCTGTAACCATTACAGGATTATGCAATTTGGGGATGTCAGAACAGATCAGCATGAATTTGGAGGTGCAGGAGATCATATAAAGAGAACAAAAAGGCTTGTATCCAGTTTTTAGCATGGTAAGTACATTAGCACATTCTTCCACAATAAAATGAAATTGGTCTGCTTCTTGCTTTAGGTAGAATGTAGGACCAGAACCAACCTAACAAAGTAGTGTTGCAGCCAGTGAAACAGAGGTCACAGCGCTGCTGCTGCTGCTGTAGAGCTCTGTGGTGTGTTGAGATGCTGCACTGGAAATGAGAAAGAAAAGGGTGGTTTCCAGTGCTCCTGTGGGATCCCTGCATGACCTTCCAAAGGCTCCATAACTTGTGTGTACTTGTGTTACAACATACTTCGGTACTCCATGTTGCTCTAGGGATTTGTTTATGAATGAATGTAGCAGTGAGGACCTTAGGAGTTTGTTGCTGAAGTATAGAGGAAAAAGCATAGTACTGGAATAGATAGTTGATGAAACAGGAATTTTCACCTTACTTCTGGACTATGGAGATCTCCTGGTACACGCATCTCTTTAACATGCAGAACTGTGTGGTCCTCCCAGCGATGGTCTTCAGCTGAGATCCTTGGCTTGCTCTTTACTTTTGTCTGCACGTTCCTTTAAGGAACCTTGAATTGTTTTTTGGTGGTTCAAAAAAAAATATTTGTTTCTTCCCCTCCACACTGTATTTTAATAGCATTCCCTCTTATATCAATAAAAGCATAAAAGTCACCAAACGGATACATTCTGTGGGGAATGGTGACACAAATTAGTTGTTTCATAGTCCTTCCCCCTGCCTTGTGGTTCCATCCTTACTGATTGCATCATGACTAAATTCAGCTTTCATTTGAACTGTGTTTTTATGTGCTTTATATAGTTGTGCATTCTCTGATGTATAGAAGTATAGAAATTGTTTGTGTATGTGGAACTGGATTGAGTTTAGATTTATGATCTGTCTTTGGAAGTTTCTTTGCAAAGCTGACTGAAAAGGCTTCTCTCTCTTTGAGAGAGCACAGGCATAAAGAATCTGAAAATAGGATATTTTGTTGGAATTTCTTCATGGAATCATTCTGCATGATGCAGGTATTAATTCAAATAATGCCTAGCAAAGTTGCATGCCAGCTTCAGTTTGACAATATGAATATACTGGAAGAAGGAGGGTGTGATTTAAATTGGCCAGGTTGCAAGGAAAAAGGAGTTGTGGTTGTTCAATGCTGTTTGTTGAAAACATTAATGTTTTGAAATAATTTTGTCCTTTATATAGGACAGTTGCATTTGAAACTGAAAATTCAGTCTTTAGTTTGTTGTATAATGTGGACCGTGATAGTGGGCTTTGTGTTTCTTGTTTTAGTTTTAGCAAGTGCATTTGCTACTTTTGTTTTTAACATCACAGTGTTGCATAATTCATTACATGTTGTCTAAGTATTTCCTGCATCTCGTTTCTGTTAATTACTCCCAAATTTTATTAAAAGTTTTCAATACTTGCCTTCTTTATAATTTTTACCAATCCTGATTTACTCAGACTTGAAATTTGAAGGTTGGTCTAGCATGAATAAGCTACTTTACTCTGAGATGAGTACTTAATGACTAAGTGAAATTTGTTTTCAGGCTGTGCTTGTGGGAAATTTAAACATAATACAGAATGAAGAAAATGTTTTCCACTGATTAGCGATAGATTGTTTTCATTCATAAAAACAATTAAATTCCTTTTACTTACCCTCATTTTGCAATTTTTGATAAGATTCTAACAAAAACTGTAAAAATGCCCTGTAGGATTTTAAAGCATAGTCCCCTTTTAGACAGATTTTCAAGCTTACTGTTGATTAACATGTAAAACTAACATTTTGTATTATGAGTTGCCAGAGTGAAAGCAGGATATTTTTCCAGACCAATAACATTTTTTTTGAATCATTGGCCATTAAGAATGTGGCTTCCTCATTTTGGCATATTTGCACAGTCACTGGTGCAGAGTAAGTTCTCTACAAATTTTGAAAAATAATGAAAGGATTAAGTATTAAAGAACTAATAGTGGTGTTCCATTCTCTCACTTAGTGTAGTATAGTTTGATTAGTTAATTCAGGCTGGTGGATGTGGTACTTTTCTGTATTTAGAAAAAAGCTTGAATGTGGAAGCATCTTTTAAAATTGGAACCAAAATTTAAATCACCTTTTTACCAATGGGGGAAGTCTTGGGTTTCAGCTTCGTGTTTGTAACATCGCAGAGAAGTGAAACAGGCTTTATAGGAAAGGGTCTAGCTGTGCAAATCAAAGGTCTTTACTCATATAAAATGCTTTCATCAAAGTTACATAGAAACAATTTAATCTTAGCAGGCTTTGATTCTGATCCTGAATTGTGGAAAACTGAATTTCTATCAGGATTTGACCCACTGCTGTTCATAATTCTACAGCATAAACCCAAACTGCAGATTGTGTTTGACTTTCTCTTGGATAAACTAAAACACCTACCAATTAAAGTGGAGCTCTCAAGCAGCTTCATTTAAAAATTATAATGGATATATAAATAATTTATAGAGCCCAAAACTGGCCTATGAACACTTGCACAATGCATTTAGAAATCAAAAGCAGCCCTGTTCTGTAGGCATTAATTGAATAAGTTGGTGAAAATTGTAAAGAGTTCAGCTGGAATTAAATGAAATGGGATTTTGGGAACTCTGTCAGTTCCTCTAGGAAAGGCTGAAGTTGTGGTCCAGAAGATGTCTTTCTCTCCACTTGGGTGTTTCAGTTTTTGTGTCCTATCCTGCCCTTGTCACCTAGTTGACAGTATTTAGGTGTGGTAGATCTGTCAATGTGTCATGGCTAGCTTTAGCAGTGGAAAAAAGTTGAAATTATGTACTTTTAGCAAGATGCTACAAATTCTGTCCTTTGCTCTCCCAGTTATTTTGATGATGACTTTTCAGCTGTATCACTATTTGGACAAAGTCTACTCAGATTTTTGCTACCTCTATAATTTTTCTCCAGTTTTGGTGCAGATTTGGCTGAATTGTTGCATGCCAGATTTTATCTAGAGAAACACCATTCTCTTAGCTATTTCTGTACCTAAAAGTCCAAAATATTACCTTTTGAGTTTAAATGTATCAGTTATTTGTTTTCAGCCTGTATAATACAACTTACCTTTTGTTTTGTTGCATTAGTGTATACCTTAGCAAATTTTCCTTCAACAAATGTGATTGAAGAGTTTTAAGATTCTTGTGAAGTTTTTACCTGTGTAAATTTAAGTGTTTTACTTCACCAATCTACACATTTGATTATAGCTGTTGTTTGAATATCCAGACAGATGCACATACAGGAAGTGTAACATCATGAGGTGTTTAGCAGTTCAAATTTAATGTGTGATTAAAGGTGGAATGTTCTTATTATTTGCTTTTAAATCTCAGCATCCTCTTTAATTTTACAGCTCTTAGAATCCTCTTTCTTTTCCAGCAGTTTGAAATACACTAATACTGTGATACTTGGCTGAAGTATTCAAATAAAGATAGTAAAAACAAATTAACAAAAAAAGAGTACTTCACTGTCTAAATTAGTGCTCACTCTGCTGCTATTTGTTTCTGTGTTACTAAATCAAACCTCATTATTAGAGGTGCTATGTAAATGGAATAGATAATAAAAACAGAAGTTAACTTCACAAAAAAGGGACATGTAGCTGTGTTTGAAATACAGACAGGGATGCCTTACTCGGTAGGAATAATTTTTACTGCATTAATTTGAATTGCTACTTAGTTGGAGATGAAATCTCTTTAAAGTCTGTAGGAACAGTCTGTGCAGCAGTGGCAAGCCTTTCTCAGTGTCAAGTCTCTTCTCCAACTATATAATGTAATGCTTATGGAAAGCCTTTGGCAAAGTGTTGGTGTGAACTCATGCATCAGCTGTTCATATGGAAGGCTTGCTAATGCTACTCAGATATAAGGCAGAAAAACATTTAAATTTATTCATGCAGACCAGCTTCCAGCGTCTGCCGTTCTTGTCAGCGAGCTGTATGTAACTTAAAGATGTTCCCTGCACTTGGTAGGCTTGCACAGAAAGCATCTTCTGCCAAATAGGCACTGTCCATCTCTTCACATTTAAAATAAAAATCTAATTTACGTTTGTTTTTAAACAGACACCAAATCCTTCTGCAAGTGAGTTTATTCCTAAAGGAGGATCAACCTCCAGGCTGAGTAATGTATCCCAGTCAAGTATGTCTGCCTTCTCTCAAGCCTTGTTCTCTCACCCCTCTATGGGAGGTCCTGCCACTGCTGGGCTAGCACCAGGTAAGTTGAGATAATGATTTTCAGTACAGTTGCTTGTTTTAGCTTACAATTATGTCAAACATAACTTTGTATAGATAGTGATCAGATTTATTAGGTATTAATGTAGCCACTCCCTACTTTAGCTCTTTATTTTAAGACAGTCTTCAAGCATATAAAAGTGCAGGAACTTGGGATTTATCTTCCAGTAGTATGGAAATCACATGGCAGGCTGTGAAAACTGTTTAACCACAGCAGCAATGAAATTAACTCAGCCTAACTTCCTTTCTCTTCTTGAGGAAAAGGGGTGCTGAATTACCAGATACAGTATTCTATGCAATTCTTGCCAGAGCAGTACCTGAAGGTGATTTAAACTAACCCTAGTCTGGAAGTGCACTGCAGTCGACAAGGAATATGTGTTCTGATTATCTCACATTGATCTGCTCTTTTGATTTGTTTCTGGAGTATATAATCTATAATTAATTGTTGTCAACATTAATGAGTATATATGAGGACTTCAAAAATTTCAATTTAAAACAAAAAGTGGAAGATAAGCTTATTCTAAATTTATTTGACTTGCAAAATAGTGTTGTTATTGTATGTGTCATCTGTAATTTCCCTTTTAAGACTAATTTATTACTATTTCCCACATTTAAAACTTACCAAAGTGTTTCTTGCAGTCATACAATTCTGAGTGAGAAGATTTTTTTTTTACACTTAAAAAATTCAGTCTTTTCATATATATTTTGGACTTCTGATTTTTGAAAGTTGGCTTAACTTCAGATTCTTTAGCAAGTTTCTGTACTTAAACCTTTGGCAATCTCTTGCAACAGACAAGAAGCATTAGGTAGCTGCCAAAGGGCAGAGGAGCAAATATTCTAAATGTTTGGATTTTTTCAAATGGTACTGGCAATTACCATCTATTAAACTGAACTTCAGTCTTCCCTGATGCCAGGGGATAAATCTCAGGGTCAACGTGAAAGAAGCCAGCACTTAGCTCACATGTTACAGCTATTGGAACAGGCTGGGAAAGTGATTGATGCTTCTGCTGACCAAATGAACATGTTTCAGTACTGTCTGATTCATACTGTATTGTGCTGTACAGTCTTATTGGAAAACTGTTGTGTTTATATGCCTCTCAGCGTTGTCACCTGGATTGAAAAGTGTATAAAGGATTAAATAGAATACAGTAAAATGATCTGCTTTTGGAAAGTGTCCAGTGGGATCTCAGAGGGATCCTTCACAGTCCAATTTCTTTACTATCTGTAAGTAATACTTGAAAGGATAAGTAACACTGTTAATGAAAGAAGGTCATACAACAATTTGAGCTCCTAGAAGTATAGATGCCAATGCTGAAAACTTTCTACGTTCAAATACTATTGTTTATGGATGAGAGGGGTGGGAAAGTATTCACAGGAGCTAACTTCAGGCAAAAAAGTGGGTATAGTTCAGAGTAGGGATCTGGGTTGGGTGCTTTTAATTTCTCTAGAAGCTTCTTTTTCTACACTCAATGCAAAAGTCTTTGAACCTGAATGTCTTGTGTGAGTAATACTAATATACATAGATTTTTATGTAAATGATTTAGCTGTCAACGGAATTGTTTGTGGTTGTATTCTATTTCCTGAAGGTGAGTTAGGAGGTGCTCTTTCTAAAAGATTAGGTTCTTAAATAAGAAGGCAGTATTTATGTGGGGAAAACCTCACCATTTAGGTTATACTGGATAACAGAATAAAAAAAGATATTTAAATATGTTACAAAATTGTCATTAAAAATATTGTTGGGGTTTGTTAGCTTTCAATAAGTGAAAACAAATTCAAATGAAACCCATATAAAGAGTTTATAAGAATTTTCCTTTACATAAAGATAAGTCTCCTTCCCGTGAAGTGGTGTATATTCTCCAGTAGAATAACTTTGAGGAAATCTGTAAGATAGAAGCATTTGCATGAGATTAAGATTGCTTATAGTAGCTTACAGGGTACTGGAAAAAAATTCATAAGAAATAAGGAATAATTTGTTAAAAATTCTATAGTTTAAGTTACAAATAACCAAGTAGGTAAATGATAACAATCCTTTGATTTCTATCATAAGGATGGAAAAAATTCTTTCACATCTCCAATTTCTGAGATTTTCCCAAAGGCAGGTGTAAACCAAAACCACTTTTGACATCTAGTATTTATTAGGTAACTGTTCACAAAATGGATCGTCCTCGGAGAATATTTGTTCCACCTGTCATATCAACAGTACTGCAGAAATGCTGGAAAAAGTAACTGAAACCTATATACTTTTAGTAGATAACTTGTTGTATCCACTTGACATATCCTTTGGGGTGTAGCATGGGAGAAGGTTACTCCTACTTTTATGTCTCTCTATTTAGGTAAGTGCTTTCTAACATAATCTCAACACAGAGTCAGTCTCCATCTCAGTAGCCTTTAATAGACATAGTGAGATAAAATGCGACTTACACAAATAGCTGGAGAAAATTGTCCTATTGAAGAGCTTTGAACAGATCTTCAGCTTTTCCAAAACTTTCCTTAAGCTCCTTTGGGTAACATGCTAGTTTTGTTCCTTCCATTCCTTTGCTAGCAAACACATCCTGTTTATCATCCATATGGGAAACGTAGTGATTTGCTGATGGTCTTCAGATAGTACTTTTGCTAACAAGCTTATCAGAGTAATAGAGCCATTAAAACATTCAAAAAAGGATATGAAAGAAATTAATGAATGTCAAAGTGATAAGACATCGTTGCTGTGTTACACTTGAGAGAGAGCAGATGTATAGCCCCCAGCAGAGACTTGGCTCGGGTTTGCTTAGGCTAGGTTATAGCTAGAGAGTCATGTCGTTTTCATCGATGGAATTGACAGCAAATTGCTGTTGCTTTTATGTTTAGTCCAAGGTGGGCTTTGAACTTACGGAGAATGTAAGAGATCCCCATTCTGCTGCCATTGTGAACCTGCAGGTTTAGCCAGGAGTGCAAAGGTGATGTGTTTGTATCCAGTCGACACATCTCCATTCATGATGGGCTATGAGATTGTAGATCTCAGAGCTCATCACCCCAGTTGGAAATGGAGCACTTTCACCTCAGGTGGTTTGTGGGGCCTAAGGCACCAAGAGCTTGCTCTGACCACCCTTAGCAAATATGGTGCAGCCGTTCTGCTGAGAAAGTTCCACAGTCATGCCAGAATAATACAAAAGAGGAAGAAAGCAAAAAAATTATAAAATTAGTTTTATCCCAAATAAAATTGAGGAGTAAGAACTTAAGACTCTAAAGGTGTTTAGGGAATTAAGCAGATTTAATTGGAAATACGTGGCTATAATGCCAATGACCTTATAGAGAGCTTATAATAAAAAAAAATAGTGAATTTAAGGGTGCTACTTGAAAAGATGTTACTGAAATAATCTGGTTTTATTATTTACTTTTAGTCATTCCTTAAAATGTGTAGCTAGCAGTCTAGAGTATCTGTAAAGTGCAAAACTGTAATAGTGATAAAATGGTAAATGCTTCACTTTTCATCTCTAAATGTGTTAAAAACCTCAGATGCACAGATAAAGTGGATGAATCAATTTGTAGGTAAAGGTAAGAAAGTATGTATAGA
This sequence comes from Hemiprocne comata, assembly GCA_020745705.1. Taxonomy (NCBI): domain Eukaryota; kingdom Metazoa; phylum Chordata; class Aves; order Apodiformes; family Apodidae; genus Hemiprocne; species Hemiprocne comata. The sequence goes on along the minus strand of CM036586.1, from coordinate 195,292,658 downwards.
ACATTTATTGGATGCCTCTTTTTTAAAAAGTGTTTAGGTTGTAGGCCAGCTTAGTGAGCCACATGAGCTCAATGAAATCCTGCTTTGTTAGGTTATAAACTTCCATTGAATCAAAAAAACTGTAGACCCTGAGTCCTTAATGGGAGCTCATGCTTGAAGCCCTTTCTTTGATCCTGTTAGTCTGTATAAATTCTCAGTTTCAAAATACAACCTGTCTTTTTAATTCAAATCTGTTGCATGCTACAAAGCTTTATCAGAAGCGTTAATCTCATAAAATATCTAGGAGGACTGTCTCAAATGAATTTGAGAATCTACCACTTCCCTTTCCTCAGTCACAAACATCAAAAATAGAAAAAAAAAAAGCAAGAAGTTAAAATATAATAAAAAGGGATATATAAATATGATATTTTTCTCTACCTAAAATGAAAGTGGTATAGTTAGCCTGTATGGTCACTGTGAATGTTGTGAAAAGACCTTCGAATCCTGCAACCCTTTCTATGTTGGTATGATACCATGACAATCATATATACCATGACACCATTTTTTAGATGTAAATAATTGTGAAGTGAAATAAGGCCTTTCTCCTTGCAGTTTACCTTGCAAGATAGCATTTGACTTCATTAAGGGTATAAAGATTCACAGAGACAAGGAATTGAAAGCCACCTTAATGAGAAAATGTCTCAGGAAGGACAGCTTGAAGCTGCTTTTTAAGAACAATTTGACTTTGCTTTTTTACGTTTGTCTTAGTACTTCTCTTGGCATTTGAATTTTAGTATAGGGGAATGCTAGACTGTCTCATACGGAGGTTAAAAATGTGATTTTTATTTTTTTTTTGTGAGGGACACTGGTATTATTTTTATACATATATATATAAAAAGAAATGGCAGTTATTCAAACCCTATTTTTATTAGGCCTTTAAGTGAGCAAGTGTTTATGTAAATTGTGCTATTGAAAACAGCTTGTCTAACTGTGCGAAGGGTGGTTCCATATTCACCACACTGTTACCATCATGTGTTCATTACAGACTTTCTCCTTTAGTATGAGTCAGTAGGAGCATATGTTCACCTTTCAATACAGCCATTTTCTTTTCCTTTTCTCTGTTTTGTTGTGGTTAAATATTAATATTAGTAAGGTTTTAACTGATTGAAATACTAATGATGTTGGTGAGATCTGCTTGAGTTTGTGCACTCAGTGACTTGCTTCTGTAAGTACTTAGCTATGCATGAATTTCACTGTATTAAGTGTTTTTTTTCTTTTTTATGTGATAATGGCCTTTTAATGGTTAATATTTATTTAGACTCTGCAGAATTTAATGCAGGTCTCAGAAGAATCTATCATCTCAGTATTTGCTGCCTCAGGCCCTGCTGCAGGTACCCCCTGCAGCAGTAGCAGCAAATTTCTCAACTTGTAGTATCTTTTTCTAGTAGTATAAAACCAGATGGTACTCAAGCTTCTCTCTTATTTTGAACTTAATATGTGTGTTGGCAGATGAGAAGCCTGTGTATTCTGCCCTCCATATGATTTTCATTGAACTCCCAATGTCCTTCTAAAATCAGACCTAACTAAGGCTGGAAGGGTATTTAAAAGGATTTGTATAACTGTTCTCTTTCAATCTTGCATTAATACCTAAGCAAAGACATTATGTATTTATATTTGTAACAATTCTTTAGCAGGAATAATTTTTTTTTTAAAGTAAATCTTACGGTGGAAGCCTTTTGAAATTGTATCTGTAAGAATCACTAGTGATGAATTATTTTATTTTCTGAGAAACTTTCAGTAGAAATTTGCAATGTAATTTTAGCGAGATTGCAAGTCCTCACTTCCATTTTTAAGATAAGATTTACAGTATCCTGTGTCTTGTATGCACAGGTTTTTTTTTTTTAACATCAAGAAGTCTTCAGTTAATTTTTTTATTGGTATTTGAAAGCTGGTGTTTTGGGGTTTTTTTTGGGGTTTTTTTCTGGTTCCTACAGTTGAGTATTTTCTTGAAATAACTGGCTTCAATAAACTTTTTTTAATCTGGTAGAGATTACATGCTTGCAAAGACTTCAGTTAGTACTACGTTTTATTGAAATAGAGTGAAAAAGACGTGTCAGTAACTTTCCTTAGATGAAGAGAATCCCTTGAACATCATAGGCACTTAGAGAGCTGCTTCGCTTTTATGGCCATTTTCATTAGCCATCCTTCAAATTTTAATAGCAATATATTGTTTCTTTTGAAATTGCTTCTCACTGTGGATTAAGAATGCATTCGTGTTTTAGTCTTCTGTTAAAAAATGCGACAAACTATACAGAAGCTATTAAAATATTTGTGTTACTCCATCACTCAAATCAACTTTTGACTTAATGGAAACTTCCTTTCTCTTGTAGCATAAACCAGTGCTATCACAATGAGTAAAATTTTATGGTTATACAGTTGATTTGTAAATGGATTATTCGGAGATTGATTATGTTACCAGTAAGAAGTACTTTAAACATTCACATTTTATTAAGCTAATAATCAACAAGCAATTATTCTACAATATTGGTTACCTATAAAGTGTGTGTACACACACATGTATTAATATAAAGAAAGGTCTGGCCCAGAGAAGTGTAGACTCTTATATGTTTCTATTTCTCATATTCTTACATTTTTATATTTTACAAAATGAATAAATGATGCAACTAAAGAGAAAGGTGTAAGATTCCCTTATGGCTTATGTTAAAAAAAAAATCTTGTTTGTTTTGTTGGAATTACTAAATTTTCAAGAACAAAAGAAATAATTTTGTGGAATTAATATGCATAGGTTTTGAGATATCAAAAAAGTACATAATTGGATCTAAATGAAAGGTTACAAATATCATGTTAATATAATTAGTATAATATAGCTTCAAAGTAGTTTTTCCCCAACTGCCAATTAAACTACTGATACTAATATTGTTTATTTGCTTTTGTAGTCTGTTTAAAAAAAAAAGTAAATGTAGGAGGGATGAAACTACTGTAGCGACAAGACAAGTGTAAAAATACTCCTACATGTTACCAGTGATGCTTATTGAGAACTCCTGCATGCAATAACTCTTGTTTGAACTAGCTTTTGGTAACTAAAATGTGTGTCTGCAAAAAGAGTTGCTCTTGTTTTTCTTACTCAGAGATTTGCTTAAATCATTTCCACTTATAAATGGTCTGGTAATCACAGCTTATAAATGAAAGTAACTGAAGCAAATGTCTGAGTAATAACTAACTGAATTCTTAATTAGAGAGGAATTCTCAGCTATCTATAGAGCATTAAATGTAACAGTTGTGTCTCTTATGTACTTTCAACAAAAAGAATTTAGCATGACTGATACAATTCTGACTAGAATTAAGTTGGACTAGAATTAAGCTAAAGAAGAGAAAGTACATCTCAATCTGAAGTGAGCAGGTTTCATGGGTGCTCTCCTGTGTATTACTCTGCCTAGATATTTAGGATCAAATAGTAATACTAGGAGTTTCCTTGCCTAAGGGTAATCTCTTCCTCGCCTTGGAAGGTTTCTTTGACATCTAAACTTTTTATAAACAAGTATATCTGAGAATTCTGCCTACAATGACTCTTGAAGTAACTCAGCTAGTTTCTTGTAACTAAAATGCATGTGTGGGGAAAAAATGTCACCCTTGTTTTTCCCCTGCTAGTGCACTTCATTTAGAAGCTGAGCATCTCAAGTTTCAGTTGAGTTTCCTGTCTAATGTTGAACACCAGTCAATGAAATAATTTGAAATAAATTTGAAAATCTCAGCATGAATCCCTAACAGACTTAATATTCTGAGAAGTTACCTATCTTTGCATATCAAATAGGTCTTTTGGAGGATTTTTTTGTGTAGGAATTATGGGAAAATACAACGTAGCTTCCCTGAAATTATTAGCAGTAGCATGTTGTGTGTTCTTTGTGTGCTGTAGTTACTGGAGATCTAACTCTAATGTTGATAGCTGTGGAGTTGGTTCTAGTAAAAGTTACACATGAGATTAGGTGAAGTGAGTTACAGCTTGGCAAACTCCTTTGACTACTTACGTAACTGTTATGTAAACATTCACTTACAGTCATTAATATTTTGATTTTTTGCAGTTTATTTAACTCATTTCTAGACACAGCATCAATTTTATTCAACTCCCCTTTTCTGATACTTCTACATCTTTCATTTCAGTTCTTCATGTGTAGATCGTGAAGTTCCCAAGCTGTTTTTCTCTGAACTAAGCAAAATTTTTTTGGAAAACACCTGTTCAGCCTTGCTCTAATGTTTTACCTCTTAACTCTTCATATAGATGTAGCAATCCTTAAATGTCTCACCTTCTCAGAATACTATTGGTAGCGAAGGCTGTTTTTTTTTCAGATTGCTAATTTTTTTATGACAGATTTGATCAATAATATGTTCTTGTGTTTCTTTAAGGAATGTCACTATCAGCAGGATCTTCTCCTCTTCATTCCCCCAAAATAACTCCACATACATCTCCTGCTCCTCGAAGAAGAAGTCATACTCCTAACCCAGCAAACTATATGGTGCCTACTAGTGCCTCTGCTTCTGTTGCTAATGCTGTCTCTCAGCCTCCATCTACTGGCCAGGTGATCCAGAAGGAAACAGTGGGTGGAACAACATACTTCTACACTGATACAACTCCAGCACCTCTCACAGGAATGGTAGGTTTGCTTTTGATACAGAAGTGTGTGTTGTTTCCAGATGCTGAATTGGTTGATACTACAGAGATTATTTGTAATACTCTGAAAACCTTATTTTATATGAAGAGTTTGCCTTTTAATTGTTCCAGCTACTCTCCAAAATCACTTAATTTTAAGGACCAGATTTTTTAAAATGTATTTTTAATGTAGCTCTGTGTAGGATTTTAGTTTTTTTCATACAGCAATAGAAAGAAAGCATTTTATGTGTATCTCAGTGGAGGCGTACATAATAAGCAAACATCAAAAACTCAGGTTTTTTTTTCCTGATAGATTAAATAACTTACATTTACTGTGGAGGGGAAGAGGCATTTCAATATGTTAAAATAACCATGTACATACTTACACTTTTAAAATAACTAGTTGTGAGTATCACATACAGAAATCGTAATGTATCTTTCGATATATTTGTAACACATGCTGTACATATACAACTACATAATTCGGTAGTTCTAACTAAAAGGGTGACAAAACTCTTTAATTTTTCCTATCCTTAAGGATTTTTAACTGCTTCTTAAAATATTTTGTTTTCAGGTATTTCCAAACTACCACATTTACCATCCAGCTGCACCTCATGTTGCTTACATGCAGCCAAAAGCAAATGCACCTTCTTTCTTCATGGCAGATGAGCTCAGACAGGTAAGCTGATAGAGAATTTAAAGGAAAAGAGTGTATTTTAGCAGATAAAAACCCAAGAAAATCGCTAATAGTAGAAGAGAAATAGCCACTTAAAATCTGTGCAGTCAATTTTCCCTGTGGAGAACTTAAAAAAAAAAGTTTATAAAGATCAAGTCCTGTAATGGATGGAGAATGACAGGAGGTGGGGGTGGCTTACAACATAGAATCACAGAATATGCTGAGTTGGAAGGAACCCATCAGGATCATCAAGTCCAACATCTCTGACTGGAATCTAATTTGCATCTGAATTTACCATTCAGCTAAGTATTCTTACTTCTTGTGTATTGTTTTGGTGTGCATGAGTTCATTTATGTTGCATTCCTTTAAACTGTAATCCTATCCAGTTTAAATTCTTTGACTGGAATGAAAGTGTATGCAGGTGTTAGATGGTGAGCCCTTCTCTCAGTGGTGGCTGTGACTGTTATTTATTTCAGCTTTACTGTAATAGGTGCCTCTGTCAATGCTGGCTCTATCTAATGTGTCTTCTGCAGCTCCTTCCTTCAAGTATTCATATATTTTGCCATTAACATTTTCAAGCTAGTGATCTTCTACCCCTCATCCCCCCACCCTGGCCACTTGCATTGATTCCCTATTTTAGTACAAGTAGCTGGTACTGCAAAGACAGTGTGCTGTTAACTTATCAAAAATGAACCGAATGTTCATGTTCAAAACTTGACTTAATTTGTTCTTCAGGAACTGATTAACAGACACTTAATAACTATGGCCCAGATTGATCAAGCTGATATTCCTGGTAAGTGTTTCTTATAAACTAAACTGTGATAGTATTGTTTTGCAACAATGTGTATTCACCAATATTAACAATATCTTCTAAAAAAAGCCACCTGTTTTTAATTTTTCATGAAGCCTTAATCATCAGTCTGGGCCGTGGTGAATTAACCATATGAAGTATTTCAGAAATGAGAAACATGTTTCTTTTTTTTCTTGTGTAATTTTCTTGTTATGAAACCCCTTAATGTTTGGGAATACTTAAAATTGCTGAGAAAGGAAAAATTGTCAAGGCAATAATGCCTCATGATAAACAGGATTGGATTACTTTGTACATATTTGGTATTCTTTTAAAGGATGCATATAAATTAGCAAGTTAGTTTGTTTTGAAGTTAATTGGCTGATATATCAGAGGTTGGGTATTAGTTGTCAGGCAAGAGAAGCGTATCTTTTTAATTGTAGTTTGGCTTTTGGAGAATATACAATTGACAGTGTTCAACTTGGTTGAAACAGATTGCTTTTTTGGTTGTGTTATCCTTGCTTCTTAAATGTGCATTTAATGTGATTGTGTTACAGTAGAAAATGCAGTTCAGTTTGCTAATCCAGATGAAGTACAAATGTATCTCTTCTTGCAAGGGTAATCTCTTAATCTGATTTGTAAACCTTCAGTAACTCCCTCTCTCTGTCTTCTAAACCAGTGTTTTACAACATGGAAGATTCAAATTTGCTTTTTTGTGATGAAAACAGGGTTCTCACAGTCTCTATGGACATTAGTACTTACTTATGAATCTGTGCAGGAAAAAAACACCATAGAAAGGTCATTTAGAAAGGTGAATTTTTAAGGCAAATGAGAAAATGGCAAAAGGAAATGTGCATCTCTGATTTTTACTTGGCATAACTCTGTTTCTGAAGATAGTTAATTATTTTATCTCTGTGAAATCTCTTCAAGGAACCTAGATATTTTGATTAAAACAAAAATAAAGATTTTTTTAACCTTACATACACCTAGAAGGTGGTGCAACAATTTGCATATTAATGGCAGTAATTTTAATCCTCTCTGCTACTGTAATAACTTTCTCAAAGTCAACTGGCCCCTAATGCATTTCTGTGTATGAACTGATTTTAGCAGTTCCTGCAGAAGTGGACAGCTACCACAGTCTCTTTCCCTTAGAACCACTGCCACCTCCCAATCGGATACAGAAAACAAGCAACTTTGGGTACATTACATCATGCTATAAAGCTGTAAATAGCAAAGATGACCTGCCATATTGCCTTCGGAGGATACATGGTGAGAAAAATTGAGTTGTCTCAATAGGACTAGCATTTCTAACTATGCTAGTCGTATTTTAATGTCTAGTTGATCTGAGTTAAGAAAAAAATGTGAAATAAAAAATTTCTCCTCCAAATCGCTACATTTTAGACAAGGGTTTTGTTCTTTTCTAGGTTTTCGTCTTGTTAACACAAAGTGCATGGTATTGGTTGACATGTGGAAAAAAATTCAGCACTCAAATATAGTAACCTTGCGTGAAGTGTTTACCACTAAAGCATTTGGAGAACACTGTAAGTTTTTTGGGTCTTTTCTTCCCAACTGATGTGTTGAGCCTTTTTTCTAAATATGCTTGAGTTAGTAATTGTCACATGTTTCTATTTTTAAGCTCTTGTGTTTGCATATGATTTTCATGCTGGAGGAGAGACCATGATGAGCAGACACTTCAATGACCCTAGTGCTGATGCCTATTTCACAAAACGAAAATGGGGTAAGGAAAAATACATGATCATACAATACTTCTGTAAACCATTTCCAATGCTTAAGCAGTAAATAGCTGGTCAGAAATTGTTGTTCAACTTCATTTTTTAGCTAATCAGTTCTGTCATATCATAGTCTGATTGGGATCAGAGAACTCTTCTTCCCTTTCTGTTTATAAAATTTCTGAATATATTTTTTTAAAAAAAGACAAAAGTATATCTAGAGTTCAAAGTTACAGTTAAAGTCTAACAATGAACAATTTACCTTTCTGGTCACATTTGACTTTAAAGTGATTTGCAAAATTGGTGTCAGTTTGTAAGGCAATTACAAATCTCTGACAGGGAAATAAGTTTGAATGGAATTGGGAGCCAAGAACTCTGGGATCTCAATTGCAGGTCTGTCACCAGGTGACACCTGACACTTACTGGAAATGTTTCCAGTATTGTACTAGACATGCTATGTCAATTTGATTCTTGCTGTTCAGGTACCCTCTACTTACGTTTTTTTTCCGCATAATGTATTATGACGACTAATTAGACAGTGTTTTCGTTAATGTTTTAAAATGTGAAGTACTAGTTGAGGCAAGAAATGGATTGAAAAATCCCTGTAACATTCTTTTCAGACACAAACTTCACATCATAGGTCTGATTTTTTTCAGATTTACACTATGGCTTCAAAGGAGTCACTAAAGCTACATCTATATTCATAAATAAAATCTGTCGCAGTTACGGAGTCTTTGGCTCATCAAGTTGCCCGGTAGAGCTCATCCATGTGGCTAAACCCTCTTGCCCTCCAAAACAGTATGCTGCCAATCCTACTGCCTGTTACATCCAGTTCATGACCCGTGCAGTCCCACGAACTGCATCCAGGTGTTGTCTGGAACACAACAGCCTGGTTTCATGCTGAGAAAAAGAAATGATCACAGCTGAATGGAATCACAGAAAGGCTTAGGGTGGGAAGGTACCCTTGGAGCTCTTAGCTCAACTTCCTGCTTAATGCAGGACAAGCCTTGAAATTAGATCCAGCAGTAGGGGTGAGCAGAGGACTATGACCTGGCCTTGTTTATTTTATTGGAATAGATGTTCACTAAATGTCTTTACGCTGCCAGTGTGTAAGGACAAGCAGAAACTAAGTTTTCTTCTTTCTTGTGCCTTTTGAAATAGAGCCTTAGCTGTGAATTCAATCTGTTTCAAAGGTTGACATGGAAAACTTTACTTGGCTTATCTGGTAGATCAGAGTATAATTGATTGGTAGTGTGTGGATACATTCAGAGGCTTGTAGATCCCTTATATACAGAATAATTCCCACTGACTTTGCACTGAGCTGACCAGTATAAGTGAGGTTGGAACATGGGTTTCACCATTGGTTTTGGTGGTAATAGCTCAGAGGAAACCCTAGTTTGACTTACCATATCCCATGGCAAGTCAAAGAATGCAATTAGAAGTTCAGTGAGCCTGATGTTAAACTAATTTGATAGGACAAACTTGGAACACTTAGTGCCAGGTTAATGACTGTTACATGCAGGGCTAGACTTCTGAGTGTCTTCCACCCATGGTTTTCAATTTCCATATAAATTGATCCTTGTTATGTTTTATAACTCTCTAGAATATTATAGAATAATGATGTCTGTTCTAGAAAAATAATACAAGCTATAGTAAAATTCTTGGGGACACATTATTTTGTCAAACTGGTAAAGAATCAAATTTGCTCCTATAAAGGGCAGTCATGTCTCATGAATCTATTAAAGTTCTTTGGAGGAAGATCTAGTAGATAAGATCTTGGGTTTTCAATTAAGTCCATCAGAGTCTCTAAAAGAAACTGAGTGGTGATGAGATAAATGTGAAAATCCTCATCTCAGATAAGAGAATGTTTAGAAGATTAAGAGTGAACAGTTGATTTTCACAGTGAAAGGAGATCACTGATAGAGTCTCACAAGAATATGTGCTGGGAGTCGTATTTCTTAACACATTCACTTACTTGCGCTGAAAATAAAAAACGGTCTGTCAAAGTTTGCTGATAATAGCAAATTATTTTGATTCTTAAAAACAAAGGCCAATTGTGATGGATTGCAGAAGGATCTTAAGACTGGGACTCTTGGCAATAATCTAGCAGGTGATATAATGTAAGCTGGTGTGATTGAGGGGAAAAACATAACTAAACATAAAATGATGGCCTTGGTTATGATTGCTACCACCCAATAATAGATCTGGGGCTATAGTTACGTAGATAAGGAAAGTACTGTCCTCTTGCTGAATGGCAGTAAGTAGGAAATGGATTGTTTGCAGATTATTAAGAAAAGAGCAAACAATTAAATGAAAGACTTTGTATTCAAGATGTGAGTGCATCACAGAGTCCTATTTGTAGTTGTGGTCCTCCTTACACATTTTGAAGGGTGTAGAAGACTGGCACAGAAGTTGAGAAGAGGTGACAGGGATGATCAAAAGCATGCAATAGCTTCTGTATGAAGAACAGCAAAGTGGAACAGTACTTTTCTTGCTCTTAAAGCTGGATGGGAATATAATTGGATAAAAATGACTGGAATACAGGTGTTGGAAAAATCATCAGGAATAAAGAGAAAACGAGTAAGCAGCAATAGCTGGCTACTTCTTCCGGCCTCGAACTAGGGGCTGAAAAAGGAAACCAGCCAGGTAGCAAGTTAATTAAACCATGGAACTTTGTCACCAATTATTGTGGACATTTGCCTGGGTTCAAGGAGAAAGTGAGATTACTCATGGAAGAGAAATGCTTGAGGGCTGTTAACTGCAAAGACACTCTCTCTAGCTTAGGAGTTATCTGAGCTGCAGATGATTGGAGGCCAGTAGAATATTCTACTTTTTTATGTTCATATGCTCAGGTATCTATTGCAAGCAGCTGTTCTGATTTTACAGTGTGTGTCTTTGAAACTGGTCAGTGGACTATTGGTGCCATTTTTTACCTACAACAACTTCCTTCTATAGACAGAGATGATATTTGAAACTGGAAATAGACACTGATTTTTTGTTCAGCCAAACCAAAGTATTATTTAATAAAAATGAACTGTTGGGGCAGAATTTACAGGGATATGTAAGGAAGAGAACTCTCTTCTGCCTGTGGCACTTCTCATTACCTGCTCTTCCAGTCTTAGATAAATTAGAAAAAAAACACCTGGGATTCCCCAATTTTGACAAATCTTTCTGCACATCTTTGCTTTGGCCTTTCTTTTTTTGATAACTGCTGCTTTCTAGTCTGGTCCTCAGTAGAAGGAGCAATTTAAGAGAGAAAAATAAGATTGCATACCTATAACTTGATTTCTCAGAATTGCCTGCCTTCACAGATCCTTTCTCCGTCCCCTCACAGAGTTTCTTGGCCGTCTGCCTGCCTAGAGGAGACTCCCAAGAGAAGCAGGGGAATGGATGGAAGTTGGGTACTCTGCAGCATGAGGCCCAGATTAGTACAATTGCTTTTAAAGGTTTTAGGAGGCACAACACTGTGAACCTGATCAGTGAACTCAGAGAATTTGATTTCAGGTATGCAACCTTATTTATGTTGAACACTCCAGTTGGCTACATGAGACTTTGACAGTTAAAAGAGGAGGATTCTGGTTTACAAAGCTGTCTTGCATGTCACTTCTGTCAGTGTGGTCAGTCTTGTGTTTTTTTTTCTTTTTGCCGTGTTATTTACAGACACTGTTACAGAACTACTTTGGAAGAGATTTGGTATGGGAAACTAAATAGCAGCTTTTGTTTATTTTTATACTGTAAACTCATGTCTTTGTTACTTTTGAATTCTATAGAATTTATTGCTTGTTTTCTTTATGCCATGAAATATCCTCTTTCTTCAGAGTTAGAGTGCAATATCCAGTGTTGTCCTGTTGTGTTTTACTAAAGCTTCACAAGTTTTAAGATCAGGAGCCTGACTTTTCCGTTCATTGTTTCTTGGAGTACATTGACTTGAAAAGTTCCTTTTTGTTTGATTCTAATTCCTCACATTTCCTCAATACACTTTCTATTTCTATCAAAATGTCTAGACATTCAGCCATTCTAGAACTTGTTGGTTTTCTTCCACCATGCTGATATTTCTCAACTTCAGATTATAGTACACGTTAGTGCGTTTATCTCTGCAGAAGTGAAGTTCTCCTTAAATTAGCAAGTTAACCCAAAAGTACAGAAATTTGATTCTAAACAGTTCAGTAATTAAACAGTAAACCACATTTGGAATGTATGCGTTTTAAAACTATTGGCTAGAAAATCCTGGCAAATTATCAATAACTGTCCTCTGCTGCCAGTAAGGTTTTTTTTTTTGTCCAGATGATTTTTTGTAGTTGGCAGAGATAAGCATGCCTTTGATATATCCTTTGGTCTGTTTATTAAAAACACCCAGTGTAATTATACATTGGTGTACACACTTAATAGTAGTTTTCAACACCACAGATTCTGCTTTTCAGCAAGCAAATACTTTCTAATGAAGACAGCCAAGTTTTCTGGACCTTGTTTTCCTTTGGGAACATTAGTAGTAGTATGGAGTGCACAAAATGTACTTCATTGCTGATACAATTTTTAGATCCCTAGTTGCTGAATGTTTTTTTTATAAAATGCTTCTCCCATTGACAAAGGAACAAATTGTGTACTTAGACTGTGATCATGAGGAAGAATATATGAATATTGAAAGTCAATGTGATATTGAGGACAAAATGTGAATCCTAAAACACCTTTGCCAAAAGCTGCGTCTTTTTCAAAGTAAATTAAAGTTTTCAGTATCTTTAGATATTTTTCCAAAATGTAGTGCTGCACTGGTAGTTCAGAACCTTTCTGCATGTTGAAAACTGAAATGTAAAACTGAAGCCCAGGTTTCTCTGGAGAAGGAGGAGAAATGAAGGCTACTGCATTTATCTTACTTTTGGTACTTTAACTCAGGAACACCAAGCAAACACTGAACAATTCACAGTGCTCAATATAAAAGACTGATTTACAGGCCTGAGAGGTTCAATTTAGTGAGTAGCTAAATCTTTCATTTGGTTTCTGAGTTTTTTTCATGCCTGATGAGAATTGCTCTTAGCATGCTTTTGATAGTGTTCTGATGATGTAAAACAGGTCCTGCTGCTGGTGGTCTCTGCTCTTCCTTCCCACCCTGATACTATCCCTGGCTTTATCCTTGCTCTGGGGAACTGAATTTCATTTCAGTTATTTTTTAAGAAACAGAAGAAATATACACATGCCAGTGCAAGGGAGACACTTCTTGCTTGGTGGAGAATATCATGCCACAGAATTTAAAATAAACTCAGTGACAGCATTATTTATTTATTTGAACCCAGCAAGGGAAGATAATGGATAACCTGTGTTTTCGGAATGGCCATTCTTTAATTTTTCATCTTCTCCGTTAGTGTTTGTTTTGCATCTCAGAGCAATCAAAGTAGTGGGAGAGTCTGCCCTCTGCAATAGGTGGGAAGAACATAATCTGAAATTCTGCATGTTGTAGCTTTGGATTCAGCCTGTGCTGGGAAGCCTTTCTCAAATCAAATATGAAGCATCTGAAATACCATTTTTTGGCATAAAGTAATTCTGATTGTTTTTGTAACATGTTCATATATTCTTGCTACTATTTTCCCACTGTGTTCAGTATGTGACAAGCTTTCCAAAGCTGTTTGTGTTTTGCCTGAAGAGTGAGCTTGTGGGTCTCATCTCCTTGGGACCTTGCTCAAGTGCCATCTCTGGCAGGCCTGATGGGCCTTCATGGGGCATATTTTGTAGTCAGCATTGCAGCAAACTGAGCTGCTCCTAATCTTGTTTTGAATAGACAAATATGTAAGAGGGCATTTCAAAGCTGATTCTTCTCTTCTGCTGTTTGAGCTTGTACCTTTAGTGTATGGGAACACAGGCTGCAGCCAATCAGCCTGAAAGCAGCAGCCTAGATTCAGTTGTAGCCACAAGCCAGTCTTTGCAGTAGTAAAATGATGCTGTTGCTTGAGATTTTCTGATAGAGGGAAGAAGCTGTGTTGAACTCAGATCTTTCAGCTTTTCAGTGTGTGTTGAATATTCTCCCGGTTACTTTGCTTTATCTGGAAATTAAAGGGCAAGCCTTGTTGTTTTTAAGCTGCATGTAGAAAAATAATGCACAAGTTTTGGCTTTTCTTTCTTGTTGGGATATTATAGCAACATTTTTATTCTGGAAATACTTATTTCATACAGATGTGACTGTCTTACAGTGTCCATGCACATTCCTGTTAAGCATATATTACGCATTTCTGTTTACCAAATATGAAGTGTATTCTATAGCAAGTAGTAACTAGATGAAGAGTCTCTGCTAATGAAGGAGGTTTATATGGATAACTGTAAACTAATAAAGGAGGATATACACATGATATGTCGTATATCATGATTTTTGTCACGCTGAAGAAGAGAGAATCATGAGGAGAAAAGTTTGCTATGTGAGACTTGTGGTATGCTGGTTTGTGGGAAGTGATTTGCATAATGATTCATCAGAAGGCCAGAAAAAACAAAGAACATCTCATTATATTCAGACTTCAGTAGACAACCCAGGCTTACTGCTATTTAAAGGAGACAGTGTCCTGATCATTATAATCTAAACCGAAGCACCTTAAACCTGAAAAATGAACTAAAATTTAAAAGCAAAAAAAGCCCTCAAAAATGAAAGCTAGGAACATTCCCAGCCCATAACCCCCAGATCAGTAAAATTTCGAATTAAAAGTTATTTGATCTTTTTCACGTTAACTCTCACATATACGTGTTTGTGTGTACACACACACACTCTCTCTCTTATTTTGAGTAAGTGCACAGATATTAATGTGCTCCTGTAGGGAGAGTGCGATAAAAAAACCCCACAAAATGAAACAAAAACCAGGGAACTAATGTTTGAAGGAGAGGAGTGCAGTAAGTTTACAACAGAGTTGGATGCTTAAATTATTTTACTGAATACTAATGATATTACTTGTCTAAAAATTTAGCAAAATCAGTACTGAAGCATCCTCATGAAATGCCTGTTATGTTTTGTAAGGTTGAGATGCACCTACTGTGGATGTATTTTCTTCTCTTCAGCTTTGTGCCATGCAAACAGTAGCAACTTCTTCGTATTACATGTATCTTACAGAAAACTGATGTTATTTTTAGTATCTTTCTTCTTCATCTCTGGCTCAGTATTACTCAGAAAAAGTTTGCAATGTAGAATTTTGGTGTGTGTTTGCAAAGAATTAGTTTTACTTTTGAAATGAAAGGAGGGCTACAAATCTGTTTAGTAGGGGAGTGGTGGATTGCTTTTGTAGGCCCATTGGACAGGGGTCATGCAATGATGGCGTGTCGGGGAGTCAGGTCACAGAACATACATGAAGTTTTGTTCAGTGATGTTTAGCCACCAAACTTTCCTGTCTGATTTGTTCATGTAATTTGAAACTAGCTTGTTATGTTGTTTTATCAGGTGATAGAAAATGTTTCATTTGTAAGCCTTCATACAATAAAGGAGGTAAAACAGAATCTGTTGCAGCTGTCATGGTACAGGCTCATTGTTTCAGAATACTGGCAGTTTCACTTCTGAAATACTTACATATTTTCCTGTACCACGCATTTTCAGTGATTTGTAACAAGTGCTCTTTTGGATTATTCATCCTAAACTTTAAAACATGAAAGTGAAAATAATGATACCTAATGAATTGTCAGCATTTAAAAGTGCGGCATTCTTCCAAAAAAAAAAAAAAATCCAATCCAAACAAAAAAATCCCCAAACCCAACCATTAGAGCACAATAGATAAGTTTTTTGAGGACTGTTAAGAGTTGACTTAAATTACTAGTGAATTAATTCTATAATTCAAAATGTGCTAACTTTAGTTTTATGTAGTAGCCTTTTTTTTGATGCTTACAACGTTTTGTTTCTAGGTCAGCATGATGGACCTCTACCACGGCAGCATGCTGGATTGCTTCCAGAGTCTTTGATATGGGCCTATATTGTGCAGCTCAGCTCTGCGTTACGGACCATTCATACGGCAGGACTGGCGTGCCGAGTCATGGATCCAACAAAGATTCTAGTAACGGGCAAAACAAGGTAATGAAAGTGCTCATTCTCACCGTGCACTGTGATCTGTGCACCTGTTACAGCAACAGCAAACTAGAAAGATATATTTAAACATATTTCAGGAAGACTTAATGCATTATCCTCAAAGTACTGTTCAGGTCCACTCCTGACAATTTAGAAATCCGTTGATTTATTTGTAAACTGAAAACTGTCTGTTGCGTTTTATTGAATAGTAAAATCAGTATTTTCTGCTTTACAGTAATTTGCTAAGTGATTTTTTTGTAATATCAAAGCATTCAATGAATGATAGAGGAAAAATCGAGTAACCAACAAAATGTAATGACACTTCTTTTTCTCGTTCCTGAAGGTTACGAGTTAATTGTGTTGGAATCTTTGACGTTTTGACATTTGACAACAGTCAAAACAATCCACTGGCATTAATGGCTCAGTTTCAGGTAAGACAACAGCACCATGGTTAAGGCTGGTGACTTGGCACAGGGACTACTGAAAACTAGTGTGATTCCTTTTGGAAGACAAATATTTTAATTAAATGGTAGCCCAGTATATCTATCTCTAAATAACTGGTTTTTTCATTACTGATATGATCTTGGTTCTGCCATGCATTATTCAAATTTGCTTTTAGTTTAGAAATGTAAATGTTCATTTTGCTATCTTTTTCTTCTAAAGTTTCAAGAAACTCATCAACACGTTGAACTATTAGTATTTAACAAACTTCAGTTAGAAATGGTTGGAAATACAAATTTCTAAAGGAAGGAGAAGAAAAAACTTAACACTTAGTGTTAAAGATCAACAAATAATGGTTCAATAATAGGTTTAGCTCTGTTTTCTCTTTTGTTATTTTAACAGAAGTAACTGTTGAATACCTGTTCACAGATGAGTTAGAGGTCTTTTAAATAACTAAACTTAGGCCTTTTTCTCACTCCTGAAAGGTTCTAGTGTATCTTTAGTTTAGGCTCCTAGTTTTTCCATGCTGTCCTGGTGTCCTCTGGAATGTGGACTCTACATAATTGCTGAATTAAGAAGAATCCCTTCAGACTTTAAAAAACCTGTTCCATAGTTATCTGGCGCATCACCTTGTACAGGAGTGCCTCTTTTCTTAACTACCCCTCAGGATAAAGTGCATTGCTTCAGCAGTTGCCACGTACCCTGTCCATGCTGGGAGTGAAAGACTGCAGTAGGGAGTTGGATTTAATTTATTTTCATTAACTGAGCTTATTCACTCTGAGAAAATTGATCATTCAGAGTCTTCCAGTAATAAATGAAATTTTTGAACTTTGGCCAGGCAGAAACTAGCTTATTGGAGACCATGTCCTAGAACATGGCAACTTTTAAAAATGATATTTGACTACCTCAAAGCCATTTTCAACATGCTTTGAGTACATCAAAGAATTTCCCCCCTGCCCAGTGACATATCAGTGCGCTTTTGGTAATCATTTTCTGGGAAACAGCTGAGAGAAGATAGGAAAACATGCAAGTTTGGGATTCCATGCCTAAAAGTGTAATGAGATTTTCTTTTAAAATCTAGATCCTTTAAATTTCTTTTAGTTGCAGCTGGGAAAGAAATCCCCCTGAGATATTATGGTGTTCAAGTAATTTTAAAGCAAAACTTTTAAACTTGAAGGTACAAATCTAAAAATACTTGCAGGTACATGCATCTGTCAAGAGCATTTACCACCATAGTAGCCCAGCTCTTGGCAAGTAACTTGCTTGATAGTGCCTGGTTTTGTTCAGTGGGGATGTTTTCACACGTTTTATACATTATTAGTATCCAGATTGTTCAGGTATCATGGTGAAACCAGAAAAAAAGTAGCATTCTTAAACATGTCGTTTGGAAGATCTAAACTGGAGTAACAAAAATAGTTTTGCCTTCTTTTTTGTCACTTCCTCTAGAAAGGCTAGGCTGTCACTATCCATTTTATTCCTTCAGAGATGATGGACTAAGTTCATTCCTTGAAATTCAGGAGGCATTTATCATCCTCTACCTCTGTGTGCCTTAGCCAGATAAAATTACAAAATAACAGCTGCTGCTTGTCCTTGTTCCTCTCGATCCATGACACAGTTCCTGAATTCCTCTGGGACTCCTGTGACTGTTAAAAACGTAGGTTATCTCTTGGTTTACTGCCCAGCTAATATGCATTTCCTTGTTGCTGTCTTCAATGGAGGAAGGTATTTTTGTTAGTATCTGTCACTTTCTGGCTATTTCCCATTGTTAATATGGATAGGAAAGAGTTTGGCCGGAACAGCGAGGGCCTATGTAAAAGGAACGCAATTGTTCTTTACAATCTGTGTTAAACACAAGAATTTATATGATCATTTAAGAGTCAAATAAAGGCAATGATAAGGGAAGCTAAGAAGAAGTAAATGAAACATGAATGGTTGCTTACATTAAAAAAAAGGTGTTAAACCTGTATAAATTCCAGCACATCACTTCCCACACTCCAATCCTCAAGTTCTGTGCCAGTCAATTACAAGATACAGATGGGAAACCTAAAAATGGTAATGTAGGAAACAATAGAAAGGTTTGATACGTATTTCTTTATTTGGAATAAAATGAACGTGAGTCCTCTCATACAAAATGAAGAGAAAACAAGTTTTATTGACTTAATGAGGGCTGTAAGGTTACATTTGCTCCATGTGAATATTTTTAATTTAGCAAACCAAAATAACTTTCACATACACCTCCCCAAATTTAAAGAAACTAGCTGAAGAGTCATCTGAAGTATTAATTGACTTTAAAAAATAAATAATAAAACTTGGAGGAACTCGAAGGGACTTGTAAGTGCAATTCCAAAACTTAAAAGGATAAGCAAATCCACAGAATTGTAGAGTGGATGGGCTGGTAAAAGCAGTGAAACAGGATAAACAAAAAGTAATGTCAGTTTCAAAGAATTTATGGAAAATATATCTTGTAAAAGATAAGATTTATTTGACTAGCTTACATGTCTGGCTGGTAAACCCAAGTGTATAAAATGCTGAGGTATCTCCAGGGCATTTGGCATAGTAGCACATACCTTTTTAAAATTTAAAAAAAAATGCAGAAGGGAAAAAGGGTGCCTATTCAATTAACTTTTAAATTGTTCACTGACATTTTTAAAATTAATTTTATAGCAGGGAGACATTAAGGAAGAGGGCTGTTTCTGAGTTTATTGCCTAGGGGCTGGTTTTTAGTCTAATGCTATTTAATGTATCTATCAATGAACTAGTGATGGTGAAAAAATCTTGGCTAGCAAAGCTTTCAGGAGATAAAAAGATAGGTTGCTACAGTTATGAATTGTAATGTTAATTAAATGGTCACAAGTTGCATGCAAGGAACCTTTTGGAACAAAAGGCAGCCTGTACTTAATAAGGGGTAAAGCTTTTCCTTGAAGTTGAGAATCAACTTAGTGTGACCTAATAGTCACTGTTGATAGTTGCTGTAGCAAAAGTCTTCTAGCAGGTCTATCAGGCAAAGCATGATACAGAATACAAACAGGGAAATTATTATGCCTAATGTTGGTCTGTACCTCAGACTAGCAAGGCTACTGGGTAGCATTTATTTTGGTGTCCCGCCTCCAAGGAGGTCTGGTAGTTCTTATGGGCTTCCTTTAACTGTTCTCTGCCTAGAAGCAGGAAGAGCTGAATCTGTTGATGTTTTCAGAGGGGACATTAGGGCTTAATAGCCATATATGGATTCCTTCCTTACAGAAAGGATGGTGTAATCCAGCTTCTGGGATGTTGTGTACTCTGCCTTGCATGGATAGAGCTGGTCAGTGGATAGTAGTTTTTTTCCCTTCTAAAATAGGAATCTGGCCTCCATACATCCTGATCTTTATGGGTCCCTTCTGACTCAAGATATTCTAGGGTTCCCCTATCACACAGGAAAATTACTGCCTGTCTTTGTGCACTTGTAAAACTTCAAGCATTGGGCACTGTAATGACATTTTCTTTCAGGGATTCAGCTGTCCATAAATAATGAGACAGCTCCAGAGGTAAGTGCAGCTCACTCAAAATCTGAATTGTCTTGCAGAATTACAAACATCTTAAATTGGTAAGACTCTTTAATTGAGTCGCTGTTCAGTACTGTAGCGGTGTCCTCTGCGGCTCAAATGGACTACTTGGTAGTGCAAGCAAGTGGGTTTGCACTTGGGATCCAAATGGGATTTGTTGCTTTGGTTCATTTCTGTTTACCAAAGTGAAAAGGAATGCTGATACTCAGGAATTCCTGGTTCCTTAGGAAGTTAAATCTAGCAAATATCAGTTCCATGTCCTTCTCCATCACTTTGTCCTTATTTCTGTCTCATTTTCCACATCTTGTTTCTGTCTTAGCTACAAGAGCACCAGACTTTTTAACTTGTGCTATGTTTGCGTATCCATGTTTAAATTGTGCTGCTTAATCATGCTTGGTATGGAAACAGTGGGGGTGTTGAGAGACTTGGAAATGTTTTCTTTACTCTGTCCCTCAACATCTGGGAGACGTGACTGCAGAGAAAGCTCTGCTCAGCTACTGCAGCCAGAGGCAGCAAACACGGTCACACGCTGGGGGGAAGAGCTGTGAGGGGCTGTGGTGTGTTCCTCACAGCAGTTTTCTAAAGCTGCCAAACTCTAAATGGAACTTTGAATGTTGCAGTGCCGTGAAATTTTCAGCCTTTCTTACAGGAAGGACAGAAGGTGTGTTCCTTGTATGACTGTGTTCTCTGCTGAACAGCATAGCCTTACCCCAGACTATGGAGCTGAGGTTCTTGATAATTAGTAGCTTTCACCTTTTCACTTTTGCAAAAATGCCTTACTTTCTTAGAAAAAAATACTAAATTTGTATTTCTAGCTGACTCTTAAATTCATTTTGAGTCAGGCAACCAGCACAGAAAGCTGCAGGTGTTTCAAGTTTGCCCAAGTTGTGTGCGGCTGAAAGCTTTCAATGGAAAGAATCAGGAAGCTTTTTGCTATGAATGTCATTAGGCTCCTGTTTTTAGGCGTGAGCTTTAAAATCTGGTCTAGCTTTTCAAAATATTTTCTGGTGGCTGTCTATTTAAAATCGGCAGAATTTTCTGTTGTGGCAAAGCAGCCTGCACGCAGTGTTCCTCTTTTAAGAGCAGTTCTACATTTAGTAACTCTAAGGATTTCTTCATAAAATGTGACACTGCTCTATTTATGAGCCATATAGGCCTGTTGCTGTCTGCTTATTTCGGGCAGCTCATATCTTTTCACACTGGCTATCAAAGGTGAAAATCTTTGAGCTCTTTGTTAAAACAGAAACATAATTTGCTGGCATCTGGTGTGGATGCTGGTATGAAAAGCTATGAGTTCAGCAAAGGCTGTTTCCGTTTTAACAAATAGCCCTCGATAGGTATTTCTGCATCTTGTATTGAGAAGACTTGCTCCATTTGCCACCAACTCCTTGACTCATCAGGAGTGAGCAGGTAGGTCGTTAGGAGAACCTTCTGCTCACTACACAGGAGTTGATCTCTAGTAATTTCCTGAAGCCTAAACATAGGTAGATTTTAAGCACTCCAAGATAAATACAGTACCTGGAAATTGCTAGGTATCAGGACAGATTTTTCTCTGTATATTTTGACTACTGTAACCTGGACAGTCATACTGAACTGTGATTTGAATAGCAGTTATTTTAGTTGCTCAAATTCTTCTAAGATTATTGAATAACTCTCTCTCTTCAAACACCATTTAGTACCATAGGTAACATTAATGTATACTGAGAATCGCATCTGTTTTGTTTTCCCTGTTAGCAAGCAGATCTGATCTCCCTGGGGAAAGTTGTGTTGGCTTTGGCTTGCAATTCTTTATCAGGAATTCAGAGAGAGAATTTGCAGAAAGCAATGGAACTGGTGACAATCAACTATTCCTCGGATCTGAAGAATCTGATTTTGTAAGTTTGCTTAATCTGTTAAGGGAAATTACTACTTTTTTAAACATAAAAATGAAAATGTCACATGTAATTTTTAGATGCAAGTAAGATTACAGATGTAACTACTGTGATTGAGTTGTCTGCACAGTCAATGGATCATTAAATATTATAATTCAAGATTTGTTTGTATAATGTGTATTTGCATGGTGTATCTAATAAAATCTGTCCTTTCTTTATTAAGTGCAGTTAAAGCTCATAATAAGAATTAGGAGCTTGAACAAAAGCATTTTAAATTGTCTTAAATCCTGGGTTTCACTGCTTAGTATCTACCATAGCAATATGCTAATTTTATCTTACAGTTCAGAAGGTGTTGAGAAATAGGCATGTTGCCTTTTTGACCAAAGGGTTGAGTGCTGGTTTTGCTTGGCTGCATGTTGTTTTGAGTTGTTCATTAGTATAGTCAGCCTTTCTCCTCTTGCAACCTAAGAGGGAAAAGTAGAAATCTGTCCTGTCCCTCATTTGAAAAACAATTGCATGACAATCTGAATCTTCATCTTTTTTCGAGTGTGTTCTTGCTGTTGGAGTGGGTGAACTATGCAGTACACTCCAATCTTGAATACATCATGGACTGGATGTGTACATGCAAGTTAACACACATTTTCTCTGTTAGTATCTTTTTAAAGAAATGCTGCAATTGTCAACTTTGTGTATGAAATAGACATCAGGGTCAAATCATTATAAATGTTAATAGGATGATCTCTCTGGTATATGCAGCATGTTTAAGTAATCTTTTTGGGAATGGGGATATTTTGGCAGGTATTTGCTGACTGACCAAAACAGGCTTCGCAGTGTAAATGATATCATGCCTATGATCGGTGCACGATTCTATACTCAGTTGGATGCTGCTCAAATGCGAAATGATGTTATAGAGGAAGACCTTGCAAAGGTAAGTAATTCAGTACTTCCTACAGAAAGATGTCAGTATTTCTACAGCTGTACTTTAAGAGGGAGTATTTTCTACTGTTCTTGTTAGTTTGTTTAGCAACCTAAGTAGTCTGCCTTCAGACTTGAGAATTCTGAGCTCAAGGTATTGAAAGTCAAAAAGCTCCAAGAACTACTAGTTCTAGGTTGTCCTCAGCTGGGGACTGTTACTGAAGTAACATCTTGCTGTCTAACCAGCAGTCTTGGGAATGGATGTTGTTTATAGAATGGTTAAAAAGTAGCATCCTGAGTAAATAAGACCGTGCATGTCACACACACCATATCCTGTAGTTGATGCTAGAGGTTACAGAACAAGAAATGTTGCCTTTAAATTCTTGGCTAGATTTGGATTACAGTGTCCCTTTACTTATCTTGTATGTTTTCCTTTTCAAATGAATGCTGGAGGTAAAGGTTGTCATCCTCAGCTTCCCTGAAGTGTGCACCTGTTGCTGTGGGGGTCTGGTTAGTCTATCAAGTTCAGTCAAGGTATCAAGTGCTAGTTACTAAGGAAATATGTACTTTGTCCCACGTTAGTGTGTATTTAATTGTCTGCTCATCAGAAACCATTAATCACAAGATTTCCTAACAAGACTGAGAAGGAAAAAGCTGTAGAAGAGCAAGGTGGCCTACTTTGGGTGCAGAGTCCGTCTCTCACAATATGCCACAGCATTCAAAGCCTCAGTTTTTCAAGTCTTCTAATCCACTCTGTAGAGCTGCCCACCTTATAGTCTACCAAGCCTGCAGAGAGGCCACCTGGAGATTTAGTGCCAGTGTCATTGCTTACTGACTGGGACTCCGAAAGGCAGTGGTATTTACACAGATGTGGTTTTGGCTTTTGTGTGTTTGGCTACATACAAAAAAATTATTTGGAGGTTATATAGACCTCTGCTAGCTGGACAAGGTAAGTTTTCCCTGTCAGTTTTGAAGTGTAGCTGCAATTGTGGACCAAGGTATTCTGCTGTGTTTTCTAGACTCGTAATAGAATTCTTGACCAACCCATAGGTTGTCTGAGGTCAAGCTGTTATCACTTTGACCTACTTTATTTACTCAGCTGTGCACAGTAATCTACTCCAGACTGAATTAATTTGAAATCAATATGATCATGAGATGCAGCTCAGCATGAATAATGTTGGAGAGCTGGGCCATTGGAGAATATGAATAATATCAGGAGAGAATCTTTCATGCCAGCTTTGAGCAGGTTTTACTTACATTATTACACTGTAGCTTAATCTTAAGCTAGGATGTAACTCTTTCTACTGTATCCTAAGTGAGATTAAATTGATTTTTTGCTTACATGTATTCTAAGCATCTATCATTCTAACCTTCTGTCTTTTCTATGAGTGTGTTCTCTTTGCTTTATCTCTGTTGTTGATGGACTCAGAATTTACACTGTTTTAAGACTTGAATTTTAGCTTTTTTTGAAAAACTTGTTTCAAAATTATATTTGGAATAAATTGTAATTTGAACATTAGCCTGATATTACTGTTACTAAATATTTCCTAATGGCCTACAAAGCATTTCTGAAAAACAAATCTGGTAAATTATGTTCCTTCTCATCTTTACCTGAAATAAGGTGGTGTACTCTATACTTCTACAGGTCTTGCTAACTGTGTGTGTATATATATAAACACTCTTCTTGTTTACCTTACTGTATTTTAGCATACCTGTAAGTATAGGTTTCCAAGAGACTAGACTCCATTTTCCACAAAGAAATTGCCTGATCCAGTTCCAGCTGGGGCAGCAAGGTGTCTTTAGTTGGTACATACTCACATTATAATTTGAATATGAAGTTTTAAAATGAGCATAGGGCTACCAATACACAATATAATGCATTAATATCTTTCTGAAAAAATATATCCTGTTCTTACATTAAATAAATCACTGTAATTAATAGTGCTTTATTGACGTTACTACTGTATATCTTTGCAAATAAGTGTCTTAATTTTATGTTTAATAAACTTTAATGTCGTCTTTCTTGTTTTCTAGGAGGTGCAAAATGGAAGGTTGTTTAGGCTTCTAGCAAAATTGGGAACAATCAATGAGAGGCCAGAGTAAGAAATACTTGTTTTCATGGTGTAGAGCATGTAAAACCCAGTTTGCAATGCAAGATTTCTTCCCTCATAAATTTAAGCTAAATTTTTCCTCATAAATACCCCAAAGAAAGGAGTATTTAAGAAGCCTCGAGAAAACTAAGATAAGCAACTTTGACCAAAATATTAAATAAAGTAGAAGGCTTACAGTTAGGGGTGCCAAAGTTTCTTCCTTTTTTTAGCATGGTTTCTCTTAGCAGACTCTTGTGTGTGACAGTAGTTTTGGAGGAAATCCATAGCTTGCTTTGACTGTAGCAAACTGTGTAGAGTGGATATACTCGGTTTAGATCGAAGTCATGTGTATCTGTGGGTTTTGATTTTTCTTAACTTTCTGAGCTTTAACATGAGCTTTTGTTTTACACCAGGTTTCAGAAAGACCCAACATGGTCAGAAACTGGAGACAGGTATTTACTAAAGCTCTTTCGAGATCACCTTTTCCATCAGGTGACAGAAGCGGGTACTCCTTGGATTGACCTCAGTCACATTATCTCATGTCTTAACAAGGTACACTGTACTTGGGTTAGCTTTTAAAAATCTGTTTGGGTTAACTTTGCTTGACATAATATTCCACTACAAAGTTAATTCTGTTGATTTAACTGATGGTTATTTTGCCCGTTTTGGATGAAAACAATGTATTCACTAAGCTAATATTTGAACATTTATGGATATTTTAAATAAACTTAGTACATTAATATTAAAACTTGGAATTCAGTAATATAGCATGAGATACAGTATTAACTTCATCCTAGAATGCATTGAATACTGTGGATAAGCAATGCTGGTCCCTTTATGCTACTCTGGTCTCTCAACACAGCATAAAGGATCCATAAAAGCCCTTTAACTGGGGGAGGTTTTTGCTGATACAGTTATGACAGGGGATGGTTATAAGGCAAGAGGATCATTTCCTAAACTGTGAGAAGCAGAGCAGGAGATAAGATGGCACATTAGAAGGGAAACTGCAGTGGAAATTTGTGAAAAATCCTTACCATATAAGACAGTGCTGGAAAACTTCTGTGACTTAAAATGTTAAGTCCACTTCTGATAACTTCCCAAGCCTCTCTAGCCCTTTATTCTCCAAGATTGGTTTAACAAAGCTATTTGCAGTTTTTCAAGAGCTGCACCACTAGCAGAATTCTAGCTGAGCACTCTCATGGTTCATAGCAGGAGATGTGAGAGACAACAGTATCTTCAGTAGTTGAAGAACTTGCCTTGCTTCATAAATAAAAAAGTACATGAGCTGATTATTTTTTTTATTGGCAGATCAGCCTTCAATTTAATTTACATTGTTTCACCAAAGTTCAGTGATTCATAGGAGACTAAGATGCTGCTTATTCTTTTTTTTTTTGTATCTGCTTGGTCATTCCACTCACTCCATAGCAAATGGTGATGCAGACACTGACACTATACAGTTTCAGTGGGTAATCTTTTCTAGGATTAGGATAGCCAACTTTCTCTTCCAGAAAAAATTGAATGTATTCGGTTCCTTTGATATGTAATGACTGACTTAACTACAGTTAAATCTTTTTAAAAATTGTCAGGGCTTTTAATCTCCTATTAGATCACTGCTGTGCATTTCTTTAACCTTTTTATCTTTCTGGTTGGTGTCTGTAATCATTTTAAAAAGGACATTAAAGGGATTGAGGCTAAATCAAAAAGAAAGCATGTTGATATTCAAATAGGCAGTGAAATGTCATCATGATTTGAAAGCAGTGACCTGTACAGTACTGTAGCAAGAGGGGACAGTCCTGAATTCATAGGTCAGGTAAGAGATGGTGTCAAAGAATGCCTTGTTCTATAAACGTTCATGGCTTACCTTTTTAAACAGAGGCTCTTCTCTTCTGTGGTTGTGGGCTCAGCACACAAAAAATGGAAGGCTTACAGAGCGTGACTTTGGAAATACACTCTAAAAAACACTTCTGAAACTGTAGTATGCACCAGCAGAAGGGGCTATTTGGGCTTTCCTGCTGCACTCCAGAAGCATTCCTTTTGAATGAAAACTACTCTATTGTTTAAAAAATCCTTTTTTTTTTTTTTTTTTTCAATGTGGCATTTTGGGGATCTTTTCAACTGAGATACTGATTCATGCCTCCACAGGAGGAGAGAAAGCAAGCCATAAATATTGATGTTTCTAGTTAGCTATGTGGCTTTCTTAATACAGGCCTTCCATATCCTAAGTTCACTAAGGTAATTCACTGATTCCTTGAATGATTCTAATGGGAACAGTAGACAGTATTTCACTAATACCTTCATAGTGATAATATTTTGGAATGGGTGTTGGAAAAGAGAATTGTTTTTATCCTACACTACAAGAATTAAAGGTTAATTGGCTTGCTTTCATACTTCTGAAGCTATTGACAAAGCTGGAACTCTAAATTTGGGAGGTTCCAATTCTGTGGGTTATGCTCAGAACATTATTTTAGAGGACAAATGCAGGAAATTTCTAACTTGTGTAGATCCAGACAACAGCCCGTGGAACAGTGACATTTAATTATTTTTCTGCTATTCAGTACAACAGTATAATAGTTTTATTTAATTCTGCGGGGGTTGTATTTCCAAAGATAATCTCCACAGTGTCATATCCCACTTGTTGCTGCCCCACCTTCTGTATTGGAACAAGAAAGCTTGTGTCAAGTATTTTGAAATATCAATATGTCTACTAAAAGAGAGCTACAAAAGTTTAGCTTTTTATGGGAGAGTCTGACAATCCCCCATTGATGAACATTTCTTGCAAAGTAAGGATAATATAAGATAGTGTTGGAAGGGACTTTGTGTAAAGTAGGATATTTCTCTATTCCAAATTAGGATTTACTGGTACATCTCTAAGGTACATAGTGTAACACAGAGGTTTTTAATATTGAATTTGAGAAGCCAGAACAAAACATGAAAACAAATGTGGAATCAACTTCAGTCTTTAACCCCAAATTACCTATTTGCTTATGGATTACAATGAGCTCATTTTTTTTTTTTTTTTTTTTTTCCCACTCCTAAGAGTAAGGGATTAAGTGTGCCATGCAGTTTAGGACCTAGTTTGTTTACAGTACTCCCAGAAACAGGTTTGGGTTTGTACTGGTTTTCAGACTACCCAGGGCTGGTCTATCCATTATTTCATTTTAGAGTGTGCAAGAAGTAATTTACCTATTCTACGTGGAGACTTGTGGATCTTGTGTGCAAATATGTCAAATGTGGTTTTGTTCATCAGGGGCTGTGCAGAAATTTTGCTAGGCTTTACCCACAGGGGAAGATAGCATTGCAGGATTATTAGCTTTATGGAAAGGGAAGAAAAACAATGGTAACCTAGTCCAAAGGTCTGGAATGTCCATCAAAAAATGACCAAAATGTCTCGATTTTTTTGGCAAGTACATTGTTGTGGTGCAGTTCAAATCTGCTGACACCACAGAAAGGAAGGATCTGAATGGCACCACAACAATGCACTTGCCAAGAAATTGATTGCTGTTGTTATTGGGGAAATGTTTTGCCATTTCTTTCACACTTCTTTTATTTTATCTTTTGCATTCTTGTTACAGTTAGATGCTGGTGTGCCAGAAAAAATAAGCCTCATTTCCAGAGATGAGAAGAGTGTACTTGTGGTAACTTACAGCGATTTAAAACGCTGCTTTGAAAATACTTTTCAAGAACTGATTGCAGCCGCAAATGGTCAGTTGTAGTATTTGCTGAAAGCATGCAGGACATTGCTGAGGAACTTAAACGATAGCAAATTGCACTACAGCTGAATTATTGTTGTCATCTCATTTCACATTTGGGAAACAAACAGGAGATGAGCAAAGCTGCTTGCACTTCAGTCAGGTACACTGTTACTTGAAGGGAAGAATGTTTCACTTATCCTAGAGCTAAGGCTGCCATTGGAGGCTTTATCTGTGAAGAATTTATTTTAGATTAAGGAACACATCAGGTGCATGATGTTCCTGCTTTTATTTTTTTCCACTTGTATATGCACTAATTTTAATTTTTTTTAGACTTTTCTGATCTCTGAAGTTTTGCCACATTGTATACTTAAGGGAAACTCTTTGCAAGGATATTTCTGGGATACGTTTTGTCACTGAGGATATAGCAAAATTTATCCATTTTTTTATATTATTTGCACCCAGAATAGCATAAAGGACCAGGTAAATAATTTAACAGAAATTGTGTTCTATTAATGACCGTTTAGTTCGTAACCTCTGTAAAAGTGTGTTGTATGCAAGCTCTGTATGCCACCCACTGTCAGCTCAAAGAAACATGAGAAGAAGAAACTTTTTTAAACCAGTCAAGTGAAGTATGGGTGAATTGACAAAACAAGAAAGTCCCCTGTCATTCGATTTAAACTTTGTCTAAGCGAAGTGACGAAAATAGCATAATGGGAAACATCTATAATTTAAGGAGCATATCAAACTTGCTCTAAACACAACCAGCGCCTTTTAAAAACTGTTTGTATGTTTTCCTGCTAGTCAGAAGCATTTACATTTATGCAATTTTTTTAATAGATTTTTTTTTTAAAGAAATTGTTTAAATGCCTGAAGTTTCAGGAGTGTATTACTTTAGGTTATTTACAGTATAATTTTTGTATAAAGTTCTGTTCTTTGAACCACAGCTTTATTATGGTACGCTACACTGGATACAGATACAAAGACACTGTTAAAAGAAGATTAACTAAACACAGCAGTTGTCTGGCATCAAGAGCTTTTCAAGTTTTACAGCCTGAATCTGGAGGGATAATGATCTGCTGTGCCTTTGCAGTCACTGCTTAGCCCAAAGTAATATTACTTTTGATAATACGCAACATATGAATATTCCTGAAGTAATTCAGTCTCAAAAGTGGAATTTTCCTCCTCAATTACCTTTATAATATTTGGACATGCAGTTGTCTCCAAACTTGGGTATTCATGGGATTTCTAGTTAAACACCTACACTTTGATACCGAAGACTGCCAAATATGTAGGAATTTCCTTTCTTAAAGCAGTAGTGAAGACTGTATCTATCCTTTCCCAGCACTGAATGTTTTAATAGCACTGGGTGCTCACCATGAAGAAAATGTGGAAACTCAAAAGGTCAGGACAGACTCTAAGCACTTGCAACTGATGTTACTGACATCAATTTTAATAATTCTCGATATTTGTAGTTTTCAGAGAAGTTTTTAATATTTCTCTGTCCACTTTTTTAAGCTTTAAAATGATTCTCCGCCTTGAGACTTGCATCAAGAAAAAAAGCAACTCTCTTCACATCGAAAGCTTTGAAGACTAGGGACATGCTTTACACATTTTAGAAAATGTGGTTGAATCCACATTAGGTAGCATCAGTTGTTGAGTTTAAAAATCGATTATTGTTGCATTTGATCGAATGAATTTTAAAAGGAACATAATGTTTAATATTCAAACTATAACAGTTGCCAGAATGTTCTTTTTAATATAAAAGGAACAGGAACTTTGAAAAGTGAACATGCAAAACAGTCTTTTATCATTAGCTCATGTATTTGAGGAAGAGCAGCTGTCTTTTATATGTTTTTTGACAAATCATATTGTAATTCTTTTGTACAAAAAAGAAGTACTTGTATTCTAGAAGAAATATGAAATGCTTAATTTATAAGCGGGCTGAGGTTTTTTCCAGTATTGTTTTCTTTGAAAATGAAAGGGGATCATCTGTTCAGTTGTGGGCTTTGGGAACCTTTGAAAATTTAATTTGTGGACCAATATTTTGTGAAAGTGTAAGGCAGGGGTAAAATAGGGCTTGAATTCTCATCCTTTTTAGACCAGCACACCACCCTCTGCAAGACATGTCTAAATTGCAAACCTGTGTGTATTTGCATAATGTCAGTTTGCTTCAGCCCCTAATAACCTCAGGACTTGGTTTAAAAATAAAAAGGTAGACAGCTAATTAGTTTTCATATATAATGTCAGCCAGAAAATATTTGGTGTCAGGTAATACATATAAAAAAAGTTGAGCTTTGTTTTCTATTTATTTTCTTTGGTCCATATTTGGGAATGATTTGAACAGTCTGAAGTTGGGTGTTTTTTGGGGGAGAGCCCTTCTACCCCATTTTAATTCCATTTAGTAGGTTGTCCTAAAGTTGTAGTTTGAACCATTCATAGGAAGAACTGTGTATCTGTATTTAAAAAGAAGAGCCACCGGTATGTGCCCTCCCAAGATGGGAAATTTAACTCTGACCTTCCTATTTTTTACAGCTAAAAGCACAGAAGGGACAACCTTTGAAATCATCTGATGTTGGTCATTTTAATTTTTGTACCTGTTTTAAATTCTGTCGCTGTATTTACTATATTGTAAATATTTTGTTGAGGGTACCTATGTATCTTTGATTTGCCCTTGTTTCAGTAATTCAGGTGTCAACTGCTTCCCCTAAAAAGCACCAGTATGTTAAGTTCTAATGTCATGATCCCAATATGTGTTACTCATCTTTAATCCTGTTTTCATTCTTCATGTGTACAGCAGTATTTTTAATAAAGAATACCAGAAATAATGTGGCCTTATTTTGACAATGTGGAGTTCTGAAGTTGGAAATGGAGGTTTCCAACTTTGGTGCTGGAATTGTGTTTCATTCTCTCAGATTTCTTTTGTATTTGCTCTGTCCACAAAGCAGCCTTGAAACAATCATGAGTCACAAAGTGTGTTTAGTGTTTGTCACTTGGAGTGTATCAGATTCCTGAAACTTAGATGTCGTTGACTAGAATCATACTAAAACATGTTTCCTTGACTCCCAAGTCAAGTCCCATCTACTTCTGTCAGATCAGGTCTGATTTCCTAGACAAGACTTAATTTTGAAAATTCTGTTGAAGTACCCTTACTTCCATGTTTTTAAGCTTTTTTGCCCAATAACAAAGTGTATTAATTTGAGAACTTGCATATGGACTTGTCTCAGCTTCCTTTCCCAGAATTTTTTTTCCTGTATTGTTAAACAGCAAAGGTGAGATGATTTACTGGTGGGGTAAAGATCTAAACTTTTTAGATATGCTCAATCTAGGGGATGTCAATCACAGAGGGAGCAGTACAAGTGTCTGTCGCTATATCTGCTTTTGCTGTGTGAGAAATTGCCTTCCCTGCAATCATTCCATGTTCTTCTCTGCTCACAAAACCGACCCATGGGATGGATTGTTTGCCAGATGTTACTGCTGTCCAATGCTGAATCATCTGCTGCAGCAGTCTCTGACTCTGGATTAACTCATTTGGCAGAACTTGGCAGATTCTTCGAAAAGCAAACTTTATTATATGAATTCAGCAGTCAAATACATTGTATGAAGACAGAAAATGCAAGACAAAGTAAGAGTTATTCACATCTGAAAAAAATTAGGGGGTTCATATAAAAGTAATCTTTGTAGTCCAGCTTTCTTAAATATTTATGCACAAAAAGCATATTTATATATTTACACTGTGCAAACATTTCCTCTGAGATGCATCATCCCATAACTATTTTGCTTAATTGGAGTTATGAAGCAGTTCTTTCCTTTTGTTTTGATCAAGATCAAATGTACTTTACTAAGAAGAGACAGTGCAATAGGTAATTAAAATTTAGATCTCTTGGCCAAGAAGATCTAGAATTGATATTTAGCTTAGAAGTAGTGATACATATTTCTTCTACTTGAGCTGAGTTTTGAGTTCAAAACCATATAATATGTAGCATTTTAGTTAACATATATTTATATTAGACCATGAGAAGCTGAGATTGGGCAGTAGTTCTTGATTTGGAAGATGTCAGGGCTACTGTGTTAAATGGCCAACTCTCATTTTAATGGTGCATTCAAAAGTGAAAGGGGATGGTGCATCCTTGTGTTTCTCAAAGAACATTCATACCCTTTCTGAGATGCTATACAGAAATCCATTGTGAATGAATAGTATATTTTTATTCCTGTACATATATATATGGATAACTAATCTGGATATTCAACTGTCCTCATAGAAAGCTGCCCTAACTTGACAAGGAGGTTGTCTTCTTATTTCTAAATAATCTCTTCAAACTCTATAGAGATCAAGTAACTTAAAGGACATGCAGTTTAGTAGCCATCCTGTCTTTTCAGACAGATTCTCATAAATAAAATCAGTGCAGTGTTAGAAGGTCCACAAGGTTTTGTGGACAGAGCTAGTCTTTAACATGTGTAGCTTGTGGTTTGGTTCCAGTGTGTGTGTTGGCAAACTGACAAAGTGCAAAACTTCAAGAATATTTACTTTATATCGGCAGGCTTGTCCAAGCCGCATTAATCTGTATTCCCTGTTGTCGCAGCCCTGGCTCTGATCTTCGTTCTCCTCTCTCCTTGCCAATTGTGTTTTGCAACACACGTTTGAAATTCTTGCCTTTGCAAGACTCCTCACTGTGTTTGCTGTCTGAAGCATTAAGAGCTGTATAACGCCCCATACCCACCTTGTTAATTCAGCTTCCCTGAAGCACTAACCTTCCCCCAAGTTCCTCAAAGTAGACTCTTCATAAAAGCCATGGAGCCTTGTCCGTTTGTTTCTGTCTTTTTGGAGAGTCCTTTATTTTCCAGCACTACACGGGCTCCAGCAATAGGCTGCAAATTCACCTGGTATCTGACAGCTCCCAGCTGCCTCTCCAGACTGGGACACTGGTGCTGCATCTGGGTCTGAGCAGAGGCTGAGTGACTGGAGCATGAAATACCATCCTGCTGCCAGGGACAAAACAGCAAACTGATTTTCTCTGTAATGATGACCGTTCAGGTTTTCAGAAGCACTGGGCAATTTTAGTGGCAGCTGTTGATGTTCAGCATTGGGAAAGTCAAGGCCTAAGCGTTAGTATTTTGCTATATTTTGTAAATGCTTATTGCAGTCTGTAGAAAAGCAGATCACCGAGATGAAGCCAATGATATCTTTTTAAATTTTAGGATAATTAAAATTATTTGGGTAAAAGTTTTTAAACTGACAGTGTTTCAGAAGAACCTTTTTGGATTAAATGCGTATTTAAAACTTGGCCTAGAAGTGCTTAAACGGGTGGCTGAGAATAAAGGACCACAGAGTTGTAGTCAGGAGGGGGAGAATGGCACACTCTCGTTTTCTTCAGCACCTCATTACCGTAAGTGTATCTTTGCTTGGAGTCACTGAGCTGGTCACAACTGAAACTGCAGAAGCTTCTTGGCTTGGTTATTCCAGAAAGCACCGACTCCTTGCTCCTGCTGGCACCTTTCACACTGTAACAGAACAGTGTCACTGTTAGCATATTTAACATGTACAAGCGTTTGTTTTAATGGCTTGAGCAAAGCTACATCACAAGAAGCAGCTTTGTTTATTCTCAGATGATGGGAGTGGCATCGATGCAGATGGGATTGCTCAATGGGAGAGTGGAACAGAGGACTGAAAGAGCCTTCCTGTGTCTCCCTCGAGTCCCCGTCTGAACAGAGATGCTGTGGCTGAACATCTCTATTATAAAGTGCTTGTATTCATTTTAAGTATTAAGAGTCTTGGTGCTTACAGGGAACATTTGATTGCTCTGCCTAAGCTCTATTGCTTGTTTGTGGCAGGTGTGAGGGAGTGAAACCGCATTGCAGGGCAAAGCAGTGTGGAGTGTCTGGCATCTGTGCTGCTGCTGGCCTGTAGATCTCCATAGGTTCTTTACACCTAAATGTTCCTCCAGTGAGAGCTGGGGTTTTTTTGAGCGGAAGGAGTGAAATAATGAAAGATCTCAAGCCTTTGGGCAAAACCAGAAAGCTACTAGCATAGGTGTTTGTTCCCAAAGCCTAATGCTAGCATGAATTTTTAAGATAAATGGCTGTTGTTTGTGAGAATGGTCACAAAGTCTCAGTATCTCCTCTCATAGGCTTCTACCAGAAGCAGACAAGAACTGCTGGTTTGAATTAGAGTTTTTCTGACCCACAAAGGACCAGTTATCCTGAAGACTGCCTTTTATAAGATGCCCTTTGCAAGATGTGTTTAGTGTCTTCTCTGCTGAGCCACTCTTTCAGATGCACATTGCCTTGCAGCACTTTCTCACCTGTATTCAGAGAGTACAGTGCTTAAAAGGGCCCTTTCAATAATGAAGAAAGTTAAGGCAAAGAGAATTTTCATGCTATTGTACACAGATACCAAACATTTATCTGTAGACAAAGGACAAGCCAGAGCATTTTCCATCATTGATTACATGTGAAATCCTAATGTAAACATATATTGGACTGTGATGATTAAGATTAGATTCCCTCTCCTGTAGTTTTAAAAGTTCACGGACACTCTGTCCCTCTCCATTTATAAGGTCAGGAACCTAGTCTTCGGTTCCAGAGAAGACAGAACATCTGTTGAGGGTTTTGGAGCTCAGGGTTTTGCTTTTCCTTTTAATTTGCACTGTTAGGTCTTTAAGGGAAGCACAGAACTGGTAGCACAGGGCCTTCCTTAATTAAGAAATGGAGAAGTAACAGTTTTTTAGATTTTATAGTTTCTTGAACGTCTAACTCACAAGACTGTGTGCTTTTTAAGGAGTGCGGTGTCTGTCTTCTGTCCTAATGTAAAAAAATTGGAAGCTCCTCCCAAGAAGACCACCCTGTTACATTTGTTTGTAGATGGATGGAGTTCGTGAGGAGGAACCCTCCTAATGAGGATTGCAGATGCATCCCATATTTTTATACTGCATCTATTGGCAGATGGATAAGTAATTGCCTTGGGATAAATTCCATAGCTATGTGACAAGGTTAGTCACAGACTCTGGGATTTCTGTGATGGGTTTAAAGAGAAACACTTCTGTCATTTACATTGTAATTGTCTTAGGGAGCCTTAAAATCATCATGCTTTGATCCTTTCATCATTTGGATTTTGCATCCTGAGAATTTTCTTGTTAACTAGACTTGGCTTCTACTTTTATTACTAAAAAACCTTTATACCAGTAGAGCTGCATCTTAATTTTACCTTGACTGTACTGCTGTACCTGGGCAAACACTCCACCAGAGAGCTTTGTGGGAGCCTGTGGAGTTTTGGCATCCATAGTCAGGCTTCATTTTGAGAGTGAACTTCTCTAGCTGTGGACTACTTCCTTTCCACTCTAGAAATGTAAATTAGAAATTCTGTCTAGTTAGTTTTTAATTTGGATAATTTGTTGGAGGAAATGGTTGCTGCTTTCCTGACAGATTTGAGAACTGAAGAAGGTTAGAGGCTGGCTGCAGCTCTTAAGATGCTTGTTCCAGCTCATAAGTGGTGGAGTTCTTGACCATTTTTCTGGTTAGCAGTTTGCTTTGACTCAGAGGTGTGCTCCAGCTGACAATTTTAGCTTACTTGGGTCGGGCTTTTTCACCAATACTGATGCTAGAAGAGAGTTGCAATTCAGATCCTTACCACTTGCAAAGGAGCACAGCTCAGAAGGTTGTTCTTTCTCTCCTCCAAACTTTTCTGTTGGGATCTTGTTACCTGAGGCCTTGTGTTAGTAAAGATTTATATCTTATTATGCTATTCACAGTATCACGTTTTTCTCAATGGCAATAGCAAGTCGGAAACATGCAGCAACCAATTCTGGTGTGCTCCTGACCACCACCTGTGCCTGAGGAGCTCCCCAGGGTTTGAGGTGATGCTTGTTTCCTATACTGAAACTAAGGGTGAGCCTTGCATGTTGGTGCCTTTCCCTCCGCAGCAGTGGAAGCCCAAGGAGACGAGAGTCAGTGGAGTACCTCTGCACTGTTGGGTGAGCTGGCTCCCCACTCTGCTTTTCCCCAGGACCTGGCTCTTGGGTTGGTCACATTGAGTAAGCACCAGTGCATGTACTGGCTCACTCCTGGAGTCAACCGCTCCATCCTTGGAAACATTAAAGATCAGGTTGGATGGGGGCTTTGTGCAACCTGATCTAGTTGAAGATGTCCCTGGTCACTGCAGGGGGATTGGACCTGTTGACTTTTGAAGATCCCTTCCAACCCAAACTATTCTATGATTAGTTTCCTTTGAAACAGACTCTTGGTGCACTTTTGGGGTCAGGTAGGATGCACTGGGTTTTGTTTCTTTTACCCTATGCAGTGTTTCAACACTGTGGTGGCAGACATGGCCCTGCCAAGTCTGAATCCTCTAGTGCCATGCTCCAGGGCACGCATACACCCTTGTGCTGCTCTGAAAGCATCACCCCACCTGGCAGGCTCATTTCAGATGCTTCACATGAAGAAAAAAACCACTCCGAGCCCAGTGGTTGGAGGGAGGTTGGGAGCCCTGGGGAGGCAGGCCGGCCTGCTCCAGCCCACAGCCCAGCGGGAGCAGCAAGGGCAGAGCCCCACAGCACTCTCGGCCCCTGCTCAAGACCCATGAGACACCCTCTGGTGTCAGCACGTTTCTCTGCATCTGTGTCCTGAACTGCAGTGCTGAGGGTTACAGTGTGATGGTAAGTGCTCTGGGAGCAGTTAGGTGTTACAGTGAAGGTGATCTAAATGTCAGCTGCAGCAAAGAGTGGGGTGACCCCTTCCTCATCTTGGTGCTGGCACCAGCTGCCCTGACAGTGAGCTGCTACTGCTCGTGCAGAACCTATTCTGGGGCTCTTGTTCTGATAATCCAGTGACCTGAACCATCTCTCTGCAAGGCAAGCAAGCAGAAATGTGGGTACGGGGTGGGGGGGGCATGAAGCACAGAGAAGGGTACTTGAGATGCCAGGGAGGAAGCATGACTATGCATCTGGTTAGATCAGTTTACATGTCACACCCCTCAAGGTGTTACCTTTCTACTTACTGCTTTGAGGAGTATTTATTTACTGCTCCAATTTAGTAGAGAATACTTAGCTAAGAAACTACCACTTTTAGGAATGTGTGTGCTGTGTTCATTCACATACATGAGTGCTTTTTGGCATAGTGCTACAGTACCACTTGTTCTGCTTGCAGACCAGATGACCTTGCACATCCTCAGCCAACTGTTCCATTTCCCTGAGGATTTAAGTTCTAGCAGCCTCTGTTGAGTGCAATTTTTTTTTCCCATCCAAGCATTCCTTTTCCTTCTGCAGCTGAGAATGCTCCCTAAAGCAGTTCTGGAGGGATGCTTAGGGCATGCTCTGTGTATTCTGTGCCACGCAAAGAAAAAGGCATTTCATACATTTCATTTGGGGGGTTGCTGTGTTGTCTCAGTGGCTGGCAGCAGCCTTCTGAAATGTCACATTTACATAAATTAAAAAATGGGTTAAACGACTCTGAGGAACCATTGCATCCTTTGGAGCCCTCCAATATCCACATGCATTCCAAGCTCCGTAACACCTGGCTCCTCACAGAGAGTATCTAAAACTGTCTCAATAAAGTTAAAAGTACCATAGAATTGCTCACAAGCCTCTTCTCTGTAATGTGGATGGTCAAGGCAGGAGAAAAGGTTTTACAGCATTTGTTTGGAGTGGCTTGGATCACCCCAGCTTTGCCAGACATGAGCAGTGCTCCTGCCAGCAGCACATTTGCCCTGTGCACAGTATATTTTGGCTGTGTGAGTGTGCACGCTCTCGTACGTGTATTTCTATGTGTTTCACCAATGCTCTCTTAGTCACCGGAATTTTTCTTGAAGCAAGTCCTCTCTGCCTTGACTGCACGTTTCAGCCAGCTCCAATTGTTCATTGGGACAATACTACACCACCAGCAACTGCCCAGCTGCAAGTTGCTGACAAGTTCAGCACAGGCAGGATGGCCTTGACCTCCTGCCAGCATAAGATGAACGATGGGTTGGGTCTGGGCAGTCCCCTGGGCTGGCTGAGAGCAGGGAGCTGAAACCAGCCACAGACACTGCCAGCTTCCCAGCGCTGGGAACTGAGACACCGCTGGCATTGAGAAAATAAACACTTCCCATTTATAGAGAGTTCATGTCAGTGCAACATGTTTCTTAGAGCAGCCCTAGTTCCCTGCTTGGGCAGCTGTCAGGAATTAGGTGGAGGAAGGTGGCCAATATATTAAAGTGCTTAAAGGCAGGAAGAGAAGTGAGGCCCTCACATCCATCTATTGTAAAGTTGCCACTTTAGCATCCTGAGCCCATGGGTGTTAAATGGGCCGTGCTTAGCTGAGTCATGGAAAAGAAGGGCAAAAAACAAGCACGGGGAGCCTTGTCCCAGCTGGGGTGCCCTTGGGGACTTGCAGAAACAACTGCAAATCCTTCATAGCCACATATTCCTCCTTGCCCCTACCAAGGGCTCATTTCCTATAGTTACCTGCCTGTGCCTTGCTTCAGTGCTCTCT
Organism: Hemiprocne comata; assembly: GCA_020745705.1. Lineage (NCBI taxonomy): Eukaryota > Metazoa > Chordata > Aves > Apodiformes > Apodidae > Hemiprocne > Hemiprocne comata. The sequence continues at coordinate 195,253,788 of CM036586.1, read as the reverse complement.
GGCACTCACTTGTCCAGCCTGGCATTAAGCTGAGGATCAGACTATTCATTAGAGTGCTAATAGATTATATTGGTTATGTGCATTGAAGGGGTTGAGGGTTATTTGTTTCCTCAAAGGTGTACGGAGGATTAGGTGTGGGAGCTGACTGCTGTCTCAACTGAGCAGAACACACCTCACTGAGAGTGTTTGCAGGGACTGGGGACGCATCAGCTACTTTCACTAGGTCTGATTTACCAGAAGGACCTTGAATCCTCCTTTTCCCTCTAAAATGTGAAGCAGAAGAAGGAAACACAAAATACAGACCCAAAGAGTGTCCGTTTTTGCTTGCTGCCTGTCCATGTGAAGCGTTTTAGTTCTTCCGAAACCAGCACCATCCCACTGTCTGCTTGGTAATCCTTCAAGAAAAAGACACAACCCCATTAGGTGTTACCTGTAGGAAGTTACTTTTATATTGGGTTCAATTACTCTTCAGTCCAATTTTCAAAATTGTTTTGGTTGCTTATACTGAGAGAGCTCTAGGAGGCAGATGCTGCTGGAGGGGGCCGCAGTGCCCAGGTATTTAACGGTGCCTTCACAAACTGTCCTTTCTTTGGGGTGCAGCAAACACAGGCTGTTAACACAGATACAGAGTGTTTAAAGAAAGATGTCTACACACAAAATGAGGTTTGGCCAACCACTAGTTCAGTCTTCAGAGCACCACTGTGCATTTACCACCTCCCACTGCTTAATGCCTACAACTGGGTCACTTAAAGCTTCTCCCAGTTTCTCACCCATGTTCCCCTGCCCAGGACATTATGTGTGCCCCATTACTAGACATGTCCCCAGCTTGTCTGCCCAATGACAGGATTTGTTTATACCAGGAACCTCAGATAGAAATGTGACCCATGATTCTCACTTGTGCACTGCTATTCAGCTGAAAACACAAATCCAAGGGATTTTAAGTGGCTTTCCCACACTGGTGGGACTCAAATGGGACCCTGGCAGCTGTACCTTGCAAGCCTACTGGCACCTGCCATTTCTTATCAGGGAAGGAGTGTTTGCAGCCCATTGCATGATCAGCATGGCTCTACTGTCCCCAGTTTGTAGAACATGGAATAACACCTTGTTGCAAGCACAGCTCATCTTGTATCAGCAGAGCGGACAAAGTGGAAAACCCCTTCTTGATTCTCTTTTTATAAATCTGTCACACAAATAAAAAGAAATAAATAGCATACCATTTGGTCCAAGAGTCACTTACATTAAATACAAGCGTTTCCTTGATGGGAAGCTCTTCAAACGTCTTTATGCGCTGGGGTGGTTTTATTTTGAAAGCGTTTATGTATCTGTTCAACAAAAAAAGCAGGACAATTTTTGGTGAGAGTGTGAAATGCGTAAGCAGGAAGCACTGGCTACGTCTCTGTTTCTCTAAGCTGTTGCCTGTCACCAAGGTAGTTTACACAAAAGGGACTTGTTAATCAGAGCCTACCCAAAGCTCATGCCCCACCCTTGGGGTGCATACTGCTGCCTTTTATCATAGTGCCTGAGCCCAGTGACCTGATGGTCCCCGTGGGCAGGGACACCGTGACTGGTTCATCCCTGCCCAACGGGATCCTGGCAGTGGTGGCTCAGTGCCTGGTGGGACACCCCAGCCATGTGGGGTGTCTCTGGGTGTTTTTTCCCATCCAGGTCCAAACCAGGCTATGCAGCAAGCTACAAACCCAACTAACAAACTCAGTCTTAATCTTGCTTATCTCACCTGATATTTTCAGTGCTTCCACAACTTGAGCTTGTAACAGAAAACTTTTCATTGCACAGGGGATCAGATGCAGAGGGAAACCTGCTTTCCATTGTAAATATCGTGTTGAGGGGTATGTAGTCTTTGCCTTCCTAAACACATACAAGAAATCAAAGCATTTTATTCCTTGGACTGTGCGGTCACCCCTGCCTTGGTGACAGCAAACCATCGTGACATTATTACCTGCTGGACGTTTGCTTGCAGCAGATCACCCAGCTTTTTCACCAGCTCAGAGAACCTTGGTCTGTCATTGGGATTGCTTCGCCAGCAGTCCAGCATGATTTGGTAGCTGTGAGGACAAGAGCAAAATGAGCACGTGGTGGGGTTACAGCTCACTTTGATCCAAGGCGGCACAGTCTCTGGCAGTTTGTCGTCGATAAAGGTAACTCCTGAGCCTGCCTGATCTCACAGAGATGCTCTCCGACACCACCAAGCCCTCTTACTAAAACAGTAAACTTGCCACAGAAAAAGAAAGAAATCTTCCTGCAAGACATTGGGAAGACCACATCAAAAGAATAATTTAGCCAACTAGTCATACTCTTTGTTTGGTTGGTTTTTTTATTATTCCTAATTAAGCATTAAAGCTATGTATTAGACATGTCTATTAACTGGCAATGTTTAAGTTAAGGCATCCTAAGATGACTTTTATGAATGTGTCACTTCCTCGTATTGGTCGAGCCAAGCTTTCCTTCCTGCAATAAATATGTGGAAGAGAAAAAAAAAAAAAAAAAGCAGCTCTTATCTACTGTCACTAGGATAATAAAATTAGCCAATGGGTAATACTCCCAGATAGGCATGGCTGGCTCGCATCCTTTTTCTTCTTCCAGAACTATTTTTTTTTTGTAAGTGTTGCTATTTAGAGTCATGACACAGTACTCAAAAAGGCACCAAAGATGCCTACACATACTTATTTTGTCTCCAGAGGCAAAATGTCCCAGAAATGTTTATGCTCCTAAATAATTTTTGTCATGGGTTGCATGTTTGGTGTGCTGCAGGTGCCTTCCTGGGCAGGGTGCATCCCACTCCCAGGGCAGAGGGGCTGCCAACTCAGGGTCTCACTTGCCACTTCCCCCTCACAGGCCTCCCAAAAGATGTTGACCAAGCAGCAGAAGCTGGAGGCTGCACCTAAAGGCAGGGGACAGGGGAGTGACAGCCAATGTTGCAGTGGAGGGGCTCAGAGAAACCCTACAGGCAGCACAAGCTGGGAGGGTGCAGGTCCCCATCACCTTCCTCTGCCATCAGACACTGTCTCCGGGAAAGGGTGGACCCTCATCACCCGAGTGTTTGCAAGGAAACCTTTGCTGTCACTTCCTTAGTCAAGGCAATGTTAATAATGTCACATTCCTCCAGCACTTATCTGTGTGCATGTCGGTAAATATTAAGCCCGGAGGGGAATGAATGACCTTCTTCCTCTGGGTTGGTCGCTCAGCTCCCCTTGGAGCTCAGCTCCAGTAGTGCCCTGGGCTTGGGTCCATGTCTCTCCTCACTCTCCCCTGCCCCACGGGAGGACCAGAGGCCAAGGAGGTGGGTGACACAAGAAGGTACTGATGACAGCAATAAGATACAAGGCAGCATTACGTTGTTTTTCCTTATGTTAGCACAGGACATTTTTTCATGGAGACTCATACATTATGGAGACTCATCTACATGGCAGCCCAGGAGGGCAGGGGTACACAAGGTGAGCAGAGAAGGGCATCTTACATCTCCTCAGTTGCTTGCTCTGGGGCTCGCATTCTTGTGCCTTCCTTTAGTCTGCTGCAGAACTCCTCATCTGTTTGGACTCCAGGGTAAGGAGAGGCACCTGGAAGTGATATTGAGAGAACTGGGTCACACATGCCTTGAGTTGGTTACCTGTGACCTAACCTTAGCCCTACGCATTCCCCTCCAACACTCAGGGTGTGCAGCATCTGCTTGCAGAGCTGGGAGCCTGGGGGCATCCTCCACTGAGGGGTCTGGCCCCTGCCAGCTGCCACAGGCAAGGAACTGCTGCTGATAGTGCTCCAAGCCCTGGTCCTTGGAGGGGTCAGGATCAAACCCAGCACTATTGGTGGTGCTTACCTGACCTGAATGCAAAAAACCCACACATGAATTCGACTTGAAAAGTATCCCTCAAGGAAAGCCAAGACTGATCTCTCTACTGGTTTGGACCCCAAATTATAGTGAGCAGAGTACTAACAAACCCCAAATGCTCAAAACCACCCTGAAAATAATGGAATAATGGTTTTTAATCAGATCAAAGTATATTTGCATTATTTTTGTAGTTTCTGTTTTTAAGATGCAGCCTGATTGTGCTTTTTTTCAGTAGGCAAGAAAACATCAGGAAAATGGAAGATGAAAGGCAAAAAAACCCACATTTCAGAGTCACACAGTTGCCAGGTTCAAGGAGCTGGGGCTTTAAGAAAAAAATAGCAGGTATTATGAGGCTGACCATAAAATCACAAGAGTTGGCAGGCTGACCAACAACACGTATTTAAACTAATAAATGATTGATTGTCCTGAGAATTGTATACTATTGTTTCCTCTGCTGTTTGCCTCTTTTGTCAGCCTCTATGTTGAACCCAATTAAGATTCTTCTATTCTGACAGTCATTGTTGTTTCCACTCAGTGTACATCTTGTATCCTGCCTTTTCCATGTGAAAGAAAGGGGGGGAAAAAGCTTCACTGGGTTTTAATTTCGCATTGCATGCTCTAGTTCATCCAGTGGCATCTGTGCAGATGCTTGTTTGCCTGCTGCGTCCAGCAGCCAGGGTGAGGGAGGTGCTGGGTCCCTCCTGGGCTGGGGGGAATGCCTGTTCTCAAGCTGGAAAGGGGGGGTGACACAGTTTGAGACATGCAAAGATCTCTCTGTGTGTTCAGCTCCCTTGCTCACACAAGAGAAGTCAGAAGCTTTAGAGGGAGCACCCAGCCCACGGCACTCGGTGTCTAGAATGTTGTCTGTGGCACAGGAGGTGATGCCTCGGTCCCTGGCAGCTGCCAACTCAGGCCCACAGCTCTGTGTTATCCCACAGGGTTGCACATTCAATTAAAAAACTTAAAAATGTGCCCAATTGTCCTGGTTTGCACCACCAGTCAGACTGAGCACCACACCTGCTTCAGCCATGCTGCCCTGCATCTCTCCTGAGGGTTTCTACAGGGGAAAGCGGGAAGCTCAGGTTTTGCCCATGGCAGAAATAGGTGGTAAAGTTCTCTGATAGCTGTGCTATCCATTAAGGCTTTCAGCCTGGCAAATAAGCTTTCACTGCTCTTAAAAGCACCAAAACTTCCAGCTCACAGGGGTGTGATACATACAGTTCTCCCCATTACCCCCACCCCACCTCTGTCTGATTTAGGTCTTTCCTTATTAAAGACTTGGCAAAAGCACATTGGAGGTAATAGATGTTTTTCCCCCAGGCTGAAGTCCAAGTTCCTGGGGTGCAGAGTTAACATACCCAAGGAAAATATCTCCCACAGCAAGACCCCGTAGGACCACACGTCACTTTTTGTATTGTAGATTTTATCAAATATGGATTCTGGAGCCATCCACTTGAGAGGAAGTCGAGCCTGGAGCAAAAGGGACAAACCTGACTATTATTTTCAAAGCCTAAAAGAATTTAATCATAGATGAATCAACTATATATTGTTATGTAAATAATTACCATTCAAACAGGAACCTGTGGGATTTCCTTACAGGCAGTCAAGATAAACCCACACTCATTCAGACAGTTTCTTAACAAATTGTCGGAATAAAAGCCTGTTTTTAAAATGTGTGTGGCACAAAACACCAGACATTGGCAATCTGTGACCAGACCTTTTCTTTACAGGGATGTGGGGATATGCAGAAGCAGAGGTCTCTTGCTGGTATCCTAGAGACTGTGGTGGAGAAAGCCCTGCATTCAAGCACAAATCATTCTGTGAGGGTGTCAGAGATGTTCTGGGGGAGATTTTCAGAGCCTGAATTGTAGGATTGCATCATCAACCCTTGAAACTCCTTCAGCACAGCCCATTAGGGTCTCCTGAATAGTACCCAGGTTATGGGAACAATGTTTCCCAGCTAATATATAGTGCTGTAAGTCTTGAAAGCTAGTTATGGGTGAGGGAATAGTCGGCAGGTGGGTGAGACCTCCAGAAGGAAACTCTTGACTCCAATGCCCACACCAAATTCCCACGGCATCTACCAGGTGCAGGCAATTTGCTGACCCAGCCTTCACAGCAGGCCTGGCTGGGGGCTTGCTGCCTGCTATTTGCAGCAGAAGCAAAAAAAAAACCCAGTAGGTGCTGCAGGCAGCAAGTCCAACTCAGCTCCTTGAGGCCCCACAAGCGGTGCTTGGCTCTGGGCTGGGTGCATGGGGGGGGACATGCACCTTGTTCTGGAGGGACTGGTCTCCTTGAAGGAAGTTTACTGAGTAAAGGGGGTTATGCTGAACCAGCCAAGAAACATGTCTAAAAAACATCTAAAGTATTAACAGGGCAGAGCTGTGAAACAGTTAGCACGTCCAAGCTCTATGCTTGAGGAGAGAAATGCTGTCCAGAGTCACAATGCATCTGGGTAGCTCATCTTCACATAAAAACTGTGATTGCTTTCAAGCACTTTTAAGTTCAGGATATGTGAATATCTCCAGAACATTTTGGTGAACAGTTTGAAATGATAAGTTATAAACATTTGGGTAAATAAACAGCATCTTGACTTACATCTCCTTTTCTCACATAATCAGGATTCTTATAAATATCTCTTGCGAGGCCGAAATCACAGATCTTCACGACATTGTTCTCAGATAAAAGGATGTTTCTGGCTGCCAGGTCACGATGAATGCACTACAATAAAACAATTTCACAATCAAACTGCATTTCCTTAATCCTGCAGACAAATTTCCTGTCTCCCATATCCTTTTACAAATTATTATTATTATTTGAGAGATCAATTTAATATAGTTTTTGGAGGTATGGTGACTACAGTTTACATGAAGCTACTGTAAACACCAGGAATTCCTAAAAACCCCTCAGACTTCCCAAATCCAGAAAGTGATGCATTTTTAGGCCTCTTGACATTTACAGAGAAACCAGAAACCGCTGATTCATTTGGCGCTCCCTACCTACTTAAGTCGAAATGAACAAAAAACCCCACCACACCCAAAAGATCTTCCCTGAATAAATGAGCTTGACACACCACCTTCAGCCATGATCCTGTGTTTATGGACTATGGAGACTTGGATAAACACACCATTGTATTTATAACGCCAAGAGGAAAACAGCACTTCCTTTGGGAGCTCTCCTGAGGAAGGTGTCACTAAAACGTAGACATCATTTCACCTCTGAATCCCATCCTTCTGCAGGGAAAAATCCCCAGCGCAAAACTCGCCTTTCTGGAGGAGAGGAACTCCATGCCTCTGGCCACCTGGAAGCTGTAGGAGATCAGGTCCTCCATAGTGATGGGCAACTTGTAGAGCTCGTCAGCATCTGCAAAGGTGAAAAACACGGTTTGTTACAAAGATTGCTCACAAGGCAGGTACTTCCCCCCCTCCCTTTACTGACCCTATTGCTCCCCTAAAGTCAGTCTTCATAGAGTAATATTCGAAGGTCAACCCACTGTCACTGGAATCAAAAATAGTGCTTGCTTTATACCCCATGCTTTGGACACTGCTGTGTTTTCCCCAAAGATAAGGAGCAGTCAGAAGAAACAATCACACATTTTCCTGTCAGATTTAGTAACCCTGGAAATAATCTTTTTTTAAATCTTCTACCCTCTGGACATGACCCTGTGAGCATCTCCCACGGATGTTTATTAGGGTGATAAATGAGGAAAAAAATTTCAGGGATGCACAGTATGTTGTAAAAATATCACAGACCGTGTAAGGACAGGAAGGAATTAATACCTACCCTCCTCGTCCTCCTCCACATCACTCAGACTTTTCTCTTCCTGGAACCCAGAGCTTGCGAAGCTCTCACTGCTGGTGACACTGGCAAGTCTTTGTTTTTTGCTTTCCACTGGCTCAATATCCTTTTTCTCATTCATTGTCTCTCCTTGCAGAGAGGAGTCCTTCAAACAAACAGAGGAGAAGAGGGATGGAGCCGGGGGGCAGAGGAACTGAGTTAGACTTCTGTTGCCTTTTCGCTGGGAGAAAATGCTGGTCCATGGCACATGCTGTCATGTCTCCCATGGGTGCAGGTGTCCAGCACCACCAAGGCAAGTGGGGTCTGGTGTTGGAGCTGCATTTTGCCAAGGCTGCCAACCCTAGAAATGTGGTGGCTTGGGAGTACCAGCACATGATTTTGGGGCACCCTGGGTGGGGGCTACCTCTGATGAGGTGAGGATTTGTGGGGTCCATGGATGGACAAGTCCACTAGCTTGTGGCTCACCTCAGCCCAAAATAAGACATCTGAAAGGGCCTATTTCACTCTGGTAGCCAGAGAAGGAGCCTGGTGGGATGAGTTGAAAAGGATGTGCCCATGGTGTAGGTGTCCCAGCTCCCTCAAACTAAAGCACCAGCTTTTTGTCCCAGGATGCTTAAGGCACCTACCTCTATGGCCCTGCACAGTGCTTGGTGTGGGGCTGTAAGCCCTTTCAACCAGAAGCAAGGGCACTTTGTGTTTGAAATACACCTGCTGTTGGAAGGGACAGCCACTCTTCCCCGATGCCTTTATCCAATGCTTTCATGTTATGGCCAATGACAGTTTAATGTGACACATGCAACACTGTTTGGAAAATGCTTTCCCACTGCTACTGGAAAGCAGCCTAGCTCCCCGGCCATGCTCTTGCCCCCTCCTGCCTTTCTTTCTGTCCTGTGACCATCTCTCTTCCCAGTACATACTGGTGCAGAGCCAGGCTCCCTCCCTCCCTTGTGCCCAGGCACCCTTCCCAAGGGTGCGAGAGCACTGAGCCTGGGCAGACTCTTCACCAGGGGACATGTCAGTGAATCCCCACAGGGTGGACCCTGCACAGACATGCTCCCTGCTGAGCATCCAAAACCAACAACCACACATTGGAGGAGGTGGCTGCTGTGTCTCATGCAGAGTCAAACATGGACAGTCTTCAGAACAGAGATGCAGCCAAGGCCCTTTGGAGGGAGACATCCTCCTGAGTGTGCCTTCCTGAAAAAACCCTGAGATGCCGCTGAGCTTTTGGCACAGCTGAGCTGGGGGTTTGAGGACTGCCGTTCTGGGTCCAGGCTCCTAATCCTACTTCAGAGCCCTTAATCCTTTGGGGAATTTTGCTGAAAGTGCACAAGCAGGGATATAGTTGGCACATTGGGGTTCAGGTTTGCAATAAGAATCACTCCATAGGTTTGATTCAGAGGGCTGTGGGATGTGAGGACAAGACTCTAATCTCTTTTTCTCTTGATGGCCCTTCTTCTCAAACAATAATAAGATTACTTGCAAATCTCTGAACATTAGGATGTCTTGGAACATGAGCTTTAAATGGCATTATCTCGGTTGTGTTCCCAGCGGACTGAAATCAGTGGGCAAACCACTTCCTTTGGCTTCACTCACACCAGCCTCTGAAGTGACCCCAAGCTCAGCAGGAATGGGTTTGTCAGCAGCAGGGTGAGAGCATGTGGGGACACTTTGGATAGGATTCACTTCCTCTTGCTGTAGATGGCTCCATCCAAATTATTCACAGCAGTCTCCTTGCATGGTCAGGGAGAGAAATGAGCCCTTTGTTGGCACAACACAGCCCCCACCATATATTAAAATAGGTCAGGTGAACACAAAAAATCTGTTTCTCTCCTCTGGTAGAAGAACGTCTACAGAGACTAGCTCAGAGCCTGACATCTGCATTACCCACACTTACATTAGGTAGGTAAGAGGAATCCTACCAGAGGCATCTGCCTCCTCACCTTGTTAGGGCAGAAAAAATTCCTCTTGCTTTTCAGGTAGTTTGATAAATTTCCATACTTGCAGTATTCAACAATCACCATCAGAGGCCCTGGGGAAAAGGAAAGTGCATTGTGAGTGGTGTAAAGCAATTCAAGGAGGCATCAGTTCTGAGAAGAATAGTCTTTCATGCCCATAGCTATAATGTCAGTCCAGAATAACTACTGAAGTAGAAGACTGCTTGAAGGACACTGGACATGTTAGCAAAACAACACTGTTTCTGGAAATCAGGGAAGGGCCTAATTTTTGAAGGCTGGGTCATGAACCTGGGTCCTGAGGAATGCTCGGTTTCCTCTTTGTGCAGTCTGTGTTCAGGCTGGAGCCCCACAGCCCACACACACTTGTTGAACTACAAGAAAGTGACATATCTAAAACAAACGATCGCTCATACTGGTGCTTTGGTTTTCTTAGTTGAGTATCATGAAGGATTTTACAAGAGTTGCCTTGTGATTCACTGTTCAGGGCCAGCAGCTGATATCCCTTGTTACTAGCCTTTCCAGACTATGTTTGACTTGAGCTCGAGCAGTGAAATGAGTAAGATAAAGGACAACAAGTGGCATGGTCCTAAATTTACAGTTGTCATCTTAATAATAAAAGAGAGTTTAAGTAAAGAAGATATTTAATCACTTCATTAAATGACTAAAAATCTTTTTCTCTTCTTTTCTTCATTAACCACAGGCTGAGTTTGAATGTTTCGAGTTAATACCATAACCTCTGGATAAAGAACAACATGACCAACTGACTGTCACTGGGAGGTGATCCAAACCCATTTTCAGTGCAATGCAGATGTTTTTTACCTCCATTTTTCGTGCAAGCTCCCAACAAATTCACAATATTAAGATGATGACCAATGTGGATCAGGATTTTCAGCTCAGTCATCAGTGCCTTGTACTCGCTTGCTGTGGCCCCTTCTGTAAATGCAAAATAAAGTCAATGAGAAATGGCAAATGACTGGTGCTGCTGCACTTTACCACTTCATGTAACTTTCCATTGAAATAGCTGTAATTACTGGATGCACTTCATGTGTGGTGTTCTGTGTCTATTCCTCTCTGCTCAGCATCCTCTTATTTGCAATAAAACCCATAAAATATTTAGGCACTCAACTTCCTCCCAGTAGATTCTGCTATATTTAGAACTGAGAGCATTTTTTTCCCCATGAATAGTTTTGTCGTTTCAGCCAAAAAATGAAAGAACAAATAAAAAGGGAATTCAAGACTATAGTTTATCTAGAGTAGGTTTCAGGTGACCAGACTTCAGCCATTTCAGGGTTATGTAGTAGCCTGAATTAATCAATATCTCAAGGAGTCAGTGGCAAAAGCAAAGCATTTCCAGAGCCTGATGCAGCCGTTAGCTTCAGCCATCTGTACAGGGAAGAGATGAACCACCCATCGATGATGCTTGTCTGGTTCTGTTCATTATAGAGGAAGCCTGGAGTATTAAGATAGACCAGGGAAGTAAATTCTAATGGGTTAAAGTTAGGCGACTGCATCTCACCCTTACTAGTTCTGATCAGTATTAATAATAACAAGTAATACTAATGAGATAAGAAATCCCACAACTAAACCCAAAAAATTCTATTAAGTGTTTAGTTACTTTAATTCTGTCTGAGCGAGGTTTTTTCCTGCAGAATTTTATTTTGGTAAGAAAGCAAGAAAAAACTGATTGCTTTGTGTGGATCCAAAAGGACTTTTCCAGTTTTGTGACACCAAGAGTTAGAAGAAGAGTACAGTGGAAACAATCTAGAGTTAGACCTTGAAGGGCTTGGTTTCAACTTGCAAATGGAACAGATTTTCTTGGTGGCCCCACACAAAACTTGCCATCTATCCAGTAACCCACAATTCATCTGTGCAGGTGGTGACACTTCCCCTCCACCTCAGGGGAACTCTGTGAGGACAAAGCCCATGAATGACTGCAAAGTTCATGCATAATCTAGTGAGGACACAGAGAATGTGGCAGATTTCCCCTAACTTTAGGTGCTCATAGTGAAGATACCTGCAGAGGATCTAGTCTCCACAGGCTGTCCTCATAGTCAGCAGAACTAAACAAGCCCTCAGCTCCCCATATGCAGGGATCTGCCTTAGGATGGGATGAACTGTTGTTTCTCATCGACAATAAAAGGGAATGCGAGCAACTAACTCAGATACAAGCATTTACCCTGTGCACGCACACATGAATCCCACCATGAAGACTTCTTGTAGCTGCTGTCTGCTCCCATCTATTCCACGAACAGCCCCCGCTGCCTTGATGGTGCTGTTTGGCACAAGAAGCCTGCTGATGTATGTAAAGAAATGCTGAATCTGGCAGTCCACTCTGCCAGCACATATGTCTGCCTGTTGGCAAAACAGCTCAGTTAACCAGGGGTCAGGTGGTGACCCAGGTGATAGGCCATCCCACTGCAACCAGTGACACAGATGGCTATTGGCCCACTGCTGCAGAAGGTCTGGACAGGGACCAAAGCTTTAGCTTCCTTCCATTCTCCACACATGCTTGCTGCAGGCTAGTTGTTTGTTTGGTGTTGTCCAACAGGGTATTTCTGTGCTTCTGGAACAAGAGAGGGGAGAAAGGTTTGCAGCTCTCTCAGCTGCAAATTCCCTCCTTGGGGATGATCCTGGATACCACAGTAGCACATACCACCCCCTGTGGAGACACCTGACATATTGCAGAACAAGACTGATGAGAACAATATCACCAGGGCACACCCTACATGGAGTACAGCAGCCAGGTCATCGCCGGCAAGAAAGAGAAGCTATTTCAGGTGAATGTTGCAGGGACAAACTGTAGGTCTGAGAGTATCATACATGATCCTCCAAGGGCTGGAGTAACATGTTCAGATCTCCTGAGAACTGATAAGTAAGCAGTTGTGAAGCTAGAATCCACTGAGTAAAAGGGATGCACTCAAATGATGCCTGAACAGAGCCAACTGAGAGCATCAGGGATCCACGCCTTACTGGCAGAACAGGGGATGTGTTCTGGCAGAGAATGACACTGAAAAGGATTCCAGGTTTAAAAAAGATAAGCAGGGAAGCATAAGGTCCCAGGGCAATGCAAAAAAAAAAGGAAGAAAAAAAAAAAAAAAAAAAAAAGCCTGATAGGATCCTTGAATATATAAACAAGGGAAAGCTAAATACATCTGGGTTAAGGAATCTGAGTATCATTCTGCTTGCTAGCTTCTCAAGCGTCCTCTTCAAACTGATGAAGGTCTTTGTCCTTTCTGCTCCAATGAGAAAAGTGGCAGTGATGAGCTGGGAGATGATTTCACTTTGGGAAGAGTGCTGGTATATGAAGAGCACTGGCAAATCCATTACACAACCTGGGTGTCAGCATCCTAAGCACCCTCTGATGAGGCTGCAGACAGTTCAGAGAGCACACACCTGCACAACAACTCCCAGATTTAAACAGCTAGATCTGTTCAGCTTAATAAAAGTGCCTTTGTGAAGAAAAGTCTTTATATAATGTAATGGAGAAGGTTAGGATTAGAAGCCACAGTCAGACAGATGCAAAGTAGACACAAGGCACCTTGTTTTGACAATGAGATGATTAATCCCTAGAACCAATGACCAAGGGAAATACGAAAGCTTCCATCCAAGCATCTTCGTGTTGAGGTGGATGCCTTATGCTTCAGCTAAATTTCATTTACATTGTTCAGTATAGGGTCAGTCTAGCATAATGATACAACGTAGGGCATGCAGGAAATCCAATTGCTCCTTCTGATCCTACAAAAGTGACTCATTCCCTCTGGCATTTGAAGCAGTGGAACCAGATTTTCAACAAATTTAGGCAATCAATCAGATTCTCACTGCATCTGAAACTTTTGCCTATATCGTGTGACAACTTATCCCTCTTTTTACTGTGAATGCAATTTTAATTTCATAGTTCTGCCATTTTGTTTGTGGTGGACCTGAAACTTGATGTACATGTTTTGGAGGCTTCAGAGAGTTACTGGTGGGGGTATAACATCACACACTCTTGCTTTCAATAGAATAATACTAAAAGTGGAACACTATATAAGGGATCATTTTTTCCAGCCCAGCTTTGCAGCAAGATACCTTTCAGCATTTTCACAGCAACTATTCTGCATGTTGGTGACTTCTTAATTCCAAAAGCAGATGCTTGTACCACCTTTCCAAAAGCTCCATGCCCAAGAGACTTTCCTGTAAAGAAAATTAATTTGAGAGATACATTCTGGTAAAAAAAGAAATCTCGTCAGCAAATGGCTTAATTGATAATTATTTGAAAAATGTGCTTTCCAATGACCCTCATATGTATATTTCCAACATATAGGTGTTTAAGGCTTTTGGGGGTTGGTTTTTTTGTTGCTTTTGTTGTTGTTTTTCTAAAGAGCAAGCAGACAAACCAGAGTCATCAGAGTGATATGACTGAAAATGATGCTAAATGAATGCAACCACTCAGTGGAGGTACAGTGGCTTCTGACATTTTTTTTCAGTGTTTTTTTTCACTTTTCCCTGAGCACACGGCACGGTGCAGCAGGCTGTGACACCATTGCTTATTTCCTCAGCAACACACCTAAACCTGTGTACATACTAAGATGCAGCTTGACAGGCTTTGGTAATTTTTACAAATTTTTCCTTCTCAAACAAGGTGCCTTAAAATTATCTTAATTCCAGGGAGGCAGCAGCAACTTTGCATTGTAACCCCTGGAGCACATGCACAGCCCCCTGATTCTCTTCCCCATCAAGTCCTTGTAGGTTGGGATCATGGAATGGTAAGAAGCTGAAAATCTGTGCAAATGAGACATTTATATTTGCGAAATTCAGTGCGAGGGGACTTGGAGTGACAAATGATGGGTTTGCTCATGGTGGGTACAATGCTTCCAGGTGCCCAAGGGCAGACATTTGTGCCATATCATCATCATTCTGCTACTGAGCAGACCTCAGGAGAAGTACCCAGATGTTCTTGAGATAAATCAGTGAGCATCAATAAAATTCTCCAGCATTAGAAGCCAAGTGTCTTCTTCATTTGTGTTCATAACCAGGTAAGACTGCAAGGGTACCGTTATAACTTTTCTAGACTTCATGATGGTTTATGCCAATCCTGTGATCTTCACAGCCTCCTTCATGATTTATTAGTGTTTGAAGCAGGAAATATTGACTACCTCTTTGACACCGTGCTCATGTCTACAGGCCTAGCTGCCTCTGCCCTTCTCAAGGGGCTGGCAGAGTTTTGATTAGAGAGATCTTGCCAGTGTATCAGTTAGCGATAAATTTTATTTCCAAGTAACTATTTTCAGACTGTATTGTGCTTCACCTTCAGCAGAACCCAGGCACCTAAATGGCTACCAAGAGTACAGCAGCAAGGTAAGACAGGTGAACTTTTAATATGAAAGCAAAGGACAGCACAGGCCATATATTTATTTCTTAGGTATCCAAATATGACGCAGCCATCAGCACAGGACAATTTCCTTTTCCTATGATGGACATCTGTTTGACTAGGTCTCACTTGGACATCTAACTTATTGATGTCTAAGTGAGAGATTAATCCCATGCAGACATTCGCAAGCAGAAAAGAAGAGCTGCTGTCAGTTTGAAATGAAATAGATACTACCTTTTATATGTATCACATTTCTAAACTGTAATTCTCAGTATTCCTGTCAGTAGAATCAAACAGTGTATGTTATCAAAGCAATGAAAACATGAAGTGGAATATGCTAAGCCAAAAAAATTCCCAAAACTTATTCCCCCCTTAGATGTTGCATTTTTTACAGTGATAAAAGTCATGAAGCATTTAATCTACATGGATGAAAAGCTTAAGCAGGCTGAGCCCTGGTTTGTGAAGGGCTTAGTGTTTGATACACAAATACAGGTGAATCAGTGTGTATCTTCAAAAATCTAGTCAC
The DNA here is from genome assembly GCA_020745705.1 of Hemiprocne comata. Taxonomy (NCBI): domain Eukaryota; kingdom Metazoa; phylum Chordata; class Aves; order Apodiformes; family Apodidae; genus Hemiprocne; species Hemiprocne comata. Next base: position 195,238,312 of record CM036586.1, on the reverse strand, counting down.
CTATCTCAGCTACTGTATAATAGCTTCTTCATTCAGCAGGTGTATAAGGGAAGCAACATGAAGAATAAGGTCTCAGTTTTCTTGGTGAACTTCTTAATGTATTGACTGTTCATGGTTTCTACAAGATGAAGTTGCAGTTTGTGGTCCTATAAAACCCATCATACCTTTGTTTAATCCATAGTTTTTATCTGCTTCCATCACTGTTAACTCACTTCCCACACCAAGATAACCTACTTAGTCACCACTTGGAAAACATACCAGTTAGCTCATAAAGCCTCACAAAGCTGCTAACCTTTCATAAAGGAGAATGAGCACTGGAAACAATACTTCCTTTTTTAAACAACGATTGTGATTTAATGGGAAAATGTAATAACACTCGGTGTATTAGTCTTTGTTGTTCCACTATTGTTTGTACCATGCTAAATGTTAGCACAGAAAAGGGCTGCTCTAACTTTACAGCATGCAGGCTGAACTTCATAGTTTAGTATGTAGATTGTGTCTATGACTCTTAACAGATTGCTCCTGAAAAAAGCCCCTTATGTTGACACATGAAGTAATTACAAAATGATTAAATAGAGAAATTAAACAGAAATATTAAGTTGAGCAACCATCCAAGCAGTCAGCTTGTCACAGCCCTCAAGCAGCTACGCTGGCATAATTGGGGTGACGCTCAGGTATGAAATGTTGCAGCATTTACATCCACACCAAGGAAGCAGAATGCTCTACTTAGATTTTCTGCATTTGACTTTGGTTTCCTGGGGCAACTCAGAACTCATTAAAGTGAACATATTCTGCAGTCAAGGAGTTTTGGATCAGGAGGTTTCAATTTCCATTCCATTTTTGTAGGGTCCTTCAAGCATGTGAGTTGCTGGACTGAGGCATGAGGAAAAAGCACCTGCAGACACTTCTCTCTATGTCTGTGAGAAGGCAGAGGCTCAGAGGTGTGTTCATTTCTCAGGTCCTTTGCTACAGTTTGAGTCATCTGGGTTTTCCCCACACACGGCTTCATATTTTCCTGTGTGTTAGGTTGGACAGCATGGCAGGTGAAGGAGAAGGGGAAGTGCTCCACTGAGAGTCAGCGCCGTGGGCTTGCAGTGCAGAGGAGGGAGTAAGGCTGAGGAAGCCATCTGCCACCACAGTGTTTGATATTGCGCCCAAGCCATGCAGCAACACTCCCTCGGGGGTTCTGCACCACAGCATCAGCAGTGTCTGACCTTTCATAGATTAGGAAGGTCAAGCCCAAGAGTAAGGTGAAAAATATGTGATAGACCAACACTTGTGCTGGACGGCAATGGTATCGCCCACCACACTGACACTGATTTATAGCACCAGCATTTTTCTGCCTAATGAAAAGATGACATTTTGCTCTCAGTCAGACTAATCCGTATTGAATGATAATTATCCTGACTTCAGTGGTGCCTGTTTGAAATTCTCTGTAAGGTCTGTAGCTCTTACAGATGAAGGGAGAGTCCTGTTGTATAAGCATTGCATCACAGTCGTGGGCAGTATGCGCCTGTTTTGGAGGAACACAGAGCAGAGGAGGTGTGGGCTGAAAGAAGAGACTTATTTGCAAAAGCTACAATAAATATGTATCCTGGAGGCTAAGTAGGTGGAAAGAGAAAAACAGGCATATCTGATGCTGGAAGGGGTTGCATTTCTAAGTAAAAATATTTTCTAAAAACCATAGAAGCACATTTTGTGTTTGTGAGACACTAATCCTCAGAGACTGCCAAGGTTACTCAATGGCTGAGCCAACTGCCATGTAAGCAGGACTTGCACTGAGCTAATCTAGCATACTGCACATACCCAACTTCTCTGAATCTGGTTCTCATTCATTGTCAGCATTCTTTATTTGTTTACACCAGTTCGTCCTCTTTTAACTCATTCTCTGGTCATCATTCCTCACCTCTGGACTACAAACACCAACGCTGCAAGATGTGAGTTTTTCCTTGGTGTTTACATTCCATTTTTGCTTGATTCTTTCAGTGGGATTTACACACAAATAAAGCATCACATAAACCAGTGATCACATTGTCTGCACATCAAGCTCTTGCTCCATCATGGTAAGAAAACTGTTTGAAGATTGAAGACACTCCAACACAAGGTTATGCTTCAGTATTCCCAGAATTGTATATGACAATTATAAATCACTAGCCATATTTCTCAGCTGTGCTTATCCACACCTGGTCTCCTTGTGACTTCTAGCAGGCAAATTAAGTGTGATACTAAGTGTATGCATGTTTTAAGCACCCCCTGTCCCTGATCCCTGAAGGACAGAAGGAATCTGTTCAGCTCCTAGCTAAAATGGAGGGATTTTTCTCACCCTTGCTGTAGGACAAATCTAACACATACCTGAAAGAACAAACAACACTACAGCAACAGGCTGAGCTTATCACTGATACTTTAATGTTGACCCTCTTGTTAAAATCTTTGTGGTTTCTGGAAGAATTCCTCAGCTTCAAAATCTGGTCCCTACCCTCCTGCTCACCTCGACAGCTCCACACTAGGCTAAGCAAGTAAGGAATGCTCCCGAACTCATGCCTTTCACTCAGGCATCTGTAGGGGAGCTAGCTGCAAGTTTGAAGTTTCTCTAGATTTATTTTTTTTATGTGTGGACTCATGTCACATTCTTGCACTTTATGGTGCACTGACAAAAATGTCTGTAAATTGGCAGCACAGAAGGAAAACAGGCAGAGTGTGCTGGAGAGAAGAGGAAAGGGAGAAACAGGGAAGGGTACAAGGTGGAGTGTGATGATCCATTTCTGCACAGGTTTTTTTTGCCAGATGAACACTTAACCGGGTTACAAGGGGAAAAAATTGCAGTAACTTCCAAAGGTCAGGCTCATGAGTCTAGAGAGAGAAGCACTGAAGTCAGCGGTCTGCTTGGGAAGCCTTTAGTTGCCCTGCTTCTATATCGTGTTTTAAGTAAATCATTCTGCAGAAAACCGAGTGCAGCACTGTTGTCTGTATTTTAGTTTTCCTACCTAGAGTAAAAATACACATATGAAAAGTCAGGTAGACACAGCCAGTCAGTTCTAAGTGCTTTAAGTTAGTCACAGACCAGGGCACTTGGTATGGAGGAGCTCACACTGAACCTGGCAGTACATAATACCTAATTCCTCTTTACCTGTACAACTACATCTCCTTCAATCACTGCAAACCCAATGTGAAGTATGCCAATATTACCTAGTTTAAGTCTTTCCCTTGCAATCTCCCACTTGCTGGCGTCATAAGGCAGACGTTCACACTGCTCATCTAAGGGGACTTCATCAGGATCCATTATGATAGAGAGATAGTGGTTGGTCTTCATTTCAGAGGAATAAGGCTAGAAAACAAAGAATATGGCAAAATGTAAAAGAGGATAAGGGTATCTGTTAGCATCTTCCTGTTTGGATCAAGGATATCAAGTTAATTCTGTCCACAGGGCTGTGTGTTTCACAGTCCATTAGATGGTTTGGTTAAGCTCCCTTTGGCTTTTTAAAATATTGCAAGACTTTTCATGTAAAAGAAACTGTCCTCTAGTTTCCTCTTATGTGACATATGAGTTTCTTCAATGAAATCCACGTGGATCTGTATTAGCATATGGTGTTATGAAATGGGCCGTATGCACAGTCAAGGGAAATATTTTCAGCAAATGACTAAACATTGCTGATAAAAATAACTTGCTTTCATGATTGTGCAAAGCAAGAAGTGGCCATATGCAACAGATGGAGTTCAACTGCCAGTGTTTATTTTTTCCATATACCCCACAAAGATAGGTCATATGTGGTTAGAAGTTGTGCAAGACTAGTCCTCGGGAGGCTTAGACGTTACACATTTCAGAAACTGTGTACAAATTTTCAGAGTTTTTTATTTCTTTGGTATAATTTCTTCCAAATTCACTGAAATTATTTGAGAATGGAGGAATTCCTAAACACCCAGGCTCAAACCTGTAATTTCAAAAAGTAATTTCAAGTGAATTTGCTAGAAGTTCACTTTCTACTGAGCAAATGGATTATCCACTTCACCTGCAAAATGTACGGAAAGATCATAGAATCACAGAATGGTTTGGGTTGGCAGGGACCCAGAAGATCATCTAGTTCCAACCCTCCTGCAAGGGCAGGGACACCTTCCATTAGACCAGGCTGCACAAAGCCCTGTCCATTGAACATCTCCAGGGAGGGTGAATCCACAACCTCCCTGGGCAACCTGTTCCAGTGTCTCACCACCCTAACAGTAAAGAACTTATTCCTAATGCCTAACCTAAATCTCCCCTCTTCCAGTTTAAAACCATTACCCCTCCTCCTATCACTACACACCCTGGTAAAAGTCCCTCCCCAGCTTTCCTGTAGGCCCCCATCAGGTACTGGAAGGCTGCTTGTAAGGTCTCCTCGGAGCCTTCTCTTCTCCAGGTTGAACAGCCCTAACTCTCTCTGCCTGTCAAGATAAACTTAAAGTTATCTGCAGTCTATCCATTTACAACATATTTTCCTTCAAAGAACACCTAGATTGCCACTCTAATCCGCTGGACTTTTCTTGACACCGGAGTACTTATATTTCTGTAGAAAACATCTAGAATTTGCTCTAATTTCTTGGCTATTAGTTGGAATTTATGGCATATCTGTTGAACTAAGCCCCATCATGTTGCTTTTCCTTTACTCATGGGAACAGCACATGTGCACATACACGAATGCACAGAGAACTGTGGTGGCTGTGAGCTGGTCCCCATGGCACAGTGCTGTGGGACCTGGGCGAAGGAGGGCAGCCAGGGCTCAGCCATGCTGTGGTGTGGGAGAAGGGGACGTGCAGCCATTCCTCACCCCATGTCCTGCAGTGCACCCCGTTGCCCAGATACCTCCCTTCCCTAAATCCATCTGCTCCTGCAAGTTGCTCTGAGATCTTTCTGCACTACTGAAGAACTGTATTTTATGCTTTATGAGAGCTGCTGTGGCTTAACCTGCAGACACCATGCAAGGCAGACATGGTGCTGTCAACAAAAACAGGCTTTAAACCATCACAGTCAGCCTTGAACAAGGAGGGTCAGCTGCAGGGGCAGTTATCATCATCCTGCTGATACAGGATCATCTGCTCTAGTGGCTGCACCAATAAAACTACTTCAGTGAAATATCACTTTGCAAGTGATGTAATTACACAAGACACTGTGTGCAAACCAGATCCCAATGCCCTCTGTGAAGAGCTGTCATTCCCACTCACTCAGATCCTCGAAGACATTAAGATGCCAAACTCCCACAGATTTCAAGGGGATGGGGATGCCTTTGGTGCGAGTCAGGCACCCAAATGCTTGTGAGTCTGTGAGCCTTGCCCCCCCACCAAGGCTTTGATTCTGGGCTTAGTCACGCTCAGCCTTGTGAGTCACAGTTCCCTGGGCACCCACCAGCAGCCTGGTGATTGCACAGGGAACAAAGTTGAGCAGTAAACGAATAAAACTTTGTTTGGTAGACTCAGCAATCCCAGTGCCTGGGAAGGATTTTCTAACACGAGCAAAGGGCTGGTAAGGGGAGGCAGATGCTGTTGGGAGCTCCCCATCCATACTTACCCTCTTCAGCTTGCGAATGAAGAGGGTCAACAGGAGCCAAAAGAGCGTTGCAGCCACACACGTACAGGTCAGAGTTATTAGCTCCAGATTTGACCTCTCTGATGTGCCTGGGAAAATAAAGCAGCAAATATTTTAGAAAATGACCTGCAAAACAAGGGCACTTCATGTTTCTTTGCCATTAAAATAAAATACCAGGAAGGACCAGCTTCTTTTCAATGGAGTATTAATCTCTGTTTGGACTGGCTCGCAGAGCCTGGAAAAAAAATGGTCTCCCCAGCAAAGCTGTTGTATTGAACACAGCAAAACTGCATCCCATCCATCTGTATATTTTTAGTAAAAAATCCATCCTTCCTTGGGGTCCAGGAGGTGAAGTAAACCAGGTTGAGGATGACCAGTCAGATAATAATTTCCATTTGAGGTGGCAATTAAACTGCAGAGTATTTTTAGCCAAATTTTCTCTGTGTCAGACTGTGTGCAAGCATGTTAATACAGCTTCACCCGCCCCCACCTCAACAGCAAAACCCATCTGGCCAAGCCCGCAGCCGAGACAGGAGCAGAGGTCTCAGAAATGCTCAGTTCCCAGCAGCTTTGGGAGAGAATGGGGCTGCGGGGAGGGGATGGCTCTTCTGGCCATTTCCTGGGGCAATACTGAGGTGTGAGAGCTGCTGCTGAGTGCAGGAGAAGCTCCAGGGAGGCCTTGTGCTGGTGTAGACACGGGTGAATCCAGGTGTGACCCAGGGCATGCTGCAGTGCTGCTGCTTGGGTTTTCAACCAGGGCGTTTGGTGCCTTTCCTTGGGCACTGCACGTGTTCTGCCCCAGGCCAATATGCCCTTCTATGCTGAGGGCTGAGCCCTGCGGCCCGTACCTTACGTTCTCCTTCAGTATGTGGCTAAGTGCCCAGTCTCTCAGAGGGAGCCTGCTATCTGTATTTCTGCCAAGGCTGTTCCAGTCTGTCCTTGGATTCAAGAGGCACTTCGCTGGCTTGAAAGGCATTCTGTTGTGTGGGGGGAGAACTAGTCCATTCCCCACACCTCCATTCCAGCTGTGCTGGAAACCTGCCAGCCCTCACCCAAAACGTCTCTCAGGAGGAGATGGAGACTCCTTTGGAGGCTTGTGGTGCAGCTGGCAGCAGTTCATGAGCTGTCCTTCATATGGTGTGGGTGGACCCAGTGAGGTACCTGTGAGCTCAGCTTGTGCAAGCCTTGGCATGGGGATGTTGATCTTAACCCCCAGCAAGCAGTGTGGCCAGAAGCCTGGGATGCTCCCTCCAACCTGCTGGTACCCTGACAGGCTCTGTGCCCTCAGGTCTCCTGCTGGTCATAGTAGCAGCATAGGGACAGGCTCCCTGAGGGGGCAAGTGACCCTCCTCTCCTCCACAGGTCCCAGCAGCACCTCACAGAACCCAGTTGCAGGGAGCTGGGAGAGCTCTCCAGACCAGGGAACAGATTAAGCACAGAAAGGCAAAACAAAAAACAACAATGACTGAATATGAAGCAGCAAGAAAACATGAACATTATAAATCTGGAGAGCATTAGAACCCACTGACAGATCTTAAAAAAAAGCCAAAATAAGATTCACTTTAGACTGCTACTTAGGGACTTGCAAACTGGTTTCAGAGCTGGCTAAACCCAGGACAAGTCTGTTTTGCAAATCCTGTGACGGTGTCAAAATACCACACTTCCCACAATATGTTTTCCATCTGATTGGTAGCAAATGTAACACAAAAAATAATAATAAAAAACCCAACCCTTAATGCTCTGCATCTTATTCTGATGCACCCTCCAGAGAGAGAAAATGAGCTGACAAGGAGGAGTAATTCTGAACTAATTCCACAGTAGTTTTGTCAACTGCACTTGCAGCAGTTTCAGACCCCAGGCAGCTCAGTGTTACTCATGACACATGAAAAAAGGGATGACTAATGTCTCACCGGTGGGTCTACTGGGTAATCCAGAGGGATGTGCTGCTTGGTTTTAGGCAAGGTAACACAGCTTTGTTCAGAGGTTCAATTGCTTCCTGTAGCTGTGGCTTACCTAGTATTATATCTTCCCTCTCTAAAAGTGATAATCAGATTTGCATTTGTGCTCTATACATAAGGTTGCTCCAGCATGTCCATTCTGGAGCTTTGAGAATAAAGCTCATTGAAGAAAAATGCGACTGCAACTCCGAATGGAGATATAAAGTATCTATTTCTCAAAAATGCCATGAGTGTTAAATTTTCACAGGTATTTTTTAAAGGCTTGATTTAGACAATAATGATACTGCCTAATGCAGCTTGCCTATCCTCTGGCATCAGGCTTTCCTTTTACATTTGGATACTCTCCTCTTGCTTCTGAGCAGCAGCCATGCAGATGGCGAGTAATAGCTTCTGACATTTATTCAGCAAAACCTGGAGGGGCTCAAAGTTCATTTGTTGCTGCTGTTCCGTATGGCGGGGCTCAGAAAATCTCTAAGGCACGATACAGCCAGTCCAGGGGTGGAAGGCAGCAATTTCCAAACCACTACTGTATGCTGCCCAGGAGTTAGTGAAGGGCCATGAAGGTTCTGTCTTTGAAATGTTTTGAGTGAATTTAGGCAACCAGAAAACACTTCTCCAAGCTGGAGTTGGGCTGGGTTGTCAAATGCCAGATCCCTAGTCTTGCTAAAAGCCTTGCAGCCAGAACTGGCTGGTTGCCTCTCAGCTGGGTAGGCAAAGGTTTGATTTGAAGCAGAACAGGCAAAAACTCCCAGAAGAGGATTTAGGATTAACAGAGTTTGGAGCGGCTGTAAGCAGGACCAAATCCCTCTCTCTTTCTGGTAGCCCAAGTTTTCTGTCTCCCCCTTACACATCCCGCCCTCCCCAGACCTCTAACCACCAGCTACCTCATTAGACACAGACTTTTCCCTATGAGCAGCATTCCCCCATCTGACTCACTGTGGCAAGTGGCAGCCCCCTTCCTGCCCCTGAAGTTCTCTGTCAGGTGTCAACCAGGGAAAAAGCAATGCCTGGGGCACTAACACCACTCTGCTGCACTCAAAATGTCCCTCATCCCTACACCAGTGTGGCCTACCCTGCTTATTCTGTGTGATCGCATGATCATGACAGTGAAGCACTGGGACAAGTACTTAAAGATGCTCAGGAATTTCCATCTTTGGAGGTTGTCATGACCTGGCCCAACAAAGCCATCACTGACTGGATGTAGTGTTGGTTTGAGAGGAGGTTGAGCTAGAGACTTCCAGGACTCCCTTCCAGCTTCCTTTGCTTCTTCTTTGAGGTGAAAGGAGTCCCCTGATGTTCACCTTTTCTGTTACAGTCATCCTCATAACCCAGGCTGAACCTCTTCCAGTAGCCAAGGGAATTTTATTTAAAATTCATGGAAACATTCCTGATGACTTCAGAGTCAGAGTGATCCAAAAGGCACAACTTTTTGAGATACAAAGTCAGAAGAGTAGGTAGATAGAAAAGCAGAAAGCTATTTAAAAAGCAAACACAATTTTCATATTGTTGGAATAGTTCAATGAATGCTTAGTAAATCTAATTATTTCCTTTTCATCAGCAGGGATCACATTAAGTTATCAAGCCAGTTTTCAGACAGGGCATAATGCTCCATCCATTTGCTTGTTATACATCTGAATTTCAGGAGCATGGGCTGTAAAAGACACTGCTTGCTTTGTCAACACATCTTCATAGAATCATAGAATGGTTTGTGTTGAAAGGGACCTGGAAGATCATGTAGTTCCAACCCCTCTGCATGGGCAGGGACACCTCCCACTAGATCAGGTTGCTCAGAGCCCCAGCCAACCTGGCCTTGAACGTTCCCAGGGAGTGGATATCCACAACTTCCCTGCGCAACTTGCTCCAGTGTCTCACCATCCTCACATTAAAGAATTTCTTCCTAATGTCTAACGTAAATCTCCCCTCTTCCAGTTTAAAACCATTACCTTTTGTCCTATTACTACAAGCCCTTGTAAAAACTCCTTCCCCATCTTTCCTGTAGCCCCTTCAGGTACTGGAAGGCTGCTATAAGCTCTCCCCAGAGCCTTCTCTTCTCCAGGCTGAACAATCCCAACTCTCTCAGCCTGTCTGCACAGGAGAGGTGGTCCAGCCCTTTGATCATCTTTGTGGCCCTCCTCTGGACTCGCTCCAACAGCTCAGATAGTGCAGCTCCTTTGCAACCAGCTGTGTTGCTGGCTCCTGCTGAGAGGGGCTGCAAAGGTCCCCAGAAGGAGAAGCAGAGCAAGGTTTCATGGCAATTCATCCAGTCAGCAAGCGGGGCAGGCATGTGCCACTGGGTGACCCCTTGAAGGAGAGCTGCTCAAGACAGCCTGTGCTGCTCCTGTGCCCAGCAGCTTGTGTCCCTGGATTTTTCAGGACACGGTCCCCTCCACCTGCTGGGTGCTCTGGCAGCCATCTGCTGTTCCTATTTGCTCCTTGCAGAGTCACTGCTGCTTCAGTCCCTCAGCCAAGAGCAAGCAGAGAGCTTGCTGTGACATGGCCACAACTGCAGCCCCTCTCCTCCTCAGACAGCCCAGCAAGCACAGCTTCCAAACCAAACATGGGCTGCAATTATTTAAGGACGGCCCTTGGATTCCACCATTCATTCACCCATCTCGGATACAAAAATAACATATTGTTTTATCAGTGACTGTAAGTATATTTTTTCAGGGGAAATAAAGAGAGCAGACAGTTTCCTTCCTGACTCATTCTCAAACTACTCTTCCAATCTGCTGAACATGGCCATCGGCACGAGGCATTCCTCTGCCCCCTTTGATCTGCAGCCTTGTGCTCTGCCACAGCAGTGGTAGTCACAGGGCCTATATTTCTCAGGAAGAAATGCAAATGGCAAAAGTTACAGAGAGCTCAATGCTTAAGCCCTGATCCTGTCCCTGCAGGCTGAGGGATGGGGTGAGAGGCTGCCATTCCCTGGGAGAGGGACAGGCACTCCAGTTTAGTGTAGAAATGAGAGAGAAAACCTCCAGTGATGTCCCTTCAGGCATCCCTTCAGGAAGAGAGATGATGGAAAGGCATTTTCCTTGGTCTCATAGATAGGACAGACTCTCTCTTTCTCATCCAGTCTCAATAGATTGTAATTCAATCTCATAAATTTTAATATGGTAAACTTCATCTCCTGCTTATATAAGAGTTCCCACAGGAGTCACACAACAATATTGCCAGTGGTCTCCCAGGTCATGTAATCAGAGAAGCAGCCTTCCTGCTGCTGTCTTTCCTCTCCTTTGGATCACAGACTAGGAGATATGACTTCCTAGAAGCCACCTGACACAGTGCTTGTGGTTGCAATAAATAGCCAAGCTACAATGAAGTTTAAAGTCAATATAATAATGAATTCCATTGTATAGGACTATCAATTAATAGGATGCATTGGACAGCAAGCACTTAGTCCCAAGTTATTCTTTTAGCTATTAGAGTGGCCATAAAAACCTTATGAGGCTTTTAAAACCAGAGGTGGTTGTAACTCCTTGATTACACCTGTTACATATACTTATTCCTGACCTTTTAAAGCAAAACCATAATTGTATCATCAACAATCATCATTAACTGAGACTGCTAACACACCCATGGCAGAAAATCTATACTGACTTACTAGCTGTAATTGTCTTCTGCTGTAGGGTAGTGTCCAAATACTCAGTAGCATTCAAATACATTTACCAAGTGTATGAGAACATCCACAAAGATATAACCTCTGCCTGAGAGACCTAGTGGAAGTCACATTGTTTTCCATAAAGAGAAACTAAAAGTAATAAGGGCTTTCTACTTAATACATGAGATCAATGAGATAAATTATGTAAAATTCAATTTATACATGGCACTGACTTACATGGATAATGTCAACCTACTTCTCTTTATTTCATAATATATGAACCAAAAGGGTATTCAATGAAACAAAAAAATCACTGGATAAAATTTATTTTTATGCAATATAAAATTAATTAATAGAAGTCACTGCCGTAGGCCTGTGTCCAACTTGGCAGAAGGCAGAACAATGCTGGACATTTAAATGAACAGCAAGATAGCTCAAGTAATGGTTACAGAAATAACTAGATCATACCTACTTCTTAAAAGTACCTTCGAAAAACACATCTGTAGCCATCGCTACACTAACATTTCTAGTCCAATTTGGCAGTTCACTTTACATTGAAAACAAACAAATGAAAGTATCCCAGGCCTCTAATTTCTATGGAATTAATCTGAAATGGGAAAATGAGTGGGTAGGAGAGTGTTCTGTATTCTGCTTTTTGTTTGTTTTGATGATACTAAATTTACATTTCTCTTCTACCCTGACCTGATCTTTGTTGGGTTGAAGCAATTCTTCTTTTTAGGTCAGTGTAAACATGCTCTGAGTTAGCATTTCCTGCTAGGCTTCCTTTCCAACCTGGTACGCTTCCCTTGCTAGGACTTCCTTCAAGTTGCTGCCTTCAGAGATTATGGCCTGAGCTCCAAGTCATGCCCCCACCCTTCCAGCCTGAGGAAGAACATCACCCAGGCAAGCTTGCTCTTCCCATTTAACGTCATGCTTTACCTTGTACCGTCACATATGCTGCGCTCTCCACGGACCCTTTTAAGTTGGTGGCTATACACTGGTAAAGTCCTTCATCCTCCTCTTTTACTCTTTCAATAAACAGCATTCGGCTTCCGGGCCCTAAAATTATTCCTGTGAAATGAAGCATTTTGCAGTGAGAGGGAGCCAGGATATAAACAAAAACAGGCCCTTGTGTAATAATATCTGCTTCAAGTTCTTCTCAAAAGAAATCTGAGCCACAGACTGCACAGCACAATGTTATCTGCAGGAAAGCCAAATGTATTTGGATATTTTGGGAATCTTTTGGAAATCAGTGTTTACAAAGGACTTGTGTGAGTGAAAAAGCTCAGCCTAAGGGAATGCTGGAAGCACTTGGTATTGTGTATATCGATTAGCACTGCTCCTAGATCTTCATCGGAGTGAGTTCTTCAGCATGTTTCCAAGTTCTGGAAAAGAGGTGGTCTGATTATGTAGCACTGCACTTACAGGCATATGTCTGCACCAGAAGCAGCTTGAACTTTGAGCACTTCCAAGACCCAGCTTGATGTCTCCACACTGGCCTTATGGGCAGCAGACCCATTGTAAATCTCACTTGCCCACATGACATGGAATGATGGAGCCCGTCTTGGATGGACCCTAGCTAATGCAAAAAGATGTCTCCTGAGGTGTACCCTAAAATACAGGAATTACCTGAAGTTTTCAATACGTTGTTTATTCCACATGGATCAACCCAGAAGCCAGCCTGGGCAATACTCTAGCAAGTGAGGCAGCAGATTTGGCCTCAGGACTGCCTTTAAGGCACTGTATAGCCAGGAAATGTGCAGTCAAATACACACTTGTGCATTTGACTCCATTAGAACTACTGTCCCATCAAACTGACTTCCCACCATCTATTTCAGGTAGCTATCTAAAGTGCTCTGACCTACTCTCTAGAGACATCTTCCTGGCTCCTAACTGTATGTTATATTACTCCGAAATTAGACATATCACATTCATTTTAGAAGACAGCGTTAATAATGCACATGACAACGATGTGGTCACTGTAAAGCTTCATGAAATCTGTCTCTAGAGTAAGTTTAGTTTCTGTGCTGCAAGTCTGCACAGGCTTGTAACTCACCTGGAGAAATCCTTAGAAATCTTCCCTGTTGCCTTTATGCATGCTACTGTAATTTCCAATAATGCAGGACAGAACCTTAAACACAAACTTTCTAAAATGTTGTTATTGAAGACTAGACTTAGCATTCAACTTCCTACATATCAAACCTCCTTGAACATTCTTGCTGAGCCTGTAACACTAGCTCATGGTGTGTTTCTAATCTCAATGTAACTGAAATCCCATGAGAAAAGTTTTGGGTTTTCCCTCATCATTCATATCGACCTCAAATTTCCGTTGGAACTCTTCCATGACTGTAGTGCCAACAGAGCTGGACATGTAACCTTAGCTGATTTTTGGAAACCACATTCCAGACACAGCAGTAAATACCTCCCAAAGTTTTGCTGTAAGTGCAACATGCCACCTGAGAAGCTGTTCCTTTCTGTTGCATAAGACTTGGATTTTTCAGTGGATGGCAGATACATTTCAGTTTTGTAGGCCCCAGATACAGAACTAGTTTGGCAGCTAGGATGTGAACCTAGAACAGACTTTGCAAGCCTGACCACAGACCCCCACTGATACTCCTACGCACATCACTGAGGCCTGGTTTTCTCCTGCCTGGCTATACACTGGCCAGGACACCTGATCCTTAGGCTCCCTCTATAGTAAATGGAGAGAAAATGTTTCTCTGGAGATGACCCTTCTAAGATGCAAACTGAGAGCTGTATTTTTATTTTACTGACTCCACAGAGGCCCATTGTACCTACACCTCCAGCCTGCCTGAGGTTTTGGAGTGAGACAGAATAACCCAGAGCACCTACGGTGCTGCCTGCTGCTTCCTGCCTGTAACAGCCAGGCAGGAACTCCTTCCCTCCACCTGGGTACTGGTTGGTGCCAGTGACTCTGCAAATGGCTACCTAAGGCAGGCAGTAAATAAAAAAACTTTAAAAGGTAAGTGAGTACAGAGAGCTCTCACCTGATTCCTGCTGTATTTCCTCATGGTTTTTAAACCAGGATATCTGGGGCTCAGGGATGCCACGAACCTGGCACTCCAACATGGCTGAGTGACTGGTGTTCACTGTCTGATCCGTGAGGTGCCGTAGGAGGGCTGGTGCCTCTTGAGCTACAAGACAAAACAACACCTCTGGTTTACATTCCTGTAACTGGGGGGGCTTTAATTATCTTCTCTACCAGCATTTTACCCATGTAAACAGCTATGGCTCTTCTAGTAAGTTGATTGTTCATGGATTTTATTTATGGTTCCAGTTGGCTTAGGAGCATCTGGTGTGTACAGCCCATTACTCAGCAATAGCAGGTCGTGATGGTGAATGAAGACCCAGTGTTGACATTTTAAAAAGTATTTCCTCAGTTTCATTACCAACCATATTTGTTTAAGGAAAGCTCAGGAGAAACAAACTGTGACACCAAAGTTTTTAACAGTTAGCAGGACACTCTTGTAGCAGAGTATCTCTGCATCATTGGTAGCACCATGCAGCTCTGTACATCATGATACCTGTGAATGTGACTTTTATAATTTACTTACTTTAAAAAGTACAGTTACAAATTGTATTCAGTAAATACATCATCTAAACCCAGAAATCATAAGCACAAAAACATTGTGTCACACATCCCAAAGTCTTCATAAATTCTTCCACTTTTGTGTTTCACATATTTGGCTGAACACAACAAATCTTGTCCAAACCACACTGCAGCTCGCCTGCCAAAACTGTCGGTGAGAAATGTGCCCATGTCCTCTGGCAGCCACAGATGCTGGAAACCCTGATGGCAGGGGCCAAAGCTGAGTGCTAGCAGCCCACACAGCAGAGCAACACTGCTCCTGTTTTATCTAACAACACTCATAAGAACGCAATATAATAAAACACATTTCCATGACAGTCAGTGACAATGAGTATTGGAGGCGCATCTCATCTGTTCTGCTTCTGCTCAAGGGGCTCAAAGAAGAGCATTTCAAAAACACTCGGTAAACATCATGTTAAAGTCATCCCTGACAGAAGCAAAACAACAAATCTTTCTCATCCTTGTTCAAACCCTTTGGCATTCTTCCCCCATTTCATACAGAGCTGAAGGCTGTTCTGACAAAGACCGAGATATCTGCAATGTTTATGCACATTTTATGGCAACATCTTTCTGTCACATTTGCAACTCTTTTATCAGCTTTTTTGGTATTTTGGTCCCTTAAAACAGTGATGGAGAACCCAGGAAGCTCCTGAAAAATCTCACAGATGCAAATGCTCAGCCGATTCCCTTAAATTCCCCCGTCTTGCAAGAACTGATTATTTGCAGTCTTTCCCTCAAAGCACGCTGCCAGGATCAGCAGTTACTAACATGGTAAGACACACATTACAAAATATGTAATAAAAAAAAAGTGGAAACCAACTATTTGCAAATATTTTCTTTAAACTACAATAGACAGTACAATAGACTGCAACCAGTACACCAACTTTAAGGTTAATATCATCTGAATTTATGACATTCTGTGTTTGGAAGATTATTCTCCATCCTTTCAGAAAAACTGACTATCCGACATTTCCACCTTCACACTCATTCTGTTAGCAGCTGTAAATAAAAACTCTCCAGAAAAATTAAGCACCTGTGTACCACCAGCTTATGCAGTGTGCATGGACCCTGCAGTTCTAAAAGCAGTTTTAAGTAGGCTATCTTTGCTGTGCTCTCCCCCCATGAAATGAATTCCAACATAGTCACAACCCTGCAAAGACCAGGGCTTCTCTGAGCTACAAGTCTGTAATTTCCACAGGCAATTCAATTTTTTATTTACAGTATAGTAGACAATTTGTTCTCTCTTCCCAAACAGTAACGAGAGCTCACAAGAGAGGCTGTGAAGTAAATTCTTCATCAAATCCCTACACAATGACAAAGTCAACAATATTTGCCTTGCAGCCAAGAAGATTGCCCTCTTCTCATTGATACCTTACTTCAGTTTTTGCACAGTTCTCATTTTCCACAACAATCTATCTATGAACAGGCACCGCCTGACCCATGTTCTCATGCTGAGAGGAGCTCCCCATTTAACATTTATCAGACACCCCAGACATTCAAAATAAAGGTGGACAAGATGACACAACAAAGGCAAAACACACGTTCTGTGAGTTATTTGTGATTAATTTTAATTTGTTTATAGCCATACACTAAAGATGGGTTTTCATATTAAGAAAAACTTTTTTGCTCAAAACTTAGTTCCAGTCACCATTCACATACTTTCAATAACTTCTCTGCTGCAATCAGATGGTTTTTCAAGGACTTGATCAACCTGAGGATTATTCTCTTTTGCAAACCACCTGTTTTCTCCTGTTCATTTTTGCAGTGAAGCCAAGGAGGGAGGTTTCCAAAACCCAGCTCCAGTCACCCTGAAGGTGAGGGGCTGCCCTGGCTGCCAGCATGCACTGTGCAGGGCTCAGCACCCAGGGCAGCCCCCAGGCTTGTCCCCATCCCTCCTGTCTGCCCAAAAACACTGCCCTGCTGGGCCAAACTCCGCTCTCAGTGCCACCAAGGAACTTCATTGTAGGCAGAGTTTGGCCCAGGTGAGTGACAGAGCAGGTCACAGGAGGGAGAAGGAGAGACTGGTGTAAGAGCACTCAGCCGACCCAGGGCAGTAAGGAGAGAAAATCTACATTTCCAAAAGCAAACAATGGCCAACAGGAGGGGGGAACACTACAATCTGTTAATTTTGGGGAATACTTCTGCATTTCATCCATTTTTGCCCTTTGTTATGATTATGTTGTCTGTTCACTTATATTTATTAATCAGTACAAAAATATAAATACAAGCTTTAATTTCAACACTTAAAAAACCCACGAAATATAATTCACACCTTTCTCCCTTAATAATATATTACACACCAGAAGGCAGAGAAACTCTCCAAACCGATGAGATTCTCCAGTCATCTGAGGACATCAAAAGTGACATCAGTAGTTTTTATCTGGCCACCCAGAACGGCTTTCCTCAAACGTTTCCAGTAAGGTTTCTCAGCACCCCTCAACATAGGCAGGCACATCGGGATGTTATGACATCCTTGCACAGCGTGGCCCTCCAAGCACTGGTTGAGACCAGGCTGACAAGATGTCCACCCAGCAGTGATGCACATCATGGCAATTCAACAACAATTTCACAGAGGAACAGTCTAATTGCCACTTCTCTTTTTTTGGACCCAAACTCATATTGCCTGGCAACTGGCTGCTACAAGTCAGCACGCACCAGCTCCCAAGGCCATGGAAGAAAATTCATACCGTTCTGTCATCACCGCCCACCTTGCCATCAAATGTCTTCTCACAAAGTAGTCTCATAAAAAATGGGATTCTGTATTGTAATTCTTTTGAAGACTTGCAAATGCTAAAGAGTGCACTTGCCCTGTTTTTAAGCAGCCACCAATGATTTCACTTGCCTTTTAGGCATATTTTAGAAAAAAGAGACCCAGGTCCCTTTGCAAGAACACATTGTTTCTGGAAGCCAACACACTAATAATGAACAAAAGAGCTACTGTATACAAGCAGGCTATAGGTGACATTTCAAGATATAAATGATTATTCTTTTCTTCACTCTGACAACTTCCAGGTTATCAATTGTTTTCTAAGCATTTTAGGCTCCGTGAAACTGGCATTATGGGGAAATGCTATTGTTTACCCTTTCACACTTGACAAAAGCAATTCCCACGTGAAAGACAAGTTTAGCCGTGGGACACAGTCTCGATACCTAAAGGAGGAAATAGTCTGGTGAGTTCCCAAGCGCAAGAAACTGTCATGTTGTCACCCTCTATTTTAAAAGCACAGCCACTTTGTTCCTTTGCTGTAGCTATTTTGGTCACTACAGTCTGTTTTGTTATGGCTTATGTAAATGTTATATAAATGATCAATCATAAATGTAACCAAAAATAATAAAAGCTATGTATTGTAAAAAAATAAAATTATCAGATCTATTAAAAATAGTAACTTCTTCCTTATACAGAATTTATAATACACAGAAACATCTCATAGCAAAATCATGATGAAGGAAAACAAAGGGAGAATGCTCACAAGGAAGCTTTAGGTTGCCCTTAATTCTCCTTCAGCAGTTTGGCTGGTTCTTAATCCCCATAATAAATCCAATTGTCATTTGCATACTAAAAGCAATGAATATTTTTAATGGTTTCCATTTTGAATTTGTATTTTTAAAAACATCTTAAAGAACTCACTGTGCTGGCTGCAACCTTGTCAGTCATGTTAGTGTCATATTTCTCATTTAGTAAAATAATTACAACATTACAAATTCCTGTATCTTCAGGCCAGGAGCAATAGTCACAATTTTATCAGTAGTTTTTTACATTAGTGCAGAACTGACTTTAAAAATTGACCAACACAGCAACTGGAAGTCTACCTGGATTTATTTGGAGAAACATGGTTCACGTCTGTCAGTTTTAAAATCATCATTATTATAAATGATATGATAGGTCTGTGCATTATATCAACATTTTTATTTCTTCCCTGCATACTTCCTTTAGAAGATACTTCTTAAGATTAATGTACTTTAGTGTAGAAAATAATTTCAAATAAATAAGCATTAGAACTTGCTCAGCAGGTAATATTTATAAGTCCATCAAGATCAGATTAAAATAAAAAATATATAGTCCAGTCAATCTCAAACTGAATTGTGCTCATTCTGCACGTTAAAGTTAACTTATTAAATGTCCATGGTTGACTGAAAACAGCAGTTTTTAAAGTTAATCAGTTTATTCAGCTTTGACACTTTTGACGAAGCCGATATCAAAGTGGAAGAAAAGATTGATCCAAAGTTTTCCTTATCGCTCAGTAGGAGACAGCAAGAGAAAAATAACATGCAAAATGTAGCTCAGGGGATCTTCCAAACCCCAGCTTCCACGTGCCTTGTCAAAGCAGCAAACACCCGTCTGAACTCAACTGGAAGCTCACGCATTACGATTTTGTTTGCTATTCCTCCTACGTCCAACCCATGGGGGAATGTGCACCACCTCAGGGCCTGAAAGGTAGCAACAGCAATAAAAAAATCACGATGATATGAGACACCTGTTACTGTTTAATGAGTCCTTTAATGTTTTACATTGCTTTGTGTTGTACAATCATTCCTTGTGCTTTTATATTTGAGGATCCGAGAGTAAACAGCCTTTTTGTTGCAGTGCTCACCTCTGATTGTAACGTCTTTCTTTTGAAGCACTTCTTTCCCCGTGTATACGTTCCTTGCTCTGCAGGCATAGGTGCCCGAGTGTGCCAGGGAAACGTTCTTGATGGTCAGAGTGCGGGTGATGGAGTACTCCTTGTTGAGAGACCTTTTTGCTTTTGTTTGATTGTTGACTGTCCTCGGTAAAATCCAAGCAATGTCTTTGTACAGGAATTTGTTGGCCGAACAGGACAATACCAAATTCTCTCCTTCAATGGGCATTTTTTCCAAACTAATATGGAATCCACTTGGTACATCTGTCAAAAATCAAGAAGGCTTTTTAGTTTATATGAAACGAATGAGCCAAAATTAACACGGTGTATATTTTCTCCTTTATCAGGAAGTCTTTGAACTAATCAATGTCATTGTCTTCCTGCTGAAGTCTCTAATCTTTCCTTTCATATACTAGGCTCCAGCTGTTCTCATAATTTGTCTAGGAGTAATGAGACACTTGGGCTCAGACAACAGTTGGTGTAAACTGAAGTCACTCTTGGAAGTAATGAGCTTGTATAACTCTTATGCCAAGTTAAGACAGGCTGGGGCAAGATACCAAAAGCAGAATTATTTAAAGACAGCACAGTGGGACTAAGAAAAAGGAGGAAAATTCTGATCTCAGCTCCAGCTTGCAAACTGCTTGAGAGACAATGTATCTCAAGAGCACATTAGAAAAATACTGCAGCTCATCATGCTTGGTTATATTTTTTTCTTGCTATTCATGAGTATTCAGACAAACTATGTCTATTCCTTAAATATGCTTCAAATCCTGAGAAAGTACTGAATCTGTGATTAAATGCCTGAGATTTCCCTTGGAACAGAGTAATCTACCCTCCATACATTTAAAGCATGTCAGTCACCCAAAAGGAAAGTAGAAACAGCACCTGCTGGCCTGAGTGGTCAACTGTGTGCCAGCAGCAGTAGGATGAAGATCACTCTCTTCAGGCTGCTTGGCATTAAACATAGTTTAATAATATTTCCACCTGAGATAAATTAAGGATCATTGCACTAACCATTCACTAAATGTAAATATGACTTAAGTCTTCACAAGGATTTTTCATAGCAGATAGTTCAGGCAGGAACAATTTTAGCCACCGAGGTAAAAAGTCATACTTGAAAGAGTAATGTTTGCAGTTCCCTGTAATAGTACAGCAGCTTCCTCCACCTGCGGAGCAGCACAGACCTGCGGCAGTGCCGACAGCCTCCCAGTCACCTCCACCTGGGGCTCAGCCCTCCAGCAAGGGAGAGTTACACCTCTGACCTCAGTGAAAGTAGAAGCAAGTTCCTGAGATAAAGCACTTCCAAGTTTTACTCCTAGAGTGCAAGCTCTCTTGGTTTATTTGTAGCCAATATTCTGATAAAGTCATTTCCTCCTTCTCGGTCAAGTGACATCGACTTTGGCCATTTTCAATTGTTCTTTCACTGCTAATTGCTACAACATTTGGCTGTGAACTTGACTCAAAATCATAAGAATGGCTTCATCTTTCATAAGGGAGAATTATGCCCTCTTTTCTTGTCTCTTAGAGCATGAACAGCTCAATGCTGACTTTCATTCAGTTCCATGCTTACCCATGATGTTTTGGCCTTAATGTCACAGCAGCAGGGACACATGAAATGTAGATCTCCAGTGAATAATATCCCACACCTTCTTTCAGTAACCTCTTTCACTGATTGACCAATCCATCAGAAAGCTTCTCCCTAAATCCCCACAATACAGACTGAGCTACCTTGCCTCTCCTGGGGAATCACGAACATGACCTGCTCACCACTGCCTTTCAAAGTTCCGCCTGTTGGAAGTCTGGCATCAGTTGCTCTCCTTAATATCCTTTTCAACACTTGGCCCTGAATGTTAAACACAGGGTAATGAGCTCCTACGAGTACTGGATTAAAATTTCCTCCTACTGCAGATGCCTTCCAGGGAGAGGCCTGATTGCTCTTGGTTGAACTCATTGTGCCCTTGCAATGAGAGCGAAGCGTATGCCTGTTACCAGCTGTACTTCAGGTGTGTAGTCCAAAGACCAGCCTAAAGGAGGTAGCAACACTAACATATTAGATTGGATATTAAAGCCTGTGTGTTGACTTGTTCCTCTTACAAGTCATCAGGATCCCCTTTTTTCCTCTCTCCAGCAAGAAAAACTATAAGAACTTTAAATTCAGTGGACTCATCCATCATTGACCATCATTAGCATCTTTTTTTGCTACGTAAGGGCACATGGTGCCAGATCCCAGTCGCAGTTAAGACCACGTCGACTGGAATTATTACTAAGATGGAACCTCTCCCATCAGGGGTTACAGCATATTCAGCTTAAGCCATCAAAATGTAGACATCTACTTGAATATAGTTGTTTCGTATATGGGCAAAAGTTTGCAGCTCATGGAGTGACATGGGCAACTCTAAGGGTGATGCAACCCATCGCCTTAAGATGAATCAAATTCCAGAGATCCCAACCCTCACATTTAAGTAGGAAGAGGCCATACATGACCAGCTTAGGCTTAGCTACATAACTTTAAGGCTTAAGTTAGATGAAGTGAACCCTATGCTTGATTTTGTTAAAAAGCGTTGAATTCAGACACACCTAATTCCAATTAAAGGTCCAAAGTTTTGATCATGCGTATGTATTTGGATGAAAGAAATTGCTGCATCTTACTTGCAATACATCTCAAATTGTTCAGATATATGTTAGGAAGGTCAGGGTATGGGCCTGAAATACTGAAAATTTTTGGTTTTTGCAGACGCAAGTGCTCAGCAAATTCTACAAAGAGCCAAGCAAAACCCTTAAGATGAAACTAAAGATCCCCTGGGAGTGAGGCATATCAACTATTTTTAACATAAAAGGATAGCGTGCCAAAAGAGTAACATAATTGCAGCTAGTTCCATGTTCTCAGGTCTTGAGCTCTTCCTAGATGTGTCTGCTGTGAAGAAAGACTATTTTCTGAATAAAACTAGGGACAAAAACAAAATTCACAGGATTCCAAGATAATAGTTTGTTTAAAGGCTACGAGCCCCCTAATAAATGACACTTCTCACCAATTGTTACAGATTCAGGCTAGCTAAATAACGTGGCTGGGAATAATGTAAAAGGGTTTTATTTACTTTAGTGATTTGAAGCTTCCTGTGGAAATAGCTCCCAGGTTTCCTGATGGAAGATTTTGTTTATCTTTGCCAAGCACCATCAGGAATCTCAAAATAAAATGCGCTTAGTGACATTGGGAAACCAAGGAGATAAGGCAGAGCTGTTCCTGTTTCACCCTCTGTAATTGCAAACACACCCATGGGCCTGCTGTGTGCCAGCAAAACAGCCCCAAATGTAGGGAAAGGGGCAGGCAGGAGGAAAGGGGAGTACCACCGTTACATTTGGCAGTAAGGTGTTGTTACAGAGACTGTTTCTGTACCAGCGAGCAGGACAGCTTTCAGAAATCGCCTTTCCACATTGCTTTTATATAAGACTCAGTGCTACTTTTGTGCCCTAAACAAAATTTGCTTTTAGAAGTAAGTCAGTGTGACAACACCCCAAAAATGTCCATTTGACAGAGGCCATAGAAAAGTAAAACTACAGCATAGCCCATGGACTTCATGTCCTACACCATCAAGTACAGGATATATATTATACCACTCTCAAACCTCCCAGAAACACACATACACAAGTTGCACTTCAAGACCAGAAATCATGAGATTTACAATAACTTAGGAAATAGCTTGTTCTTACTGGGTCCTCTCTGTTATACCTTCTTGCACTTATCTCCTCAGATCTACCTTTCCCTGAAGGGGTGGAATGTGCCACTGTCAAACAAGGGTTGCTGGGACAAGCTCTGTCTTCCCACCACCTTCCCAAACATTTCTGCCTATAGGAAAGAGACTCCTCATATCACCACAGCTGCTTCACTGGAACACGTTTTCTAATTCCCAGGACAAGGCTTGAAGGAGATTGCCTGTTAGGAAGGAGATTCTTCCTGTTCAGGACAGGCTTTGTCTCCACCTGCTCTTTAGAGTCCTTTCTGGCTTGTCCCTTTTACAGAGGGCAGCAGCTCCTCTTCCTGCAAGGGATCACCTTCGCTTAGACACGTCTCTTACACTTAGTTTTGTATGGTTCAGGCTAGCTTCTTATGGCGCCAGCAGACCCAACAACATAAGATAAACTAGCCCCAAGCTGTCACACAAGACTTGAAGTATTGGTTTTGGATTCATCAGAAGGAAATACTTTGCAGTGTCCTGTTGACATCCATCAGCATTTAGGGCTCTCGGGTTTTTTTAATCCCTCAGTGTGTTTTTCAGCAAATGCTGGACACATTTGTTTTATTGACATGAAACACAGGCTGTTACCCAGCCACAGCAGTTTGGTCTCAGCCTGATGGAGGAAAATTATGATTACACCACACGAGCCCAACTGATGCACTATTTGTGCAAACCAGAAGAATGAATCTAACTTGATTTTTGTAAGAACAAAACAGCAGTGCTTTTTAAACAAACTGCCTTCAGTGCCACTGAGCATCAGTGAATGATCAGCACTTTGACATCACACAATTGAGGTGTTCAGCTCCAGGAACTCAAAGGACAAATACATTTCAACTTCACCACCCTATATAGAAAGCTTATCACCGGTCAAGATACTAAGGATTTCCAAGCCATAATAAAGCAGCCACTCCTCCTTCTGAACACCAGCCAAAACAAGAGTCTTCAAAGGAAAGTCATAATATTCTGCATGTTCTCATGAAAGGTTTGGTATCAAGGAGAAGGATTTCCTTCTACCCCTGGTCAAGATCTAAGAATGTGAGATCTAAGTAGGGAAACTAACTCCTTCATGTCACAGCACTAAAATATACAAAACCACCATCAAAACTTTGGAAGGGAGATTTGGGTACAGTGAATGGTGCCCAACAAACTCCAGCTTAATTTGGTTTCAGGATCTTCCATGGCTACATTTTGAAGAGTTAAGAGTAAGAGCTAGAAAAGGCCAAATTCAGCACCTTGCACATTAAAAGAGCAACAGCCACAGTAAATGCCTCTCAGTGACTGCTCAAAGTTACACATGAAGACCTCACACAAAGATGAGAACAGCGCTCCATTGGCATGTTCATTTATGGAGAACTGTGTGATGTTTTTAGCTTTCTGTCCAAACAGACACAATGTAAGGATAGGGACGAAAGCAAAACTGTGATTTGAGAGTGGTGACAGCAATCATCTTCAAGGTGGCAAGCGTTCTTGTCACATCCGTTAATAGAACATGGAGATATTCCTGTTTCTGTATTTTAGCAACCTGCTTATGTGTCACTTGTCTGTTTATGCTCCAATAACTACTTCTCACGCTTGTTACCAGTTTTCTGTATTTATAGATAATTGGCACTTTCTAAATGTGGAAGTGTATTACTGGAGATAGCCAGAGTATTTAAAAAATACAAATTTTGGTCTACAAAATCAGGAGGGAGGACAGTTTCCAAATAAGTTTATTTTTTTCAACTAAATCTAGTGAGTGTGTGTCTACTCCCTTTTGATGTCTCTCTGTTTAATAACAGAATGACTTTCACTAAAATCACTCATCAGAATGATGAAAGACTGACAACGAAACCAGGTAAGAGAAACAACTAAAATTAAATGTGATACACTAGAATTATTTTTCCCTTTCAGCTTCAAGAAAATGGTTTTGGAATTAAAGTATCAGAATATTTTAACCTTTTTGTCTTTTCTTCTGTTTTGGAATGAATTGCCTATATTTAATGACCTACACTGAAAGCTGTCATCAGTGCTCTGTGCACTTTGTCAACAAAATCAAAATAACATCTTCCACACGAAAACACATCTTTTGCTATGGCATCTGCAGGCCTTATGCTGCTGAATCATGCAGTAGTTATTCTCAAAAACTCATTCTGTTTTGTTCAGTAATTCCTGATACTGAATATTTAATAATTTGTTTCTGGACCTGCCAACACTTGCATACAACTAGTAATGGAAAAACAACTGGAAACATACTTGGATGTGCAGTTAACAAAATGAGTCTTCGCAGTGCCATAGCCCAAGTGACATCTGAGGTTGTCTTTCTCAGAAGAGGGAACAAAACTCGGTAGTTTATAGCCTGCCACTTTTCTACCTGCAAGTTGCTATAGTCCCCTGAGACTTGTGACAGGCTACCCAGGCACCCCAGGTATCCCTTTTCTGGCACCACGCTGCCTACGCATGCTGGCACTGCTCTGGGCACTATGCTGTGAGATCTTCAGCAGGATGAGGCTGTAGACATTGTCAGTGTCACACACAAAACTGGCTTACTAGTGTAAGAGATTACAGGAAAATTTCAGGTATGGAATGATTGCAGAGTGTTGGTGATTTAAAAGGGGGAATTACGGGTTGTTGCATTTGTGAGCAATTTGTGTTGTGGTGAGATACTTGACAGAGGGATGTCATTCCCCAAATCTGGTGTCCTTCTTAGAAATCCAGAGCAGTTGCTATGAAAAACCCTTCCAGGATCACCCAAAAGCATAGTATGACTTTACAGGTACCCACATTAAACAACTCTCAAACTGTGACAGATGAAACAGCCACAATGGTCTAACAGTTATAATCCCAGGACCAGGAAACAAGTTTGGCTCTAGTGGGGACTAGATCTTACCTGTTACAATAAAGCTGACATTTCTTTCGGCTTTTCCCACTTTGTTGGATGCCACACAGCTGTAGATTCCAGAAGTTTTGGCTTCAGCTACAATGAGAGTGCTAGCAGTCTGTGAAAGAAAGAAGAGTTTTAGCTCTCCTTGGATCAGGAAATCAGTCAAAGCTTCCCTTCTCCTTCTACTGTCACTGTTGACAGTCCCATGATTCAGTGATGGGCACGACTGGGGTTAATTAAAGGAGATACCGACCTGTACAGTTTTAGAAAGTGTGGAAGAATAACAGAAAACAAGCTCCTTGAGAGACCCTTATATTATCAGACTAACAAGACCTGATGTGCCCTTAGAAAAATAAAAATCATTATGATAATAAGACTCATGCCTTCATGGTGGTGGAAACCATGGTCTAATCCTTGGGCACTAAGTGACAGAAGAAAGTCATGCAGAAACAACTGAGGTGTCCTTCTGGTATGGAGCTGAGACATGAGGCATGTACATGGAATTCAGCAGTGGGATGTGCTCTCACATACAACTTACTAGTTTAAATTTCTGTCTTTCTGTCTCCATTTGACTTCTTCTGTAAACCATATGTTGGCTGGAGTTACAGACAGAGCTGGGACAGTGACGAAAGGAAATTGTGTGGCCGTGGAATCCTGTTGTTTGGAATTGGCTTTCCTAAAAACCTTCACAACTATTTTTGTGGAATTAATACATTCTTTTAAGTCTGCCTGATTGCTGGAATCCAGACACAAGCACACAGGGTGGGTCAGTCATAAATAAGGACCAGCTATCTACATTTCTACATAAACACTGGCTGAGTATTTGCACTGCTTCTATGTCTCTTACTCAGAGACTTCATGGCTATCCCCAAACTCCTTGTTGAACCCCAAAATAATATAGAACTTCTGGTTTGCCAAAACGGTCTTTAGTAGAAAGAGTCTATTACTTCTCCTGCTACTCAGACAAACACAGTGGAGTAAAGTTGTTTGATTTTGGCTTGTTTTAGAAAACTGCCCTATAGCAAATTCAAGACTACAAATGCTGCTAACAGCACCTCTGCCCTGTTAAGATGTCTCAGTGGTCAGCTACCTGTCTGCTAATAAACTAAACCTCACTTCCAGCAAGAACTTTTCTAACCTGCCTTTTTGGCTTTTCTGTGAGATGAAAGAGGTTCAGTAAAACCTGATAGATAATTACAACCCTCAAAAAAATCATCCTGTTTTGCTATATTCAGCAGGCTGACCTCTACAAATTCCTAATTATAAAGTGTAGGTTCAGCTCTGTCTATATTTTGTCATTCTCTTTGAATTCCTTCCAGTTTTTAAACATAATTTTGTAAAGTGTGGACACAGGGCCCAGAGGCAGGATTCTTGCAGCTAACTCAGAATAGAAGGAAGTCCCATCACATCTGCCAGGAGGTTAATGTGGGTGGTTAAACACTTGTTTCTTCCATCCCAGACTTTCCATCACAAAATGAGCCTTTTTTGCATTAGTTGGCATTACCTCATAGCAACTTTATCCAGGTAGGAACAGTGACCTAAAATGCACAATGAAGGAGAATGAAGCTTTCACTGTCTGACTGGAGGGCACATGTTTTTATCCCACTATATCCAGAAACAGAGCATTTCTGAACCTGAAAAATTCATGTCAATTATTCCTCTCACAATTAGTCCAATGGTTTGGAAATTTTTTTGTAGTATCAAACTATAATTTGTCCTGACATTATCAGGTATTAGTTTTTAATAAAAAACTGCACTCTATCTGAGTTTTACTGCTCCAGCCTACCATGATGTGATTATTATTTTTGTTACACTGGGGATGGCACATACGATTACACTTAAGCAGTATGATTTCAGTTACTGACCCGCGTAGTTATAGATTATGCCTCTTCTTGCATATTAAATGACCCTAGAGAATATTCCTCAGCACCAAAATTCAGTGATTTAAACCAAATACTTTTCCCCAGCACTGTTTTGGCTTTGACCAACTTGCACTGTCCCATATCCTCCTTTAGCACAGGCAGAGGATTGCTCTCAACAGGCAACTTCCATGCAACCAACGTCTTTTGGAGGGCAAGGGAGATTAATGTTATGAACACAGGCCTTAGTGCCAGAGAGCAGTCATTGGTATGTTTACTTGACTGAGACAAAGAAAGCCATAGTGTCTAGGAAAAAGCAAGACTTGACTTTGCAACAGAACGGAATATTTTAGAGACAATATGTCTCTGCATAAATCTTTTAGCTTATAAATTAGTCATAAGGATAAGATAGCATCTCTTTAAATAGTTTGTGAGCCCTCCAGTGGTGCAGTCTGTGTTCTGCATTGTGGATGCCAGCCAAAGCCCACCAGAGAAGCAGTGTGTACAAAACTAAGCCTGGCACTTGCTGTTTACTGAGCAATTATAGCTGTATGAGATCAGTCCATGCCGCATGGTTCCTGTATGCAGCTGTTGCTGCAAAAGGAGTAAGAAAAAAATGTTTGCACAGCCTTGTATTGTCTGGCTTTGCAACAGAGAGTTTCAGGCCCTGAATTAGCACCCATGCTATATAGAGAAAGTCTGAATCCAGTTGCTGTGATTAGACAGCACAGGGCCAACCCTTCTTGGCATTCTGGACATTTTGAACATCATCTGTCCACAACCCCATTTGCTACCAAAGCTTTGATCCTTTATTCGTCCTTTCTGCATTCATCATCTCAGCTGAAGAACTATGCTACAGGCTCACCTCAGAGCCAGGGAAGTAAATCACATTCTGCTGCTGCTGCTGCTGCCTCTGCCTCCAAATTAAAGAGGCATTGAGCAGAAATCCTGAGAGGTGGAAGAGGAAATTACGGGCTTGTTTGTGGTGGAAGCTGATGAGGAAAAGATTGGGGGGGTGAAAGAGATTGCAAAGCAACTGGCATGATCGTTATGCTTGGAGCCATGGTAGGCTGGTCTTTCCCCAGAGTCTGCATGAATTTCTCTTTTCTCAAAGTAGCTTAGAGGATTCCCATGGCTCCAGTTGACAGCAGAGAAGCAAGAGGAGGTTCCAGAAAACCATTGGTAACTTGACTCCTTCCTGGGTCCTAGAAGGCCTGTGCAAACACAGGCATAAACATGCTCCATCCAGAGATTGCTATGCTAACTTCACTAAACGGCCAATACATTTAAAAACCAAAATACTGTACTTTCAGTATTGATCAGGTTAGTGCTAATATGCCAAATACTGTTGATTCTCTCCTAGTTATGCTTTTGAGAAAACATATTGTTAAAAAAAAAAAAAATTAAAACGTGCTCTTCTCACCCCCCTGCATTTACTTTTGGCTAAAGGAATATTATTTAGGAAGACCCATGTTGAAATATTGGCAGCATGCCATTGGACTGGTCTGCTTATGCCAAAGGCATATGATCTGCATACCTTGGGTGTTGGCAAGGAGCATCAGTGCAAAATATCTGGACAACACACTTCACCTTCAGGACTGCTACAGAAGAAACACCAAAATACCTTCAACAGCAGGACAGGAATACACACAGGAGGGCACCCTCTTCCCCCTGGGGTCAGACAAGCAAGTCACTGCTGTTCAGCAAGCACAGCTGTGGTTTCCCTCTGCATCCCATGTTGTCCCTCTCAAAAAGGCCACGAGACTAAACACACTCAGCCGACAAGTGAAGAGTTCAGCTATTCACAGGCACCCTATCCTCCTCCCCAGGGCCATTTGTAGAGGGAGGCAGGTGCCAAGTTCTGCTGGTTTTAATCTCACCAAGGACTCAGCTCAGCTGACACCTCCCAGCGGTCTATTTAAAAGTGTTGACAGCGACTCTAGTAGCACTCAAGAAGGTTCCAGGAGAAGTTACAATGTGCTGAAAGAGAGGCAAGCTACACTCCCACTGCTATCTTTAGCCTGTCTTCCTAGGAAGATCACATTGTCTGTCTGTCCAGCTGTCTGCCAGCCCGGCCAGCTGTCTATCAGTATCCTCTCTTTCCCCATGCCCTCAGTAATTTTTTAATCTGTTGCCCGCTTTCAGCCAAAATCAACAGACAACTCAAAGTTCATAAGAACTGATGCATTTCATGAAACTCAGCTGTTGGGTAGATGAGAAACATCAAAATGAGTGCTGCTGTAGTAGGCTAAACAGCTTTCTCCTCTGCTTTGGGTTCCAGATGGCCAATCAGCACAGATGTACTTGGCCAGACACCTGGACTGGGAACAGATAAAACACATGCTTCCTTGTCTCATCAGTAATGAAGGGACATGAAAGAGAGCTAGAAGTTTAAGGCTTGGCATAGAAGATGCAGGAGAGATGGACCCATCCTATTTTGCACGGTCACACCTTATGTCCAAGAAGGAGTGACTCTTCTGACTACCATGCACTCTACTTTTATGTTGGACCATCACAGTTTTTAACACTACCCACAGTAAGCACATGCCAGGTTGAGCCATCATTGCCAGCCAACCCAGAGATGGACAAGAGTGAGTCTAGGTTTGGTCTTGCACAATCTTGTTACAGTCATTACTTTCCATTTTCCCTGAAGTCAAGCAGCTTTGTCACTCACGATGGATGGGACCGCTAAAATCTTATGTCAGTAAGGTATGTATGCAGTGAAAAACAAGGCCATACATATATATATATATATATATAAACATACACATATGAATGATAAACCACGATTTCATGCATTACTATTCTTTATAAACAGTTCCAGAAGGCATGCACTGTGACACAGACCCAGCTTTAATGGTACCTGTTATTGTCAGTGGGACCCCAATATTTGCTAGCAGCAGAGGGATGGGACTGTCAGGGACCTTCTCTCCCATTTCAAGCTCTCAAGAAGGTAGGTTATTTCCCAAAAACCCTCCAACTTTTCCCTGTACTCGACTGTCCTTCTGTCTACTGTCTCCTTCCCTTGGATTTATCATCTCTTCTTCTTGGCCAACACTTCTGCTCATCTCTCACATAAACTCGCCTTCTTGGCACTCTTCTGCTCATACTCCTTGGCTAGGATCTTTTTACACCTCTCCTACAGCTCCCTGTCCCTGTACAAGGAGTACTGACTCCTTTCAAAGCTGTTGGTGAATACTGAGAAGTGTTGGGTTTTAGCAGCTGAATGAAAGGAAAGTGTCTGTGACTTGTTTACATGAGAAGCCTAAGAATAGCCCAACTTTGTAGGAAGTCACTGAAATGTCCAGCAAAATGAGAATGAAAACTTTGGGTGGGGAAATCAAATAACTTCAAGAGTTGTCTTGTGATTAAGTATTCTGGCTTATGTTACAAAGTTCTTCCATCATACCACTCAGGTTTCTCCATATCTGTTTAGAGAGGCTTCCACGGAAATGTAACTAAAGCACTGTTGTTGTCACTGTTTCTCTGTCACCAGAAGAATAATGTAACACAGGCTTCCTGCATTATTTTAACCATACAGACACAGGGTTTGAGGTTTTTGCAAACTTTAAAAATATACTTGTGGCTACCTTGATAACCACAAACAACCAATAAACCTACTATAGCAAAAAGCCAAATTGGAGACACTCAGATGTTGCACATACAGGAAACGGGTGGAACTGGCACAATGTCTTTAAGCAAGGTGAAAACAGCTACCTTGATTGCTGTAAGAAATCTTTTGACCATTCCTTGTTCATCTCTTCCCTTGATTACAATAATCTCATCCGGTGGTCACCCCCACTCCTCCTTTCATGCTAGCTCAAACGTGCAACATTTTGAGTGTCTTCATCCATTTCCTACTGCTTTGTCTCTTACGTCTTTGTTGTTTCCATTGAGCTTTGAGATTGTTTTTACCATGCGTGCTATGCTTGGATGTGGAAGTGGGGTAGACAGTGTTTAGATAGCAGGACTCCATTGATGTCGAAGTGCCTCAGAGAGCTGTTCATGGCTGTTTGCAGTAGCAGAACTGCTCACAGTAGCAGTCCGTCGGAGCCAGCCACTTGTGATGACCTGCTGCATTCAGTGAGCTCAGTGCTGTTAAGAGTCTTACAATATCCCAGCAGATGAGGAAGGGTTTTGTCTGAACTGTGTCCCTTTGAGTTTGCTCTGGGAGACCAAGAATGACTCTTGGACGGCAAAGAGTGACAAGCTATAGACTCCCATGAAAAAAAAAAAAAAAAAGAAAAAAAATCCTGGATGCTCTAGAGCAGCTGTGTGTGCACAACTCATGCAACTCACAGCTTGGCCAGGAACCCAGGCTTAGAGGGCATTTTCTCCTTACAATAGCAAATCAGCTATGCTTGAAAAGCTATTGGAAGAGCAGCAGAAGTGAAGAAACCTTAGAAAAGCTATGAAAAAGCTGAGCAAAGTGATTGTTTCACTAACCTCCCTGCCTCATTAGGACCAGGAAAAATAAAGTAATGCAAGGTGGACCTTTTTTAGTTGAACTAAACAGCATGAAGAGAAGGAATACCTAGGAGAACCACTAAGTTTCACTGCAAAACTTTCCATGTAACACATGCAGAGACCATCCCTTGGTTAACTTCTGGGCACATTTTTTAAAAAGGGGCTGCTTGCCAAAGACTTCAAACAAAACCTGCAGTTCTGCTGCAAGGACCCATTATTAGCACCTTTCTCCAGGGAGAAATTTATTTGCTGTTGACTGGAAGTTGCTTTGACATTTCAGCCACTCCTCTTCCGCTGTCTTCAAAATGCATGGCACACAAGGAGAATGAGGTCTGGTCATTAGACAGCTCTTTCTGCACCCTACGAGCAGGTAAGACTTCAACCGTAGCATAGCTAGATGCCTTCTGGAAAATAACTGGTCCTCATCATCTTTGTTCCTAATTCCCCCTTTGGAATAGACTACATCTTCCTGTGCCTCAAATGATTTCCCTTTCCTCCTTCAAATCCCTCCTTATGTCTCATTTTTCATGTGCTTTCCTACGATAGTCTCCCCTAGGAAGTTGTTTGCTCCCATCTTTGCCTTGATCTTTAAGCACATAGAGGTGGCCAGCTAAATAGAGCAAATGCCTCACTGGGATCCAGCCTGTTCCCATGTGCTGGAATGGCGCCACGAACACCTGTAGTACTTTCTAAATAATACAACAGCAGGAGAAAATGCAGTCCCAGGCCTGATTCTTGGCTGCACGCAAAGCCCTATTTATTCTGCGGTGTGTGAAAGGGCCTTAACATGAGAGTTATTACAGTTTATATCCATTTTCACATGCAGAAGACTGGAGGCAGCCATCAAGGAAAGACCTATATCCCCAATGCCCTTAGAATTACAAAAAGCATTTCAGTATCCTTAGAAATGACAGGCCTAGATAGAATACGGAAGGCTTTAAAATATATAGTCTCTTCAGCTGTTACTTCCACAAACCAAACTAGCCTATGAAACCAGATGCTGTGACAGTGGCATGGTGCTGTACGTCTTCACTTGAGCTGCTCCATAGCACAGGCTACCCAGCCACACCAAATCAGTCTTAAGCCTAAGCCAGGGAAGTACAGTTAATCTAGAGCATCCTTTAGTAAAACATCTTGATTTGAAGGTGTTAATGGATGGACAATCCTCCATGGCCCTTGGCAAGTCAACCTCACTGGTTTTCTCTCCCACATTAGACACCAAAAGATGACAGGCCTACTCATCCCTCAGAAGTGCCTGCATGTCCCCACAGCCCCTAAAGGGGTGATTAACTTGGACTAGACACCTAACACCTAAATGGTTAATGCTGCTGGGTTGAATCCCACCATGCTGCTTCTGACTGCAATCTCTCTTAAACCTTGCTTCTGTAATCTGGATTCATTCGGCACTTCGCATTTTTGCAAAAAAAAAAAAAAAAAAGACCTGGTCATCTAATAATCTAGGACCACATCTGTGAATGAAGTCTCTAATGAGAGTGAATTGTTTAATTCTCATAGGAAAAACAACAGGAAATTGTGCAATGTCACAAAATGAAGCAAAGATGGCCTGGAACCCTGCCCCTGTGCTCCTGAGGTGCCTGAGGATACTACAGAACAGCTCTAAGAGAGCTGATAGGGTGAATCCCACTGATGCACTCACAATTTTTTGGCATGTCACTTACCTTAATATGACTGCATGCAGAAGTAAGTACATCTCTACATCTCAGCAGATAAATACCAAGTATTGTAGTTATTTGTATGTATGCAGCTCTTCAAATCTAAACAATATAAAAATGCTGTTGTCTCCACTGTTACCTCAATAGTATCTGACAGTGCATTTTCAACTCTTGCTGTCACACAGAAAGGTTATCTGTTCCTAGGAATCATACCTTATTTTTGCCCTCTATTACAGCTGTTCGCTCAGTGATGCTCTGGATCCTGTTTCCTATGTTGCTGCCAGCTTCCAGGATGAAAGATCCGTTTGTATAAGAGCAAAAGCCATGCCTGAAGACAACAAAAACTGAAGTTTTATTGATTTGGTGATAGACTGAAACATAAGACAAAACAATTCTTCTGGTGAAGACGGTGATGAGTCAGGGCAACTGCAGGTGCTGCAACGACCAGGCAAGTATGGTTACTTTTCATTAAATCTTGAAGACTTGGAGCCTGATGATTCCCCACACTACTTCAACAGTCCCTCCCTCCATTAGCTTTTTGGAGTCAGTGTCAACATTTAACCTACTGTGGACAGGGAGGTCAGACTTTACAATCTGAGCCTAATCATAGGGTTGTGCAAGACCAACATTCCATTTCCAAAAGCTGCTGTTTTCACCCATTGTCATGGTTCAGGCTTGACTTCAAACATGAGTTCATAACATTTTCAGCCTGAAATTCAAGACAAGTTATATTTGTTTCAAGATCCGTTCCATAATACACTAAATGCTATTTCACTACGTGCAGGTTCTTTTTGTTATCACAAAAAATGATGCAAGCTCTCATTTCTAAATGTTTTCTTTAGTTGAGTTTACCAAGTGGCAAAACATCAATACTAGGACTCGATTAAAAGACACACAGTAAAAATAACTATAATCCTGCAAATTCAAAAAACAAAGTTAAACAAAACTTTACTTAATTGCCAAAGGGATTTAAATGTTCATTTAATCTGAAAAAAAAAAATCCAACTCATGTTAATGAATCGAAATCTCAGAGAAAAAATGGTTTTGCCTTATGCAACAAATTGGCTTCTAATCAGAACATTCAGGTGTGGTCATGGTAGAGCTAATTTGTTTCCCAAAGCCTAATTTGGTACACATGGAAATAAACACATTGGAATGCTTCTTAAAATGCTATCTGTCCCTGTTCTTCTTTGAAGGTATCTAGTTTTCATTTTCATCCAAAATTTAGTTGTTGTTTGTCCTATCCCAGCTTCAACAGTAGAATTTAACCCTTCACCTGGGTCAAGCTCTTTGAAATACATTCCTTTGATCTTCCATGGATTTGAAAGATAACTAATGTAAGTATCTGCAATCAAATAGTTCTGACATCTATATCAGTTGTTTGGAGAAATGACCTTTAAAGCCCAGTGACTGGATAACGATATGTGATGCAATCCTGACCAAAGGATGAGGTTCGTTTCTCTTCAGCTAACTGTGCAGTTTGCTTAAACTTTGTGTTGTTTATAATATCAATGGCACACTAACTTTACGTGCTTGTTTTTAATTGCTCAGCTTTGCGTCAAATGGGCCACTGTCTTAGCAGATATTACAGCTTAAAGAAATGATGATACGTAAACTAACTTGGGCTGTAATCTTTAGCACAGATATATGATTGCTTGCCCAATTTCTTAACATGCATTGAGAAGCTTAGTGAGCTGACAAAGCCAAAAAACAGGAGCAAGCCATGGTCATTCATACACAGTGAGGACAGGGAGCAATAGCCCGGCAAGGAAGCCCTATCTACACAAACATTTCTTCCAGATTCTGGCTTAACAGCCAACTTCTAATACATGATTGTTAGAGCCAAGGTGGAGGAAAGACAGCTGCATTAAGACAGTTGATGCATTCAGGTGGCAGAAAATGGCTAACAATAGTTCAGAAAGGTAGATCCCTTTTACTTCGTGCATGTCATGCTTCAAGAAGTCTGGTTCTGTAACAAGTCTAGACCACAGAAGACATGGTAATGTCGGTAAGCTGATAATATTTCCATGCCACAGCAAGATACCAGAAATTATGCTATGATGCCAGAACTGCAGGTGCACAAACAGGCAGTATCAAAGGCACATCCTCATGACTGGATATTCAGGCAATCTGGATAGGAAGACAGAGATGCCAAAATCTCTTTCACCCATACTTAAAAGTAATGTTTAATTTTTTTTAATTTTTTTTTTTTTTGGCCAGATAATTAATTTATGCTTCTCTGTTACGACGTTGAAAATTTGTGCTCTTTACTATAAAGGCCCTTATAGAGACACACATTTTGGTAAAGGATAGAAAGAAGGTGTAACGCATATTCAGAAACTGCTTCTGCATCTGTGAAAGGCAGCTCCAATCTCCTGTCTTGCAGTTCTGGAGCCTCCAGGCTTAGTTATTATTCCACTTTCCCTCATAATTCCTTGAAAAGACAATATATATTTAGTTGCAATGTCTTAGGGATGAGGGCAGTCTTTGTTGATGCTTAGCACAATGGGGTGCTGATTACTCATTAATGCCATAATACAAACCACCATCGTAATTACAATAACATCACAATAAGAAGAAGAACACACATAAAATATTAAATGAATTATTAGCCCGGAAGGCACATATGTGAAACTTTACTGTCTTCATATACCATACTATCTCCAAACTGCTGATTACAATGTTAATGCAATTATAGTAGAAAATCAAATACACTTAATAGCTTTTGTCCATGTTTTTAATAAAAAATGAGTCATAATCAAGCTGAGAATACATTCTCTAACAGCCCACAGTGCACAGCAGGAGATGTGAGTCCTGTTATACATGCCACATCAGCTGAATCAGCAAACATTTACAAATCAGTTGCATGGCAGCTGCCGAGCAAAGTCTCGGACAAGACTCAGACTCATCCCTTTGGATGCAAAACCAGATGCTTTCTCTCCTCAGCTGCCAAATGCTCTCACTTTAACCTCAAATACACTAACACAGCTTAGGGCCAGCGAACTACCTCCAGTCTCCTGAGTTGGTTACTCAGGCTAGTACTCAGTCATCCTTCCTCTTGCTGCTGCCAGTGGTGCCACATTAAGCCACTGCCTAAGCCAGCAGCATCGGGTAGAGATGAGGAAGTGCCAAATGGGAGTAGTTAGGTTCTGCCTTCTAACCTGACTTCAGCTCATAGCAGCAGGCATTTTGTAACAGAAAGAGAAAAGGCTCAATTGAACTTAGATGTAGTCATAAATCCAAATGTTTGTGTTAAGTACAGCTGCTTGGAAAGAAAGAAGGAAAAATGAAAATGAAAAAATTTACTCTGGCTCCGACCAAAATACACAACCATATTCCCATTAATTCAATTAATGTTTCATTGCGTGTGCCCCCAGATAACATCAGCTACGTATTTTTGTGTTTTACAAAGAAATCACGTTACCTCAAAGTAGCTGCTTGGTAAAACAGCAAAGGTATTTGTGGCAAGAACTGCCTGTGTTTGCAGCAAAATCCCACTGAATTTTGAATATCTGCATCTTACTCCAGATATCTCTGGAGTGCATGAATTCCTGAAATGTTTTGTTGTGGGATGAGCCTCATTTGCTTTGCATCTTCAGGAAAGCTTACATCGGGGTTACCACCAGGTTAATGAAAAAGCACACAGTGTGCACAGAGACTGATAAACAAGCTAATATCTGCCAGCACGTTTCTAAGCCCTTCTTACACCTGTTTCCCTGCAGATCCCTTCACCTTCCTATTTTGTGGGTGTGACTACGTGCATGTCGAGGGGCTATATAATAAATGCTAAGGGGGCATGTGTATAAATACATGTTTATAAACACTATGGAATCTCAGAGCAAGGCAGTCAGACTCCATTGCTTCAGTCGAGCACCGGGAGAAGCTGAGCAGGCAGGTTTCTCAGCCCCTGAGCAGTTCTTCCCATGTGGCTGCATGCGTGGTTGCACGCGCTTTGCCCACACACACACACCCCCTGCACGCACAGGCACGCTTCGCCCTTTGCACCGACAGCCTGAGAAACGGGCTATTCCTTTGCAAAAACAGAAGCTGTTAGATCTCTTTTGAGAGAAGCCCAGTGCTGGGGGAAGGAGGGGTGAGGGCAGCTCTGCTGGCACTGGGGGCTGAGGGAAGCTGGCAGCATGAGCTGCCTGCCTGCTGCCTGCAGTGCAGGCAAGCTCCATCACAGACATGCTTGCCGCCCTTAGACTGGGGAATTCACACTTCTTTAGAAGGGC
This sequence comes from Hemiprocne comata, assembly GCA_020745705.1. NCBI lineage: Eukaryota > Metazoa > Chordata > Aves > Apodiformes > Apodidae > Hemiprocne > Hemiprocne comata. The sequence goes on along the minus strand of CM036586.1, from coordinate 195,200,142 downwards.
TGGGAGAGGTTTATGCAACCAGAAGTGAGTTCAGCTTCATAAAAGGTCTGTGATGTGCAGAGCTGGCACTGGTGGGGGCCCAAAAGAAGTGGCCTGGGGGAGGGGAGCCAGCCCACTTCTCAAGAATACATCAAGCCCTTGAGGAAGCAGAGTGTGCCATGTTTGAAGATGCAAAGATAATCACAGTGCTGGGAACCGTCTTGTGTAGCAAAGGAAGCCAAACAACAAGAGGAAAGCAGCATATGCTCCTGATTTCGCACAGGAAGCTAGCAGCACCTCCTGCCAAAGTGAGATAAGAAAACTCCCATGGCCTATTCTGGACAAGGCCATGGTTATCAACCTTAGCTTCACACTGTCCTCGCTCTGCTCCGCAGCCCGCTCCCTTTCCTAATGAGTTTCAGAGCCCTCACCTCTATTAGCATCCAGCATGCCAAGCACAATAGTGTGGTATATTTATAACTATCAACGGGGAGAAGTTTCCAGGGTAAGAGTGTACTTCATGTCATCTTGATGTATTTCACTGAAATCAAACTACGAACCAGCTCCAAGCTGAGGTCTTGCCTATGAATCTACTGGTCTCAGAAGGAAAGTGGGGGTTTTTGCCATACCACGGATTTATAGAGGAGTGTAATAGCAGAGGTAAATTATTTGTCTAATTATTCACAGGACAGATTTGTTACAGCGTGACAGACGGCCCTAAATGAAAGCCCTAGACCCAGCTTTTGTCCAGACACAACTTCTTCCCCATCCTGGAGACAGTTCTGGAATTTGCAGTTTAAGTAGGACAGTGACAAATACCAGCAGAACAGCCTTGAGCCCATATCAACTGGAAAAATACTCACCATCTCCTGTCTTCTCATCTTTCCAGCCCCTCCCTCCCAAGCCCTCCTGTGTGATGCCAGAGGCCATTGCAATCTTCCCCTTCTGCAACATCCCATTTAATTCTCTAAGCATTCCTCTTGGCAAAGCTACTGGCAGCCTCAATCACACTCTTATTTACTGAGGTAGTATTTGGCAATTGCACCAGCACTAGGAGCAAGAGGAAGCCATCCTGCCATTGATGGTGACCGTTTTTTGAGAGTGATTCATGGCAAGCACAATATTTTTCTCAGCATCTATCATTTTTTTTAGGGCAGCAACCAATTCCTAGCAGCTTTGGGGCAATGTTATTACAAAATCAAGTTGGGCTGACTCATGTCTTTCAAGAGGCAGTGGTGAAACATTAAGACAGGAACTCTGGAAATTCCTGGAATTGTAAAGAATATATAGACACTGTTTTCCACTTGGAGGATATAAAAAAAATCTGAATGGCTCAGGCCTTGCCTGTTCCGCGTCTTTGCGTCCAGCACCGTGCGATTGGTAGTGCAGGGCTGGTGTAGCCACGTGTCCCAGGGAATATTGAGTCAATTTGAGACAGGAAACAGAGAGGGAAAATAGTAGCAAGGAGCATGTACAGGTTGTGAAACGTGCTTTATGGGAGTGGAGGGGGAGAATGTGTGCTGGCCCCCCGCCAGGCTGCTCCACTGGCTTCATCTGTAACAATATAATTTTCTGATCCATTAAGGAACTATGGTTCAAGTTTTCCCTTACTAGGTCAGACATAGTCAGAGGTTGATGTGCCAGCCCCACCACATATGGCAGCAAAGCTGCAGCCAGCTGGGAGTTCATCCCAAGCACCTCCACCAGTACACACACACACACACACAGAGTATGTCAGTTACTGGGGCTGGGAGTTATCTTCTACAAATAGTATGAGCTGGAAATACTTTACATCATATATTGTAGTTTGTTTACTTACATTTATTTAGGAGCTTAGCAAGGAATACCAAACAAGAAGCCCTGGTAGAGTGGTGCGTGTTCCTTCTCTGCATAGCTCATTTTTTAGCCTTTCACCTCTCTGTTCTTACTGCCACTGGTCCCTGCTGCTGCCCACTGCAGTGTCAATGCTTGCCCATCAAGAACAGATGGGCTATCACCAAACTCACAGATCCCAGAAAGCAGCAATTATCTATGACCACTCCTCAACCTCCATCTGCAGAGTGGGAGCATCTTGTGGCCAAGGACACTATTATTCACTGACGAGCTGCAGGGTGGCTCCAGGATTTCTCAGTGGCCTCCATGCATTAGGCTGGGTTGGGGCCCTGGTGCATGGCTCAGTTTCCAGAGTAGGGTTTGGGTTGTTTTCTGTTTTGTAGGATGCTCTGTGTCCCCGCTGAGGGGGATAATTAGAGGGAAAGCATATTCTCTAGGAGAGATCCACATTGTCCTGGATACCTCATCCTCCCAGTGAGCATCTCCGAAAACAGTAGGGTATATGGCATTTGTGATCTTGTTTCATGTCACCGTGGCTCTATGGGAAAAGAAAGTGTTGGACAGCTGCACACTGCCTTTCCTGCTATTATCTACATGTGATCAGATAACAAGATAGTGTTTCCCTGTCCAGTGTGCCCTGGACAGGCTGGAGAGTGGGCAGAGAAGAAGCTAATGAGGTTCAATACGGGAAAGTGTAGGGTCCTGTACCTGGGAAGGAAGAACCCCATGCACCAATATAGGTTAGGGGTGGACCTGCTGGGAAGCAGTTCTGAGGAGAAGGATCTGGGAGTCCTGGTAGATAGTAAATTACCCATGAGCCAGCAGTATACCCTTGTTGCCAAGAACGCCAATGGAATCCTGGGGTGCATAAGGTAGAGTGTGGCCAGTAGGTCAAGAGAGGTCATTCTCCCCCCTCTGGTCTGCCCTGGTGAGGCCACAGCTGGAATACTGCGTCCAGTTCTGGGCTCCCCGGTTCAAGAGAGACAAGGAACTACTAGAGAGAGTCCAGCGGAGGGCAACAAAGATGACTGGGTGATTGGAGCATCTCCCTTATGAGGAAAGGCTGAGAGAGCTGGGACTCTCTAGCCTGGAGAAGAGCAGGCTGAAGGGAGACCTTATTAATGCCTATAGGTATCTCAAGGGTGGGTGCAAGGAAGATCGAGCCAGACTCTTTTCAGTAGTTCCCAGTGACAGGACGAGGGGCAATGGCCACAAACTGGAACACAGGAAGTTCCATTTAAATATGAGGAAAAACTTTTTTATGGTGAGGGTGACAGAGCACTGGAACAGGCTGCCCAGGGAGGTTGCGGAGTCTCCTTCTCAGGCGATATTCAAGACCTGCCTGGATGCAGTCCTGAGTCATGTGCTCTAGGGGATCCTGCTTTAGCAGGGGGTGTTGGACTAGATGATCTTTAGAGGTCCCTTCCAAATCTGACAATTCTGTGATTCCATTATTCCCTTTCACAGTCATCTTTTCTAAACATTATGGCTTGCCCTGAGCTATTCCAGTATGCTACCAGAGAAAGCTGATTGATCTGAACTAACTCAAAAGAAGCAGTAAAATCAGCAGGAGTCTTATCTATCCCACCTTTCAACCCTTCCTCAGCCCATGCTCACATTTCAACGTGAAAAAAAATATCACTTCTGCATCTGCACACCTAAGCACCCTGCAACGCCGGCTATTCACAACAAAAATGAAAATGACTGAGGGTGAGTGTAATCAAAAACCACATTTTGTTTCCAACGTTTTTGCCAGTACTTGAGACCACTGGTCTTTAATGAAAATAACAACGTTTAAAAGTAATTGTTAAGGTGTTTGAACATCCTGAGGTGACCTGAAATTTTCTCACCTTGAGTTTCTTATCAGATAATTATATTTTGCTTCTTGACCCTCAATTTCCTGCTTCACACTGCTTAGCATTCCTTATGGACACAGAATACCATCACATTTCAGCCAATCCTTCCTTCCTTCCTTCTTGTCTGCCTCCTTTCCCTCCTTTGCTAAAGTGTAATCACTCTCATCCCCTGTGCAGTCACTGTGACACAGTCTGCACTTTCTCCCTCTGAGAGCACCAACCATGTGCTCCACAGAGCAACTGAATGTTGGCTGGAACTACAGACTTACCACTCAAAGCATGAGGTTTCCACAGGCACTTAGAACTTCTTGCTGGGAAAAAGCATTTTATTTTAGCAGTTTGTGTTACTAAAAGGAAGAGGTGTTTTCTGATTTGGTTGAGCAGTCAGAAACCTAATGAGAAAGACCATGAAACCTCTACATGCAATGTCTATTCTTTCTTTCTTCTATTTCCAAACAAGTTCCCTATATATAAATCCAAGATATTCAGAATCTTCCAGCATGAGTTATTTTCCATGCACAAAGTCACTCCTAACAGCTCACTCAAGTGCTAGACATAACCTCACATCTATAGTTTTACAAGATCCAGGTATCCCAAACACCTTCCTTCTCATAATGCTGAAATTCCCTTTTCTTCGCTGTCCTGACTAGAACCTCTTGGCTCTAGAAAGGAGTCATTCTTTACTAATCTATTTACACAGTCCTTAATACTCCCTGTCTTGCTGACAAGCTGGAAGCACAACTAACAAACACTGTTTTCATTTTCCAGTGATCAGAGGAGAAGATTAAAGAGTTCTTGCTACACCAAGGAGGTGTTTTTCAAGATGGTTTGTTTTCAGCTTCACTGCAAGTAGGGTCTAAGAGCAACTCCGGGCTGACTGGAGCAAAAGGCTGGAAGTGCAGGCAGAGAACAAGGAAGGGGTGAGAAAGAATGGAGGGAAACATTTTTAAGAAGAGAAGCGAGTTGATTAGAGGGAAAACAGGAAGAGAAAATACTGACAGATGTGGATATAAGACCAAGGATCCATCTACCCCATATCCTGTCTCAACAATGACCAAATGCAGATGGTTGGGGATGAGTAAGAGCAGAATTAACTTTAGATACTTCCTCCTAATACTCCCCCAGCCACCAATTCTCATCAGCTCAAGAGCTTCCTGCACTGGAGGCTGTTTCTACAATTCAGTGGATTTCTCTTCCAAGACTGAGAAAATTTTTCAAATGCCCAAAATCCTCTGTCAAGGAGTTTCACAGATCTGCTAACAATTGCATGAAAAGCCATCTCCTTTTTCTGTTCTGAATTGTGCCCCACCTGGCTTCATTGAATAGCCCCTACTTCTTGAACTGGAAAAGACATACACAACTGATCTTCAGACATCTGTGTCCTTCACATGTCTGTAGATCTCTATCATGTAGCCCCCAAGTCACCTCTTTTTCAATCTGCAGAGCCTTGACCTCCCTCCTCATTCACACATTCCTCTCATTCCCTGAAATTCCTTTGATCCCTTTTGTTGCCTCTCCTGGTGTGCCTCCCAATTTTGCTGTGTTGTTTGAGATGAAAGGATCAGAAATGCTTATAGTATAAAAGATGTCAGTAATTTATGGATTCACGTGGAGTTAACATGGTGTTCTCTATTTTGTTCTTTATTTCTTTCCTAGTAATTCCTAACACTTGATTTGCTCTTTGAGCTGCTCATGATTGTGATCATTTTCATAAATGCCCAGATCTCTCTTTGTGGTAGTCATGATCAGCCAACAGCCTCTTTACATGTACAGCCTTTTTACACTTACATTTTACATGTGAGTGTTGGATTGCTTTTTTCTGTGTACATCATGCACATTTATCTTCATTGAATTTCATCTGCCACTTTATCACTCAGACACCCCAATTCATACAGTTCTGCATTTCTTTGCCATCAGCCCTCATCCTTACAAATCCAAATAACTTAGTATCATCAGCAAACCCTGTCACCTCCTTACCACCTTTTTTAGGTTATTTCTGAACATGTTGACAAGTACAGACCCCAGAACCAAGTCTTGAAAAGCCTCTCTGGTCACCTCCCTACACTGCAAGGACTGGCTGTTCCCTCTTAACCTCTGTTTTCTATTTTTTAACGGGGTATTTTTTTCTGAGCATGACCTTACCTCATACGCTGTGTCTGTTCAAAGCCTTTTGCAAAGGCTTTTTGAAAGGCACACACGTAAAAGGAAAAAGGATGCTAATTAAAGTTTGTATATTTTTGTAAAAGGTGTACTCAATCCAGTAATAGTATTCCATTCATAATCACTCCTGAGCACACACAGGGTTTGACCTGGTGCCTTCCTTTGGCCAAGAGCCCCTGCTAGCATAGGAGCAGGTTTCTGGCTGTGGCTGGGATGTCCCACTGGCTTGGCCACCACCGGCGTGCAGGGCCTTACATGCAACGTGTGGTCCCTACATACAGCCTGTCACATGCTTTGGTTTGTATGGGCTGGGCCACAGTGAGTAAAAGATCAAGCAAAAACATCTCACCATTTGCATGACCCTAATGTGTTCTGCCTTAAAATGGGGTGTCCCTAGTAAAGCCAATGGACCACCCTGTGATGGGAGAAAGAGGAAAAAACAAGAAACTGGGAAAAAAAATGAGAGACAGCAAGAGAAAAAAAAGGTAGGCGAGTGAGGATAAAAGTGTGATACTAAGCAGAGCACCTCTGACCATCTGGATCTTACTGTAGTCCTTATGTTTTAGGTTTGATCAATATCAAGTTGAAAAAAATTACTTGGGCAACATAATGCATTTTGCTTTAAGACATTTCCTATTAAACTTGAAAAACTTGGATTCAAAGTGATGTGAAAATTAATAATATTGAAATTTGAAAGCTTAAGCTTCGGTGCAGCTAAGACCCATAATCAAACCATTTACAGCTTGCAGAATAAATTAATCACTGTGTTATCCTGAGGACAGACTGAAGCAAACTGTACTCAGTATATAGCGGGTATTTGCCAAGGTTATTTATCCATATGTATATGCCAGGTCTGATTCATATGGCATTTTGTAAATAAAATACTTAAAAATATAAAAAATTTCCAAAATACCAACTGAGGACAAGTATACAGTCCTACCAGATGTTTTCAGAGGATAGAAGGTGTTCACAAGCAAGTGTTTTGGCTTACAGTGGAAGTGCAGATTGAGATGCTTCAGCACGTTGGTTGTTCAGGCTGAAGCAGATGAGATGTCATTTCATTTCTCTCTTTCTTTAGGCTTCAAAGTCTTTGCAAGTCCATGCTGCCCCAATGTATGCTCCTGTCTGTTTCTCTGCATTTTTTGAAAGGTATGTGAAGTATACAGGGTCTGATGTTTATTGATGCTAACCTGTTTCCCCACTGTAGCAAAATAAAGGCATAGCTAGAGTATTTTTTTTTTTTTGTATTCATTTTAAGTACCTTTACATTACTAGATCACTGTAAGATTTTCTTGTAGTATAGACTGGAAGGTGCAAAGGCCACCAGCCAGATCCTCAGCCAGTGTGAATTTAAAGTTGAGGATCTGGCCACATATCAAATTAAACAAAGGCATTTTTGAACTACCTGTTTAGTAATGGCATCTGACCTACTTTTACCAGCTCTAAGGACTCAGACTTCCCCTTCCTGAGAATAGAAGGTGGCATGGGGAACAAAAACAGTCACTGTGGACAAACTAATGGGCATCCATGTTTGCAGACATTCACAATTAAATTTGGGTGGTTCAGTACATTTCTAATTAAGTACAATTAACATTTGTTCTTTACTTGTTCATTTTACATACCTCACTAATGTTCCAAATCTGTTTTCCCCAACATCCTAATGATTCTGCCTTTCAATTCCTTATTAATACACTGACATAAACAATGCAGAAATGCAATTAGACTGCTATGCACACATGGTGTGCCTCCTCTTTCACTGAAGCTGATGGGAGTCCAGCCATGCACTTTCATTCTGATAGTTTCAGACTTTCTGTATCTCTGCAGATGTTTCAAGTTTTTGCCTTGCTGAGATCCATGACATGCTCCTCTTCCTCCCTGTGCAGTGCTGGAGAGATATTTCTGTAGAAAATAATTCACATGACCCTACCTTCACACTGCAGACAAGCCTTGAAGGGAGGTGATATTCCCTTCTCCTCACTCTGTGCTAAACCAGTGATTCCACTGAGAAGCATGGACCCACTTCAAAGCATTACAAACATCATGGTTTCCTGAGGTTAGCTGTTTGGCAGCAATACCAGCTTAGGCATTGCTGCACAGCCCCTGGTCCCTGCTTCCCATTTCTGTCCTCAGCTTCAGGTATGCAGCCCCTTCATTCCCAATCCCACCATTCAGGTGCTTTTACCACCAAGAAGAATCCGAATTCTGACACTTTAGTCGGGGGGGAGAGAATCAGGTACCAGTTTTTCAAATGATTTTGATTTTGTAGGTATTTCCGCAATACCATCCGGTTTCTCTCTCCCTCATGCACACACATGAGAGAAAATAAAACAAAAGGCAAAAAAAAAAAAAAGCAGAGCAATGTGATGGCAGGGTTGTAAAATAATAATCTGATATTCAGTTTGAGGCTAAACAAAACCGATAGCTCAAGGAGAAAGGGAGGCAGTGAGGTAGTGGGAGAGTTGAAACATCCCAGGTGAAATTTCAATGTTCCATCTGTTTACACTTTTTGAAGGGCCAATCAGTTGAACCTTGAGCAGAGAACAATGAAGATCTCTCTTGAACTGTCCACATGGAAATGTCCAGGGAGAGAAACTGTCCCCAGATGACACTGCACAACTTCTGAGGAAACCAGTGCTTCCACTGAGCAATATCAACATTCCCTGTGCCTTTCTTGGCCATGTCTACCAGACCAGTTTAAGATAAACACAAATCTGTGATGAGATTCAGGTCAAGAACCATTAACATCAAGCACGTTCCCGGAGTGCAGACACTCACTCTGCAGCTTCAGAGCTGAGCAGTTTTAGGTGGAGCCCAGTCTGGCTGGCTCCAGAGACCCTTGGCAAGCCTTGCTGCTGGCTGCCCCTCTGCTGACAACCCAGCCAGGAATGACACCCCCAGGGTGGCAGGGAAGAGGTGAAGGAGGCTGATGGACCCAGTAGGACAAGTGTCCCACAGGCTGTCTTCTGCTATATCCACTGATATATCCACTGGGTGCTGCCCAGCCTGGGAGTGTGTGTCTGCTACAGAGCAGCAGAGTAAGATGCAGTAAGATAGCACTGGAAAAGAAGTTTTTCAGCCATTTAAGAAAGACTGATTTTTTATTTTTTTAAATTACATTTTATTTTAACTCTCATTGCATCTTCTGATGTCTTTCACCTGCCACCTCTGAATTTACTAGCTCTGCATAAGCTTTAAAAAACCTCAGACGTTACTTTTTGCCCCGGACAGTTTTTCTTGACTCTGGTATGTTTCCTTTCTGGGGTGAACATCAGGAGAGAATCTTTCTGCCTATCCATCTAGCTAGCTAACAAAAGGTTATTTAATGGAAATAGAATTAGTTTAAGCAAAGTAATTTTAATAGAAAATAAAAAACAAGGAATTTTAATGATGTTGATCTCTCCACATTCCAAAAAGTCAAATTTGTTGAGCAATTTTACAGGGTTTTTTTGCTTTGTTTGTTTTTGTTGTTGTTTGTTTTGTTTTGTTTTATTTTAATTTGCTACCAGGAAACCAGGAAAGTGTTTAATTTGGCTGGCCTGCTGTTATTGGCCTGAATGATGTAGAGAGGAGAGTTATATAAATTAATTGTATCAATCACAAAGCATTAAAATATATCTGTATTCTATTTAAAAGCAATGTAATCCACTGAGGTACTTTTAGATTTTTGAAACAGAAATACTGTTTGGAACAGAAATTGAAATAAGCAGACAGATATCCTAATGGTTTCTATTAAGGAGCCCACAGGCCACAGTGCTTCAAAAATAAAACCTTCTAATTTGTGCCCTACGCATCATTGCCCAGACTGCAGTGATAGTATGCCAGTGATGTAACCTTAAGCACATGTATAAATCTGGAAGCAAACAGGTCTGTGCACTGCAAGGTCTTTGCAGCAGTGGCATCTTTTTACTCAGAGGGTGCCCCCTGTCCCATGGCACAGGACTCAGAAACTTGATGAGAATCCCTGCTGCCATACACTGAACCTGTGGGGGTTTGTCAATTTAAGCTACAAGGTACATCTGTGGACAGAAACAGGCCCTACTTGAGCATAAACGGAGTAATATTTCAGCCTTGGAAACCTAACACTGGGCAAGTAAATCCAAATGAGTGCTGTAATGGCAGGGTAAGATACATTTTTTATCTGTTGTACAAGGTATACACACCTTAAGTCTGTTGTTTAGGCAAATCTCCCCTCACACAAAGAGCAAAGTATAGTGAAATAGATGTGATTAAAGGGTTCTGCAGTTCCTCAGGCAGAATACCTGAACTGGCACAGACATTGACCTGAGAAACACACACCAGCTGCCAAGGTAAGTCCACTCTGCTCCCTTCCTGGAGCAGGAGACAAAATGTAATTATTCTGCTATTTCTGCCACAGTCAATTGTCACCTTATTATTCAGAGGGAGTCATTCCACTCCTCTTAGGCAAAGCATTAAAAATGGCATTCTCCAGACAACTTCTTCAATGAGCATTTAAAGGAGAAGGAAGGGGAGGGGGTTAAAGAAATGTCACAGAACAATTATGAAGGCAATTTGGAAGCAAGTCTGGAAACAACCTTGTAACAGAGCCAACAGCTGATTCAAATTGTTACATTTCTCCTTTGATCACCTGCTCAAACACACTTCTAATTAGCATTTAATTGAGTCTACAGTTTAGCACATTATTAAACACCTGCTTGTGAATATGAATTTCTATTTCTGATGACATGCTCTCCTGTGCTGTAGTGCAGATCTGTGCCTGTTAATAGGAGGAAGTATTTGACAATGGACGAGCACCACCCCAACTCCCATAGAAGAATCAACTGCTTTATCAGTGCCACACTGTGATTTCAATCCAAAGCATGCATAGATATGTAAACACTTGAAAGAAAATAAAAAACCGAACATTCGCATACACGCTTTTCACAGGGTTTCTCTACTTAAAAGATGTTGTGATTTCTTTCCTCTTACACCTTGCACCTATAAGCAAAAATAAATCAATACTCAAAATTTTGCGACTTGTCCTTCAAAGGTAACATAACAGATAGAGGAAATGCAGCCCTCACCTGTCCTCGAAACAGAGAAGTTCAGGTTCTACCTATTGCAGCAACAGGAGAGATTGCTAGTGCCACCTCTTGGTGAGAAGGGCACAGAAAGCCATCAGCATAATCCCAAAGCAAGGCTAACTGGAAAACCTCTATGTGCTTCTAGGAAGTACTGACCACTCTCACTGATCACAAAGCACTTAGAAGCACTCTTAATTTGAAATAAGATGTTTGTCCTATTTAATTGAGTGAGGTGTCTTGTATCCCTGCAGTTAAGCACTATGTTTGGCTGGACTGGCACCAAATATTTGGCTGGACTGGCACTAAAACCCAATTCTGTGAAAGCATGAAAGAACTGAAAAGCTGTATAAAATTATTAATTTCAATTTAAACCAAGAAAATGTTGGTTCCTAAACTTTTGTTAGGTTTTTACATATTGTCGTTTTGCTGTGATGCAAATACCTTGCATGTTTGAACCCTCCAAGAGCAGCTTAATGCTAATGCCATTGTGGAGGTTGAGTGTTAATCATTAGGATTGTGTCAGATTAAATGATTCAGGAAGAGCTGTGGATAACTGAGTCAACACACGAACTTGTATTTATAAAATAAAAAGAGTTCCAAAGAAAGCCTAAATATAAAAGATGATTAGTTAGGCACTGCATCAGCATCAAGTAAGCCATTGTATTGTGCCATTTGTATTTTACCCTGTGGAAATATCCTCTGGAGAATGCTGGACACATTTGACTTCCTGAACTGAAACTACGAGTTAACGTATTATAAGAAAGATTCTACCTTTGTAATTAATTTATGTTGAATATAAAAAGAAGTTACACAGGGGAATCACTGTGCATGGAGAGAAGCATGGAGGAAAGCATGGAAACCTCCATCATGTGAACTTTGCAAAACATTGTCTGCAAGGCTTCCCTCATAAAAATAAAAAAGAGATTATCATCTCTTGACATTTCATGCAGGAATAGTAGTAAACTGAAAATAAACCTAGGTAGTAATACAATAACAACGCTGCCCTCCATTTTCAAATAACGACGAAGAAATAGTTGTGCCTACATGTTTACTAAAAATACATTGATTAAAAGTATACAAATTCTACCAAGCAGTGGTGATGGCAAGCTTTATTCTTGTAAAAAAGTAAATATTTAAATGTCATAGTAAGGGAAGATGAGCTAAATAGAAATAAGAAGGCTGACCTACCTTGCTTTAGAATGGTTTTTGCTACAGGGGTACCACATCCATATAATTTTAGGCTGAGGAATGCCATACACCGTGCATGTCAGCACTTGTTTGCTGCTCAGTAAATACAGATTGGGATCAGGAAATGATGACACGGCATTTTCATATATCTGGGGTTTCACTGTAAAGGGTAAAATTGGAAAGCAATTAAAACCAGCTAATTTCGTGTATTACATGGTCATAAAAATACTACATTCCTGCAGGGTGAGTAAGAAGAAAAATCCCCAGGAGAACAAAGCAAAACAGCAGGCCTAAGTCCAGTCAGATGAGTGGTTAGTAACACATTTAAGTCATCAGGAACAAGTATGTGACTGTGGAAGACAGAAATCCTTCTAATGAAAACCAGCATCCATCTTCTGATTCCAAGATAGGTCTGTCACCCTGCACACAGGCCTTGGATTTAGGTCCATGAAAGTCCGTAAGAAAACCCACAACGACCTGAACTGTACAAGATCAATAAAAATCTAGCTCAGTGAAAATTTAGCATTAGCATGTTCAGGAGAAGTGTGGGAACATGCTGTAAACTTACCATTTACTGTAAGAGTGACTGTAAGATTCTTAGACAAGTTCCACTGTCGTATGCTCAATATTATAGTGTAGTTTCCAGCATCTTCCTCAGCAACATCCTTGATAATTAATGAATAGTCTTTAACCATGTACCGGGCACACTTTTCAGCAGCAGGTAGCCCATCTTTTAACCTGTTTAAAAGTATTCCAGAAATCAAAATTTCGAAACATAATGTTGCTTAAACCGCCTGCGTTATTTATTTTCACAACATTTCTTGATCTTTGGGCAGTGATTAAATTTACAGTCTAAGATTTTGTTTACCAAACAGTTACCCTTCCCTTAAAAATAAGATTTCTGAGATCTATAAATCACTTTGGAGAATACCATTCAATATTTTAAAATTGGTAAGGATCTCATTTGAGAGTTGTTGAAACATGCAACCCTGTCTCTGAAGATGCTAGTTTTCCATGCTTGTGCCGCCATTTAGTCTAGAAGACAACCATTTTGACTAAGAGACATTCACATGAATAAAGGTTGCATCACCCAGCACTAACCATTTCTTTATGACCTCAGAATACATCGGGGGACAAAGTATTACAGTAGCCTAAGCACAGCTGTGATTTTAGGAAGAGGAAGAGTAAGCAGATTAGATAAGCACTTAAGAATCAGATATCCTGCTATCCAGTGAATGTTTTTAAAGATAACAGAAAATCAACACAGAAAGTACTAACCGTTGCTCACACACAGATTCCTAAAGAAGCACAATATTTTCCCTTCAAAGTCTAAAATACAGCATAAAGCATATTTGGTAGGTTGCTGTAAGAAGGTTGACATGGTATTAGCAGAAGAATGCAGCAGAGTTTCACTACGATAATGGACCAGATGAAAATGATTCATGGGTTTTAGTTAGTATTTACAGAACACTAAAAATTGGGTGTGAAGACTATGGATTTAGGCATTACATTGTATCTGTATTTTATAGAACCCCAGAATAGCTGAGGATGAAAGAGCCTCTGGCGTTCACCTAGTCCAATGCCCTGGTCAAAGCAAAGTCAGCAGGTTGCCCAAGACCATTTTCAGTCTGGTTTTGAAAATCTCCAGGTATGGAGACTCCACAGCCTTTCTGGACTACTTGTTCCAGTGTTTGACCAACCTCACAGGGAAAAATAAATAAATAAAAATTCTTGCGTCGATGGATTTTTTTTTTTATTTCAAAAGTTTTAGAGCTGTATGTGTAGTTAACAAGACCAATGATTAAAGACACAGAAATTACTGTATGAATGGCTAGCATCAGCTTCACTTTAATCCCTTAATTTTCCATGTGTAGCTATAAATGTAAGGGTTCTGTAAAACAAAACAAAGTGTTTGGAGCAAAAGTAATTTCTGGCTGTGAGTAGCATGTTCATGTATGTTTGGTTTGTTTTCTTAATCAGTCTTGTCATGGACCCTTTGTTAAAGTGCAATGAATTGAGCCAAAGCTACTGGTATTTAAAATTATTTAAACAAAAAAAACCCACCCTTGAGATCATGAATAGATAACATTGTTTTATATAAAAGTGGTTTGGGTTAATACAAAAAACTGTTAAAAAGATTTCTTAGCACAGTATACATGAGCCAAAGTGAACACTCCAGTCACTACAGAAGATCTACAACCTGCAGATCACCATATACTAAAACCAACTTCAATTGCTTTTCTAATAATGCATGTCTGTATGACTCAGCTCAGACAGTCATTTTAATGAAAACCTTCTTTTCTTTCTCCTACTGTCAGAAAAGCAAGTTCAGGTCTCATATCTTGATCTGAGTCAAGTTGGATGCAACACTTCACTCAAGGTTGGTAGAGATATTTAGCTGTAGAGTGTCCCTTGATTTCACAGGAGACATATCTAGTGTATTTGAGGATCTGAGCTTTAAACTTTCCAGATGTCCTTTTTTGCACTTGCAAAATGGAGATAACACTCTCATAAATTGTTAAAACCCAGGACAATTCTGAAACTTCCAATAAAACTCCACAACTGTATTGTCTCCAGTTTGTTTTAATTTCAAGGGGGTTTATTTGAATATTTTACCAAGATACTACTTTTCATCTAAGAAGAGGTCCAGTATGCATATGTAGAAGTAACTGTTGTCCTACCATATAACCTCTGGAGAGGGAAATGCCTTCACTTTCATTGACAAACGGTAAGATTTTCTTCCAGCTACAGCCTCCAGTGCAGTTTTTCTTCGACGTTTCAAATTAATGAACATTTTATCTTAAACGAAAGAAAAAGAGGGCATCTATATTACCAATTTTCAGCCTGCAAAAAGAGTTGTTCTACTAAGGAGAGCAGGAATTAAAATAAAAATTAGATTTAATAATTTTGGCGTTCCCACATAGCAACAGCAAGAATAAAGCCTAACCTCCAAGAGATCTATAAAATACAGAGAATACCACCACAAATATACAAGAAACGGAGATAGTTCCCTGCCCAGGAATGTGCCTGGAGAAGATAAACTCTAGCCAAATTCATATTGTGCTTCACTCAGGAAAAAAGGCACTAGTTTCAACACAAGAGAGAAAGTGGTTTGTGATACATGCGAAGCTCAACTAGATGACTGGGTGACCCTTCCACACCTAAAGTCCCAGAATTAATGTTCCAAAAGAAAATATTCTGCCAGAGAGGATTTAAGGGACCTTTAGAGAAACAGCAAAGGAAAAGGCAGAAATTTTCTGTATCACCTGCATACAGCTGTTTCATCAAACAAACAAAATTTTATCACTTCATTGAAACAATCTCAACATGCTGGAATTCGTTCATTTCTAATTGTACTGCCCCTTATTTCAAACTCTCTATCAAGTTGATGGGTTTTACCAGAGGCAATAAAACACAATATTTGTATAATACGTTGGAGAATATATTCTTTTTTGCTTTCCCCAAACTGCACTTGAGCAAAATAAAAGTCAATACATGAACAATCGTTTGCATGTTCTTTTGATAGTACCTATAGTGCCACACTTACATTATGGACTGCTTAAGGATGTTGGATATCTATTAAACAAGTGCAATTGCCATGTACATTGAAAATAACATGCACCAGACAAATCAGTAGTTTAATTATGCAAGTCAAGTTATAAAGATATAACCCTGATTCTGCAAAGTCTTATTCACACAGGCTCTTTCTAATATGAGTATTTCATAGATGGGGCTCCTTATGTGAGTAAGATTTTACAGGGTAGATTAAACTGTTCCAGCTTCCCTGACTTAATTTTTAATCTAAAACTTGGTTTCTGACAGCTTCAGCTTTTCTGTTTAAGAATATTGTAAATGGATATCAAGACATCCTCTGCTCCCAGTGACTTAGCCCAGGGCTTCAATAGATAAAATGTACTGAAATACTCTCTAAGAATATCAACATGGGGTGTTGAGCCCCCAGTGCCAGATGAGAGAGAAAAGGTAGACCACTGAAAACATGAAACAAATCAATATTCAGGCCATAAGTCATCTGTCATAAAGGACACGCACCAACCACTTGGTCCTTAATACCAAAGATGTTCCAAAGATCCTGGATAGTCCTAATTGTAATCGGATGTCACAAAGAAGGTAGCTTCTCATAGTCCCAATGCACAAGTCCTAATTCACATACATTTGAAAGGATACCAGAAATTTCCATATTTCACAGAAGGCCCAGGTAGATCATTGCAAACTCATTTAAGGCTCCCACTGTAAATCCATATTAATGAGTTGCAATATCTTGTTCTTGTTTCATTTTTTTTGAATAGTCTAGCAGCTACCTGCTCCATGTAGAGCTAGTGTATCTATTTCTTCTTCATTTGTCACAGAGAACATTGAATAAGTACCACAGAAGAGGAAGTGGGATTCTTCTATTTAAATTCAGCTTGTACTCTTTATTTATTTGTTTGTTTGTTTGTTTGTTTGTTTGTTTTATTGGCAAACTATAGTTTAACTGATTGGTTCTGCCAGAAGTGACTGAGGACAAGGTCATCACAGTATTTAGCAGACAAGAGTGATCAAAATGAACATTAACATGTCTCCTGCCAACAACAGAAAATGGTCATGGAAGAAAAGGCACATATTCCCTGGTCTCCCTCCTTTTTCTGCTCATGATGAACCTGCTATAAATTTGCTTCGACTTTGTGCTCAGATGTAAAGCTCTGATACGGCTAAAGGTGGTACATGAGCATTCAGTATTTTACAAATCTTCAATATTTCTTACCATAAACAATGACTGTTGTGTTAACAGCTTTGATTGATGGCCCACTCTTCACGTGACAGGTATACCGGCCTTGATCGATATCACGTACTTTGTCAACAACAAGGATACTGTAAAAAATATTGGCTTCTGTATTCCTTTGGTTAATGCGCTGGGTTACAGAACCTCTCTTCCTTGCCTGTAAAAGCAAAAAATAACAAGAGCTTAATCAAACAAATTTTAATTATTACTAAGATTATTCTTTTACTGTACTGCCATCATGGCTTAATAAAAAACCCCAGATCCCTCTGTACAGCACAGACATGCAAAAGATGCCTAACATTTCCAGAAGGTCAACAATAAAAATTGAAGTAACATCATATGGCAATTCATTCCTTTCTTCACCAAAGTTGTAACAGCATCCAAACTAGTTCTTTCCAGACAAAGACTATTCCTTCTTACAGTCTGCCACACCAACACACCTAGCTCCCTATTGCTCCTTGCTCAGCATTGCTCATAAAAATCCCCAGAGCCACTGACACTTTTTTTGGTGCCTGGATTCAGTGTCCATAGGCAGTAGACATATGGAGGAAGAGGGCATTAACACAAGAAGGGAAGAATTCTGGAAACGCTATACATGGAAAAAGGACTAGATTTGGCAAGGGAATAATAGGGTGGAACTGAAGATAATGTGAGTCTGAGGAGTCATTTCCTGTAACTCCTCCTCAGCCTTTGGCCTCAAAGTTTATTTAACCCAGGACATTGTTAGTGTCTTATAAACACTGAGCACCCTTTGGTTACCATAAAAAAAAACAACCCAAAGCAGAATTTCACAAGCGTGGTGCCCAGCTATGGCTTGGTAAAGCAGCAACGAGCAACATAATATATTTGGAGCATTTCTTGTTGCTAAGTTGTTTATTTCTGAGGTGAAAAAATGCCAGGGAAAATGGCTACAGTATGTAAGAAATTATTTCATTAATCTTCCCTATATAACGTAATCATAATTTCAGTTTGTGATTAGGCACAATGAGTGACATAATAAATGATCTTGACTTGAATCATCAGCATAAATCAAACTGACATGAAAGGAATGGGAGTTGTGAACCTTAAAATAATGTCAAATTTCTTATCAGCTTTACATGGACTCCCTGGCAGTAGTTCTGTAAGTGACAAATATTTATGAGGATGCTCCCAGTGTGGGGGAGGACAAACACATTCAAGATCATTCCTGTAGTTGTCAAAACAAGAGGATTGTTCATGTGACACTTAACAAATGAGATTTTGGCAAGCTAAATCAAAATATCTTTCCTAAACATGCTTGAGTCAGGTGCCTGACTGTCCGTCAGTCTTCAAAATAAATGTGTTAAGGAAGACAGTCTAGCTGAAAACTTTTTTTATCACAAGACTGGGACTGGGTCATAAATTCCTACCATTTCTTCAGGTCAAAAAGAAGTTTCCAGGGATGAAAAAATTCTAGTGTTCATTTGCAATTATGCAATATGACCAGAGTACATTGTGTAAACATGTTTACTCATTCAATTAAGCACCAGAAAGAAAAAAATAAACCTTTAAATGCGTGTCAGCAAGGGTCAAAACAATGGAATGCAAACCATGGCAAGCATTTCAAGGCAAAATTCCTTCCAGGATGCTAGATGCAGTGTGAGCTATGGGAAACCCCTGGACTCTTAATTTCAAACACAGCACTCACCTCTCCAGGATAAGTCCATGTCATCTGCACTCTGGTGTTCCAGGCTGCAGTGACTGTGCAGTTAATTGTCAGGCTGTCTCCTTTCAGCAACTTGACAAGACGTGGGGTGCTTAACTGAATATCAAAAATTGTGTTGGCTGCAGGTGATTAAGAGAAAGCAAAGTGAATCACGACACCAGGGCAGAGTGCTCTCTGAAAGACGGGGAGTGAAGAACGCTACTTACTTTCTCGGTGTGTTAGATACTTTGTGCTGTACTTGTGTCCACCAACAGTTGTCTCGCAGCTCAGGAGCCCTATGAATTC
Source organism: Hemiprocne comata (assembly GCA_020745705.1). NCBI lineage: Eukaryota > Metazoa > Chordata > Aves > Apodiformes > Apodidae > Hemiprocne > Hemiprocne comata. Next base: position 195,181,335 of record CM036586.1, on the reverse strand, counting down.
ATAGGTTGCCTTAGGTATTCTGAAGCCCTTCATGCTGTCCCAGATTATTGTCCTGCCATCAGGAATTAGGGCTCCTCCTGGAATCTGGAAGTGTCAAACACGCATCATAAAAACAACTCATCCTCATGCCACTCTCTAATCAAAGCAGCCTAATGAAAAGGAATGGAAAAAAAAAAACCCTAAAAAATGCCAGTCAAAGTAGAAAGGATGACATTTAATTATGCCGATTTTTCAAGTCACATTTTCATCACAAAATGGAGGAAAAATCTGGGTGAAGAACGTGAATGTTTTATTTGTTTCCAAGATTTCATTATTTAGAACAGGATGTAATTTATGACACAATAGATTGACACTATCATTAGCCTCAACGCTTGGACAGCTGTTCTGTTGGCTCTTGGCTGGCAGCTAAAGTGCTCGTCTTGGCAAACCTTTGCAATTAAGTATCCTGGCTTCACCACTGAGACACAAATACACATTTTTCAATAGAGGTGACACAAATACACTTCAATAGAGGTGACAAACGGGCTTAATTGAATCCTGGCAGGATTCAATCTGATGCTTCTCACGTTTATGTTGTCTGAAGGACTGGATTGTTTAAAAAAAAAAAAAAAAGTTAAGGACAGTAACGGCTGTTCCAAAGCTCACAGACAGCAGAGTACACATCTCTAAGTCATTACATACAACACGATGTGCAAATTTTAAAGCAAAAAATCTTTCTTGGGCACTTTTACTGAGAACTACCAATCATACTGAATGAGGACAGTCATATTGACTTGAGATTTTGCAAGGACACCTTTAAATACTAAATACATCACATTTCCGCAGGAAAAGTATTCCGCACATTTTAAACATTTAGCACTTGTAAGTCCCTCAGAAGCTGAGGTCCCAACAAGTAACTAGGACAAAGCCATCAAGTGATTTTAAACCTAAGACCTGAAATCTAATACGGAATAAAATAATGCCATGTGGGATCAAGTGTTCACTTTGTCAGGAGTACAAATGACACTTTACATTAGGATCCTTTGAGTTTTAAGCCCCATTTTAATAAGGTATCAAGAAAACATGGCAAAGCATGAGATAGGCATTGAAGCTCAGACAAGACCTTTTGTTTTCACATCATGTTTTTGTTGTTATGCTGTATCAATGGAATAAATGCCACCACTTGGATAACACAGAGATCAGCCATGAGTACCAAGCCTGGATGCAACCCTACTGTTATGAAGCCTGCTTTTCTGGTAAAAATAACATATTTTTAAAGATGGCATATAGCAGAGTTTGAGTGAATCAGTGCCCTAAGAAAAGACCTCTGGGTCAACTAAGCACCTTGCAGTCCATCACCTCTCACTGTGCACCCAGTGTCACTACGTCCCCTTCATCTGTTTCTTCCCCTTTGTTTGAGCAGAGGATTTGCACACTGGCCATCCCACTCCTTCCCACAGCCAAAGCCAGCCCAGGTGACTACCAGAGGCTGGGGGAAGCGTGGGTGCTCAGCACCTTCTTGCATGGTACAGCTTCTCTCCAAAACACGGCACCCTGGATGCTGCCTGCTACAGCACATGCCAAAAGCTGCCTTTGAGATCACCTCCACTCATCTCATGCCATTTCCTCCCACAGAAGTGCGAGATGACTCAAACCAACAATAATTACGGAGCACAAAATGCTGCGGTAGAATTCCTTATCTTTACAACAGCTTGATAAGATGCTATAATAAGCATGCAAATCATGGGGGAAGTGTGTTACACACACACACAAGTAAAGCCCGTTACATTATAGCCTGCTGGCTACCATTCAACAGTATCTTGGACTTGAAGAGCTTTGTTGCCATTCCTGTTCTAAGTAAAACAAATACTCAAGCTTTTGTTTAACTAGTTCATAGTTATGCTTTCAAGGGCTTCAACTGGATTTATCCTCTTGCTGTTTTGGTGGAAACCAAACTATTTCTGAGTGTATCCTCTATAGGTTTTCATATATAGTCAAGCCAAAGCTTCATAGCTTCCCTAGACTGACATTTCCCAAGAAATACATTCACTTCACATTAACTAGTTAACTGGATTACTGAATTTGTATTAGCCTTACTCCAGGAATGGAAAAGTAACCAAAACACCAAGTGTTCAGGTCTTGGAAATTAAAGTGCTCATACACAGTATCCTGTTTTGCAACACCAAATGTTGTCGATTGTCTGTAAATCTACAGGCTCACCTGCCCCAGAGGCAAATCTCTGCTTGCAGTTTACTCAACTGATACTTTCCCAAAACAGCTAGAGCTATATCTTTTTGTGTAGTTTTCTGCAGCTTTGAGACTAAAAAGTTGCACACACTCACACACAAAAACACAGATTGACATTTTTAATTTACTGTACCGTATACTTTAGAAAACTGAAGTGTATGACTAGCAAAAGGCCACTGTGACTCACTCTGGCTAAGGTGGGGAAACAAGATACTGGAACAAGTCCCTTTCAGAGGGCAGAAATACCAGGACTTTGCCTCAGAAGAGGACAAGGGTGGTGGCTGGATGCTCACCCTCACAGCCCTTCAGAGCTCTACCCTCTCTCAATTTCTTACCCAGGTCTCGTAACAGTTCTCTTCTGCCAAACCCAGTAGTTCAGATTATCTGTTTCCCACTCTCAGAGAAGCAGACTTGATTTGCTCTGCCTTAAACTAGCTTCCAGCCCACCACCTAGAGTCATGGATGGCATCATCACCATGATGATCCCGGCATGGATGGTGCAAAACAGAGGATCCCAGAATCACACAATAACTGAGGTTGGATGGGATCTCTAGAGGTGATTTGGTCTGTCTCCCACACGGAGCAGATCCACTGTAGTCCATGGCCTTGTCAAAAAACTTGGCCATCACAGAAAGGAGTAGAAAGCTTGTGAAGAAATGCAGTGCTGGAACAGTAAGATTTCCACTGATGCAGGAGAGGATAAATCCAGCTAAGATAATAGCTTACAGATGGGTACCAGCAGCTAGTCAGAGGCATTCAGTGAATCAATTTGTTGTGACAGTTGCAGTAAACGTGGAATTCACTGTCTACAGACTTATCTGCATCAACCACATCGCTGTGGCTCCCAGAGAAGTCTTGGCCTTTTACTTTCTTTGTACTTTATTTCAAATTAAACTTCAGTTTCTTTTTGTATAGGCTATGCCTCCTTCTTGGCTCAGCACCAACCACTGAACCTTTTTGGTACCTGGTGGCATTAACACACTACTAACACAAGGTTTTGGGTATATACATATGGTCAAGAGTCAAGTTGTGGTTCCCCACATTGCCGAAGGCAGATTGTACTGGAAAGAACCAGCTAGAAGTATAGTAAAAATGTACATTAGAGTTTTGAATCGTTGTCTTTTCCTTCATGTTTCCCCTTCCCTCAATTTGAGAAGGATGAGGAGGCATTATTAAGAATTCCCACTGTCTGTGTGTGACTCTCAATATCCTTGGGTTTTTTTTCCTGCTTTTCCTTTTTATGCTGAAGCTGTCAAGGAAGGTGATTCTCCCCCTCTACTCCACTCTTGTGAGACCCCACCTGGAGTACTGTGTCCAGTTCTGGAGCCCTCAACACAGGAAGGAGATAGAGCTCTTGGAGTGAGTCCACAGAAGGGCCACAAAGATGATCAAAGGGCTGGAGCACCTCTCCTATCAAGATAGGATGAGACAGTTGGGGCTGTTCAGCCTGGAGAAGAGAAGGCTTCGAGGAGACCTTATAGCAGCCTTCCAGTACCTGAAGGAGCCTACAGAAAAGCTGAGGAGGGACTTTTTACCAGGGCGTGTAGTGATAGGATGAAGGGTAATGGCTTTAAACTGGAAGAAGGGAGATTTAGGTTAGACATTAAGAAGAGATTCTTTAGTGTGAGGGTGGTGGGACACTGGAACAGGTTGCCCAGAGAGGTTGTAGTGCCCCCTCCCTGGAAGTGTTCAAGGCCAGGTTGGATGGGGCTCTGAGCAACCTGGTCTAGTGGAAGGTGTCCCTGCCCCTGAAGGAAGGTTGGCACCAGATGATCTTTAAGGTCCCTTCCAACCCAAACCATTCTATGATTCTGTGATTGTTGACTTTATGACAGAGAATCCAAACAGAGAGTAAATAGAGGGATCAAACCATTGTACCAAAAGGTGATGCTTTCTCTGTTTAGCAAGCTAAGAGCGAATGGAGAGGCAGGAGAAGTGCATACCTTAATTGCAATAAGGTTTATCCTATCTTGGGGATCTTGAATGAGGCTGCCAAAATCATATAGATAGAGATGATAGTTTCAGAGGCTCTAGGTATCTGTCTATTAAGCATCAGATCAAAAATATAAATTGATTTCACAGGTCATTGTATGATGAGGAAGAAAAAGGGCCACCAGCTGTTGCAGATATAGGTTATAACAGGACCCGAAGGTTCAATTTGAAATAGGAATTAAAAGCTCCATCCCATTTCCCGTTTCCTGTTTTATTAGCTTCTCGGTTTCTAAGATTCCTTCTATGTTGCATATGATTGCCATGCTTTAGAATACAATTTTTGAAGATGTTCAGCCTGAAAGATAGAGCAACAGAGTGTCTCAAATGGGTTGACTTAGGTAAAGAAGCAGTTTTTGTAAGAAAATAATCTGTAGTGTTGATGATGGACAGTAAACCTTCCGCACATTAGTCCACTAAGACAAGGAAGTAGCACTTCCACAGGAACAAAATGCTGGAGGCAGTGCTCATGCAACTGTCCCCATGAGTCCTTTCAGAAGAGACAGACTACCAAAAAATATTCCATATTTTGGCTTTTTGGGAATATAGAATGCAGAATCTAATTACTTTGAATGCTGGGATTTTTTTTCCAGCTCCAGAGGACTGCACTATGGGGACACTAATTTCTTCCTTGATTGCTGAAGGGAAAGCACAGCACAGCTTTTGCCAGCTCTCCAGAAGTAGTTTGCTTGCAGCTGTGAAATGCATTTAACACATCTTTTAATTGCCATGTGAGCAAAAACTTGCTGGAATCTTCATACATGGATATCACAAATGATAAATAAAGTAAAATATGATGTAATACACTGCAGCGTACATACTTCAGGAAATTCTGGGATTAATTAGGGAACACATTTATTTTTCCTGGAATGCAAAACATGTAAGCAACCAATCCTTTCTTTTGAGACTTGGCTCCACCTCCTCTTTCTCCTTTCCAGAGAATTACATCTGGTTTTCATGGTGTAAAAATGCATCTTACACCACAACCCCAAGCTAAAGATAAGTTGATATGGAAAAAGATAGTAGGTATGTCTTAATTGCCTCCAAACAGGGAGAAGAAATTATTTAGATGTTGTTTAATAAGAGAAAAACCTGACAGGAATTTTTTTCTGTTAGGAATTTAATATCCTGAGATTTCTGACATGACAACACAGCTCCCAAACAAGTTCCCACTATACCACATCCACTCTGTAGAAAGTCAAGCTTATTTACTTTTGCTTCTACAGCCACAGAATCTTGTGCATCATCCACCCTTAGTGCAGTTCTTGCAGGAGTGTCTGTGTACAAATCCACAGTAACATCCTAGGTCAGAATACTTTCTTTTCTCTGCATTTTACTGTCTTTCATGTGATTTAACAGGTGGAAACCAGTAAAATTAGTTTCTACATTAGCAAAGCAGCACTGGCACGGGATCAGACCTGTGGCTGGTGTAAAACTCTATAGTCAAAGAGGAACCAAAGACTTGTATTGATCTGGATACACATCTTACACTCATACTGTTTGGCAATTGCATGATTTTGTATTAAAAGAAATGTATTTTCCTTGTAACAATTATGAACATTTATGCCACTATGTATAGAACTCACTTTATTTAGAAGCAAAACATCAATGGCACCTCCACCTAATTTTTAAACCTAACAAAGGAAATTAAAAAAGGAATACTATTCTTTGTCTTGATACCATGTACTTTACTACAAACTTATAGGTCAGTTAGCTTTCCATGTAACTCTCAAGGAACCTAGGAAAGATGTAAGTTTCCTCCAAACATGAAAAATGTCTAGACTTTCTAAAACTGGCCCTATTGTCTCTAACTCTGCACAGGTTTCCCTACAAAGAGAAGCCATCCCTTGCCTGATAAGTGCACTCATATGGAAAAGGAAGCAGCAAAGTTGCTGGTGGGAGTGAGGTAGGCCAAAGGCTTGCAGAGATCCTTGCACAGCCCCAGCAAGTCTCCAGGGATTGCACTTACTGAGGACTGAAAAGGAAAGGGGAGAAAGGGCAGCGGAAGAGGTGGGAGGAAATTTCTTCTCCTAACAAGAAACTCCTTCCTGGGCTTAAGGAACCTTTGTCAGTGAATAAAATGGTATGAAGTTTCTTCTGAAAATTCCCATCCAGTATTCGGGGGGGGGGAGAAGGAAAAATAGTCCGTTCCCCACAGAGAGTTTATTAAGGCCTTCTGTGAGATACGAGACAAAGCCTCCAGGGTTGAAATATTTCTAAACACACTGACAGCCAGAAATCTTGTTTAAGAAATACTAAATTGTTGAAATATTTCAAAAGCATTACAATAGTTTTAAACAAACAAACAAAAAGCATAATCCACAATAACACTTTCAGAGCAAGTTTGGATCAAAGTACCTTTTTTAAAGTAACAGCAATGTTTGGTGCTGTCACTCTGCACGGAATGATCATTTCTCTTCCCACAGTCATGTGTATAATTTTAGGTATGTCACTGTGCATCTCTACAAATGGGTTGCCTGTATCTGCAAGAGAAGATAACAAAAAAGTTACTATCTGAAATCTTAAGACAGTGTATGGAAATTGTAACAGTGCATACAGCCTTAAAAGAACAGACTAATCCTGTCCATAATGAAAGCTAGACAAAGTCCTCAAGTCAATCTTCTGCTTAATTTTACCTAAATAAGTTTAATAAAACATTACTAAATATTTGAAAATGCATTTGTCACTCAATATCAATAGCAGGACTTCGATATCTCCTTTAAAATCTAGGATAGTTGAGGTACATTTTTCCTATTACAGAATCATCTCTACTGCTGAGAGATGTGCTGCTTATTTCAGGGCATTTCTATTTTATTATCACCAGGAGAAATAACTATATGGAAAATAAGCTGAAGTTTACTTATCAGGAAACCCCCACACAGGACATGTTCTTGCTCTCTGCAAGAAAATTAATGGGAAAAACTCATGTTAACTTCACCAGGAGAAAGAATCTACTGGGATTATACAGCCATACATTCAATTCTGAGAACACGGACTAGGGAGAGTTAATTATTCTCCTCTTTCCCACTATCACAATACCTGTATGTCTCTTTTGTAAATGACAAGGTAAATGAAAATGCCAGGAAAACATTCATTCCGTTCCACTCGGTAGCTAAAGCTTGGCAGAGTAATTTACCGTCCCTGGAACAATCCCTTTAACAAAGGGCATTGTCATAAATAGCTTGTGCTGGGAACAGGGAACATTGCTGCTACTATTGTTTGGACCACTTAACAAAGAGGGGCTCAAGCCACAGGCTCTGGTTCCAAATCTTCTTTGCAGGTGTTGAGATCTGAAGGCTCGGTTTGACTTACAGCGCAGACAGAATACCTCAGAACTCACATAAAGTTGGGGTTTTAACTCTTCAAAAAAGTGCAACATTCAGATCTTAATTCTGTGCTTATCTACAGCTCCAATATTTTTTCAGGCAAATCCTACTATTTTCACTCAGTCAAAAATCTTACCAATAACAATGGAAAACTTTCTTATTTAAGAAATTAATAAAGCTAGCAAAAATCGACCGTTTATAAAACCTCAAATTGTGATACTTTATTCAATTGTTCTGGTCCTAGACTTCTGCATGTTGACCTACGTTTGCTCAAGTAGTTCTTCAAATGCATTACTTTTGCTTCTCTTGCAAAAATATGATCTGCACTTCCCAGTGTCATAAAACTGTTCTGCCCTTAGGAACTTCTTTTCTTATTATGTGCAATAATATTTTTGTTTGAGATATCAAACAGGAAGAGAAGCAAATTCTACTCTAATTTATACTGGGGAGAGTCCTAAGGTAGAGTATCTCAAACGTGCCCCAGGAAGAAGTTTTCCTAAAAAGGTTTAATGAAACTGTTGAACAAACTTTCAGAAATGAAAGCCACAATGCTTTATTTAATAATAGGTGTTAAATGTCCACTGAGCTCGCAAAAGGAACTTATGAGTAATAGAGGATGCGTATGTAATAAAAAATACCCTCAGGACTTGTTAGGCTAACGTTTCCTCTGCAGTGCGATTCAAGGAAAGACCAAGAATGAAACTCTGTAGCACAGTGAAAAGAACATTTTTTGTTCCAGGGGCTGCAGCCACAGAAGAGGTCACTTGCCCCTTAACATCACCAGACAAACAGATTTACTACTCCCCAAAGACTCATTCATCTTTGTCACAAAATTAAGAGCTCCTGCCCCAAACCAGCAAGCTTTGCAAAGTAGTTTCCTGTATCATAATCTCCAGATCATTACAAGTGTGAGGAAGAGCTGTTCTGGAGACTACCGGTGCTGTCTGCAGACACAGTGTCACCAAAGACTGATGCCAATATCAAGGCAGTGGGGGCTGTGCAGCTCAGACCTCGCAGGATTCCTGTCCATCCAAAGGCAGAGCCAGCAAACGAGCACAAAACGCCACGTTTTGCTCTTTTTTTTTTTCCTCCTCAATGGAAATGCACATTCGCACCTGAAGAAATCCATGAAGTGCTCTGTAAAAGCCAATTAAAGGCCCTTGCTGCTCTGGGCAGGCTTTAAAGCCCAGTCACAGCCTTTTTCAGCCCAATCCTTGCAGTGCTACACCAAGGCGTCTCCATGCCCCCCTATTCGCGTGCAGAGCTCCCATTGACATCACTGGGGACTTCCGCCGTGGGCCGGAGGGCAATCGATGGCCCCAAGTGCTCCAAATGTTTTCCTGCTTTTGATTAAAAGAAATACGCGTCATGTTTCCTAGCACAGTTTTGTTTTCATAATGAGTGGGGAGGCTTTTCCTGATTCCCTTTGATTTTATTCTCCTTCTGTCTCAATGGCCATAAGGGGATACTGTAGGTGCCTCAAGACCAGAATCTGGCACAGGCTCCACCAGCCTGGATCAGGCAAAGCTGAACCCACGGCAGCACCAAGGCAGGTCATACTGTGTTGGCATGGTACAGTGGTTTCCTTCTGTCCCCAAAATAACAGCACTCCTTGCTTCTTTTTTCCTCTTTCCTTCCAATCACAGCCCTAGTTCTTGCCAGTGGCTCCTGCCATGTTTCCTCCCATTTCCTTCTTGAGGGGAAGTAAATGCCATTCTTCACTGAACAGCTGGCTGACAGTACATCTGTGATGACCCAACCTCCAGCCTGCAGTCTTCTGGCCCAGCTTCATTCACTTTCATGCTCAGAAAGCTCTAGACATAAAAGGAACAGCTTGGATGGACCTATCTTGAAGTCCACATCCAAGTTACACATTCAGCTCCATAAGAATTTGGAATGGAAGATCTAAGAAGGTTAACCTTGTTTTTTGAATTTTTGTTTGGCTTTTGTTACTGCTTCAGAGCTGCCTGCAAGGGTATCGAAATGAAAGATGGACAGCCAGAATATTTGCATATGCTAAAGGTTACTTTATAGTCAGTTTAGTGTATTTTTAAATTGTGCCTGGAAATAATGACTGTGTGCTGATTTGACTGTGTTCCTCACGATATCTCTCCATTGCAGTCAACATGAAACCTCAAAAAGCATTCATGAAATCACAAAATCCATGAAGGTCACTTGCTATATTGTTAAAGAACATAAATAGCAGCTTTTTATTAAGCTGGTTGGCAGCCAGATACAAACTTGATAAGAGACTTAACACAAGTAATATTATGTCTGGTATCAGTAACCTGTCTAGGCTATTTTTGGGGTTTGAGCAAACAACTAAATTAGGCAACACTGAAATGCCAAATTCAGCAAAGATGGAGAGGTTCTTTATTTCTACAAGCTTCAGCTACTGTTCCTGGGTTTGTTTGGTTTTTAATAATCTCGGCTATGCAAGTCAGAGTACTTACACATACATTCCCAAGAAGAAAAGTCTCTGCAGGGAAGTCTGAGCTCCTTGAAATCTCTGAAAGTTTGTTCTCTGAAGTTCTTCCAAAATACCTACTTACACTCGGCTCATCATTAAGATTCTTTTCAGACTAAAAGAGTCAAAACAGTTTCCTCACATTCATATAGCACCTTTTTCTCTCATGCACATGAAGAGGACCAAAGTCTTTACTAATGTACAGATATGCAAATTTCATCAAAGTTAATGGGTCAGTTGCCAAATTCCCCTTTCCATTGTGGGGATTCAACCTAACTAATTTTGTTTCTGCCGGCTAAATTAGTAGGGCTGTCCAGAAGTAATTCAGGGAGAACCTTGCATACCAAGATCCACATCCACATATACTCCACTCAACAGAGTGTACTATGATGTGAAGTCTATGTACACACAATGACAAAAGCACGGCCATTATAGGTGATTGACGTCAGCAAGTCGAGCTCTGTTTTGCAACAGGATCCTCACTAGACACTAAAAATGTGTCCACATACTTGATACAGCTGTAGCATAGCTTAATTTCAACTAGTTTCCGTTTCATAACAGAAGTGCTATCACATTATTCACTCCAACAGTGTAAGCCAAAACTGTACCGCTGATACGATAACACTGTGCCAAATGCAAAGACAGAAAAAAGGCACAGGAGATGAAGAGTTTCCCAGGCCTCAGCAGGTTCTTCTGTCAGTACGTTATTTCTGAATAAGAAGAAGAAAAAGGAAAAAGAAGAAGAAAAACTCCCTTTCTATTAGCTTTCAGGGTGTTTTGTCTTACTGCTTTTTTCATTTTCACCTGTTGAATTATTTTTACTTTGACATTTCTCATCTTAAGAGAACTTAGGGAACTCTTTGGATGTCCTCCCTGTTCTGCAACATAGTACCTTTAGGGTTACAGGAGTTAAGCCATTAAAGCTAAATCTTAAATCCACATCAGTTCTGGGGCTGGATCCAGCTATCTGTCAACAAGTGGCCCTCCAAAGAAGATGCCATATGCTGAGAACTTGCAGAATATAACTGCAGAGTTTGAAAATACACTGAAAACCCCAGATCTCTTGGCACTTCAAAGGCTTACATTTTTAACCATTCACTAATGCTAAAACCCTTCATTTTGGACTGTCCAACATGAGACACACCTCGAGACAAATATTCAAAACTAGTGGGCATGTTTGACATTCTAGGCATCGGTGAGTACAAGTAGTCTCAGGACTGTTACCTTAATTATGCAGCTCTGATTTGTGTCACCTGACTTAAATAATCTCAAAGCAAGACATCTATTCTAAGCTTATTCTCCAGATTCCATGTAATGTCAGTGATGAAAAATATATACCAGAAAGTCCTTTTTTCTCTCTGCTAAGTACAGAAAGAGAACAGACAACTGATTCAGACCAGAGGTCTGATCTTAAAACAGAAGATTTTGAATGGCACTTGATTGAAGTATCAGTACTTTTCATTTTGCAAGGAAAAGTATACAGTTGGAAGACATACACTGCAGGAGTGTGAGGAGAGACCAGGAGAGGGACAATATTGACTAAGAAAAGGGCTAAGACTGTAAAGCCAAGTACAACTTCACTCAGAGTTGTCTGTTGCAGCAGAATTAAGACATTACTTTTGTATATTAATGGCTGAAAGCTGTCTTCACCACAGGCAGTAGCAACACTTCAACCTGAATCAAAGTTTGTTTAAATTATTGCAAAAATCTAACCTTGATATATCCATGTAATTGAATTTTTATGCTTTTTCTATCATACTATGGGAAAAATTGATCAAGGGCAAGAGATGATGACAGCAGAGAATGAAGAGAACTGCACATTTTATAAGAAAGTGAATGAGCTCCAGGAACTGGAAAAGAGTGTCTTGGAGATACAGAAAAAAAAAAAAGCAGGCAGAAAGAAAAGCCTTTAGCACTGTCCTCAGGAAAACTTACATAGGCTTCAAAACAGCCTACTGATAATTTGGTGTTTCTGAAATGACTTTATTCCATAATTATCTCTTTTCATGCAGAAGAGTCCCCATGCCTCATTCCAATGTACACAATGACTGCTATGCAATCATAGAATGTTTGGGGTTGGAAGGGACCTTAAAGACCATCTATACCCAATGCCTCTACATGGGCAGGGACACCTCACACTAGATCAGGTTGCTCAGAGCCCCATCTAATCTACCCTTGAACACTTCCAGAAATGGGGCTTTCACAACTTCCCTGGGCAACCTGTGCCAGTGTCTCAACACCCTCACACTAAAGAATTTCTTCCTAATGTCTAACATAAATCTCCCCTCTTTTCGTTTAAAACCATTACCCCTTGGCTTCTCACTAAAAGCCCTTGTAAAAAGTCCCTCCCCAGCTTTATTGTAGGCCCCCTTCAGATACTGGAAGGCTGCTATGAGGTCTCCCCAGAGCCTTCACTTCTCCAGGCTGAAGACTGTCCATTACAAAACTTTCCATTTTACTACTGGGCTGCAGTTGCATAATGAAACAAAGATCAGAGCAGCTTTGGTCCGAGAGAGTGGAGAATTTGGCAAAGAGGCTTTGCTTCATTTCAGATTTTTCCCATGGCTCATGTTGGAAGTCAGGCCATAACTTTTCTTAGAGCAAAGTCCAAGGCTCTTAAGATAATTAATTTCCATTGCTTGATGTCTCAATTCCTGAGCTGTGTGTGGTCAATAGTTGCTGCAGCACATGCTGCACACTCACTCCCCCGGGCAGCTCAGTAGTAGTAACCTCTCCAGTGAAAGAAGGGTGATGTCAGGACTAGCTTCAAGACATCCTGGGGCACATGGGACTTGTGTTGTCCTATTCATTTTCTCGCATCTTGTTTTTGTCTATAGAAGCTCATCTTCTGCCATAGCACACACTCATTGCTGAACCAAAGGGCTTATTTGGGTTATGTTGGTTTTTTTTAAATCCAGTTCATATTCAGTATCACTCTAATTACGGAAATGAATAACATTTTTAAAACAATAAGTGATGACTTCCTGTACAAACAATATCAACTTTCCTGACTTGGACTCTGTGTTTGTAAATAGCAACTATTTGTTCTCATCTGCAGCATGCTAAGACATGGGAAACAGCCACCTTGGTGATCCACATGGAGCTAATATGGGAAATGGACCGACACAACGTCCTGCCACAGGAAACAATACAAAACTAGGAGGAACCCAAATTTTACAAATGTTTATTTCCTAAGCACCCACAAATGCATTTTAAATAAAAGTAAAGTCAAGAAAGTCTTCACAGAGGATTAGGTTGTCCCCATCTTACTCCCACTTGAGCCAGTTAATTGAATTTCATGCATGTTCACAGAAACAATTACTTATATTAAGAGATTTCTTTTCAACCCACTCAAAAATTATTCCTGAAATTGTTAATTTTTTGAGAACTAGTACACCTCTCCCCACCTTAGGGCAGAGTGACACTTTCAAGAGGCATTTGATGAGCAGTTACAGTACAGCCTTCCCCATTATCAGGAGTTTGCCCTAACTCTCATATGTGCTTACTAAGACACAATGAACACTTAAGTGTTAAGAAATTGCTTTTCAATCAAAAGGATTTTCAAATTCAGAAAATTAAGATGCCAAAGAGGTCTAAGCTTGATACAGGTTTGCACCTTAAACATTTTACTGTTTTTTGACAAGTATGGTAGGACGAGAAAAGTAGTCTAGTCCTATCTTCAACAGTGACAACAATTAATGTTCTTGAAAAATCAACAGAACCAAGACACTCAGGCAGTCTTCCTTAAATTATTACTGAGGGGGTTGGCTGTACAAAAACTGCTTCTCCAATAATATGTTTCTCTTCCATTACCATGTGAATTATGCAGAGAACCTTGGTTCACATACATCTAATTGAGGATCTCTTTCAGATGCAAGCAAGCTACATACAACTTGGGATGCAGTGAAGAGTTAGAAAGACTGGTTGTGTCTTCTACTTGTAAAAATTCAGGATCCAGGAAAATTAACACTTCAAAGAGGAAAGAGACGAAGACAACATAAAGGAATCTCTTATATTGTAAAGTGGGTTCAGCAGAGTTCTCAGACTCAAAACCATCCTTGCTCTTCTCATGTGGTGAATAGAGAGGATGCTGGGTAGATCTCAGATAGAGATGACATTCAAGGTGGGACATTCAAGAAGGTTCCATGATGGGAAACTTGAAAAAGTCATCCAAGAAAATTCTAAGTTTTCCTAAGCATTGGGAAATGTTGGTCACTAAATGAATAACCTATTTCGGTTATGCTTCCATGGATGTATCTGTATTTGGATATTCAGTGAATTATATGAAAACAGTTGGGTGAGAAAAACACTCAGAGGTGTGTTTCAGATGAAGGAAAACAGGATGAATAGCGTGAATTATTCAATAATTCTCAACAAAGCAACACACAATAATTGGGGGACCTATCTTATTTGCTACCACTGTAGAGAGAGGTCCACTTCTTTCTGCTTTTCCACAGCACCAGTTCCACTCTTTGTGCCACAAAATGAAAACACAAGCTAATTCACTCTGATGTGAACTTGTTAGAAGCAGCAGACACATAATTTGGAAAACTTCCAGTTGCACATTCTCTGCCCTCAGGATACTCAGCCTCCTGAGCTGAAATATAAGGATGCAGAGCAGAACAACCCCCCCATAATCCAGGAGGATGCAGCCAGAGACCTGCTGCAGCACCTAGACACTCAAAAGTCTATGGGGCCAGATGGGATTCACCCGAGGGTACTGAGGGAGCTGGCAGAGGAGATCACCAAGCCTCTCTCTATCATCTACCAACAGTCCTGGACAACAGGGGAGGTCCCAGATGACTGGAGGCTTGCCAACGTGATGCCTATCTACAAGAAGGGCCCAAAGGAGGATCCTGGGAACTACAGGCCTGTCAGCCTGACCTCAGCACCAGGGAAAATCATAGAGGAGCTCATCTTGAGTGCACTCATGTGGCAAGTGCAGGACAGCCATGGGATCAGGCCCAGCCAGCATGGGTTCAAGAAAGGCAGGTCCTGCTTGACTAACCTGATCTCCTTCTATGATCAGGTGACCTGCCTGGTGGATGAGGGAAGAGCTGTGGATATGGTCTATCTGGACTTTGGTAAAGCCTTTGACACCATCTCCCACAGCATTCTCCTGGAGAAGCTGGAGGCACATGGAATAGACAGGTGCACTCTCTGCTGGGTAAAAAACTGGCTGGCTGGCCGAGCCCAGAGAGTTGTAGTGAAGGGGGTTGGATCCAGTTGGTGGCTGGTCACCAGTGGTGTCCCCCAGGGCTCAGTTTTTGGTCCAGTCCTGTTCAATATCTTTATTAATGATCTGGATGAGGGAATTGAGTCCTTCCTAAGTAAGTTTGCAGATGACACTAAACTGGGTGGAAGTCTCGATTTGCTTGAGGGTAGGAAGGCTCTGCAAAGAGACCTAGACAGGCTAGATCGATGGGCCGAGGCCAATAGCATGAAGTTTAACAAGGTCAATGCCGGGCCCTCCACTTCAGTCACAGTAACTCCATGCGAAACTACAGGCCTGGGGATGAGCGATTGGAAAGCTGCATGGTGGAGAAGGACCTGGGGGTGCTGGTTGACAGCCGACTTAACATGAGCCAGCAGAGTGCCCAGGTGGCCAAGAAGGCCAACAGCATCCTGGCCTGCATCAGGAATAGTGTGGCCAGCAGGAGTAGAGAGGTGATTATGTCTCTGTACTTGGCATTGGTGAGGCCACACCTTGAATACTGTGTTCAGTTCTGGGCCCCTCACTACAAGAAAGATGTTGAGTTGCTGGAGCGTGTCCAGAGAAGAACTACCAGGCTGGTGAAAGGCCTGGAGGACAAGTCCTACGAGGAGAGGCTGAGGGAACTAGGGTTGTTTAGTTTGAAGAAGAGGAGGCTGAGGGGTGACCTCATTGCTCTCTACAACTACCTGAAAGGAGGTTGTAGGGAGGTGGGAGTTGGTCTCTTCTCTCCAGTTACCAGGACAAGAGGAAAAGGCCTGAAGTTGCACCAGGGGAGGTTTAGGCTAGATATTAGAAAGAATTTCTTTACTGAAAGAGTGGTTGGACAGTGGAACAGGCTGCCCAGGAAGGTGGTGGAATCACCATCCCTGGAAGTGTTTAAAAGAAATATAGATGTTGTGCTTAGGGACATGATTTAAGCACTGAATGGGTAGATAAAGGTTATGCTGGGTGGATTTAGGTTATGGTTGGACTTGATGATCTTCAAGGTCTTTTCCAACCAGGATGATTCTGTGATTCTGTGGTTCTGTAATATGGGCTTTCAAAATCCTGATATCTCACAGTAATCTATTTGTTTTATTCTGTAAAAATAAAGAACTAAAATATAAAATTAAATCTCTAAAGAGTTTAGAACATATTCTTTTATTATTAAGTCTATGGAATTAAACTGTTCTGAGAAGTGTCTGATTAATATCCTGGAAGAAAGCAGGATCGGAAAGCAATTCCTGTTATAGCCTAACTGACCTAATTCCAGCATTTCCCATACATCACACAATACTTGTTTGCTGAACATAATTCTGTGTTTAGCTTGATTCCATTTATTCTAGATTGTTACAGTCTTTGTAACATGGGCTACAGAGTACTTTTTTTAATGTGACTTAACATGCAAATAGTCATTTTCTACAGCATGAAATAACATCTTTGGCGTCCTTCAGCTGCCCAGAAGTCTATAATCTTGCACAGACAGGTTAAAGTGGACATTGTACCAGATGTATGGCTTTCACCACTCATCAATCCTGTGAGATATGATTTCTCTGATACTCATTTCACAGATTCACTTCTAGGCTACTTCCACGTGGAGTTCTATTTACTCTAGCAAACTGGCTGGATTGGATCTTTTTCTTTCTTCATTTTTTTCCTAACAGATAAAACACCAGCATTTGTATTTGCAAGCTCTGAGAAGACAGATCTTATACATTAATTGCTAAATCATCATGACATTTTGCAAGGCTGAAAATATAATTCAAAACCTTGTATTTAACCACAGCTGAACTACCTCATTTATCCGTTTTGCTCTATTGAAGTGCAAGTACCAAGAAGTGTTAAAAAACGTAATCTTACCGTTAATAAATACATAGACCGTCGATTGTTTCTTCTTTTTCGCAGGACTTGTCAGGTATTTGCAGCTATAGCTTCCAGTGTCACTTGCTTGAGTTCTGCTCAAGGTCAGACTGCTGCAGGACTGCTTCCCATTCCTTCCACAGGCATACTTAATTACTTCCAGCCTTTTGCTATCCTTGCTTAGAGTTTCAGGCAAAGACCATGAATGAACCATTTCCCCCCTGCAAATACAGATAAGGAAGCAGAAACAATTATGTTGGACTGCAATTATATAGCTCCAGTTCCCAAGCTTTCTTTTTTATTATATCAGGCTATTTCTGGGGTTCTCTTTTATCTTGTTTTCCAAAAACAACAACAGAAACAACAAAGAACTATTAAACAATTGCCATTGAAGTTCACTCCCCACCTTTCCCCACAACATAAGGTTTCATTTTTTTCTAATTTCAGTAACAAAAAAGAAAGTGTCAGGTGTATGAACTCCCAGACAAATTATCAGAATAAACTCAGCTGGTTACCTGCAGGTGAGATTTAAAGTCTGGCCTGCTTGAACAACGTGCTGTGTGCCATTTATGCTCAGCTCAGAAACGTCTAATTTTGATCCTGAACTAGATCCTAGAAAAAAAAAAAAAAAAAAAAGGAAAAAAACCAAACATTAGCAATCACAAATTATCCTGTTATGAGTCCACTCACATTTATGATATGCTGTAAGGGGAAAGAAAAGAAAAGGGGATGTCCCCCTTAGCACACATACTCTTTTGCTCTGAGCATAGTCCTGCTGTCCTGATTCAGGACTCACATAATCTTCCATGAGAATTTCTCAGGAAAGAAAGTAGAAATGAAAGCTTTCCAAGCTTTGTTCCATGACTTTGCTCTCAGATTGCTCACTGCAGGTACCATAAAGAAATACACATCTAACCAAGGAAGCGTGCCCTCAAGCACGGCCAGCCACATTTCCTTAGGAAACACCAGCATGGCAGCCCCTTCAATGGGAAGGGCAAAAGTCAGCCACTTCCATGGCAAAAGCCATGTATTGACTTTTAAGATACTGAACTCTCACTCAAACAACTTGCTGCAAAGCTGGAACTCTGGAAGGAATGAAAGGGGGTGAAGGATCTTCCCTTCCTTACTGAAGGTCACAGCATTGTTACCTACAGTCCCTCATTAGCTGCACTCTTCCTACCAGTGAAGTGGTGTCAAAGGATAACTGGACAGCTCTACAATAAATTCTGAGAACAAGTTCAAGGCACCCTCCAGTTCAGATTTGCTGCTTACTGAGAAAGCAAGCATACCAATGTGGCCCTGGTCATGGCCAGACCGTTCTGGTATGGGTGAAGCCTTGGGTATCAGTGTAACATGAGGTGGCTTACAACACTTTAAAAAGTCCAGGCAGACTTCTCACAGGCCATGTGAAGGCAATTTTTAGGAAGTTCATGAAAAAGCCCCGTGGTCAGAAGACCAGAGGAACACAGGACCTTCCCTTACATCAAGCCAGCAAGTGCTGGAAAGGCAGAATGTTTTATGTGTGCCCCAGAACAGGCTATGGCCACAAAAGGTTTCATGGCAAGGAGACAGAAATGCGTGCCTTAGAGAAGAAACAGTCCTCGATCCATCCCATTGCCCTCACACTGACAGTGTTCCAGAAGCAAAGAACAAATCAAGCAAATATTTTTGAACAGCTGAAGTTAACCAATTAAAGTCTTACTCTGGACCCAAGTGCACTTTATGAAGATTTTGGTGTTGTGACAGAGGAGCAGAGAATATCCCAGATCACTTTACTCCAAGTGAAAGCATTTCTTTGTCAACACACAAGAGAAGCAGCATCACATAAACATGGCTAATGTGGATTTTCCCCTAGAATCCAGTCAAGTACAGTTTCAGTTTAGCTATTTTAATCTCTTCTAAGTGGTCCCTGCCACAGTCAAATATGTAGGCACCAAACATAGGAGAGATACGTGAACCTTATTTGGATCACCCACTGGAAAGGCCTCCCTCTTTCGTTGACTATAGAAGGAACTTTTGGACATAGCTCCGGCTGAGGTTGCCAACTAAATTTCAACTGTATAAACCCTCAGTGTGTCAATGGCTGCTCCAAAATCAGCAGCTTTCACCCAGCAGTGGATGTAGCCTCAGATTAGAAGCGAACTACGAAACTTTGTTCTGAGATTTGGACTTGAACTCCTTTGGTCTGAGAAAGGCCTTAGAAGCCAAGTATCCACTTTTGGAGAGAGGTGCTAAAAGTACAAGGATTTTGTACAAAAGGAAAAGAGGCAGTGCTCTCATCTACTGTTTTCGGGTTGCTTTGGGGTTTTTTTTTTGAGGAGCCAGCTGTGCTCCATTAGTCAGCAAGTATCTCCTTCTGATTCCCTGTAACATCGGTGGAGACAAGAGATCTGAATGATCTGAATGATCTTCTGGGACTACCTAGTAGAATCCATGAAAAGAACCAAAGAGCTGATTAGGTCTGCAAGACTGTTTCCTAGAGGGCTTCAGAGACCTTCTTCTCTTCTTTAGCTATATAGGAAATGTACATTGTAGGGGTTAAATAACTTTTAAGTAACCTTTGGCATCTAAGTTAGTAGTGACATTTATCTGCATTTTTCTTTTTAGCCCTCTTAAGCTGTGGCTCCAGTAGTTTTCCTGTATATACTATCATCCATCCCTAAGCTCTTAAGCTGTGGCTCCAGTAGTTTTCCTGTATATACTATCATCCATCCCTATTCAGAAGAAGATTTAAAGGGTACATTTAAACATAGATATAAACTAAATTATAGCTCACTTGAAGAGGCTTCAAGCAAGAGTATAACAAGCTTTCAGAAAAAAAGAGGTCCTCGGAACCTTATCACAAATATTACCAGAAATTTGAATGGTGATGCTGTAGAAATATACAGATTTCCTCTGCGATTTGTCTAGACAACCATACTTCTAACTAGAAATTAATACATTCTGCCAGCCATTAAGAGAGGAGAAAAAAGATGCAGCAAATCTTTGAAGAGACAATTTGTTCTGTGATAGCTTGCACACATGCATTTTTCTCACCTTCCATTTAAGGATCTCAATTCTGAAATGCTGGGTCTGCCAGAAAGCGCACTGTGCTTTTATGGGATCATCTCCTCTAGATGCTAATGGCCTATGAGCCTACTAATTTGCAGTTCTGAAATAAAGTCCCTGAAGCTAAACACAGAAACTGAGATAAGATGGTACAACTCAGGCAGCTTCTGTGAAGAGCAAACCAGGCACTTTGGTTGAGGTGGTTTGTCAATGTTCTCCAACTAACCAATGTAACAGTTTCATGAAACCACAGTGTTCCTGCACCTCATTCCTATCCCTTTTGTCATCCCAGAACTGGAGGCTCAGATACTCTCCCAAGAAAACAGCGTTTATATCCAGCTTTATTCACCTTGTTCCTTACTTCAAGGGGGAGGCTGGCCTCACGCTTCCCTGAACTGCTCCTTATTTCAGCCTCTAGAAAAGCTGAAAGCATGCAACAGTGTTTACAAACAGTTTAATATGGATGAAAAACTCATCAGTACTGGTCTGCCAGAGGAACCTGACAGGCTTAAAGCCCAGCTGCGAGTGTTGCAGCAGGCAATCCAGTTGCCAGAAAGCAGCATGCAGGTTGTTACCAGTGTCAAACCGACAGAAGGGTGGAAAATCCATGCAAGTGACAGGTGCTGAGAGCAAGCCTGCAATGCCTGGTCATGACTGTGGTGCTGGGTGCTCGGCTTTGCTCAGCACCAGCATCAGCACCCTGCCCAGGAGCAAAGCCAGCCATGGAACATCACACCCAGGCCTCACCCATGCTGGGACCAGGAGACTAGCCCCAGGAATATGGGCTACTGTTGTGTGCAAAGTCTGCCAGAGATGAAGGAGATGAAAACATTATGTTACAAACTTTTATCTTGATAACTCTATGGTGATATAAGCAAAGACATCCAAATTAAAAACTCACTATCTTAAATCAAGCCTACAAAACAAGACAGCCTGGAAGCCTGTAGGGCAGAAGGTCTGCCTCAGAGCTACTACAATCAAACGGAAAAAAAAAAACGAACAGACCTTTTCACCCCATCCTGCAGGCAGAAAAGAGACCCAGATACACTGGGTACATACTCGAGCTTTTGTCCTTTTACACATACTATGTATATCTAAAAGACACCGCAGTATTTGTAAATATTGTGGGTAGGATCTTAAGGAGTGCTTAGTGTTTGTCTAACTTTGCTCCCGTTGATGTAAGCCAGAGTTTCATAATTGATTTCAAGTACATTTTAGACACTTAACTCCAGTAATCAATCATATTAATATTCAAGACCTAACATCAGTATATTTGGGGTGATATACCAGATTTGTTATATATTCATTCTTTTAGTGTTTTACTCACAAAAAGCTGAAGTAAAAGATCCTACTTCTAGCCAATATTGTTGCTTTTGTAAGTATGTGAGACAATGCTTTTACCAGCAAGATGCTAAGTCTTAAAGAAAAATAGCTTAATTTGACATCCTATCTAGTCATGGGTCATTAGCTTCCTTACGTTTTTAAATGCTTCAAAACTGATGCAGAGTACAAACGCAATAGAGTTTGACATGTTTATCAGAAGAGAAAAAGGAAGGAGAATAGCAGGGAAATTCCTACTGTCAATATTTAGAAGCAGATTATGCCTTCTATGTACCTTCTCCAAGCATTTTACTTGACACTGTCTTTTCTGAAGGGTCATGGCTCAACAGGACATGTTCACTTATCATTGTGCCTGTCACTAAGCGACCATCAGCAGCCTACCCTCACACTGACCTACATTGGGGGGTGCAACTTCTTTTCATGTGACAACAAGAGAACTAATTAATCCTGATAACTGAGGAATCTCGTCCCATAGGGAAAGGGGTGATTTTTTTGGCATATTCTATTTGTTTCAGAGGGCTCCTTAGATAATGTGAAAGTCAGTCAATAGGGCTGCTTAATTAATAAGCAAACATTAATTTAGATTGCAAAAGTTAGTCATTCTGTCTAAAATAAGGAAAAAACAATTTTTATTATTGTTTTTTAACAAGGCAGAGAGTATAATCTG
Organism: Hemiprocne comata; assembly: GCA_020745705.1. NCBI lineage: Eukaryota > Metazoa > Chordata > Aves > Apodiformes > Apodidae > Hemiprocne > Hemiprocne comata. The sequence continues at coordinate 195,159,217 of CM036586.1, read as the reverse complement.
TAATTTGCAAAGGAACAAAAGAATAAACTTTGTTAAATTATTTTCTGTCTTGCAAAAAAGGCGATGCTCTTCCTGGATGAAGAAAGCAAAAATTTGAATTACCTGTTTACCAAACACACTGATTACAAGCAAATAATTTAAAAAAATAAAATAAATTATCATGCACATATTTTTCCAATATGGTGTGCGAGTTCAGTTCTAGACATCTAAGTAACCATGCCCACATGATCAACTTTCCACTTACTTTAGCTAAACCTCAATCTCTCTTAAAAGGATAGGTATGCTGAAGTCAAAATTTGCCCTATGTTCTGGATTGTTATCTCCATTCTGATTTTTCCATCTTCTACTTTTAAATTTCCTTTTATAGACTTTGAATTTCTGCTACCTTTGAATAGAAAAAAAGTAAACCCAAAAGCTAGAGCTATGGCCTAGTTTAAAAAAACACGTTATTAAGTTATTAGAAATTTCCTTGAAGTTAATGGGTTTGGCAGCTTTTACTTTTAACATCTTTTTCATAATTCAAGTCTGACTGTCTTCCAACCACTCCAGTTATCCTGAACATGCTGACTAATCTATTTTTCACCTGCACAATGACAGGTTAAGGAGAATGATCAGTTTATCTTTGCAACTTCAGTGTATACAAAGAACCTGACCTTCTGGGTTTAAAGTGCCATCTGTGGGCAATAAAGTTATCCATCATGAAGTAATTGCTTCAGTCATTGTTGGATTTGCACATGTTTTCAGGCTTGTTAAACATAACTGACCCTTTGTGGTTTTTACCATCAAATACAATTTCCTCCTGATTCAAACACATTCAGCATAAATGTATTTTGTAGACAACACTCCTGAGCTAGAAAGAGAGTAGACATGATTTCTTAATAGGGTCTTCACCTCTCTGTGCTGCTTAAAATGCAGGTCATTCAGTTCAAACGCAGCCCAGGACTTTACTCTTGCTTATGAGCACTTCCTTATGAGTCATCCCACTGAAGGGAATGGGAATACCCACATGTGTGCAACTAATAAGCACTTGCAGAATCCAGCCAAAATGGTTAGGAGCATGGTAGTACTCAATGGGCTGACCTTCAGTGTCTCTCCTGTGAAAATAAACTGACTCTGATCTGCAGCAGCACCTTAACCAGAACACGGCCACCAGCTAACCTCGTATAGGGCCTACAGCTTTCCTCCATTTTGTAAGGAAATCTGTGTTATTGGTAGTTTTATTTCGGAGTTATTGTTGGCAAGCTATTGCATTACCAGCTCTCTTAAAGGTACTTCAGGTCCCTCTGTGAGTAACTATAACTTATTTTTTTATTGAACAGTTGTACCTATCCATAATAATTCCAGTTACATCGTCACACTACATCACTCTATCGAAAAAATAGAGAGAAAAAGGAACTTGTGGTCAACTCTGAAGAGCCATGTAATGTTTTGATTTACATCTGACCATAAGGAGAAATACTGACTAAAAGGCCCTCCTACTTTAATCAACACCGAGATACTCATCAACATCAAAACCTGCATTTACAAGACAAGGAAAATTCTAGGCAGAATTGTCTCAAAATTTGAGTGGCAACTGGAAAAAAAATTATTTTGTTTTTTCCTGCATGAAGAGCAGAAGTCTGCCTGGTCCTGCCACAGGGCTAAAGGGGAAAGGGATCAGTCTGGATAACAAAGCTTCTACTTCTCTGACTGGTGGTGGCTGGGAAGAACCACTACTGGAAGATGCTCCTCTCCCCCTTACATGTCAGCAATAGGCCATATTTCATAGATGTTGCCTGGGCTTCTAGTGCTCAGACACAGGCAAAGCAGGCAGCGCAGTCTGGTTCCTGCACCCAGAGGTAAGAGCACAATGTCCATTGCCTGTACTTAGATACAGCCTCCAGGAAAGACCTGCAGTGCCAAACTGTGAGCCATCCTGAGACTCAAAGCAGTACCTCCAGGTCTTTCAGGTGCCACCTGGGTCCCCATCCTAAAGGAAACCTCACAGTCCTTCATACACCTAATTTAATACTCTCTGAAGGAAATACAAGCATTCCACCGGATGGCTGCAGCAGAGAAACTAAGACAGTTTATCTGTGAGGCAACAAGGAGGTACACCTGTGTTCCAAGCTGACATTGACTATTGTCCAGATGAGCTAGCTCATGATCTGAAGCAGCAACACGTGGCCTCTATTTCTGTCCAAGCAGAACTTTGCATGGCAGCTAAGGTCCATGGGAAATTGCAAGGGTTAACAGACATGGGGTCTTGGAGTCTAAGGTAGCTTTGTCCCTGTTTCCTGTTTGCTCTCCTGCAAAGAGAGGCACCGTGTGTGCTGGTACATAGCCCAGCAAACAGAAACACACTCAGGGCAGAAGGCATGGCTCAAGCTGTCTCACTCCTCAACAGATCTGTCACTCACACATGCCCCTGTTGTGACTGAAATGTGTTCTCGTTAGCTTTCAAAATAAAGAGAATTGTTGGAAGCTATTTACTTACAAAGGACACACTGATGCCTAAAAAATCATCAATTCATTGACTTGTCCCTTCCAGGACACTGTGATTACAACACATGCCCAGTGATTTCTAGGTCAAATGTTTGAGTCTGATTAATCTCAACTATAATTTAAGAATTTAAAGTACCATTAGGACATAACAGTCAGCCAAAAAAAATGGATAGGTTAATGGATGAGAAAGCTGGCCTGTTGTATGATACAGCATCATAATAGAATCTGAACAGCACAAGGTTTATCACAGTAGAATAGAAGAGTCCTGAGCAGACTAAAATGCTTTGATTCTAACTTCATACCTGGGAATTAAAAAGTCAGCCAGCAGGGCAAATGCATATGCTACTGCCTAAGAAAGGTCTTCACAGGCACAGAAAGATGAGTATGTTCTGTATCATAGAGCAAGTGATAAGAATTTATTTAATATTTGTATGCTTTGCTGTCCCTAGATGTGTATACACTGGTGCAAGATTAGACTATCATGCCAATTTGGTCAATATCGGTAAACGTGAACAAATACGTATTTCCCCAATACCTTGCTAAATATTTTGCCAGTATTTGCCCCAGCTAAGTCAGGTTGGGCTTACAGAATTCTGGGGTGAGGTAATTTTATTAAAGAGCAGGGGGGTGCGTTAATTTAAAAATTTAGATGTAGAAATTTATAAGCCAGAATCACAGTTGGTTACTTGAAATACATCTGGCTCCAGTTGCTACCAACTGAAATTGCTATCATTTGCCATCATACCTGGTCAGATAAGGCCAGGCAGTTCAGTGCACTATGCCCACACAACACCTCCTTGAAGGCACTTGCTTCACCAGCTTGTCAAAACATTGTGTCCTGTCTGCCCTAAAGTCACCAGATGACTTTTGTGCAGGAGCACAGGCACTTTACATAATGCCAATTAAACACAGATGTCCAAATTTAACATTCAGACACCCTGAGAGAAAAAATAATATATTTGCTTCCTCTTTTATCCATCCAGTTTTAATAACTCTAGAAACTTAGTATCTGAAATTACCACCTTTGCCAATATCTAGCTTGGCAAAAGTGCTCCTTTCATTAGCTATATAAGGAGAAAGCAATTACAGAGAAGAAGTAAAACCAGCCATAATTGCAAACTTTTTGTTTCCCATTGAGCATATGGAATTGAAAATGGGAATCTAAACGTACAGTCTAACAACTTCATTTTGAACCCTCATGGGATTTTGGTACACCAGACTAAGGGGGTCAACACACATATATATGGCATGCATCAAGAAAAGCACGAGAAATATCACAGTTGTGTCCACCTTAGCCTGGTCTTCACTCCAACAGAGTGAATGCCTAGCTTAAAAAACAGGTCTTCTGAGGCTGTTCTCAGCAAGGACTCATCATGGCAGAGCTAGGTTGTAGCAAAAGTTTCACAGACACATTCAGCATAGATCCATGTGGTTCTACAGACCCCTTCACCTCGATGTGCCTGTCCTGGCCCCTCCAGGGAAACCCTGCTCCCTGCTTGGGCCACTGCAGATGAGAAGTGGCTTTGACTCTATCATCTCCCCATGCAAAAGTGATGCCGTGTGATCGGCCAGTGGCATTCACCCATGTATGTGGTTTCATACCTCCACACAAGGTTAAGCCTGTGCTGTTTACAGGAGTGTAGGTAGCCCTATCCATATTTATGTCTGTGAGCCATCAGATCTACTCTTAACTCTTACTGACACGTCTCTTACTGACATGCCTCTGCTACAATTCCACTGTGACAGATCCCAGCACATAATCATCAGTTTGATATTTCTTTGAGAAAAGTTCATTCCATTAACTAGCATAGTAGGAAAGTATTTACATGATCTGAAGATAAAGTAAGTACACTAAAACCAGGCAAAAAATAATTTAAAATTCCTGTATAGACTAAGGGGGCAAATTTTCTTGACCAAATTCAACTTATTTACCAACTCAATACTTAAAAGTTGTTACAAATTCTCTGGCAGGACAAATAAAGCAATATACTAGGATTGAATTGGAAGACTGTTTTATATAGATGTCTAAGCAGGCAGACTACCCACCTGCCGGTAACCTGCCAGCTCAGCCAGCAACACAGGCCTATCAAATCCATTTGGAGTTGTACTATACATTAAGCTGTGCACACGTAAATAAATTAGGAGCTAAATGAAAACATAAAGCAAATTTGCAGGATTTCCACACTGCTGAAGGCTGCCAGTTATTATTTCTGATGCTCTATCATTATGGCTGGACTGTCCTGTAACGCTCCAAGAAAAAACAAAAGACCAAGTCAGAAACTGACTTTCCATCCACCTTACTTTAACCTGTAAATCAGAGCTATAAGCAATAGCCCTGGGTTCAAAACAAGGGAAAATTACTGACATGACACAACAATTTAAATTGGAGAGGTGAGAAGAAGCAGAACAGTCTGCACAGAGAACTCCTTTGTAATGGCTCAGGAGGCTAAACCCATTCTGCAGTTATTAAGTGGTATTTAAACACAAAGTCTATGGTAGGCACACATGCAGAAAGCTTCTGGTGAGCTTGCCTATGGCTCAATTTACATCGGGGAATTAAAATCATTAATATTTATAAAATAGGTTAGAACGAACATGCATGAAACAAAGACAGGCAGATTTTCACCCCAAAAGCTACCAGCCCAACAGAAGAAAATTCTCTGTATTTTACAACATAATGCAATTTAATCCCACTATGTTATATCCATTTGTCATACACACAGACAACACCTAAATTGTGGCAGACAGTAATTTCAGTTTCCTTGCCGCTCAGTCCCATGGTTTCTTAGTAAGTAACAGTGAATTTTAGATCATGCTACCAAAAAATGTCCCCTCTGGAGAATTTTAACAGATAATGGCTTCCGACAACATTCCTTGAACCTCCCCTGAAGATCAGATGTTGGACACTGCCAGAGATATGACTTGGAGCTAAATAGAGCCCTTGTCTGATCCAGGATGGCAACTCTCACGCTTCTGTTAACATTAGCCCACGGTGATCCTGATGAGAGGTTTTTCCATGGAGGAACGACAATGGGAACAAAAGGGGTGAATTCCTTCACTTCATGGCAGGGAAGAATCCCACAGGAAGGATGCTTAAGCGAGCTATGTGAAATTGAGAAATTCCTCCCATGAAACTCCCTCACACTCATCCCTCACCACTGCCCACACACTAAGCATGGGGTCTGTTCCCAGAGCACAGGCTTCCTGAGGGAACTTCTGAGGACTCAAGACATCTGCTCAGGGGTCTCTGGCTCTGCGAGGGCTACCGTGCCCTGTCTGCTCCACCTCTGCTTCCAGGCGTGGCATGGAAATAATTTCACCACATTGCCACAGTATCTTCAACCCACAGAATTCCTAGCAACAGCTTCCTTGTAACCACTTCCTCATCCATCAACTGCTCTAAAGGCAAAGAGCACCTTGTTTCAAGGCCATAGCTCCAGAGAATACGGCTTAAAAGGGATTGCATTTAGGAGTGCTTAGTGCCACATATCAGTGGATGTTGGAAGAGTAGCGCCCACCATCTAGAAAAGTATTGGAATAATGCATCCATCCCATCACACTGGTTTGTGCTCTGAATATGTTACAGCGTTGAGTTAGCACTGTGAATACAGACAAACTGATTTTGGTACTGAAAATCAACAGGGATTTGATGGAAAAACAATAAAGATAGTAAAATCAGGTCATCATTAATATTAACATTTTGCTTCTCTCTTAACAGAAACTAAACAAAAGTCTGGGAAACGTGATGAATAAATCAGTTCTCTGTTCCACAAGCATCTATAATGGTCTTGAATAATGCAAAAGTGTCAAAAGCAAAATAATTCTCCTCTTCATTTTTTGGCTGGCATGCTTCCACCCCCCATGCCACAAAAAAAAAAAAAAGAAAAAAGAAAAAAGAAAAAAAGCCCAAATACTAAATATGACTTAATACAGAAGAAACAGTCATCCAGACTATCACTGCAAGTTTCGCCATACATCATCATGGCTCAAGACTTCACTTCCAGACAAAACTACCTCTGAAATGTATAGTTTCAATCTCCTCCCCCACACCCTTGTGTTTCACAATCTGTTATCTCTTTGCTTTGTTCCAGCATTAATTCATTCTGCTGGTCAACAAAGACATGATATTGTGCCACGCTTGGCTTTGGAGAGAGCACCAATGCCTGTATTTTCACTTTTCAAACTGCTGTTTGCAGCATATCTAACTTTTTCTTTTCACTGGCGGGAGTTATGCAGTGCTGACCTCCACCTGTGGGGGAATGAAACACAACTCCAGCATCTTGACAGGAGAAAACTCTGTGGGTACCTTCCTGACAATTACTGGACCAGTTTTAGGATGAGCGGTTCCAATATGGTGGACTAAGATGTCTGGCCATTCCCAGCTGGGAATGCTTGGGAAAGGTTGTTTCTCAGTTCCAGGAATATGTGTAGTAAGGATGCATCACAAGGGCAAAGAGAGCAGAGCCTGATGCTGTCCAAGGGTGGAATTCACATTAAAATATGCACTTGAACATTTACAAACCTCTCCACCCCCCCCTGAGGGGGAGGAAGTCGTGGAGGCATCCTGACATCCGATAGCCTTTGTTATCGGTCCCACATTCTTACTAATATGGATAAAGGAAAAAAAGAGACTGCTGGGGAAGAAGTGAGAGCTAAAGATAAAGCATTTACCTGAAAGGAGAATTTTGCTTCTTGAAAGTCTCACACCATTAGGACAGACTTGCCCCCAAGGGCAGAGGGGACTGGTTGGGTACTCTACACTTAATGGCAAAGCTGCTCTTGCACCAGTCTTGCTTTCAATCCCTCTGGGGTTGCAGCAGGAAGTCCCAACCCCTTACTTTGGGGTATTCAGAGGAACAATTTTGCTGATAAAGCTCCACCACTGTCCCACTGGACACACACTTCTGAAACACCGAACCTTAACTCTCATTCATCTGCTGAGTTTCTTCCTTTCCCAATCTCAGTTGGACATGAAAACTAGCAACTTGATAAACATTGTGCGTGAAGTTTCCAAACCACATTAAAGGGTAAGGACTCAGCAACTGTCCTGAAAATCTGGACAATTTCCTTTTGTCCTACACACCCACACAGTGTGAAGGGCTACTGGTTTCAGTCTTTGAAGCATCTGACAAAAAATAGGTTCAGCTTGTTTGTGACTGTTCACATGTTAAAAAAACCCAAAAACCAAAAAACACCACCACCATATATATCCTCAGATTTGCCAACAGGCGAATTTCTAGGGTTCTTAATGTATTTGGTGCTTCTGAATATGAAGATCTCTATTAAGCACAGGCAGAGTCCTGACTGCCTCCCACATGAGCAATAAATCTAGAGGATGCTAGCTTAGCCCAGAGGAATTGCTTCAGATTTACACTAGCTATAAGAGAACAAGATCTGTCTTTGTGTAGAGCACATGGGCAAAGCACCTGCCTGGTAAAACACTGGTAAGTGATGTAAGTGATTTTCTTTTGCAATGCCAGGAAGTTTGGTTCTTAAACCCCATGTATACGTTTTTTAAAAGCCTGCATTATACATCAGGGTCTACTTCTTCTGCCTTATGTGAATGCAGTCTGGAATTTTTAGGGGAGCCCATTTTCCATGAAGATTTGTAAAATGTGGGAAACCCATTTTTGCTGGACTCCATTAAGGTCTCCAGCCCTGATTGCAAATTAGACCCCTGTAGCTGTGTGTCTACACAGCTGTTTCAGCTGAGTACTCAACCAAACTGAAACCTTAATGCATGAACTTCCATCTGAATAGCACTTTTGGAGGAGTCAGGTTAGTTATTGTAAGAAATTAACCTTAGTGCTGATTAGATTTGACCTGGAATGTCTTCCTTCATTTTTTCCAGCTGACCATAAAATTGAAAAGTCCGTCATTCGCTGGGGATTTTTATGATCTAGTTCTAACTGGAATAAGTGAGATTTGTACAACACTATTCACAGATAAGATTGTAATAGAGTCTATTTACCTTCTAGCTACTAATTGTGAGGTATTGCTTCCGTATGGACAGCTGGAAATAAAGCCGAATTATCTGCCTAAGTTTCTGGAAATACGGCCACATAATCCTTGATCCAGACTGCATAATCTGACCTTTTCAGGGTTTAAACCCAGTCTTTCACATTCCCAAATGCTATCAATTAATATTATTATCACACAAAGTCTAGGACTGAAAGATCAAACTTGAATAAGCACCAACATTTTCATGTTGACCACTATGTACATAGTCTTTGGGATAAATGTATGCAATATAATTTGTAGAATAAATACACAAAATATAAAAGAAACATATGCAAGTACTATGCAAAACACAGACAAAAATCTTATTCTTTCCCACTACAGCCATAGAAATACAGGGGGGCTGAAGTGCTTAACACTTGCAAGTCAAAGAAATGTGGTGTTTCTTTAATCTCATTTTTCAAATGAGGAGTCTCATGGCTTGTAGCTTGCAAGTTGCTCTGGGGAAATTTAAATTGTTAAATAGACATATACAAGCTAAAAGACTTCCTTCTGTCCCTTCTTTATGTAGCTCTCTCTAGTAACTCCTGAGGCACTGACTATTTCTGAGAATCTCCTCCAGTACCTGTCAGTAACTAGAAGCTCAGCAGACACCCACAGAGATTTGATTACTAGAGTGGACCATACACAGTGGTGACTTACATCAAAAACACTTGAAATGGGAAGCACTGGACAGTCTGACTCAGGATTTTAGGTAAGTAGTCAGTGAAGGAGGGTGAAATGGGAAGAAAAGCATGGAGAGACACATGGTACAAACACATCCCACCAGTCCACCAATAACTTTGAAAACCTCCTTGCAAATGCAAGTATGGAGAGTTTTACCACTGACCCAGAAGAAGTACTGTCAACCTATCTAGGATGCCCAAACAAAGCTGTGCAATGACAATTTCCCTAAAATAAAAAAAAAAAAAGAAAATGGAACAAAACCAAGGAGTTTTTTAAAGTTTACATTTTGTTTAGGAGCACTCTCTCTTGTACATTTAGGGAAGGGATACGAATTTCCAGCAAGCTGGCACTCAGTCAAACCAGAGAGAAGAACCTTTCCAGTGCCTACCACACCTGAGCCAACCCGGGGAAGTACATCCCCAGCACCCAGAGCTTCAGGTTTTCCCCCAGCAAGCCAAGATTTTCCCATTTGAATTGGACTAGGGTGCACATATATGTCCCTGTCAGTCCCTGGAACAGGGAAAGGTGAACCATGTTGTCCCCTGGCCCCTGGCTCACAGAGCCCACCTTCTGCCTGGGCAGTGGCTTTGCCATGATTTGCACAACGGAAACCTTTCCGACAGGAAAGAGGAAGCCAGTCCCCCAGCAGAACTGGTCACTGCAGGAGCCCATGTGGGAGCAGGACATCGAAGTTCACGCTCAAGCTGTGAAGGAAGCCTGGCAAGAATTTGAACCCACTTTTCCTGTATCCGGGGTGGGTGTCCCATGCCTGTGCCTATTCCACCCTAGGCATAAGAACCTCCTTGGCACAGACAAACAATGTGGGGAAATTAGCACTTTTCTGGGGGAAAAAAAACAACAAAACAACCTATATATCTATTTCAAAGTTGATGAATCAACACTTCCCGAACAGGAAAATGTCTCGTTGGAGCAGCTGCGCCAGCTCTCCTCCTGGGCACCCTCGGGACGCGGGAGCACCGGCAGAGCCCGGAGAGCGCCACGCCGGGGCTATTCCTGCGGGCACCGCACCGCGCCAGGACCGTTCCCTTGGACTCAGCGGTGCGGAGCTGACCGAGCTCCTGGCCACTTGCAAGGAGGATGGCGGGTCGGGCGGCCGCACCACTAGCCGCAGAAACACCGCGCTGCTCGTCCACTGGCCTCAACGCCTGTCCCGGGAGCAGCTCGGGTTTTTCCTTCCCCTCCCACCACGCACGGCTGCGCCCCAGGGCGCACCTAGGACTCCCGTGTGAGACATGGGGAGTCCGAGCTCTGAAGGGCTGCAAGGCCGCCGATCCGCCCTGCCAGGCCCCCCAACAAATCGGGGGCCCTGCGGTGCGATGAGCCCAGGCGGGACCGGCCCTTGTCCAGTCCCCGCGCACCCCTGGTCCCAGGTGACCAGCAACGCTATGCTGAGACGCGCTCCGCACCACGGTGCTCCGGCTCAGCAGGGCCGGCTCCTCGCTCGAAGTAAAAAGAATTCCATCAAGAAAAGTCAGTCTGCACCTATCCACCCTGGTATACACAGCATGGCGGGATGCAGGCGCCGGAGAGAAGCCCCATCCCACTTTCCACAGAGACCCACGCCAGGTAGCCGCGCGGCCACCCCCCGCAAGCAAGCCCCGACCGATGCCCCGCCGTCCTGCCCGGGCGGGAGGCAGCAGAAGCTGGATTTTTGCAAAGGAAACGGACACCTTTTCCGCTCCATGGGCAGAACTGGGAGAGGCTGACACTTGGAAATAAAGTGGGTAGGAAAGAAGCCTGCCTGCCCTGCAGCCAAGACGTGTTTTCTTTCCGTGATACACGGGTTCGGACATCTCCCGGAACGACTGTGCTCCATGCCCGGGACAGGCTTGCCTATCCGCCAGCACCGCCGTCTTGCCCGGAGGAGGGAGTCACCGGGGCTCCGCACCGCCGGTATCCGCGGGGTGCTTCTCCCGGGCTGATGCCGGGGCACACCGCCGGGGATCCGTAGGTTAACGACCGCTCGGGATGCGGCGTGTCGCAGCTCTCTGAAAAGCGGGGATCGCTTCCCCCTACTCTGTCCAGGGAAGTGCGGTAGAGGGTAGGCAGGTGCCCGCCCGCTCCAGCCTACAAGCGGAATGAGGAGACCAGGCAGGGACACATCACTGGAGACACGTCGCGGAGAGCTCGGCGCCGAGCGGGGGCTGGACAGGTAGCGGGTCCCGACGGCCCCTTACCTGCGAGCAGGAGGGCGGCTCCCAGCAGCACGGTCCCTGAGAGCAGCTGGCGGGGCATGGTCCTGCCCGCGGGAGCGCAGGGTTCTTTCCCTGCCGACGGCAGCGACGCAGAGGCAGAGGCGCCGGCTGGGCTCCGACGGGCTCTCCTCGGTCCCGGGCTCCTCCCGCGGTGGCGGAGATAACGGCGCAGCGCGGCGCGGGATCCGCATCCAGCAGCCCCCGAGCCCTCCCCGCCCGCCCCGGCCCGCGGAAAGGGAGTGTCCGCAGCGAGCCGCCCAGCTAGCTTCACCTCCCGCGGACATCAATTACCAGACAGCCCCAGCCCCGCTGATTTATAACTTCTCCACCCCTCACCGCGCACCCCTCCGCCCCCCCCAGCCCACATCCTCCGCCGGGAGCACGCCCTCCCCGGGACGCGTCCCCCGCCCGCCGGCGGGCACGGGGCTGCTCCCCCGCAGGTCTCACGGCCCCTGACGCCCCTGGCCCCCGCGGAGCCCAGCCGTGCCCTCCCGCCGGACCCCGCCGCTGGGGAGTTTTCGAGGCGCCGGGGCAGCAGCGCTGCCAGGGGTGAGGGGGGCGGGAGGAGTGGGGCTCGGACGCCCGCCCGTCGCCGGGCTTCTCTGAGGCAGGCAGGCACCGGAGTTGAGAGTCCCAGCCCAAGCACTGAGCGCTGGGGGTCCCCGCCCCGCAGAGCCCCTCTCCTGCTCCGCAAGAAGACCCCGGGAGTCCCGCGTCCTGTCGTCTGCTCCTGGGCTGGGGCCCAGGTCAGGCCGGTGCCGCGAAGCCTTTCCCCGGCTGCCGGGCACGATGCTTGGAGGGCCCCAAAGCGCTGCCGGTTCCCTGGGGGCCCGGAGTTCCTCTCCCCGCCCTACCTGGGGAGGGAGAGCGGCGGGGCAGCTGACCCCGTGCGGGGCCTGACCCGGACCAGCACGGATCCCTGCCAGCTGCACTGAGCGCTCTGAGCAGGGAAGCCAGGAAGTGGCAGCACTGGCTAAGGATGCTCCAGGAGTCTGCCCTGCCAAAGCTGCTGCTGACCTTCACTGACCTTGCAACATCTGGGACCATCTAAAAATATATTTCTCGTCCCTATGTGCTTATCTTATATTTTCCATACGTGTTGTAATTTGTGAAAGATCAGAAGAGAGCCCGCCCATGACTGCAAAACTCAAGCCCCACTGTTTCACTTTTCCCCTGAGCAGCCAGAGATATGCTATTTTAGTGGGTCAGGTCACCGGTTTTACCCAGTATGTCCCTTCCTATGCTTTTTTGCTATGAAATAAGTCACAAGAGTGTCTGCCTGGGGCAGGTAAATGTGATCACCCCAGTTTTACAAAGAAGGAAATCAAGGCTGCATGGAGAGGTTAGGCGGCTAGTCCAAGGCCATAGGAAGCTGGGGACAAGAGCCAGAAATAGAAGTCAGATCTCCTGTGTCCCACCAGATCATCCTGTGCAAGAAAAAATGATGAGAAGTTGATGTTGTTTCTAACTTGAGAACTGTTTAATTTCCAAGTTTGAAGTCTGTGAGAATATTTCCTGCACACTTCTGTCCCACCCTTATTCAAAAGTAACAATCTAAGCTAAGAATTTAAGCCTGTATTTTCCAATCTTCCTGACCCCAGCTGAGACCTTGAAAATAAAATAGCTATGGACACCTTCCCCCTCATCTGCTTCCACCATAGGGGGGGAGAATCCAGAGGTTTCTTGGCGGAAGAGGGTGACTCATAAGAAATCACCTCCTCCAGTGGAGAGGACAGCAGCTGGGAAAACAGTCAGCCAGTGAGGACAGACCAACCAGAACTAGGACACTGGGCATCCTGACAGCTCAGACCCCCTAGGAGCAAGGGCTCCCAGTGGAAGAAGCAAAGGGAACTGCATATCCCTGCCTTTGACCTACCCAGTGCTGACTACGTGCTGAGTCTGAGATGATGCAGGGCCCATCACGAGCTCAGCAACCATGCCACACCAGTTCCTTCCCACCCTCTTCATACCTCCTACATCACAGCTGCATTCAGTCATGGCCCTCCAAAGACCACAGCACTTTGGCAAGACATACCTCCTCCCTTCTCCAATGGATGCCATCAGCTCCTAATCCACCCAAGGATCTGAGGACCAGGGAGGGCAAACCTGAAGATTTGTTCATAGCCCCTCTTCCCTCTTCATATATTAAATTCAGAGAGAGAAGAGATGTGGAGCCTGCATGAACACTGAAAAGACCTCAGTAGTGAGATACAGGGAAGAAAGAGGCAGCAGAGATTCCTATAAAGAAGAATGAAGGTACAGTTGGAAGCCTGTGCCTGGAACTGGATGAAAGACGTCTCTAAACACATAGACTGAAGCATCTGGACAGATGGATAGTGCATGTGTGGAGGGGACGCCTGTGTGGAACCTAGTGGATCTTTTTTTTGGTGTACTACTGTGTAATTGTCAACACTTAGTAGGGTTAGAACCTATTCTGAAGCGTGGTTTAGGTTTTATGGCCAAACAAACTCTAAGGAGCTGATCATGGACCTGTCCCAGGCAAGCATCCATCCTGCAGGCAATTTGATCTCTTCATACTAGAATCTCAGGCCTTGGTCTGATGCTATGTAGTGGGTGGCATATGTAAGGACAATCTTTATCCTCGGAATAAAGGATATGTAACTGTTGTTGCATTCCCTCTAGCTCTGAAATGTGTGAAATTTCTTTGTTCTAACATTTGTTAAAAGGACTGTTACTAGATACTAAGAAGGAAATCAGCCAAATTTAGCAGTAAGCCCTCTTTGAAATATCCTTGCTGCGAGGGAAGGATGCTCAAGCTCCAGCACTACAGAAGCCACAAAAGAGAGAGGAGAAATTGCCTTCACGGTAGGCAACATCTGGTTTTAGTGTTCGCTTGCAGCCCAAAAGTACCTTGTGTTGTCAAATTTTACCCTGCTATGGAGGAACATGACTTCTACCAAGCCTTTTGCTTGAAGAACCCAAACATCTGACACTAAGGTCATCAAGTTGTCAGGCAGCAAACAATATGCATCCCTTATCCCTTCCCAGCCAACAAAACTCATTGAAACAACATAGAAAATGATCAATAGAAAACGTGATTGAAAACATGAATAATCAGGGCATTCGGCTCCTGGGTCTGCCTTGAGCAGCAGACTACCATGCTGCAAAGAAACACAGACACCACCCTGAGCACACAGGACATTTCATAGCTGAATACTTAACCACCTTGCCTCTTGTCTGCTCTGTCAGTCTTTATGACCATTGCATGTGTGGCTTCAAGAGTTAGGTGTGGTGGCAAGTCCTCTCAACCTAGATATGACTTAGTCAGGTTGCTGGGACATATCCTGAAGTTGTGGAATCTAGTCCCCTTTGGAATTAGGACACTTGGAACATCCTGGTTAAGGCTTTAGCCAAGTCTCCTGGGAGAAATAGCTTGGACAGTTTCCATTGACCTGGCAAAAAAAAAAAAAAAAAAAGAGCCTGGAAAATCCCAATCACACCAGGAACTGATACCCTCCCAACCTGGCCTGACTCTTTCCAGTTAAGGAAGAAATTTTTTATTTGCACCGGTGCTTAAAATAGCTCCTCGTGGCACTGGTTCCAATCTTCAGAGTATTACACAAAAGGCTACCATCAGCACCTGCCTGTAGAAGATGACTGCATGGGCTGGAGCTACAGCAGAGAGGTAGACACTTCACAGGAACAGACTAGGCTGCCTTTGAGATGGTCCCAAGCTCCAGCTGTTGATAGAAGGAAAGATGTCAAAGCAGAGCAGATTGGATCTCCCTCTGCAGGTCTTCTTCGGAATCTGCATCTGCCAACTGATTTAAGAGGTCTGGGTGCTCTTAAAGGGACTGAAAATCTAAGCCAAGCAATATTTCACCTGATCCCAAAAAAACTGTACAATTTTATCAAAGCCAGTGGGAAAGTGTCCAATGCTCCCTGTCCATCAGTGGGAGTTCGCTCCATCCCAGTAGTCCCTTTTCCCTGCACTGTGCACTGGCACAACCATTTCTGGGGCTCACAACTGTTTCTGGTGCTCAGTGTAAAACATTTTGGTGAAATAATCTAGGATGTAGCTTGCCTGCTTTCTATGGAGGGTCACTTATACCCTGAGTTGTTTCACTGATACAGTGTACAGCACACCTGCACAACAGGAGACCCAGTGTACTGTGACAACTGAAAGAATATTAGAGCTTTTTATACTGATCTAGCTATTGGGGAGCCTGTATGCTGGAGCAAGATTCTAGGCGAGATAGAGTTTGTCTACTCTACCCAAGGCCTTCCTCTGACTCTCTTTTCCTCTCTTTTCAATGAAGTGTTTTCAATCACCATTATTTTTACATCCTTTGGCTCCAATTCTCTGTGTCAGGAACAGAGTCTAAGAGGCGCATTATCAAGTAAATCCCATTTACAATCATAGTTGTAAATTTAGCTGCTGCTGTTATTTGGATTTGCCCACCACATTGAAAGCTGCATGTAATTAAAGTTCTCCTTAGTTTTCTCCAAGACTGTGAGGAGGAAAAGCTGAGAACTCTTCTTTGTACTGCGGTGTTTACTGGGACAGCTACTTATACCTGGCAACCTGGCATATGCATAGGTAAGTGTATCCAGAGACATAACAGCTGTGGTTGTGTATTCCCTCAGTAACGCTCAGCTTTACCTTACATTATCTTTAAATCATAGAATGGTTCAGGTTGGAAGAGGCCTTTAAAGGTCATCTAGTCCAAACACCCTGCAGTGAGCAGGGACCTCTTCAACTAGATCAGATTACTCAGAGCTCTGTCCAGCCTGACCTTGAATGTTGCCACAGATTGAGCTACCTCTCTGGGCAACTTGTTCTAGTGTTTCACCACCCTCATTGTAAAAACTTTATTCCTACTATCTAGTCTGAATCTCCCCTCTTTCAGTTTAAAACCATTACCCCTTGTCCTATCACTACAGGCCCTGCTAAAAAGTCTGACCCCATCTTTCTTATAGGCTCCCCTTAAGTATTGAAAGGTACAGACTCTTGGCTTTGTACCCAGTTGGTGTATGTGGCCATGACAGCCAAAATCTGCAGCAGAGAATTAGTCCTTTCAGGACAACCTCACACAACTACTGCTCATCCTTCACTGAAGGGCACGACAACTCAGAGCAGTGATTGTGTCACCTATTCATCCAAATTTCCCACCTGCATCAAAGCTAGGTCCACTTTTGAGAGCAGGCAGCTGTCTAACCATAGCAAGAAAGTAGAGGCAATGGGAGCATGTCATTTACTGCTGCTCATTTTTTATTATAATTAGTCAACTGGCATGAATGATTAATCAGATAATCTGCTATTTTTTTGGGAGGTTAGGTAGCTAATGAATAAGAGCTCCTGCAGTCCTCGGGCCCAGACAGTACCCCCCTTCCAGCACTTACAGTGGCTGAGCCGAGGAGCTTAGCTGCTGGAATACACAGTCAGTGCCTGCACTGGTGGTAGCTGTTGTGGAGAAGGCTAGAAGCGAGGGTCTGCCCCTCCTGTCCCTTGGGAGCTGAACTGAAGCCATACCACTGGTCCCTGCTTGTGCTACACCACAGTTCACAGCAGCTACGTGCTTGCCCAGTCTTGTACCACCCCTGTGGCCTTGCTGGGGCACACCAAGCAGTGTCTGACCCTAACCACCCTCTCTGGACCCAGACTTGCCATTCCACATTCTGGCTCCTTGCTGGTGTGGCAACTGCTCCCACCTGCCTTTTTACTGCACTTGACTCACTTGGGAATCAGCTGGCCCCTGCTGGTCCCTGGCACATCCAACATAATTTTGGCTCTGCCCCAATCTCCTCTTCCTGTTAGGACCATACAGCAGAATGCCAGTGATTTCATCCCCCTAACTAAAAGCAAAATCTATTACAATACATTTTTTTCTTTCAAAATACTACACAATTGATGTTATATGTGCATTCAGCAATATTTCACCAAACAGGAAAAAAAAAAAGAGTGGAACAAGAATTTTTTGTCCCTGAAAGTACAATAGAAGAATGCTAGTAAGCATTTCCACTACATGCTGGACCCCACTCGCATGCATGCACACCTGCATCAATATGGGAATGACCTACTTTTGGCATAGCTGGGTTAGTGTGGTGGTGACATAGTGCTCTCAGCTTCATCTCCCCGGCATTTGAAATCCAGTCCCCAGCCACCACTTTCTCCCTTTTATCTGTGAGGATATATGTCTGTGTGTGTGTGTATATACACACACACACACACGTATATATATATCTCCACATTTTTATATATGTGCCTTTCCTGGAGCCATCAGTACATGAATGTACCAGGATAAGTGTTTAGAAAGAGGCAAGACCACATGAAAGGATGGATTGCATCTCCTCCTTGTGGAATCAGGCCAAGGTTACTGTGTTTCAGTGAGAAAGACAACCAGAAGGTCAGCAAAAGAACCACAAAAACCAAACCAAAACATGTCAAAAAGGGAAAACTACCCAAGAAAATACTGGGCCATGAAAAGAAAACCAGCCTGAAATGTAAAGGTCTTTTCCTCTTACCACCCCAAACACTAGCCCTTGTCGGCTTAGTGTTTCCCTCACCGTAACACAAACCAGGCGTCCGTGCTGGGAGCCCACGCAGCTACTGCTTACAGAGAAGCTGGTGACTCAGTGATGTGCATGAATGCCTATGTCCTGATTATTTTGGAACAAATCAGATACAGAATGTGAACAAAAGCAAACAGTTATCTGACCACAGAAATCATGTTCACAGGAGTATTTTGGGAGCTGTACTGGGAAATGTGGGATACGTACACCACTGTCAAGGTCCTACAGCACCAGAGTAATGCGTATGGTTACACCACATGTGCCCCAAATAGTAGGGCTTGTGTACTCTCTGGCCCACGTGCTGGTTCACTTACAGGACTGTAAGAAGAGCATTTTCAGGAGAGAGGATTCAGGGAGCAATTTTGGAGCTCTGGGCCCAGGGAGGTTCAACTGGGCTAAATCAGCAGCAATGCAAGTCTACCAGACAGGTGGAAAGAAAGAGAGCCCACTGCAATGTTTGTCCAGAACTTCATCAGAGCTATCTCCAGCTTTATCTGCAAATAGTAAGGATGATGCTTTACAGAGAAAGATTAACAAGAGCTGCACTGGCCTAGGGGGAATAAAAAAGCTTCCTCTGAAATGCAATAGAATTATCTTTTCTTTTGTTCTCCAGACGTGGTTGAGATTTTCAAGACAACAATTTTAAGACAGCTCTTTTCCACAACACAGTTCCTTGAAAATAAGTTAAAAAGTAAAGCATTAAGTTAAATAAATAAATAAGTAAATAAATGACAACCCAGTAAAAAAAATGGAACTGGCTGACAGGAATAGTTAGAAGGTTGTTTCATTTCCAGTTCCACAAGATAGTCATGGTGATGTGGGTGGTTATTACCTTAGTGGTGCAACAGTGTCATTTCCATGCAATGAAATTAGTATATTTGGTGCAGGAAAACCATAACTGGCAGATCAGCTCAATGTGGGGGCAGAAAAGGGTTGCCTGCTGACTCAGCAAGACTCAGAGCTGCCTATCTAGCACTTTGAAACCCCATCTGGAAATACTCTCATGTCACCAGATCCAGCAGACAGGATCCAGCACAGGTCTAGGAGGGAGAACGATCTGTGCATAAACTAATCTTACAAGTACCAGGAGTTGCTGATATGGTCTATGTGTGCCTTTACCTTGCAAAGCTACTGAGTCATCTCTTGAAGCTGAGGTTAGATTGGTGTTGGCAAAAGGGGAAACTCAGGAAGAGCAGACCAGGAGATTTTGGTGACAAGATTTCTCCTGAGATCCCCAGAGTTTTCACTGAATTCTCAGTCCCAATAAAGGGCAAACAGAGGGAAGATGGAGAAGCCAAGACTGGGCTATAGCCATGAATCCAAACTCACATTTATTTTAGTGAACACCACAAGACAATGAAGAACATAACATAATTTGAAGAACAATTGTGGAATCTGTATTATACTTTATATATCCACAGTCTTTGTTGAGGTAAAACCTGCCTCAAAAGTTTGTATCTATGCAGGATTATGTCTTTTTTTTACTCCTGTAACACAAGTGGTTAAGCATCTCCTGGGGAAAGCTGGCTTAGAAAGACCTTTTCATGTTTTATTAACAAGTGTGTGGCCTTTCAGGGACAAGCATCGTGCAAGGGCTAACACCATTAGAATAAAATGGTTAAAAGTGATTTCATGGAGTTGGACTTCACAGGTAGCATGAGCTGTCAAAGCGCAGAGCTTTCTGGGTTTCTTTAACTCTCCCAAGTAGAAACAGACCTTTTCTTTTCTTCCCCTCAAAGGAGGAGATAAGCAGACCGCATTCCCATTTAAAGCAGGACAGGCTGTGACTCCCCGTGCCACCTTCCACCCAAGGCAGACCGAGGGAGAGCGGCACAAGCCCGCGGCAGGGGCTCGGGGGGGCAGCAGAAACGCCGCTCCCCCGCAGTGAGGGAGCCCCTGCAGTCATCTCCCTCCCGCCTCCTCCTCGCATGCCCGAGCTCGGGGCTGCACAGGGCAGGAGCCAGGCGGGACAGGGCGGGCGGAGCAGGCGCGCTCTTTCCGCGGCGGCAGCTCTGCCCGCGGGCAGCGGAGCCGCTCTCGGGTCTTCCCCTGCGCCAGGGAGGATGCGGAGAGGAGGCTGATGCCGCTTCCCTTCCCGAGAGCCAGCGAGCCGAATTTCCCGGGGTGTGTACGGTCAGCAATAAAAAGAGAAACGCACGATCCAAGTTAATTTTCCACCCCCGAAAGGAAATGCTGCTTCCTGTATTATGCAAGGCTGGTGCCAACGACACTGACACAGGAGTCTATTGTCCTTTTCACAAAGCCGTGGTGGGGAAGGACGCCTGAGAAAATAGTCCTTTTGCAACAGCAAGGAGCTTTTGATCTTTGGGGGGAGGGAAAGAAAAAAAAGAAAAAAAAGAGAGAAAAGCGGGTGTGTGCCGGGGGCTGGGAGGGATGCACCGGGAGGGGCGGGGAGAGCGGGACGGCCGGCCCGCCAGGCCGGTACCGGGGTGCCCCTCGCCGTGCCTCCAGTCCCGCTCGGGCGGCCAGGATGCGCCAAAGTGCCTGCAAATGTCTTTCCTTTTCCATAAAAAGCGATCACACAGCTTCAGCCCAGCTTCCGATGTGTGCAAGCCGGAACAAAGACACCAGGGATTAAGAGCCTCTTCCTGCCTACCCCCCACCTTCCACCCTTCACCCCATGGTTTCACGCAGATGACTTAAAAAACCTTGGTCGCTGGGAAGGAGCTAATGTTTTCCCCGACGGTGCTGGGGCTGCCCCGCCTCCCCCCCCCAGCCGCCGGCCGGCCCTCGGGAACACGGCAGCATGGCAGTTTCGGTCCTCCCAGGTGGGATCCGGGGCGGGGGTTTGGAGGGGGCTTGCCGCCCCGCACTGCTCCAGGGGCCCGGATCCCCTCCGTCGGGCGGGTGGGCTGCCCGGGGGGGGTGGTGGTCTCTCTCTACACCGGCCGGGGCACAGGGTACGTGGTGCTCGGGCCAGCTGCAAAGTCCAGCAGTTTTTTAGCAGGAAAAGATAAGTAACATCTGAAGAAGACATGCGGTGTTTCCAAAGGCAGTTTGGGAGACATGCTTTCCTGTCAGAGGCTTTAAAATATCATGGCTTTATTTCCCTTAAATAAGTAATAAAGTCTGAAACACTTTATTCCTGCTCTAGAAGGATCATGACAGTCCAAAAGAGGGTAGATCCTTGGATGTTTGGGTTAATTCCATTTTGCTGGTGCTGTGCCTTGTTGCTACTGTTATCTCCTGTTAAATAATTTTTAAAGAGTTAATCTTTCCTTAAAGCAACTTTTAAAAGAACAATTCTTATTCTTAAAATAGTTCTTATAAGCTTTCTTATTAGTTCTTATTAAAGGCGAGTTCCTGCCTTTCTTAATGGGATACAAAACCCATTTCCAAGGGAAGTCTATGTCCAGCAAGAGCAGCAGGGTCAGGCTCTTGCTTTGACAGTTTTCTGGCAGCTATTTGTTTGCAGGATGGAATCACTTTGGCCGAATAATGACTGACAGTGGCTCATTATGAGGAAATGCAAATCATTTTCTTTGAATGTGCGTGCTTGCCATCAGAAAGAAAACCTAATGTTCCTCTTCACACATGTAGATAGGCTGATTTAAAGGCATTTTAGGGAAAGCAGATCTGGCAACCTTCAAGAATTGTTATGAATCTTGTATACAAAAACAGAAGAGCATTTTTCATGTCCCAGAGCAGGGTTCTTTTAAGAGATCCTAAATCTTGCCCAGCTTTTGTGACTTCTTTGCTGTGGAAAGAAAACAGAACAAAAATCCCAAAGTAAAACAGATTATCTGAATTTCCAGTAGCTTGCAAGGGTGCTCACAGCTGAACACAGCTGGATGTGAAGGATGGTGAATATCACCAGTGGCCTTCCAACCCTAGAGCTGTATTTACACACCCTTGCCTCTCATCACAGAGACACAGGTTTGGGTTTGCAGTTTCTAACACCGTGCCCAACCCTAGCCCATGGTCCTTAGCTCCCATCTAATCTCAAATAGAGTCGTTTTTAAAGCTGTCTGTCGGCATGCCAGCTTTTCAGGCTCTTTCCAGGCTTTCTATGGAGGTCAGGCACATGGCAGGCAGGAAAAGCTGTAATACTGCCTGCCCTTCCCCCAGCCCTTAGATGTGGGCAATTCAAGTTTATCTCCCACAGACTCTGCCATAGACTTCTGTTATCTAGAATAAGCCCCAGAGGCACAAATCCTTAAAGGCATTGAAGTGCCTAACTCCCATCGGAATGAGGGATGTAGTTGTCTAAACACCGCTGATAATCTACAAAGTTGTTCACGATTTCTGTAACAGAGATCACGTAAGTACCTACAATCTGACATAGGCAAAGCTCTAAGTGAAGTTGCTTTTATAATTACTGCTGCTATTGCTCCTGCTATTATTCAACATCCCTGCTAGGGTCTACTCACAAGTCCACATCGGGAGTTAGGAGTCCACCAGGGGAAGGAGCACAAGGAGCAAAGGTTCTGCTTCTGAGATTTCACATCCAAAGAGCACGCAGAGAAACAGCGAGTAGGTCTGACACAGAAGTAGTGACAAGGGGAAGATTGTAATGAGCTGTCTGAGCACAAGAGTGCATTCAGCACGCCAGCCACCTGCTGCTTTCAAGGGTTTTCCAGGGTATTTGTCATGTCACAAATATGTTTCTCCTGCCCCTCTCTTGATGACTGGTCACTGGGCATCAGACAATGCCTACTGGAACCTCTGAAAGAAAGCCATGGAGAAACAACTTAGCCCACTTTCTTGGGCCTTGGTCGGGAATAGGCTGGAAATAGGAGGGAACCTTTCCTTGCACCCACCTATGTCTATATGTGTCCAAACTCTTCACGGCAAAATACAAAGCACGCTTGTGAATTTAGAACCTCGGGAAATGGCTAGTCATCTGCTGCTTTACACTGGATTCAGCCAGCAATGAAGCTAAGATGTCCATCCTTTTGGTGAGATGGATGAGGCTTATTAAGAGAGGAAATAGGCACAGCCCTAAGGGATAGGATACACCAAATAAGCACCTAAAAATAAACTCTGCTTTTCCTGTTCCATGAAAGCTATTGTTGATGTTGCCACAGAAATATTTCATAATTGTGAAACAACCAAAAAAACCACCCAAGTGGTAATTTCTCTCCTACCTGTGATTTCTCAGTACAGTACAAACTTAATAATAATTTCAGTGTCTGAAATACTCAATACATCCAGATGGGGACAAATTTGTGACTGTTCATATTAATATGACTAAAAAACAAAAAGTTTTTTAGTAGTAGTAGTACTACTACTAAAGTAGTAGTACTTTAGTAACAGTTAGTAACAGCTCTAATTCAAACACTTAAAATATGATCCAGCTGAAGGTGTCAGTTTGTCTGCTTTGTGAGGGGTAAATCCGCACAAAATAATGTTATAATTCTAGAGGTCATGTGAGGTTGAAATGTTGTGCCCAATTTCCCACGACATGAGTGACAGGGGCAGAAAATGCATTCTCTCGGTCAAGTCACCAAAATCTGTCCTTCTTCAGACAGACACATTGTTCAATCCCTTTCACTATGTCTCAGGCTCCAGTGTTACAAATGTACTGCTATGACCACAGGAACTACGGAAACCTGGTTTCCTATGTCGCTTGAGGTTTCTGTGTTTGAGAAAGTCTGAGCTCTGCTCAATGCTTTTCCTGTGGGTGAGCATTCATAAGGGATTCACATGCCTCAGTGAGCCCAGGGACACGCTGGTGACCAACTGAGAAGGTATGAGTTCACACTGAAGCCTTTCTCTTACTTGTTTCTCTTAAGGGTTCTCTCCACTCTACCTAGCTCAAATTTTCATGAAAACTGTAGGAATATTATTACCTTTATTGTTATTATTAAAACCCATTATTTTTATCAGTCTTAATTAAAACTGGCCAACACATTCCAAAGGGCTTTTTGCTGAGGTAGGAACCACACAGGTACACAGAGGTTGCTCACATAACTCTCATTTTTAGAAAACAATGCTAATTGCTTAGCTTTTTGCTGTCCCAGTTCCTTCTAAAGAAAAGCCATAGCAGAATCTCATTCCCCTGCTTTAGAGAATTTAATCCATTTTCCAGCCCAAGTGAATTAATGCCAACTTTACATTTTTCTGGTTTTATGCTGACTTTGTCTTTCTAGCTTAAATACCATCTATTTGCAGGTATGTATTCCTTGATAATTACATGTGTCAGACACAGAATCAACTTTATTTTTACTCTAATTGCCTCCTCTTATAGGACAGGAATGCCCTAGTAGACATTCCCTACACCTATTCCATTTGTAACTAATTTTACTTGAATATTCAAAACCACTGTGCCTTTTCATGATAGTTTCACACTGATGGGTCACGAATTAATACTTTCTTTTTTTTTTAAACTTTTTTTTTCTTTGTCATTGCCAATGTATGACTGCCAAATTTATGGCAGATATTTCTGAGGTATTTACTCAGAACAAAATTGGTAACCATTCTGCTTCCTGGTCTCATGAAGTTGTGAACACAGCTTGACCCAGAAATGTTGGTAAGCTATTTTAGGTAATATGTACAAATATAATCCATTTTGAAAGTTGGTTTTATTGGGCATTTTCTGCTTTCTCATACATATCTGCACAGCAATTTGTAATGTGAGACTTGCAGCTATAGGGAATGAAAACTACTGGTTCTGGTTCACTTTACCAAAGAAAGGGATGAGTGCTGTCTACAGAAAGGAGTAATGGAATATTGCAAGACAAACCAAAACAACACACTGTTATTGCAGGAGGCAAAGCTCTAAAGATGTAGCTGAAGGAGTTTTCAACCACCAAAACTGCATACTGTTTCAGAAGACAGCTGCACAACCAAAACAAAAACCAAGGTGCCTGCAAAAATCCAGTCTATTAAAAACAAAATACATAGATTTTAATGTGAATCTTTAGGTCTTTTATTCACAAGAAATGTACCTGCTTGCATTTCTATCTCTTCTGCCACTTAAGGATCCTGGAACTCTTTCAAAAAATCAACAGATGAATATTTCCAACCTTTTGGAAATGAGAAACATCCTTCTTTCTGAACCAGCCTACTTCTCAGTGACCTCATGCTACTCTAGGGCATGAAAAGGCTTCACCAACATGTCTGCCCAGGATGGAGAGTTCCCTGAAGACCTGCCATGTGAAATATTTCTTCTTTGAGCCCTGTTGAGGAAAGGAATCTTTCAGTCTGATATTTCTTCATGTTCCTTCAGCAGCCATATCATTATGGTCCACACACAGGGCTCAATTTCATTGCCAAATGTAGGTGTCTAATCCCACCTATAATAACATGGGATATGCGAGCTGTCCACCCTTGTATGGCATGGATCCAGCACACCCAGGCCTCTCAGAAGCAAAGGCCAGAGTCTGGGAGGGATTTCCTGGGGCCTGTATGATGACTGGATGCCAAGACTTGGCCAACTGAACTGTCTTGTGATTTAGTTTCCTTCTTAATATGTCTCAGCAATTTTCATTTTCTCTTCTAGCTAAGACACTGCTGAGTTATTTTGAAATGTGTTGTAATTTAACACCACTTAATACCTTTCCTTTTCTATGGAATTTATTTTCAAAGGCATTTAGACCTAGATTTAGACTAAGTCTTTGTAACTGACATTTTCTGCTTTCTGCATGAAGGCCTAGAGTGAGCCAATAGGAAGCACAAGGCACAGGGAACAAAGACGGCTTTGGTCTACCTGACTGAAGGACATGACTACACCAATGGTTGCAGATAGACCTCAACTCATATGGGTAGTTTCATTGATCTTTGTAATGGAAATACTGAGGAGTTGAATGAGTTGAGCTGGGTGAATGGAGCCAGCCTGGATCTAGAAAGAGTAGAGTCATGTTTGGTTGAAACTATTTCTGAGCTAAGACACCATATTGCAAACTGCTCCATGGACTTGGCCTTGTCTCCACAGGGAGGAGCTTCCTTCCAGGCTCTTTTGTTTTGTGGAGACATACTCTGATTTTTTTCTACCCTGTATTTTCTCCTAAGCAAAGGTGGAACAGCAGTTAAGTTGGAAGAAGGCCTTTAGTTTACATATTTCAGCAACCAAGTCTTGTCGGAGGCAATGAATGCAGTTGCTTCATTGTCAACTGGTAACATATTTCTTGGAAGGTATGAAAACTGACTCTTTCTGAACCATTCTCTCTTTCTGAGAGAATAAGTTTGAAAGCTCTGCTATTGGTTGTCCTATCTTTTTTTGCAGTGCCAAAAACTTCTTGTGTCAGTTTATTATGATCTTACATAAAACCTTACATAAACTCTTGATGAAATTCCTTGTTACAATGGCATACCATAACACCTAAGATATTCCCAAATGTACTAGGATGGTAGTTGCTTAAATGTTGTCTTTACACCTATAAACTGAAGGAGAAACATCTCCTGTTTTCTTTTTTCCATTTAACACTCAGTTTCAGGGTTTGTCTTTCTTTTGTTAATACAAAGAATACCCAGCCTTTTAGATGAAAAGAAAATCTAAAGACAGCACTAGTAGGGTTGTTACAGAGCTTTTCACTTAATTCAGTGAAAAGTTGACTAAACTGCTTTTATGTTTATTTTCCCCTGATTAATTTGGCTTGCCTTTTTGAGTGGAGAATGTGTGTGTGTGTTCTTCTGACTGGGATACGGAAATCAAAATTATTCTGTGGTTTACTGTTTTCAGGATCAAAATTAACCCACAGCCAGTAGCTTGAAGAATTGTGCTTGAAGAATTGATCTTCCCTTATGAAATTAAATCTGTGGTTCTCTTATTTGTCAGCAGTTGTTTCCTTTATTCTGCTTTGGATGATATTGTAGGAGGCTTGTCTGCCTCTGAACAGAGTTATAGCACGCACTCAGATGCCACAGTCACTTTGGTAACCTTTCTTTGTCATTGTCTTTACAACTTCCTTTTATTTCAGAGAATAGAGACTTAATGATATTTCCTCATCATGACCATCAGGACCTTTAAGTGTTTCCCCATAAGTTAATCCTCACCTGTACCTTTCTAGCTTAACTTTTTTTTTTTCTTTTTTTTTTGGCATCTTTCACTTCTATTGTGCTGAGAAATGCGACGGGGTTTTATTTTCAGTTGGCACACTTTAGGAGTGTTCTGCCTATAGTTTCTCTGTGTTAGATTTTTTTACTGTTTCCAAGGACTTTTCTTGTTAGGTTTGAATTTGCAATTCTGAAGGTTGCTGATCTGAATGACCAGTTCACTTTTCTCTCCTTCATGAGTGACCACAGCTTCTTTGGTCATATTTTCCATCTATTTCTTCTTCTCTCTTCTTGTTAGTACTTTGGTTCTTATTTAATAGAGACTTTTAACTGCTTCTTTATCTAGAAGGGGTATTGCTTTCTTTTGTTTGTTCTCCTTCTTTTAGAATCATAGAATCCTAGGGGTTGGAAGGGACCTCGAAAGATCATCTAGTTCTTATTTATCCACACTTAAGTTATACCTGCTGGGAAATCAAGAATTGTTACTGAAGGTTCAGAGTGATTAGTGTCAGCTGAAGAAGACCTAACATCTTGCCATCTTTTTTTTTTTAGAAATAAATCGAATAATAAGATTATTAAATTACTTATCCATACAATAAAAAAATCATTGTAATAGAACAGAAAATAGAGACCATGCCATCTAGTTAAAGTATAATAACCATACATTTATCTTTTCTTCAGTCTCTATCTCTAGTTGCTGCAATTACAGAAGAACAACATTCAGGTTATAAATCATTTCACCCTTTCAAATATTAATGTTTTAAATATTTAAGCCTTTTAAAATGTTTTTAATAGCCTTACAGAGTGGTTCCTCAAAGCTATGCCACAGTCACTGCTTCAGAAAGTAGCAATACATCATTCTCTGCTTTTCTACTAGGTGTCTCCAGCTACTAATTAAAAAAGAAAACATGAAGCATGTTGATGGACAGCAGTGGCCCTGGGCACAAAGACACAAAAACAATAGTAAAATGATTGCTATAGAAATTGAAGTATTCATTAACTAATCAGAGGGAAAGAAAAGATAAGACTAGCACCAGAATCAAAGAACAGGAGAGAAACTTTCCTATAGAAGCAGGAAAGATTTAAAAAATAGTTCCACAAAAATCCACTGATTTGATGTCTTGGTGGTTAATAGCAGGCAGATAAACCAATCCTTTGTCAGTGTATTTTTTAATCTAAGAAGAAACATAGAAAATCTCTTAAAATCTCTCTCTTCTGCTCAAATAATTGGAAGTTGCTAGAGATAACTAAACAAGAAGTCATGTTTTCCCATTTCATATCCCAGAATTTCATTTAGGTTACAACATTTAATAATGCACCCCTGAGTGCTGGAGTACTGCGAGCAGAACTTGCAGAACACTTATTACAAACAAAGGACAGGAGAAGACTTAGAAAAATTACCAAAATTAATACAAACATGGTTTATTTTAAAATCTTCTTACTTGCAATAATTTATCTTTTTGTTTGGTTGTTTGTTTGTTTTTGAAGACAAAGGCCAAGGAGAACAAAAGCTATTTACCCCTTTCCAGCCAAGGAAGACTGGAGATACCCACAGATCCATGTGACTGCTGAACCACCTTCCCCAACCTAGCCTGACTTTCTTATTCAACTTGGTTTCGTTCACCTGGCCAGATTTAAAGCCGTTCTTGAAAGACAAAACACAATTCCTGTGCCTTATATCCAAAACAAGTCATGGCAAACTCAGACTTCAGTAAATACAGAAATAGGTAACAAACAACTACGAACTCACTCACCTCTCCTGTTCTGCTGGCAGCATAACTCAACTGAAGGGCACTTATATGCTCTTATTGCCTAACTGATTGGTATTTGTGCTAGTTTGTTGTGTTTTGTTGTGTTGTTTTTTTTTTAACCTGGGTTATCTCACCCTCCCTCTATTTCAATGAATCAAAGATTAATTAAAGTAATGGATCACCCACAGATTTTCCTCTGGGTCCATGGATTTTATAGAAAGGAGGACCCTGGGAACTACCGATCTGTCAGCCTCACTTCTGTGCCTGGGAAGATCATGGAACAGATCCTCCTAGAAGACATGCACATGAAGGACAGGAAGGTGATTCAGGACAGCCAGCATGGCTTTACTATGGGCAAATCCTGCCTGACCAACCTAGTGGCTTTCTACAATGGAGTGACTGCATCAGTGGACAAGGGAAGACCTATGGACGTCATCTATCTGGATTTCTGCAAGGCCTTTGACATGGTCCCCCACAACATCCTTCTCTCTAAGTTGAAGAGATATGGGTTTGATGGGTGGACTGTTCAGTGGATAAGGAACTGGCTGGATGGTTGCATCCAGAGGGTAGTGGTCAATGGCTCTAAGTCCACATGGAAAATGGTGACAAGTGGTGTCCCTCAGGGGTCCGTACCGGGACCAGTGTTGTTTAATATCTTCATTAATTATATTGACAGTGGCCTTGAGAGCACCATCAACAAGTTTGCCAATGACACCAAGCTGGGTGGTGTGGTCAATATGCCAGAGGGACGGGATGCCATCCAGAGGGACCTGGACAAACTGGAGAAGTGGGCTCAGATGAACCTCATGAGGTTTAACAGGCCAAGTGCAGGGTCCTGTGTCTGGGACAGGGCAACCAGAGATATGAATGCAGGCTGGGAGAAGACATGCTAGGGAGAAGCCCTGTGGAAAAAGACCTGGGGGTACTAGTGGATCAAAAGCTGGACATGAGCCACCAATGTGCAATTGCAGCCCAGAGGGCCAACTGCATCCTGAGCTGCATCAAAAGAAGTGTGATCAGCAGATTGAGAGAGGTGATTCTGCCCCTTTACTCTGCCTTGGTGAGACCCCACCTGGAGTACTGTGTCCAGCTCTGGAGCCCCCAACACAAGAAGGATGTGGACCTGTTGGAGCATGTCCAGAGGAGGGCAATGAAAATGATCAGAGGGCTGGAGCACCTCTCTTATGAAGACAGGCTGAGGTGGTTGAAGTTGTTCAGCCTGAAGAAAAGAAGACTCTGGGGGACCTTATAGCGACATTCCAGTACCTGAAATGAGCCTGTAAGAAGGCTGGGGAAGAGCTGTTCATTAGGGTATGTAACGATAAGACGAGGGGTGATGGTTTTCTACCCTGGAGAAGGGTAGATTAAGGTTGGACATTAGGAAAAAGTTGTTTAATATGAGGGTGGTGGATCAGTGGAACAGGTTGCCTAGAGCGGTGGTGGGGGCCCCATCCCTGGAGACATTCAAGGTCAGGCTTGATTGGGCTCTGAGCAATCTGTTCTAGTGTGAGATGTCCCTGATAATTGTAAGGAGGTTGGACTAGATGACCGTTAGAGGTCCCTTCCAACCCAAGAAATTATGTGATTCTATGATTTCAGTACAGGAGCTGGGAGAAACTCCACAGAGCACAAGAAGTGGCTGTATAGAAAAGGAAACAGTAATTATATGATGGGCTTCTGTATCCTTGCAGGATCTTGGGAATGACCAAAATGTTCTATGTCAAATGCTTATTCAGGAAAGAAACAACTGCACTAAAACTTGCCATCAAATACAAGTAATGTTAGAACAATGGATCTGAAAACCCCTTCTCAGAGACATCAATGTCATTATTAAGCTTCATATGCTTCAAAAGTAAAGAATACAGGAAGCAGGCTGGTTCCAAGTCATCATGGGGTGTCTCTTGCACGAGAGAGAAAACATCACTAATAAGGTGACAAGGGTCAGTATCATGACCATGCTTGGACCATGAGAAAAGTGAGATCCCAAATCTAAACCTCAGTCTGGACACTACAAGAATGCAGAGAAAAGGGTCACCTTGTTACACAGTGTTCATGAGGTGAGGGAATGGATGCCCCATCACAGCCAGAATTTCCACCAGTGAAGCAGTGGTGTTGAACACTCCTAATTGTAAGTGCCCAACCAGGCATATATTAAGTGCAGCTGATTTTCATAAAGCAGCAGGGTCTGAAATTCAAGACTTTCAGAGACAGTCATGTAAGCTGCCCACAAAATTAGGCAACAAAAAAAATCTCTGACGACCGGTAAATGTAGTAGTTACTTCATCACTTCTTGAGCAGTGGCAGGGAAGCTAGAGATGACAGTCATGTCAGGAGATAAGACTGCAATAGTGGGAAAGGCTGTAAACCACAGAGATACTGGTGACAGCAAGGGAACTGTTAAGCTAATGAGGAAGAAACTTCAGATGTGTAAAAACTCCTCCAGCCCACGCTCTAACTGTAGATTTGCTCTTCCCATTCCTGCTACTAAAGGCAGTGATTTATTGATCTTAGACTTTCAGACCATTAACAAAATAAACCAAAATACTTTGAGAAAGAAAATGCAGTGCACAAGTTTATTAAGGGACCTTAGAGTGTTTTGTTTCCCCAGTTGGGTACATTGTACATGGCCTCACTGCACCCAAGCAGCGACCTCACAGTCCCCAGCCCTGTCCAGTGTCAGTAGGAGACAACACTCCAGCCCTCCAAGTGCAGAAGCTCCTCGGGTCAACCTCCTTCTGCAGCTACCCTTCAGGACAGGTGAGATGGGATCTTTTATCCTGTAACATGGCTGCAAAAGCACAATGTTTCTCTAACCTTCCCCAAACCCTTTTTCCACGTTGGTATTTTTTTTCCTCCTGTACTGTTAATCTAAAGGGGGAACAGAAACATTTCCATTAGATGCAAAATGTTAGCGAGAGAAAACTGGGAAAAACATTCTTTAAGAGTTGCAGTATCTCCTGCTGACCATTCTTGCTGTCAGATTGACCATATTATTTACTATTCTGTAGCATCAATCCCTATACCCCTTCGCTCTAGATAATGTAACTTAGTGTTCAAGTCCTATCTGCCTATGACAATTTTGCCTTTCTGTATGTTCTGTGATATACGAAAAATTGTGTGTGCTCTCTGTGAGCACTTTGGGAAACCTTTAGCAAGTCTGTCTTTGCATTCCTTTTCCCACTAAAACCCCTCCACCCAAAGCCTTCCAGAGCAGCAATGCAATAGGTAGGTAGCAAAAAGCCATTATGTGGAACACAAGTTACAGCTGAAATGTTTATTTTCTGAATAGGAAGCAAGGACACAATCTACTTTGTAGCCTGATCAGAGGATTAATGTTCTGCTTGTGCACACTGCAGGTCTTGTGACAAAGACCTGAGTGACACAGGTTAAAAAGTTTGTACTGAGGTTCTTGTCTTAGCATGAAAACACATTTCCTAAATTATAAAGATGCTAAGAAATGACATTGTTAAAGAAGTTAACGGAAGGTACAAATGTTCTGCCTCCTCTGGAATAACGGGACACAGTTACCCACTTGGTTGTCTAGTTTTAGGTATCTACGGTTGAGGCAATTTTAAACACTGTATCTTGCAGGGTCAGAACGCAAAGAAGGTAAGCCAAAAGGAAGTGGTGGCTGAAGTAAGAGGTAGGATATAGCCTCAGAATAAAAGAGATCAGCACAGCATATTTTTAGATGCTTGGGAACGGGGCCCAAAAAGAATAAAACTGTGCAATCAAGGACACTGCTTCCCCCCCAATCACACACACTCTCTCTATATTGTATCTAATCACTCACAGTTATGGAGTCATTTCCTTAGGAGTTCTAAGGGAATCACATTTAGATTCCAAAATGTGTAAGCAATGCATTAATTTGATACTACAGAAACTTGCATCAGAAGTCCTTGACCAAAATATTCAGCACTATAAGTATGGTATCATTCTTCCAGTCCCTCCACAGTTTTCCACCTGGTATGTTTTTCAAGGATGTATATTAGCTTACAAAATAAAGAGAAAAGATATTATATTTGCCCTAAACTGATAAAGAAACCTTGTATGACTTCATTGTCACATTAAGGAACATATTTCAAGACAAATAAAAGGAATCTTGACTAATTTTTTTGTTTCTGGGAAAAGGCCTGTAAAAGGAAGAGTGGGTGGCTGAATAAGATCCCACAAAACATTCAGCATTTATTACATAAAGGTAAACGCGTTGACAAGTGAACTGAAAACTCTGTGTTATCACTGAGTCACACATTGAGAACCACATCTGTTGATGCAGAACATCGAAAATATTAAAAAAATAGTATAATGCCAAGCAAGCCCTTACAGAAGCAACAGAATGTAAAATGCTTTAAAACATTACACATAAAGAGTAAAATCAGGTAACATCCACACAATCTGGCACTCATAGAACCAAAAAAAAAAAAAAAAAAAAAAGTAATTTAGAAGCAACCACTTGTAGACTGAAGTGCAACAACTTTTTTGTTTTGTATTAATATCTGAAACTGCATCCTGTTTGAAAAATCAGTATAGTTTTGAATGGTTGCCCTCTGAGTGACTGACAATGCCAAACAGACATATGTTACAACAATACAGGCACTGCAGATATATATATATATATATATATATTATATATATATATAAGAAGACATGATGATTGTTACTTCACTTTTAAAAGTCACTATGCCCTAGGGCACAATTAACAGGCAATAAATTCTTACATGAAGTTTAGAGATGATGGTTTGCGAGTTCGAAGCATGGAAACACATTTACACCTAATAAAATAAGGCTAATTAGCTGCTTAAATGATAGGAAATGTCAGTCAGGGGCCCCAAAAGGCTATGAACAATAACTAAACCCACCACCCAAAAATTAACACGTGTGTTTAAAGAAAAGACCGATATTAAGCATCTAAAAGAGCTTTAATTGTTTGCCAAGTTGTCCAAAAGAGAAGGAACTTTACTTAAGTGTTGAAAGCAATAATTAGTGGTAGAAACTTACTGGAGTACAGTAGGGCATGTGTCACTGCAGTCTGTGCACTTTGCAGATTGATTTAGGAAAATCTTGCACATACTGTACAGGAATTCGGTGAGAGTTTGGAGCACATTACAGCTTGTTAGGAGATGTTTTGGCCGTGTCCATTTGTAGGATTGCAGGTGATATCAGAGGGTCTGCCTGAACCCCCAGGGCAGATGCGCTCAGTGGTTTGCCCTGCACTTCCCATCTCCCACTGATCCATGGCTGTTGAAAGATGAGTGTCTCCCCACCATCCATAGCTCTGCCCATCCTTCCTAGGGAATCAAGGGCATGGCAGGAGGATTAGGTAGCTAGGGAGTCTTGCTGTAATGTGTGGTCAGGATGCAGCTACACAGAATCACAGCATCACAGAATCATCAAGGTTGGAAAAGACCTTCAAGATCATCAAGTCCAACTGTCCGCCCTACAACCCCTAACCACTAAACCATCTCCCAAAACCACGTCTACCTGTTTTTTTAACACCTCCAGGGACAGTGCCTGTATCACCTTCCTGGGCACCCTGTTCCAATGCCTCACCATTCTTCCTGTGAATAAATTTTTCCTAATATCTAATCTGAACTCCCCTGGTGCAACTTGACCCCATTTCCTCTTGTCCTATTGCTAGTCACTGGAGAGAAGAGGCCAACACCCACCTCACCACAACCTCCTCTAAGGTAGTTGTAGAGAGCAATGACATCTCCCCTCAGCCTCCTCTTCTCCAGGCTGAACAGCCCCAGCTCCCTCAGCCTCTCCTCACATATTCCCAGATCCCAAAATTAGAAAAGTCCAAGCCCATAATTGAAAGATACTGATTTAAAAAGATGCTTTGGATTTAGGACAATATATGGTCTCTTAAAAGTTAGGTAATGCAAGGAAGGAGGAGATGGACAATAGCACATGTGATATACCACTTGAATGGACAAGTGACTTCTCTGTACTTGTGACCTGGGACACTGCTTCTTCCTGAAAAGGCAAGGATGGGGGCAAAGCCAGGCCTTCTATACATTGCTACAGGTCAGGTAGCTCAGTTTCACAGCAGTCAACAGTCAAAAACTGGATCCTAGCTACTGCCAGTGTTGAAATTTGCCCACCCAGGCATCAGAATAGTTTTTAAAAAATACTTTAAATGCTTTTCTGTTCATTTCAACACCATCTAGTGTTCTTCTCCTGTTTTCTCCTTTTTTTCTCTAGCTCTGAATTTCAGAGAGGTTAAAGCAATCATAACCCAGCACCTAAATAAAGAGACTAATAGATTGTTTCTGATTGATTTCGTGGTTTGGTCTTCTACTCAGCACTTACAAGCTGATAAAATCAAGCTGTATCACTCAAAATTGAAACTACATAATGAAGACATGTTTGGGTTTTTTGTTGTTTTTTTTTGTTTGTTTGTTTTGCTGGAGTTAACCCTCAAATGTAAAATAGGTAAAACAAAAGTTGATTTTTGCCTGAGATACTCAAGTTTGCCAAAATTACACTGAGCACAGCCCTTACCTAAAGCATTCAGAACCTTTCATGAACACTAATGAGAAAAATCATTGCTCAGCTGTAATATATACAGCTGACACAGTAGATATTAAAATAATACATTGTATTAAGCAGTGACAAACTTAAGGATAAATCATCAAATACAGTTTTGAAAACGAAAAGGTTTTGGAACCGAAGTTCAAAGACAGTTAGCATTTGCTGAATTTGTGGATTTTTCTTATTCTGGATTTCTTCTCTTGCAGGAGTCAGCCATCAGGCAATGAAAACAAATTATCTCACATGTTTATGAATAAAAGCAGGACCTGTATAGTCCTTGTGATATGTGCTTGCTCTTCTATATTGTCTGCTCTGCATCTGCTCCCGTGCAGCACTGAATGCTCACCATGCATTGCATTAGGAAGAGCAGACTGAGAAAAGTGGTTTTCACAGTATCACAGTATCATTCTGATTGGAAAAGACCTTCAAGATCATCAAGTCTAACCACTACTCTAACTCTGCCATGTCCACCACTAAACCCTGTCCCCTGGCACCACATCTGTCTTTTTAGATGTCTCGAGGGATGCTGGCTCAGCCACCTCCTCGGACAGCCTGGATCACCAAGTCCAACTCCCACCCCAGAACAGACAGCCCCAAAGTTCACACCATGTCCCTGAGGGCGTTGTCCAAATGTTTCTTGAATTTTGTCAGGCTTGGTGTCATTACTGCTTCCTTGGGGAGCCTATTCCAGTGCTCGACCACTCGACCACCTCTAGGTGAAGAATCCCTTCCTAACGTCCAACCTAAACCTCTCCCTGCACATCTTCCTACCATTTCCTCAGGTCCTATCATTGGTCACCAGAGATAAGAGGTCAGCGCCTACTCCTCCTCCTTCCCTAATGAGGAAGCAGTAAGCTGCAATGAGGTCTCCCTCCAGTCTCCTCTTCTACAGGCTGAACAGACCAAGTGTCTTTAGCCACTCCTCATACAGCATCCCCTCTAAACCCTTTACCAACCTCATGGCCCTTCTCTGCACACTCTCCAGCAGCTTCATATCCTTTTTGTACTGTGGTGCCCAGAACTGCACACAGGACTCAAGATGGGGCTGCACCAGTGCGGAGTAAAGTGGGACAATCACCTCCCTCAACCGGCTGGCTATGCCATGCTTGATGCATTTATGAGATAAATCTGAACTACTGTGTCAAGTTTGGGGATTTTCAGCACAAAGAGACAGACAAACTAGAGCAAGACCAAGAGAAATGCTGAAAAAATGTTTAAGGGGACAGAGTACATGACATAGGAAGTGAAGGTGAGGGAACTGGGTTGATTCAGCTTGGAGAGCAGAAGCCTAAGGAAGGATCTTTTTGCTGTCTACAACTAATCCATGGGTGGTTATAGAACACAGATTCTTCTCAGAGAGGGAAGTTGCAGATGGGAAGCTCTTATTAGATATAAGGAAAAAAAACCTTCCCCATGAGGTCTAGGCAGGAGAAGAGACAGCTGCAGAATCCTCATCCTCAGAGACAATCAAGACCTGGAGGAACATGGTGTGACCCCATTTTGAGTGGGAGAGTGGGTTTAGACCAGATGAGGTCCTAAGTTCCCTTCCAGGCTAAATTATTTTATGATTTACAAGATCATGAGAGGAATGCAATGGAGGAAACACCTAAACCACATGATGAAACCCAGTTTAGCTTCAGTGTCATTTAAGCATGTGTTTGAATTATTCCTGAAACGGATTCAAGAAATAAATACAGCTACATGACGTACAGAGATAAAGTGCCTATATTTAGCTTCAAAAATTCTTGAAGAGGGGATATTCTGTCTAGCCTGCCAGATTGGAACCAAGGAGACTATCTGTCATTTCCAACATTTTTTATAGGCTCTTTTGTGATTTGTGGCAAATAACTTAATCTTACTATAAATCAGCTGCTGATTTATTAAGTAACAGGATAAATCAAACTAATACTTAGATATTTGTGAGCCCTTCAAATAATACTAAAATAAAGTTCACAAGTGGATTCCAACAGGGCAAAGGAGAGCATGCATCTCCTTAAGTTCTCAGTCATCTGTCTTAGTGTAAGACAAAGTGTGCCATCATCAACAGCAAAACTAGGAGGTTTGGCCCCAGGGTAGACATCTATCATGTAGACATCCGCATTTGGTAAGAAGAATCTCACCCAGGAAGATATGATGCAAAACTGCTTCCTCATGCCAGAAGCCTTCAGATGTAGGATTAATCAGAACAGAATAAGAAGTAGGACAGATATTTCTTTTCTTGAGTCTCTCAATAATTGCGCTTGGTCAGGGTTTTTTGGTTTGGTTTGTTTTTTTGGCACTGTTGCCAATAATACATAGACAAAAGCACGTTGCAATCTCTGTATGCAAAAGCCGAGATTATTACAATCATGAAGCTGCCTGAGTGACTTCCAAGAAATAAACTTCTGGATGAAAAACAAATGGCTCAAATTAAACTTGGGTTAAATATGAATAATGATTGGGAAACATATCTTTGGAATTTTCCTAGAACAAGTACATAAACTGCTTACATAGAGATATCTTTGCTAGTTCTTTAAACAGCACAAATCTCTTGTACTCTTCAATTTACACTGTGTTCTTTGAATGCCAAGGTCACCACAAAAAGGAGACATGACTTCTTCCCTACGATGTTTAGGAGATGCTATGTCCTGTGTTTACAACTGTTGGTTTGTTTGCCTGCTCTTTCCACACATCCCAACTCAATTAGTGCTTTTCCTGGTGTGAGGCAGTAAGTGAAGCGCTATATAAGTGAAGTCAAAGTGAACCTCTACCACAAGCCCAAGTTCAGTAAAAGAAAAAAATATATTCTAAAGCAAAACTCTTCTCACACTATTTTATCATTGATACAAAGCTATTGAGTTGTACCAAAAGCAAATGGATTTACCAACTTCTTATCTACTTCCAAGCCAAGTTTCCTAACCAGGCTTCTAGAAAATCCCATTCCAGCTCCTTCTTCTGATGTCTTCCACTTTGTCATTCTTCCTGGAATTACAGTTAGCCAGACCTAATTTAATTAGCATAAATATGGTATACACATGTTCTACAGCAGTATTACCTACATTCATATAAGTGTGTCTCTCTATTCCCGAGGGCATTTTAAATACACGCCACTTACTCAGCTACGAGAGAAAAAGATTAAAGGCTGTCGGGCTGGTCTACAAAATTCACCTCTTGAGATTTTTTTTATGCTTGGCCTGTAACTGTGTTACAGTAGAAAGAATCTTTTAATTCTATCTATGTACATCACTTAGCAGAATGTGACCCTGGTCCAATACTGGAGTGACTGCGTATTTTAGACTTACGTGTGTGTAACAGAGAAAACCTGCATTGGGAGGAAATGGCTTCTAGTTTAAGGAACCAGGAAAATCTAGGCATTCAAGGATAAGTAAAATCCAGGAGACAACATGATCATAGTCCGCTGTTATTGCTGGCAGATCTAAATTACAGGATGTAATTTAAAATGCTTAAAACCCATACTGATTGGGTTTTGGGAAAACGGTAAGTTATATTCAAGTAAGCAAGAACAGCAAGTGTATCACTCAGTTTTTAATCAGATTCTGGACTCCTACAAGGTCTTGGGCAATCCCACTGAACCAGTGTGTGTGTGAAGCGTGTGGGCTCCCTTACGCTGCTGCCTGGTTTCCCTCTCCCTGAGAACAATGCCATGAATGGGACTGGGAGGGCAGGGGAGCATCCAGCCCTGGAGGACAGCTATTCACCCTGCTTCAGCCAGGGGCCTGTCAGCATTTCCACTCTTTCACACGCGTCCCAGCTTCAGACAGGGATTACATCATTTCAACCACTTTTCTCACATTTAAAAAAGTCAAAATTAGTCAAAACAAAAACAGCAACCATGTGTGCTCAGGGATGTGAGCGGAGAAATAAGGATAAACAAATCTGCTGTCTTGCATATCCTACCAGCAGTTTGTCTCAGCATGATCCTTAAAAACAGCAGGGTGCCCAGCCTCAGCTTTTATCAAATAACATTTACAGGACACCCCACATTCCCTGCCAGTGGACCACAAAGAATCAACAGGGAACTAATAGGCTGTCCTTTATTTTTGAAATCTTAGCGTCCAGCTAACTCAAAAAATACTATGATGTATTTTGTTTTGTTTTATAGCATGGGAAAGAATGAACGAGAAGTGATCCATACAGGCTTACTTATGAAAAATTACAGTTCATATTACAGGCATGTTTATGAAAACAACTGCGTTTAAGGACAAATACCCTTCAAAATCACACTTCTGCATCTGCATGGACGTATGAAGTTTGCTGTAAAATCTTTTTAAAGGAAATGTTGATTTTTCAGTATAGGAAGAGGGAAGGCAGGCTCTAGTATGTCTAGACAGATGTGTTCAAGGGTGTTGTCCCTAGACAGCAGAGGATATATGGCCTTTAAAGAGGACAAAGATTGGCTTTGCTATAAAAGAACAAGCCACTTCCTGGAGAGGAAAATGTACTGATTTTTTAGGAAAATGCAGACACATTGTGAGCTCTAAGGAACAGTGATCTAGAGAGGAAGGGGCTGCGATGTGAGTACTAAACATTACCTACCTATAAACTTTGTAATTAAGGCTCATAGCCTGTTATAAATGAGTCTTCGTACAATCTTCACCTAGATGACAAGAAGCAAATGCTTTATTTTATGTTTTTATTGTTTTCCTCTTCTGCTTCTCTCTTCCTTGAAGAAAAAAACCCTTGTAAAATACACCTGTAATATGGATTTCACTGCTAGTAAGGAGGAAATCCAAAGCAGAATAAGTGTTTGAACAGAAGCAAAAGGCTCTTTGCTCAAGAAAAGACAAAGAAAATACGAGACTGTAGAGATGACCTGATAATGAAGGGGGATTTCCCAATGAGGGGCCGTGCCTCCATGCTTAGACACTGACTCCCTGGACTTTCAAAGTTTCAAGAAGGAGTTGGCGCTGTTACATTCACACAATTCATAAGAAAATAGAAAACGTTTTCCAAAATTTTAATAATGTATTTTGCAAAGTCAGCTTTTTGCTACAGGAAAATTCTCAGAAAATCAAGAAAAGTATGTGAGAGGTAGACAATGGAAAACTGTTTAATAGCTTTCATATTCCGGTAAGTAAACACATAACATCCTCTCTTTGGCTACAGGACAGCTATATTCTCTAGTATTTCATTGTGAATAAGCACAGATACAGGTTCAAGGAGTTCTCTTCCACGATTCCCACTTTGGCTTTTAACTTCCCAATAAATTTATTGAGTTGAGTTTCTTTCTCCATCATTTTCCAAACGAAGGAATTATTTTATCAATATTATGAAGACTAACGTATTATCATTACTCTGTAGATCACGATCGTAAAATGCTAGAAAAGGAAGGGGGCTGGGATGGGGTAGGACAGATGTAAAATCCTTTAAACAAAGAAATAACCCTGAAACCTACTCTTCTTTTTCTTATCACCTAACATTCACCTCTTATTATGTTCAAATATGCCAGACAGTGGTTAATAATAGATAAGTGTACCTAGAATGAAGGCCAAACACATAGTTTCATGCTCCTCATCTCTGTAATCTTCATTCAGAGGAATTATCTTCTTCTGGAATCTGAGGCAACTTTTCTGGAAACCGCAGCAATAGCAAACTCAGTAAGTTATCAGTCCCCACAGCATGTGTAAGTTGTGGGTGGAAGCAGAGCAGTTGAAGATACCAACTGACAGCAGATTTTTTTTCCATAGTATCTGTCATCAGACTAAAGAAAGCATGAGCTCACGGCACATTGGGTACAAAATGAAGACTTAATAACTTCACAAGGCTTTGAGGAAAACTGCCAGAAAAAAGCATGGGGAAATGTGGCATTGAAGCAGAATAGCAGATTAATGCATTCGTCTCTCAGTGTCAGACTAGTAGGAAGCTAGCTGAGAGTATTAATGAATGAATTGCTGGTCTCCGTTCAGTACACATTCGAGTATGTATCTCACAAACAGTGCAGTTTTTAGTCTGTCTTTGAAAATTGTCCAGGAAAAGTCCAGAAGCACATGTTTTAGCCTGGATCTGAGGACTGCTTGAAGGAATAAGCAAAACATTTGGCAGGCAAAGCTAAAATAGGGGTAATGTAAAATGCTAAAGTACACCTGATGTCTATAATATTTTCTTTCTTTAAAGAGTGGTAAAATGCTGATCTGTAGAGGTTTGGAAACACACTGGATGTGCTTTGTTTCAATAATTTTGTGACTAACACCAGCACATGGTAATTATTGCCTCTGCATGGTAGCTGCAAGTGAGGCCCACTGATTTAGTCTTGCGTTTATAAAAATTGGTGTGAAATAATAAAGAATATAAGCATATTCAAAAATATCTCCTGTACTGAGGGAGCGAAAAGTGGAAACATCTTAGCACCCAATCTCAATGCGACTTCTCAGCATATAGTGAAGATTAGGTTGTTTCTCTTGGACACAGAGCACAGCCACATGTCACCTCACCCCTATGAAAAGAAAATTCTGATCTTCCTTAGTCAAATCTTGTGCACTGAGAAGCTACAGGACAGCACACTTTTAAGGGCATAATCCTTATTTACAAACTTTAGACAGAAATATCCCAGAGGAGAAGGCTCCAGACATTCTTCCTTCCTCTCTTTTTAAAAGGATTTTTTTCATCTTTTCAGGATGGACAGCATGCTACTTGCAAATAGA
Organism: Hemiprocne comata; assembly: GCA_020745705.1. Lineage (NCBI taxonomy): Eukaryota > Metazoa > Chordata > Aves > Apodiformes > Apodidae > Hemiprocne > Hemiprocne comata. The sequence continues at coordinate 195,117,415 of CM036586.1, read as the reverse complement.
AGCCAAAAGTTACAGCTTTTACTACAATAAGATTTAGTAGGAATCTAGGGGAAAATCAGATTTGGAAGAAATAATAATAACAACAACAGCAACAAATTTAATATAGATATAGTTGTTAATGAGATCTGGTGTAGATCCAATTTCTATTTAGAGCAGAGCTCCCCAAAATGAGAATTCTGCCTCAGTTTTCAAGAAGACTGAGAAGGTACAATATGGTAGCAAGGTTGAATGGTCATTTTTAAGAAAATTGTAGAATTGGAAAATGTCTATCTTCAAGGTGGCAGAAAAATTTAAAAAGCTGAAAGGGCGAAATTTAATCAGGTAGGTAATCTTCATCCTCCAGTACTCAAAGAACCAGCACAGCATTCCCAAACTTTAGAATAAGGATTTTCAATAAATATTACAAATTTATATTTTTTATATCTATTGGCTAGTGTTATACCTAGGAACTATATTTGAGAGAGAGGGAAAGGGTTTTCCAGATAACCATAAAGTCAATGATCTGACAATAACAATATGCATAATTTTAGAATGAACTTTGAAGGAGAGAATAATTAGGCATTGGGTAACTGGAAAATAAGACTGCAAAACAGATTTTCTAAGAGGGGGTTGTGTGAAAGCAATATAATATTGTTTTTTGATTGTGTAAAGGAGGTTTTGAAAATAGTGAAGTACAGCTCTCATCTAGCACTATTTTAGTTTAGTATTTGATACAATGTCACAAGGAAAAATATTGTGTAAGATGGAGAAGAGTAGCGTTAATGGCAGAATTGAAATTTGAATAAAATATTACTCAGAGAGAAAACTGTTATGAAGTGCCTTGAAATGGGATGATTCAGGATACATTGGACTTCCTCAGGGACCATGTTTAGGATTAGTCTCATTTAATATTTCCATAACTAATGGTCCCACAAGAAGTAGGAAAATGCTAATTAAAGTTAATGGTAGCCCTGAAAGCCAGGTCTCAAATCAGAGGAACATCAGACTAAACACACAAAGACTACATTAGAATAATAGAAATGTAACAGAATAGAACAAGCTCATTGACTAGAGATTAGGATCAAGACTTTCTGCAGCAAACTTTACTGGCTGTAAATGATTGCTGCCCAGACATGAAGTTGTATCACGACCAGAGCAAAGAGGTTCCAGCACAACCACCCAGAATAAGAACAGTCAAGGAAGAAAGAAGAGGAATGGGATCAAGTTAACTTAATATGCAATTTTTTAAGAAGTTATGAAAATAATTATATAGTGTGGCTCTTTGTAACAGCAGTGGACAGGACTCGGTGAGCCAAGAGAAGCCCTTGAATCCAAATGTCAACCTCCCTTCCCCCTCCTCGTCTCCCTTGAGTCCATATATTACTTTGATCTGCCCACTCTGATCCTCCACCACAAAGGTATTCACACAAATTTACTCTCAGAGGAGGATATGACAGTCTTTCTTGAAATGTCCACTGTATATATTTCCCAAACCCTTTAAGGACTGTTTGCTCCTTTGAATAAACGGCTTGGGGTTTGTTTTTCCGGTAATCTTTTACAACTGAAAAAAGTCCTTCTGAAGACGAAACCACACAAGTTTTCACAGTTCATTTGCATCTTCTTTGTTCCAGCCTAAATCTAATTCTTTAGAATAATTGCCTTTTTCCCCCCCACCCCTTCTTTTTGTTGTTTGTTTTTTTTAACCTGGAAGGTCACTCTGAATCCAATTCACAATCTCCCTTTACAAAAACGGTGTTCGCGGTTTCTTCTGAAACTAAAAATAGAGAACTCGCCTGATGGTATAACTTAATTTGTTTTCTTTCTCTTTAGTTTTAGTTCAATATGTTAAATAACAATATGTTACATAACCTCTACAACACTATAGTGGCATGTGCTTCAATAACTTCGTGGAAATAAACTTGTATCAGCCAGCTTTACTTAGCAAGTGCAGGGCTGCCAGAGTTTGAATTCATTGACAGTTTCTGTCACCAGCATTTCCTAATGATGCGATACAAACCGAATAGGAAATCTCACTGCAACCAAGTTCCAGCAGCACCCTTTCAGCACCTCTCAACAATAAACCTGAGGAGAGGAACATGATTTAAGCTGTTAGTATAACACATAACAAAAAAGTAACTCATGTCATGAAACAGGTAGCTGTAGAGATTCGGAATTAAGAGCCACAATACAAAGAGCAAAAAAAGTTAAGCCCATTGTGTGAAAAACCTACAGTAAGGAAGTATGAATAAAATCCTCCACGGAAAATGTACAATCATAGTTTCCAGAAAAAACGAACAAAAATAAAATTAATCATACATTAGTTTCTCCATAGAAACAATTAATTAACTGCCAACACCCTTTACAATATAATAGTGTTGAATTTCATAAAAGCTTTTCCTGAAGAAACACTGTAATAGTTCTTCTGTACAAAAACAATGTTGCTGTTTTGCTCCAGCCTTGACTTTAGTGAAGTCCACTCCGTGGGATCATTGCACCCGTGCGAAACTCTCTGAAATTCAAGCAAGCTCTCTGCAAGTGTCAGGGGCTGCTGACAGGCTGCTTGCTGTACGACTTCTGTTCACCCAGATGCAAGCAAATGCCAGTTTTCTATCAGAAATGAGTCATCAGATTCAAACCAAAGCCCAAGCTTGGCCAAAATTCAGGAGACTCTAGACCCACATCTGATTTTGCTGGCTAAATCTAGGCACCCTGGCTCACATCCTGAGGAGATGAACGCATAATTGCTTTTGAGGATTTGAGCCTTAACTATTCCTAAGCCAGCCATGGCCATGCCATCCATGTGACTAATGACAGCATTCTTAAGCAGCACATTGTGGCTAATCAGAAACTTTGTCATGCTTCTGTTTTTAAAATGACAGAAAAAGTACATGGAGAAATTTTTCTGTTGGCAGTTCCCTGTGGCGAAAATAAACATTCTTTTCAGTGAGATGTCTTTTTGCTGAAAATATCAGTTTTCAGTGCAAAATGCCAACTTTTCAGTTTCGCTCATTTATTGTCCTCCACTGTAAGAGGAAGTTAAGGTGACTTCTGATTATCTTGCTGCTTAATGGATATAGTCATGACTCAGAGCAGTCTCAGGCTCTCCTCTTGCTGCTAGGCATTTTGGCAAAGTCTTGGGTGACTTTTTTTCCTGCACAGTAGCAGGAATGGGAAGTAATGTTCCATTCAATTCTTTCAGCTGTGACTACTATTAATTATTTTCAAGGTTTCCCTTAGGAGGACACTCTCACAGGAAACATGCTCTTAGTCTCACCTATATGTGCTTCTGGGAGGCAAACCACTGCAGACTAAGGGGGAAGATAACATTGTTTTTTTTCTGTCAATTCTCATGAGGGACTTAGTTTCAGTGCCAAAAAAAAAAAAAAAAAAAAAAAAAAAAAAAAGAGTTTATGGAGCAGTGAGATCCTGACTACATGAACACTGGACAGGTTAAACTTTGGACTCAGGCTGAAGGATTAGTATAAGAATTTTATGTTCACGAGGGAGGCAATGGCAACTAAGCCATGAACAGGGAAGTACTCCTACCGGCATTCCCCCAGGTACTGCCCACGTAGCTTGAGCTGTCGCATATACAGTGCTTTTTATCTTTCGACCCTGTTTTTTCATAATTCTCATAGTGCTGCGAGTGAAGAGAAAAAAGTATCCCAAATGAGGCACAATCATCTAACTCCCAGCCGGACTGAGCAGAGGCCGCTGGAAAAAACGCGGAGGAGGGACAGGTTCAAGGGAGGCTGGCTACTGAGCAGCCCCTAGTGACTGGCTCTCCCCATTACAGCCTCCGGCTTTCCCGACTGCACAAGAGGAGCACGGAGACGAGAAGCCCAAGTTTCTCGGCGTCTGAACAAGGCATTACTACAAAGAAAGACAGAGTACAGATGTCAGTGTGAGACTCAAAAAAGCAATGATACGCTACAAGATAAGTCATCACTTCAAGACAACAAGAACTTCTTTTAAATCCAAGTACGTAACCTGGATTAAAAAACAACTGGCATCCCTTCTTTGATCTACCAAAACAGGAACTGAAGACACTTCTACAGATCCACTATCATTTCACTTAAAAATAACTAATGACATATAACTCAAATAATGAAATAGGGGATTGTTAGTGTTATTTCCCCACTGGAAGCTACTGCACCTTCATAAAGTTCACATTTCCTAGAGAGATAACAATGTCCTTTTTTTGGTCATCTATTGGACTGCTTGTTGCATTTGAATGGTGAGGATGGGCAAGTTTTGACTTAAGAAAATCCTTCAAGCTGTAGAGTCTGCTGGTAAACAAACAGGAAAAAATCATCTGCTTCGGCAATATGTAGGATTTTTTTTTTTTTCCCATCCCTGCAACAGTAACTTTTTTTTCTAAATACTTTCACCAGCTTCAGGAAAGGGTGGGTTGGAGTCAGGGGTTTCCTGAGCCTTTTCAGAACATGGTTTTAACGTAGCCATGTGTTCAGAAGAGCCCCTAGAGAGTCTTGTTTTGGAACACTGTGACGCCTACATGTTATTATCTTTGCTACGTTTTGCAGTTTTGTGTGAAATTTATTTTTAATCTTTAACAAAACATGCCCCTGTTTATCTTAAATTCAGAAGAGGTTTAATAATTTAAAACAAAATAACTTTTTAAATAATTAGATTTACAATGAATGCCAAAACATAAAAGCATAAAGCAAGTTAACAAGAAAGGACTTCTTAAAGATCAAAGAAAACGTGTTTATTTGATTTGATTAAAAACAAATAAAAAGTACTTTCACTTTAACAGGTTATAAGTAGCTGTTGACAGAAACCAGTGAAAGAGTTTCCCAGTCCCACAGGATAAAGGTTTTCTTCTGATAGAGGTTCACGTACTCAGAACAGATTGCCCACTGATACGTCAAAGGAATTGTATTTTGAGAAGCGACAAAGCTGCATCAAAATTAAAAAACATGGATACGAAGGGAAGTTTCCTTGGACAACATACTCCTTTTGGTATTATTAAATAGGACTGATGGGTAAATCAATGGGCATTTCTTTATCTTCCATTCCTCTATACATAAAAAAGCTCTGGGAACGGGAGAGGTAAAAAGTACCATTTAATTTAGTGAAATGGCAGGATATATTAGCTCATTAACTTCTTTTCCAGAACGGCAGAGTTCCCAGAACAGGGCTGGCTTCCACAGATCTACTCTTCTATGGGCAGAGGAGGCTGCAATGTGGCAGCCCTTGCCCAGCCAGCCATGTTGTTCCTCTGTCATGACAAGTTTCCAGTCCAGCAGGCAAGTATCTACCCAAGGCCTCAACAGGAAACATACAGACCTCTCATGAAATTATGCTGTCCTGGGATCCAGGCAAGAAAAAGCTAAGTAGTGGAAACAGGAATTTACTTTAAGTCAGGTTGTCTAAAACTTTGTTTAATGAGGTTTTATATTTGTTAATACAAATTTAACTGCAAAAAGAGCATTTCAAACAGCATGGGTTGGTTTTATTGTTGTTTTGGGGTTTTTTTGTTTTGGGGTTTTTTTTGGGGTTTGTTTGTTGTTTTTTTTTAAAGAATAAACACTTTCCTCATTTCTAAAAGATGAAATAATCCATGGTCTAAAAATCACTTGAAACCTCAGTGAACTCCCCCAGCTAAACCAGAGACCAGATTTGACATTCCTAAAATGCTGAGGTAAAAAACAGCCAGAAAATATTTAAAGCGTTCACACATTCTGACCTTCTCTACACAAAATGATGAAAAAATCATTCTTAAAAAAAAATAATAATTTGCAGGTCACCTTTAAAAGCAATATGTGAAATCCATCCTGTCAACTTTACAGAAGTAATCACTTTAAAGGAGCAGTAGTTATTTTCACACTAATTTTAGAGTGTCCACATACTTTTATGAGTGTCCACATACAAGAATGGCCTCTTCACTGCATCCCACTTTCCACCCTGTTACCATGGCCTTGGAAGATGTCTTCAGACAGACTATCCAGACCTGCACACCAGCAATGCTCCCCGGCAGGGCTGTGCCTGGGGCAGTGCCCGAGGGCTGCTGCTGCCTGCACTCCGCTGAGCCCGGTGCTGAGGCAGCCCTGAAATCATCTGCACACAGACAGCGGCCATGCCCACTGCTTCTGAGCAGCTGAAGCACTCATCGCTCACCTCATGCTCTCATTTCTGATCAAAGGTTTGGTCAGCAGTTACAGCTGCTCATGTAACTCCTACTAACTTGGAGCGGGACCACAGAGAGGAACGAGATACTACTCCAGTCACCCACCATTGAGGTGCTATCTGTAAGATCATTAAAAGAAAGCTGGTTGTGAAAGAAATCAAGCTTTGCTCCAATTTAAAATACTTGGTAATTTGATGAGAAAATGTGTGTGTGATTTGTGTTTATGTCTGGAAGTTTTCCCTAGCATGAAAGTCTGTCTTTAAAGGAAAACCAGATCTTTCTTGCAATGTATATTCTTTTATGTTATACAGCCTAGACTGTGGGTTGCAGTGATGTAAAAAATGTACATGCAGTGATTGCATCCTGTCTGTGTCCTGCAAGAATGACTTTGAAAGTTAGATGTTTCATCTCTACAGTCATATCCTGATCAACAAACTCGGTCAATAAATAAATACATTTAGTGACAAACCTAGCTTTTTCTGTAAGCTGCAGTCAAACAGGAACTTGATTTGTTTTTTGTATTCACATCTATTCTATAATAATGAATCCAGCACAATATCCGAGTACCCATTATAAGATCAGAGAAACCTTTGTGGTACCCGTTTTCCTAAAAATTATTTTAAAACCTCAGTCCCCCATTCTCATTCTTTTGAAGTTTTTGCTTTAAGCCTACCATCTGAATACAAAGGGCTAGAACTTTGGTTGAGAATGTTTTTTCCTAAGTGGTTAACTGATTTTCCCCAAGAAAGAGGAAGACCAAGTGTAATGCATATTGATTTTTCAGTATTTTTCCAAAGCTGAGGTTGCCATCAAAACATAAATAAAGCCCCCATATTGCTTTTTGTGCAAGATGTAGCGTTTAGTTGTCGTGTATGAAACTTGGAGCACCAGGGCAATTTGGGGCAAAATCTTAAAGGGTTGAATGAGGTAAAAGACTCAGAAGAAATATGTAAAACAGGTATGCCAGATGCTCATGTGGAGTTACACGCTGGAATCTGTGGAAAACTTTCTCATGACTGTCAAAAAGTCTTTCAAAGCTCTTTAAGCGCTTGCTAATTCTTACTCCATTGCTTTACTGTTACTGTGGCTTTTAATACCTGCCTACTAACACACCGTTCTCAAAACTGATTTCCAAAGATTAACCTGCTGCAGGCCCATCCCTGTTGGTCACTGACAGAAGAACAAGGTCCTGAAGGCTGCCCACAGTCTCTAGCAGGGCAGTGTACCCGCCACCTCTCCTTTGCACAGCACTGCCTACTGAAGCTCCATGGCTGGCCCCGGGCCTGAGGCTGTATTTACCTCAGGATGCATCACTGCTTCATTTCACTACCTCAGGCTGTCAGCGTTGTGAAGCTATTGGAGCCGCCCAAGCCCTGTGCTTTTGCTGCCTGTGGCCTAGTGGGAGAGGATGGGTATAAGCAGGAAAGGCACCCTCCACCCAACACCACCACATGGCTGCCCCAGCCCACTGTGGGAAGCCATTGCTCAACTCTAGCTCCTGCTGGAGGCCAAGGTGGTAGGTACCAGAACAGCGGGGTTTTGCCGACATGTGGGAACAGTGCGGTCAGTCTACAAGCAGCAGCCCTGTAACCAGGCAGGCCACGGCCGAGGAGGACAGAAGGACGGATCAGCAGCCAGCCCGCACCCCTCCCTCTCAGTGCCAAGCGGCTGCATCAAACTCCCTCACCTCAGGGCAGCCACGGCCACCGCCCCCTCCAGGCCCCGCCCCGGCTCAGCCCCCGCCCATTCCCCGAGGCCCCGCCCCCTACGTGGCCAGCTGCGGGGGGACGGTGTCGCTACTCCCTCCTTGCGTCTGACGCAGCGCGCCGGGGTGGGGCGGAAGTGAAGAGGAGGAGGCGGAAGTGGCCGCGCTTGTGGGGCAAGATGGTGAGTGCGGGCTGGCGCCTCTGGCAAGCGGGTGGAGGAAGGGAGGGTAGGAAGGGGGGGGGCGTCGCTCTCCTGGGGTGTGCGCGCCTCTCTGCTCCACTTCTCCACTCGGCCGCTGGAGTCCCCAGGGGTGGCGGCCGTTGGTCGGGGGGCGGTGGGGCCGTGCTGAGTCATGGGGGTCCGGCGCGGCCATGGCTGGCGCTCGCGCTGTCTGGTCAGAGGCCCTCGCCGGGCCGGAGGTGGCCCTTGCCCCCCGCCCTGCGCCGGCCGGTCTCCCCTAGGCATCCTTAGGGGCATTCGGGACCTGGAAGGAGCGAAGGGTGCGCGGCCAGGGCTAAAGCCCTTCTCCTGGGAGCGGGGAGGCCGAGCGCCCTGGGGATCCCCGGCCCCTCAGAGCCAGCGCCTTCGCGGGCTGCAGCTCTTTCGGGGAGAGGCTGTGTCTCCGTCCTCTTGTGGTGCACCGATGTGGTGTGACCTCCTAAGACGGACTGGGCACCGGCGTGACTTTTGAGGACCTTACTCTGTGGGAGTATTTAATGGTTGTCTTCTCACGGTGACTTGTACCGTGATTAAAGCTCTTCCCTCTTGTCACGGCTTCCAGGTAATGTATCTGTAATGCTTTCACTTCCAGCAATCTCAAAAAGGTCTGGTCAGCGTTGAGTATGTTAGTTGGCAGAGGCTTTATATGCATGCAATAACAGGTATTTTAGGGTTTTCTAATAGCTGTTAGGTTACTGAAAATACGTTAGTACAAAGACCTTAACTGTAAACATGAATTCTCCAGCAGTGCTGCTGGAGTAAACTCCTGCACTGAACGGCCCATTACTGTCACTTTCCAGAAATTATTGCTGTCACTTTCCAGAATTTATTATACATTGTCTTATTGGTTGAGTAATTTGTGTGAGCAATCCTAAAATCACTTCAATAAAATCAAGCAGGTTAACATGAGATTAGTGGTCTGAGTTAAGATGGCTTTAGTTAGTAAGTCTGTGGAGGTGTGTTTTTCAGGTCTGCTTCAAGTTACATTTTTCCTTTGCTCTTTCAGTTAACTGGCAACCTAGACTACTTGAATACACCTTGTCCTCTTTATGGCAGCCTTAAACCGTGGATAAAATCAATTTGACCTTACTTGTGTCTGTATTGAAGTAAATGAAGGAATGCTCAGACATGTTCTGTCCTGTCAGCTGATCATGACCAGCCTTCTTCCTTTCCATCCTTGCAGCCCAGAGTGGGACTGAACAAGGCATAATTGCAGGTTTCACCATTTCAGCCAGATCCAAAAAATGTGTTGTTGGCACCTTTAACTGTTAGTAGGCTCTCTGAAAGAGTTCTAATTTCATGTGGGGTCTGTGTTTGGTGTTGTGGGGTTTTTTTTGGGGTTTATTGTTGGTTTTGTGTTTGTTTTTTTTGTTTTGTTTTTGGTGTTTGTTTTGGGGTGGGTTTTTTGTCTTTTTTTTTTTTTAAGAGGCTCTAAAGTCTAGGGTTTGTACATGAGTAGTTTGAGGAGTCTTTGAGCACTTTGTTTCACCTGCCTGGGCCCATACAAAAGGGGTCTTGTTCTGTTAAAATAATCCTCACTTCTTTGTTCCAGAACTCTAGAGGCGCTGCTTCTCTGTTGAAAGATAGTATCCCAATTGCAGAATTTTCAGCTTCAGGACCATTTGAAGGTCATGATCTTCTGCGTAGAGGGTATGCTTTACTTTTCCTTGTTGAGTTGTGCCATATCCAGTGTTGAACTTCAGATACAGGAAGAAAGTACGTGTTAAATGTGGACTCCTTAAAGAAAGTTCTTGGAAGGTGCATTGCAAAATATGTAGCCTAAAGTGCACCTACTTAAGCAGCTTGTCTTTATTGTGTGATACTGCTCTTTAGAAAACAGATGGCAAAGTATTAATAATTATGAAATATATGCTAGTTTTAATATTCAAATATATGAGTATGCCACGGCACTGTGGGAAATGGTTAATTTCAGCATTAGTACAAAAGATAAAGTTAATACTGTAAAAAATAGTGGGTTTGAGTTTTGCCATTTTACATGGGCAGAAAACTGTTACATATCATGGATAATGAATCTGAAATAAGTTGATGGAGTTTAAAACACAGGTAATACAACTACGAGTTGGGAGGGGAAGCATGTACAGTATTCAACTGCAAAAGCTTGGAGATGTCTGAAGTCAGATACCATGTAGTTTGGATGTAATTATATCTATGATGTTTTCATTTATTAATATTTTTCTCTATTTCTCAAGGGTGTCAAGGAAGAAAAATTGTCATTCTGTTTTGTCAAACATAAAGAACAAAGGATGGTCTTTGCTGCTTCACTATAAAGCTTTTTTTCTTTTTTGGTAGTTCGAACTGTGCTAATTATGGGTGTCTGTGGGTTGATGTTTGTATCTGAGATGAGTTTTGGATGCAACTTAAAAAACGATATTCATAGAACCATAGAATGTTAGGGGTTGGAAGGGACTTCTAGTCCAATCCCCCTGCCAAAGCAGGATCACCCAGGGCAGGCCAGACAAGAACATATCCAGGTGGCTTTTGTATGTCTCCAGAGAAGGATTCCACTTAATTTGAAGTTCAGTTTTTTTTACTTGTATTTCTAGATTTACAAGTGTGAAGAATGAATTGTTACCCAGTCACCCACTGGAGTTGTCAGAAAAAAATGTAAGTATGATATCAAATGTAGCCATCTTCACTCTTAACTAATTAGGACATTTAAGTTAACGATGTGGTTACCTGAACTGTTTTGTGCAGTAACAAGTAATGAGCAGTGGATTGCCTTTAAGAGAACAAAGGTGTTCAACAATAGTAACATTTTTTTATATACAAATAATGTTGGCAAATTTGTTTAATATTAACCTCCCACTTGTGACTTTCCACTTAAAGTATGTAAGCAGGCTTCCAGGTAAGGTTTAGTCATCTAAAAGTTATTAAGCTAGTTGTGTATGCTGCCTCTAGTTAAGCGTGGGGCACACCTGGCACTTCTGGAAGGCTGATCCTCCCATTTTGACTATAGGTTTACCATAAATCTTCATTTTCACTTGGTCCCATCTAGAAATTTTACACCTAGAGTTTGTTGTCAGTGTGTGCAGTCTTGTCTGGCTTAGTCATCACTTGTGGATCACTTAAGAGTGGTGTCTGGACCTTAGGTTGAAGGTAAAGGGAGACTAGAGTGACAGCCTTGGCTAAACAGCTGGTTGAACTGAATCTCAAACTGCCTCTGAAGCAAAGGCAGCATTTGAATAGACTGTTCCAGATTGTTAAGCTACTCAGCATGACAAGATCTGAATGTCACGTACAATATATTCTGATTCTAACTAATGCTGGTGTTGTCTTGAGTTAAAAGGATAATGCTTATTTATGAATACTATAAATGTTTCAGAGCTATTTGTCCATTGATGGTTTTCTACCACTGACTGCTATAAATTAGTTTTTAACTCTGTTCTCACAGTATAAAACCTGCATAATTAAAATATTACATGCTAGAGAGAAAAAAATAATTAAAAAAACCACAAATAATTTAATCAGACAATGGGATACCCTAAGAAGTATGTGAAACTTCAGTGTTTTTTTTTTTCCATATGTTGTCTGGCTAGTTTTTGTAAGTTTATGGTTGATTTATCCAATAATTATTTTCATATGCATTTGAATGGGAAAATACTTATCTTAGCCTGAGATAGTTATGGTTGTTTTTACTGCCATAAATGGTAGGTTGTTCAGATAGCACCAGTAGGAAACCAATCTTTCTGCTATCCAGATAAGGACCCCTAGCTTTTTAAAATAAAATAAATGAAAACATAATGTGACCAGAATTGTAAGTTTGGGAGGAGGCATATAAACAGTGTTTTCCGCTAACTTTTGAAGAGCATTCAGTATAGGCTGCTAGGAAGAAAAGGCATATTATGCCTTTGACTTGTATTTTCGTGTTGGTTTTTGAGATCCTGTTGCATAAATGGGATGATACTCTTGTACTAATGGGCTCTTGTCATGGTGATTGAATACAGGTTTTAAAATAAAATATTTGTATTTTGTTTTACTTTACAATATTGTATTGTGTCAACACTTCAGGCATGTAGTCACTATTATAAAAGCCAAATTTGAGACTGGATTACTCAAGGTTAGGTTTAACATTAAACATAAGTTACTTTTGTGTGCTTCAGTGTTTGTGAGCCAGCTCTTTTTCATTAAAAGAACCCACTACCAAGTAGATTTTCTTTGTCTTACTGATCAGTTTTACAATAGTTGGCAAGCATACGAGCCTTCTTTTGCTTTTCAGAGTCATACAGCACACACGATGGCCAGCAGTAACATCAGTTGTAGCTTTCAAGTTTGTGTTCTGCCTTTAAACCAGGTCTAACTTCCAATTCATGCTGATAATATTGTAGTAATGTAAAGTAGTGCAAAGCTACACCACTTGGTGGTGTTACATGTCCTGATTGCCAAAAATAACAATATAGAATTGCTACTATTGATTTGTAATAAAATCCAACAAAAAGCAGTTTCATTTTCATAAAACAAATATTGCTGCGTCACTAACTTTTATGTACATTTGAGATTCCACATGGGAGAAGTTTTAATAGGAGTGTTCATTTAATTAGGATGTCACAAATCTCTTCTATGGCTATACTTGAAAGTAACTTTTTCTAAAATAAAGATCAATGTTGTTTGTGATAGTTCCAGTTAAATCACGATAAAACAAACTTTGCCACGCTGAGAAATATTCAAGGACTCCACGCACCTTTAAAGCTGCAGATGGAATTCAGAGCGGTGAAACAGGTAGGCGTTTCTATCCAACTGCTATAATTTAACCACTTGAAAAGATGTTTATGTCAGAACATGTTTGTAGAGAGACATCTTAGTTGAATTACCTTATGTTTCCAAAATAAATTCTTTCCCTGCACTGCTTTTATTAAAACCAACCAACCACACATTGCAATTAATAGTTTCCTGAACAGTCAAGTTTCTGCTGTTCTTTTATTGGTTATTTGGTGAAGTGGCTCTAGGTTTTCTGTGGACTAGCTTCCTGTAAGTCTTCAGAGAAAAGCAGGAAGAATTGGGTATTGAATTCCTAATATTAATAATCTCCTCTATAGAATGTATGACCCTCATGGGAAGGAATCTCTGCATCTGTAGGGCAAAGAGACATAGGGATCCGAAGCAGGTAGTGATTTGGGAGTGGCTATAGAGGTATCATGAAACCTGAAGTAGAGGATTTGCTACGTGCTTATTATTGTTCCACAGCCTTTCTTGGAGGTCTACAGGGCGTTAAGTCCCAAGGTTTTAACTCTTAATTGGGAAGCTAAGTCAGTCTCATTTTACATCTTACCTCCTGGGATGGAGAGTAACTGGAGTGAGACTGACTTTGTCCCTTAGGAAACGCAGAAAGCTCATTGGTCCTAGTAAACTTTCTTGGATTGTTGAAGTTTGTCTAGCTAGTAAGAGTTGTTTTTCCAAGTGAGTTGGAGCAATTTTATACTCCTTTCCAGTGGATCAGGTGCTACTGAACCAGTGAGCTGCATTAAACTTGCAGGAATTACTGGTCCTGAAGACGTGAAAGTCAGGATGTATGAAAACATCCCTTGATCTCAGCTCTGCTGTCATGTGAGGAGAAGTCTTTTTCCTAACTGATGTTAGCACATGGCAGAAAAGGAGGCTGGTGAGGATATCCTGCTAGTGTATCTCCACAGGTATTCTTGGGGAATGAGTGGGGGAAATAGGGTGATGAGAAGGTTTCTCACTCCCAGCTTCATGTTAGATGTACATGTTCTCTTGTGGTTTAATTTCTCTTTTCTAAAATACTTATTAGAATAGTGTATGTGAACATCTGACAGTCGTACCAGCAGTGATTATGGAAATCTTTGACATATTTTGTGTGTAAAGAGATAGTTACATGATAATTTTATGGTTGTAAAATGTGTTAGAGGTATAACTGAAGTATCGCTACTAGTGGTGAATGCAGTTCTAGGTGTATGTTTGCCATTCTCAGAATATTTAGGATCTGAATGCTGTGTGTACAACTTGAAATGTTTTTGTAATACTGTGGATGAAGCATGCAGAAGAGTGGGTTGAAAGTAACTGGGAGTGGATTTGAAGCTTAAGAATTAGTGAGGATCAAAGAAATAATTATGATTTAGATTCGTTGTAAGGAGGGTTTTGTTTGGATGTAAAAATTGGTACAGCTCTTTCACTTACATTCCTGGCTTGTGTCAAGAGATGTAGGAAACTTAGAATGTGATTTCCAAACACTGCAGTATATGTCAGTTGCCCAATACTGACCTCAGGGTAGTGATGTGTTTGCAGTGAGCCTCCCCAGGTTTATGTGATAACAGATGAGAAACAAAAACCTTTTTTTTTTTTTTAACTACACTATTTGCTGTAGGAGCTACACTGCAGGGAAAGCTACAAATCTAGTGAAAGGCTATTCTTTTGAAAGTGGAGAGATAAACAGTAAAAGATGGTGGTGGTAGGTAGGTTCTGCTGTCTATGTGTCAGTAGTTCTCATATTTCATCATTGTTTTGGAAGCAAGAAGTGATTTTGCCTGTCACTTTTCTCAGTCACTTCAGACTAAGAAGTCCAAATATCAAATGCCCTCAGTGTCAGACTTGCAGAAACTTGAAGTACTGTTGTCTTTACAGGTCCAGCGTCTCCCGTTTCTTCACAGCTCAAACGTAGCACTGGATACCCTGAGGGGAAATGATGAATGCATCAGTTTTGAGGATATTCTTAATGGTAAATACATTCTGGTTTGAGTATTATGAAAACATTGAAAGGTAACATTTGGGAACTGAATTTTTTTGCCTTTCCAGAGTAAGACAGTTAAACGCGCAAAATACACATTAAAAATTGAATTCCTAAAGGCAAAGGTGCACTGGAGGATGGAAAATAAATGTGGTTCATCTGCTAGTTGTGTGGAAATTACTCTGAAATATTGAGTAAGCCAGTATTTGCTTCTAGGCTGGGTTTCTAAGGGAGTAGAAGATTATGCCCTGTTTCCCCAGAAACTTTTGAACTACTTGTGCAAATGTTGACAGGTGGAGGTTACCAAGATAAAAAGTTCTTATAACTTCTATAACTAAAAAGAAAGGCTGGAGGACAGGTACCAAACTAGTGAAGCAGAGATGTGGAAGGGGAAAGGCCCCCTTAGATTATCAGTTGGCAGTTGTGTGGGGAGCTACGGACTGCCAGTATGTGTGTAATAGAATAAACTTGGAAAATAGTTTTTAAAAATTTCTTTCTTTCTAGCTGGTAGTTCAGGACAGGGAAGGAGGCAGAGGCTATTTTGAGGTGGGTTTGGAGAATGGAAAGAGCCAAGGAGATAGGTAACTGTAAAAACAGTCAAGTAACTGTTGTGCTAAGCATTAGAATTAAAAATAAAAATGGTCATGTTCATAGGTACTGTTGGTCTTTGTAGCTTGGTAAAAGCCTCATGCTGGTGACTTTTTTTTTTTTCCAGATCCTTCACAGAGTGAGGTTATGGGAGAACCACACATCATGATGGAATACAAGCTTGGTTTATTGTAACAAAATGTACTCCACAAATTTTTTTTGTGTCTATACTCCAGATCTAAATACATGATACTAAATTGACACTCAAGTGTTAAGCAGTCCTCCAGTTATCATTTGCCTTCCTTGATGAAAAGGCATATTAAATGTTTAAAGTCTATAAATATTTCTGTGCTTGTTGTCAATTACATAAATGTCCTGTAACTAGGTAGTTTAAATAATGTTTCTTTATACAGTGCTCAGGACAATAGCTTCTTAACTATGGAAATGCTATATATGTATACCAGAAATCCAAAATTACACTTACATTTTAAAACTGCTTACTGTAGGTAAATGCATTAATGGATGTTCTTGCAGAAGAACTTTTTAAGGGGGGAAAAAAGGTATTTTCCATTGAGTAACTCTGTTCATGAACATTTCCATACACTTTTTAAACTATTGAATAAAGGTTTGCTATAAATGCTGGTGCGTTCCAAAATATATTTGACCATAAATCAAGAATTTCTTATCCACAACACAATGTTGTTCCTTTTTCTTGCAATATCTTTAAAGATCTTTAAATTATGACAGTACCGAATAAAACTGCTACAGTGAGAGCATGAAGATGCAGTGGTACTAGATGACAAATGCAGAAATAATTTTTTGTGGGATACTGAAATCAGATCTTAGTTAAGGGAGAATGAGAGACCTATACTTGAATACAACATATAAAGGAACAGGCTACTGAAAAAAATTGTGTACTTTAGTGTGTGGAGGTGTGATACGAAATTCAGGGTGGTAGCAAATAATTTTTTGTTATACACATGCACGTGCTGTATAAATCCTGAAAAGCAGCTAATATGATGTGGCATATTAGGAGAAAAAGTCTGTGGTTCAAAATATGTCATCTTTTGTCATATATGAGGAGTGTGAAACTATTTCTGAGACATGAGCTGTCTTTATTCACAGGTTTTAATGACTTGGTTAAATGCTAAGTGCACTTAGTGTTCTGCTGTAGAAAGTTTTATTAGAAATGTTGCTATAAACCTCTTTTCACAATCCCAAACATCTCTTGTGATTTTCAATGTGCTTAAAGTTGCCACAGATTCCCTACCCATGTGGGCAAAAGCTGCTAGTTTCTGTCCTATACATTTTACAGTGGTGTTATGTTCATCTGTTGCAAAATGTTGCAGCAAATTAAAAACATTGAGATGACGTGGTATGAGACGCTTCACTGGTGGTTTTATTTGATTATATACATAAACTTGTTTCATTTAAGAAGCAAAGCTTTTAAAATTCTTTCACTTGAGAGTTGGAGAGATTAGAGGTTTGTGCTATGAAATACAAGCTATTTCATTTGTATTTTTTGCCTTAGTGAGGTTAAACACAGGACCAATACATTGAACATGCAAGTATAAACCTACTCACTGTTTTGTTTTCCATAGCTGTCCTGGGCTCTCTGTGAGCTGACACACTTAATTAGATAGCAGAATTGGCTGCTGTTTTATAATTGACGAGTTTCTTGTCAGTTTTATATAAAGCAAAAGTAAACTTGTTCAGTAGGCTTTATATTACTCTAGGCTCAAGCCAGAAAGGCTGAGGGATAACCTTGCTAGATCTGTGAGAATTAAGGTACAGGCATGGATTTTTAGGATTTTCAGGTCTGCCTTCCTACCAGTGCTGTTCCAGAAAACAGGGAGCCATCTCATAGTTGTACACAGTTACTGGTACCTTCTAGCTCCCTGCCTCACTGTATCTAGCTAGTTGGCCTTTCCTGATGAAGTGTCTGGAGGGGATGAGGAGCGGCTGAGGGGAAGAGATGGGGCAGGTACTGATCTCTTCACTTCTGTGACCGATGACAGGACTTGGGGAAATGGCAGGAAGCTGAATCAGGGGAGGTTTAGGTTGGATATCAGGAAAAGGTTTTTCACCCAGAGGGTGGTTGAGCACTGGAACAAACTCCCTAGGGAAGTGGTCACAGCACCAGGCCTGCCTGAGTTCAAGAAGCATTTGGATGATGCTCTCAGGCAGATGGTGTGATTCTAGGGGGGCCCTACACAGGGACAGGAGTTGGACTCGGTGATCCTGATGGGTCCCTTCCAACTCAGCATATTCTGTGATTGTATGGTGTTGGTTGAAGGATGGATGCTATTGTGTATGAGCAAAACACATTAAACCAAATAATTTAGCAGAGTTTTTTGTTAGTGCAGCAAAAAGTGGGCACAGATAAGGAGGCTAGATGTAATTTGTAGGTGGTTTTGTTCAATGAGGAGTATACTTTGGTGAGATCAAGCCATATTTAGAGCAAGGAAGTTGCACTGTTCATTATGTCTGTAAGGGAGTTAATTTCAGAGGCCTGTGCAAGCATTTATGGTGTTAACAAAGTAATGGGAGTTACACAGGACTGAGGCAAAGGGCTTTTTGAGATTAAAAGTATAGTGATGCCAAGGTTGAGTATGTTTGGATCAGGGTTAGAGGCAAGGCCAACAAGGCCGTTACTGCTGTGGGAGTCTGCTATAGAGCTCCCAACCAGGGCAGTGAGGTGGATGAACTGTGTTATAAACATCTGGGTGGAATCTTGTAGTTGTTTGCCCTTGTTCTTGTGGGGAACTTCAACTTCCCTGATGTCTGCTGGATTTACAACACAGCAGAGAGGGAATGGTCCCGGAGGTTCCTGGAATGTGTCAAAGATAACTTCCTGACACAGCTGGTCAGTGAACCAACCAGGTAAAGTTCCCTGCTAGACCTCCTCTTTGTGAACAGGGAAGGGCTGGTAGGAGATGTGACAGTTGGAGGCCATTTTGGGCACAGTGACCATGAATTGTTAGAGTTCTCTCTTCTTAGAGATGCCGGGGGGGGGGGCAGCAAAACTGCCACCCTAGATTTCCGAAGGGCAAACTTTAACTTGTTTAGTAGTCTGATTGCCAGAATCCCTTGGGAATTGCTTCTGAAGGGTATAGGAGTCCAGGAAGGCTGGACACTCTTCAAGAAGGAAGTCTTGAAGATGCAGGAGCAGGCCATTGCCATGTGCTGTAAGGTGAGCAGGCAGCATAGAAGACCAGCCTGGCTGAACAGGGAGCTCTGACTGGCACTCAGGGAGAAAAAGAGAATCTATGGCCTTGGAGGAAGGGGCAGGCCACTCGTGAGGACTACAAAAATGCTGTGATGCTATGCAGGGAGGGAATTAGAAGGTCCAAAGCTCAGCTATAAATTAATCTGGCCTCCATGGTTAATGATAACAAGAAAAGCTTTTATAAATATATTAACAACAAAAGAAAGACCGGGGAGACCCTCCATCCCCTATTAGATGCAGGAGGAAACAGTAATGAAGGATAAGGAAAAGGCTGAGGTGCTTAATGACTTCTTTGCCTCAGTCTTTAGTAACAGGACCAGTTACATAGAGGGAATCCAACTCCCTAAGCTAGGGGACAGGGACCAGGAGCCGAGTGACACCCCCACAATCCAGGAGGAGATGGTCAGTGACCTGCTCTAACATATAGATGTGCACAAATCTATGGGGCCAGATGGGATGCACCCAAGAGTACTAAAAGAGCTGGCAGGGGTGCTCACCAAGCCATTTTCCATCATTTATTTATCAGCAGCCCTGGCTGACGGGAGAGCTACCAGCAGATTGGAAATCAGCCAGCGTAACCCTCATATATAAGAAGGGACAGAAGGATGATCCAGAAAATTACAGGCCTGTTAGTTTGACTTCAGCATTGAGGAAGCTGATGGAGCAGATCATCCTGAGTACCATTATTCGGTACGTTCAGGGAACCAGGTGATCAGGCCCAGTCAGTATGGGTTCATGGAGGGTAGGTCCTGTTTGACTAACCTGATCTCCTCCTATGACACGGTGACCTGCTTATTGGACAAGGGAAGGGTTGTGGATGCTGTCTGCCTTGACTTTAGCAAGGCCTTTGACATGGTTTGCCACAGCATTCTCCTAGAGAAGCTGGCTCCTCGTGGCTTGGATGTGCACACGCTTTGCTGGATAAAAAACTGGTTGGATGGCTGGGTCCAAAGAGTTGTGTTCAATGGAGTTAAATCCAGTTGGCAGCTGGTCATGAGTGGTGCTCCCAGGGCTCAGTGCTGGGGCTGCTCCTGTTAAACATCTTTACTGATGACTTGGATGAGGGGATAGAGTGCACCCTCAGTAAGTTTGCAGACGACACTAAGCTGGGTGGAAGTGTCAACCTGCTTGAGGGCAGGGAGGCTCTGCAGAGGGATCTGGACCGGCTTGACTGTTGGGCCAAGGCCAGTGGCATGAGTTTCAATAAGGCCAAATGTCAGGTCCTGCACTTTGGCCAAACAACCCCTGGCAGCCCTACAGGCCTGGGGAGGAGTGGCTGGAGAGCTGCCCAGCAGAGAGGGACCTGGGGGTGTTGATTGACAGTCGACTGAACATTAGCCAGCAGTGTGCCCAGGTGGCCAAGAAGGCCAATGGCATCCTGGCCTGCATCAGGAATAGTGTGGCCAGCAGAACCAGGGAGGTGATCTTGGTGAGGCTGCACCTCAAGCCCTGTGTGCAGTTTTGGGCACTGCAGTATAGGAAGGACATCGAAGTGCTGGAGAGGATGCAGAGAAGGGCAGCAGGGCTGATTAGGGGTCTGGAGAACCAGCCTTCTGAGGAGAGGCTGAGGGAGCTGTGGTTGTTCAGCCTGGAGAGGAGGAGGCTGAAGGGAGACCTCATTGCTCTCTACAGCTACCTGAAAGGAGGTTGTAGGAAGGTGGGACTTGGCCTCTTCTCCCAAGTGAATAATGACAAGACTAGAGGAAATGGTCTGAAGTTACACCGGGTAAGGTTCAGGCTGGATGTTAGGAAAAATTTCTTCACAGAAAGAGTGGTGAGGCAGTGGAACAGGCTGCCCAGGGAGGTGGTGGAGGCACTGTCCCTGAAGGTGTTAAAAAAATGGGTAGCCATGGTGTTTCAGGTGATGATTTAGTGGTCACAGGGGTGTATGGCTAACAGTTGGACTTTATGATCTTGAAGGTCTTTTCCAACCTTAATGATGCTATGATTCTATGAAAAGAGAAGGGTTACACTTGGCAGTGTTTCAGTGTTTTGAGCTTGGCACTGGGCTTCCTGGCCCAGCCACTTCCTCCCTATTCTACAAGCCTCAGCTTACAGGCCTGTGGAGGCACACCAAGTGTGGTGTGCTGGCGAGTGTAGCTTGTGGTGAGGCTGCCCTTTGAGTCCTGTGTTCAGTTTTGGGCCCCTCAGTACAAAAAGGACATCGAGCTACTAGAGTGTGTCCAGAGAAGGGCAACGAAGCTGATGAAGGGTTTGGAACCTATGTGTTAGGAGGAGCAGCTGAGGGAGCTGGGGATGTTTAGCCTGGAGAAAAGAAGGCTGAGGGGAGACCTTATTGCTCTCTACAGCTACCTGAAAAGAGGCTGTAAAGAGGTGGGGATTGATCTGTTCAATGAAGTTACAAGTGATAGGACAAGAGGTAACGGCCTCAAGTTGCACCAGGAGAGGTTTAGATTGAATGTCAGGAAGAATTTATTCACCAAAAGGGTTATCAGATATTGGAACAGGCTGCCCAGGGCAGCAGTGGAGTCACCATCCCTGGAGGTATTTGAGAGTCATGTAGACATAGTAATTAGTGATATGGTTTAGTTAAGGACTTGGCAGTGTTAGGTTGATGGTTGGACTCGATCTTTGAGGTCTTTTCCAACAAAGGTGATTCTGTGGAACAGACCAGGCCTTGGTCTCATATTGGACCCAACCTGTGCAACGGAAGGAAGGCACTTGCAGATCCTCAGGTCTGACAGGTGCAACACAAGCCCCTCTCTGCTCTGCAATTCCCCGCCTCTTCTTGGCACTGATGTTCTGGGCAGCATCTTATCTTCTCCCCAAGTACAAGAAGGAGGCAAAAGCACATCTTCCTGCACTGCTGTTTGTTATGACCACAAAAAATAGATAATATTATAGTGCTGCTGCTTCTGTTTACATAAACATTCCTCCACCAGTCATCCCATTGGCCATTTGTCAAAAACCAAAGCAAGAACTTCAAATGGAACACAGAGCGTAAAACAACAAACTTAATTATTAATTTATGTCAAAATAGTTTGCATTTATATACAAATATAACTATTATAAACTTAGAAGATTTTGATTTAATAATCTGAAGTGCATTAGTGGCTAGTTTCTTCAGCCTGCACCATGCTAGGCACTTTAAAAACACAGTTCACATCCTTCATGTGTTCTGACCTAAGCTTACAGCCAGTTCTAAATGCTGCATCTATCAGAAATACTTTGCAAACAGCACATACTTTGAACAGCAAAATCAAACCATAACAAAGCCATTCCTGATGGATATGTACTTGTTCTCGTTTGGACTGACACAAGCCCACCATGGAACAGGCTTGCTTTGTTGCTACCTTCTGAGTGCTAGCAGAGGTGCACGTTGAAGAAGTGAAGGCACACACCCCTTCCTAGTTTGCTTCTTTTTCCAAGCAGTTTTGTGTGAAACAGTTAATTTCAAAAAGCCTTAAATAACTGCATAATGAAGAGGCAAGGGTGACAATGTAATCTTTGTGCTGAAATCCTTTACATCAGTATTTTCTTAATCTCTCTGAAAGTACTCATTATGTTTTGGACCCACTGATTATTGTAAAACTCAGCTCACTTCTCCAACAAGTTGGCAGCAACTTGGGCACCTCAAGGGAAGAGAGTTAAGCAGTTTTATTTACTGGCCAGTGTCTAAACTAGCTAGGAAAAGCTAATGATCTTTACTTGCCAACATCAGCCTTGGTAGTTCAGGACAGAAGTGTAGGAGCTGGCTGTACTTATTAGCTGTGTAAATATTCGTTGTTCTGTCCTAGATAAACTGCACTCTTTTCACTAGTGACAGTCTCCTGGATAAACTCTCCTTTACTATATATATGAACCTTCTTCCAAACTTCTCAGTGATCAGTACACAAGTCTAACATCGCTTAGAAATAATGTTGTCAGTCAGGAACTACAGGAGTACCTGATGTGGTACTAATTTTTTTGGCAGAGTACCACTGAGAAACTCTGAAGAGTACTTTGCTCATGTGATGGGTATTAATGGCTGCAAGCAGAACATTGGTTCTGCAGTATGTGCTGTGTCATTTTTATCCCATGCTGTGTGCATGTGAAATCAGTTCCCTCATCAGGGTTGCTTTCCTAGAGTTTTCCTTCCATGAATGTCAACTACTTTATCTTATTTTGATTTCTCTACCTAACCTGTTTTGGGGGAAGAGAGTCATATACAACCCACCTGTACTTTCAGGGATCAGAACAGTATTAGCTGTTCAGCTCCCTCTGAAAAAAAAAACCTGGGAGTTGTCTTTAACATGGTGTTATATTTACACTTTGCTGTGCATTCCAGAAGCTAATACTCTGGATAATTTCTACTTAGAGATCTCAAGCAAGAAGGTGAAGAGTCAACGCAGAAACTGATTTCTAGGTTTGGCAGTCTCACCAGTTTGCACTGTGACCCTGGGCAAGTCACATCCTCTCTTCTGATTTCTCTCTCTCTGCAACAGGGAGGATAACATCTATTATGGAAGGAGGTTCTTAATAGCATTTGTAAAGTGTTTTGAACATGAGAAATGCTGTTCAAGTGCTCATAAATCATGCTGCGTTCATTGCAAGATGATTGGATGCATTATTCAGATTTGGCCACCTCATTTCAGGGTTGTTAAATAAATAATCAAAGATCCCTTGAAGGGAAATACTATCACAGCCTTTCACTGGAAAAAAAATTTAAGCTTAAGTATAGACAACTTATCCAGAAAACAAAATATATATATGGGACAAAAAATAGAGGTGTCTGTATGCAGTCTCTAATACATGGAAAATGATAAAAATCAATGTGCAATATGGTCTCTGCAGAATGTAGACATAGGCCTAACTTCACATTCTTCAAGCTGAAAACTTTCCAAGTATCAGGATTCTGTGTGAAAATCTGTTTTAAGAACTAAGTCACAGGCAAGGCCCACACATCATACATTACACTTGCACAATCACTTTGCTAACAGCAGAGCAGTAAGTCTACTTACAGCATGTGCAAGTACTGCCTCCAGTTTGGTTGCTTTCTGAAAAAAGTACCCTTTAATTTAGTAATTGTAGACAGGTTTGGAAGCTTCACCATTAAAACAAGCCTTTTAATAGGTACACATTCTCAGCTGGCATGAGTTCCACTGGCTTCAGCAGAATTGCCAGCCCGCTCTTAGTTGATAAGCTTATCTCTGTCACCCCACTTAGAATAATACAAGACGTATCACAATCCAAAGCTGACATTCTCAGACTTGAGAAAGGGTAAGTGGAAGGAGAGTATCATCCTACCTTGTATTTTTCTTCATGCTGAAAGCAGCATTAAAATCTCCACTGCCAGCCTACTTGCATAATTAAGTGTAAGAGCTAGCTTTATTCAAGTGCTAAGAGACTGGCTAAAGAGTGCTACCACATTAGTGCTTATTGTTGTAGGGCCACTTTGAGATTGCATCTGCAACTGTTGTGTTATCTTTATGGTGTCTGCATGACATAATGGTCTCTGCCACTGCATGTCAGATTAGAAAACCCAGGTAGGTGAATCCTTTCTTCAACTATCAACACTCTCTATGCTGGATACTTCTTCAGGTACAAGCAGAGCCAAGTCCTCCCCATTCCAGCTTGTGCACAGAAGCCAGCTGAAAGACACAGATAAGACAGATACTTTTAGCTGAGATAATTAAGTATATCATGCTGGTTCAGCATGAACAAACACACCCAATAGTTCTGTTACGGCCATTTTCTGTGACAAAAAGCTGTTGGCGTTATCTTAGTAAACAAAAGCAATGATGGTACTTTGCCCTTACTGCACAACATCAATACTGCTGCCTTTGAGAAGGCCACAAAGATGATCAGAGGGCTGGAGCACCTCTCTCTCCTAGAAGACAGGCTGGGAGAGTTGGAGTTGTTCAGCCTGGAGAAGGGTCCTAGGAGCCCTTATAGTGACCTTCCAGTACCTGAAGGGCCTATGGCAAAGCTGGGGATGGACTTTTTACAGGGCTCGTAGTGACAAGACAAGGGGTAATGGCTTTAAACTGGAAGAGGGGAGATTTAGGTTAGACATTAGGAAGAAATTCATTAGTGTGAGGGTCTTGAAACATTGGCACAGGTTGCCCAGGGAGGTTGTGGCTGCCCCCTCCCTGGAAGTGTCCAAGGTCAAACTGGATGGGGCTTTGAGCAACCTGGTCTAGTGGAAGGTGTCCCTGCCCATGGCAGGGGGATTGGAACTAGATGATTTTTAAAGTCCCTTCCAACCCAAACCATTCTATGATCATATTATTATGATTTTCTGATAAATACTAAACTACTATGCCTGATTTATTACAGAATGGAACAACTATCCTTTCTGCTCTCAAATAGTAACATTGCATGACACTCAAAAGAAAGGTTTTAAGAGAAAGGTTATTCAAAGGGTGGGATATCTGAGACACTAATGACAAGGAAAAGAAAAATAACTTCCAAAAATTTATGGTGATGATGGACTACAGTTCTGATTGCAGGATGGACTAATTGATGGTCAATTTCTGTTGCCTTTTGCACAAAACAGTTATTTCTTAACAGAAACTTTTTCTACCATGCAGCACTGAACAAAATTAAAACTAATATTTAATGAAACAGAAGTATTTACTATGCCTTTGTTAATATAACTGAATCACTCACTTTTAAATTACTTTACTGAAAAGTATTCTCCAACTCAGCACAAGAGCCCTTCACTTCAATTCTCTCAGGTCTGAGACCCATCATGACCTTAGTCTTCAGTTACCATTAGTGCAGCTTCTCTGAATAGACTGCGTAAAACACTAGTCAGGCAGGCACAGACTTGAAATGATGTGAAATATCATAAATCTTCAGCATTATCACTGCCTATTTAAAACTTAGAATGCAGCTGATGTAGAGATAAAAGGTGACTGAGGTAAAGTCTAAGCATTAGGAAAAAAAAACATAGAAATCTCCAGCAAAAATAGTACTCTCTTAAGTAAAACAGCATTTTTTCCTCCTGAATATAAATCTATCTAATCAAAACAGATCCTTCTGTATTTAGATCTATGTTCCAGTGTCCTAAAAAGACATACTTTGTATTGGAAATAATGTAAAGTTAACTGGGTTTTATGAATACACATGAGGAAAGACCTTTCCCTGTCTATTACTAGATGGTCACTAGATACGATGAGATGCAAATACTACTAGAGGCATATTTTTAAAACATGTTTAGAGGTTTATTCATGTGGGGCTCAAACTTAGTGCCGATCTTTTACAAATTTTGATGGCATTGGGTCACAAGGTACCCATGACCAAGGACTGGGACAGGTAACTTTCCATTAAATTCACAAGGTCATGTTTACCACCTTCCTTGGCATCTAGAAGAGCTCAGACTGCAAAACTAAGCTCATGCCCTTCAAGTAGTCTGTTACTTTTGTTCTTTGTCAAAGGCTCTCTTCAGGGACATGTCTAAAGGTCTCAGACCAAGGGAAGGCATGCACATCTGGTCCAGGGTACAGTGCATTGCACTAGTGGTACACTCAGGGTTTCAGTTTGGTGAAATTAGGTGACAAGTTCACACCACAGAGCTAAAGGCAGGCTGCTGGATCAGGGCTGATGATGGAAAAATTCCAGCAAGGTGTAGGGGAGTAGGTGTTTAGAAGAAAAACAGGGAACTACAGCTACTGGCACCTGTGGACCCACTCCTCTCAAGAGACTGGTCACAAGTCTCACTGAGGAAAAGCAGCTCCTCCCAAGCCTGGGCTCCCTCTCTCCTATCTGATCACCCTGGGGAAGGGTGCCCTGCCATGTCCCCTCATTTCAGCTCTGTCCCACTCCTAGCAGCACCCTGTACTTTCCATAGGCTTGCTAGATATAAAGCAGTTCCTGAACTGGGTGGAAGCTGAAGGGAAGCCTACACACAAAATAAGCCGAGCACACTAGAAAATACTGAAGTTTGAGAGCTACTGTGCTAAACGATTCTGCTTCAACTCTTGTCAAAACAGAAACTACTAGTAAAAGCAGTCAGAAGCACCCTCCAGATCTGTACTTACCACAGGACAGCCAGTGGAATTGCACAAAGGCCTGCTGAGAAGAGGAAGCTGAAGCCTGAAAACCATGCAACAGTAGTTGCATAGAGAACGTTAAAAACTGAAAGTGAAATTGTGCCGGTCACAACTTCTAAACAGGCAATACAAGCAAACACAGCACCTGCCGAAAACAAATGGATGGATTACAAACAAAACAAAATAAAACCAAAACCATCTCAAAGTATTAAAGTTTTTAAACATGTTTTGAAATATCTATGTACTGTAATTTAGCAAGTATGTTCATAATAAGCACCTGAGTATCACATATCTTTGCTATGAAAATGTCTTCCATGGGAACTCCTACAAAATAATTGTTTTTTAAATAAAAAAACCCACAATATTTTGCTCATGGAAACTACTTTTCTGTGCTACTATTCTATCACCATACCTACTTTCTTGAATCTGCTTATCACATGAAGTTCAAACTGTTCATCCTCACTATGTTCTGCACATCTGCATCCTTTACCCTTTCCAATATTCTTTTCGATTCTCACCCTTCCCTTGCATTTTTCTTCCTCTCTAATCCTCACCCTTTTATGCAGAAAAGGCTCTGATCCCACAAAGGCTGCTTGTTTAGCACCTAGCCATCTCCTCATTTTTTAAAGGAAAGAAGCAACCTTTTTTTCACTGAGCTACCCATTGGGGTGGCAGTCTATCCCACCAGTGTCAGAGCACACTTTCCCAAGCTGCACTCATGTTCATGAGACCAGAAACAAAATCACAATAGATAAGCATAAAAGCATGACAAGAGGCAATCTGATTCCTGCATGAAACTACTCAAGTAGCCAAAGCCGTGAAGAATGCCAAGAAACTATAAAAACAGAGGTGTATGTTAGCATAGTTCAGTATAAAGAGATCTTTGTTTCAGTGTATAATTATATGTCTTTTAAAAAATAAAACCAAATAACTCAGATGAATGCTTCTAGAAAGCATATGCTCCCCAAAATCTGGTTAAAGCAAAATATGGGATACTAGAACCATACTTTGATGCCTGACGTTTTTTTCTGTGTTCCATATAGGAAGCACTTTGGGAAGTAATGAGTTCTAGCATTTGGGATGGATTTAAGTAGCCCAAGGCACCCATGAAGCTGGGCACATAGCTCAGGATTCAAGTCCTTCATTGTTTTCAAGTGCTTTGAAGGTTGACCACCTACTGCTTACTTTCTAAATTATTAAATGTGACACTGACTAAATAACAGATATATATCTTTCTCTGTATGTCAAAATCTTGTGAATGTAGAAGCACTTGTGAAGTCACATCTATGTAAATCTTGAGTGTTCCTCTGCTTCAAGTTCACCATGGTAATTATTTTTAGAACACTATCTCCTTTGAAAGTTGAAACTTGCAGTAGTTTTTAAACACAATTTTGTTTATATTAAATTAAGAATCAAAAGCCATTAATATAATGACATAGGGTCATATTATACAGAACTATAAAGAAAAGTCATCTTAAAATACTAATAACATGTTTATTTAAAGGTAATCTTGGTGCATCTCTGTTCTGAAATACCATATTATTGTACTGTTTAAAAACAAATTCTACTCACCCTGTTCACCAGGGAGAACCACTTTTGACAGCATGGACCGGAGAACAGGAATAGGCATAAAGCAGAGCAAAGATGGCACTCTTACTGAAACCCAACAAATTAGTCATGAGACACTGAAGCAATAAAAATCCAGGACTTTACAAATACATTGCAAATGAATGAGCCATATACTTTTGAATGCTCAGTTCCTGAAACAGTAAAAGGCAATAGGAAAGTCAAACTAGAAGTGCACTGAGACACAATTATCCGTGTGTAGATAAATTAATAAATCAAATATATCTGTTTGGCAGTAAAACCAAGTAATAAGCAAGTAATTCTGTTCTCTGTCCACACACTTCATCTTTTAATTAAATCCTAAATCAGCCTGACCCAACCTTGTGTATTTTACCTCTCTATTACCCTTTCAAGAGGTTACGTCCAGTATCTACCAACTGCACTCACTGCAGATAACACAGCAGTATTTTCATATATATTGTTGACCACTGAACAACTGATTCTGAACTCACCTAAAAACATGAGCAGGGTAGTTTTGGCAAAGGCAGCCATGACCATTCCTCCAATGTAAGAAAATATCCCGATAAAGACAATATAAATGTCTTTGAGACATTTAGAAAATAAGTAAACTCCTAAAAAACTGGTCAGAGAGACAGAAGTGAATGCAGCTGCTCCAAATCCAATGTACACTTCATTCCAGCAGAGTGGCTCATCCAGTTCATACAGCGTAAAAAGTGAACTCCCACCAACCACAGTAAAAAAGTAAGTCATAAATGTAAAAAGTAACACAATTATTAAAATTCTCTTTTTACAAGGGGCAGTTTTAAAAAGCATGTACACTCCAGAAAATGTCTCTCTCAGAAGTTCTTTACAAGATACTGGTGCTTGGTGCTGGAATTCAGATGTCCCTACTGTATCTTCCAGAAGAAATATAATATAGATAATATTAATGACATGAAGCAGAGATGCTGTCACAAATGTCCATGTAAATCCTATTCCTCTTAGAAAGTAGCCAGATGATAGTCCTGCCAATCCAGACACAACTCCAAAAATCAAATCCACCACAGCTATTCGTGTTGTCTTCTGCTTTTCATCGTGACACACATCTGCTATAAAAGCAAAGCCTCCTCCAAGGAAAGTTGCCATACTCCCAAACAGTCCAGTGATAAATGCAACCGCAAACAGGACAGAGAGTGACAAGGAAAAATATGATATTACAGTGAGGAAAATATTAGAAATCAAAGCTCCCATTGATGGTAAAACTAAAGACCTTTTGCGTCCCTGGCGATCACCGTTAGCTACAATGACAAAGGCAACTATAAGGCTGGGAAGTGACCCAGTTAAATCTAACTGCATAGTAAAAAGAGAGGCTTTTTCCTGAACTTCCTGCAAAGAGAAAAGAAAAATAACTGTAAATACAATGATACCTTGTAAAAAAATTAGCATCCAATATAATTTATAGCACAGTACTTGTTTATAAATTAGAAATTGTATTATTATAAACATAATATATACAATATAATTTTATAAGATCACAGGACATGATATATATTATGCTATAGCATGATACAGTACATTACTGTATGTTTATAAGAATGCATTATATTACAGTAATCACTAAAACAAAGGAATTGCATATTCAAAGACTGCCACTCTGTAGTTTTACTTTCAGTATTCCTCAAACATCCCTTGTTACATTTTAAGTCAGAACTTACTTCTCACAATACAGTCTTGCTAGTACTCTTGACAGAAGTTTCAATGTAAACAAAAGAACAATTCCTTTAAACATGCATTTACAAGAGCTGGTGCTTATACTGTTAGTGACTCCTTCAGCACAGGGTATGGCAAAAGGACACTGGGCCTATTTTAATCTCTCAGAAATCTGTAGTAAAATAGTCTTTGAGTGACGAACACACCCTTTGCTCCCTACTCACAGATCATTTTTCTTTCCAAATAATCCTACAGAGAGGGTTACAAAGAAACAATTCACTAACTAGCACATAGTGCAAGTAAACAGATCAGGATTTGCTCAGGCATCCCAGTGTACAATGGCAATAATAACAATAATAACAACCACCACCACAAATGTGAAACAGCATTAAAAATTATACTGACTCACAGATACGTGAATTAACTAATTTTTAAAACATTGGAAAGCTCTGAGTTCAGAAACTGTCCAAATCAGTGATCTCTCTGTAGACAGGCCACAGCAGGTATTCACATAAGGAACCGTGGCTAACACTGTGACAATAAACTGTAAACACCCATAAAGGGGAAAAATTCTGAGTTCTTTGTAACAGAACTACAAAAATCAAATGTAGCTGAAAAACGACCAGTTAACACAACATGAATGGCTGTAGAAAAAAGAACTACAGAAAAGTTAGTTACAAAAACTGCTGCTAAGTGTTGCTCAGCAAGCTAATGTAGATCTTGCTTTTAATATATCCACGCAGGCCTGTCAGCCAGCAGCCACAACAGCCCTTTCAAAGACAACCACCTGATCAGACAGAAGAGCAGGCGGGAAAAATGAAGTAACTTCACTTTCAAAACCCCTTTACACTCTGAAAGATAAACTTTCAGATGCAGAGAGTAAGGTCACCCTGAAAATTTTCTTCAAGTTATCTGAGGTATTACATTGACTCGGGCAGGGGTTGCACTCTTCAATTAGTAGTACAGCCATGTAAGTCTTCCCAAGCCATTCTCAGCCTGTATTCAAGACATCTATGTTCTGTGTTTCAGGTGTTTCCTTTGTACATAACATAATTCCCACTAAGAAGCATCCAAAAAGATGAAAAATACCTACAATTTCCAGGAATGTACTTGGGGCAATTTTAAAAGCTGCTGAATGCATTAGAAATTCATATTTGTATGTAGAGGCAGAGACTCGATTTCTAGTTCAATGTCTTCATTTGTTTACAAGATACCAGGTTTTACTGCAAAAGGAAAATCCAACTGATCCTGAGGGCCTCAAGGAAAGCTCTCAACACCCCCACCTCTCAGGAGTCTTTTACTCTCTTCTTTTATGGTGTCTGACTACCTTAGGATTCATTAAATCCTGTCCACTGGCCAGCACTGTAGTCACCCTGGAAGGGTCACCACCTTGAAGACTGAACAAATAGAGAAGGAAAATTATATTCTGATCTTTAAATCTTCCCCTGCTGGCAAAGCACTCTATGTAGTTGCAGGCATTGCATCTTTACTAGAATCACCAGGTTCACAGATGTAAATTACTTGGCTACTGATGAGATGACTGAAAGACAAAAGTACAGAAAAACTCTAAATATAGTGTAAAGCACTCAAATGCCCACTTCATGTTTTTATAAAGTAAATGGAAAGGAATACAGAAAATAGGTCAAACCTGCAGCTGCTTTAAAATAGTTTAACTCTATTAAAATCAATGGAACTTAATAAATTTGAAGAGAAAGATCTAGTTTTTTTAATTTGCCCATTCACTCTACTCTGAAAAAAATGCTCATGGTGGACAGAAACAGTTCTTAAAATCACAGATTTCAAAATTAAGAGAAAAAGAAGAAGCAATTCACTTATAGAGGGATTAAATGAATAGAGAAGTGCAGTGTCTGAGGCTGAACAATGTACAGGACATGATAAACTGACAGGCTCATAAAATAAAAAAATATTATCAAGCAGAAAAGGAAAATGCATGTATTAGATATTAAATAAACTGAGTGATAAATAAGGCTAATGATTAGTAATATAGCTCTTTCTGAGCTAAAAAAAAATAATTATCCAAGCCAGTGATTCAGATGCTTCACCTTATATTCAAATTAACTTTCAACTAATTTTATTATAAAATTACTAATTTCCTTTGAATTGTAAGAAATCAACTAAATGCTGCAGACTATCAATTTTGAACTATATTCTACTATTTTGCAGGCTCCAAGTGGTTTTTGTCTTCAATTTCCTTTTACATTTTGCTTTGAAATAGGTGAAATTAGTAAAAAGCTTCTCCATTCACAGAAGGACTTAAATCTTATTAACTATTAAGGGAGACTTTCTTCTAAAAGTTAATGCCAAACAGGGCCCATTGGAAACACTCCCAGCAGCAAAATGTACAGCTTCTGTAAACGTAAGCCAGTTAGCATGATCCTGGAAAATCCAGAACACCTACTTGACCTATCCTCAGCAAAGGGCTTGGAACTGCATTACTGGATCTACTCTTTTCCCCATCCACAGGATTATTGCTTAGCACTGAGACTGGGTTCCACTGAAATTAATGTATGTTTTGAGCATTTTACATTTTTATACTATGGTAACAACTGTGGTATCAGAAACGCAGAGGAGACATCCAGACATGAGCATAATTTTTCAAAAACTCATGCGCAGCTGGCAATCATTGAAATAGAGGGAATGGAAATTTGGCAGGAAAAAGAAAGAAGTTCTATTGGCCATTATTCAACTACAGTCTTGAACGATCCATGTTCTCAAATACCAAGTTAATTATGCTTTGTATCTTTCCTGCCAAAAACCCTGTAATACGTGGATTCACCACTGCATCAGTCAGAGATGCTATATAAACTGAAATTTTAGTCCTGAAATGAAGCACTCTGCTTCAGTATTTTGCAAGA
Organism: Hemiprocne comata; assembly: GCA_020745705.1. Classification (NCBI taxonomy): domain Eukaryota; kingdom Metazoa; phylum Chordata; class Aves; order Apodiformes; family Apodidae; genus Hemiprocne; species Hemiprocne comata. The sequence continues at coordinate 195,084,693 of CM036586.1, read as the reverse complement.
AGAAACAGGAAGTCTTATATCCTGAACCATAGGTAATCACAATTTGAAAATCAGGTTGAATGTGGGGGTTTTGTAGCAAATGCAAAGTGCAGAATGTTTGTGAAATGTAGGTTTCTTGATGGCCTCTGTGACTAGAAGTGCATGCACCACGTCTGGTTTTCTTATAGTTGCTCCTTCCACTGACATGGCACCATATGAAAAAATGCCCCCACACAGCACCAAACAGGGAACCAATACTATGGCAAACACTTTGGGGGAGTAAACATACAAGCATTACTCACACAATACTTGTTTATTACCTCCAAATTAATTCCAATGGGTGGCATACATTACCTTCCTCAGCTGATGGGTCAGCCCAGAAGGAACACTGGCCTACAATTCTATTGACCTTTTTACTTTCACATGCTTTCTACTGAGACCAAGCCTGTCACAGGAGGAAGAACCTACTCCATGCTAAAAATCATGAATTATTTATTTTATCAGCTTCAGTGGAAGCATGTGCCATTTAAAAATTATTTCACAGATGACAGATGAAGTAGGTAAGCTCAGGTGTTCAGTCTTGTGCACGCACAGCGATTCACAGAGAATCTCTGACGCAGATCAGAAATTAAAATCTGAGCACGTGAGCAAAAAATTTCAAGTGCCCTTTTTCAGCAGCACAGGGGAATGACTGTTTCTGTAACTATCTTCAGTGCAATTTACAGTCCAAGTCATCTACATTTCTGACCCTACAATGGTTTCATGTTCCACTTAATCCAACCTAACTGCCAGTTGTTGTTGCCAAGGATGGTTCTGTTGTTACTCTTCTGGAAATGTGTTCCCTCTGCCATCCCCCAGTTAGACAGAGCAATCATGTGCCTGCAGCGTGTGTCAGAGCAGTGCACTGCTTCAGAAAAAAACAACACTCAAAAAGCAACAAACTCAAAAAAGGAGATGAGCTTTCTGTTGAATCCGTGCTCCCATCAAATCCAAACCATAACCTTAACTGTGGAACTGCAAGATAAAATATATGGGGTGCAGCAACAGGGGGAGGAAAAGTGGAGAGAAAAAAGGAGTATCATCATCTTTTCTCCTAACAGCCCATAGTTAGCTCTGCTTAAGTGTAGCATTAAAACTGCACTGGAAGTGAAGAGATTCCAATCAACAACTAGCTATCCAGCATGCTGAACTATGAAAAAGTGCTAAAAACGTAACTGACTATGGGATGCTGTCATCTTTGTATTTCAACAAGGCATACTACCACTGTGAATGGTAAATCATCAATTTTATGTGATTGCACAAAGATCAGTTAATTTTTTTCCCACATCTTAAAATTACAATTTTTTTTTTTTAATCTCCCCCATTCTCCATTCTTGTAATTCCTCTGAAATAAATGTATTCTAAACCAGATCTTATTCCTGAAAAGTAAAGGACATTTGCTAAACTTTCCATAGTTACAAAGAACACCAGAAGACACAGGGACAACCGAAGGCTCATAAACACATGCACAAAGGTTACTGAAACAAGAGCCTCTCGTGGTACCATGGAAACATCAGGCCAATGCCATTTTGGGCCAAATCCTCTCAGGTTTTTTTTTTGGCTCCCATGAAAATATTGATTTATATCAGCACCTTCCCAGAGACAATTTTTTGTCTTTAAAGCACTACAACTACCTATAGTGGCACCACAAAAGCAATGAGATGGTAAAGTGACAGCAGTTTACAAACGTACTGCTTTTCTATAGGTAAAGTAAGGTTATATACAAAGAATTTAAGCTGAGACAGCAGCTAATGGCTGCAAGTTTATTTACAACTGTGTTTTTTTCCCCCATCTTACCTTCTGCTTGATATAAGACTGGCTACTTTTATTGAGCTCGCAGTGAGAGGCATTGCTGTCACTTACGAAGGTGGAGTTGTACTCCTGCTCCCACAGCCGCCGGTAGATGAACTGTTGGGCCAGCGGGCTGGTCAAGGAAGACGCGAACGTGTAGATGAAAATCACGGGCTCCACGCACAAAACCTTCTTCATTTCTGGGCTTGGGGTTCAATTCTGTACCAGAAAGCAAAACGCAGTTACGATGTGAAAGGCAAGCACCGAACCTGCCGGCACGCTCCGCCCAGGCTGCTGACAGCCGCGACCGGCCCGGAAGATCCCACCAGCGAGCCTAGCCCCGAGCGCACCTGCCCCGAGCGCACCTGCCCCGCTCGCTGCCACCGGCACTGTCCTCGCCCGCCTCGGCCGGGCCGTGCCCCGGGGAGAGTCTCCCCGCTCGCCACCCGCTCCCCTCCGTCCGCACCGGCCCCCAGCGGAGGTCACACAGAGCCGGCGGACCGTGACACCGCGTCCCTCAGCGGAGGAGTGTCCCCCGCCCCCCCGCCGGACCGGCACCGCCCCCCCCCGGCCGCGGCCGCAGAGTACGGAGCTGGGCGCCGCCATCTCGCCTCCGTTACGATGGCGGTGGCTCGGTGTTCCCCCGCCCCGCGCGGCCTGCGGGCGGGGCGCGGCAGCAGGCGAGCCGCGGCCTGGCGCTGCGGGCCCAGCTTGGGCGGCCTTCCGCGGGGGGCCTCGGCGGTACGCCCCTCTCCCCCCGCCCCGGTATTTGTACCCATGCCAGGGGACGCGCGGGGTTGCTGGTAGAAATGATGATAAATCAGCGGTTTGGTGATTTCACTCCCAGCAGCAGCGTGCCAGACGTCGCTCTCACTCAGTGTTTACTGGGTCGGAGAGTTTGTTTTGGCCGGTTACGCAACGAGGATGTTTCTTATCAGCGGTGCCTCTGGCCCGGTTTGACACTGTAGCAATGAAGCCAGTGGCCGGCTTGGCGCAGTGGGGTCCGCCTGCCTGTGGCCGAGGAGGACGCTGAGGGTTGCTTCTGCTGACGTGTTTTCCACTCTCAACTGACATATTCATTATATGCATGTCTAGAGACAGATTTTATTATAGCAGCTCCCCGTCCGCTCTTGACTTGTCAGGGTGTGTAAAAGCAACTCGTTACCCACGAGGCAGTCTCTGTTTAATACATGGCATTCCCTCCAGTCTGACACAGCTGGTGCCGTGTGTCAGGGGAAGGTTCTGTGATGGTCCCTCTGCTGGCACAGGTCACTCTGCTGGCACAGCTGCTGTGGCACATGCTTGGGCTCTGCAAGAAGGGCCGTGCTGGTGCAGATCCACAGTTGTGCTATTTGGGTATGACCTCTGTCCACCTTGATGTGCACAACAGAGGGAGCGCTCCCCACCACCGGGGCTGTAGATCTTCAGGATGTGTTGTACAAAATACTGAAGCCTTGTCTGCTCACTGATGGTCGCTGCTCATTTGGACCAGATACTGGTCTCTCTGTTCTGAGGTGGGGTGCTCTGGGACAGACACTGCAGTACTGCTGCTCTCTCTCTTCGGTGCACTGTCATCTTAAGACATTGGGTAATGATTCTAGCCTCCTCACAAGTGTGGTACAAGGAGAGGTGATGTAGTTGGGGAGTCCCAAAGGACCCCCTTTCAGTCGTAAATGCTGTTTTTCAATTACAAATATTGCAAAAAGAAGTTTGTTAAAAGCACATAAAACCCCCAAAGGTTCCCTGGTGTATTTTTTCTCTTAAAACAAGAAGTGCAATTTAATAACTTCATGAACATTCAGTTCCTTCATAAACTGATTTGAAACCAGATGAACTGTAACATGGGTCATTTGACCTCAAATAAAGATTTAATTTCTTTAATTTCTTTCACTGGCATGTGACATGTCATACAGTCCCAAATTTAGGGACAACATTGGCCTGTCATGTGTCTCTTAGCATCACATCAGCCCGATGTACAAGTTCCGTGATTGTTTACTTCACATGATCTCATTTGCTCTGGCATTTAGACTGGCTCACAGTGACACACACACAGACATTAAAAAAAAAAAAAAAGGTAAAAAAAAAAAGTGACGCTGGCCTGAGATCAACTGTACAAAGTATTGTCCTTCTCCTCAACCTATCCTGGTCCAAAGTCTGATTCATCCTGTAAGAGTATTTTGTTTGTCACAGGGTAAAGCAAAAACAGTCATGTGAGGATTACACACAAATGGGCTGCTAGATGGGAGGGGCTGTTTCAGTCACTCAGTAGTTGACATTTTTTTGGATGTGGTGAAGAAAGGACTTTAAGGCCATGGGGGCTTTCTGTTGTTCCACAGAGGGATATTGTCCAGAGCCCTATTAGGTTCCTTGCTAGGTTCAGCTGTGCTGAAGAGTGTATCAGCCATGAACACAAGCACCTGAATACAGCCCAGGTTGCTGGGTAAAACTTGTTTCGGCTAGCAGTCCCATCACAACAGCTTTCCCCACACCAAAGAGCGGCACTCTGGCTCTGTGCTCTGGAAAGATCCTCTGCTTCTGTCCTTTCTACCTGCAGTAACTGTGTTTAAGTCTGGGCTTGGGTCTGCAGAGCCAAGTGGCTCCAGCCAAGCTGTGGCCTCACCAATGCTGAAAGCAAAGCTGCTTTTTAGAGCTAGGCACCTCTAAGCACTCAATTATCTTTGCCCAACAGCTTGCTTGTATCTTCTAGTGCCAATCGTTATCCATACCCCCCACACAGGTGCACTGGAACAGACTTGGCCCTCCCTTGTTCCTAGTCCCCCCCCCCTCTGCAGAGAACTAAAAGCAATAGATGTGATTGAACTTTTAAGACCAGACTTAGCCAGGTGATGCTTATCCTTTGAAGCCAAGCATTTCCAAATAACAGAATACATGGCAAACTAGCTTCCTCCCTCCTCTATCACAAGTATTCGCATTGGCCCAAATTTGAGTGACATGCTGGTGAACAGACTTCACAAAGGTCACAGTCATGTGGTGGCTGAACTTTGCAGTTTGCACTCTTTGTTTACTGGCATCCTCAATGTGTGAAGAATTGAAGGACCACAAGCACAAGTATTCACTGTGGAGGTCAGGCTTTCACAGAGCATTTGCTAAGTTTCCAATAAAAAAATCTTAAAACCCAAACAGATGACTGATCTTTGAAGGTGGTATGTTGCTTGTGTGTCAGGGCGTGCAAAAAAGGAGACGTGTAAGTTCAGACTTTTGAGAGATCCCAGCAGCACTGGTCAAAGGGCAAAGACAGTATGTTACCTTCAGTGACAGAAATCTTTAAACGAAGTCTCCTGCACATCAAGGAATTATGCATGACTTCCATGGCAAGATCTTGTCATTCAGTCATTGCTACAATTGCATTCACAGATAATGTTATTGCTGAAAAAAATAAAAAGGCAATTTTTACGTATCTAAATACACCTGTCATTAATACTACAAACATTTTTTCTAGAAAATCCTTTTGATGAAGATGAAGTTGGAGACATTTTGGAGATCTGGATAGTCACATTTCTTTTTTGAAAAAATTAGTAGTACTTTAATAAATGGTATTGTCGTGTAAAACATGAATTGCCTTCTAAGAAGTTAAGTACTTCATAAAATTGAGGTGACACTAATTTTCCACATGAGCAATCTACTGAGATCATGGAGAGCCTTAGGCCTCTACAAATAATTTGTAGATTGTGGAGTGAAAGTAAGAAGTATTGTATCTTCTTACGTTCAACTCATGTTTTCAAGTCTATCTTGGTAACAATGGTTAACACAAATTGAAAAAAGAAACCTAAAGAGGGAAGAGAGAAGCACACTTTCTGTAGAGAGTCAGTTTTATACAAAATGCAATTCTGTAGAAACCTTGTGTACCCTGTGTCTTGCCCATAAGCATGACAAACGGAGATACACGAGGAAGTTCTCCAAGTAGTACTGCTGGGGGAAAGGAGAAAAGAATAAGCTGCATAATTCTGCAGAGGCTTGCCTGGGTTTAGAGGCCACGGTTTGTTTTGTTTTCCTTATAACTGAGTTGATTACTGAAGCTTGAATGCAAGCCCTGACAACAGAGTAGTAATGAAGATTTAAATATGAGACTGAAAGAAAACAAGATAAGGAAAATTTGTGCAACAAATCCAGCCACACAGTTTTGCAAAGACAAGGAGAGACTGCTGCCAACATCTATCCCAGAGAAAGCCTGTGCAGGTTTCTTATCATTACTTCTCATTCAGTGCAGATCATCACTGATTCTCAGGGCCTAAAGTGGCATCTCTGACCTTTGACTATTTACACAGCTAAAGGCATCTTCCCCGGCAATTCGTCACTGACCTGCAACCCAAGTAGCACAGAGAGGCTCACACCTCCAACCCTCTCTGCTCCAACTGGCTCCATCTGCTCTGCGTAGCATTTTGGTCTGAGTCTCCTCTTGCCCAACAGGGTAACCAAAAGGCACAGATAACCCTAAGTAATAACATTTTTGCTTTTTTGCAGCCCAGAATATCCAAAACAATGTGACTGAGTTAATCTGGTATGAAAGAAAGTGCTTGAAAGGCAGTATGTATGGGAAAGGACATCCTACTGACCCCATCACTGAAAATCAGGTGTTGTTCTGAACCACTCTGTCAAAGCACAAGCCCTACCACTGACTGTCATCTCCATGCCATATGGTACTTCTTACTGTTCTTAAGTGCTCCATTGAAAATTTGTGCTTGAGTCTCCAGACACATGTAAGGCATGAGGATATATTTATTGTCTCTGAATTAGACAATCTTAGCACAGCTGGCATTCCTTCTGGCCTCTCATAATGGCACACCAAGTACCAGCAGCCATTTCCCAAATGGTGTGGTTTCTTCAATATTTTAGCTTTTCAATTACTCCCCTCTCACACTCATGTATTTGCGAGTCCTCAGTGCTTATTTCTGATTATTTCATATCTCAGATATAGATATTTCTATTCAAAGCCCTTCACAGTGGCAGGTTTGCTGTTTAGATGACTCAGTGGTGGAGAATTCTGCAGCTCCCTTCAGGTTGTGTTCAGGTGCAGCGTGTGTGGACAGCTCATTGCTGTTTTGTCCAGTCCAAAACAAAGATACAAGGAGCTATTAAACCTGCTGTGGCTGGCTTTCAGACTTCTTGAGGATCTGAAATTTTTCTGCAGCTACTTGCTTCTGTTTGATGAGGGGAGAGGTGTGATCTGGTGGTTTTTTTCTTCCTGTTTTGCTTTCAATTACATTTATGTATCATACATGTATGATAGGACATCACTGTAGATAGGTGACATATGTTGGGTAAGTCTGACAGCATTGCTTAACACAGAATTTATTCTGAGCGGTTTTGCAGCTCCAATTTAGCATCTTAGTCTTACTTCACAAAATCACTTTTAAAAGTAACTACTAGTAATGCTGTCCTGCCTGTCACCCTCTGTCCCCTCCTGGCGAAACTGGTTATTGGGTGGGGATGATCAGCAGCAGGCTGGAGATACTCCTGGTTGCCCTCGCTCAGCAAAGTGCTTCTCCCTTTGATCTGTATTCCACTTTACCCATTTGCAGAAGTGGACAAAGGATCATTCTGCATAGAAGAATCTTCTAATCTGAAACAGTGGGTTTCTTTATATATATAGATTTTTTTTTTTAATTTTATGTAAACAATTCCTTAAAATGAGGAACTGAAAGTAAGCAGCTGAGGTAGGCCTGAAGTGGCTGTGTCTGAGTCACAAGCTGTTCTGTTGCAGGAGGCTTAAGTTTTGTCTGCCCTTCAAATTTTGCTAAAGCAACGTGCTTTTCCAGTTTGCTAAAGGAAAGTGTTTTGCACTCCTATTAAAGTTGGTGGGACTGGCCAGCTGCATTCCCTTTTCAGAGATAAGGACTTACCACTTGCCATCACCCTGAAGTGAGGCAGCAGCATTTTGAGGAGTTTCACCAAGACCACTAAGCAGAATGCAGCGTGTTCAGGATAGAAGTATTTAAGCTGAGTACCATCGGGAGGACTTCCTGGTCGTGACAGATGGCAAGTTGTTCTGGTTTTTCAAAGCCAGTGGGAGATTTGCTGCTGTTCTTCCAGGGGACCATGCATCAGGCCTGAGGCTGAGCAGTTCTCCAAGGACTCAGAGCCAAGTGACAAAGGCTCCATCACTTAGAATAGTTTGAATTAGGGTGAGTGAGACAGTGCCAGCACCCCAGACAGGGCAAAGCTGATCTCATGTGCTCTTTCCAGTTCTGGATTACCGAGGGTAAAAACAGGGGGAACCTGTGAAAGTTTTCAGTGGAAGCAGGGCTCCACATTGCCTTACTTTCCTTTAGGTACTAATGGCATTTTTCCTCACCAATTGACCACCAAAACTCTTCTTGACATTCAAGGCAGCAGGGGATACAATTTTCAGTCCTTATTCCTATCCATCAGAAAATACGGAAATACAACATTTCCCTTATTTTCCAAACATCTGTCTGGGTCAGAAGAATCTGCAAAGTGATGTGCAGTGTGCCCTGTTACTTCCTCCACTGAAGTATCTCCTTCCTCATTATGGTTCTGCTGTTGTTTTGTGCACATAAGCATCACTGGGTATTTATCCCTATTATACTCTTGTTTTTAAATAGTTGAGGGGACAGTAAGGTCTCCTAGGTGTCATTGAACAGCAGCAGGAAATTCCCTGGGATTCTTCAAATTATCACAATGCCTGTAACAGATTTCTCCTTCACTGTTTTCAGACAAGTTCCTTGCAAGATTTCTTGTATAGAAAGATGAGTTCATCTTGTTGAAAATAATACGGCACTGGGATCCAGCTTTAGGCATCACAATAACTGAATTTCTTTTAGAATAGTAATAAATGCTATTTATGGCTCCCACAGGGGAAGTAAATCATAGAGCAGCTCTGTTCCTTTGGAAATTGGGCCACTTATAAACAGGAGGTACTCACTTTATTCAATTTATTCCTAAGTGTGAAGCCTCCGTTTAAGCAGCTAGTAAACAGGTCCTTCGGGGACGCATTAAGCCTGACAAAGAAACCATGACAGATGCAGTTCCTGGTTCAAAAAGTTCCTAACTGCTGATTCCTGGAAGCAGGTAAGGTATACTGTGAACAGTCAGTACATTTGCTAGTTCTTTATCCCTCTTCCTAAGTATGTGTTGTTTGCCAGTGTCAGAGAGAGGAATTTGAACTAGATAGGCTTTTATCTACTCAGTATGGCCATACTTGTTTTAGTAGGACTTCAGTGCTGATTAGAAGAATAGAGGTAGCACTTTGAGAAGATTTTACAAAAACTGGGAGCATAACATGCAAGGTAATTTACAATCAATCTTGCCCTTAATTGTTCAGCTGTATAAATGCCTGTCAGGCTGCTTTAGTATCTAACCAGTCTCAGTCTGGCTGTGCAACCCTGTCTTTCTCTCTCACAGACAGCCCAAAATTTGTGTCAGAATACCTTTCTCGATGACAGGAGTGCGCCTGTCATGGCTCTACTGTGGGAGAGGGTGACCAAGCAGGTCTCAGTGTTGTAGCAAAAAGCTAAGGTGGGTAATGGCTCAGATGGGAAATTTCCCCTTTAAGGTGCATCACCTCCTGCTCAGTAAACCATCTAGTTATTTCATAACCTTTCTCACCCATCTCCAGGGGGTGAAAAGCATCACTTTTCTATTACTTTTTAGGACATTTCTCAGGAGTGTCAGTTGTCTCTGGAAAGAGGTAGAAGGCCTGTGCAGTTCAATGGTTTGGCTCTAAGCTTGCTAGGATAAACTGCGTAGGGGGCCACCAAGCCTTCTGTCTTTGATTGAGGCTGACCCCACATGTAGGGAAGAATGGAAACCTGGGATAAAGGTAACTAGTAACCTCTCTCAGCCTCCAGTGTTTTGCATCCGAGGGGTTTTATGGAACAGATGTGATTTTAGGCACAGTTGATGATGGTTATAATCTATGAATCTTTAAGCATCTCACAGGACGTGGCTTTCAGGCTGAGGTAGGATATGAAAGGGAAATCTTCCATTTTATACTAGGTTTTACATATAAACTTGGCACTGTTAAAATTGTTTGGGGGCTTTGTTGCAATAGAAGTCAGTGAATTTTCTGAATGTGGTCTAGAGCTGTATTCTTTTTTTTTTTCTTTTCCAGATGGCTGAAAAGAAGTTAAATGAAATTGAAGAAAATCTTGGAGAAAAAATTATAGTTCTCCACATGGGCCTGAGTGTGGTTTTTTTTCCTATGAGAAGGTACAAGTATTTTCCAGATTGCTTTGCAAGTTACTTTCTGAACCTGATCAGAACTTGCTGAGCAATAAGCTTGCCTTGCTGTGGGCAGCAAGTTTTGCCTTCTGTCTATTTTAAAAATGAGGTTTGTGGTAGGGAAACTGAACAGCAGTTATAAAGTGTTTTTGCAAAACAGAGTTAATGGTGACAATGTGCCCTACAGACACTGAATCTCCTATTCATAACAATGTTGTCAGCTCCCCCTTACTGTGTTTGCATGGCGTGCCCATGGCTGCTAAAAGTGCTTAATGTGGGAAATAATTGCTAGTAAAGCACTTAGGGGCATGACTGCGTAACTAATTCTGCAAACAGAAAAAATCTTGCCTGACTCTTGAAGATCTTTGTTCCTTTTATTTCCTTCCCAGTTGGCTGTTTTCTGCAGGTTATTTTCTCATTCTTTTTGACTGCGTTGTGATGGTTTTCTTCCTTGCCACTCCAAGCTCCCTGCTACTCCATGCCCTCCTTTAGTGTGTCTTCTGCCCAGCTTCCTACAGCCCGTTTACTCTGACCACTTATCTTTGTGGCAGCCTCTGGTGCTCCTGTCCCCCTGGTATGCCTGTGGCCTGGGAATACTGACTTTTTTCATGGCTTATTTCCCAACACTAACACCTCAGAGAAGGAGCTAGGCTCCTCTGCATAACTATTTCCAGCTGTTTGCAGTTATGTCAGGCAAATAAAGCCTGCAAGCAGAAAAAGGAGCTGGAAACCAAAAAGTCAACCTGTCACCAGCAGCTGCTCCCCATGAAACCATCACTGTCCTTAGCATCACTTTTATTTTTCACTGGTTTCACTTGCTGCCTGTCCTGCTCTGTCGGCTGAAGTGGTTATAGCTTCTCATACCTTTTCTTTTTAAATTTGCATAAACTCTGTTTATTCTATGTTGAGAAAAACTCCTTGACAAGAATGACATTTTGAGCCCAAACTTGTATGTGTTCTCTAGGACAACACAGGAAGAGTTCCTCTTTCAGAAAGGAACACTTCTGTTACTTTTAAAACAGAAAGACGCTAGTGAAGACATTACTAAATGTCTTCAATAATGCAAAGAGAATAATTAAAATTATTTACCATCTCACATACTTTATTCAAGTGTAAATAATCTTCACCTCAGAAAAAGCCAGCCATGTGAAACAGGGAGTACTTGAAAGATCCTCTTTTTTTCCCCTCCCTTCTCTTGTTTAAGACTTTCTGAGGATTGGACTATCACTTCACTAGATAGAGTACTGTTGTTTTATTAAAAAACCTGAAGATGCTTTTTGAGATAAATGGAGACACACTCTTTCAGAAATATCACAGCTTGAAGTTTTCTTTTGTATGTTTTTTCTATTGTCTTTTCTATTGTATGTTTTCTAACTCTGGCTTTTTTTTTAGTCTTTAAAAGATTGTGTAAGAAATGCCAGGGAGCCCAACAGTTTCTGCCAGGCTCTGTGTTTCTTGAGGGCCTGGCACTCTTCTTGGGCTGCAGGAGAACCCTGCCTGTGCAGGAGGTAACAGCCTTGCTCACATCTACAACCCATGAGTAAGCTTGGGTGAGAGTGACAGGGTGCTGTGTTTCTTTGGCCTGACTTTCTGGCATGTTCGTAAGATATCAACAATGAATTATTTAAAAGATCTTTTCTGATTTACTGTGTGAATCAAGGGGAGATTAATTTATGATATCTCATCTCCACACTCAGCTATTTATTTTTAATCTTTGATCAGGAGTAACACTTCTGACTGGTGCTGTTATTGTCCTCAGGCCTTGGGTTAATAAAACAGGAAATCCAATTTTAATATGCTTCATCCCAGCTCCAAACCACTAATGATACTTTACACTGATAACATTTATCACAGATCAGATAGTGTCTGTAGGTGCCAGTGCTTTGCCTACATGACAGCCACAGGCTACCTTCCTTTGCTGTGTAATGCCGCTGTGAAAACGTAATTCTCAGAAAACCCTATTTTAAGTTAACTTGACTTGTATGACTATAATGCTGGCAGCTACTCTGGATCAGGTTTGTTGTGTGATGTGATCTGGCAGTCCTTAACTCAGTGATGAGCAGCAACAGAGCCATGAAGCTGAGCTCATGGTAACCCAGCCTGGACACGCTTCCAGGATGCCTGAAGCTGGGAACCAGCCCACAGCAATGAGCTGTTGCCTCACAGTGAGGCTGCATCTCAAATCCTGTGCTCAGTTCTGGGCCCCTCACTACAAGAAGGGCATTGAGGTGCTGGAGCCAGTCCAGAGAAGGGGAATGAAGGTGGTGAAAGGTCTAGAGCACAAGTCTTACAAGGAACAGCTGAGGGAGCTTGGGTTGTTTAGCCTAGAGAAAAGGAAGCTGAGGGGAGACCTTATCATTCTCTACAACTACTTGAAAGTAGGCTGTAGTGAGGTGGGGGTTGGTCTCTTCTCCCAAGTTACAAATGATAGAACAAAAGGAAATAGGCTCAGGTTGCACCAAGGGAGGTTTAGGTTGGATATTAGGAAAAATTTCTTCACCAAAAGGGTTGTCAGGTACTGGAACAGACTGCCCAGGGAAGTCACCATCCCTGGAGGTGCTTAAAAGATGTGTAGATGTGGTGCTTAGGGATACAAGGCTCTATTGTGGTGGACCTGGCAGTGCTAGGTTAATGTTTGGACTTGGTGATCTTAAAGGTCTTTTCCAACCTAAGTGATTCTATGAATCCCTCTCCACAGGGCATGAGGAACCAAAAGCACTGTTGGCAGTACAAAGAGAGGAACATCTACTGCTTTCCTATGTGAATTAGACCCACAGCATTTTGGTGGCCATGCTAAGCTGAGCCAGGTCTCAGATTTCCCTGCTCTTTGACTGTTTGCTTCTGCCATCACCTCTCCTGTACAACTGTTTTTCTGGCCACACAATAAGCTGGAGTAAGAATTCAGTTCAGTTAAATACTACTTTTTTCATGGTGTAACAGCAAGCAGCAGGCTTGTGGTTAAGGACACTGAAACTGTTCATTAAGCTGTACATTTGGTGACTGTTACACTGGGGTCCTCTCTGAAATGGTTCCTTTTTGCTTTGACCAAATTCAGCTCACATTTGCAGGAGTTCTGAAATGATTGCTCTTGCCATGTTGGTTGCATTTGTATTTTCTTCAGGTCCTGAGTGAAGCACAGGTAAACGCTGTATACTGTTCATTGACTGCTTATCAAAGTCTGGACCAAGGGAGACGAAAGGTGGTTAAAGTGGGGCTTAATTGTTTTTTGAAGGTTTCTATCTCTCTTCTTCCCATTCTGTTACCTGGGCATGTGGTGTAGACTAGATACCTCACTTCAGGATGGTTGGGGTGAGGTGAGATTTACTTCCTCCAAATGCTTGGTCTGCAAGTGTGACTTGTGCCCAGAAAGGCTCTGGGAAGAAAACAGTACACACTTGTTTGCAATGGTTACAGTCAAGGTCCAACCTGAAATGTTGGAAATATTTTTATTTACTGTGAGAAAAAAAATATTCTCTTGTTGTGTCACAGCCTTCCAAAGCTCATGGGGACATAAAGACTGGCCAGAAGAGGCAGCTGACAAACATTAGCTAGTCCATAGCAGGCAGATAAATGCATCCTAAGGAGAATGGGACATTTGGACCTGGTAGGTATAAATCACATTTGTTAATGTGTGCCCATTAGGCTGACATTACTAAATGCAGCTATAATCAGCACATCAGTATTCTACATTTTCTGAGGAAAATTTGGTACCAGTATTTTAACTAATTTGCACTACATTTGATTCTTCATTCTTAGTAAGGTTGGTATTATTTACCTGTCTTTGAAAAGCTGCTAAACTGAATGTAGCCTAAAGCCTACTTTAATTGAGAGGAGCAAAATACATTTTTTTAATAAGTAAGCATCCTGAAATTACTGATTAAACACTGATTTAATTTTCCATCCTAGTGCAATTCTTCAGCCTAAATCAAATACAATTTCACAGTTCATTCATGCTGAGCTCAGCATAAAATATTTCATACTTTTTTGTGAAATCACCTCAGACTCTTAAAACCCCATTATACTAATTATCTTTTTAATGAGCACAAGTAAAGGAAATGGGTGTACTTACAGGGTCCAGAGAACACTGTATGAGAGATAGAATAATACTATTCTCAGTATTTCAAAAGTGGATTTTGTTAATCAGTTGGTAGAAAATTCAGCCCAGTTTCAGGATCATGTAGTGTGAAACCCTACAGTAAATGGTGGAAATTTGTAACAAAAATTGAAAATTAAAGAATCACACTTCCCATCATACAGGAAAGCAAAGTTCCAAAAAGTCTTGTTTGATTACATCCTTCCAGTGCCCAGATTTGTTGAAAGAAGAGGGTTTTAAGAGGCTGGGGGGAGGGTCAGAACACCGAAGACAACTCCAGCAAAGTGAAGTGGAAGCCTTGGAGATAGCAGTTCCTCTGCTGCTGTTACCTTCAAGCTCTGTGCTTTAAGTTACTGGTGAGGTATTCCAGGGGACACAAAGCAAAGGCCACATGCATTCTGTTGATCCTTGTTTGGCTGAAATGCTGCACTGGGCTCTAACCATGGTGAAAAGCCATTATTCCTTAGGATAAATAAAAGGAAGGCGCAGCCCCGGTGTCACCACGTGCCATCTTCAGGGGCTAGACTAGTGGAACCCCATGCACGTGGGCAAGACCCCACAGTCCCAGGGAGACCTGCCCTCCCAGCATCTCTGCTCGGCAACATGCTAGGCACTGATCCTATTTGTTTGTGTAGCTGAGCCCTGTCTGGCAGGGATCTGGCAGGGATCTAGCAGAGGAAATCTGATTTTGGTAAGAAGCAGCTCACCAGAGCTGCTCCCGGAGCCAGGGAATAAATTGGGGCAGAGGAGGAGAGGGGATGGTAGTGCAGAAACTCACCTGCTGCTCTGCTACGGTCCTGTATGATGAATCAAATTGAGTTCAGGTAGAAGATACTGCATCACAAGACATAAATAAATGAATTAATTAATAAAACCCCAGGGTAGATGCACATGGATTGGGATAGGCAATACGGTATCTTGAAAATGGAGCCTGGGAAGTGTCACCTATACATTTATTCTCTGAAGGATGAACACCTTTTCCCCCATTCCCTAACAGGGAGGGTGGCAGCTGGGAGGAGAAAAAGCACCAGCTGCCAGATCATTTTTGGAGGGGAACCAGGGAGGAAATTCTACCCTCTCCCTCTCCCCTTCCTCTCCTCCCCCTTCCTCTCCCTCTCCTCAATGACGGCCTTTGATTAAAGCTTATACCAATGCTGTAAAATTGTTCTTAAATTTTAATTGTGTCCTCCCCCTTTATTGGGACATTACTGATAGTTCAGGGAGGGCAAGAGGGACATAGTCACTTGCTGTTGAAGTCAATTTTTTCTTTCCCCACTTAAAGTAGGTATAAGAACAGCAAAGCAAAGAAAGCTGTGTTGAAATTAGAGCATGTCACATTGTGGCCCCCCACCTACCTTGTTCATGCAGGCATAGGGTATCAGGTACTGAGCTAGGGTTGCCACTCCTGCCTCTGTAGCAGCTACAACTCAGCAGCAACAGAGAAAACCCCACACCAACCCTCTACTGAATGATAAAATATCACCAAACTGTTGAATAGTAATATTATTTTTGAGCAGTATATGGGAAAACTTAATGTTTTAAAATGCAACTTAATGCAACTTAATCTTAAAATGCAATGCAAAGTCTCTTCAAGGATAAATTTGCAATGGAAAAAAATGTGAGCAAGGTGGGATTTGTAGTTGTATTGGTCGTATGCCAAAAAAAGACTGTGATATTTCACTGGTATCAACACTAATACCTGTGCAACAACTGTATCATCACTCCATATAATGGAAGGAATGCAATGGATGCAGAGTAGGCACGAATATGGCTATTATAATACATTAATGTGTTCTATAGTGATAAAGGAATTTAGGAAGACAGAGTGAGTGGCTGTTTGCTTGTTGATGATGTATTATGTATTCCCTTTCAATAATCACAGAATCACACAGAATCACAGAATTGTCAGAGTTGGAAGGGATCTCTAGAGATCATCTAGTCCAACTCCCCTACTTATGGATGTGGTGCAGAAATATCTCAGCAGAATGATGAGGTTGCAGGTAGAGAACAATTCCAGTTACTTCAGAAAGGTGAAAAGTGACAGATGCTTTAACAGCCCTTGGGAACACATCTGATGAAGGCAGCTGCAGCATTGTCGTAGTAATGACTTTAGTTTCCTCATCACTGACTCTGGTGAGATAGTATCAGTTAGACAGTCCTCTGTATTTTAAGAACTCATGAGAAAATAAGCTGTCATCCTCAGAGTGTTGTGACACTGCTGGCGTTATCAGAGCAAGTCTGTCTGAGTTGCTGAGTCCCTCCAGCTAGACAACAAAACTGAAATCAAGATAATAATTACTCTGCAAAGCCATTTTTTTTCCTGAACACTGACAATTCCTTCACCTAGCAAAATCTGACAGACAATCTTTATTTTCTACTTGTAGTCTGAATTTCTCATTTTCCAAAACACTGACTATAGATTTTTTTCTCTGCTGATGAAAATGTGTACGATGTTGAATGTGATCAAATTTGCTCCAACAATTTGCATAAAAGCAATAACAACACACAGCTTTTAGCCATGACTATGCTGTACATTTCTGCACAGTAAGTCTTCCTCATTCCCACCCTATTTTTCATGCTGATAAACTTTCCTGAATGCCACGCAACATCACAGAACCTGCAAAATGGCTATTAGGGAGTGCTGGTTATCATTTCATCCATGCCCTGTGTGGGACCAGGATGGCGGTAGCCGGCGATATTTGATTTTGCAGCTAATCTAATATCCTATCTTGTCTGTCCCCTTGAGGCTTTTATTATTGTCTGGAGTCACCTGCAGGCAGCCTGATACTGGTTGCAAGTAGACAGCTCTGAGAATTTTTCGCCTTTTCATGCTTTGAAGATTTGGTTGAGAAAGCTCTGCTTTTATCAATTTTTTTTCCTTAAAGCTGTTGTCAGCTATCATACCCTATATCTCCCTGTGATTTACAGGAGCCACCAGCTCATGCTCTTCTGTTGTAGGTCTACCAGGAAATGTATTCAGCAGCTGTCTGTGTGCAAACTATTTGCTTCCCAAAAGATCCTTGTGTGCTTTCAGAAGACAA
Source organism: Hemiprocne comata (assembly GCA_020745705.1). NCBI lineage: Eukaryota > Metazoa > Chordata > Aves > Apodiformes > Apodidae > Hemiprocne > Hemiprocne comata. The sequence continues at coordinate 195,067,548 of CM036586.1, read as the reverse complement.
AAGTCTAGGTACAAATCAGAGCTGGCATTACTGGATCATCTGAGATCTGCTGTCATCTTTGTCGAACTTTTGCTGTTTAATAGTGGGGAAACCAGGAAGGTTAATACTTTAGATTTGAATTTTAATATTAAATTGTATTTGTATCTACTGTTTTCAGTGTGGATGTCTGAAGTCAGATACATCCTGGTCTCCAAACTGACCAGACATGGATTTGACAGATTGACCACTCGGTGGATAAGGAATTGGCTGGATGGCTGCACCCAGAGAGTTGTGGTCAATAGTTCAGTGTCCAAGTGGAGGCAAGTGATGAGTGGCGTTCCTCAGGGGTCAGTATTGGGACCAGTGCTGTTCAACATCTTTGTTGGAGACATGGACAGTGGGATTGAGTGTAACCTCTGCAAGTTTGCTGATGATACCAAGCTTGGTGGAGCAGTCGATATGCCAGAGGGATGGGATGCCATCCAGAGGAACCTTGACAGGCTGGAGAGGTGGGCCAATGCCAACCTCATGAAGTTCAACAAGGCCAAGTGCAAGGTCCTGCACCTGGGTCGGTGCAACCCCAGGCACAAATACAGGCTGGGGGGAGAATGACTAGAGAGCAGTCCTGAGAAAAAGGACTTGGGGGTGGTAGTAGATGAGAAGCTTGACAAGAGCCGCCAGTGTGTGCTGGAGCCCAGAAGGCCAACTACATCCTGGGCTGCATTAAAAGAAGTGTGGCCAGTAGGGTGAGGGAGGTGGTTTTGCCCCTCTACTCTGCTCTGGTGAGGCTGCACGTGGAGTACTGTGTACAGCTCTGGAACCCTCAGCACAGGAAAGACATGGACCTGTTGGAGAGGGTCCAGAGAAGGGCCACAAAGATGATCAAAGGGCTGGAGCACCTCTGCTATGAAGACAGGCTGAGGGAGTTGGGGCTATTCAGCCTGGAGAACAGAAGGCTCTGGGGAAATGTTATAGCAGCCTTCCAGTACATGAAGGGGCTACAGGAAAGCTCAGGAGGGGCTTTTCACCAGAGAGGGTAGTGATAGGATAAGGGGTAATGGTTTTAAACTGAAAGAGGGTATATTCAGGTTAGATATCAGGAAGAAATTCTTCACCATGAGGGTGGTGAGACACTGGAACAGGTGTTGATGCCCCCGCCCTGGAGGTGTTCAAGGCCAGGTTGGATGGAACTTTGAGCAACCTGGTCTAGTGGGAAATGTCCCTGCTCATGGCAAGGAGGTGGGAACCTGATGATCTTTAAGGTCCCTTCCAACCTTAACCATTCTATGATTCTATTTATTTATTTATTGCATGTAAAAGTGATTGGTATGTACAGATTCCTTTGATTTGACAGTTGGCATCCATCCATACTGGGAGTCTAGAAGGTCTTAGAAGTTTTAACATAGATGTCTGAAGTTGCTTTATATCTGTTTCAGGATTTCCCCATGAATAATATGAAAATTATTATATTGCTTGGGTACCAATGGGTCCAAATGCTGTTCTAGGTTAAGAACATAATACTGCCACCAAAATCGATGGAGAATCATGCAAGAGGAGAATTACCTTTAATTCTTGTCAATTGATGGGAGATTTTTAGCTGTCAAGTCATAAAGAACAAAGGATAATCTCATTTCCTCTAATAATTCATAAAGAATAATTTTTCCTGCTTTATAATCTGTTTTATGAGTAATTGTTTTATTTCTGCCTACCAAGTCACTTATTGTGAGTTTTATCTTATTGTATGGTGTGGATTGTAGCCACAGTCTGAAAGTTTCCTTTTAAAGGAAACTATAATGTCCTAATCTGCCTTTTTGGCTTTATATCATTTATAGACAAAATGAACAGGATCAAACTACAGCTTGAAGAATCATGGCATTTTTAGCTAAGGAAATGTTCTTGATGAAAACCCAGATTTTATTAGTAATACTACAATTAAATAAGCCATTATCAACTTCCTACAGATCTTCTAAGAGCAGCTCTCTTTCATTCTGGAGCCCATATTACGGAAGCAATCTTCATAAAGGCCACTTCCCCAGCTATAGTGCCTGCTGTGATATGATTCATGCCTTTTGTCTTCTGCTTGGAATTTGGGGATGTTTATGAAGAACTGTTATAAATACTGCATCTAATTCCTCTTTTCACAAGATGCTTTATTCATAAGAAAAAAAAAAAAGAAAATTGCATCACGTATGTTGGTCATATAATTTCCATTCCCATTGCCATCTGGCATTATTCTTGTTGCCTCCTCTGTATACATACTGAAAGGATACGAGACCAGTGTCAGGCAGACACTTTGGAGCACACGTTTCAGTACTAGAGCTGGTAATTTAAAGGTGCACAGGCACCTTTGTTACAACAGATCTGTGTAAATGTGTTCATGAAGGCTGGAGGTGGAATAACAGATGCTCAGGAGCAGAAGGAGAAGTAATGCAGAAGAATCTCACTTTCCACACTGTGCATCACTAGTGATCGTACACAAAAGTTATGGAAGTGAGCAGTATAAGTATCTCAGTTCTTTTTGTAGTGTTCAGACTTTCATTTTCAATGGGAAACAGCAGTATCATCTGTACTTGGAAAGTACCTGGCTGTTGATTTAGCCTGAATTGTTGTCTAAAAATACGGGTCAGGTCTTTTTGGCATGACGTCTTCTTTGGAACAGTAACCACAGTGGTATGTCAGTACACTGCTAATTACAGCAGGGTCCTTTCTCAGAGAAAAGAGTTTGCAAAGGCTGAGAAAAAATTATGGATGATTCCTGCAGACCCACTGTGTTCATTGCACCTACTTGAGGTGAAGAGTGATGACAGTGGTTGCATTCATATTCAAGCAGTCTGTTTATATGAACCATTATGCTAAGAAGGGACAAAATGATTGGTTATGAAATTCAGATGGGCTTACAGGTTACAAAGCAACTGTGGTTGTGTGACGGGGGAAAGGGATGAATTCAGAAGTCAGGAATTTCATGTCTGTGAAAAGTACTTCTTTCAAAAGCTGGAGAAATAATTTGGGCATGGATTCAAACAAAAGGCAAATCCTTTTATATGGTATACCTAGTTATATGTTATACTACTATCATCTCTGCTCTCTGTCCATCCTAGAGTCAATGCTACCCTGACGTCTAGCAGCAGTGACAGAGCTGGGCATGCAGAAATGTTTGTCAGCAGACACATCCAGTGGTTCATAATCAGTGTTTTCTGCCTTAGCTTCTGCCTCCCCAACCGGCCTGAGGCTCCACAGCAGTGGTTTAGGAAGGCAATTCAGCTGTACCTGGCAGCTATACCCTAGCAGCACCAAGGAGTGCACGTGGGTGGTCAGAGCCTGGGAGGAGGTGTTTTGGAGACCAAATAACTGTCTCAGCACCACTGAGCTGAGCACAGCTCAAAATCACTGTGGAGCACTTGCTGGTCAGAAGGGCAGCATTCACCTGCTTCCAAGGAGTGGAGCTTGTTTAAGTAAGAAAGATGAAACTGTAGCTCTACATCCTGGAGGTACACAGGCCCCAACAAACAGAGCATAAAACCAAAGCATTGTGTAGCATTTTTTGTTTTGTTGTGATTTTTTAATCCTACAGCTGAATAAAGTATTAGATGGATTATTATACATCCTATTTTTTGGTCTGGTGTTAAATCACTGAAGTGATTTATTTTTGCAAAGAGTGATTTTTAATCGGCTAAGTACAAATGAACCAAACTGCAAAAAACAAAACAATAACTTTTGAATTGTTCATATTTAATGAATTAAAGGCTAGATTCTCATCTTGATAGCTCCATTATTTGCCTTGAAACCCTGAAGAAGAACATGAAGCACAAGCATACCCAGCTGTGGCTCTGGGGTTCCTCTGTCTAACATGTCAGTCCTGATACACAGGACAGATACTGCAGGAAAAACAAAAGCTGAATAATTCCAGGAAAGCAAAATATAGCAAATGTGTCATAGCAAGCTGATGTGCTTAAAGCAGCATTTGGGATTATCAGCTGTAAATGAAAAATGAGTGGAATTGCTTGAACTTCAGGAAATGCTTCTGGAGAGTTTGCCGAGCTCACCTCCTTCAGCTGCAGACTCCTGGAGATGAGTAACAGCAGATGAATAACTGCTCTGACAGCAGCTGTGTGGGCATCTCAGGACAGGGTCTGCTACCACGGTGAGTGAAACCCTGTCTGACAGTGTCTGGTGTTCACCAATGATCATCAAGGGAATGCTGACAACTGATTTACAGACAACTCCCAGTTCTAGAGGGCTGGAGTTAGATTAATTCGTTTTCCAACTGTAAAACAAACTTCCCATTCATCAACATTGATGTGATTAGGAGCAGGAGCAAAAAAGGTCTGTCTAATCCAGATCAAAGACATTTCCATCTCTGAAGCTGCCTGGTAGTAACAGTTTCCCATGAAACGGATAACATACTCTATGTGCAAAAGTCAATTCCCAACCTCTCTTTATTCTGCAGGCATTATGGAGCATTATCTCCTTTTCAAGATTACTTCAAAGCATTAACAGGCACATCATTTCAAATAGGGCAGGAAACCTGAAAACTCCCACTGGTAAAATAAAGACAGTTGAATATAGTATTTTGCTCTGAATTGCTTTCCCTTGATTTATGAAGGGAAAACTGAGAGTGACTTTCCATGCTGGTGATGCCACACAGCCTCCCACTGCTGCATCCCACTCCTCTGGAGCCTCAGCCACAGGTGCCTCAGTGGGAAGGGTGCGGGACACAACACATGAATGCTGGGACCTGCCTCGTTTTTTCCCTGCACTGCTGATTTGACATGTTCCCACAGGTATATCTAGGTCCTTGTCCTGGACCAAAGTCTAAAAGCTGCTGTTGATCTTCAGAGCATGCACCAAAATTGCCATCTTCCCCTGTGGAGAGGGGATTTCAGGGAGGGAAGACTTCCAAATGAAAAATCTCCCAGGGACAGTACAGGATGGTGTTTTTTTTTCTAATCAAAGGACCACTTTGTCTCCTGGGAGAGCACATACAGGGACCAACTTCCACACTGCTGACAGCAGTTTTCATATAGAAACAAAAAACCATTAGGCCAAGTATAGGATATTTGTTTTTTATCTTAAATAGCCAGTATTTTGTATAACTCTATGCATAAGAATGCATACATACATTTTTAAATGTATCTTTGCCATTGTTTCACTGACCAAAGCCTGAGGCTGAGAGCAAACCAGAGGCTGAGAGGAAGAACCCTCCTGTACCAGCAGATTGCTGGAAGGGCTTTCCATGCCCTGCAAGTGTCTCACTGGGGGAGTGACTTGATTTTCCTAGCCCCATGGCAGGTTGCCTAACACGCCATGTTGGGCACAGATGTGTAACCACTTGCCACCACTGCCCAGGACAGCCTTTCCCCCCCCACAGATCTTCTAGAGATGAGGAGACATGGAACATACTTTTTACTCCAGCCAGAGTCCATCTGAACAGAGATTTCAGTTCTCCAGTATAAATTTGATGGAACAGATTGGGAGATAGGCTACTCTGACATTTCACAGCTGTCTTCTGACCAAACTAGGCTGCAACAAGCAAATCCCAAAATGTTCTGCTGAGTTTCAGAAACTCTCACAGTTTTTGATATCTAAGGAGATCTTGGGTTTAAGATTGCCGATTCAAGAGTATAAATGTAAGATCGCCTTTCAGTGACCACATCACACCATGCATCAGGCTCCTGCACCATCGTGGTCTCCAGGTTCTGCTACTGGGGGGGGGTGTGCTTCTGCTCCACTGTCCTAAACCCGTCAAGCCCATGGGCAGCTGGCAGCAATGGAACAGGCCTTACAAAACCTGACCTTCGATTCCCTACTTGTTAATCACTTAAACAGGTTTAACTTGTTTTGTAAGATAAAGATTATTTAATTTATAAAAAAAAAAGAAGCAGCTATAATCACTTCAACTATTTCTTACCTCTCCTATGACAAAACCCAGTGTTCTCTGGTCAAGAGGTTGCATATCAGCTGGCAGCTTTTTGTAGCTGAAAATTGCAGTGCTTTGGATTTGGGTTGGAGCCTGATATTTCAATCCTGGAGGACCATAAAATTTGAGCATATGCCCCCTGACAGCCTCCAGTTTTCTTTTGATTTCATAGGTGGGTTTCCAGTGACATGCCAGATTTAATCCCCCATGTCTGGTCTTTCTTTGATGAGGCTGCCTGTTCCTTTGATCCAGTGAGATGCTATGTTTTTCCTGTCAGTCAACAACATAAAATGCATGAATCAGTTTTGAAACTATCCAGTGTCATTTCAGAGTGGCTTCAATAACTGAGCAGTTGGAAAAAAGAAATTGTGACTTCCAGTCTTTTTTTCCAGCCTCTTCTTAACACATCTATAGAAAGTCCACCTTTTTCTGCCTTCAATTCTCCCACCATAAGTGACAGCAAAATGAAACATGCAGCTGATTTCTATTTTTTACGGAGCTTGGAAGTGCACAGTTCTAAGTCAGTGCTTTCTTTTGGGGCTGAGGTAGGTTGCATCCAGGAAGCTGAAAAGCTCCTCGGTATCTTGCAGTTGGAGGCCCGTGATTCACCCTTGGGCTGTGTGCAAGAGCTGTGGGGAAGCAAGGAGAGGAAATCCTTCCTCCGGTCTCCTTGTACGTGTGGAGCAGCTCACAGCTGGGGTCCATGCCGGCGTGCTGGGAACGCCGTGGCCAGCGTGCCTTCCCGCAGACACGGCCGCTGCTCTGCAGGGAGGGGTGCAGGTATCCCTGCTGTGCCCCAGGTCCTCTGCAGGACTCTCCTTATCTGCAAAAAGAATAGGCACCTTCCGTATGTGGAGGAGAGGCTTTCATTTCCTCCAGGCATTCAGGGCCTGGACTCAGGCGTCCGTGTTTCACAGCACGGCCTCTGCTCTGGCAAACCGGGAGCCCTCTCATGGCTCTGCGTGCTGCCTCTCTTGGTGATACATTCATGCACAGGGAGACGTTATTCCTGAGGGCCAAATAATATTAGCTGGTAATATGGATCTAAGAAAGCAACCTGTCGAATATCTATCCAGCTGCAACAACATGCCTCCCTCCTGCTCTACTGCAAAAAGTTAACATCATTTTGCAGCAGATTGCCCTACTCTGGGGTGCAGAAGGATGCAGCAAACCCAAAGGCTGCCACAGGGTTTGCATGAGGGCTTGCAGTCAGAGTGAGAGAGTGAGCAGATGGGTAGCAACCAAAGCTACAGACTTTGCATTGGTGTTTTTTCCCATTCCAAAAATGGAAAAGGCTGTTCAAGGAGCCTTAGTGGTTGATTTTGGTTCATAAAGAGAAGGAAAAAAAAAAGCAGCAAGTGGCTGTTTGGTCAGAACCCATATGGAAAATGCAAATTGGGTCATAAAGGGCTGAAGGGGGAACAGCAGCTACCTCTGGTGTGCCAGATGCTGGAGGTACCATCACCAGGTACATGCTGGCCATGGAGCAGCATGCTGATAAATTAGAAAGCCCATCATCTTTTAACAGCAGAAGGGAAACTCAATTCCATAGCAACTGCATTAGGTCTGAGATGCTGGAACAGCAGAATTCATGACAAGAAAAGAAAAGCTGAGCATGGCTTGGAAACCTGAAACTGCTGCTCCAGCTATGGGGATGAGATCAAAACAGACACCATTAGAATAGGATGCAGGATGCTGTGTCACAGGATTGGAAAGGAGATGGTGGTTTGTGAGCCTTTTCCTCTAGGATGAGGAACAAAAAGGAAGGAATGATTTTTGTCATCCTACCATTTTCATTAGTACCATTTGACTTCTGATTGTCATTAGTTTCAATTGTAGGTGTACAATAACGATTGTACATCTCTGCTGCAGTGTGATAAAGCAGATAGGCAGCTGCAAGTGTTGCAACTTAGTAATCTTCAATTGTAGTTGTTACTTTAGTATAGTTCATGGTCATTCCCTGCAATACAGAATTGGAAAGTTCAAATCCCTCTCAAAAGAGTCAGAGCAGGACTGGGAAAGGTTCAGAGCAGAATGCAAAAATGATCAAAGGAATGAAATTAATTCTCTACAAGAAATAAAAAGTACAGTTCTTCTAGATGGAGAAGAGGTGACAGAGGTGAAATGAAGGCAGCCTCTAAGTGCCAGGGTGATGGAGAAGAGGGAATGGTTTTCACCATCTCTTACAGTGCAAGCACATGAAGGAAAGCAGTGGGTAGGAGGTTTCAGGGCAAAACGAAGGTGATTCTTCAGACACCATGTACGGGCTCTGTGGAACTCCTTGCCACACGAAGTGTAGGGTGATTAAGGTCTCTGAGGGTTTGAATAGTCATCAGAGAAATGGGTGGAGGGCTGATGAACACAAATACAGCCCATGTGGTCCAGGCAGTCCCTGCCTGCAGGTTTGTACTGGCTGGCAGGATGTTCTGGGCAGTATCTCTACAGGCATTTCCTTGCCTTAAACATTTCTGGAGGTATCTACTTCTGGTCATTGTCAGAAGAGCATAAATGGCATTTGATCCAAGCTGATATGGTTCTCGTATTCTTGGAGACTTGGCATACAAGAAGTTACTATTTTTAGAAAAAAGCCAGAAATCTCCAGTGGATGCCTCTGTTCTGCCATGTTTCCTATCTGTTGTTTCTGTCTGGGTTGTGGCTCTGCTGAGCATCCTCACTGTGTATATGAGTCTGTTCTCCCCTGAACCCCAGTCCAACATGAAGTCCACCATCTGTGGGGGAAAACCCAGGTGGAAGTAAGCCCCTCCATACCAGCTGCCCCTCGGATGCCAGGGTACTACATAGGTGTAAGACACACTGTGCTGAATTATGCACCCTCAGAATCTGATCCAGTATGTGTACCATTGCCATCAAGGGTGAAAATTGCTTTCTTACAACTTTCTTTTGAAGGTAACACCAGAATTTCCATTTGTTTAGCTCTCCAGCTTAGAGTCTGTCCCATTTTCCTATAGTTAGCTCATGTTTAAACTGTATGTAGCCAGCGTACATAATCAGTTGCTAAATGGTTATTACACAAAGAAATTCTGTATTATTCTACTGGGACCTTGACAACTGTGTTTGATTGTTGTTGTTGTTTCATTTACTTATTTGCTGTGTTTGGAGATCAGAGGATTTTCAAAACGTTTCTTCCTTGGCTGCAGTGGGTTGCAGCCTGATCCTGCTCACGTTAGCAGGGGGAGGTGTGGGTTTGGGTCACACATTTGCGAAGAGCTTTTCCTTGTTTTTGTGCCTATGTTGCCCTCTGCTGACCGGTGATAGTTTGGAAGATCCCCAAGGTCCCAGCAGAGCAGCTCCGGCGCTTGCAGTCATCTCACAGCTCATAAGGGCTGGAATCTCAACCGTGCTCATCTTCTGTCTGGTTCACTGTGTAGCCACAGTTCTGTATTCCTCAATAATTCAACACATTTAGCTGACATTTTATTAAAGTTTTAATTCTAATTAGCGAGTTATATTATATCAGTGATGCTTTAAAACAGGCTGTCACCTGTGAACAGTATCTAATGCCTCTTATCAGCGGGTTTAAGAAAAGCACAATATGACACACAGTATGGAGGGAGGATAGGATTTTACATTAGTTCACAGAAGAGCTAATTTTCAGGGATGGGAAAAGGAAATGGCAATTATTTGAAAATAGATGCAACCCTGGTCACAGTGAGAAATCCAGCAGGAAATGTGAAGCCAGAGGTGATTATGTACTCAGGGCATGAAACACTCCAGACTCATATTCAGAATTGAAAGAAAACTCTATTACTTTATAAAAAAGTGCTCTCTTCTGCAGTCTCTAAAGCAGTGGCCCTGGACCCTGATCCTCTCTCAGGAGGTAACTGAGGAATGACATATATTAAAATGTTAATGGAGAGATTTGTGTCAGATGCAGAAAGAGAAGCTTGCTCTTTGACATGGCAGGTTCCTATCTTAAACACAGTCTCTCACATAAAAATTGCTTTGAACAGCTCTACCAAGATTTCAGCAAACTCTTGTTAATAATGCCACCTCCTATTTGTTGTCAGCTTCAAGACCTGCAATTGAAAAAGCACAGCCTAAGCTGGAGGCAGTATTTACTCTGTCTACAATGACTGAATGAAGAAAGCAAAATGAGATTGAATGATGCTGGTAGACAATCCAACAGCCAGTAACAATACCACAGGCACAGATGCCCTTGATCTGGCTTGCAATTTCATCCTGGATTATAGTCCTTTTTAAATCATCCGGGCTCAGGACAGGCTGAGCTGGGTATGTAGGATCAGTTTAGCTAGAGAGCTAACATCAGAGACACACTAAAAAAATCCCCGAATCCCTGCAGAAACAACTATTAGCTCAGATAGTGCCATTTACTCTTTCAATTTAATAAAGCTATGCAGGAAAGTCCTGCGTTTACAGATTAGGGTTTTGTGCTTTAATTTGGTTATGAGGTAGTTTCTTGCTAATAAGCACCATATTTTGAAAACCAAAGGCAAGTGGAGCTGCACAGCCATTTCACAGAATCACAGAATCACAGAATGTTAGGGGTTGGAAGGGACCTCTGAAGATCATCAAGGCCAATCCTGCCAGGGCAGGACCAAAAACTAGGGCAGATCACTCAGAAAGGCACCCAGACAGTTCTTCAAAATTTCCAGAGAAGGACACTCCACAACCTCTCTGGGGAGCCTGTTCCAGTGCTCTGTAACCCTAACAGTAAAGAAGTTCTTCCTGATGTTGAGGTGGAACTTCCTGTGCTTGAGTTTGAATTGATTGCCCCTTGTCCTATCACTGGGCACAAGTGAAAAGAGGTTGTCCCCATCTTCTTGATGCCCAGCCCTCATGTATTTATAGACATTAATTAGATCCCCTCTCAGTCTTCTCCTCTCTAGACTGAAAAGCCCCAGGTCTCTTAGCCTTTCCTGATAGGGCAGGTGTTCAGTCCCTTAATCATCCTAGTAGCCCTCCGTTGGACTCTCTCAAGTAGATCCCTGTCCCTCTTGAACTGGGGAGCCCAGAACCGGACACAATACTCCAAGTGAGGTCTCACCAGAGCTGAGTAGAGGGGGAGGAGAACCTCCCTCAATGTGCTGGACACACTCCTCCTAATGCACCCCAGGATACCATCGGCCTTCTTGGCCACGAGAGCACATTGTTGTCCCATGGATAACTTGTTGTCTACCAGGACTCCAAGGTCCTTCTGCATGGAGCTGTTCTCTAGCAGATCACCTTCTAACCTGTACTGGTGCATTTTGTTGTTCCTTCCAAGGTGCAGGACTCTGCATTTACTCTTGTTGAACCTCATTTTATTCCTCCTTGCCCAGTTCTCCAGCCTCTCCAAATCTTGTTGAATGGCTGCACAGCCTTCAGGTGAATCAGCCAAACCAGAGTTCACCTTTTCATAATTTGTTATCTGATTTTTAAATGGAGAAACAAAGCTAAATGTAGATCTGTACTGTTGCAGGGAATGCTGAATGTTCTATCATACTGAGGTACACAGCCAATCCATGCAGGACAAGACACATATCTGTCCCTACTTACACCAGGCTCAGCAGTGCTACAGCTTTTTAAAGCATGAGGTCTTGCTCTGTAGCATCTGTAACATGTGGATGAGTCCACATGATACCTTCAAGCCTGCAAAAATTCAAACTTGGTTCAATTATACAAGCTTTTAATAAAGAGAGAGCTTCAGAGGACTGCTTTAACTTGTGATGACAGATTAAGAGATGTACTTTCAGAAATATAAACTAACTTCAGTGTCAGTTTAATTAAGGAAACTCATTTAAATATGACGCAAAGATTCTTACTCTCTAGATGAATATTAACTCTTGTGGTAGATTTGCTTCTTATTTGTAACGTGATTATCACTAATTGCCTGCACATATTGGAATGATTTCTGATTATGTCGATAATGTCAATAGTGTTTTTGGAAAAAGATATTATCAGCTGTCACCCATTAAGGACAAAGGAAATGCCACTGCAATTAGGAGCTATACATACCACTCATTCTTAAAAACAGCAAGATGAGCACACTCAGGTTTTTTCGTTTACTTCAAATCTGATTTCTAGCTTGGAGACCACTTATGGGATAGGAACTGCTGCCAGGTGTCCTCTCATTTCCTGCCCCTGAGATATTTTTAATGAATATGAATGCTTTCCTTATTGGAAATTACATTAACAGTATTCCTCCCAGCAAACAGTTAATCCTTGGGAAGGAATTCCTGAACAATACATACAGCTTTTATACTGGTGTATGCACTGTGGTCTCCAACTGCGTAATGCAAGGAGGTTGCAAATAAATTTGCATCAGATTAATACTGAATTTATTTTTCCTCATCCTATACTGTCCTCATAATTTCGGGATTTTTCCATGACTTGGTTCTTTGCAGAGTCTCTCCTTTTTTTGTTCCTTTTTTCCCCTGTTTCTTTCCCATATAGAATACATTCTCCTGTGCTGCTTCTATGTCAGCACACTCTCCTAGTATGGTTCTTCCCAAGAAGAGCTGCCATGAGCTCCTCCAGGTTCCACCACCCTTTCTGGGCAACTGGGCATGGTCAAATCAGGGTGCGCAGCAACCTGAAATGGAGACATGGTTAGTGGGAAGGATGCATGTGAAGAGCTGTGATAACACTTCTACCCACACTTTTGGGTGTAAATGATGAGGTGGGATTCTGTGTGGCAAAGGATCAGGTCCACAGGATGAGACAGAGTAAAGAAAACACAGGAAACTTGGGCTGAGGCTTCCTTACGTTTTCAGATGGCAGCTAATAAAACATTATTTGCCTTTTGAATCTCTTGGATTCTTAATTCCTTTTGGCCAGTTTCATTCGAGCTTGAGAAGGAAATGGGAATCTCATATATCTCAAGTACCTACCCCTGCCACAAAGACAGTAGCCAAGTAGCCAGTGTGCTTCCCTGCAAGCACAGGTGAGTTGACTTGCATTATAGACATCAGAGAAGCCACAGGGACTTAGGGTGCTCTCAGCATCCTGGCTCAACCCCACGCAGCCCACATCAGAGTCACTATTACAGCTGCCCTAATTGCAGGAGAAGCTTTCATTAGATGCCTCACCTTATTGAACAGGTAATCCAAGCCCAAGCAGGTGATGTGAAGCCTGGGGAAGACAGGCTTCAGCAGCTCTGTGGCTGATAGAGGCTTGTTGGGATTTATGGAAAATTAATATGGGATTTATGGGAAATTAATATGCCTGAATTAAAACAGCAGTGTTGCAGGTACTGCTCACCAAATTGTCAGGCACCCTGAAGTAGCCCGTGAGATCAGTAAACAAGCTGGTGTCTCACAGCCTGGTACCCCACGGGACCAGCAAACAGCAGGTGTCCTATCTCACGGTTGTTATCTCATGAAGTAGTGAGAAAAGAATGTTGTAGCAAGAACTGAGAGGCACCGGCTGGGAAGTGAAACACCTTGGGTCATCATGACACGGGCAGTAAGTGACAAGACACGTAGCCAATCATATATGAACTGTGTATGTATGTAACCAACGGGGTTTGTACTGGGGTGGAACATCTGGAATTAGAGGGGTATAAATTGCCGCCATTTTAAATAATAAACGGCTTTCGCTTGATCACATTGGTCGTGGTGCGTTAGTCCGAGCTCTCGCCGCAACAAATGGCGCCCGAACAGGGACCCTCAGATTCCTCAATTACTGCAGTCAGGCAGTTGAAAGTAGGACTGTAAGGGGGCGGGAAAGCCGGCCGAAATTAATCCTTGCTGCCCCGGCAAGAAGTCTTGCCAGCAGGGCAAGAAGAGAATCCTTGCTACCTTAGCAAGAAGCCTTGTCGTTACGGGAAAAGGACGGCAGGAAGACTGAGCGGCTAGCCAAGAGGAGCAGCCGGGATCGGAAGGGGGTGCGCACCCGGAACTACGGAATCTCGCCCTGATCAGGTGAGCGGTCGGGGAGGAAGATGGGGTTGGACAAAAAGCAAGAGGCTGTCCTAAATCTCCTCCAACATACGCTCTCTATGAGAGGAATTAAATATGCTTCCCCCGTGTTAAAGGGGATGACGAAGTGGATCTGGAACAAAGGACTGATCCCTGAAAGAAATGTAGCGTTTGAACTCTCTGTCTGGGAAGTCATAGGGAAAGAACTATGGGATTATATCAGTAGTGGGGGAGCGGCAGCCAAGGAAGCAAGTAAATATTCCACCCTTTGGAGGCTGCTAAAAGAGACTCTGAGAGTAATAAAAGCGGAATGTGAAATGTTTGCGTCTGTGTTTGCCGCTCCGACTCCCGATGTCTCCAATCACGCTAGCGGCATTGTTAACTCCTCCGCTGCTTCGCCGCCGCCAAATAGTGCCGTTTCTACCTTTTCTATCCGGATTTCCATTCCTCTGCGTCCCGCGCCACCTTTACCGAAAATGCCTGAGCATGCAGTGTTGGCTGTGCCTAAATCAGTGTCCGAAGTATCCCAAACAACTAAGGGAAGCGATAATGCAGTCGTAGCGAGAGTTAATGGCGCAGTAAAAAAAGAGAAAGTTGGGCGGGGCGATCCGGGAGCTGATGGCGCAGTAAAAAAGAGAGCGGAAGTTGGACGTGGCGATGCCGGAGCTGATGGCGCGGTAAAATCAAAAGCGGAATTTGAGCAGGCCGGCACCGAGGAGCCGACGCGAACATCAGAGCCGCAAGATACAGGTGATGCGCTGCTAGATAAGATCCGACAAGTGATATTGAAGGAGTGTCCGCCCATTTGCCAGAGCTGCACCAATCACTGCCCCTGTGGTCCGGAACTGCACCGACCAGGGCCACGAAGAAGGTCAGCAACGCGACCTCACCGGAAGGAAGAGAACCTGAAGATTTGTATCCACCCTTGCCCAGCAATGCTAGTAACTGGGGGGAGTCAGGGATTGAATCTAGCGCGCGGGGGGTGGGATAACGGAAACATGCGTACGATCCGAGAAGGAGGTGGGGGGAGCTGTGCGCTGCTGCCTGGGGGGTGGGAGAGTTGCTTGAGTTGGGTTTGATTTCTGTGTGTATGGTATCTTTGGTAGACAAAGGTTGTAATCAATCTGCTTTAACGTATGGGTTCCAAGCATCGTTTACACAAGCTCTGTTAGGTAGTGTATATGCAGGACAGGAGGCCTATGTTTCTTTCATGAATTGGCTTCAGACGGCTATTTCAAGGCAGGTAGAGAATGTGCATTGTGTGTTTTTTCAGCTGGCTTTTAGATATGTAAATGCTGATTGCCAGGAGGCAATTGCCCCAATTAGGCGCTCTGCTAACTCGATTGCTGAGCTGTTAAAGGTGTCAGAATGTGAGCTCAGTCACTTCAGGTATCTGCGCTGGCTGAGGCCCTTGCTCAGCAGCTTACGGTAGGCAGAGTGAGTTTGAAGTGTTTTGGTTGTGGAAAAGTGGATCAAATTAAAAAGGAATGTCCGACCGGGGGGGCGGTCAGAAAAGACTTAGTAAATGTCAGCCGATATGGATATGCAGCCCCGCACCCCCAGCCTGGAAAAGGGAGCGGCGGCTGCGGAACACCGCCCAGCCCCCCCCCCCCCCCCCCCCCCCCTTTTTTTCGACCTGTCGCGAGTCGGAGGCTACAGAGAAGCGCCTTCCCCCCGGCTCGCCCCCGGCCCCGTCGCATTCTTTTAACCTCTCGAGCGCTGACGGCGTCTGGCCGCTGCTGCGGTTTGTTTTTGTTTGGGTGTTTTGTTTTTTTTTTTCCTTTTCCAGCAGAACTCCTTTTGTTTCTTAGTAATGACGACAGGGGACCCTTTTCGAATTTATTTGGTGGGGCTCCCTTTGAGTACTTTTCCTTCCTTTGCTAGGTATGTTAAGGATAGAACTGAAAAAAAAAAAAAAAAAAAAAAAAAAAAAAAAAAAAAAAAAAAAAAAAAAAAGAAACGAACGAAACGAAATAAGCTTTTGGATGAGGTAACAAGTGTTCCACGAGTATGATTGCAACTTTAAATGTAACTGACTTTGACCCACAGGAGATGGATCTGTTAGGTTCCTTTCCTAGCAATATGGCATGCTACAAGATAGAACAACTATTGGTTTTTTTTGTTTTGTTTTTGCTATTGGCACACGGACATGGATGTGAGGCTTTTGAGGGTATGTGTTGCATGAACCTGTCTGACCATTCTGGGCCGATAACACAATAGGATCCGGATCTTTAACATCTCACAAAACAATTAACTCACTCGAGTGTAGGCCTTGGTGGATGGCTGGCAGATTAGGGTGTTACTGAATGGTTGAAAGATTTTATGGTATATGGACTTATCATACTAGTAATACTATTGGTTGTGCTCTCTGTTGTACCATGTATTTTAAAAATGCTTAACTACATGATAGATGAAGCTGTAAAGAAGATAGGGGTCGTTCACGAAAAAAAAAAAAAAAAAAAAAAAAAAAGGAAGAGAGAGAGAAAAGAAAAAAGGGGAATTGTAGAGTTCTTTTTGGAGGAACACGGTCACGGGTGTTTGGCTATGAGGTGGAAATAATGAAGGTGAATGGACAATAATGAACAGAGTGAGACAGCTTGTGGCACATGTTGGCCCCATGGGTCACAACCCTGTCCCACAGTAAATGTGCATCCTGGGCAGGATGGCTTGCGACACATGTTGGCCCCATGTGTCGGAACCTCATCCTCCTTATAAAAGTTATGTGGACCGAGTTTCTCTCAAACACTGTAGTTTGTAATAACAAGAGTTTATTGCACTTCATATTATGCACCTTTTATTTTGTATTGTGTGGTATTGAATAATCGATTGTATTTATGTAATCTGTGTGTATCTTGCTACCTGTATTGAATAACCTGTAGTACTGATATAATCTGTGTGTGCTTTGCTACTTATATTGACTAATTTGTTACATTGATATAACCTGTGTGTGTTTTGCCATAGTAGCAGTTTATTACTGGATAAAGAGGGTGAAAGGACCGTGGCTGGCAAAGCATCTCCTACCATCATCAAGGGCAAGCCTGGGTTGGTCTCTGTGTTTGCCACCAAGAAGAACCTCGAGCTCCGCTGCTGGCTGCAACCCAGTAGGCGTTGAGTGGTGGAGACATATGCCATACCAGACCTTGATGTGAGGGATGGCCTGCTCTATTATAAGAGGGCCATCCAGGAGAGGAGGACAGGCCACAAGGCCTGTGGTTGACAACAATTGATACCCCAAAGCCTGGATTTTGCTCACCTTATTACTAAAACAAAAAGGGGGAATTGTTGGGATTTATGGAAAATTAATATGGGATTTATGGGAAATTAATATGCCTGAATTAAAACAGCAGTGTTGCAGGTACTGCTCACCAAATTGTCAGGCACCCTGAAGTAGCCCGTGAGATCAGTAAACAAGCTGGTGTCTCACAGCCTGGTACCCCACGGGACCAGCAAACAGCAGGTGTCCTATCTCACGGTTGTTATCTCATGAAGTAGTGAGAAAAGAATGTTGTAGCAAGAACTGAGAGGCACCGGCTGGGAAGTGAAACACCTTGGGTCATCATGACACGGGCAGTAAGTGACAAGACACGTAGCCAATCATATATGAACTGTGTATGTATGTAACCAACGGGGTTTGTACTGGGGTGGAACATCTGGAATTAGAGGGGTATAAATTGCCGCCATTTTAAATAATAAACGGCTTTCGCTTGATCACATTGGTCGTGGTGCGTTAGTCCGAGCTCTCGCCGCAACAGAGGCTTGCACTGTTTCTTGAAAGTCTTACCAGTGTGCTCCAGAGGAAAAACAAGGGGGCTTTCCATATGAAGGCTGTGAGGTCTTTCAGCTGGATAGCAACCATGTCATTGCTCCCTTTGAAGGAGGGCACCTCCAGTGCAGGGAGCACCCCTGGGTGCCCCCAGCTGCTACAGGGGCTCAGTCGTGAGGACAGTCACCAAGTGAGGGGGACCCTGTGGGTACAGCCTCTGCTGAGACAAGGGGGCAGAGGACATCTGAGCAAAGAGAGCAGTGCCTGGACTGTAGTGGTACAGATTTACTCCTGTTTTTTCTCAAATGTTTGATAAAGATCCACATATGTCTCAGCTTTGCAAGGATCAGGAGCAGGTAATTCCCTGCCTGCCATGGTAATCCTTTATCCTTAAACAGAAACCCTGGAAACTGTGAAGCTGACATTTCCTACAGCATTTTTACGAAATTCATAGAGAGACAGTAATCCCCTTATTCTGAGGGGCTTAGAGCTGAGTTTGGGTAAATACAATGCTAAGGACAATAGGTCAAGTGCTCAAAATGAAAATGTGTTCATCTCTGAGGTCAGTGTGGGAAAGTTTTGTGAAACAAGTGAATGCTGAGAAGGAAAGAAGGTAAAGAAATAGAAGGGGGAGAAAATCCCATTTCAGACCTCTGACCCTCTCTGGAGGACTTAATTAGTAAAGTATTCTGCACAGAAGAGCAAAAGCATCATAGTTTTTTAAATGGGGATTTTTTTCAGTTGCTTTAGAGTCCACGTAGCCTCATTACAAAGCGAAGCCAAGTGCAAAAGGCAGTATCCAGAGAGAAATGTCCATTGGATAGGAGGTGCCAGGTGGCCTGCTCTGGGGGAGGCTGCATAAGAAGTGCTTACAGGCAGCCCTGGAGCAACCTTTTTCCCCCTAGCTCTTGGTGAAGTCAGAAGAGGCTCCTTATCTCTCAGATGTCTCTCTTCTCTATTGCATACAAAACCTATGGAAGCTAATGATGCCGCAGCACTGTGGTAATCCCTGAGAAACCTCCAGGCTTGCATGGGCAGATGGGCTGGGGTCTCCACTAGCCTTGGCCTCCCCCAGCCCCTCTTTAAACTGAAGTCCCTGTTGGAAAGAAGTTACCCTCAGTATCTGCAGGGAATTCCTGAACCTTGTGATGTCTCTGCAGCTGAACTCAGGCTTGGGTATGCCCAGTGAAACTTTGTCCCAGCACAAAGCAAAGGAGGAAAAAACCTCAGATGCTCCCTGAAGCCCATAGGACCATTAGCCACAGGCTCTGATCCCAGTTGCTGCACCCTGGCCTGTAGGGAAGCGTGATGAGAGTCAGAAGTTTGACAGTAAAACACTGGAGTATTACTGCATGGTACTGCAAAGCTTGATGACAGGAGGATGGCACACAAGACAGCAGGGGTTTTAATATAAGCACTGTGTAAACAGTGGTCCTTCTTGTAAGGTTTTCAGTTGTCTGCAGTATGCAGAAATCTCTATCAGGTCTGAGCCCTGTTCTCACTGCTCCTTCTCTGTGTGGCTGCTGGACTGAGCTGCCCTCAGGACAGAAGCTGCAGCCCGTGTGTCACACTGCTGCTGGCCAGCCTGCCAAACGCTTGCTGAAGCATTCTCCTGCCTTGGAGCCTGTCAGACTCACTGTTATAATTTTCCCTTCTTCCACTTAATTTGCAATATCATTTTCTGGAAGAGAGTTCCTGCCATTCAGGGCTTCTGTGAAGCCCCACGGTCAATCATGTCTCTACAAACCTCATTATTCTGCATCCATGAGAGTGTCAGTCCCCTTTGCTTTCCTGGCTGTGACTGTGCAGCTGTTATTTTCCTCCTGGTCCACGTTTGTACTATGTTTTCCACCCTCACATACTTATATGCAATGAGTTTTCCCAGAAAATTACTTGCTGCAGCTCTGCCAGCAGTTGAATGCTACAGGTAACAGCAGCTCTACTGTAAACCGGCTATTTTCTTTAGTACTATTATCTAAATATACTCTGAGGAAATCTAGCTGACACCATTCTAAAGCTTAGATAGTCCTGTTTTCAGTTTATTCTTGATTTTTACAGTTCCCAGCTCTCCCAGGAGGAGATGCAGAAAGAGGGATTTTCATGCCTGTAGATCTACCTTTGCTCCAGCGATGCTGCCTTGTCTGAGCCAGGACTCGACTGTGCTCTGTATTCCCTGGTCTCTGTTTATGGTGCACCCTAAGCTGTGAGGAGCAAACCTAACAGAAACAAGTAGGCAGCTGAGAAAGCTGTCTTTGGGTAAGGTTTTACAACAACCTACTCTGACCGTTGCATTGCTAGCAACCTGCACAATGGGAATGTCCAGCAAATCTGGCAAAGACCATAACCCTGCAGTCTCACAGCTGACCTGCCTAAGTCCCCAGAAGCAGGCTGGCTCACTGACAGTGTAAACACGCTCAAATACAAAGCTCCAGTTATGGGTGCATTTGGCTTTCCTGTTCACCCTGCAGCAACATTCAGTGCCTCAGGAACTGAAATCATGGGTCTGGAGGAGCTGTGAGGTGTCTTCAGCTCTTACTTTGGCTCATGTGAAAAAAATATACACATCTGTACACCCCCTTCCTACCAAGAATATGTTCCTGAAAAGCATGAATGTTAGCTATGCAATGGATAGTGAAGCAGTTTTCCCCATCAGAACTAATGAGCAGATCACTGTTTGAAATGATTGTGGTTGTTTTGTCTGAGAGACTGGGTGCCCAGGAATGATCCTCTTTTTTCTGTCCTTCACGCTTGATTGATTTGACTGATCTTGATTAACCTGAGGAAGATGATGCTGAACATGAAGTTCAGAAAGAGGCATTGAAAATGCTCACAGTAAGAGATATGTGCTGGGTGGTGTTCATCCTCATGGATAAAGCAGCCAATGAGCAGACTTCTCTGGAAAGCCTCTGTCACTTCCAGGTGATGATCCAGACAATCCTGCTCCTGTCTCTTCATCCCCTACATCATTTTACACTGTTCTTGTGTATGCAAGCTGTATTGATTAATTCCCCAAGACATCCTCCTCGGTTTCATTAATTCTGAAGAGAAAAATTGCTTCACTCTCCAATGAACTCAGTCACTTCACCAGGAAGGCTGAATACTTCATATAAAATTTCTGAGAGCATTCTTCCTGCTGCTTTTCAATAGTCATATCTTCCTTCTCCTCTACCTCCTCCTCAGATGAATTAAGGGTCAATCAAGGTGAAGGATGGACAATGCAGGTTTGGTTGAAGGATGGTTGATGGGTGGAGCAAGGTCTTAAACAAGCAGTGGTGGATCTCCAAAATGATGGATAGAGATGTGACAGACAAAGGGGTGCTGCTCAGTTGCTCGAGGAGAGCTGGGTGCATGCATATCCCTAACTTAAATTGAATGTGCTGTTAAGTTTAGGCCCAGGTCCTTCTTCATGCTCATGGTTTCTGAACAGGGGTGTATCTCTGTTTTCTGCACAGGTAGTTTCCTTCTCCCTCCACTGATCACACAGAACAACTCCACTACATGTCTTTTGTTTCCACCATTTGTTTCTCTGGGTGGCTTGTTTTGGTTTGAGCCAGGGTGAAGCTCTTTGCTGATTTTTTTCTTTCTTTCAGTGAACTTTTTAGCAGCGCCAGTGGACTGATAATAACCAAGGTCACTTCTGACTGTCTGCAACCTCCCCCCCTATGGGGGAGCAGATTAGACCGAAGGCAGAATCAGCAAATCAGAATATTCCCTTCTCATAATATTTTCTCTATTTGGCTTTCAGTATAGGTTAAGACATCACAGAAGTCAAGCCTTTCTTTTTCCTTTTCCACTCACTTGTCTGCTTACTGACACTTCTATCACCCTCTCTTTGCCTCTCTCTCTTTTCTTTTCCATTTTTCTTCCCAGCCGACACCCGAGGGCCCCGTCCATGCGCCCGGACACTCCCCCCTTCAGCTGGAGTCACCAGGGAGAAGAGTTGCTGGGAGAGTCGCTGGGGGAGGAGGGAGGGGATCGGGTGTTGCACATCCCTTTGCAAATATATATATATATATTCCCTTATCACTAATAATTAAAATCAATCTGTTTCACTTTTCAACCCAGAAAACCTCTCTTTATCATTTTTCTCCCTCTTTCCCGACCTTAGGGGAGGAGGGGGAGGGGTGAATCGAGAGTGTTATTGTTGTTGGTTCGACTGCCAACTCGGTGCCAAACCGTGACAGTGGCTGGAGAGGTAAGGTGGCTGGTGTGCAATGTTACCTTAAGCAAGTGCTGTTGCACCCCCCAGTCTGCATCCCCTTCTGCTGCTTCTGTTCCTTCATTTGTAGAGGTGCAACCGCTGGTTATGTCGCACAGAGATTGTTTCTCTAAAACCATTCTCCTGAAATTTTAAAAATTGCATCTCAGTTCCCTAAGCCAGCCTGCAGTGTGGGCTGTGGGTTTTAACACCCACACTGTGGTTTCACAACTGATGTGAGGTGGAGCAGGGGCTCCCATTACCCATCCTTCCTTCCGCCCACTCCTTCCTGCCCCCTTCCTTGTGCAGGCCTCTAGCTGTGTGTGCAGGCAGGAAGGGGAGCTGGCCTGGCCATTGAGGAAGGAAGGTTTTCTGGGCAGCCAGCTACCCTTCAGCAAGCAGAGCTGCATGATACAGCAGAGCGAATCTGAACTGCTCTGCCAAAAGCTGAAGTCCTTTTCCTCCATGTATTTCTTTCCTCTTTTCCCATTCCTGCTTTCCCCATCCCATGAACCAGTTCTGCCTCTCACTTAGCCCCTCCATGGGGCAGTTCAATTTATTGACCTGGCAGAAAACAAACCCCCACAAAAGAGGCAGCCCTCGGCCCACACAGCTGCTGGCTCTGAGAGTCATGCCTCCTGACTCTGTCCCCAGAGGTATGCCACAGCCCTTATGCTGGTGCAGCTTAACAGGCTAACTCAGGAGAAGGCAAATCACTTGGTCTTTGTTGTTGTGTTAGTTTTGTGCAATGCTAGCATGGCTCAGAGCAGCTCCAACAAATGCTGGAGCTCCAACAAGGAGAGCAGTACCAGGGTCCTCCTGTGCAGTGATGGCTGGAGCAGTTTGGCAGGGTTAGTGAAATGAAGAGTCCCCAGCATGAGTTTGACAAGCAGTGGGGCTGTGCCAAGCAAGGGAGCAGGCTGGTGGCTGGGGTGGGACGTGTGGGGAAAGGACTGGAGAATCAGACCTCCCCACTCCACCTACAGTCATCAAGGTGCAAGTTGGGCCCAGTGTCTCACTCACCTGATGGCAGCAGCCCAAACTCCGCAGGAAGACAGCAACCTGCACTCAAGGTTTAACGTTGGAGCTTCTTGTTTTCCTGCTCTAAGCTCTACCAGTCTCTAAATCCCACCTCCTGGCTGAAGAGCTGGAGGGACGTGGTTCACCTGGGATGTGACCATCCTGTTGTCTTAGACACTGCTGTTTGAATGGGAATTGTCTGGATCTAAGGTCCCTCTGTTTTCTGTGGCTCAAAAGGCACTAGATGCAGGCCTGCAAACAGACTTCTGGCTACATATATGCAGTTGCGCATATGTATGCATATGTGTATGCAACTGCATAAATCCATTAAAATGCATAAAATACAGAGTCAAACTGCTCAGATTATCACAATAGTTGAGTTTCCCTCAACTGTAATGTTTTCTCAATACAAGCTGAAAAAAATAATTAAAGAACTGTATATCTGTTACTTAAATTATGCAATCCTTAGGCAAGATGATTAGAAATTATTCACACAAAAAGTCCCCTTCATCCAAGAAAATGTGCTCAATTATATTATTCAGATAGGAAGTCGATGTGTTGAGCAAGCTGCCATTTTTATCTGACCACAATTACTCTTCTTCATGGTTGGGATTCTTCAGGTCTCATGGGACAGATTTCTTCCATGGTGTCATTTGCAAGAGCTCACATCAAACTGCTTTATCATCTGTCTACAGTGTTTCACTGCTGTTATCAAGCAGTAACACAGCTCAGAGAGGCAACTGTTGTGGTCCCAGAAGAGTCTGAATTTATGGCTTAAAATAATCCAAGCCATTTGAAAAGAGTATTTGAAGTCATCCTCACCCCTTGGCTGCAGTCTAGTAAAAGATGGTTGGTTTATTGCTGTTTGTGTGCTTAATACAATATGTTTTTCAGGATTTTCAGTCACTAGTCATTTGAGTGTACAAGGTCGTCCTCATAATTTGAATGAAAGAGCAATTGACTTCATAGATTAAGTTGATATTTTTCTGTCAAGACTCTTTGCTCTACATGATAGATTTGCCCTGACTACAGCCTTTTATTTCTCATTAAATTAGCTAGCCAATGTTCACAGATGAGAGAATCAATTGGTTTACCTGTAATTTATATAGAGTTCCAGTACATCTTTACAGCACAGGACATTTGGGGGGATGTGACAAGCCAGCCTTTCTCCTGATGAAAAGAGCAGCAGTCACAGCTAAAGCCAGCTCCTCAGTGTTTACCAAGACACAAGAGTTGTCCCACTTAAATTACACTGATAACCATTTAAGTGACACTGTCACCTGTTGTGTTGATGCAATACAAAAGAGGTTATGTTGTTACAGCTATTCCAGACTAGAAGATACCCAAGTCAGTATCAGACAGCTTCATGCTGGGACAAGTATGTCACTGCCTGAGTTTTAGCTGGTGTAACTGAAGTTTAAGATGGTGCTTAAATAAAAATAGATTATAGGACTACATTAATTAAAAACTAAAAAAGCCAACAACAAAAAAAACCCAAACCTCAAACAAAAACAAAAAGCAACAAACAATCAAACAAACAAACCCCCAAAATCCAACAAAAACAAACAGCAATAAAATCATACTTTCAGCTGCAATCACTTTGCTGGTAAATAAGCCCTTGCTTATTTCTGCAGAGAAATAAGCCTCATGCAGCCTTTTGGCATCACCAGCTCTGTACTTACTGCTAAGTAAGCAGAGCCAGGAACAGCTCTCTGATCCCAAGGCCAAGTGACACAGACTGGAGGTATCCATGCTGCATAGTGCTTGATCCTGGTCTCCCATCTGGTGCCCCTGGGGCCCTAAGACTATTGATATTAATGTGTAGATGTTTCCCTTCCTTTTTTTTTTCTTTTTTTTTTTTTTTTTTTTTTTTTTTTTGTCACTTATTTTGTCTCAACTAATGTAGTAGCTGTGCTGCAGCCCACAAGAATGGTGTTTTAGTGCATGAATACAGGGTTTCCATTGCATGATTTGGTATGGGGCAGGAGGGAAGTTTGTGGCTGCAAAGCCTCCTCAGGTGGAACTGAAGACAGTGTAAGGAGAAGGAACTGGGAAGCAGTGCCGTCCTGTCTCTGCTGCTTGCTGGGAAGGATCCCTCCTGCATGCCACCCCCAACCTGTGCCCAGGCACTGCACGCTAGCAATTCAGTGTGGATAACCAATCCAGCTTGGTCCCTGGTCCCACCATCTCCCTCAGTGCAAACAGTCACTGAGATGTCCTGGTGCGTGTTCACACACAAGGGATGGAGCCTGGAGGATGGACAGCAAAAGGTGCCTCTGCTGTGTCAACTGTCCAGGCCCTTATGGCAGGGAGGGAGAACTTGGGGGTCTTGCTGGGTCAGCCATCAACCATGGCCGTGACATGTGGTTGCTCCATCCCCCAGTTCCATTAGGGCCATATCCAGTCCTGCATGCTCAGAGGCAGGCTGTCCCTGCTCTGGGCCATTCCTTCTATCTCCAGGTCTATGTGTAAGGCTATTCTGCCACCTCTCTGTAGCTGCAGGAGCTTGTTCCTAAACACATCAACAAAGTGGTTTCGGCTTGAAGATGTGCTTGAAACTGAGCTTGAAACCACTCTGCCTACATTTATAAATCTTTCTACTACTGTCTCTGGTTTATTTGCCAATTCTGAGTCAAACGGTGACAACTTCATCACCTTCTTTTACTCTTTTAGTGTAAAAAACAATACGTTGTTATCCCTTCTGAAAACTGGAGTCACATAGCAAATCTTTAATTGTACATTTATATAGGCTACAAATCTCTCTCCCAAATATTGGAGAAAAACAAGTTTATGTGAATTATCTACAGTAGATAATTTAACTTCTGCACAGCATCTAAAAATAAAGTGGAACCCACATTTGACAGCTAAGTAGCTTTTAATTAGGTGTGATAA
Organism: Hemiprocne comata; assembly: GCA_020745705.1. Classification (NCBI taxonomy): domain Eukaryota; kingdom Metazoa; phylum Chordata; class Aves; order Apodiformes; family Apodidae; genus Hemiprocne; species Hemiprocne comata. The sequence goes on along the minus strand of CM036586.1, from coordinate 195,041,899 downwards.
TAGCATGGATTATCTTTCAGAGTGCAGTAGCTCCATGATCAGTAGTCAAGTGCTGGGAGTGATAATTGTTTACAAAAATGTTCTATTGAAGGAAGAAACTCAATGCCAACATCTATTAGGTTTTGTTTGTTTGTTTGTTTTTTTCATGTAATACATTTTGGCAGTCCAATTAATATTTTGACTGAATTTGGGCTTTCTCAGTTATTGTCCACGTTTTAATACAGCCAGTGGGTCCTTGCAAGTACTAATATAAAAAGAGGGCAGTGAAAGCCTGCCTCCTCTGTAAGTCCCTATCATCAACACTTGCACAGTGATGCCTTTGGACATGACAAATGGCACTGCTACTTTCTGAAAAATAATGGCTAAGGTGCTGGATGGTTTCCTTCACATCCTCAGCCCTCCCTTCCTCTTATTTTGACAGTAGCTAAGCTCATGGAGCTTATTCTGAATTGTCAACAGAGGTGTGGCCACATCTCCTTTGCTGCCTACGCTGTTGGGGACTGGAAAGCTCTGGCAGAGCTGGCGGGGGGGGTTTCATGCCTTAAACCATCACAGTTAAACCTGCCAGTGCCTGTCTCTTTAGGGTCCTCCTTAGTGCCAGCCAAAGGGATGCTCTCAGCGGCTGTACCAGCAATGATGCTTTATCTTCATTGTCTTTGTAACTCAAGCATAGCATTTAGTCCAGCATGGTGGGGCTGGGGGTGGGGAACACAGCTTTTTTTCATCAGGGAAGACAAACCTTAAAGGAAGGTCTCCTAAGGATAAGAGACTCACTTATAGTGCCACAGGAATGGTACTTGGCACTTCAAACTGCAGAGAGATGCGAGCACAGTGTGTTTGAGCACAGTCAGAAATAAGGAAGTTACTGTGTTGTTGGGAAATAAGGATGTATCCTAAGATAGTGACTGTCCTGCCATGTGAGGCTGTAACATCAGCCTGATCAGATAGGCACTAGGTAAGGGAAGTGTATCCGGAATGTTATACTGGATTCCAGCTGCCAAAGGGCCAGGCTAGAGCTGGGATGCAGACCGTGGACATTTCTGCCCAGCTCTCACTGGGAGGGCTCCCAGACACTTGCTGTGTCGTACCTCTGTGTGTAGGTCCTGGGCTCCTGGCTCTTCTCCTGGTGCCCTCAGATATTGTTGTGAGGGCTCCCAGGCAGGAGGATGCTGTGTAGCATCTGGCCAGCCTTGAGAACTGGGAACCCCTTCACCGCCCCCCTTCATGCCTTTGCCCAGAGGACTTCATAAAAATTAATTGAGTTGCCCAGCATTAGACACAGATCATAAAACTCCCATCTGATCTCGTGCCTGCTGCTGATTTTAGCAGCTGATTGAAACAATGAGAGCTGGCTCATTGGGAATGTGACACTACTGACAGAGATAGCTATAACCCTGCCTGTACGTGTGGATAAGGCTTCAAATGTACAGCAAAGAGCCTCCACTGGTAACATAACGCTTGCTTTCCTAATGGGAGTAAAACCCCCAGGAAAGAGTTTAAACATAGCAAAAGTGATGGAGATTATTACGATTTGAATTACAAGTTTTGATGAAAAGCAACTTCGTATGTCTGCTTATTTATTTATTAATTTTCTTGTTCATTTTAAAGTGAAATAGAAATGAACTCACAGTGAGGGAAAACTGGAGAGTGGCCAGTCAAGGAATGAAAAGCCATGCCACAAGCAAGTCCCATTTCTGATGTCATTCGAGGCACCATTATGCCTTCCCTGGCAGATGCTGACCCGTACTTATATTCCCGGGAAATTCCCCATTCAATAATCCACTCTAAACCACCTATTTGCTAACCGGGTGTTGATTTGCCCACGCAATCACAGCAATTACCAGGAAAAACGGTCAGAGACAGAAGCGTCCCACACACGCAATCACGGGAACTTTCCGTGTTATCTATATCGCCACCTCTGTCGTGATGCCTGTGTCTTCCATGGCAGGTCCCTCTGGGGCCGTGGGGCTCTGGGTGCCCGGCGGTCGGTGCCAAGGGGGCGGTGGCGGCGGCGCAGGGCGAGGTTCGGTCCGGCAGGGGGCGCTGCGGCCCGGCTCGGTGCGGCGGCGGCGGCACCGGCGGGCGCGGGCGGCGGCGGGTGCTGCTGAGCGGCTGCGCCCCGCCCGTATATAAACACGGCCCGCGGCCCGTTGCCACCCCGGCCTGCCGGCGGGAGGAGGCACCGGTGCAGAGGCAGGTGAGCGCCGCGCATCCCCGCAGCCCGCGCATACCTTATCTCAGCGCGGGCAGCGAGGGCTCCGCTTCCCGCTGTGGGGGTGTGCGTGCCCGTGCCCCCTCCCTGCCCCTCCTCGCCCCCGCTGCCCCTCGGGGCTGAGGGTGTCCCGGGGGCCGCGCTCCTCTTCCCCCGTCCGGCTGGTGCGCGCAACCCTCTGAGTCCCGGCTGCCCCGCCGGAGCGGCTTGGACGGGGGACGGGACGTGGACAAAAAGCGCTCTGAGGTGGGGAAACGCGGATGCCGGGACGCGGCCGGTCCATAGGTTGCTCCTCTCCGCTGCCTGGGGTGAAGCCACACGTTTGCGTGTCGAGATAGCGAAGCGAGTCCAGGTTAAGATGGATAATATCTGTTACCAAATCTATTCAGCCAGAAGTTTTGAGGATGCTAACAAATGGGCTGGCTCAAGAGGGCATTGCTCTCTGTGCAGCATCGGGGCAAAGCACCGAATTGCCTCTTCTATGCCAACAGCGTGTTAGCAGCATGACCGCTCAGCGCTGGGCGACTGGCGAGTTCAGGGCAAGTGCCGAGTTACGGCAACCCACCGACTCACGGTGCTAGAGCGGCGGTTGCTCTCTCACCCTTCTGTGGAGTCAAGCGGCTTCTCGTTATTTTTCTTAAGAACGGCGAAAGAGAAAGCAGCTCCTGTAAATTACAAGCTGGTGTTTTGGTGGGAAGGGAGAGGTAACAAATCCGTGGAAGACAGGGCAGCAGGTCCATGCCTCCCTACTCAGATAAAAAGTCTGTGCTTGAAGAATGTAGTTCATCTAGGTCGGTTGTTTCCAACTCTGTTCAGGTGAGTCTGGGTACCTTTTCCTTCTCCTCGCTTCATCTCCCTTGCTATCTTTGCCTCTGCTTCTTTCTCCCTGGTCCCTGTCACTGCTTCCCGAAGGTGACAGCAGTGCTGAGGGGTTTGTGCACTCTGCCTCAGCCTTGGCACCAGATTGTGCTCCCTACAGACACCACTGTTGGGCTGTCAGTGGTTCCTGATCACTCTCAGCATGAAAAGAGCAAGCCAGTGGAAGCCTTGACATTTATCATTGCATTAAAAACTGCAAAGCTAAAAAAATTAATAAATATTTCTCAGTGGCTCAAGCACTAGAAATATTTACTGATATTAAGGTATTGATAGTAAAATAATTAAATGTCAAGTGTTAGCACATAGGTTAACTTTGCAATGGATGACTGCATTAAGGAGGCACTTGGCAGCAATTGAGATGGACAGAAAATAATGCATAAAAACCTTGTTTTGATCCATATGATTTCATACAGGAATTGTTTTATGCTCTTTATATTCAGTGTAGTGTTTGTGGGTTTTATTGCTTCTCATCCTCAGTTTCAAGCAGGGATATGGGCTTTTCTGTATCTCCTGCTGCATAAACCCTCTATGAGTCTGGCCTCTTCCAATGCAATTAAATATACCCAGCTAGTTGTCTCCTATCTCTGCAATCTGTTGGGGAGAGCAGTACAGCCTGTGCTACTGAGCTACATGTATGCCAATGAGGTTTAACTTCTCATTCTGCTTTATTTTTCATCACCTTAATTTCTGCAGAAAAAAGTCCTATCTTGATGTACAAATGGGGGGTTCTGTAGGTGATCCTTTGAACAATGCATTGTGAGTGTGGGAAATGCTACTTGACAAGAGGAGGGCTTGAGAAAATCTTTGCAAGGCTGTGTACATGTGGTTCGTTGGAAGTAGCTTTCGATATGGTACCATGTCTTTCCTTATGTTTATTTCTTTAAGGTCAGAGGTAGATGTTTGGCTACTGATCCTACTGGCCTACTGGCTACTACAAATGACAGGTGTAGGTTGGGGTCAGACAGGTAGTTTTTAACTTGTTTTCAGCAAAGCTAGTTCTATCATTTAGTTTTCTAGGGTGTTGTCTATTGTGTTGGTGACAGTGACTGTAATAAACAATAAAGTAGCTTAAAACTACTGGCCTAAATTTCTGGAGTGTGTAATTTAAGGTACAGTAAGCAATGCTAGATGTTTAGGAAGACAGTGGGGAGAGGAGAGCTAGCAGCACATCTACTGCAGAAGTGCAGCTTTTCACATCTGTAAAACACAACAGCACATCAGAGGCTGTGCATGAAATTCAATAGCCAGCAAGAAATAGTCCTCCCTCATAAGTTAGGAAAAAAAGACTTTCAGCTGCCTGTGTACATTCTCTATCCTAAGTTCCTGGAGGAAGCACTAGAATTCAGCATAGGACAGAGAATTGCAGCCAGATTTGTGAGCTCCAGCAAAATGTGCTTTCTCTGTAGAGTCATACAATGGTAGACAAAGTGAAGCACAATATGGTAGAGACTGGTACACAGTGGTCAGGTTAATATTTGATTGAACACTCTGGGGGAGAAAATATCTAGGCATAATCATGCATATCTCAGTAAAGATATTTGCCAGAATGCCAGCAACGAGCAGTGCAAGAAGATCCCTTCCCTTCCACCCCCTGGCTGGATGATGAAGTTTGCTAAAAAGACAACTAAGGCACAGGTGATTTAGCAAATGCTTTTCCTACACAAGTATTGCATTTTATCTTAAGTTATTTATAATTATAAAAGTATTTATAAATATTTATTATAAATACTGGCCTTGTTTCAATGCAACTTTTACTGCAGTTTTGTTAAGGAAGTCCTAAGTAGCTGAAAGTGGGGAAAAAAAAGTAGCAAAGAGGAGCAGAACTTCTGCGCATGATGGTTTGTTTTGTACCTGAACTTTCTATTGCAAACTCAAGCCTGTTGAAACAGTCTTTCTTCAGGAAAATAATTCTGATAGCTAGATTTTTGTATAATATATGCTGTCACTATCCTAATATAAATAAATACCATCCTCAAGAGCCTAGGAACACTGCCACTTTCTGTTGCTGGGTACACATTTAATGCTTTGCTTTCTGAAAACCTTATGTTTTTTTTATTCTGTCCATTGCCATTACATGGTATCATCTTGCTATTCTCAGTCTTCCAGTGGAGAACTGGGAAGAGCGTAAGATGCAATGCTTCACCCAAGGTCACCAAAAAGATCTCCAGAGTACAGCCAAATGCTGTAACCATCTGAGTGTCCCTGCCATTGGTTTACTGAGAAAGACCTATTTAGTGATGGTTTGTAGAGTGAGAGGCAAGAGAGGAAGTGATTAACTGGTCTAAATTGCCATAACTTCACAACCAAGTGATGTATACCTGTTAAAGCTCTGTCCCGTGTTACTTATGTTACAGAAACCGGTTAGTGTTTTGCAGCCAAAAGGCATATCTGTAAAACATTAGAAACATTTGAAAAACAGGCCTTCAGTACAAGACAGGGCTGTCTGGAAGCCTTTATTTAAACAGTCACCTTTGTGATTTCTTTAAAGAATTCTATTTTCTTTTTCAATTAAGTGGCTACAAAGCTGGCAGTCAGGCAGACAAATTCAAGGCTCCTGAGAGAGTGCATCTGCATGTTTCTAGGTGAGAACTGTTTTCTGCTCAAGAAGTTATTGTTGCTTTTGTGGCACAGTGTGGCACAGCACATAGGGCTCTGCAGGAAGTGGGACCAGTGGTGCACTGGCTGGGAGGTAAGGATGTCCGAGTTATGTTCCTGTATCATTGTAGCAAATTTGTTTAAGACACTGCCTTAGCTTCCTTTCTAAAACCTGGGAGGTTTATGTGGGCTCACTCTTACAGGGTGTTTGGGAACTGTGGATGGAGAAGTCCATTTTGTTCCAGCAGAGGCATCCTAATCAAAAGTCTCTGCAAATGACTTAATCCTCAGCAGCATCTGGTGTAGCAGCAGTTCCTGGCCTTTTGCTATTAGTGACACCTCTTGCAGATCAGTGATTTTATGCAATCCTCAAAACTAGCAAAAGCATCAGCTGAAAATTCCTTGGATTCCCCTCATAGCCTGCAATCATGAGTCTTAATTTAGATGATGCTGTAATACAGGTTGCTGCTCCTTATATGAGCCTGAGGGCTATTCTGCCCACAGATAAAACTTATTTGAATCAGCTGTTGCATGGGATGCAAAGCTGGAAGAAAGTTTCACTTCACAGAAGCAATCACTGAACACTTAATAGGAGAATGGCTTTCCTTTGAAATCATAGTTAAAAAATAAAACATGCATCTAAAACACATGCTGGGCTAATTAATTTATCTTTTAACTTATAACTTTTGAATTTTAACTATTTGGTAGGTTATCCTAAATTAGTTGACTTCTGTGTTTATTATCCCCACAGGGTGCTCTAAGTTATGGCAAAATGCTAAGGCTGCCAAGGAGCCAGTCTGGCAGGCGAGGATAGCTGGAACAGAGATGCTCCAAGAGTGCTTTCCTGCTCTGGTGTGTATTGTCTCTGCCAAGTTTTGCATGAGGCATGTGGAACAGCAACCCTTTAAGCCACTTGAGATTTTTTCAGCCCCAGGCAGTCCTCATCGTAATTCTGAACTTTATACTGCCAGAAAAATTCAAAGGGACCAGATGACTCCCAAATAATGTATTTCTGCACTACATGATACATTAGTGTTACTGAACAAGAATTAGATTGTGATGAGGGAGAATAAAGCTTTGTATTAGGCATTTCCAAGCTCGATGTAATTTCTTCATGACAGAATGCTGGGAGGAATCATGATGTGCTATGCACAGGAAAGCTGGCAAGATGCTGGGCACACGTAAGACATTCAGAAGTAAATTGTACTTGAGTGTGCTTGATAGAGCTGTGCTCTCAGAATGAATGCATTCCTTCTGCTCTACCAGACCATCAGGATCTGAGGTTCTTCTCTTGCTGTTATGATGAAAATTTGTTTAGCTGTTGATGCAATATATATAAAATATACTAGTGAGGCTTTAAAATGGGAACAATAGTAAAACAATCTCTGGGAGCAATCTTGGTGAAATCAAACGTGCAAGACTAGAAGCATGGAGATCAGGAGCGAGTGCTTAGGACAGGATTGCTGTATCATGGGCACAATCTGGATACATTATTTGGGGTTTAATGCTAAGACAAGTATTCATCATGATCACTCAAACTGGGCTATTTCTTCAAAGTGTTAAAAGGTTTAAAGGCTAGGAGAACAGATAGGGGATCAGAGATCTGGAAGAAAAAAGTGCTTTTCCCTCCTTTTTAGTTCTTAAACTAAGAAAATGTTAAAAGGGCGTTTTAAAAGACTGGAAAACTTTCTTAAACATAGAGTGTAAGCTGGTAAGAAGTAAGTTTCTAAACCAGAACCAGACTGGGCAAAGTGCTAATCTTGATATGACAGCAGCTGGATCAAATTACTGACTAGGGCTTCCTGAAACATCTGCATCAACCCATCCTTGATACTGCTGGCATGTGGTTTACAACTGGGTCAAACAATGGATTTTGTTGTTAATATGCATATTTACTTGAATAACATGATGTGGATATGTAGATACATAATGTAAAAATGTGTGCATTACCATCAGAATTATTTAAGAAGACAAGGTACTCTGGAGACTCTGCCAGATGGACTTGCATTTTTCATTGATGAAAGCCCAAGTGTCAGAGAAGCTCACAGGCACCATCCAGCCCACACAGCAAAGTTCAGGGCCAGCTCCACAGCCTTTATTCTTGTGAGTAATCCTTTAACATCAGCAGAGCCAGCAAGATACTGATGCTAGAGAAATGAAAGCCCTCAGGCTCAGTTCAGAAGATACAAACTTTGCCCTCCACTGAGGACCTGGTAGAAGGTGAACAAAGGTTGCTTTACTTCGTTCTCCTGGATCTTGAGGCCTTGGGCAAAGTGAGAGCTGAGTCACTGTCCCTATAAGCTACAGCAGCTTTAAAGTTAAACTGATTAGAGTGGAAAACATAATACTGAGTCTGACAGACCCACAATGTTAATTTTTAGCTGCTCAGCGCTTAAAAAAAAAAAATCAAATAATGGAAAAGCTGTCCTGTTTGATTGTTCCTATTACATAACAGCAATGTCTTTGGGATTTGAGAAGAGCCACGGGCAACATGTTCCTTATGTAACAAATCCAAGTTGCTCTAATCCCTGCTGCGATGCTGCTGACCCTGGGCAGCCAGGAATAGCCCTGGAGTGGTGCTGAGCTCCTTGGACTCTCTGCTGGGGCTGCAGGGTAGCCATGGGGCAGAGGTCCTTTGCTATGAGGGTTTTCTGCTAGCTGTGCTTGCTGGATTTGCAGTCTTTTTCTACTAATGTAGTGAAAATAGGGGCTGAAGCAGAAATCTTGCCCTTAAAAAGTCCTGTTTTTCTTATGGGCAGAGCTGATCTTCCCCACTTCCTTTTTTTTTTTGAAACACGAGCCTTTACCCCCATTTCCAGCAGGTAACAGGTCATCTTATGACCTTGGTATCTTTGCTCTTGTGCTTATTAAAAAGAAAAGGCCTAAAGGCCAGGTGATACCCTTGGAGCAGGTCCTCCTGAGCCTTTTGGGACAGTGCTGTGGCCTGATGCCTGGCAGGTGTGTCAGGCTTGCCAGGGCAGGTTCTTTGGGGGAAAAGCTGCAGCCAGGTACCATCCTGAATTCAGGGCTCTACTGTGTCCCCTTAACTTCAGTTGAGTGTTGGGGCCTTATTCCTGCCCTGTGATTTCACATGCTGGGTGTGGAGGTGGTGGGTCAACATGGGGGCACATGGAGCAGAATGGAGGCTGCTGGGGAAGTCAAATGCATGTGCTTGGGGCTTGGTGTCTATGCAGAGAGGGTCTGACCCTGTGCTCAAGCCTGTCATGTTGAGGGGTTGGTTGTCTTGATTAAAGTGGGTAAAACAGTGTGGAAGAGTATTTAAACCCTTAGCCCTGCCCACAGAGTCCAGTCTCACTGGCTGCAGGTCCTGCCCTGCCTTCTCCATGGGAGAGCACTGCTCTGATTGCCTTGGCTACCTCCAGTGCAATTAGGAGCACTTGAAGAATGCTAACATAAAAAAGAAAGCAATGTTGTGAGATTGTTTGGAGGGGAAGAATTGAGGGAGCTGTGCACAAAGAGACCTATCTAATTAAAACCATGGGGGAATGGAGATGGTGCCTAATGAGGCTGAACATACAACTTAATTTAACTGAGTTATTTGAAAAGAAGCAACCTGCTTGCTGGGGAATGGAAGGTGGGGGAAACAGTAGAGCATACCTGGTATTTCTTATTAAAATATAAATTTGATTGGAATTAGTGCGTGTTCTTCTGCGAGTTACTTTGGATTTGGGATTTTACCACATGTGAAATTTATCAAACCGTGGCTATCAATTGCATGTGACTAAACATTTTAAAAGATTATTGGATTAGATATCTTACCTAAAATCCCATTTATATCTTCCATCTTCTAGTATCTTCTAAGCTTCTTATCTTCTGATCTTTACCACAGGTAAAAATGGAGTGTCATATGACTTCCCCCTTTTCCCTCAGCTCTCCTTTCCTCTTGTTCTTCTGACTCTGCCTTTTCCTCTGTCAGGTCTCATCTGATCTCCACCTGCTCTGCTTGTCCCACAGTTACATCTCTCTTCTTTGTCTTCCTTACACTCATATGTCAACTCTTCACTCTATCTCCTGCCCCCCTTCTCATCATAATACAAATACACATCACTGACATAAGAATAAAAAAACCCCAACCAACAACAAAAAAAAACCCAAACAAAACCAGCAACAACAAAACCACAAAACGACAAAAGACCCCACAATTTTTTTTCTAGGTTTTTTTGTCATCTGTTTACAGTCCTGATTGAGAGATCTTTTTGTTTCACCATTTATTCTTGGCAGTTTGACTTTGACACCCTTTGCCACTGGTAAAACTACATCTCATTACCTCTTATCAACTCATGACTGGCTTTATTTCCTCCCCTGCCTTGATCTGTTCTCTGTTCTCTGATTAATAATGTTTATTTCTGTGACTTCAGTCTTTTGCCTTCTGAAAGAAGCTCCTTCTGTGTATTTTCTGGATGATCTTCCTCACCCTTTCTTGTTTCTCCTCTTTCCTTCCATACTTTTTCTGGGTGATCTCATCACAAGCAAATTCAGCTAAATCTCCTGAATAGCAATATTATGACTCTTATCCCATTAAAATGTGGCATGGGGACAAGGCATCAAATAGCACAGAGTCCCATAAAAACAAGGATCTCTGTAAATACGTTAAAACCTGACTAGGTTGTATCTGTGCTTCCTGTTGAGCTTGTGTACCTAAATTTGACTTGGGAGCATTGTCCTACTCTAAAGATACTCCAGAGGAAGAGGAACAGAAAATGTAGAGTTTTTGTTTTGCAAAGTTTTTGTATCCTCTTCCCCTTTTGAGAGTAAGGTGCATTGCTTCATTTCATTCCCAACAAAGACCAGCTTCTGTGAGTTAATGCCAGGAAACTTGGACAGGTTCGTAATCAGAAGAGCAGGATGTTAAATCCAGGGCAGTGTGATTACAAAAGATTTGATGGTGTGTGCCACCACCACCACCACTTCTAGTGAGTCTTTTATTTATTTTTTTAAAGGTTTCCATCCTGGGACTGTCTTCTAGGGCAAGCTATCACTAATGGAAGTAAAATTGTTTTTCCAGCATTCTGGGTAAGTTTGTCTTGTGTATTATTAATGTCCAATTTGATCTTCTATATGTATTTGCTACCAAAGAACTCTTCTGCAAGTTGTCTTTGATTTTTAGTTAGTGCTAATCTATCCAATGAGAAGAAAACTCCCTCTAACAATTGTATAAACAATGGAGATAAAGGGGACTTGGAAGCAGACCATGAGATACTCTTACTGGGGGGAATTACAAAAAAAAATAGACCTTTGCTTCCCTAATGATTTTTATTTTTTGTCTGGTAGGTATTTATTGAAAATATAAATATCTAACCTAATCTAAATTAAATCTGGTTACTTTATCTTCAAATACTGACCTATTATCTTAGTCCTTCATGCTTGGGAAGGCATAACTCTGTAAGCTTGGAGGTGACAGTGACATGGATCCTAGCAAAGATGTGTTGTGGTGGTATGAGGTTGTGTTCAGTCGTGAGCAATAATGCTTGCTGAAGCCTCTGTGAGGTCACCAATGATATTTTTACCTAGAAAAAAAATTTCAGCTTTGCTGGCAAGTTGCAGGACAGTATTTGACACATGAGCATTTGTTGTTTGATTGCCCATCAGCAACAGGCTGACAATGATCCTAAAACCTCAAATGACTCAAGAAAATGGAGATAGCCTCCCTCCAGAGCCTGCACTGTCCTTACTGTATAGGGCACTGTCAAACCCTGAATGGACCAAATAAAACCAGAGCTCTGAGGCTGCTTTTTCTGTGATGACCAGGTCATGATGGGACAGTCTCCTTTTGTGATCTTAGTGTCCTCAGTTTTATAGCAGGCTCACATTTTATTTTCCATGTGCATCAGTAGGGTGTGACAGCCTGCTATGTCCTGCTGGCTGAGCAACCAGGGGGAAGAACAACAACAGCAACTGTACATGTCGCCCAGTATCCCTGAGTATGCATCTCCTGAAGCCAGGTCTGAACCTGTTCCTCTAGTGATAAAACACAGCCTGGCTGGAGAAGTTCTGATGGCAACCTGGCATAAATGTTACTCTTTCTCTTGGGGAGAATTGGACCTGGTCTGACCTGGAGTCAAAGTTCTGGCAAGAACAGCCAGCACCAGGAGAGGGTCAGGACTCCAGGCAAAGCCTGGGGCATGGCTCTAGTATGCAGCACTGGACATGGTGAGGAAGGTCCCAAGGGGTGACATTTCTGTGGCCATCAGACTGGGGGCAGAAAGCAGATGGGAGCAAAGAGAAAGCAAGCCTGGGTCATCGGCAAGGACATTCCCAGCATCCCACTTCTTTGTGTAGGAAATTCTCTACCATGTCTGTCTCCCTCTCCAGTCCAGGCTGCAGGGCTGGCAGGCAGGGCTCTGATAGGGACGGGCAGGGCTCGGAGAGGTGAAGCTGACATCATGGCATGATCCCTGGCTTTCAAGGGGCTCTTTGTTACATGCAGATGGCTTTGGTGACAGTGCTGTGTGGTAGGAGCTGTGTGGTCATAGGAGCTTGGGGAGGAATATCCCATGCCTTCATCCAAGTCAAAAGCTATTTCTCTGGCAGCAGTTATGCTCAGTCACAGATGATGTGGCTTTGGCAGTGAAATGGGTGACTGAATTGGTGAGTCTGTGTCTTCTGGGTGTCATGCACCAAAAAGAATAGGGGAAGTAATTTCTTAGTAGTTTTCTCCAAAAGGTTGTATTAAAACATTTCCTTCCATAAGGTGTGTTGTTTGACTAACATGTCCTCTGCCTTTTGAGATGACATATCAATGATATTCAAAGTAAGGTATGTAAGAAGCAGATTGAAGATTTTGATTACTTATGGCTACAAGGATTGGAAATAAAAGGCCATCCATTAGCTGGAATAAACCTTTGGGAATCTTTAAAATGAATGTGCTCTGTGATGAGTGTTAGAGATGTTCAGCTTCTGAAGGGGACAGTTGTACCAGAAGTAGATGTCAAATAGAGGAAGAAATGTAGGAGGCTACTCTGCAATTTGAATGTTTGCTGCAAACCTGGGAGAATAAATTTTTATGGCCCATTCCAGAGTTATCTGCAAGAATAGCATTTTCAAACCTGTGTTTTGTTTCAAAGATGCAGGAGTAAATTACATTAGTTTGGCAGAGATAATATGACTTTCACCTCTCCTGTACTGATCCTAGAGTGCTGTGTGGGAAGATGAGGGGTATACAAGAGCGTAACCCTGCTTAAGAGAGGTTTGTCTAAAGTTGCAGTGTGTTAACAGTTGTGGTTTTACCTGTTGGGAGGCATTCTGACACACCGTGGAACTACTGTGCTGATAGCATTACTTAAAAGAACCACAGTATTTCATAAGGAAGAGGTCAGAGTGGTCTGCATGGCAGTTTGTGGATGAAGAGTTTGATACTATGCCTCTGTATTTATGCAAACAGCTAGTGAGATGTTTAAAAGAGGGATAGGTTTTTGCTGCTTTCAGCTAAAAATCAGAAATTCAGGGAAGTGACTTGATAATATTTTAACAGTCATCCAGTAATTTAACACTGGATTACAGTTGAAATCCCATAGAAATATTCAAGACACTTTCTAGTGTATCAGATGGATTAAGCATGATTCACTTATTGCATTAAATTTGAGAGGGATTAATAATGTCTGGGTCATTGTTTCCTAGACTTATGAATTTAAGGACCAGAGGGGACCACGTGAATATCTATTCTTGCTGCCTGCTCAGTGCAGGTCAGAGAAATGCAGGATATATTAGCAGTGGTCCCTTAATTTTTCATTATTTAGCATATTTCCCTAAAATACATCAGGGTCTTGATTTAAAGGATTCCAGTAGTAATGAATCGGGCATGTCACAGTTAAATTGTTCCAGTAAATAATGAGCCTTGTTTTTGAGGCAGTTTGTAGCTCTTTTCAGCTTCCAAATGTCGTACCTCATTTTTTTTCCTGCTGAACTGACAAGGAGTCTGTTATCAGAATGCTCCATTTAGTTATTAATTTAGTTAGCCACTTTTGAAATTAATTTACTATGAGCTGTGTTGATGTAGTACGGTGAATCTTTTAATTCAGGATTTTATGTGTAGCATGATTTTAAATCACTGTGTAGTGTGAAATCAAGACTAGAAATATGTCCTGTCAGCACATTACCATTACCAAATGACGATGTAACTGCATACAAATGATCAGATTTACATGACCAGGCCTATTTTTTGTACAGCTGTGTTGATTGGTGTTAATTATACTACTGTCTTTCAATGCCTTATTGATTGTGTCCCATGGTAACCTTTCCCTGCTGTTGCCTACTGCTGATGTCAGTCTAACGGTTCAATAGGTGCTGGGGTTATCCCACTTAACTCTTTTAAACACTGATTTGATATTAACTATTTCCAGTTATCAGGAGCTTTTAGTGTTCCTATATTGGTTAAAAGCAACTATTGAATCAAAACTTACTGGTACATCTGCCCTCTACTCCTGAATGCAGGGTTTCAACTGAGGGGCTATTTAAAGCTCTCTTCAGTTACTGATGGCATGGGAGGTTATGTCATTATCACTGTAAGATGTGAATAGCAACTTGCATCTTTCTGTACACAGAGTAGAAGTAGTTGTGAAATACATTTGTCCTTTCCCTGAATCATTGCATAATTTTTGTCTGGAATGACCAGTTATTGAAGTCGCTGCCTAGCATTGACTTATTCTCGTTTCATTTAGGGAGGACCTCCTGTTGCCATAAACCTCACAATAGCTTTTAATGTGGTGTTGTTTTTTTTCCTTCCATCATTTGCTTGCATTTCTGCAATGTTAATTTGTATTCACTGCTATCAGTGTGGGGTTTGTTTCCCATCTGTTATGTACTTTGGGTTTGTTTTACAGATTTCTCTGCTGCTGCTGTCACTCTCCTTAGCCAGGATTCTTCAACCAAAAAAGCTTCCTTTCATGGCTGTAGCACAGAGATTTTCTTTTTTGTTTTGGCATGTAATAAAGCATCCCTTTGCAGGTCCTTTTTATATTTTTGTGTGTGACTATTTCCCCTTGCTCAGTTTTGCTCATGATTGTTTTTAGGCTAAGATTACACATTGTTTTCCAATTGCAAAAGAAATTAGAGCATTGCCCTTTGCCTGTAGTGATTAACAATTTTCTAGTTAAATGGTTCACCTGTATCCAGTAGGAGTCCAATGTAACATTAACTGGTTGACTTCACTACTTTTTGTATTAAGAAATGAACTAGAACTTGCAGACTTTCTGTAAGTCTTACTAGTAAAGTGCCTCTTCCAGAAAAGATTGTCTGCTAGAATAAAATTCAATGTGACAATATTTTTAATAACTTCAAGGCTATGTGCTCGAGGAGTGCCTCATTCTGTTCCCTTACCTCATTTGATGGGTTTCTAGCAGATCTCAGCCTCTGTCTCAGCTTGTGATTTGCCAATACTTCAGATTCTGCTTTTCTTTTGGCACATGCAGTGTCCATAGCTTTTTCTTCTGCACACCCTGTTTCTCTTCAGTACAGTGCTTTTAGTGTTGATTTTTATAATGTTTTTTTGTTACCTCCTTAATCTTTAATAGAACTGAGCTTCTTTTGGAAAAGGCAATTCTAATATCTACTGAAATTGAGCCCAGTCACTGCAGTTGTAAGCAAGCTTTCAGTGGAACAAATTGTTTGCCCTATTTAAAAAAGCTGTTCAAATATCAGCAGTATGGTTTTAAAGCATTTTTCTACTTTTAGTTCTGCAATACATGTATCGCATTTTTTTTGACAATTCATGTTGACATGGGGAGGCTCTTACTTTTCAGTCAGACCTCTAGGGTTGGCAGTTCCTGGCCCATATGGCCTTTTGCAAGCCCACAGTGGCTGCTCTAGGCTGCTGCACAGACAAGGTGAACTTCATGAGACCGAGTCCATGCTGCAGCTGGCTTTCGGGATGGCTCTGGACAGCACCAGCAGCAGAGGGAAAGGGCAGGAGCTGAAGTCAAAAGTTGATATATTTTCTTAAGTTCTGTGAAAGTCTTAGAAGTATAGTCTTAACAAATGGTTGTTACTCGGATCACTACTAAAAATGACCTGGTCTAAACAGCATGCATGTAGAAATTAAATTCTCACTATTTGAAGCAAGTGAGTTGTCAACGTGCTCTTGTTTTGTCACTAGAACTGACTCACATCTAGCCTTGATGAGGGCTTGTGACAAGCTGTACGGTAAGAAGATGGTTTGCATGGGATGGTCACATCCAGATGTCCAAGACCTGCATCTCCCAGTATTATACTCTACCTAGCACAGAAGTATGTGGGCAGCTGCATATCCTGAGTAGAGAACCTGCAGAATTATGTATTGGATGTATTCAGATAGATTATGGATGTCATACTCAGCCCTGGTGAGGCCACATCTCGAGTACTGTGTTCAGTTTCAGGCCACTCACTATAAGAAAGACATGGAGGTACTGGTGTGTGTCCAAAGAAGGGCAACCAAGCTGGTGAAGGGTCTGGAGAACAAGTCTTACAAGGAGCAGCTGGGTGAACTGGGGTTGTTTAGTCTGGAGAAAAGGAGGCTGATGGCAGACCTTATTGCTCTCTACAGCTACCTGAAAGGAGGTTATAATGAGGTGGGAGTTGGTCTCTTCTCCCAAGTAAGAAGTGATAGGACAAGATGAAATGGGCTCAAGTTGTGCCAGGGGAGGTTTAGAATCATAGAATCATCAAGGCTGGAAAATACCTTCAAGAACACCAAGTCCAACCATGCGCCCTACAACCCCTAACCACTAAACCATCTCCCGAAACACCATGTCTACCCATTTTTTGAATACCTCCAGGGACAATACCTCCACCACCTCCCTGGGAAGCCAGTTCCAATGCCTCAGCAAAAGTTTAGATTGGATATTAGGAAAAATTTCTTCACTGAAAAGGTTGTCAGGCAGTGGAACAGGCTGCTCAGGGTCACCATCCCTGGAGGTATTTGAAAGATGTGTAGATGTGGTGCTTAAGGACATGGTTTAGTGGTGGACTTGACAGTGCTAGGTTAACAGTTGGACTTGATGATCTTAAGGGTCTTTTCCAATGTAAAGGATTCTGTGATTCAATGAGTCTAGGTTACTAGTTTTCCTGTGTAAAACCACACCATTACTGAATTGTTTCTAAGGAGCAGTATCCCAGGTGGAATTGAGTCCATGTAGCAGGAATCAGCTTGTAAATGCTTTGGGACAAGAACAGTGTTTTCTTTCAGTGTTGTGTGGCTTAGAATGAGGGATACTATTCCAAGCATCTTTTCAATACAAAGGATTAGTCAAATAAAATGAAGGATACAAACAAGGGCTAAGAATCTGTCTGCAATGACAGAATAGCAACAACTTCATAAGCTCCTGGTTTAGCCTGCTTAAATAAAGTTACTTGCAAAGAATCTTCTGATATGTTAATTATATTATTCGTACTGTTTTTCTGAATTTCAAAACAAAGTGTGACCTTGATTTCAAAGTAAAAGTGCATGAAAGCATGCTGTGCTTATTTTTCATAATTAATCATGTATAAGCCAATTTTATGGCAAAACAGATAAATGAGATGTCAGAATATTTGTTTGTAAATATGTTGCTTCAAGATGTTGCTGCAATTTTTGTCTTCGCTGTAAAGAAATCCAGTATTTCAGTTTCACTGTAGGCTGAAAGCATAGCATGAAATACACTGCGGTTAAACTCTAAATGCATGTACCATAACTGGAGTATACATTTTGTTTAGTTATTGCAGTGTGTGCTAAAACATTAAAAAAAATTTAAAAAAATCTTCATTTTCCTTTCTATAGTATCCTAGGGGAGTGCTAGTTGTCCCCAGCATCCCTATGAATCACATTTGCGCAGCGCAGCTTGCATGAGACACTAACTGGGT
The DNA here is from genome assembly GCA_020745705.1 of Hemiprocne comata. Lineage (NCBI taxonomy): Eukaryota > Metazoa > Chordata > Aves > Apodiformes > Apodidae > Hemiprocne > Hemiprocne comata. The sequence goes on along the minus strand of CM036586.1, from coordinate 195,024,381 downwards.
AAGAATCAACAGTGTCGGGACTGCAGTGAAACAAGTATCAAAAGGCTCATTTAAAGGTGGCTGCTGCTCAAACCAAGTAATGTCAATAACCTCTTCTCTGAATGTCAGGGGTGTCCTCAGCCTGCCTTGGAGGTTAAAGTCAGTGCTTCTCCAGCAATGACTCAGAAAATGGCCTTTTCCACCCTTCAGAAGAAAAGCTTACACAACTCTGCATCTCCAAAGGAGAGTACACTCATTGACAATGGCCCTTGTTTGGCACTGCAGTTAGGTGTGTGGTGGGCTAGGTTAGGTTTAGGGCCAGTGCAGCCTCACATCCTCACCCAAGGGAGAGGTGAGGGGGCAAAGTATCCCCCGAATGAGGCCACTTCCAGGGTGGGTGGATGGAGACATGGGGCTCCTGACCTGATGCCTATGCAGGCAGGCTATGCCATGTTTTGGCAGCACAAGGGAATGGGGATGCTGTGGGGTGGCCAGCTCAGAGGTGCAGGAGAGGCACTGCCAATGGGGGTGGGGTTGTACATTCAGTGGGGCTTGGCTTCCCACCTGCCCAGGGCTTTGACTGCAGGACCTTCTGCCAGCACAACCAGAAAGCCACACTGAAACTTGGACTTTATGATCTTAAAGGTCTTTTCCAACTAAAACAATTCTATTATTCTAAATGTTTAGAGTCATCTGACTAGTAACAAATATCTGTGAACATCATATATGGTTACTTTTGCATAATAAAGCTAACAGCTGGTGATGTGTGTATTATAAGTGCTTTTTCAATAGGATTGACTGAATTCAACTGTGAAGTGTCACAGGACAGCATTATTTTATAAATCACTTCAGTTGTCTCTCTACCTCTATCTAACAAGGCCTGGCATTCAGTATCTGTTACGTATGCAGTATAATAGGTTTCGGCATTAGGCTGCATTCAGTGCTTAAGCTAGCATTAGTTTGAGTCTTTTAGTCCTTCCTCCTAAGCTGTCAAGTGGTAGAGGATATAGCTTGGATGAGAGAAAACAATTTAAACTTTCTCAGTGAACCAGTTTTGAGGAGTTTTTCTCAAATGCAGAGTTTCACACTGAAGCCATGTGATTAAAAGCCTACGGGGGAATCAAGCATGGGGATGGTTTTAAGGAAGATCAAGGGACTGAATGCAAGTTTTTTCTTCAAATGATAATTAAAGAAACAGCATCCTCATTAGCATAATACACTAAATGATAAAAGAATTGGACAGATGCCTAATCTTGAAATGCTTCTTAATTTACAAGTACACATTTTAAAAAGAGAGCAATTGAGGTCTCTTTCTCACTGCCTGCCTGAATGAAAACTGCTGCTTATATAACTCACTGCCTCCAAGAGGGAAAAAAATAAGTAAAGTTATGTACTCCAGGACACCATCCATGCAATTGTCTGTTACATATACTAGAGCATCCACAGTACTTCAGGTCTGAGACTGGATGCCTACCAGACAAAATTAGACATTTGAGCAGATAGTCTCAACTGGGGCCATATGTGGCTCCAAAGGAGTCCAAAGGTAGCTGTCACAAAAACGAATCCCTCATTTTCTGTTGATTCTTGCCTTTAATTATCTAGAAGGTGACCACTCTTGGGTGGAGTTTCTTAGGATCACAAGTTGAGCCACAGAGTACTTACCTATATTCTGTTCTTGTCCAGTATAAGCTGCAGTGGTGCAATTTTGCTGTAAATACTCTAGTTTGGTTCTTCCACCATCACATGGGTTTTGAACTGAACTAAAATCTCTTGAAGTCTCAGAATTATGTTGCCACCTGTGAATGTGGGGAGGCTCATTAGATCTCATTAGACTGTCTACAATGCTGAGGGAGAGCTGGGTATGTGGCAAGGAGCGACTTACTTGCACTGCTCAGTGCACCCTGCTCTATGCCAAGTGTTGCTCTGCCCTACCCAGCACTCAGCTCGAGTCTGTTCAGGGCCCTGTGCAATGTAATTACTCTGTGTGCATTTTCTTTCCCATTCAAAGCTTGTGAAATATGGTGGGAAATACACTTTTAATAAGGTTAAGTGGATTGAGGAGAACATGAGGTTTTTAAGGAATGAAAATGATTTCTCAATGGGAACTGGCTTTTGATTTATTCCACTTACAGCCCCAATGTAAGGTAGAAGATGACTGCAAATGGGTGTCAGATTTTCTAGCTGAAAGTATCCCTCCTTTTCTCAAATCCTAAAGCTTCTCTTCAGATGGAGAGCTAATAATCACCACTTTGTGAAGGGGCTGTGGCAGCCAGAGAGCTGAGATGTAGGCTGGAGTAGGCAGTCTCTGCCAAAGCAGTATCCTGCTTCTACATATTTTCATAAGTCCCTATTTAATGTTAGATAATAAAAAGTTAGAGAGAGCTCTTCAGAAAGTCAGACGACCTCTCAGCCCTCTGCTAGGTGACTGCTACAGGTAATAGCATTAACTCTGTTGCTGGCTGGGCTTGTGTTTGGCATTAAGATACCTGAGGGACGTGGTTATTGGTGGACTGGACAGTGCTGGGTTAATGGTTGGACTTGATGACCTGACAGGTCTTTTCCAACCAAAATGATTCTATGATTTTGTGACTGTTAAGAAACATACTGGATGATTTAATGCTTTAGAGTAAATACCAAGGCTCCCCAGAAGATGTTACGGCAAGTAACTCATTCAGTTTTCATCATAACTTCTGAAGTATTGTGGAGTCAAAGACCTGCCTGTTTGATTCTTCTATCTTAACACGTTGAGCTGAACCTGATCCCTTTATATCCTGCTAATCTTTCATATATGCTGACCTAGTAACCGTGGAGCTGGAGAGTTCTGATGTATAAAAGGCATCACTATTGATCTTGGTGATATTTGTATTTCTACATAGGGCTTTGAACCTGTGAGAGTTCTAGCGAATGAATAAATTGCATGGTATGTGCTAGGATGTGCATTTTCAAGGAGATGCTGTATCTCATTCAGATGTGTAGTTGCCACAAGTGAGTTACGCACACTAAGACACAGGCATCGTTACTGTTAGCTGGGCTGAGTGCTGGTAGCACTTCAGCTATTTAAAATCCAGCACTGCAGTCCATAGGGCTCTGCAGACTTTCTCAGGGGTTTCTCTGAATGCATCCCTGCTCTCTGCTTGCTGTGCCTGCAGCTGCTGAGCTGGGAATGTAGTATGGGCTGGAAGGTGACCCTTCCTCATCCAGTTTTAGGGCTTGGGGATCCACTGGGGCCCTGTGCTGGCATTGCATCTGGGTTTCTTAATCAGATAAGAAATATGGGGACAGGGCAGCATGGAGGTATGTTGCTCTGCTGGAGTTGGGATGTAGTGGGAGTGCATCCCCAGGCCTGGGGATTCAGCTCTTCCCAAAATAGCTCATTTTCATGTAGTCCGCACTTATGGAGAGCTTGCTATGGCTTGTGCATGCTATAAGTATCAAGTTTGAAATAGTTTTTCTTGCTTGCTGTTTTTTGAGTAGATTTTAATGATATTCATTGCAAACCTACTAAGTTTTCTTGCCAGGTCTCTTGATACTTTATGACTTTTTCCTTTAATGCCTGTTTTGCATGCATGTTTTTTATATACATGTGTATAAGCTTTTTCTAATCCCTACAGACTGAGGGGGAGAAAAAGCTAGAAAAATTAATGTAACTGCTCTCAAAGGCTGAACTAACAATTGACAAATATATGTATTATAATTTATTTTTAATGATGAGGTTTTGGAGGAATGACTCATAACTTTTGAATTATGGAGTTTTTCAATGTTAAATTTGTGCTACTCATCTTTGTTTTAATGATTCTTAAAGGTAAATAAATGTAGGCTTAGTTATTTTTCCTTCTGGAAGTAAGTGGGATTGTAGTCTGGCATTTGTATTTTTCCTAGCATTCAAATAATTCCTGTCAGATCTCATCTGTTTACATTGGAGCTGCAGTTACAGATTTATCTGTGTTCCACTATTGGGATCCATCACTACAGTAGCTAAGAAGTTTCCCAGAAAAAACACTCAGCAATGATCTTCCTTTTGCTAAGGTTTTTTTTTGGTTGGGTTTTTTTGTTGTTTGTTTTTTTTCCCCTTCAATGTTTTCATTTCTATTACATCACTGAATATTGGGATACAACCCTTCATATTAATTTTGAATTTCTGGAAAAGAAAAACTTGCTGAATTTAACTTTATTGTAGGCTTTTGGTCTACCCCAATGTTACTCCTGGTATAAACATTTATCATGTATAAAGATGTCTCTGAAGGAAAGATTATGGCTACCTCTTGCGTAAGTGATTTTAACTCTTAAGAAAGGAAGAGGAGGTCTTCCCTGATATAATAAACCATTAAAAAAACAGGAAATTTTGAGCCTGTCCTCCATTTTCTGATTTTCAAGTGCATTCTTTTTCTGTCTGCCTCTGATGCCGCTTAAGAATTGGTTCCTGTAAATTTCAGGGGTTTATTAATTTAACTTACATTTTAAATGCCGTTTCTATGGAGTCAAAAGTGCGCTGTGCCTGCTAGATCCATTGAAAGTATAAAAGTAAACAGTTGTTCCATTTCTCAAGAGGAGAGAACACCAAGACTATACTCAGAGCCTTTCTTTACAAATAAAAAAAAAAAGACAATATTTCTCCCAAATCCTACTGAAGAATATATTTGTTAGATATTTGCCACTTAGGAATTTTTCTAAACGGAGGAAGGCTGAGTATAGGTGTATGGCTTACTTCAGAATGTATATTTATCTCAGTTTTCACTCATACGGGTAATATAAATATTTCATATACTTAGGGGTCTATGCTACTTCTAGATTAGAACAGAATATACAAAATGATGAACCAGCCACAGTTTCTAAAGAAACCTACATTATTCTATTTTTGCTGTGAATGCATGTTCCACTTGTACTAGATTTCAAAGACTATTTTGCTAAAATTTCCTGGGCAATTGGCTTGGCATCTGCTAATTTAATTCCCACATAGTACTGTAATAGGATATAAATTAGAACTCTGGGGACTACTGATAATGTTCAGTGAAGATGAAACTTTGAAGGATATGAAAGGGATTGCTTTGCTTATGCTTAAGTGGTGACAGGGAGGTGGAAGAAAGTTTGGAGGAGTAGATGAAGGAGCTTGAGCTCTCTTCCCATACCAAACTTGACCGCAAATAGGAAGAATTTCTTTGCACAAAATAACTTTTTCCCTGTATCATGTAAATGAATGAGAATAAACTTGCTGTGATAATGAGAGAAAAAAGGTGTTGACTGCCACCATCTTCTGCACCCCAAAAGTCAGCAACCAGGTTTTTCTTTTGTAAGTCTCTCTCCCAGGCTCCCTCAATTAATTTACTGATTCCCTTGCCCTCTCCTGTAAATTCCTGGCTTGGCTCCGTTACCCTTCTCCTCAGTTATTTTTACTATCAGAAAAATCTTATGGCTCTGTTGGGTTTTTGATTCCCCTCTTTCCTTCACCTGGGCAGGGAAAGACTATGATGAGGGTTAGGAAATGTCATGCTGCCAAAAGGCTTATCTCCTGATTAGAAAAGAACAAGACACAAACTATAGTGGAGCATGTATGGATTCATACTGAGATCATGGAATCATCACAGAATCATAGAATGGTTTGGGTTGGAAAGGACCTTAAAGATCATCTAGTTACAACCCCCCCGCATGGGCAGGGACACCTCCCACTATACCAGGTTACTCAAAGCCCCATCCAACCTGGCCTTGAACACTTCCAGGGAGGGGGCTTCCACAACTTCCCTGGGCAGCCTGTTCCAGTGTCTCACCACCTTCACACTGAAGAATTTCTTCCTAATGTCTAACCTAAATCTCCCCTCTTCCAGATGCCTTGAAAGTAACATTTTGGTTCAGTTTGGAGAGAATTTCAGTGTTGCTCTACTGACCTGAGATCGTGTTAGGTGGTGTCACTGCTGTTGACACTGCAGTTCACAAGAAAAACATTTTATTTGGAGACATGCTGAAGTTTTTGCCTTGCCATAGCTTATAAATCCATCCTCTCCTCTCCATCCCTGGGTTGGGGGGTTTCTTTTTAGTTCCTAAGTGGGACTGACCTGGTTTGAACCACCTTTCACAGTTGCAGTTACCACTGCTAAGTCAACTCTTTCCAAGACTACCTTTTTAATCCTGACCTGCCTGATGTCCTGCCATGCTATTTTGCACCTTAGCCTGTCTCTGGTACCTCTCTGAATGGCTTATCAGTATTCAAGGCATGCAGCTAAAATAGATATTCTAGTCCTTTTCCCTGGTGCAGAGGGCACTGTTGACTACTTGCTGCCCACTCCCACAGCAGGGAGTTACCTGCACATGATCCTACTTCAAGTCCTGTCACTTGTCCTGTACCATCCCTTAGATATTCAGTGCCCCACTTCTGATGCAGCTGCTTCCGTGACACAGCTGTATCCACCACTCTCCTGGCTGCTCTTCACTTATGCATCACCTTCTGCACCAACCTCCTCTGCTGCCTCTTCTCTGTGGCCAAGACAGTAGAAGGTGTTTATCCTCAGCCCTGACAGCCCTTTCACGTCTTCATCTGCTCCTTGGCCAGTTTGATGCCTCCCTCATCAGCCACTTGTCTGTGCCTCCCATAGCTTCACTGCTTATATCTCCAGAGATTGTCAACTGGTGAAGCTGGGTGGGGATGCTGGTAAAAATAGTTTTGTTATATAATAAGTTTGGTGCTTGATCAATAGTGATAGGTCAGTCCCAGTTAGAAAAATGCAGTTTTCTGCCCTCTTATCTAAGATGAACAATTTCTTACATTAACTCTATGGATTGACTTCAGCATTTTCGACTTTCACTAAGTTAATCAGAACAGAATATTAGTAATGAATAAGCAAGAAAGCTACTTAGAGCTTGAATGTGTTCTCTTGCTTTGCAGTGAGGCAGCTCCAGCAGCTCTACCACAATGTTATGTCTGAGTTACACAGCATTTAGATATGGACACCTGATATGCTGGGGCAGGGTCTTTTACTTGACACTGAAATGGTGTATTTTAATGTGTGCTGGCTGAAGAGGGGTTTTAAAATGCAAAATAATGTTTCATAATGACATTTATCTCTCAGAAGTGGGTCTTGTCAAGAACCTCATTGGCTTCACTAACCATTTGGAAGAGTCTGCACTTCTGGTTCTGCCAGCATTTGCTGGCTCTTGTTCTTTATCTTGTATGTTTATAGTTGTTTGTTGGACATCCCGCAAAAAACAGCTCTCCCCTTTAAATCTTTTGGCAGGTATTATCATGGGTACCATGTCTCCATAGATCATCCCATTTTCCTCAGTGAGAACAGAAGTGCTTCTTGGGTCTTACAGACACTGTTTCATAGACGTTTCTTTTTTGGTTTTCTTTTGGGTTTTCTTCTTGATTTCAAAAGGCAGTGTCAATTGATTTGGAATCCAGTTTTCACATATTTACAAGTTCCATAAAAGTTTCATTTTAGTGAGTTGAGACTGTTCAATCTTCATTGGTTTGTTGTGTTGAGAACACAATTTGTGCCCTCAGGACTATAAAAACCTCAAGGTTGTATTTTGTAATACACCAAATTTTATTTCTTTTTTTTTTAATGTTGTTAAAGGAGTTCAGACTTTGTCTTAAGTTGTTCACTTATAGTACTGCAAATTGCAGTGAAATAAAGGGTGCTGCTACTCCAACAATCAAGTTGGCTTATGCCATGTTCTTGGAGAACAGGTTTTCTAGCTGCTGGAATTGGAAAAACTGCCATTGCCACTTGATCCAAGGGAAGAACTAGTTGCACTAATTGGGGAAAAAAATGCACCTGTAAATCATGGCTGGAACAGTGTTCCAAAGAAAATTCTGCAGTACATAATGGAATTGATACTGCAGGATTCTGGTCTATTAGGTGCAAAAGTCTGTCGGAGTTGGAGCTGCCCTTTGCAGAATGGGTAGTTGTTTACACATGGTTGAAGGACATTACAGCGAGTATCCATTTCTGAGGACCTCCTAGAGTGCACTAGAGTCACCCTTCCAAGCTGACATGTTACCTTTATTTCAGAAAAGTGTCTACAGCTATATGAAGGGACAGAGCAAGACAGAGCTTCCTCTTTGCCTTTAATTGCCTAAATCTGTAAACAGCTGCTCTTCATTAGAGAAGATGTTCAGTCTCCATTCCTAGTGCAAAAGTTGGGTCTTGCTAATTAGTCTGCAAGCTCTCTTCTAGTTTCCTTTATCCAGCCCCATAGTCAATAATGGAACAGCCCATCTTTCTTCTGTGAAAGCGATTAAGTGTATGCACTTCATCATCAAAGGTGGAAGAGTTTACACAGCCTTATGGTGCTGCTGTAATAAGAATTTGTGCTCTGTGAAATATCTTTAGAGGTCAGAAGAGATCCTTTTTTCATTGGAGAAGTCGGCTTCCCACAGATCTAGCAAAACTCAGTCATCTCTACTGCTTATTAATTTGTATATTCTTGGAATTCGTCTGAAGTGCTGTCTTCTGAAAGGCCAGGGAAAAATGCTTGGGACGTGTGTAAGAGTGAGCACAAAACCACCTTTGATTACATGCAATGTGTAATCCTCTTATTTGATACCAGTGATAAGCAGAACCTTGATCCATGTATATTATGGTTCTTTTTGTAGTTAGGCTATTCCGTTAGCATAGTGACTAATGTCTCCCTTTCCAGCTACATGAATGCTTTTTATTTACACAGCTCCAACTCTTTATTCTCACTCCTAAGTGATCATTTAGCAGACTGGCTGCTGGTCTGGCCAGGCTTTGCAGATTGCAGGAGCGTGCTACGAATGACACACATCATTACACAGGCTCTGGCCCTGGCTGCTGGGGATTGTGTAGAAGTAACATTAAAAATACCTGGCTCACTAGGGCTGAAAAACACAGAACGAAGCACTTGCATTGGTTAACTATTGGCATTGGAGTGTCTTTGGGCAAGATGTTAAGCCACAGTAGGTGTAGAGAGTAAAATGAAATCTGTTAGCAATGTTGCAGGTCTATAATAGCTATTTTAACCTAATTATGCAAGAGAATCCTTGAAGGCTTTAACTGTGTCATAGAATGGAACTTATCACTTCTTTTCATACATAATTTAATGAAACAATCAGTACAATATGACCGCAAGCATGGTTTAAAGTTAAGTGGAAATACAGAAGGGAAGGCATGAAGCTGAGGTTAGAGAAAACAGACTAAGGAGAATAATTAGGTCAGAAGATAAGAAGGAGATTGAGGGATGAGTAGGCAGAAATAAAACTTGGAGGAATGAGGAAGAAGTAAAATCTGGGTACTCAACAACAGCTTTCAAAGAGGAAGGTTGAAATGGTCTGCAGGAGGTTAGAAACAGATAGTGTTTAACACAGGCTTTATCTCATTGGTGTATGTTGTAAACTCAGAAGAGGAGAGCTGGAAGCATCTCAAGACATCATCTTTTATACTTCTCTTCCCCAGGGCAGGATCATCTGCACACTTTAAAATGTTGCTGACGCATTTTCACATGCATTGAAGAGAATACATGCCACTCATTAATTGCATGGGTACTCTTTTAGACACGCTCTGCTCAGGCATCTGGAAATATTTAATTGATACCAAACATGACTGGAGGTTGAATCCAGGTACTGGAATAGTCCCTTCAATACAAGTAATCTTGGTAAGTAGCCATGTATGTGCGTCAGACACCAGTATTAGAATGGGAAAACCAACCCTTCAGGAGAAAAATCTGTCTGTGCTTCTGGGACTAATTTAATCTTCTACATCAATATAAACAAACTGAAGTTATTTTTGTTGAAATACATTTGTTTTTTTTGTATCCACAGAATCAGCAGTGGAAGGTAGCTACAGAGAAGGACATTAGTTAGAGCATCCCTCTTGGAGTTTGAAAGTTTTGGTTCTCATCAGAGATCTGTTACTGGTGTGATTCGTTACCTTTTGGAGGGTCTGTGGACATCTCTATGCTTTTGTTTACCTACTTGCCTCATGTTTGAATTATTGGTCCTTAAAACCTGGAGCTAGAACCAAAATAAGTCCAAATAAATGCATAATAAAAAATAAGAGTAGGAAGGATAAGCTGTTTCTGAACAGACTGGAAAGCTTGCACTGTCTTCAGTAAATTTTAAAAAACTTACGAGCACTCGGAGCTCTAATTCTCCCTACTTTCTAACACAAAAGCAATGGGACAATTCTCTAAAATTCAAAGTTGCCAAAATCAAAGTGATTTTAAAAAAAGGGAATCCCTTTCACATAGCAGATGGAACTGTAGCATTCATCAGCTGTAACATGTACACAAAGCAATGTACACCAAAAATTAGTAGAATTTTTAAAAAATATAGTTTTATGGTTTTCAAGATTTTAGAACTATGCTAGTGATTGCAAAGCTAGCAGAAGAACTAAGGAAGCTTGGTTTCTGTTGGGATTGTCTCATGATTAGTTCACTTTCTAACTGAGTTATACTAAACCCTTAATGCATCAGAGAAGCACATGCGGGAGAGCCCTTAGTGATGCTGTAATTGCTGGGGAAATGGCTGCACCTTATTAGGCAACAGACAGTCACCATGGGAAAGAAACCTTGATGAAGAGATTAATTCCTTGGTGTCTCATACGATACTTACTTCATTTGCAGCTTTCCCATCATAAGTAAAAACTCTTTCCCATAAAGTGATTCTGTTGTTGCATGATGTTAAAGCTTACTTTGCAGCCTTTTCTTAGCCTTCCTTTACAGATGTCTCACTCTTCTTCCTGGTCATCAGCTTTCATAAACCTTGTGGTTACTCAACTCTTCCATCAAAGTTGCTTGAAACTGGCCAGGAAGTTAAAAAGAAGATAGGTCATGCATATAAGCTGTAGTTGTTTAGGACATACTTAGAGCCATATAAAATAAAACCTCACACAATTAAGACATCATTCAGTCTTTAATGTCTGCATCTGAGATGAGGAATTGTTTATTCCTTGTATACTCTGTGCATCATCCTTGGAAGTTATTTGGTTCATAGTGCTATGGAACAAGAGGCCAGATGGGCTTAATCTCTGGTTCGTGAGGGCAACTGCTATAAAATACCTTCAAATTCCTTTATAGGAAGATGATCAAAACGTGAAACACCACAGTGATGAGCATCTGAATATAGCAAATGGCAGGCAGTAAGCTAACCCTAGTTGGCAGCTTTCTCAGAAAAGCCAGCAATAAGTGTGTATGGAGCAACCAAGGAGCTCTTCTGAACCTTACAATGGCTCTGACATCTTCTGTGACAATTTTCCAGCTCAAGGAGGATTTTCATCTCTAAGACTTCAACACAGCAGACCCTTCAAACACCAAAATCACTTAGATTCAAAAAAAGGTAAATCCAAACCCCAAAAAACTTGTTCTACAATTGAATGCTGAAATACATTATGGATAACTGGGATTTCTCTTCCAGATAGTTGTTATTCTATCTTGGGAGTTATATATATTGATATATATATTGGCAGCGGGTCACCAGTGGTGTCCCTCAGGGCTCAGTTTTGAGGCTAGTCTTGTTCAAAATCAATGATCTGGATGAGGGGATTGAGTGCACCCTCAGTAAGTTTGCAGACAACACCAAATTGGGTGGGAATGTTGATCTGCTTGAGGGTAAGAAGGCTCTACAGAGGGACCTGGACAGGCTGGATTGATGGGCTGAGACCAGTTGGATGAGGTTCAATAAGGCCAAGTACAGGGTCCTGCATTTCAGTCACAACAACCCCAGTCAATACTACAGGCTTGAGGAAGAGTGTCTGGAGAGCTGCCCAGCAGACAATGACCTGGGGGTGCTGGTTGACAGACAGCTGAACATGAGCCAGCAGTGTGCCCAGGTGGGCAAGGTGGCCAACAGCATCCTGGCCTGCATCAGGAATAGTGTGGCCAGCAGGAGAAGGGAAGTGATCGTGCCCCTGTACTAGGCACTGGTGAGTTCAGTTCTGGGTCCCTCACTATAAGAAGGACATTGAGGTGCTGGAGCATGTCCAGAGGAGAGCAACCAAGCTGGTGAAGGGTCTGGAGAATGAGTTATACAAGGATCAGCTGAGGGAACTGGAAATGTTTAGTTTGAAGAAGGGAAGGCTGAGGGGAGACCTCATTGCCCTCTACAACTACCTGAAAGGAGGCTGTAGGAAGGTGGCTGTTGGCCTCTTCTCCCAAGTAAATAACAACAGGACCAGAGGAAATGGCCTGAAGTTGCAGCAGGGGAGGTTTAGATTGGATATTAGGAAGAATTTCTAGACTGAAAGAGTGGTCAGGCACTGGAACAGCCTGCCCAGGGAGGTGGTTGAGTCACCATCCTTGGAGGTATTCAGGAAACATGTAGATGTGGCACTTCAGGGCGTGCTCTAGTGGCTGAGGTTGTGGGGTTTTTTGTCGGTGTTTTTTGGTGAAGTGTATGTAGTTGTTTGTGTTTGGGGTTTTTTTTGTGCTGATGGTTGGGCTTGGTGATCTCAGAGGTCCTTTCCAACCAAATTGGCTTCCCCACCTTGAAGCAAATAAATGGTGATGTTTTTCCAGAAGCTGTGATTTTAAAAAAACAAACCAAAACAAAACATAAAACCAAAACAAACCAGCTTTAAAACGTAGCTTTTAATATTGATGACATACAGATTGTTGCTAGAGTAAGAAAGCATTTTAGGCTTTTATTTCTAGTGCTGTTGCCTCCGTTCTTGTGAACTGCTTGGATTCGTGGTGTTCTTGAATCTCATTTAATACTTACATGGTTCTTGGAAATAGCCATTTTTGGTTAAAACAAGGTCTGTATGTAAAATGGGTTTATATATTTTTTTGTTGTTAGTCCTGGCTTGACTGGAGTGCTGGTATCTGCCACCAGTTTATCTCCCAGGGGAAAACTGGGTGTTCTTTGTTTTGCTGACTCAGTGGTCTTTGGGCAAGACAGAAGTTCATGATGGTTTGGGTGAAAGACAGTCTCTTACATCAAAACTATACTGGCAAATGAGTGGTATGTGTATTGTTGCCTACAAGGAGATCCCCAGTTAGTTATCAAAAGTGTTTTTTCCTTGTAGAATAAAGAGCTTAAGACAGCTTTTTTCCTCTTGGGTGGTGGTGAGGAAGATCACCAATGTCCAAGGCAGGCTTTTAGCTTTTAAAGTAACCAGGAACCAAATCCTAGTAAAAGGATAAAAAAATACATTTAAGGATTCTTTGTAAATAAAATAATTAATTGAACAATTTTGCAAAGCAAAAATGTGACAGTAAATTGTATTAAACATATACCTTAGAAATTGGACTTGAGTTCATCTTTATTTCAACAAACTTGGTGGTTAAATTTTAGATGAAATATTACGTAGCAGAGAGGCATCCTGTGTTCGCTGTTGGTGTTTTTTTAAAAATCATAAATAGCTCATAATAACTTAAATTTAATTAGAAGAACCCCATCTGTTACTGTTCTTGTTTTCTTGCCCATCATTTAAATAGTAAACATCAAACCCTAAATACTTCACCTATATTCTCCCCTTTGACAAATAAAATGTGGTTACTATTCACCTTATTGTGAAAGCAAGTGCAGAACACACAAGCACAGGAATTAAGTAACCAGCTGCTTTATGCAAAATGATTATTTTCAATAAACTGCCAAAATATTCCCCACCTTGCTTCTGGTCACACATTTACCTGCTTTTCAAACTTACTTCTTTGATTAAAAGGTGGTAGCCCTAGCTGATATGAATATTTTGAAAAAGGGACAGTTTACACCCTGTAAACTTTTCAAACACACTTTATTTTAATAGTCCACATGTAGTACTCTCTGCTTAGTGAGTTTGAAAAGCTTTAAACTACAGTGGGTTGCTCTGATACTACCACCCAAGCACTGGCATGTGACATTGGTTCTTGTCTAACAAGACAACATAATCAGAAAAGTAAGCAGCGATTTTTATAAAAAATGTTTTTGCTTCCTGGAAAACTGCAAATAAATGTGCCTGAGGACTATTTCTGTGCACAAATTGTTTAAAACTAGCCATTGCTTGTTGCAGTTGTTTGCATCAAATGTAAATTTCCTTTTATAGCTAAGTTGTCACTCAGTACTTTTTAACTTTCTGGACTTAAAGTGTTTTTTTTTCCTCAAAAGCCATTTATTTTAGGTTCTTGAGTTTTCCCACCATGACAAATGTACTATTTTGGCTGACTTTCTAGAGTAGCTGAGACAAATGGACAGGGATGAAAAAATACAACCATGGTATCATGGTAAGCTGCAGGTTTGTCTCTGTTAGCAGAGAGCACTGCCAGGCCCTGACAAGAGGCTGTCTGCCCGCATGGGGGGAGCTGCTGGAGCAGTCCCTAGCCCAAATTTGGTCCATGCCAGCCAGCTTTCTCCCAGTGGCTTCCAAGGTCTGTTTTGGGAGTTAGAGAGTTGGGAGATGTCCCCATTAGGCAATGTGTGTGCAGTCACCTGTTTCAGTCCTATCTTGGAAGGTGGCCTCATCCCTGGGAAGCTACCTGGGCATGTTTAATTTATTGGGATGGATGTAGCCTACAAGGTTTCCTCAAGCAACCTGACCTAGCAGTGTTGGCAGCTGATGGTCAAGAGAGCAGCTCTCCCAGAGCACAGGTATTTGATCCCCCAGGTCAATGCAGGGCTGATGTAGAAGGTGAAGAGTGGTGCAGTGGCATGGCTCCTATCTGCCCTGCTGCCAACACTGTGCCAATGGCACCTTGTCCCCTTGGTCTCAGGAATATCCCCCACCTCATGCTGGGCACATGAGCATGGGTCAATGAGTGAAGTAACGCACCACAGGAGCAACTCTGTGGCAGTTACGAGGGAGCAAACAGGGAGGGAATTGGGACATATATCAGAACATGATATTTTCAGACACAGAAGATTAATAAAATAATTTAAAATGGGTTTAGGATTGGTCTGTGATTTCACGTTTCCTCACTTTTTTGCAGTGTTTTTCTGAGCACTGGGTGCTTAATTTGTCTCAGATTGTTCTTCTCCTTCCGTTTCTCATGGCAGCTTTTTCTTCCCATGTCTGTTGCCTCCTTCTGTTGTGTTCCCACATCCCTGGCTGCCTGCCCTTCTCATGGCTTCTATTTATTGCTTAACTTCACTTGCCTGTGCCCCAGTCCTGGTCTACTGTGGTCTATCTCCTTTCCAGGGCACACCTTGTCATCCCCTCACCACCTCCTCTGGCCCTTGGTGAAATCACAGCAGGGATGCTCATGCCTCTCCCCTTTCTTTACTTCCCTCCATCTCTTCACCTCCTCCCTTTTTTTTTCCTTAGATTTGTGTGGGATTTCATCCCTTCCCAGGTTGCCACCTCTGAGCTCAGAGGGCCCTTGCCTGTCCCAACTCTGTCCCAGCCATGGTGTTTCTCAGGGTTGTTCTGTTGTGCTTGCAGCCACAGACCTTGGTTCCTGGGGACTGATAAAGCACAGAGCAGAGGAGGTGCTGGCTCATCGTTCCTGCTCAAGCAGCTTTAAAAAGCAGGATTTTTAATCCTCCTTATTTCCTAGTGCAGGTACAATCAGGTGAGACAGTTTTCCAATTTTAGAAGAAAATTAGACTCGGTTGCCCTACAGAGGGGGAGGGAGAAACAAAGGATTATTAAATGGTGGCAGCTGGGCAAACGCCTCAAATTTAGCTATTTTGCATTTTTGCAGCTAAGTTGCATAAGTGACAGGTGACAGCTCTGTGCTTGTCTCCTTGCAGGCTGGTAAGAGCAGTAGGGAGAGCTGTGTGAGGCTGTTCGTGGGGGGGGAGGCAAGGTGGCTGCCTGGATACTTCAGATCGGTGCTTTGGCAGGATTATCTGAGCCATAATTGCTGGATTTCCTTGCTGGTGCAGGGGGATCTGTGAGCAAGCAGCTTCCTGTCAGAATTCTGAGAGCAGCACCAAAACCCACAACAGGCAGCAAGCAGGTTTTGTGCTCTGAGTCAGAAGTAGGCTGAGAGGATGCAGTCCTCAAAGCACTGACCAGAGCTGGAGAAGGGCATCTGTGCCAGAAGGATATTGCCAGTGTGAGGTTGAGAGCTTGAGGGGACATTCTCCTGAGAGCATGCTTGGTGAGTCTGCGGGTCAGCTATTGGTTTTGTTGAAATCATGGGAGAAGGGATATTGCTGCTGCCTTTCACCACCACCACCCTGAGCCAGCTCATCCTTCTAGCTATTTCTGTCTGCGCTTATCTATAGCATCATCCCCCTTGTGCCTGTGTACCTGCCAAGCATTCAAAACGTGCACTGCTGTGGCAGCCTCCTTCTTTCTCTCCAGCCTGGAGGATAAATGACTGGATTGCTTTTTTTTAATTGTTTCCCTGCATCGGTGCTCTCTTTGGAAGTGATGGTTTCATGGAGTGAGATGTGGTCTTGGGTAATGACAGCGAAAGTCTGGATGCGAGAGAGAAGACCTGAACCTGACTTGCTCGCAGGGGGATCCAGAACAGAAAGCTGAAGTGCTTGGGTGAGTTCACAGCAGCCTGCTTGTCCGATGCAGGACACTGTACTCTTCTTTGTTATAGACTAAGTTATTCAATGTAAAAAACAACAGTATGAAAAATCCTATCTATATACTGTCCTTTGTTTGCTGTATGCGTAGTTTTGTTTAGTTTGGGCTGTGAAGCAGACTGTGCTCAGCATTTAGTAGAGCTCACCGTGGTTTGTGACTTTGTTCCCAGCTGGGAATCTCAGCATATGCACCTAGAGTCGTGCAAACACACACAGACATGCAAAACTTAGATGCTGCTTTTGAGTCTCTGTTACAGCACCAGTTTGAGCCAATAAATTTCACTTGGATTGAAAAATTAGAATAAAAACATGTCTTCTCCCACTTCAGTGTATGACTTCAGGGGCACTGAGGCACAGATAACATGTATATTTTTAATATACTGCTTTTGATCCTTAAAATACAAGTTGTAGATAATTTCAAAGGAACTTCCCCACAATTACTTTATTGGAGAGAGAGGAAAAAAGATTGGATAAGCGGGATCTTTTTCTTTTCAGTAATTACGTTCTAAAGATAGAATTTGTTAGTTTGTGGGGTTTTTTTTTTAATAACCAAACTATATTTCAATGTGAAGATGTCAGGCCTCCCTGGATATTTTCTTCTATCCTTCCACTGACTGAAACTGTCACTGTAACATTTGAAATTAGACTTGGATTCAGGCATCCTACATTGATACTTCTGTTTGTCAAATCTGTAATTTACATATGGATTGTTATGGCAATACCTCCAGTGGAAATTGCTTTGATGAGCAAGTAACTTTGCAGTATGTGGAGTAACTAAACATCTAAATTAATATATTGTGTCTTTTAAAAAAAACCTGTGTTTTTAAATAACTCTGTGCTGTAGGCAGCTATTAATTTACAAAATTTTGCTTTAAAGCACAAATAGTTTTAGCACTTCCACAACAGTATAAAGATATTTGTAGTTGGCTCCTGCCCAGATGGAGCATTTGGGCTGAGATTGTTTTGTCCTGCCATCCAGGGTTTGGATGATGCTTCTGACCAGAAGCAAGTCTTCAGCTTTTTGGCTTAGTTTCCTACTGGGCTATAAAGTTAAACCTGGCAGGTCCAAGGAAGTGTGTGTTTTACCCTGATTGTTGGAAGTTATCCACCTTTCCTTGGGATCAGTCAGGCAGGTTTCAACATATATATATTTCTATATATATTTTGTGTATGTGAAGGGATTTTTAAATCTGTAAGTAATATAGTTCTGTTTTTCTCCCAATCTGTAAGTACAGGTAGCTAGTTCTTATGCAGCCCTTGTAATGAATTGATGAGAAAGTCCTTCACAAATGGGATCACTGCCACTGCACCATGGCTCACATTCAGGAAAGACAGCACAGGAGGAGGGAGTAATTTTGTCTCATTTTCACCATCTAAATTTGAACTGGTCATTGAGGTTTCCACCATATCAAAGGGAGAGGTGCACAGTTCATCACATTCTACAGGAGCTTAATTACTTTTGAGTACATGATGTCTACACAGTTAAACAGCTTAATTCTTCTGCTCGGTACCAGGTCCTGGTGCCCCAGATCAGATAGGCTGGGATTCTTTGCTTCAAATCTTTGTCTTTTGGAGACAACTAATTATTTCCCTCTGAGACAAAACCCATGTTAGTTTTGAGGACAGCTTACTGAGGGGGCTGACACGAGAGGAGCTAAGGGTGCCACCATACCAGGTCTGGCTCTCTGTGTCATATGTGGTCCTCTAGTGCTGTCTCAGCAGGAGGGTTACCAAAAGCATCCATGCACCCATGCCTTGCTCTAAGACACGCAATATAACCTTCATGTGGTTAAATGCTGCTCTGTAGAGCTGCAACACAGACCTCACGTTATATCGGACAGTTCTGAATGGAGAAAATAACCATTTGCCACATGGCTCCTTGAGGTGTGGGCAAAGTGCTTAGTGTATGTGACCAGGTAGGTATTGATAGGGGTGGCTTTGTGGGTGCTTTGGGAACAGGAGACCTGTATGTGGGGTGGGTGTCTTTGGCAGGGTAGACTCTGTTGGCTAGGGAAGTGCTTACCTGCTAAGCTGGACTAGATACATTTCAGGCAGCTGACAGATGGAGCAGACCTCACCTAGTGTGGCTTGAACAAGGTTGCTCAGCAGGTGAGTGCCAAAGCTGGATGCAAAAGCCAGGCCTGTGTGTTCCTCTGTAGGACACACCACGTCCCCAGTGCAGTGCTTAGTGCCGTGGCTGTGTGAGGATGTGAAACCAGCCATGCCTGCAGGATGAGAGAAAAAACAAGGGAAAAATGGTTCTTTTCCTAGATGTTGCAAAACATCATAGCTAAGATCCTGTCGTGCAGCAAAAGCAGCAGGTGCCTGGCACTGTTAGAGTGGTCATGGTGGCCTTAACCAATCCTTTAGAAGCCACTAAACCATACAACATTTGTGAACACTGCTGCAGTGTACTTCTTTGCATTCCAGTTCCTATGGAAACATGCTGTAAGAATGTCTAAAATAAGTACAGTGCTTTGAAACTATTATTATGTTGATCTTTCTTTTCCCCAAAAAATCTCTTTTATCACCTTTCTGGCTGAATTTTTCATTCATTAAAAGGGTCATTATACATTTTGTAGCAGCAGTGTGCTACCCAGCTTACCCAGCTTTCTCCATCCTGAGAATATATGGAGAATATCCTGAGAATATATATGGAGATCAGTTCTCTCTTCCCCCATCCTCCCTGCTCAGTGGTGTGGCAAGTTGTGGGTATAAGTGTAGACTGTAAATATATATATGTGTGTGTGTATACACCCACTGAAGAAGGCTTGGCTCCATCTCCCTTTCTTCCCCATGTAGTGATTGAGATGGTGTTGTTTGCCACAACAGCTGAAGGCACAAGTTTATTCCCAGCTCCTTTCAGGGTCATGCCATAGTGTTGGCTGGGAGGGAGTGCTGGAGGTCCCCTAGACCAGCTGCCCATCAAACCAGAGCCATCTTCATTGGTGGTGCCGGAGATGGTTGTGAGACAGATGGAGATATCCTGCAGGTGCCCTTTGTCCTGCAGGGGGGTCAGTGCTAGAGCATACTGTGGGCTGTTTGGGACAGCTCTTGCAAAGGAAATACTTGTTATCCCTAGAACGATGCTGTGTTTTTAAACAGGGGTGTGTTTTTAAAGTGCTTTTCCTCAGTGCTCCTGTGGTTTCCTTGTCAAGCCATAATCTCCCTTAGAGCAGTCTCCCTGACCTTAGTAATGTCTAAGATTTTCAAAGTAGCCATGTCCCATTTTCAAAATCCCCATTTGATAGGAGATCTTTAGGAGAGCTAGGGCTAAATCCAGTAAAGGGCCTAAAAGCCTTGTTTAAAACTAGGTGCTATTTTTTATTCATTTTTAGTCTCCTGGCCTCTTGCAGTACCATGCCTCAGAACCCAGTGTTAGATACCAGAAAAAGAGCTGGAGATGCATCTCTGGCATTTGAGGGGGAAGCAGACTCTTAAATTCCTGAATTACTTTGCTGGCTTTTTGGGAAGTGTCAAAACCTGGGATATCCCAAATATGCTGTATGTATTTCCTTTGGTATCTGGATTCTCCAAGTTTTTTCTGGTCTGGGGAGCCACACACCTGCTGTGTCTGTAGAGCCCTTCTGGATCCCAGGAGCAGAGTTAACAAAAGCATGTTTGAAATTAAAGGAAGTTGACACCGGAGCATTATTTTTCATGACTGCATATCCTAGAAAAGAAGTATTACTGATATCATGATCATATAAATCTAACTAACATTATGCTTTAGCATTAAACAACATTTCAGCTGTTTAAGAAATGTGGGCATCTGTTTGAATCCTAGTCCAAATTACCAGGCCAAATTCTGCTCACAGGGTTACATCTGCACAGCCAGAGAGCAGCATGCTGTGTAATCGTGTACTCCACTTTCTTTTTGCTGCATGTTTAGTATTTGCATGACATTTTACATGCTTTTGTGGTAAGTGTAGTGGGAACATCAGATCTGTTTTATTTTGGTGCAGCACCAAAGGCTGGTAGAAGAAATTAGTCTAATCCTATAGCCAGAGGAAAGCTTTATAGATTGATATCAGGGTTGCTATCATAGTGGAGTTAAGCCACTCATTAACCGAGTAGACAAATTAAAATGTAAATACTGGTCCAAAAAAAGTGGTGTGAAACTTGGCATTTGCATTTCATATCTGTGAAGATCCTTCCTTCCTTGGATAACAAGTGTTGGTTGCAGTGCTGAAGTGAATACTGACAGAGAATCATGAACTCTGAAGCTGTTGCAGGTTATAAAGAGAAATTGCTCTATTTTAACATGGAAATGCAAGGTTGAGATTTTGATTGCGAGGGCTCTTCTCAAACTGCTTTGAAGCCAGGCCACTGTAGATGTAACCTTTCTAACCCAATTGATAAGTTTATGCATATGCAGAATATGTAGGTCATTCACATTTATCCTGAGCAGCCCAGAAGGGAATGCAGTAAGACATTTGTTACCTTTCGACCCTTTTCACTGCAGCAGATTTCTCTCTCCCACTCCTCCTTGTTCATCTATGCATTTTATGCTGGAACAAACCCAACAAGGTACCACCTGATATGCACAGATAACTGATAAATGAAATGCTAAATAAACAGCTATATTGACAAGAGAGTAAGGGGCAGCTGGAGATGCATATAGCTGCAAGTCTGAGGGACAGGTACTCTGAAATAGGGAATTATTGACACCCTTACTAAATCATTGCCAATTTTTTTTAGCAGTCATGGGTATTTTGGAAATACCTTCGATTTGAGAAGGCCAATATTGCAATGATTTGAAATAATTATTCTGACATTAGATGATATTAAATCTTCACCATAGTAAAATAGTTTTTAAGCTTTCTTAAGAGAAAAATTATAAATTATCTTGAAGGTAATGGACTCATGAGGAATGTACGTGTGTGGTTCAATAAAGGAAAATCACAGAACATAAGTGAGTTTTAAGGGTGACATTTGCACATGTACAGTATTATTAATTTTTTCCTTGTATTGATACATTTCTTAGTCTCTTGTCTACCATGGTAAATACGTTTTTTTGTCCCTCAGTGATGTCAGACACACCGAACATGGCCCAAATGGTAATGATAGATGGTTGTACTTCAAATTGAGACACAGTGTCCATGGGTTTCCCACACGAATTCATATTAAGTCCGATCGTAACTAATGATCTGTGAATACAGAAATCAATTTAATTTGAAGGCAGTACTGGACTGGGAGGTATTGCGAGCTCTGCTGAGGGAAAGCAAAGTTTACATCTGGGGAACTAGAAATACCAGATTTCCTCTCTGTAAGACTCAAGTAAGACAAGTGTAAACAGGCAGGTCTGTGGAAGATGATCTGAAAATATGTAAACAGTAGTGCTGGGAAAGAGGAGAAGAGGTTCCAGTTGTAAGCCTGTAGTGCAGTGTCTCTTAATACCAGAGAAGTATTGACTCCTTGACCGCCAGGCTGAGCCAGACACTAGCAAATGCCACTGTTCATTCAAGACACTTGTGAAAGGAGCAGCCAAAACCTTGCTTCCCTACCGGCATGAGTGCCCCAGAAGCCCTGCTGGCACCAAGAGCTCAGTTAAGGGAAGTAGCTGGCCTGTCACCACAGCAAGCTGCCACACTACCTCCATCTGCAGCCACTTGCAATCGTTCTACATCTTACATAGAATAAGAGAATCGTCATGGTTGGAAAGGACCTCTGAGATCACCAAGCCCAACCATCAGCACAAAAAAAACCCCAAACAAACACAAACAACTACATACACTTCACCAAAAAACACCCACAAAAAACCCCACAACCTCAACCACTAAAGCATGCCCCAAAGTGCCACATCTACATGTTTCCTGAATACCTCCAAGGATGGTGACTCAACCACCTCCCTGGGCAGGCTGTTCCAGTGCCTGACCACTCTTTCAGTCTAGAAATTCTTCCTAATATCCAATCTAAACCTCCCCTGCTGCAACTTCAGGCCATTTCCTCTGGTCCTGTTGTTATTTACTTGGGAGAAGAGGCCAACAGCCACCTTCCTACAGCCTCCTTTCAGGTAGTTGTAGAGGGCAATGAGGTCTCCCCTCAGCCTTCCCTTCTTCAAACTAAACATTTCCAGTTCCCTCAGCTACTCCTTGTATGACTTGTTCTCTAGACCCTTCGCCAGCTTGGTAGCTCTCCTCTGGACACACTCCAGCACCTCACTGTCCTTCTTACAGTGAGAGGCCCAGAACTGAACATAGTACTCAAGGTGTGGCCTCACCAGTACCAAGCACAGGGACACAATCACTACCCTACTCCTGCTGGCCACACTATTCCTGATACAGGCCCTTCCTGCCTTCAGTCTCAGCTCCTGCAGGTGATCAACAGAGATAAAAATGGAATTAGGTATAAGCAGAGTGGGTGGCCACCCATGGAATATGGGGGCTGAAACTGAGAGATGTCCATCAACGGAGATGTCCACTTTTGCAAAACAGGTCCTAGCCTGTTCAGCATTTGGTATCTGGAGCAGTGGGTGGAGTTGCTCTCTGCACATGTCTGCAGTTCTCCACTGATCACAGATCTGAGACCACTATAGAGTAAAAATCACTGGATAAATCTGAGTGTTTAACTTTAGATGGCTAAAGCTGACTCTAACTTGAATGTGCCATAGGGAAGAAGTTGCCCAGTGTGCTATGTGGCCTGGGCCTCTTGGAGAGTCTGGTGGCCATTCACAAGGTCTGATTTTTCTCCAAAACAGAGGACCAAATGTAACATTTCTGGTGTGTTTTAAGATGTGGACAACTGCGTGCCTCGTTTTTCATAATGCCTTTTTTTCTTCCTGAAACAATCTTATTCTCTGTGCGATGTTGCAGCGCAAAGGAAGGTCAATATGTAGTGGAGGTGTGAGCAGAAGGGTACCACCATGGAGTCCTGTACGATAGATGGGGAAGAAACAGCAGAAGAGGAAAGGGGAATAGCCCTCACTGAACCACCAGTCTCTCAGGTCATGTTAGCTACTGTGTAAGCAGAGGGATAGCAGTCAATATAGGTTTTGATGTTGGAACTAATTTTTACTGATCGATACACTTCGCCTAATCAAGTATCTATATGCCCTCAAGGATTAACACTTCTGAATTTAATTTATCTGTCCCTGGTTAGGATCAGAGTCGGGGTAGATTATAATAGTTTCCACTTCAAATTTGATTCTGCATTTTCTCAGTTAAAATGTGACATATGTTTTGTTGTCTCGGAAAGTGCTTTTGTGCATACCTAATGTGTGCTCTTCCCCTCCTTTTCCAGCCACAAAGAGCATCGGTTTTCGTCGATGCCCCAGGAAAACACATTTTAGTGCATCATTATGTTTGAAATCTCAGATTTTTTAAAGTGAATATACAGCCTACTCTCTTCAACCAGATAAGATTTTTTTATTTTTTTTTTATAGTAGGAGGATGGGGTGCTTAAAAGAAAGGAAGAGTTTCTAGTAAACAGAGCACTAATCTGAGCATCAGGAGGCCATCAGCACTTCCTTTATGTTATTTATCTATCCGGTGACCTGGGACCAAGCATGTCACTGCTCTGTTTCTTCCAAATGACTTTGGATTTTCCCCACAACTTGTTTTATCTTGTCCTACTGTTAACTCTTTGAGGTGGTGTTGTTTCTTACTGTGTGTTTGTATAAAGCCTGCAGCACTTGACTGTCTGCCTATGAGCAACTGAAAATGAGGGTGTATTTGGGGATCACAAAAAAGGAGAAGATGTGTGTGTAAAGGGGTTAAATGTAATTAGCAGTTGAGAATAGAAAATTTTCTTTTGGATGAGCCTAAAATGCCTGGCCTAGTTCTAGAAGGAAACTTGCATTTCTAATAGCAGGAGTACATTGTACATAGTCCACAGGAATTCAGCTGGAGAGGAATACAGTTGCTAAGAAATACCTGTTTAGCTGAGCTGTACTTATTCATTTTAATATAATGCATATTTTCCCGTTGATCCCTCAGTAATGTTGGTTTTCTAATAGACATAATTAGTGTGAGTTGCTTCAGATGAAAGGAAATGTAGTTTTGGACCCACACTGTCTGGGCTTTGCCCCCTACGACAGGTCCATGCCCCCAGGCTGGGACTAGGACACCTTTTCTGGAAATCTCCCCTCATTCCTCTTCTCTGCTGGTTGGCTGAGAGCAGTTACAGAGAAAAGAGATTTGAGGAGTGCAAGAAGGAACAGGGCCACCTCTGCATCCAGACTGGACAGGCTGTGAGGGACTGTGGTGGCAATTTTTACCTTCTTTTGTTTCTCTCTGCCTCTGGAAAGTACATGTCAGGATTTGTTGTTCAGAGCTCTGTGCATGCTTCTGTAAGCATTGTTACTGCATTCTTGCACATGGGTAGAGGCCAGTTGATAAAGAGTATCTTGTTTCAGTCAGATCTCAGTGATTTCCTCAAATCCAGTTGATAAAGCAAAGCCCACATTACCCTTAGATCTCCAAAGCAGCCATCTACCTCTCTGATTATGCCTAGACCGAGTACTTCAAACAGTTAAAAAAATCTATACATTAATTCCTCTGCACTGTTTCCTTCCCCAAGATATTTCCTTCCCCAAGATATTATAGGACAGGTTGGATGCAGGGGAGAGATCAGCAAGTTTTTGTAGTTTTGATCACATGCGTATTTGGATCAAAGTGTTACAACATTTCTTGTGAGAGCTGAAAATCGCTTTTTTACAGTAAATTTAATCCCTTTGAGCATATTGTGCACTTTATAGCTCTTAAATGATGCTTAAGCTTCAAGTTCTGTCACTGTTTATGAAAAATAGGTTGTCTTCATTTGTAAAAATCATAACAATCTTTTAAGCCTGTTGGCTCACGTTGCAGTCAATAGGTTATTTTTGCTTTGGTTTCCAGCTGGAAGAGGATCAGCTCTCCTGCCACTGGGAAATGTACCTTTAAATTGTCCTGCATCCTGCTTCATTAATTGATGCATTCTGCACTAAGCCATGACATTTTAATTTTCTAAGCTGTTTATTAATTCCAACACTGAATAATTAAAAAGGAAAAAAAAAGCACACAGAAAATGTGTCACTGAAGACCATCACAGAAGCTGCATATACAAGACAGCATGCAGACTGTAGGGCGGATTGCAAACATAAAAAGAAGAGCTACATAAAAGCCAACATAATCCAAAAGCTGTATCCCTAATTATGCATGTGTAATGTTTTTAAATGAGTGCTGCAGTACCCTCATTGAGTGCTTGTTGGTACTTTAACTACAGAACTTGGTGTGAAGTTGCAGGCGGACGTAGCAAAGCAGCATCATTAAACCTGCGTTCCGCTATTGAGACGAGGTAAACATGAGACAGTGTGTTCTCTTAAAATGATTTTTTTAAATGTTGTCTCTGCCAATAATTCATGCAGTGGTGTCCTACCATATTTCTGCAGAGAAATTAAGTCATACCAAAGGGGAAAAAGTCAGTACATCTTGAGGTGCTGTGAGAAAGCAAACTGAAATTTTTGGGCTGGTTGCCAAGAGCTGGCACTCTGTGTTCTTGTGAGAACAGCAAGCATTTTACTTTATCTTCTTCCCTAGTGTTTCACTTTTTGTAACAATACAAAACCATAGCTATGTGTTCTAATTTTTTGCTTCTCTATTGTGCCTTGTCTTTTTGGTTTCCAGAGAAAACAGGATTCAGAAAATTTGACAGAAAAACAGATCAGATGAATCTGAGCAGGTTTTCATCTGATTTGTACTGAAATGGCCCTATGTGCAGTGCTGTGGCAAAAACACAGGGTAAAATTAAGACTACGCAGCCCTCAGGAAGTATTAAGATTTAATAGCAAGACTGAAACCTTATGTGCCATTCCCAGCCCCACTGAGCTTTACAGCATGGTCTATGGATGCTATTGTAAGTGTGCTTCAAAATGAGTCTCTGCTTGGTTATGCAAATTATTCTCGTATCAAGGAACCACCATGTACTACAAAATTAAAACTGGGAGGAAAAATAACCGCTGTGGGATAATATGCAATAATTCCACTGAAGCTGCTGGCTCTGGTAAGGTAACGTCTTGTCCCTCTATGGGTGGAACATTTCTCTATTAAATCATTACAGAGTTGTTCAGAAAGATCCTACTGCTTGAACTGCTATGGAAAGAACAGTCCTGTCAAACAGATATCAGGTTTTCCCAATAGGAGCATTCTGCAGGGAAATGGGGTGTACTGGCTTGATGGTCTGAAAAGCTCAGCTGCGGCAGCTCTCTGTAATTGCTATTCCCTTCTGATTTCTTTGCTGAATGCACAAAACTGCTTCTAATAAACAGATCTGAGAACAAAATCCTTGACTTGTCACCAGTGTGATACTCTGCATGCTAAGCTGGGGCTTTGTGACTAGTTTGCCTTCATCGTTTCTTACCATCACTATTTGGTATTGAGTCTCTTGTCTCCTGTTATGGTGCCACTGAGAGCAAATGCTTCTGTCAATTGGTGATGTTGAATTTTTCATGATCAGTGCAGTTTAGTGCCTCCCCAGGTAGGGGGCTCCGATGCTAATTAGCAAGGAAATGTTTTCTGGCTTCACAGGACACATGTGCACTCTGCATTTCAGTTCTGTTAAACAGCTGAGCAGAGTGGGATTGGTGGTGGCTACTGCTGGCTGCACCGAGCAGCCTCTAACGGCTATTGCTGCTTGAAAATGCTGCTCAGTTTTCTCTCCTAGCCCACGCAGCTGCAAAAGATTTTATTTATTTATTTATTTAATTTTACATGGAGGCTGTTGAAGGAGACGTGTGGTCCTGCTTGGAAGCTGGTAAGCATGACACCCTAGAGAGGAGTGCTGTGTTTGTGTGGTGTGAACAAAGGGTAGGCTGGGCTTAGTTCTTGTGTGTATTCTTTAGTGGTGAGGAGTTTGGTCCTTATAATATTAGGTGGCAGTTGCCTATGGACCTACAGCAAAAAACATCTCAGGTCTTCTATGATGTATTGAAAGTTTTGTTTGTTTTGTTTTTTCTTTTGTTTTGGTGTATAGTTTTAAATGACTGTCACTTAAGAATTTCTGTGACTATGGTGGGTTGAAAAGAATGGTAAGGTTTGTATCACTTCTTTTGATGAGCTTGTATCAATGCAATTGGGTAGCACAACAATTATTATGTCCTGTGTGAAGGCTGTTATATGGAGAATTCAGGGCATAGCTCAGAGGAGGTTGTTTTGAATGTATACTTACTCTTTGTATAATTTCCTAAGCTGTTGTTTAACCTCGCCATTCATTTCTGAACAAGTCACACAGAATTCTGTTCTTCCCTTTGATCCTGAACTGTTTGCCAGGAGGATTTTCAGCAGCAGTGTTTTTTAGTCTACTGCACACAGACTAGAGCATTAATACAGAAATCTAAGTTAAAGAATTAGAAGTATCAAATTATGATTTTTTTTTTTGGTCTATGCTGAAGAGGGGTGGCTGAAATACATTAATGCAGCAAAACCTCTGCTGTGATAAAGTAGAAGGAAAAGTTGAATGTTATGTGGACTGCTCCCTTAAACACCATAGACTGAAGAGGCTGCCACAGAGCTCAGATCTGCCAGGGCTGCTCCAGTGCTTTCCTCTGTAGGAAATTCCAGTTTCAGAGAAGGGGGCTCAGCAAATAGAAGCAGCCCAGGCAGAAACTGGGTACAGAGCTTGTTTTCCAGGGCATGCAGCTGTATGCTCCCATATCCTTATTTCCCCAACCAGAGCAGAGGTGGGTGCTGCGCCAGCAGTTGCTCCCAGTGGCCTTGGTGCCCATGAAGCATGGGGTGTGTGTTTGACTTTTGCGGGGGGCTGTCGACATGTCCCTCCCCACAGGGAAGTAAGGAGGAGCCAAGAGGAGATCTTCAGCAGTGACATGGCTGGAATGGATGAGCCCCATGATGATGCTTTGAGGAGGGGCAGGATGCAGGGCTCCTTTCCTCTGTGTGCTTCATGGCAAACAGACTGTAGAGCAGACCCCATAAGAACATTAGTGTGTCCATGCCTTCCGATGGGGGTCTAAAGTTTTCAGAGCTGCTGTAATGAAGTTTACAAGATTCTTAGTTTGAAAAACAGGAGTTTAACTTCAGGGCTCGAGTCTAGGGCTGGGGTTGCTCACAGCAGAAATTCCTAAAACCGCTGCACCTTGAGCACAGTTCGGGATGTTAGAGTCGGAACGGACCTAGCAAATAAAGCCCTTATGACTTAAATGAGGCTCTAAAGGACTTAGAGAGCTGCCAGGTTTATGTGTCCCCAATGGCCTTACGTGGGAGGTAGGTGTATACATGGACAACCCAGTTTCTCAGTGTCAAAGACGACAGGATGATGAGCACTCAGGGAAGCATTTAGCAGAAACCCCAGTGTTGCATGGGGTGCTGTTGCTAATACCTGGGTCAAGGCTTCTTGGATCACTGTCCTCTTGAATAGTGGTGCTCATTTCATTTAGCACTTGTGTGCCTGTACATGCTTTTCTAGGTCTTACCATGGCTTTCTAAACAAAGTGAACTGCTCTAAAAATGGCTCTTCTTTCTCCATAAAATTACAAGGAGCTTGTTAATGTCATGCAATATTTCAGATTCTTTTGCCAGAATGGAAAACTTGAACAAAAATTACTTTTTTTTTTTTTTTTTGCCAAAACAAGCGACAAGGATTGTATTAAAAATAATTGGAGTGGCTCAATATGTTTAATTTTCTGAAGCACTACTGATGAGTTATTTTAGTGTGAAGCTGGGGACAGTAGCAGCTAAAGGGAGACTTGGCTCTGTGTAGTGAGATTTTAGCATTTGTTTTCAGTTTTTGGATGGATGTAGACATTAGATGATGTAAAGAAACTGTCCACAGTTTCTTGCCCTTCACGAATTTAGACCTAATCCTCTTTCTTAAAATAAATAAATGAGAAGAGCCAGCTGAGAGCTCACTTGTGTCAGTGAATGGCTATGAACTGCCACCTTCTACCACCTCAGCAGTGGTAACTTGAGCAGATCTTGCAGTTCTCTGCAAAACCTGCAGGGCACAGTGTGATCTCTACTGCAGCCAGACACAGGTACCAAGGTCCCAACTTTCACTGATGACAGAAACCAAAAGTCTAGTCTTCATGGCAAAGAAATTAAAAATGTCATTCGCAGGCACCCAAAGAGAGAGTGGGTAAAAAAAAAAGCTCCTGGCCCGAAGTGTAGTATTAAAAATTAGGTGGGGAATATCCGGACGTCACTAATGAATTCTGCCAGCTCCCATGCTGAAATTCTGGGTTTAATATCAAGATTTAATTTCCAAATGGATTTACTAAATCAGTTCCACTGTAGATGGGGAAGCACATAAGCAAACACAGATTGATTCAGGAGAACTGAGCTCCTTGCTTGGGAGAAAAGTGGCAGGGTAGGATCCTGTAATGGATGGCTGGGTGTCAGGGTAAAATATTGACAATTGTTTCTGTGGTTGAGGTCACTGGAGTGGATGAAATTATATCTTCTAGAAGAAAATTGATTTGCATTCATTCATGTTTGAGATGCACAATTAGTAAGACTGCTGTTTATCACAAGACATAAGGCTGTGTCTCTTTACTGTAGCATTTCATGTATTCAGTTTCTACAGATTTTAGGTGGGACCTTTTAGAGATCTAGAAAATTGCTTTCATAAATGCACAAGAATGAGCAAACAGTGAAAAAAGAAAAAAAAAAACCCACCCATCTAATCTCATCTAGTACCTAGTTTAAAGTGGCAAACCACCAGGAATTCAGAATTAATAACACTTCACAGCTAACAATGACTTGTTAAGAGATTTGTGATTTTAGGGCATCCTACTGTATTACATAGTGACAAAATAGAGTTTCAATGTTAACGTGTACATAATTCCACATTTGTCAGTCTATAAATCTGTTTTTTGAGGTTAGAAAGGCAAAAAAATGAGGGTCTTTTTACATGAATGCACGGGAAAGTAGTTAGGCTTATTTCCTTTTTAAAGCATTTAATATTTCATTCCTAACCCAGCTGGGAATCTTTAAAAGTACATCTTTACAAGAGCTGACCAAGATTTTTTGGCATAGATTTTTTTTCTTTTTGTCTCAGAAAATGCTGATGGATCAAACTCAAAACTGTAAAGTTTAGATGATTTTTTTCATTTTATCAAATGTTCAAAATGTTTTGAAACTGGAACAGGACGCTCCTGCATTTTCAAATTCAAAGAATCTGTTTTTGTTTATAATTTTGGGGGGGTTAAAATAAGGTAATTATTATGTAAAAAATAAAAATAAAAGGCAACATCAAGCAATACTTTGGTGCTGTTAAAAATATTTTACTCTCCCAAATGCTACTGATATTACTGTCCTTTTCTGAATGTTTTAGGGTCATATTCATTTGCTGTTTAACCTATGAAAAAAAGAAAAACAGAAAGTTCTGTCCCCAGAATTCGAAATAACAAAGACTCTGTCCATTGGGACTATGGTTTTGCCATTGATTTTATGTGGAAGACAGAGCGGGACCACTGGGGGGTGGGCTCATGACACCTGTGACAACTTTAATAAATGTGTGATAATGATAGGTGAACATGAGAACATACAGATGGCAACTAGTGGTCCATGAAAGCTGCAGGAGCCACAGCCAATTTGTTGTATTGCTTAAGACAGGTTTTTGTCCATGAATGTACTGTGTGGAGTGTATCGCGACTGTCTGGTTGCAGTGTTCCTTCTCTAAATAATTCTCGAACTTGCTCAGCTGCTGGCAGCTTGTTTTTAAGTACATATCTTATTGGGTATGCATTTCTGGCAGTCAGTTTTGGGCCATGTACCGTTCCTTCCACTGAACCATGAACCTTCCCAGGTTCTTTTCTCCCCTTCTTGAAATGAAAGAACCATTAGTGGTTTTCAAGGGTTCAAACCCACCTAGGTACTGCAGATTTTCTGTTTTTCCATGGTTTTGGCAGTGTCATATGCAGGAGGAGGTGCTGTCCTGCATCCCAGAGGTACAGGGAGAACACACCCAGGCCTATCCTGACGTCATGGTTGAGTGGTCTTGTGAGTGCAGGTTGTAAAACTCGACATGGAATCCAGTTTAATGGAAGTGGTTCTGTGGATAGGATTGGAAACCAAAACCCATTGTCTTTGCCAGCTGGTTCGGGTTGGATTCTCGTGATGCCAGAGCCTCTCAGCATCGTGCCAGCCTCCTTTTAAATGCAAGGGGTATTTTGGGGGCAGTGGTTTTCCCATTGTTAGCCTCAGTATTTGCTGGAGAATCTCAGCTCTGCTGCTGCCATTTTGTCACCAGCAGCTTGTTTCAGACACAGCACTGGTATTGATTAGATTGATTAACATTTCAATAGCGTTTTTTCTTAATGTAAACCTGGTGTCATTATGCCCACTTGACAGTTGGTAATTTGCAGTGTGGAAGGGTAAAAGGTCTCATCCTCAATAATCAAAGAGGTGAAAATGGTTGCTGTGCTAACAGTGCTGTGGGTACATGGTAGCATCCTGTGCCCCTGCCCTGAGGATCTTCGTAGACATACACGACAGAGAGGGGAAATGGAGGCACATCTTTGCCCTTGCAATGCTGGTGTCTCTCTGCTGTATCAGAGTGGATTCTTGAAAAAGGATTAGTGAAGAAAATAAAATATCCTTTGTACATCAGTCTCCTAGTAAGTTAGCACTCAATCATTTGAATAATTGAAGGCTGTGAGGTCCTGGAATGAAGCCGTCATCTACTGATGTAGTTGGTATTGACAAGACTTGCTACAGTATTTTCTGGATTTCTACTTCATTTATTCCTTTTTTTGCGTTCCTGATCTCTACTTTGGCAACTCTAACAGCAAAATAGAAATCGTAAGGTGCATAGTAACTTACTGCTACACATAGAAATCCTTCTAGCCTTACTTGATTAAAGCAGGGGGCTTCTCCTTGACTTACAGCAATGAGGAAAAGAAAATGCTTTTGCTTTCCAGGAATGGGTGTGCTGTCTGCTGTTGGATGGGAAGCAGCATCAAGTGCCAGCCTGGATGTGCCGCTTGGCTGAGGTGAGCACGTTGTGGTGGTTGTGGTCTTCTGCAGGAGCTGAGCAGAAGGGCCTGACACAGTAGCTGCTTTACCGGAGAGGCTGCCTCAGGAGTCACTTAAAGTCAAACCTCCTGGCCAAGTGTTTCCCAAGTGCACAAGAGAGTGGGAGGAGGCACCCGAGGATGTGCTTGGAGAGGGACCATGTCCTTTAGCCTCTGTGGGACAGCCCCAGGAAGAGGTTGAGGCTCTGCATCCTCATCATGCTCCTGTGAAAGCTGGCTCAGACAGCACGGTGGTGTGTAAAGGCACTGAAATATAACACTTTTACTTGCTTTTGCTTCAGTGTAATTATTCAGGATCACTTGAAAGATTGGTTTTTTTCTGCTCAATTTCTTTACCCAAAAAATACTGTAAATGTCCTGTCAGTTCTCCCCTTTTTGGGATTTCTCAGAGGACTTAGATATGAATAGCTAGGGTAGGTTATTTTCTCTCTTAATTGAAAGCCTGGAAAGTTTTGATCCTTAATAAGTATATCTTCCAGCTATTTATAGGGAGCTCATACAAAACAGATGTTAACATTGCAGAAAAACAGTTCTAACCCATTTGATCAAAATGTGTTTTTTCCTCAAGCAGAGGTCACTGTCGTGGTGTTGTAATTCTCCTTGATCCCCACTCATCAAGAGGGTCTTTCAAGTAAATAAGGCAAAGACTGAATTTAAAGAAAATTTGGCACCCTATTCTTTGAGACCTTCTCTACAATTAAAAAAAAAAAAAAAAAGGCAGAGAGATCTAAGGACTAGATTTCATCTAGTTCTCCATGTGTCTTGATTTCCCAAGCATGTCATCTGCTGTTTTAGTGTTCAGAACACTGAATGCTCACAGGAGGTCTTACATTGGTTTTTGGGTGGCTGTGGAAAGACCTTAATTTCATCCCATAACCATTGGTTCCAATTCTGGATTACCATCAGTCAAAATTGATGAAATGCCCAGTCTCCCTGCTCCAATACCGCAGTCTCCAGGGGCTATGAGCCCTGGCCAGACAGGTCGTGCTTCCATCTCAGCTCTGTCCCTTCTCTTCCTATGGCAGCCCCTCCATCTCAGAGCAGCAGTGTTTTGTGCTACTATTGCAGGCTCCTCAGGCAAGTCCTTAGCTGCCCTCTTACTTAGTAGAGGTGCTTGAGCTGGTACGGATCTTACCGCTGATTGCTACTTCTGAACCACTGTGCTGTGTGCCTTAACATGAAATGAAATTTTAAAAACTAGTTTGCACTTAGATGACATGGAAGTTTTGCTATAGTTAGGTGGTATGATTTGTCAGGTTTGGATGCATTATGGCATAATGTATTTGTCTCTTCTTCAGAGAGGGTGTTGTAGTGCCGTTAATGTTTGCAAACACTGTCTGCTGTTAGGCTGGGCAGTAATGGAAGTGCTGTAATGAGTCTGAACTGCACAGCAACCAGGGAATCATCAAATTATGCTCGTATTAAAGGCCCTGCAAAATGATCTGGGAAGCATCTTTGCAGGGGAATGAACAAGCTGCACATTCAGTGAAATTGGCCTTGGATCTGGGGATATGTAGAGGTTGTGGTAAGATTCAAATGCATTTGCATCAGTCATTCAGAATGTAATAGTTTCCAATGCTACATATTCTGCTTAGGACTGCTTTTAGCAAGTAGATAGAGGGAAAAATTAGCCTGAGGTGATGCCCACTATTTCTTAGAGAATCAAACCACTCATTTTGCACAGGTGTCTTGTGTGTTTTGTGTGCATGCGTGCGTAATCATTCACTTGCAGAGCCAGTCAGCCAGCTATTATTCTCTGGAAAAAGCAGAAGCTAAAATCTGCTGTGGATTTATGCCATGCTGGTTCTTTTTTGTCTGACTGACTACTATCTAGGTTAATATATTATACATTCTCATGTATTATAAATATGTCTATTATAAAGCATATAGAAGGCAACAACTGTAGATAAGATTGCAAAATAGTTTTCATTACACAGTTTCCTGGATTTAGATGGCCAGAACTTTGTGAAACCTCTGCCTTTTGAGCTGAGATATCCCAAACATGCCTTATGTCCAAAGATGACAGCCTGATTTTAGAAGTTTTACAGATCCACTTAACAATGTTTTAGAGAGAGAGGAAAGTGGAAAAGGAAGTATTTTTATTTAAAGTAATTTTTTAAATGCTTCTGTGGGAGGGTGGGGGTCATATGAATCTTTAAACCTGATGGACTGACGGTGTTTGTACAGCAGAGGGTTCAGTATGCTGCAGATTTTGGGGAATTTATATTAATGATCAATTGAAATCTAGCTGATCTTTGTACACAGCAGAAACCCCATGATCCCTACTGTCAATCTCCATATGAATCCAGTATGCATGCAAGGTCAATCAGTTTTATAATTGGCCACCTGATCCACTGCACTGCTCCGAGCTGTCTCAGAAAGCTTTCCAAGCATTTCAGGGAATTCAAGGTCACGGCAAACAGACCTTCTTCTTGTAGCAGCACGAGCCCTTCTGCGCCCTCTTGGCTGGAGGGGATCGATGTCCTCAAAGTAAATAAACTCAGCTACATACAGGGAGTTCAGAGGAGCCTTTGAAGACTGGAGCCCTGTCATCTCAGTGGGGTTGTCAGAGCTTCAGATACTTTCTGTAGAAAAGTCTCCTAGCGAGCGTGCTCTGTCCCCTCTGAGCCTGCTGACGCTGCAGGCACTTGCGCAGATTCGTGTAACCCCACTGCAGGGAAACTCTTATTAAAGCTGCATAGTGGAGCACTCAAAGCCAAATACGTGTCAAGAATAAGGTTAAAGACACAGTTTTACTCCCCCCATTCCCTTCCCACCCTGTATTCATTCTGTTACTTTGCAGTTGCCTCACTGCAGTGCTTTTTCTTTTCCTGGGAAAACACAGTTAGGTTGGAGAAGGAGAGTGCCCACAGGGGAAGCAGAGATGCCACTCATGTGAGTAGGTGTAACAGGCTGTGCTGTCCCCAGGGATGGCCTTTGGGATGAATGTGGAGTGGTGCCATCGCTTCCTGAGTAGCGTGGTGGGGAGTTGAGCACTCACAGTTGTTTTCAAGGAGGAGAGAGCAGGTGGAGTTGCTGCACCTCCAAAGATTGCAAGGACCGCCGGTGTGAGAGTAGACCCTGGGCAGCTGGTGCTTTTGTGGGAACAGAGTCCGAGAGGAGGTCTACGTGGGGAGCTGAGGGTTAAAGTAGTTACCAGAAAATAAACCAAAGGAGATGTGTGGCAGCAGGGCCCAAACAGAAATGACCGATTGCTGGGAAGGCACAGCACAGGCTGCTTTGCTGGGGAAGAAGGTTACTCACAATTATTTGGTGTGTGGTTGGGGATGCCCTAGCCTGTTCTGGAAGAGTTTAGTCTGCAAGAGTCTGAAGACAAAAGTCTGTGGCATGGAATGGGATGGATACTGGTGTGATTGAAGCACGGCCAACCACGTGGCCTCTTCCTGAGCAGATGCAGCCTTGTCACCCCTGCTCTAGAGGTGGAGCGTGTGTCCCACGACTCAGCAAAGAGGCTACGTGTGCATACCACAATTATTCTGCAGACCGTAAAGATTGCTTTAAATATGTCTCAGAAGCTGGTACAGAGGACTTCCTGTTGGGTTCAGTGTACTAGTGACCACTGAGAAGAGAACAGTGTCTGGCTCCTCCTTTCCTTAGAAACAAGTGAGTGGAAACTCTGGAAGCTCAGGGCAGACTTTTCCAGAGGCTGGCCTGGAGGTCAGGTGTTGTTTGCTTCTTGCAGGGATGGGTTTTCCTGCCACTTACTTACCTGGGATGCTTGTTTCCCATGGGAGGGCTGGGCTTCTCCTTAGCTGCTGCTGCGGATGTGCTGGGCTATCCCCTCCTCAGCAACTCCTGCAGGTGGTAGAGCTGCATTAGCAGGGCAATGCACTAAGCTATTAAATTAAGCTTCTAAATCCCTCAGGAGATTTGAGAAGTAGCTTATGAACAGTTAACCTCAAGATCTCTGCATCACACTTTGACGTGTTTTAAACTTGCCTTCAGTCTCTCCTGACACTTGGTGTGCTGGTTTGCCAGCTGTATTTCTCTTGACCATTTCTCATTATGCAGCAAGCTGCAAGGAGCAGTGTATGACCTGAGGACTTGCTCCAGAAGCAGCAGCTGGAGTAATGCAGGTCACATCGGCTTTGTTTCTTCCCTTTGCATGGTGTCCATGCTGCCTTTCTGGGCCAAATGAAGGAATTTGCTATGGGAAAGCATCCCAGCGCAGGTGGCTGCTAACACTATTGAACTCTTTAAGCAGCATCTGCTTTTTGCAATGATGCCAGCAATTGTATGGCTAAAAAATATAGGAAGTTAAACTCTGCATAAATCTTTTCAGAGGCTGTTTTATATCATAGAGATCCCATGCCTGTATGGGATACTTGATACTGGCTCCAGTGGAACTTATCTTCTGCATCAGACACATGCTGTGTTTCCTTTAGGAAGCCCTAGCTAGAGGGAGAGGCATTGCTTACTTTGGATGAGGCTGGTTAGCCTGAAGCAATCCACCTGGCTGCAGAAACAAGTTCTGTGTGATGCTACTTTTGCTTCCTCCATGTATTTTGTGTAAAGCTAAAGCATCTAGTGAGGCTATAGCCAAAAGCTGATTGCAGTCTTTGGGTGTAGAAACCACAGGGTAGCAGAAATAGATACCTTTCTTTGAAGAATTTATATCCTTGTTTTAAAAATAACATCAAAAAAGGAAGAAGGTGCTGGGAGGAAAATAGTGACAGGCATTGAGCACCTCAAAGAAAGCTTAAGAGGTGACTTGGTGTCATATATAAACTTGGACATAAAGGGATAGTGACAGTAAAGGACTAGCAAATAAAAGATTGTCAAGGACTAATAGCTGAAAGCTGATACCATTGAAATTCCAACTGGAAGTAAGTCACCACTTCTATGGCTCAATAAAGGGGCTAATGAATGAAATTTAATAACTTATGATAGACAGAGGTCAGACCAGATAATTGGTTCATTCCTCTGGGCTTAAGTTCTGTGAATCTGAGAACTGGTGTACCTTCTGCAGTTTCATCAAGGAGGAAGTATTTATTAACTAGCAGGCACAGTTCCTCAGCTCTGAAACTATTTGAAAATGTTTTCTACAATCTAGGGTGCAGTTTCAGAGTATTACAAATTCAGAGGCATTTTTGCTTCACTTTTTTTTATAAGGTTGTTCTGAGTTCAGTTATCTCTGAATTATTACTGTGCGCAGTTTGGCAAGAGTGTGTGATTTTAAATAGATTTAAGAAAATATTTGGAAAATAATATGGGTGAAGAATCCATTAAAAACCTAATGTTTCTGAACTGAACAGTATTTTTATCCTTTGGGAAATTGAACAAATTATTTTGCTTTCAGACTGGTTTAAATTGGGAGTAATTAAATTGAAGTCAACAGAATGACATTTGTCAGATTGGATGTAAGCAAGTTTATATTTCAGTCCACTGACAAGGCACCTTGTGAAATGTGCTCCTTGTGGGTTTTCTGGTTTCAGCTGTTTATTAAGACGGCTTGAATTATTCATGGTGTGTAAATTATCTGATAAAGTTGAATCTTCTTTCTATCAGTGAAAAAATTGCAGACTGCCTCTGAATGCTGGAAATGAAGTATTTTCAGCTGCTGGGTGTTTGTGGAGGATACTTTGTCTGTCTGCATTTTGCTGCCTGTGGGCTGGTAGCCAGTAGGTCATGTTCATCATGAGTTATTGTCCCAGCTTGGCTTTGACACTGATGTCTTTCAAGCAGGATGAATATAAATACACAGCAAATGGAATTCCCTTCAGGAATCAAAGGTCAGTCGATTCCTCCATGTCAGTGCATGCAACACCTGTAGGGTCAACTCTGTCTCAGCCCCTGCAGGCACATGGCTCTTGGACTGGATCAGGGCCTCCTGTCCACACCATCCCCAGCAGAGCCCGCTTATTCCTTCTGGAGTGCTTACTCTGCAGTATCCAGCATGTGGAGTCATGGTTACACTGGAGCATGAGCCCCGTTGCCTGTCTTGTGCCCTCCCACCTGCCCATCCTCAGCATCTGAGCTCGTGCACGGGGGTTTCCATCATGGGAAAGCAAAACAGGAGAGTCTCCTGTGAACAGCCTTTTTCTTGTGTGCATATATTAATATATATGCATACATTTATATGCACACGTATGTATTCCTAAGGAGTAATCAGTAACCGAAGTCTGGGGAGGCGAATAAAAGCCTCTGCTGCATGCCTCTCCTTTTCATAAATTTTCCTGCGGTGTGAGGCAGAGAAAAAGTGTGGGAAGAACATGTAATCATCGGTAGGTACTTAGGGAATTAGCATTGCCTGGTGGGTTTGAAACAGCATATTGGTAAAAATGTGGTTTTAATCGTTTGGAATGGTTACACTGAAGAACTGTTCTTTGTGTTTGCCTTGCATTAGCCTCTGTCAAGCTGTTCTTAGACTAGCCTTGGACTTGGAATGTCTGAATTTAATTACTGTTAACACTAGAGATATTTAGTCCCATTTAATGGAGGAAAAATACAGAAACTTTTGGGAGCAGAGGTAGCTTGCAAAGATAGCAGCATTGAGAAGTTTGTTAGCTGGTCTGTAGTAATTAAGCTTATTTCCATAGCAACATTATCAGTTCAGCTCCAGAATTTTGAGATTTTTGTGTGCCCAGTAATTAGAACTAATATCCTAATTTTAGCAGAGATACCACAATTGTATTTGGCAAGAGTCTTGTAACTAAGCACACTGATTGGAGAGTGAAAGAATGTTCCATTTTCCTTGATTTTTTTTTTTCTTGGGTCACTTCAGACTGCTTACCTAGCTAAAAGCAAATCACTGCAGTCTGCTTTCTCAGTATGTAAGACCAATTTTACCTTTTGGGAGAAGAGATGCATATACATATATCTATATAAAACTCACTCATTTAGAAATACAGCTAGAAGCATGCCTGGCATCTCTGCAGTCCCTGCTAAAACACAAAGGCAGAGCCAAAGTACAGTAATTCAGAATACCCATATAGTCCTCATCTAAATTGCTCCAATTTAACACAGCGATGGCCTCTCTCCCTGATGAGGGATTTTCATGGGATACCGCTGAGTGTAGGAAGGGAGGGTATCCTGCTTGCTCACAGACCTTTCCAGCCATGTGCTCATGCAGTTGGGATCTGCAGGGAAGGGAATCCCCCATCCCATCTTGGTCTCATTCCCCACTTGCACATCTTGGCTTCCCTGGGACTTCCCATTAACTTCCTCTGAGGCCCTTCCACAGGAGCTGTTTTTCTGAGTTTCCCCAGGAATGAATAGCTGATGAGATGCACAGCATAGGGAGTGTTTTGGCAGTGCAAAGGGGGACATTTGTGAGCCCTGCAGAAATCCCCAAATGCTTACAAAAGTCCTGCTGTGGTTGAGGAGGAAGGGTGCCTGCCCCTCATCTCCTCACTGACATTTCTGTAGCATTGAGAGCTGTGATCTTTTCCAGTACATACCAATAGCCACCTTTTTAATAACAAAGCAGAAGGACTACAGGAAAGCTGTGGCACCAGGCAGCCATATTTCAATATTCCAATGACACCAGTTAGTATCATTTAGTTGCATATGACCAGACTCTGCCTAGTTCTTATAACCAGCCTAGCAGCATATACTATTTCATAAATGTATACATGTTTGCATTCCAAATTAAAACATCCTCACTGGTGTTGTCTGTAAAAAAGAATTATGAAAAAAACGAAGAAGTCTCAGTAGGGGAACTTGGGTTTATGTGGATTTGTGTCCTCCATCCCTTAGTCCCTCTCAGCTCTCACAGTACACTATGTTTGATCTGCATTCCCAGCCTGGTGGGCAAATATCAGCCCAGGCTGGGGCTGATTTGAGTGAGGTGTGCAGGAACAGCCATCTAATTTTCACCAAACTTGTTAGGACTTCCATCTCTGAGACCTCTGTGTTCTGTGTCCCCAGCTGTCAAATTTGCTTAAAACTGGCCAGCAGGTTCAAAGGGTATTAAGGAAGGATTGACAAATATATACACTGTGGGATCCCATAAGCCTCAATTTCCTTAGAACCCAGGATAAAAAACAAGTCTGCAGTACTTTGAAAATAAATTCCTGTGTCTAGGCAGACTTCATAAAGACCTGTTAGATGTTAGATTATCTACCAACTGTGTCAATGTGGTTTGGGTTCTTCGTTTAAAGATTTCCTCTCCCCCTCCATATTCAATTTGTTTTTTCAGTTTACTTTTTAAAATAAGGCCAATGTTGGAAATGCAACACTTTCGAGTAGCACAGCAGGTTCCACATATGCAGTGGGTATATAGTGGAAAATAGCATCAAAAGACTTGCTCCTGTTGTCAATGAGTTCAGAAGGTAAGAGAACAGTTAATGTATTCATAATAGATTTATACTCAAAGATTTGTAAATAATTTATGGCTTTCAGTGAGTGGGAAGCCAACTACCATAAAGCTTGGACCCAAATAGAAAATAGTTTTGTAGCAGCAAAGGACTTTGGATTTTGCAGATGCAGCGGGTCAGCTATAATCCCCCTGGCAGGGAAAAAAAATATTTAGTGACTTACCATAGAACATCTGGGGACTTATAATTTAGTCTTTGTGGCCTCCTGGGGTTCTATCGCAATTTGGCATCTACTACCCCCTAAGGAAAATGAAACTCCGTGCAGTATGACCAGTATTTTGCTAACTCTTTATCTGCAAAGATTCTATTATAAATCTAAATTAAAGACAGTGGAGAAATATACTGTTGGCGTGTGAACCCCCTGTTGGTGATGGATTTGTGTGTAAATTGGCAGATAGTAATTGTTCCTAGGGAATACTAATGAAACAGGCAGACATACTTTTGATGTGAATCATGGTGGCCTTTGGGAGTCTGGAACAGTGATTTATTTCTTATACCATGAATTTAAATGGCTGAACTACTATTTAAGTATGAAGAATTCTGTGCAAAGGCTTTTTTGGTAAGATTGCAAGTAAAAAGCTCAATGGCTGCTCAATAATAGGCAATGGCAAAGGAGACATCTTATAGACCGTGTCCAGAATAATTTTTTGTCGGTTGAGCTGCTTTTATAAAGGTAAAAAAACCAGTTGTGAACCATGCACTGCTGTAACCAAGTCCCAGTAGTAACCACATCCTTTCTGGTTACAATGGAGAAACATTGCTTATGGGTGCTCATCTTCTCACAGCAGACAGCACTTCACACCAGAAGAATAAAAAGTCTGACACTTTTGTCCCTTTGCATTAGCTCAAACTGGAGGATTTTAGCTCTGAGAGGCAGAGTGGGTTAGAGGGAGGTCATGGTGGTGAGAAGCAAGGAGTGCTGGTTGGCTTTTTCATTGTTGGTAAGCTTGTGTGTGGACACAGCAGCTCTCTGGTCAATGCAACCAAACTGTCTTCATTTGGGGAAGTTTTCCTGGCTGCTGGGAGCCATGCTGGGAGCCTTCCTGAGGGAGGGAGGGGGTTTGAAGACCCTTTTTGAAAGTCAAGCTATGATACCTTTTTTAAAAACTTATTTTTGACTTTTGTGTGCATATCCAACCTTAACCATTCTATGATTCTATGAGTCTATGATTTTGGACACGTGTCTTGCTGAATTTATCTACAGCTCCTGTGAAACTGGAGAGTGTTACTCAGACTCTTAATTGCAGAAGTTCTTTCCTTTGCCTAATTTTTGTTCTCAATTTTAGTAGGTGTGAGAGAGGCATTTAATTTTAATTTTTGTATTATTCCTTTGGGATTTTTATTGTAATCCTTTGAGTATTGAGGGCATTGGTTGAGTTAATAGTTGGAGGTACCTTTTCATGAGTTGTGATTTCAATGTCCCTTGGCCCCAGGAAGGGAGTCAGTACAGAGGAAAAGGAGATCTCTTTCCACTCATTCACCTTTTGATAAGGCCATTAATTATGGGATTATATTAGAGTAAAATAATAGAATCTTAGAATATGCTGAGTTGGAAGGGACCCATCAGGATCATCGAGTCCAACTCCTGTCCCTGTGTAGGGCACCCCTAGAATCACACCATCTGCCTGAGAGCATCATCCAAATGCTTCTTGAACTCAGGCAGGCTTGGTGCTGTGACCACTTCCCTGGGGAGTTTGTTCCAGTGCTCAACCACCCTCTGGGTGAAAAACCTTTTCCTAATATCTAACCTAAACCTCCCCTGATTCAGCTTCCTGCCATTTCCCCGAGCAAATGAATCCTATGGATTTCTTTGGTTCCTTCATTAGTGAAAACCTGAGATGTAAAAGAGGTGTCTATCACTGCCCATAAGCATAATCTGCAACCTTCAATTTCAGAAAGATTTTATGAACCGTTTATGAGCTTTTTCTGATTCACAGCAAACAAGAAATTGCTGTTTTAAAATTTCTGCTTTCCTAGAAGACTGGATCCAAAGAACCTTTTTTCAAGCCCCGGTACCCCTAGCAGCAATGCATAACTTGCTGAAATGAAAGAACAGCTGAAAAAAATATATGTATATATAGTTTCAGCTACTAAAAAAAGAAGTGGGTCAAGATATGCTATTTTACCCATGTAACATAGTGAGGTTTTTTGCCTTCATGATGAAGATAAACCACCTTGCCTATCTGTCTGTGATAACTACGTATTGGGACTGACATTTAGGGACAAACCAGTGGGAATCTGCTCTGCTGCATACAGACAAGGAGGCTCTAATGACAGGCATATCTTTGGCTTCTCTTCGTGTGATTCTTAGCCTTAATGCATGAAAAAGAGTGTTGTGGAAGGGTTTCTAAAGGTTACAGTGTGTTGTGGGATTTATTGCAAGGAGTAGCAAGAACTGGAAAGCCAAAGCAGTGCCCTGTCATACTTTGTCTGATAAAGGGATTTGAGCAGCATTCTGCTGCAAATGATAGGACAAGTGGAATAGTGCTTCTGACTTAATGGATAGTGCGTAGTAGTAAATATGAAAAAGAAGAGACAGTAGTGTATAGTGTCTTTATTTTAGCCCCCTCCTTTAAACTTTTTTCCTTTGAACTTTATATGTAGAACATCATAATCTATAGTGCAAAATCAAACAAGGCCTCTTACCCAAGAAAGCTTCCTATTTGCTGGCGGAGACTGTGGGGATTACTTTTGCTAAATATGTTTAGTAGGTTTTTTTCCCATTCTGTCTGCACTGTGACCCAGTGAAGTGAGGAGTTAAGTTCCCCTGTTAGATGGGCAGGGTGAAGCATTAGGGATAGTAAATGTATCTGGGCTGAAATTAAGGAACTACTGGGGACTGTGAAGTCAATTTCTTGGTGATTTAATGGAACACTAGTGACCAGCATTGACTTCTGGTGCCAGAAACAAGATGGAAAACCCCTCAATCAGAATTCAAAGGGAAGAGCAGGCTGTATTAAGGAGGCTGTTACCCAGACAGAGAAGTTGCCCCAAAACAGAGGGCAACTTACGCTAGTAGTTGTGGATACCTGTGAAAGCTTTGCTTTTGCTTGTCCCCCCCAGATTCTTGGGTAAATTCTT
This sequence comes from Hemiprocne comata, assembly GCA_020745705.1. Classification (NCBI taxonomy): domain Eukaryota; kingdom Metazoa; phylum Chordata; class Aves; order Apodiformes; family Apodidae; genus Hemiprocne; species Hemiprocne comata. The sequence goes on along the minus strand of CM036586.1, from coordinate 194,980,607 downwards.
TCCTCTTGAAAGACTGCCCTGCATTGCTGAAAGTCATTTTTCCACAGTGTCCAATGACAGGACAAGGGGCAGTGAGCACAAGCTGGAGCATAGGAGGTTCAAGTTAAACATAAGAAAAAACTGCTTCACTGCAAGAGTAACAGAACACTGCAACAGGCAGCCCAGAGAGGTTGTGGAGTCTCATCTGGAGACATTCAAAACCCATCCAGATGTGTTTCTGTGTGATCTACTGTAGGTGATCCTGCTCTAGCAGGGGGTTTGACTGGATGATCTTCAGAGTTCCTTTCCAACGCCTACAACTCTGTAACTCTGTGACTTTTTAACATGCCATTAGACAGGACCAAGACTGCTCACACATAACTAAACAGTAGGCAGAAGGGTTTGCAATCATCTGCTGCTGTCTTGAAAGATACTCGAGGTATCAACAGTGTGTGTTGGTTGAAGTGCCCTTACAAAGGAAGTAGCTAGTCTAAACTCATTGGGATCTGCTGGAAGAGTGATAGCAGGAAACCCTGATACCTGCTTGAAGACAGAATTGTGGTCTGGTAGGGAGCATTTAAACTTCATAGCACATGGGAGCTGTGTTATGGCTTAAACGCTGTCCTTCTAGTCACCCAAAAGAAGCACCTGAATTAAGAGTGTGTCGTTGAAAATTTACCTGATCTTCTTTTTGTTTATTTTAGTTTCTAATACCTCATATACAACACTATCTGGTAGCTTTTTCATTGCAGTTCATTGCTATTTTGTTGACTCATTGTCCATTATAAAGTGAAAGGGAAAAAAAGTGCAATGTTTGTTCAGTGCTTTTCATCCTATGTGGTCTCTGAATGCTTGACATGACCATGACCCACTTCAGACACCGTTGAAATGTGGGCACAGAGCACATGTATAATGATGTGCCAGTGCACCTGGCAGGGTTGAGAGACTGCAAGGGAAAAACACCTCAGGAGTTTGAAATTCCTGGACGCCTTTAGCTAGGCAGTATGTCAAGAACTGTTAACATTTGTTTATGGTGGGAGAGCATCTCACAACACTTCTAAAAAGCTAAGAAAAGCATTTTCAGACCAAAATAATACTCGTGTTCATTTAATTGACCACACAAGATGGCTGTTTGGATAACAGCTTGACTGGCTTAGTTTTAAAAGTATTACACAACAGAACAGTTGGACTAACCTAAGAAAGGTAGGCTAGAGGACAAGCTAGAGGTCTTCAGCTTGTTAGAAAATTGTGTGTTCAGTATTGGAAACAAATGCCAGGTGTAACCCTAACTCTGGTCACTGCCATGATTGTTACTTCAGAGCAGCTAAACTGATATTTATAAGATCAGTAATAGAGATGGAAAGGAACATCTACTGGCCAGGTATACTTCAATAAAATTTAAATTGCTGTGAAATAGTTTTGTTGTACTTTTATAAAAAACAGCAGTGCTTAGTAATATCAGTTAAATCATTTAGAGGAATTAAAGTGCTGACAAGCTAATACTGATCCTTGTAATTATTGAATAAATTAGCATAAAGACAATAAATGGATTTACAACAGAAATTTATTTTATTAGAATAATTTATTGAATTGGGTTGTTTCTGAATATTGAGGAGTGAATTTATTTTTTTTTTTGCAGCTGGCAAAGTTTCATAGAAATGAAAACACATATTTAAGTGAGTGTACTATATAGAAGTAAATTTCTTCTGTTTTACCAATCATATGAAGTTAGTCATGGGCTTTGCAGATTGCCTTTTTTCTTTGCTTGCATTAATTGCATAGCTGAAACTTATCCCTGTTGATAGAAGCTTGCTCTTTGATTCAATAAATATATTTACTTTCAAATAATATATGAAGACAAGTGCGTTTATGGAAGTTTTAAAAAGTTTGCCTTTTCAGACTCATATAATGATATTGTTTGGATTAATAGTGTACCTACATTCTGGAAGTCACAGCTTTTCCAATAAAAATCCATGAAGTCATGTTGACGTTGCAGGGTGCAAAAGTATTCTGTGAAACTGTGTTTAACAGAGGAAATTATGAATTAGAGGTGATAATTTAAATTTTTGTTCTGGTTTGCTATTTTGTCTACTGCTTTTTTTTTCTCTTCAGTTAGATAAGTGGGTTTTGTAGGGACTTACCCTGATATGAGAAGGGTAGTGCACAGGGAACCAGAGCAACAAGTTGGCTTTTGTAGTCAGACCATGAAAGTCTATGAATTGTGGATGTTTTCAGACTTCAACTATGTGCTGAAAGAGGGAGGGGAAATGAGAACAGATGTGTTACCAGACTTGGTATTAGGTTCAGAGGACTTACATTGAATTAATTTGAAGTCTGTGCACCAGTCAGTCCTCAGTTTGGAAGACTGGCACTGTGTTCTAAATAGAAGTAAAAACTGCTGAGCATACTGTCTTAACTTTCCCTTGTAATGGCAGCATCAATCACTCCTTGATTAACATGCTCACAGGCATTTTTTTATATTCTGCCATGGTGTCTCTTTCAGTAAAAGAATGGATTAACAGCTGAGCACTTGTGGAAAATAAAGGAGCCTTCTCTGAAGAAAACTATATGAAAGTCCATCGAAAAGCATGATTTATCATGTGTCACTTGCAATAATGAAGAACAGAGAAATACCCTCCTCATCCTGCAGAATCAATATTTTTTTTTAATATAAATGGTAGTATATAACTGAGAAGGAGGATCATTTGTCTATTGACTACCTGTAACCAAATTATATAGTAACTTTGATTTAGAAATGCATTTTTTTCTGGATAGGGAAAGATCAGTCTAAGCACTTTACATATTTCTCATTTTCACAGCCAAAATCTCATTCGTTCAGGCTATCAGTCAGATGTTTGCTCCCCCCCCTTCGTGTCTTAAGTATGAATAGTTATCTTGGAGGATTCAGGAACCGTATGTAGCAAACGAATCCAACTGCAAATAATAAGATCAAGCAAAGAGAGAATAAACTTTGCCTTTATACTAAAATAAAACTTCATATTTGTTAAGTTTGAGGAACACCCTCTGGAAGAAGCAGTTGGTTTTCATCGCTGCTTGTATTCTAAAACGTAGAGTGAGTCAAGAATAGTGTACACAATACATAGCAGTATAAGGAGTGTAATTTTTCCTGTACTGTCAGAATATTTTATCTGTAATAAATAAACTTCAGCCTGCCATGTAAAGTGCTGCATCCACATTTGAAAGTGGCTTATGGTTCAGTTTACATAGCACTGCATAGGCCTAAAGCTTGTGCTGAATTGCAAGCAGCAACTCAGCCAGTAAAATGAATTGAAGATTCTTGGTTAGGTAGTTCAAACATTATGTAGACTGGTGCTTGTGTGAAAAGCCTGAACTGACATTTTAATAAATATTTTATAATTTTAAGAACTTCCCTATTAAAATAGAGTGGATTGTTATTTTTTCCCCATTTTGATTATCTTTTTCAAGGCTTCAGATGAGCAGAGCCTCCCCGAAGGAGCATCTCCAGCAGAAATCACATAGTAATGCAGTAGACATGCAAGGTGCACCTTGCAAAAAGCTGCTCTATTCCACATAGTTTAATAGATGCCTCCAGAAACTACACTCACCTGTAACTCAAAAGTAGCATGTGATACCCAGTTTACGTACAGCTCCATGCTCTGTTCTTGTACTTGCACTGGTGGGCCAGTAATCCATGTTTCACAGCCAGCATTCTCTGTCCTCTGTTCTGTCAGATGTACAAACTGAACAGGAGATCAGAAAATGAAAGTATTTTCCAGACAGCTGATATAAGTGTTCTCTTTTCCTTCAGTCAGCCTGGATTTAGATGCTTCATAAGAAACAAACAGCCATATTGAAACTGAAACAAACTGTAAAGCAATTTCTAATCCAATCCCTAATTTCCCACCAGGGAAGCCTAATCTTTCTGGAAGTCCACATGCTGAATCTTAGTGGTGAGTAAGGGATTTCTGGGAATGTTAGGGAAAGAGACTTGGTTAAAATTGTGAAACTTCACCTAATTTTATAGGCAGAAAGACTCAGTTTGTGGTCATTGTTCTACTTCTGAAAGAGCTGGATTAGATGTTCCACATAAGCTTTGCTTCACTTGTCTTTGGGGACTTCCTTTGGGCTGTGAATGTTTTGTGGGAAATAATAGGTCACTTGCAGAGATGTAGAATACACTCATCACCTAAAATGCAGATGGGAAGTGATTAATTAGATTTTGAGAAACTTGACTGCAAAGGTTTGTCCTACTTTGTGACTAACATTTTATGAAAATTATTTGGAACACTTGTGTATTAATTAGAAGATGTATATATTATCATTCATTATCTTCTTCTTGGCAATACATGTTCTAAGCAGTGTGAAAGGGATGATAACTTGACAAACTGGCTGTGTACTAAAAGTTGTCAAGGTCATGGGGGAGTTTCAGAGTTGTTGGTAGGTGTTGAAAGTGTTCAGATTCTTATGGGAAGGGCATATCCTCTTTAATAAAATATGCCAAAACTCCTGGTACAGGTGAGGAGGACATAGTAAGCATGAAGCCTATTTCCTGACAGGAGTAAAGGTTGTAGTTTTTACTGAGGTGCATGATCTGACATAGAGACAGGTAAAGATATGATGCCTGGCTCATCAGCAACCATGGTGAGTGTCTGTCATCTTCTGTAGCTCAGCTGTCTGTATAGAAATTCAGTTTGAGGTTGGATATAATACAGCAGAGCTATTTAGTGTAGCTTGATGCAGCATAATTCTTGTATCCTGCTTGGGATCCACTTTAGATTGGTGGATATCTACAAAGATGAAAAACTGGCTTTTTTGTTGGGCCCACAGACTGGCAGTTAAGGGGCCACACTACCTGTAGGCCAGTTGTGAGCTGAATTTGCCAGGGGTCTGTGTGGGGACGTGCCCTGTTTAATGCTTTTAATACTTGTAATCACTTCTATAAGTGATCTGGAGAAGGAGACACGATGTCCCCCCATCAAGTCAGTGAATGACACAAAACTGGGGGAAACCAGGTGATATGCTGGAGGGCAGGGCTGTCATCCAGAGGGACAGGCTGGAAGAATGGGTCAACTGGAATCTCATGAAATTAAACAAGGACAAAGGCAAACTCCAGTGCTGGTGATAGACTAATCCTCTGCATCAGGTTTGGTGGACAGTGAATTGGGCATGAGCCAGCAGTGTGCCCTGCCAGCAAAGATGGGCATAGCATCCTGGGCTCTGTCATGAGGAGCAAAGCCAGCAGATGGAGAGAAGGGATTATCCACTCTACTCAAAACTTGATAGACGGCATCTAATTGCACTGCATCTAGTTTTGGGCCTTCCAGTACAGCAAAGACCTAAAACAATTTTTGGTGTTTGAGAGAGTATCAGAGCCCCCTGAGATGGTGAGGGCTAGAGCATTTCCCATATGAGAAGAGGCTGACAGAACTGAGTTTGTTCAGCTTGGAGCACAGACGGCTTTGCGAGAGGACCTGACAGCAGTCCCCAGTGTCTAGGAAGCCATTGAGGAGACAGAACTGGGCTCCTCACAGTGGCCCATGGCAGGTGGACGAGAGACAGTGCACATAAGATGAAACAAGAGAGATTCAGACTGGATATAAGGAGAACAGGAGGCTGTCTCATGAGGACAGTCAAGCTTGTGCAGTCTCTTTGTCCTTGGATGTTTTCAGGGTAAAGGCCTGAGCAATCTGGTCCTGAATTCAGTGTTGACTCTGGACTACAGACTTCCTGAGGTCTTCAATAATTCTATGGAATTGGGCCTTTAAATGAGACAAAAAAGATGCTGAAGGTGGAAGAGGAAGTGCTAGCATATGTCTACATGAAAGCAAGATGCTTTTTACACCTGCCATCATAATAGTTTTCTTTTTGTTTTGGTTTTTTACATTCAATTTATAGATGAGGTTTTGCACATTTAGGAAATGATTGCTTTCCAGTTTTGATAATTACTTCATATACCAATTCTTCCAGTCATTAGACACAAATTGCAGCACTTCACAAACAGAAGACCTGGTTTATTGTCTGACCTGACTAGTAATGAAGCATTTTGAAAGTATCTGGGCTAATTCCCTGCTGTGTAAGCATATGTAGCTTCTTTGAAGTGAATGGCACTACATGCAATTGTACTAGTGGCAAGTTTGGCCCATTTTTAATGAAATACAGCAAATAGGCTTTGTGCTTGTAAATTATTTAAATGTTCAGACAAAGACTTGCTGATGAGCAATTATAAGAAAATTTTTCCTCTGACACTGAAGTAAAATATTGCCAAGAAAACCAAATTAATCTGATCTTGAAAGCTAAAAATGTTGAACTGAAAGGCCATCTATTCAATAGGTACAACGCCCAAATTGATGCACGATCTTACATCTACTCCAGTGCTGTTAAAGCACAAAAGCTTTAAGAGGCTTTTTCTTATCTGTGTTCCCAGAACTATTATCATCAAGATCATAAATCAATTTTTGAATGACACCATAGAGCAGGATAGAAATATTTTATATGTTACTGTCTTTAAGACCTTGTCTGTTCTGACACTTTACTTGGATATTCCTTCCCACTTTAACTACCCAAGTAAAAATGCTTTCAGGATAGATTCCGTTTACAAAACCAAAAATGTTTGCATCTCAGAGCTGTATATGAGGAGAAGGCAATGCAGCCTGAAGGGCTCTGGTAGTGTTTCCCTTCTCTTGGGAAGTGCCTCAATGAAAAGCTCATCTTTAGGGTTAGATTTTCAATTACATGGCAAGTAGATTGCTCTGTGGGTTAAGAAACTTGTTGATCTATATTTCTATGCACAAAAAAAGCATATTGGTTCTGATTTTTTTTAGTTGTACATGACATTCTGAAGGTTGAAATCTAACTTTCATATTATTAATGATCCTGCTTTAAAATCAGTCAATTTTATATGTCACTTCTATCCTCTTCCTTGATGGTAATTTGAGTTTCACAAGCAAAACACATATAGAACTCATCCTCACTTCTGCAAAAGCATTCACGTTGCTGTCTTTAGCTAATCATATCCAAATCACATCTCCATGAGTGCACAGGTGAGGAATATCTCTCTAAATTACTGCTGAATCCTGCTTACAGTTACAGCAGTGAAACTAATTGCTGAAATGTGCAGAACATGAAGATTACACTCATAAATTGAACAGCGCCAGGGAAAATTCCCAGGCACTGGGACTCAGTCACCTGTGGTGACACACTGCTAGGACACTTCTTGTGCTGTTTTGCCATAGGCCAGCCATTTTAGGGCACAGTTTGGGAGCTAATCTGGAACAGGGATAGCCACTTGTATTCCTTTGAATGTATTCCTTTGAAAAAAAAAAATCAAGTAGAGGAGGCAGGAGACCTGCATGGATAAGCAAGGAACTCCTGGAAGAACTCAAATGGAAGGGGGAAATATACAATATGTGGAAAAAGGGTCTGGTTAATTGGGAGGATTATAGAAATGCTGCCAGATTATGCAGAGACTCAACAAGGCAGGCCACGGCCCTCTTGGAACTCAGTCTGCCTACTGGGGTGAAAGAAAACAAGAAGACCTTCTTCAAATACATCAGTGAGAAAAGGAAGCGTAGGGAAAAAGTGGGTCCACTGCTAAATGAGGTGGGAGATATGAGTAACAGAGGATGCAGAGATGGCAGAATTGCTGAGTGCCTTCTTTACTTCAGTCTTTACTCCTAAGACCAGCCCTCAGGAGTCCCAGTCATGGGAAGTAAGGGAGCAAAACTGGAGGGAGGAAGACTCTCCTCTGGTCAGTGAGGATTTGGTTAGAGATCATAGAATCATGGAATCATCAAGGTTGGAAAAGACCTTCAAGATCATCAAGTCCAACTGTCCACCCTACAACCCCTAACCACTGAGATCACTTGGATAAACTGAAAATGCACAAATCCACGGGCCCCAATGGGGTGTGTCCACGTGTGTTGAGAGAGCTGGCTGATGTTGCTGAGCTGTTCTCCATCATTTTTGAAAAATGGTGGAGAATGGGAGAGGTTCCTGAGGGCTGGAAGAAAGCCAATGTCACTGCAGTCTTCAAAAAGGACAAGAAGGAAGACCCAGGCAACTACAGACCAGTCAGCCTCACCTCCATCCCTGGAAAGGTGATGGAGCAGCTCATTCTAGAGGCCACCTCTAAGCCCATGGAAGAAAAGAAAGGTTATCAGGAGTAGCCAACATGAATTTACTGAAGGGAAATCTTGCTTGACTAATCTGATACCCTTCTACAAAGGCACAACCAAAAAGGTAGATGAGGGGAGAGCTGTGGATGTCATATAGCTTGACTTCAGTAAAGCTTTTGATACTGTCTCCCATAACATTCTTGGAGGAAAACTCAAGAAATGTGGAATAGATGATTGGTCTGTGAGGTGGATTGAAAACTGGCTCAACAACAGAGTTATGGAAGGCAGATCCTGCTTGACAAACCTGATCACGTTCTATGACAAGGTGACCCGCTTAGTTGTTGAGGGAAAGGCTATTGATGTAGTCTACCTGGACTTCAGTAAAGCCTTTGACACTGTCCCCCATAACATCCTCATGGAAAACATGGTGGCCCATGGTTTTGATGGGCATATACTCTGCTGGGTTAAACACTGGCTGGATGGCCAGGGCCCAAGAGTTGTGGCTAATGGAGTTAAATCCAGTTGGCGGCCAGTCACGAGTGGTGTCCCCCAGGGCTCAGTGCTGGGGCCACTCCTGTTTAACATCTTTATTAATGATCTTGATGAGGGCATCGAATGCACCATCAGTAAATTTGCAGATGACTCCAAGCTGGGAGGGAGTGTTGATCTGCTGGATGGTTGGAAGGTTTTACAGAGGGACCTGGACAGACTGGATTGATGGGCTGAGACCAACTGTATGAAATTCAATAAGGCCAAATGTCAGGTCCTGCATTTCTGTCACAACAACCCCAGGCAATGCTACAGGCTTGGAGAAGAGTGGCTGGAAAGCTGCCTGGCAGAAAAGCACCTTGGTGTATTGATTGACAGTCAGCTGAATATGAGCCAGCAATGTGCCCAGGTGGCCAAGAAGGCCAATGGCATTCTGGCTTGTATCAGAAATTGAGTGACTAGCAGGACTAGGGAAGTAATCCTGCCTCTGTACTTGGCACTGGTGAGGCCCCACCTTGAGTACTGTGTTCAGTTTGGAGCACCTCAATACAGAAAGGACATTGAGGTGATGGAGCAGGTCCAAAGAAGGGCAACAAAGCTAGTGAGGGGTTTGGAAAACATCCCCTATGAGGAACGACTTAGGGAGTTGGGGCTGTTTAGTCTGGGGAAGAGGAGGCTGAGGGGAGACCTTCTCACTCTTTACAAATACCTGAAAGGAGGTTGTAGTGAGAGTGGGGTTGGTCTCTTCTCACTGGTGACTGATGACAGGACAAGAGGAAATGGGCTCAAGTTGCGTCAGGGGAGATTTAGGTTGGATCTCAGAAAAAACTTCTTTACAGAAAGGGTTGTTAGGCACTGGAACAGGCTCCCCAGGGAGGTGGTTGAGTCACCATCATTGAATGTGTTTAAAAGTCATCTGGATGTGGTGCTTGGGGACATGGTTTAGCAGTGGGTCATCAGAAATAGGGTGATAGGGTTAGCATAAGGTTGGACTCAATGATCTTAAAGGTCTTTTCCAGCCTGAACAATTCTATGATTCTGTGATTCAGAGGTTGTGATCAGTGGCACAGAGTCAACTTGGAGCCTGTGGTCAGAGGTGTTCCCCAGGGATCAGCACTGGGTCCAGTTTTGACCAATATCTTCATCAATGACCTGGATGTCCTGAATGGGACAGGATGGCAGACGAGATGTATATGCACAGATCAAGCTTCATTGCATATAACGCTGGGGTCTTAACTCCTTAAAGTAGAAGGCACAAGCACAGTCGTATTGTAGGAAAATAGGGAGCAGAAGATTGGAACAGAACTTGAAGTTAGAATGCAAAAGGTATCTTAACAATAAAATTTACTACTTGTAGTTAGATCAAACAATAAAGGTTAACCATTAAAATATTGGCAACTTTCTTATTCTCAAGTTTTATGCTAGGCCTAGAACATTAATTATCAATTTTAAAGGATTTATAATCTTAAAACTTAATAATAAAAATTACTGAACATTACGTTTGCTAATAAAGACAATAAAGGAGTTAATATCTCTCACCCTTGCCTGGCCACAGCTGGGTGTCCCTGGGTGGATCTTAATTCTCGAGAATTAATCTCTCTGGCAGGTGTCCCTGCTGGAGGAGGGAAGGTCCAGCAACCTCCTGGGAAAGTGTATGGGAAGTCCCCCCAACCAAAGATGGGATCAGGCTTTTATAGAATAAAGGGGATTGACTGCTGTCATTTAACTATTTAGCTGTACCTCCGAGATCTCTCATTGGAGAATAAAAAGAAAACAGTAGCAAAAGCACAAAGGCCCTGTTCTCACCAAGCAAAACTCTTTTATCTGTTTGTTCTCACTTTATTTCCATTTCAGGCCTAGTTTCAGCAAGCTCGCTGATGATAGGAAACTAGGAGGAGTGGCTGACACACCAGAAGGTTGTGCTTCCATCCAATGAGATCTAGACAGGCTAGAGAGCTGGGCAAAGGTGAACTTCATGAAGTTCCATAAGGACTAGTGTAGAGTCCTGCGTCTGGGAAGGAATAACACCAGGGACCAGTACAGATCAGGGGTAGTCTTGCTGGAAAGCAGCTCTGTGGAGGAAGACCTTGGAGTCCTAGTGGACAGTAAGTTATCCATGGGACAGCAATGTATATAATTCTATATATAAAAATTTCCAGAGTAAATGTCTGAAAGATACCCAGCCTACAGTTTACAGAATATGTAAAAAATCAATAGCAGATCAATTTTAAAGTGATCCTTAAGACATCTAATAGAGGAATGAGTCACATTGTCTTTTGTTCCTGTGTGGTTGCAGATTGTTAACTGGAGAAGCAGGGAAGCCTATGGAGGGGTTGTGGGGAGACTGCATTATAGATGCATGTATGTGTGTGTGTGGCCACAGTGTCCTGCATCCTGTCACAGCGCGCTCGCACATCCCGGAAATGGTGAAGGACCGGGCTGGGTGATGTGAGAGGATCCTCCCTGTCCTGTGCTTCTGTGTCTCTCGTCCTGCCTGGTGTCCCTCAGGGTGGCCACTCTGTGGAGTGGGGGAACCTCTGCCCATCTCAGGTGTCAGAGAGGATTTTGGCATCGTATATGGCCTTCCACTGGGCTCTGGGTTGTGCTGGGTGTGCGTCTCCACCACAGCCTTCCGGCCTATATGGGAACCAGGCCTGCCACTGCCACAGCCCAGGAGGTGGCCCCGAGCTGCATGAAACCCTGTGATCAGCACCTGGGACGTGCCTTCTCCACCGTGCACGAAATGCCACCGCTGGAATAATTTGACACATTTCACTTTATTGAAGTGAAAATAAAATCTGTGCCTCTCTGAACGTATGAGTTCTTCCAGTATTGTTGGAGGCCTACTATTTGAAATTCATCTTTAATGACACTACCTTCAGAAGCTACAGAATAATCTGATGTCTTCTAATTGTATTCATGCTGTTTGCTGTCCACAGTCTGAATGTGAAGGCAAACTTGCAAACCCAACAATATTTTTGGTGAGTGAGTCCACTGCCAGTGTCCAAACACATTATGAACCAATAGCCAAACATTTAACAGATGTAACACAATATGACCCAAGCTTCAAGGCCAGAAATATCTAAGTGCAAAGATACCTTATGCTTGCAGAGATACCTTAAAAATTTGTCTCCCAGTGCATGTAATGTGATTTTTCCATCTGTTTGCTGCATAGCTGAGGAATGCAAAAACTAGAGTATGGTAAGATTATAATCAGATTCATTAGTTTTTCAGTTACTGCCAGGTACATTTTATTTCTGAGGTTGGGGACAAGATCCTGCATTTGTAGTCTGAATGCGGGTAATACAGGTTACAATTGATTTTTCAAAATGTGGAGCTGCTGATTTTTGCCACATTTAGCATTATATAATCACAGATACTATAATTATAGGTATCAATTCTTTGTGGTGAAATGTGGCTAGTGGAACAACAATTTTTAAATGGATGTCTCTGTTTCAGTGAGAAAGAAACATTTGCAGTATCCCATTCTGCCACTGAATTAACTTGAGTCATGTGAAATGTGTAAGCTGGGCAAGAATAAAAATTCTTAAACACCTGAACACATGAATAGGGCATGTGTCTGTCATGGTCCAATCCTGGTATTTGTGCAAATGTTTTTGATGCTGTATTAGAGGGGCTGTAGTAAAATAGCAGGAAAGCCAGGGAGGAATAAGTTGGCACTGTGAGGGAGGCATTATAATGCAGACAAGTACAGGAGCAACAGTCCAGTCATCTCAGTGAGCCAGGTCTTGACTGTGGTGGAGCAGTGGTAGGAGCTAGATGATGTACTTGCTGCTGGATTTCTCTTTCTACAAAGGTTTATAAACAGAGACTTCTTTGGAACGGAAACAAAATCCTTCCCTATTTTTCAAAGTATCTTTCAAAGTGGGGATAGAGAAGAGATGCAATTGCTGGTTTTGAATTTTCTTGTTGGGAAGAGTCCTTTTATTAACTTATGAGCCAGAATTGTTTTCTTATTTATGCAAAAGAATGGATGCATATGAACCCCATAATGTAACCAAGCTGTCAGATTTCACCCTATTTAGTACATGCAGTTCACTATATTTATAGTCCTTATTGCTTTAAACCTCAAACACCTGAGAAGGAAAGTTACAGAGCCTTACCTTCATCTGTTCTGTTCGCCAATCTTGAATCTGGTTTTTTCATCTATCTCTAAACTCAGAAATCAGGTATTGGAAGGCTAGCCAGCAGTGTTATGTTAGGCAGTGAAGCATCCTAAGGGAATCTGGGTGAGCTCTGTGTCAAGTGTGCTCTTCTGTGTGCTTCCTTCAAGGATAGTGATGCTTTGCTCCAGAAAACAGTTTCCTCTGATACACTGTAGGACCCATATTTTGACATTTAGACAGATAGGAAGATTGTTTTTGAATACTGTAAGAAGGGTCAAGCCAAGGACATTCTCCTAAGCAAACATGCTGTGAAACATCTAGAATAAACTTGTAGGGGGGAGCTGGGATGTGGGTGCTTTGATAGCATAGGATTGTGCTTCTGTGAAGTGTTTTCTGCATAGTCTTAATAAGCTGGTACTATGAAATACTTTGTGATCTACTTTGTCTAAATATGCTTGCTAGGTGTTGTTTTCATCTTACCCTGGGATAAGGCCTCAAACCCAGTGTTGGAGGGAGCTTTCCCTAAAGGCTCAGTAACTCAAGGCTTATGCAGATATATCAGTCCTGTAATAAGCCAGACAGAATTGAGAAGAGGTAGTTGGTCTGAGGAGGGAATGTTATTATTGGACCTTCTGATGGTGTGCCTGGGAGGTCCCAGTGATGTTCTCTGGAGCCTGACTCAGCCAAGAAAACAGTGGTATTTCTGGAAATAAGCTCCTGCTCTTTTTGGGATATTCCCACTCTAACCCCATCACCAAAGTTGGCTGAGTGTCAGGCAGACTTCCACAGACAGAGCAGCCATCCTGCACTTCACAGCAATGAGCTTTCTCTCTTCTAGCAAAGCCTAGTAGCCCATGCTTCCCCTTGGGAGGTCTCTCCACTGGACTCTGTATTGCTTCCCTTACACTGATTGTCTTAGCAAGAGCAAGAAGTTTAGGACAGGGGTGAGATGTGATCTCTGTTCTGTACAGAGCAGGGCAGAATTCATATGTCTATACGATTTTATTCTAATCTTTTCCCTTCCCTCAACCTATTATCCTGCTTTTCTTTCACCAGCTGAACCTCATTTTGTTGTTTGTTGCCCATTAGGACTGCTTCTAGAAAGGACTGAGAAAACCATTACTGAAATTGTTCACTTAAAGTTATAGATGGTGTTCAAAGCACCTACTGTTATGTTGAAATGTGCAGTTCAGTAGCTTTTCTAGACTTACATTGATTGTAGGATGCTATGCTAGTGCATGTGACAACATAAGCACTACTGCTTGTACCAAATGTAATCATCAGTGTGGCATCAGAAATGAAAACAAACTGAGAAAATGTTATCTAGTGATAGGAAAGTGCTCTGCTAATAATGAAGCACAAGCACAGGCAGAGGGAGGGACATTATTCCTGAGAGAATTGGCAGACCGGAGACATAAGCTGCCTCTTTTGAAGACAGAAATCTTGCTGAGAAATAGGTCACACATGCTTGTTTAGTGGAGAGAAAGAAATGAAGAGGCCCAGCATGAACGCAGGGGCAGCAGAATTACTTTAGAGCTGTTCCTGACTTTTTCACGGCAAGTTTCACTTGCAGGTTCCCACACCTCCCCTTGCACCTCCTAACTCATTGCCTCCACTTCCCCTTACCCTGGCCCTCCAACCTGGGTGCTGGGCTGCCTCCTCTTCTCTCTGCCATTAGTAGTTTTGCTCCTGGTCTTGCCAATATAGAAATTGCTTACTTGGTGTTAGAGCACATGTGGGAAATATGGCTGGGATGGCTCATTCAGTCCCAGATCACCTAGGTGTCCCTGATCCCTGCTTCCCAGTGCTGACAGCTCTCAGAGCTTTGTACACAGCCAGCTCAGCCAGCATAGATCTGAAGAAACAAGTTAAAAGGGCTGCTTTGTGATTAACCAGTTGGCAGCCATGGGTCTGGAGAGAATTTTTGTGTGTTCTTACAGGTGAAGCAATATTTTCTCCTGAGGGATTTCATTGTTCTGTTACTCTGTGAATATGGTGCCTGTGATGTATAATCAGCAGCAGGAGTTGTGGAAGGACAGAGCATGGTCATAGAAGATTAAATCTTCATGGTTTCCAGCTGCTATAATTGCTTTTTTAGCTGATGTCTCGACTGAATGATGATTTATATATTGTTTTTAAGACATTCATAAATTGGCTGTATTTTGATCCTAGAAGGATGATAATTACATACAAGACACAAGCTACCCTCAGCCAATCTGTAAGCTGCAGAGGACAAGGACACTAAAGCTTGCAATAGAAAGTGTCACACAGGTGTCTCTTAGTGTGCATTTTCCCTAGGCTAATGCCTAGAAATGCTTAGCTTGTTTCGGTTAATGTTTCCTAGAAAGTTTCTGCCTGAAGGAGGCCCCCGCTGCAGAGAAATTCAGCTTCAGCAGTCACAGAGGCCAGGCACATACTTCAGGCAGGACCAAAGCTGGGGGGTTCAGCCATGCAGTGGCGTTTGCAGCCTGTTGTTCTTGCGCAGTGTTTGGGGAGGGGGTCCAGTCTGCCAACCCCCCTGCTTCCAAGGGAGCCCCTGGGACTTTACTCAGGTGAGCCCTTGGAAGCTTCTGGCTCTAACCTACCTGTCACAGCAGAGCTGTTTCTCCCACTGCAAGAACTGAATCATTTTGAATTTGCTGTTCAGTTGGTTTTCTTTTCAGAGGCTCAGTCAGCACAGAGAAGGCAAATTGGCTAATCAGTTTTGCTTTTGTTTACAGTCAGTTACTCCCTCTCAAGTTGCATCAGACCTCTCCAAGGTGCAAATTATAAACACTGAAGGACCACCTTTATTTGTTTAGAGAAAGCCCTGATTCAAATATAATTAAAATCACATGATCTTTAGTATTGCTCTTACAGAGTGTAAATTTAGACAAAGTTTTCCATGAGGGAGTCTCTTCTAACCAAAGCTTCCGTCAGAGTTTCAAGTTATGAAGGTATGTTTGCATAGGAAGGTAAATGTATTATGTACCCATCAGTTATGATACTCAGTAGATGATAAAAATAAACTAGAATTTTTTTAAAAAGCAATTAATAGAAGATGGAGAAGGTAGGCTGTCAGGTATGTTACTGATGAACAGAGAAACTGGAAGATAGACTAACAGGTGAGGACATGCTGCTTGCTTTTTTCTGAAGAATCATTATTTCTGCAGGGAACATCTGCACTGTGAGGATCCTTTGCAGCAGCTCCCTGGCAAAGGTGAATATCCCCAGATTGCCAAATCTTCAATGCATATTGCACCTCATACACATTTCAATTGATTCTGGCTCCTTCTCTTTCAAATTTAAATGCAATTCTGGGGTCACTGGTTGAAGTCCCCTCTCCTCTGTAGATAGGAGGTGCTATAAAGACAATGGGATGCTGATGCCTGAAGTGGCCAGGATATGCAAATCTGCCTGGCAGACTCTTGACCCCACACAGGACATTCAGCCAGGTGATGAAGCAGTTTCTTTCCACGGCAGAAATGGGATATTGGAGGCTAAGCTGTATCCAGACATAATTAATACAGCATGTAGGTATGTATATGAGGAAGGTAACCTTGTTAAAGAACGATCGCGGCTAACACAAATGACATCGCATAACACCAGCCTCTGCGCTTTGGAATGGTGAGAGAGTTCAGTAAGATGCACAGGGGCTGTTCAGGGCAGCTGGCTTTGGTGCCAGAGAAAGGTCTCCTGCATGTTTAAATTGTATGAATACTGACGTGGTTTACTACTGCCTAGATGTAGCCACAGTGGGTTACTTCTAGGACTGCATGAAAGAGCACCATGGGCCCTTCGCTTGGACCAAAGCCTTTGGAGGTGATGGTCCTTAATCCACAGTAGGCAGTGCTGTTGCTCCCAGTAGCAGAACAGTGAAGAAGAGTCACTGTTGGAGCAGGCCGAAATGGAAGCAAAGCAGAAGTTAATCTGCCTAGTCAGAGTTGAGGGTACAAAATACAGGATTTCTTTCCATTAACTAGAAGTATGTGTAACATAGTATGTGTACCAGAGCTGGCTATCCTGAACTGTGCCACTTCATATAGTCAGTAAGGAGAAGTAAACAATTCTAAGGCCACATTCATCTGGAACCTATTTTAGTTAGGATGAACTGTTAATGAAGTTATGGTTTTCCCCCAATGTGGGCAGAGGGAGTTTAGCCAACTGCCTGGTCTGTATTTATTGGCATTGTAAATGTCTGAGTTCGGATGAATCCAGCCCTAAAATATCTGTTGTTTTGTGACACCTAGCTTGGGAGTTCCTGAAAAGCTGGTCTGATCTTACTTTCCACCCCTGTATACCTCAGTATCTGTGGAAAAATCCAGCCCATTATCTTCAGATTATTATTTATGGAGGGAGAAAAGGGCTTGGCATGCTGAGCATGTTAAAGGTTTTCTTCCCACCAGAAGAGTTTACGTAAGAAATTACTTTTATTTGCTGTGTGATTGTTCTTTATATGAAGGCACTTCCTCACACCCATGTAATATCTGTGTAGCTAGCAGTGGAAACACCAAATACACTGTCTTTAATATCTTCAAGGGAGTAGAAACAATTGCTGTTAATCACTCAAAGATATGGAAATGACTTCTCCAAGCAAAAAAGAAAAGCCACTTCCTAATCAAAGATACAGTGCTTGACTTTCCTTTTAGTTACACTGGTGCAAATTAAGATTTGCTGGTATCAATTACATTTTGTGTGGATTTTCACTGACTTAACAGAGATAACAATCAAGCCCCCTGGCTTCTAATCAAGTTTGATATTACCCTGGTGAGTTGTTATAATCCCATAAATGGCACCATGTGGTAAGAAATTAATTGCGTTATGAAAATTATTCAAGTTTTCAGTTGTGCTAGTGTAGTCTGGTGTAGTTGTCTAAGTTTACCTGCTAAATAAAGAAGATATTTGGGGTTCTCTATTGTACCACAGTTCCAGTGGACATCTATATTTGTAGTTCTCTGTGTAAAAAAGAAATACAAGTATTTTTTATCAAGGAAGAATTTTGAATATGGAACACAAAATAAGTAGTCACTACTAAGTACAATGTCTTAACAAAAACCATATAGTTAAATTAAATTAGCATAAATAGTCTTTGATTGCAAACATCTATTAAGCATTACATAAGGACAGAGTTATGCCAGCTACTGTACCAGTGAAATAACAGGCAATTTATACAGCCAATGTAAAAGCTGTATCTTGCTTTATTGTGCTGCTGTCCCTTGCCATTGTCCTTGCATTTTGGTCATTGCTTTAAGTTTAACTTTGGCTTCTGTGGATATTGTTAGCATTATGGTTCTTTTGGGATATATGAAAATAGAAATAGTAAGTACATAAAAACTGTTTGCTCTTATGCTGGTTAAAGGCAAGTTGCATTCCCTCCCATAAACTGTTCATGCAAGTAATAGAAAAAAGGGCAAAGGTATGGTTAAGGTATTTACTATGTTAGTAAATTCTGGGCTTGATTTTTTTAGCACTTATGAACATCTGTCAGCCTTGATTACTTAAGAGGGGCATTGCTTACTTACACAGGTCTTAATATTCTGGGGAAAATGTTGAGAGTTTTGTCTTTTGAAGATGAGGATTCACTTTTGCCAACTCCAAATAGTTAGCAAAGTCTAGAATGAATCTTTTCAGAAGTTTAGTAAAATTAAAAAAAAATAAATTAAGAGTTGAGATATATTTCTGCCTTCTATCAAATTGTTTCCAGAGGGCAGAACCAAGCTCAGAGCATTTGAGTTCAGTACCTTGAAATAAATCAGTTCATTAAATGAGCTATTTGAAAAAATACTATTAATTGGTTTATGAACTTCAAAAGCTGATAAAAAAGATCACAGTATGTCCCTGAATACAGACACTTGGAGTGTGATTGGTTGAAAGAGCAGAAGTAAAAGATTTTCATCTTTTTACCTGTAAATATATGCGCAGTCTGGTTCTACTTTCCTAAGAGTACACACATAGCTTGGAAGAAATTCTCTTTTCCTGTCTTTGTGCACAAATGCTTGGGCATGGGTACCTTGCCAGTGCAGAGAGTGCAGGTTATTTCTGCTGTTGCATGCCTGTGATTCAGCCCATGGAGCTTATGTGTAATTGAGCAATAGCCCTACAAGTTCTGCTGTGCACAGAAATGTTGTATATGCACTTCTCAGAAATAGGTAAATTCAGAAATATCGATTCTATACAAAAGAAAACCACAAAAATAAGCACACACATGCACATATCCAGCAGGCAGCTATTTGCTGTTAGTTACTTAGATGCAAATTTCTGTTGTTTGGGGTTATCTTGTATCTTGTAGTTGCTTTGACTGTGGCTTTAAAACCGAATCAGTGGATTCAGTTCACTCAGGTGTGTACTTGGTCATCCTGCGACCAAGGGGCATAGATAAAATTTTGTTTGTTTTCCAAAGAAGTACCAATTTGAAACACTGAACACTGAGTTTGTGCTTGGAGGACTCTCCACTGTGCAGAAAGGCCTTCTAGCACTAGGAGTGGAGTTGCTTGCATAAGCTGTAAAAGGTGACTGTGGCATTTAGAAGGAGCTATGAAGTGAGAAAGCTGCACCAACTTGGTTTCTAGAAAGTCACATTGCACTGTAAATGGTCTGGGGTGCTTTTCACTTCCCAGATGTGTCACAACACCATCACCCTGCAACACTGAACTGCTACAATGTGTATCAGTCAACTGTGCTATATAGGATGTAAAGTGTGGTTGCAGGAAGTGCTGTGGTTGGGAAAAAGCTGAGCAGCAGACATAAGCAAAAACTAAAATTTCTCTGTGGTCATATGTATAATAAAAAAGATCAGATTGGTTGAACTGGGTAAAGCTTCATGCACAGATCTGTATGCACACATTTTCCAAAGCAATTGGAATTATTGGCATCACAGACTGTCCTGGATAAGTTTATGCTTCATGAAATCTGTCACAATGTAACATCAAAACAATGGCATTTCGTGGACTTTGGATAATATTTTAAGGTTTCTGATATCCTCCAAGGCACAATCTCTTCACAGAACCAGACCTGATAGTGTTAGGAGGAGTAGAAACTGCTAACATTCATCCCCAGTATACTTCTCAAACATTGATCAGTTTATTATCTGCTTATGTTGGTTTTTTTTACTTTGTTTACTTCCTTTTTTTTCCCCATGAGGAAAAATGTGGCATGTGGGAAGGAGGTACCAGCAGTACTTTAGGATTATAAACTTATTATAATTGCTTTATCATGGTAGAAATTAAAAGAGCACAACAGCAGGAAGGTGTTTCCTATAAAGTGACAGTTGATTTTCCTCTGCTTGCCTGTAAAGTACCCCTTTATCCCAACCTTCTCTGAATATCACGCTTTATTTTCCACAGAGAAAATTCTAAGCTTGGGGCACATTTCATTAAATCTTTGCAAACCACTGATGCCCAGAATATGTTCTGCTTAGCATAATCACATTAATTCCAGTTTTCACAGATGTAAGTGTTCCACCCTCCACATCTCTTAATCACTAATCCCACTTTCATGAAGAGCTTTTTGGGAGAAGCAGGCCATAAAAGATTAAATTAAATTGTTCTCGGGCTAGTTTCTGAATGTTACACAGAAGCTTTTACTCTTGGCAACACTGGCATCAACTTTCCTTTCCTTCAGATGAAAGTCTAGACATGAAGCAAAAAGCCATGCTGGTTTGAAGCCCAGTACGTTGGCAACACAGGGACTAGGCATTTTCTCAGCACCATTTCATTCTAATCACTGCTGGGGAATCTGAACATAATGGTTGCTCCAGATGGAGTAGATCTCACTGGTAGCTCATCAATTCAATCCTGGACAGGGATTATCCCTAATGCTGAGCAGGCACAGTGCCTTGACTGAGACTGAAAGGAGTCACAGATTTTTAAAATACTGTTTATATTCATACTTGTCAATCCTAAGCTTTCCCTTTACCATTGTTTTCTGAGAGAGAAGCAAAAATGTGAGGGTATGAGTGAGGAAGAAAAAGGCAGAAACAAACAAAATACTGGCATATCCAAACTAGGCCTGTGAAAACTGGGAGATAAGCTTTTATAATAATGAGGAGGCATTGTGGAAGTCAAGTCTGGGAAAGACCTTCAGTATTGATTATTTCAGTGACAGCTATCTCCTCTGGTTTATTAGGATATTGGCCCCAGGTAAAGGATTAATAAAATATTAACCTCACAATAGCTACTTCTCCTGGACCCAGCTGGTCATTATCTGAAAAAAATAGCCTGAAGAACTAAATAAAAAGAAAATATCATTAAAATTGTCTTCCTGGAAGGATTTGCACATGGAAGAATCATCTAAGGGTCATTTCATCTTGATTGTGCACCATGCTGGGCATCAAATAATATCAGATTTATGCTGCAAGCAGCCCTTCTTCAGGAGCATCTGACTGGCAGAAGCTTATTCTAGCCAAGAGGCAAAGCAATTTTATAAATCATCCCATTTCATGGATATAATTCTTCAATCAATCAGCAGAAGCAGAGTAAAAGTTCTGAATGTGTTGGTCATAATACAGCTATCTAACCTGGGTTATTTTCCTTTGTGTGACAGTGACATGTGAAGCTGTATGGGGCAACTTGTTTATCGGTGCAGAGCCAGATCCTGCCAACAGTGCATTCAACAGCACATTACTCCATAAATAAATGTAATGGGACTGCTTGAAAAATGAGACTCTGCTTAAACTGAAAAAAAAGTTAGAGTGTGTCCCTGAAAGAGCTGAACCTCAGTCACAAGACATGGATGTAAGGTACAGAAAAAAATGGCCTTCCCTTTTCTGGTCTCTGAAAACTCTTAGTAGCCTGCAGTTCATGGTTAATGTTTCCAGATAAAACAGATGCCTACTCCCATACCCTGCTCATACATACTATGGCAATGGATTTTGTATGGAAGTGCAGTGAATTGTTAAAGGTCTTCCATTTCATGTACAAGTTTAATTACTGTAATTTTCTTCATGCTTTTTTCACTTTCTGCTATAATAATAATGACATAGATAAGTAGTAATAAGATAATACAATAGTAAAGAAGGATTATAACATGAAATGGGAATAAAAACCCCCAAAGTTTCTGTGTCAGCATCACAGCAATAAAAAGGCAATAAGAAAAAAATCTTGATCTGAGAGGGAGAAGCAATTTCTCAGGTAATAAAGCTTTAATCTAAATTGTGTTGAAGAAGACAGGAATTTCCTCACATAGTACGATAAAGCTTTTACAGGTGCCCAAACCAGTATTCATAGTCTTCAAAACAGCAAGACCTATTTGTCTAGTGTTGGTATCTGCTCTTTCCAACTTCTGTATGCAGTTTCCAAAGACTAGTGGCCTCATGGGAGAGTCTTGGGTGATCCATCTAGGTTAATAGACCTAATGTTTGATTGTTTTGCTCTAGATCTTCTACTGACACCACCAGTGTACTGGAGTGTGAACAATGCGGCCAACATCTACCACATTCACTCACTTGTCTTACTTGTCTGGTATGTTTGCTTTTCTTTCCAAAATTGTCTCTCTTACTCTTGCTCTGGGATCTCTGTTGTTTCTCATCCTGGTGCAACCCTGATTTTACATTAAGAGGTCTTTCTTTCATCCAGTCTTTGCTGAACTCAACCAAGGCCCGTAATCTAGAAGGCAGAACATTGTTGTCTCTTAGTTACTTTGAGCACTTAATTTCTTTCTTGACTTGAAACAGGTCATAGCTGTTCTACAACTTATTGTTCAGATCCCTCTGGCAAATGCTGACCCAGACTAGATGTTTCCCTATGCTGGTTCATCATGTTGGGTTCAGGAATAGGTTGTGTGTTACACCATGGCACTTCCATACCAAACCTTGTTGAGAAATTAATGGGAAATTCTCTGCCAAGAACCTCTAAGAGAGTATAACCCAGGTACACTGGACTGAATTTGCTTGCACAGAGACAGCTCAGCACAGGTACCTCCAAACCATGCCTTCCTAAATCTTCTGGTAGTACCATAAGCCTGCAAGCCAGCAGCCACTGGGCAGAGATGCCCAGTGCTCAGCAAGTTTAGCACTGTGTATTAGCACATTCCAGGTAGCATTTCTCACTTATTTCAAGTGGGGCTAGAAGCAGACCATACAGTCCATACTAAAATTGGGAATCCTTATATTTTGGAGAACATCCATATGTTATTTCAGGTTTTGAAACAGAGTTTTAAAATTCTGTGTTTGTTGTGTAGAAAGAATTAGGAATAATGCCACTGGGTACCAATGCCTTGCTTCAAAAATAATGTTCAAAAATATGAGGAAATGAACCACAGTTTCATCATCAATTACCCCGTGTAGATCTGAGAAGTTAATTTTTTGCATAACTGCCTTCTCCAACTTTACTCAGAACTGGTATGTAGTTACATCCTCCTTGCTTGCATCACTTGCAATGTCCTGCATCTGGCTCAGCACAACCCCCAGTATCCATACAGGGTGGGGGATGAAGGGATGGAGAGCAGCCCTCTGGAGAAGAACTTGGGGATGCTTGATGGATGATGAGCTGGTAATATGTTCTCGCAGCCCCAAAAGCCAACCATATCCTGGGCTGCATCAAAAGAAGTGTGGCCAGCCCTCTACTCTGCTCTTGTGAGATAACACCTTGACTCCAGTTCTGAAGCCCTCAACAAGAGAAGGATAAGGAGCTGCTGGAGTGAGTCCAGAGGAGGGCACAAAGATGATCAGAGGGCTGGAGCACCTCTCCTATCAAGACAGGCTGAGGGAATTGGGGTTGTTCAGCCTGGAGAAAAGAAGGCTCTGGGGAGACCTTATAGCAGCCTTCCAGTACCTGAAGGGGCTACAGGAAAGCTGGGGAGGGGCTTTTTACAAGACCATGGAATGATAGGACAAGGGGTAATGGTTTTAAACTAAAAGAGGGTAGATTTAGAGTAGATGTAAGGAAGAAATTTTCTATAGTGAGAGTGGTGAAACACTGGGCACAGGTTGCCCAGAGAGGTGTTAGATGCTCTATCCTTGAAGCATTCAAGGTCAGGGTGGACAGGGCTCTGAGCAACCTGATGTAGTTGAAGATGTCCCTGGTCATTGCAGGGGGGTTGGACTAGATGACCTTTAACAGTCCCTTCCAACTTGAACCATTCTATGATTCTGTGTAAGATTCTAAGACATGCTGAAAGCTGGAGTCAGACAGAAGTTAAGATACTTTTTTTAAAGCAAATCTTTTTCTAGAGAGGTCTTTATAGGACCAATGTGAGACCACCCAGACATAAGGAGTCCTCCAAAACCTGCTGACCTCTTTCTTGCCTAAATGTTATTTATCTGGGAGGGACAGATGATCTATGTCCCCAGCTCTCTGCAGGTGTTCTCAGCTGTCATGAAGGTTTCATGCATCCTAGAATACCATGAAATCACTTTCCCAATGCCTCCAGACCTCCTGACATTCCAGGGACAGCAGAGAGTCTGTGGGGTGGAGGATGCGAGCTGCAGACAGATAGATTTGCCAGGGTAAGTAACTGGCCATCTTAGTCATTCAGGGACACAAACACCCCTGCCTTCCTCATAGATACCATAGTCTTCATCAGAAGAGAAGCTCCTAGTCAAAAGGACTAGTAAAAAGTGATGGCTGTCTTAGGCTACGATCTTCAGTTAGAAGGTTGCTGGAAAACCAAATGCACCTCAGAACTGGGGAGGTTAGGACAATGAGAAATGCTTCTTTGATTATTTTGTTCTTCTGTCTCTGGATCGCCAGTGTTGATCAAAGTCTTTTTTGTATCATCTCATGGCTGATGTTCTCAGTGCACTGTGGTTGGTAATTTACAGTAGAACACTTTCAGCAGTAGCTGTAACTGACATCTGAAAGTGGTTTATACTAATTTAAAAGCCTGGGCCATATAAAAGTTAGGCAAGGTTTGCAGGAGAGGTAATGTCACATGTTAGAGCAGCTGATGTAGCTGAAAAGGCACGGGCACATCTCCAAACACCCAAGCTCTTCTCAGGATTGTTGCAGTGACAGACACTATAGCGAAACAAAAATCCAGTGCCTCGCTTTTAAATGTGACATTTCTAAAACACCTCCCAGTGCTGCAAATCAGTTCTAGTTTAGCATAAGTCTGATTTATAGCCATAGCACATGTTTTGAGTCTGGAAACTCAAATAACATTTTATTACCTACTAAAGAAGTTGCTTATTTAAATGATTACTTCTTGTGGCATATACCAGAAGATAAACAGTGTACAAATGAGTAAACTGTGTGACTGAATGCTTTGTGACTAGCCTCTCCCATTCATTTTATGCCATTCATTTCTGAATTTATTCCACAATAAATACAGATGCTACTACTACATGTTCCAGTAAAAAAAAAAAAAAAAAAAAAAAAAAAAAGTAAGTCTCTTCAGCTGGAGGTATGAGTGTACCTTACAATAACCATGTTTCATCAGATTTTCATTCTGATAGTCAGTTGCAATTGCTAAGTTCCAATTTTCAGAGTGAAATGCAATGATACTTCATGTGATAATTCTCCCAGCTAAAAAATCCAAACTAGGAAGCTTTATTTTAGAGATGCATAATGAAACATGATGGAAAGAGGCCTTGTTCCATGGCTTCATATTTCCTTCCCTGTTATTTATGGATATAAAGGGGAAAATCAGTTTCTCATCTGACAAAATGTATTTATCTTTCACTCATAATCTTGAACTAACCTTCTTATCCCCCACCGTGTTCTTGGAAGTATCATTCCATGTAAGCCCATATCTGCCGCTGTTGTGCTATAAAAGATGCTCCCACTTTCCCACAGAAGTGTGGTATTGTGTTTTGAAAATTGATGTATAGCACTAGTTCTGTTGGTCCTCTGCCCAAAGGAGTAGTGAAGGACTGAAAGTGTCCTGTGGTCCTGATCTCACCATACAGAGAATGGGGTTTCTGCCTACTCAGTGTCATGGTTAATGTTAAGGGCTCATGTAGCCAAAAGACAGTTTTTTTGCCTGATGGGCTAGGAAGGTCTTCTTTAATCGGGGAAATTGTGTCAGGTGGAGCTGAAGCTTTCTCTTTACATCTTGCTTTGCCCCTGTCCCTGACACTCTTTTTTGGTGGGGGTTTTGCTGCCTGCTGGGTAGGAATGGAGACTATTTTGATGTTACCATAATAATTTCTTATCCTAGCTTCCATCTCCAAAACTGCTCTGTTTCAATAAGTGGCTCACCATTACCAACTTAGTCTTCTGCTAATTGCTTGGTCAGACTTTGCAGGTCTTTTGCTGGGGTAGGTGAGATAGGCAAGGTCCGACACTGGCACAGATGTCAGTTCTTGATGACTAGGCACAGTGGGGTGACATTTGTGTGTAGTCTCCTTCTTTTCTTCTGGTCTCTAGCTCTAGTCAGCATTAAATATATTAGTGATGCTGGCTAATAAAACCCATCACATCCTGGCTGGCATTTGTCATGCTTACTTGCAGGCACATACTGAGATTCGTGTTGGAAGCAGTTACTTAGATTTCCTCTCAGTCAGCACACAGACATTGGTATTTCTAGAGTGGGATTCACGAGACTTATTTTAGATTTCTGAAGTGTTAATTTCTGCCTGCAGCCTGTGATGAAAGTGTAAATGCTAATCTTAAATGCCTAAAACCAGAAGTTTAGGTATAGTATCTGCAGTGTACGCTTGGAAAGTTAGGTGACATTGATCCCTCTGCTGATGCATTTTACTATCTCCCCATTTTAGGTAAAGTCGATAAATGTCACCTCCTCCAGCGGCCACTGTCTTTAAGCTAAACAGGGAGGAGGAACACTTTGCTGGGGACTGCTGCCTGCCTTAGACCCTCACACCCATTGGTGTGCTGCCTTGTACTTCCTCATTGCCACAGGCTGATTGTTGGCTGATCAGTGGGCAGGATCTCATTTCTGTGGCCATTCTCATCTCTTAATATCAGCAATAAACCTAGTAGAATGATTTTATTCTATTTTTACAATCAAAATTATTTCCAGAGAGAACTGGAAATTGGGAATTGTTAACAATGTTCTTCCTGTGTCTTTGCTCAAGGCCCTTGTGACATACTCTTCTGTTTCAGCTTGAACTGGAGCAGCAAGCTCTGAAAGGATCTTCAGAAATCATTGCCCATAACCGTCAGATCAACACAGATTTACCTGAGCGTAGTGCTCTGACTCCAGTGCATGTTTCTGATGTGCAGTACAGCTTTATAGCAGTATTGCAAAATATCAGTAAGGTATTACTTTTTCTTCCTTAGTGATAATCATTGGAAAATTTGATCTTGTTTGACAATGTAGCCATTGTCGAATATAATCTAAATCTTTGCTGAGAGCAATGCCAAGTGTATGGCAGGAGAACAGTAACTATCTGAATTCAGCTTTCTGGAGAAATCAATTCTGATTTTACAATTAGGATGTTAAAGTTTCTGCGTGTTGTAGAGAACAGCACAAGTGAGATTAATGTACTAACAGATTTTTGTCTTGGGCAGAACGTGTGTAAAATACAGCAGAGATGTCATTACTTTTAACAACCCTAAAATGTAATCACTGTTTTCTAATGCACATCTTAGTATTTTGCTGTTTCTCACATCCCTGTATCTTCAGAAAACAACTTCTTCCGTTGAAGTGCTGTCATTTTCCTCAAATAATAAACTCCAAACCCTAAGCTTCCTTTTCACAAAATAAATTATTCAACAAGTCTTCTTTAATTATCCCCTCTTTGACTGCTTTGTTGCCTGAATTGTTCATTGCTCTTGCAGAGAAAATGAACCCCTGGATTTCCCTAATGGTTATTGTAGATGTCAGCTGTAGTGCGCAGTCTCTTCAAAGGATCACTCTGATGACCTAATCTCAGTGCTCCCCAAAGCTCACCAATGATTACTGTGTTATGTTTTAGTAGTGACTGTGAGGTGGTGGGAAGTGCTCATTGCTAGTTTTCATTATCCACAGAAAAAGCTTTGTACCCCTGAAAGAGGCAAGATGAATACTGATTAACGTGCCAAAGACAACTGAGGTCATGATAACATATAAAGTGGGAAACTTGCCACATATTGATAGGATAATCAAACAGGATTGAGGAGTGAATGAACCATACGTAACAGATGTCAACAACATCACTTAATGGGCTATTGGGAGGTACTTGGATGCTGTTATGAGTAAGCTGACACAAGGAGCTGTATAGCAGAGTACACATGTAGCTTTCATCCTGCACCACGTGCCTTTTTGTTTTCTTCCCTGTTTTCGTAAGTAAGTAGCATGGTTGTGTTGGGGCTTGAAGGTTTCTGTACCTCTGACCTGCAAACATTCTGGAGGCAGTAGTAGCATGGAAAATACCAATCCCTTTGATCCCTGCTCCTCCTGGAGCGTTGCAGCTCAGGCTAATCCTAAGTGATCAAAGTACTGTATTGAGCAGTGTGGGATTTTGAGAGAACATCCTGGAAAATCAAAACCTTCTGTATTTGTACTGTGGGCTAGATAGCTGAAACTTCTGTGAAGACTTACTCTTCCCTAGAAAACCATCTTGCATTTAGACCTTACCAGGGAGGGCTGGATGAACCAGTCACTGACTGACCAGACTCTGTCCTTCATGCCAAAACCTGGCCACATATCAAACCACTGAGGCTAAATCTGACTGAGACTAGACTGGTACACAGCTGAAAACATTTTTTCTCTGTACCAAGCAGTGGTGATTGTCAATACTGAACCTGTAAAGTCAAAGTTATTTTTTCCTGTTCAGACCTGAGATGACTTTCTACTGAAGACAAATACATCTAAAGAGCACTCTTGGGCTTTTTAATCACTGCCTTTTGCAGGATTTTGCAGCTGAGGCATGCTATTGACATCTGATGAAAGCCAAACAGACAAGGCTTTCTCTTTCCCCACAGTCTCTCCCAAAAAACAGCAGATCTTTTTTTCATAAATATATTTGTACTAACAACAGTATCTTTTTTCCTTTCCCAGCTTTTTTCAGCAACTTGATTCAGTCTTTCATTCCTAAACGTGACAGGTGAACTCTTTGGGCCAAGTTTTAACTTGCAGCTTGTATTTATAAGGGAGAAGTAGGCCATGGAAAACTAGGCTTTGAAATGGAAATTCTACTTCAGCTACAGCCACAGCAGTGCTGCTCAGTGCCCTATTTTGTTTTCTTTTTCCCATCGTCAGCCAAATCAGGCTCACTGCTCCGTGTTCAAAGGATTCCAGAATTCCCTGTGCTGTTGCTTACAGGTCTTACAGATGTTGTCAAGTGCCATATCCAGTATTCCATGTCTTTAAACAGGTCTTGAGTTTCCAAGAAAAGGCTGTCCTTCTCTGGCTTCCTTAGCCCTGGAGCTAGCTCTAGGATACAGGGAACTCAAGCAAAACAGAAGGTATGTTTTCATATCCTGGCATTTGCGTGTTATTTCTAGGCCAGGGTATGTACATCTGCTGGACAACCCTACCCCAGCTGTATGCTTCCATCTTATCAGGCTTCCATTTAAAGTCAGTAGATGATTATACAGCATGTGTAGAGTAAAAAAACATCGGATGTTTGTGGGAACAGTCAATATGTGACTCAAATTTCCTTAGACGTTTGCCCGATAACAAAGTGAAGTGGGGTAAAGTGAAGGTTAGTTGAACACTAAGCTGGAGCTTACACGATTGGATGGATGCTGTAATTGGGAGCTATTATTAACATATTTCTCTTTTTAAGCAAGTATGCGGTCTCTTTTGGAGTTCATTTTCCTTCTAAATTCTGATGTAATTCCATTTGGAGGAGTTCTGTGTTTTGGCAGATGGCAAAACTTTCTGCAGAGTGGCTTGCCAAACGTTGGGGTGTGAAGCGCACTTGGTGGTGAAGCTTGGAGAATGATCTGATGTGATTTGTGAAGCATGCTGTGCCGGTATGCACTACCTGGGAGGATGGAACCATGAGCACTGTGTAGCATGCCTAGATCTTGCACAGGATAGTATAAAGCGTAACTCCTTGGCATTTTCTCCAGTGCTGAAACAGCAGGATTTTAGCTGACGATCTTCCCTGGCCATCTGGTGAAAGAACTTTACAGGGACTAATTATTTCCTAGATTAATATTGCTGACAAGTGCTCCATGAGGCAGTGTGTACGTTTGCAGGGTGTTATGCTACTAGAAATACCATTAATTTTTTTGCCCGTGATTCGTCGAATACTGCGATTCCGTGTGTTGGCGTTCTGCCCCAACATCACCATCTGTGTATATCACAGGCTATACTGTAGTGTTTCTTTCAGATCTTTTCTGGAGATTTTTCCATTTTCACATTTATGAGCCTGGATTAAGTACTTTTTAATATAAGGCATTTAAACAGTCTAACTTTTTAGCCCAATTTCCCTCTTCAAACTTGTCAAAATCTGCTCAGTAAGAGTGTGCTCAGCAGATTCTATTCTCAGTCTAACGTCTCTCAGGCACTGCAATCTAAACTAAGTTTAACAGTCTTATGCATTAACTTTTCTGTGGGTTTTTTTTGCATAAAAGGTCACTGTATTTTATTTTTTATACCTTGTAACTAAGGTGCAATATTTAATTCTAGTGTATTGTAAATATGAAAAGTACAACATGGGCAATCCATATTAAAGATATATGCTGCACAGGGAGACATGTCAATAATTTGATCATAGAAATCAACATAATCAAAGTAACCATGAGAAATGTTACAGCAATGATAGAAATATTCCTGGTTTCAAAATACTAGAAATATTTTAAATAAGTTTAAAGTGATTAAACGGATTCTTGTTTCATGGCTTTACTGGATTCTGATTGATGGTGATTTTCTTCCCAACACAGAAATCTGATGCAAGTCCACATCTAGCCAAAGAACTGTTGCTTTTTCATTGATTTATCTATAGAGCTCTTATTAAAAATAGTTTCAGGTTAAAATGCCCATAGGTTCTCCTTGACCTTCTGTGTTACTTACGGTGGCTTCAAGGTCTTTTAACACTTAAGGTGTACAAAACCAGTCTGATCTGACAAACTCCTGTAGGTTTTTCTGTTGTTAAAACAGATGTCCTGCCTTATTTACTGTAAAATGGAATAATCACCCAGTGGAGCAACACATATGGTCTAAATTCACTGACCTATATACATTGGTAAAAAGAAAATCTCTGGAGAAACCTCGGAGAGGGAAAAAACGTTATCCTTTCAAAGAGAAAAAGAAGGAATCAAAGAGTTTATAGAGCACTTGGGAGTTTCTATAAAAGAAAAAAATGTTTGGGCGGATGTTTATGTGGAAAAATAAAAGGCATTTTAGACTCTTACAGAAGAAAGTGGTAGAATTTGTGCATGGACAGCTGGGGTGAGGTAAAATGGAAAAGGGAAGACTTACAGTGGAGAAGCAAGAAACATCTTGTTAATGGAACAGAGATGCAGTCCTCAGGGAGAAAGATGTTCTTCCTTGGAATAAACCTCTGGGCTTTGCAAACAGTGTTCAGAAGTATCCCTTTCCTCTCAACTCCAAAGCAGGTACATGAACTTTTCAGGAAGAAAAAATAATGATTGCTTATTATTGAAAAAGGAACAGGTAGGATGAGACTACACAACTCAGTATATTAGATTATTAAATTGCTTCAGGTGTACACTCTTTGGTTCTTGTCATGGGATCTACTGCAGTCAACCTAGAAACCTCATATGAATGCCCAGATATCCTTTCTGGTTTGTACCCTTGCATTTGGCACAGGTTTTCTTCACACGTATGAACTTCGTAGAGCTTTAGCACAGTGTAACACAAATGTTTGCTCTTAATGCAGCATCTGCCTAACCCTGACTCTAGCTGAAGAGGTGCTTTGTATTCCAGTGAGGGGACCTGTGGCTTAAAGCCAGAGTGCCACTAACATGACTTCTAGTAATGATCCAGAGAAGTAGCTCTGTCCTTATGTATTAACTCTCTGCTTCCATTGTGGTATTTCACATTGAGTCTGTGTTCCTCTGTGTGGTTTTAACTCCAGAGCAGGTAACATGAGGAAGCTGAGTCACTACTGCAACAGAAGATAAACTCTTGAACAGCATGAAGATAAGTGTTTTTATAAAACAGGCTATAAAATTGCAGTTTACTTTCAGCTACCAGAAGCCTGGGTGGTGGTTTTCCTGGAAGGAATCGAACCTGTTTTTTAAAGGCTTTTCCAGAGCCCTGCGCTGGATTCAGCACTCTAACTATAGAAAATACTAGTGCAAAGCAGGGAGCCAAGATTTACCTGACTTAACCATATAAAGAGTCAGCATGATTCAGGCCACAAGTCTAACTTGAATTTCCATTGAGAAGGGCCTCTTTTGCTCAGCAGGTTGTGGGCTATGTCAGCATGACTTGCCAAACTCAATGCTTACCTCTCAAGCAGACAAAGTTTGTTGAAACAAAACCCTGCTCTGCAGAGATGAAGTCTTTTGCTCACCACTGAAATTGACTGGAGTCCAGGGACCGCTGTTCAGACCTCCAAGGCTGAGACTCTGGTCAGATGTAGAGATTAGATCGTAGGTGTCTACAGCTGAACCAACCCTTGGGCAGCATCCAGGTCAGCAGAGAAAATAATTTCATCTCAATATGAGCTAGGTAGATAGAATGAGTCAGATGAATCATGCCCTGAAAAATCCCTCTTTTTCTCTATTGTTTGTGAAAGGAACTTGAGGTTGACTAGTTCAGCTGTAGATGCTTGCAGAAAGGTGAGATGAGTCCATTACTCATTCTAGCCCTTCCTCTACAAATTTTGGCTTCTAGTAACAACAAACTGCAGCAAATTGCAGCTTCTGTGGGATTCGTGCACTGGTACAGGGAATAGACTCAACTGGTTGGGAGATTGCAAATAGGGAGTTCAGTCTTAATCCCAACTGAGATGGTCTGCTGCTGTGTGTTGTGAGTGATGAAGCACCAGTAAATCAAATCCTAAATCTTGTTTCAAT
Organism: Hemiprocne comata; assembly: GCA_020745705.1. Lineage (NCBI taxonomy): Eukaryota > Metazoa > Chordata > Aves > Apodiformes > Apodidae > Hemiprocne > Hemiprocne comata. The sequence continues at coordinate 194,948,120 of CM036586.1, read as the reverse complement.
AAACAAGCAAAGGACAGGTTGTTGTGTGTTATTACAGGTAGGGCATGAATTAATAAGAAACAGGTTTTTATGTACTGATGGTTGTGTAAATTTGAGGTCCCCATCCACACTGTTTTCAACAGTTTATTTTATCATCTCACTTCTTGCTCAGTGCTCTGGAGACCCCTTTCCTCACATAAACATCTGCTTGCACCTTCTCTGGATTACAGAACTGGGGCTCTTACTCCCATATGTTCCTTACTACTGATTCTCTTAAGCTTTTTTCCCTTCAATACAGAACCAGCCTGTTGTCACAACAACTTGGGTTGGCTTTAGAAAGATTCAAGGGTAGAAAAATTGGAATAAAGCTGAGTTGTATAGTGTGAAATGTCTTCCCACTTGAAGAGCTGAATGACAGGGCATTAGACAGGATAAACCTGAGAATGACAGATCATTTTAATCTGTTGCTCCCTCACAACATGACGGTGCCCCGTGTGCTTGAGCTACATCTGTACAAGGGGAGTAGGTGGGATGTGAGGTCTGAGTGCCCTGTCTTAACTTTCCATCTGCTATTTATATTACATTAGTCATAGAGCATCCTACTGAGAACAGGACCTTGCTGTGTGCTGTACAAGGGGTGTACAAGGAGTTTTGTACAGTCTTTGACTAAGGACCACAGAAAATTTAGCAAGTCTTAAAGAGCCTTTAATTAAAGAAAAGCACGCAAGCTAAACATACAGGGCAAATGAGGGACAAAAAGGAGAGAAAATCCTTTGTGGTGAACTTGCCATGAATCAAAAAGAGGTGGAGGATGCATCTATACTGTTTTTTTTATGCTTTGGTCAGCTTTCTCTTGAACAACATCAGTGGCCTGTGCTGCCCAAGGAGGTGAAAGGCACCTGTATCATGGGAGTCAAACCCCAACAATTATTTCAAAGGTGCTACGGCAGCAAAGGGTCTGGTGTTACAAATTATTTAGCACACCTTCAAGTTACCACTTTTAACAGAGACTGAGATGGAGCCAAGAATGAGCAAGGCCAGTTTCATTAAATATTAAGCAAATCTTTCGCTGTGTCCCCAAACCCTAGCTTTGTATCTCAATGAACTACTTCTCAGTTAAATATCTGTAACGTAGTTACTGATATTCTTCTGCTCCAGATGAATTGTGTCATAGCTGATCTCTGAGGTCTCTTCAAATTAATGGGATTAGACTTTTTTTTTTTTTTAATGCTGGATATTTCCAAGCATACTATTTGGTCTTTTTGTACTCTGAATGCACTATGGTGTTATCTCCCTCTTTTACTAAAAGCCATATATGTTACATTGTGAAAGGCTTACAGACCCATACTTGTTTCTTGAGTAGTCCCCATTTGTATGAAGTGCTCCTCCATGTGACTTTGCATTATAGGTCCTTAGAAAACATTGTTGCCAGTAAGAAGCTTATTTCCAAACTTGTTCTGTTTATGTATGTTGCTTTGATTTCATTTGGGATGTGTGCAGAAATGTGTGGCTAAACAGGACAGGAAAGAAAATGGGGTGAATTCTTGCAGGAAAGAATTGTTTCTGATAGTGGGGAAGGAGCATAACATTGTGTTTGCTTAGATGGAGATTGACCTTATGTGGACAGGGAACTCAATCTGAGCATTATTTAAGTGTTCGAGGGAGTTGTGTACCAGCTGTACAAGACGGTGAGTTCCCAAACTGATTCATTCATAATGAGACCCCTGCACTCATCAGGAGCTGCATGTGCAGGTTGGAGACTGATGGGAAGGGACCCTGTCACAACCCGAGTAGGGCAACCCAGGGAGATTGAGGTTGGACCCCGTTGCTTTCTAAACTCCTTCTCAGAGAGGAGCTGAGGTCCTTTGTCTCAGTCCCGGCCCTTCCAAGGAGAGTGATTAAAATGTCACGGTCCGAGGAAATGCTCGACTGCCCAATACCCCTAGATCAGATTAAGGTGAAACGACACTCAAGGTCTGTATTTGAATATTAGGCTTAATTAAAACTATAGAAGGAATACAGATACTTTAATTATTATCTTAGGCTGCACGATCATAAAGGCTGACAATTAGATCACAAGAGTATAATACATACATGTTTAAGCTGCACAACCTGAGAAAAAATCATGGTTAGGCCTTGTGTTACTTAATGATGTTAGGAAGGAAGAGAGAGAGAGAGAGAGCAGGAGAAGACAAGTTTAGAGAGATAAATAATAGAAAATCACCAGTCCTGGATCCAGCATTGGGCCGGCCAATGGGGAAGAGTTGGTGTCAGTGAGGTTCCCTGAGCTCACCATTGCAGCCCCCTGTTTTATAGGCCTAGTTTCCTTGTTTCTCAAGGATGAGCCAGTGTGTTTGAGTCATAAGACTGAGCAGCTGGAATGGACCTCTGCCCTCTCTGCCCCTCCATCCTTATCTCAGTCACTGTACATGGAGGCTGCAGGCCATACGCAGCCATCAGCGTTGTCTCCGTCCTCTCAAGCAACAAGCAAGCCTTTTGGGATGCAAACGAGACTTTGTTTAGGGGCTACAATGGGGTTTCGTCACCAATTCCAGCAAGTATGGGTCCTGAGGGCTGGTCCCTCACAGACCCCCAATAGCAGGGTCAAAATGTCTGTTTTTTTATCTTAGTGGAACGTCATTGTGACGTTATATGGAGGGCACTTTCTGGTCCACAGAAGACTGAACCTTCACATCATATAATCCATTCAGAATTTTCCCATCTCCCATTTTAGAAGTATCTGGGTAACAAAAGGTCTCTTCTGTAAAGGCCAGGAATTATCTTCTACTTTCTGCCTAGATATATTGACTGCTAGATTGTACTCACTTGCTTTGGTGACCCAAATTTAAATACCTTTTCTCAGGCACCATTCTTACAGTATATAGTCTTAGATTAACTCCCTTGTGCTCCACTGGAGAGACAGATCAGTCTGTCTTAGCTTTTGTTTGACTACACAAACCACATTCTCTTCTCTCCCAAAACAGCTTTTCATTTCCCCCCCTTACCTTAGGTGCCATTACCCACGTATTACACTGAATGAGGTTTGCCAGTTGGATTGCTTGCTCTATCATCAATGCTTTATACAGAGACACTGTATTTGTGAATCTGTGTTGGAAATGCCTCCTTAAGATTGCATTTCCCTTCGTTTTGGCTGCATCACATTAGAAACCCACAGTCATTCTATGATCAGTTAGTTCATTTCCAGCAGATGAAGATTCAGGGTTTGGCCAAAATTTCGGTTATGAATCCATAAAGGCAAGACAGAAGTGTTACAGGCTTATTGACTGCCACAGAAAGCAAGTGCTGGAACAAGGACAGTCCTGGACATGGCCTGATCCCACCAGAGCCCGATGTGACATCAGACTTGCAAAACTTTCTGGTTTTAAGCAAGATAACATTGATACCATGAAAGCCATGGGAATAGTTAATTTTTATTATTGTCCTTGTCTCCAAGATAACATCCCTGATTTGTGTAACAGCACAGAATAAGGTGAAGTCACATTCAAAACAGTTACTTTGCTTATCAGAAGGAAGCAGTATTATTTCTGTACGGCATAGCCATGGCTAATCACTTTGCTTGCATTTGTGTTCCTCAAAAATATTTCAAAGTATATGATAAGGATAATGGCTTCATGCCACAGTTTCTCACCCGGCGATCCCTTTTCCAGGGACATGGAAAAAGCTGATGGCAGGAGAGAGCTTTGGACCCTTTTCTTGGGAGGTGTCTGTGGAAGGTGTGTGTGCTGATGACAATTATCAAGTGATTACAACAGGAAGGCAGAAGCCAGCCTGAATGCTCACATGCTGTACTCAGATAGGAAAGCTCTTAGCATAATCTTCCACTGATCAAACAGGGCTTGGGCTAAGCTGGGACTTGGCTGACTGTCATATTCCTCCTGCCAGGGAGGTCAGGGCTAGGCCAGGCTGGCTGGAAGCTGGTGGAGCAAACCACCAGGGTTGTTTATTTATGTGGCAGGTCAGGCAAAGGCTCCTTAGCCTGCTGGAGGAGCTCCCTGAGCTGAGCAGCCCCCTCCTTAGGTTTTCAGGTAGGTGCACTGGGCACAGTCCAGGCCTCATTGCAAACGAAATCAATTCAAGCAAGAGAAGTCTGTGAGAAAGCAAAGAAAAGGAAGAATTTCTCAGGGTCTAGTTCAGAGGAAAAAGGGATATGGTTGCCCCTGAGTATCCATTTTAGCAAAACAATAGGAAACAAGACATAATAGGGAGTTATTTATCCTGACTTCATACATACTTCTTCACTCTTTATTGCACACCTTGTACTTCTCTCTCATTTATTTCAACTTTCCCAAAATCTGAAGAGTTTCCTGGGAGTGACAGTTCTGTTTGAGAAAGCAAACTGTTATTTGCTAGCAGGTGCCATTTCCTCCTCTTCTGTGATTATATTTCTCTGCTGTCTTCCTGTTTTTCAGCCTGTTCCACTTTCTTTTACTACTGTTTTTATTTTCCATTTCATTGTAAATAACTGATTTCTCAACACTTTTTCTCATTTCTTTATGATCTCATTATCCATTAAGACTGATTAACTGTTTTCTGCCTTTTTGCTTTCCCTTAGCTTTCCTTCTGCTTCCTGTGCAAATATTCTTCAGCACTCTGATATTGTCCTTAAGTCCTCTGTGGTACAAGGCTAATTAATACTGGCTTTGCACTTTCTTTGTAGGTCATGGTGTGGCTTCATGCCAGCTGACTCAGACCCTTTTGTCCTGAAATATCAAATAAATACACAGGGTCAAAACCATTGACCATATTAAGTGAAAATTGTAAAAAAAAAAAAAAAAAAAAAAAAAAAAGAAGCTTTATTTAAAAAACTTTTTCATATTTTTTTTTAGGATAAGCTTATGTATCATTGTCATTGTTCCCTTCTTCTCCTCCCTACTTACAAAAAATGGTAGAAACTTTCCTGCAAAAAATGGTTAGAATTTTAATGGGGTGACAGGATTATTTTGATTAAAAGGTTAACCTGCTTTTGTAACCCCACAGGGGTGAAAACCTGTTCTCTTAAAGGCAGCAGAGGTTTCCTGTGAACATTTCTTAACAGGAACTTATGCAAGGCCTAGGTGCATCTGGAAGATGAAAGCTGGTGCTGTGTAGTGCTCTAGGCAGTTGGGTAGAAAAAGGTATTTTGATCCAGAAGGTGATGGTGTGCTCAAGGTACTGCATCACCTCCCCACAGGGTTTGGACCCAGCTTTGATGCCATGCAAAAGATGAGGCAGAAGGCATCCAACTGCACTCTGGAGGGATTCCACTGACAATTTTAGGTTTTTAAAATCTGAAGCCATGAATACCACGTGAATGTATTTACTGGAGTATTTCTTATATAAACCATTTTCTAGAGTTAAGACACTGGAAGACAGAGAAAAGACATTTCAAATTCAGGAAGAATGGGCCAATTCCTGCCTTTTGGGCATATTGCATTTGGATTGGAAGCTCAGGAGTACAGTGTGGTTTTTTCACAGGATTCTATAAAGTTACAGTTTTATTGACTTTATTTTCTTATATATCCCCTGGCCTCGTCTTCGCAGGTACACTAAATGGGGAGCCCTCCTGAGCACTCAGTCTTGATCTCTACCTGGTTAAACCATTAGAGTGAGAGCTGTCTGCCTTTGGCCCATGAGGGTTGATACTCTCCCAAACATTTCCTTAGAGCATCTTTGAACATTCAGTGATTTAGTTGCAAGTATCCACCCTCTTTTGGGGGATAAAAATTTTTGAAAGGATAAAGATGGACCATTCCAGGCCAGCTGGCCCCAGTGCCCAGGAGCATGGCTAGCCTTGTTTATTTTGTTAGTCTAAGTGTGGGGGCTGGAAGTGCTACCATACCACTTTCTTCTTTTTTTTTTTTTTTTTTTTTTTTTTTTTAGGGCTTAATATCCTTTTTAATGAGAAGTATGCAATTTCACCAAAGGAGTGGTGCTATGAGAACAAAATGACTGTATTTTATGAAAAGTTAGGTGTCAAGAAGAATTTTTGTTGTTTGGAAAAATTCTTGCCAACGTACATTATAAAACAATAAATAGAAAACAAATGGGTGGAAGATGTTTGCACAAATAGCAGTATTTGCAACTAAAAGGTATAGTTGTTTTATATATATCTGACCAGATGAATTTGAAATACCATTCATTATTAAAAAAACTAAATGGCACATTCTGTGTAAACAAGGTAACACAGTTCACACAGGATAATTTTCACAGATAATTAATTTTTATATGCAAAACCACATCCCAAAATACCATTTTTGGTGATAGAAGCTATTGTACAGAAGAAATCACGTATGCTTCCAATAGGAGCAGTGTGTAGTCTTTCAGCTAAAGCAGGACAGTTTATGTGTAACAAGTAATCTGGTTAATAAATGTAGGCATTTTCTCCCCAAAGTATCTCTGAAGAGGCTTTTGCTTTGTATGAATTCATCTGTCACTTGAAATTATTTCGGTTCTTGATTTGGATGCATTTTTGTCTACAGATCCTTACTGGGCTACTCATTAAATTATCTTCAGTACACAGAGTTTGAACAAGGCAGATTGGAATTTGATGTGAGCCCTGTCTTACTTACCCAGGGCTTCTGGCTGCTGTGTTTAAGTCACTACTACTCACACGTGTCTTCTCCCACCATCCTCACTGCAATATTTAAAGTCAGAGCAATATAAAACTAGATAATTCCAAGTGATCTCTGAGCACCAAAAGATGTCTAGTCATTCCCAAGTAGCAATACACAAGTACAGGAGTAAAATAGCTTAGAATTTTAAATCCCTTGATGTGATTATGATACAGGACTTATGCTAACGGACTTCACTGATCTGGTGGTATTTTTCCTCTAACATGCAATTTACCAAATGTTTTCTGGATTTAGTTGTATTTGATAGGGGATGGGGAGAGAATAATGCAGGATTGCTTTAACTTACGGGCTTTTTTGAATTTTCTAAACAATTAGGGATGAAGCCCTGGTGGAGATGGGACACAAGTAACAGAGGCAAGAGGTATAAATAATCTATTTCTTAATTACTTGGCTGGTGACTCTTTGTTTAGATGCTCAGCTTCCAAATCCTGACCAGGTTTTGTACTGGGAAGAAGTTAGCAAAATCAGTTTAGCAAAAACCAGAGAACTCATTTTTTTTTGTTGCATCAGGGAACACCATTCCCTGCCAGGGGCATTGCCTGTGCAGGTAGCACATCAACTCCCTGCTGTTCATGGGTGTCTGTTATTCTTACATCTTAGTCTCACAAATCTCTGTCTGGTTTGTCAGGGACTGAAATGCCTTAATTTATCCACATTCTTGGCATCATCACATAATGTCTTCGTATAGATGAGATTCGACTGTATGATCAAATCTGTGGACTCTGTGATCTAATATTTGCTTTATCCTTAAAATCAATTCACAGAATCCAAATTAAGTGTGCCCTAACACATGTAACCTGTCAATTCTGAAATCTGTACCATGTAGTTTGTAAATTTTTTTGAAAGCTGATTTAAACAGAGCCTTGTGTTTTAACAGAAAAAGTTATTCCTAAAACATATAACAATAAAGAACATTCTAAAAATGTAAGAATATACAGTAAAACCATTGCATAGAAAACTTTGATTGCATTTCAGTTGTAGCCAGTGCAGCTGAGTCTTTGCTTTCATGTCTGTGATAGGGGCCTGGGCTTCCTATCATGTAGGAATTCCTTATGCACTCACACCACTACATTTTTGCCCACTCCTGCTAAGTATGAAACTGGATAGCATTTCTCAGTTGATAAAGAGGAGAGATGCTGAAGGGACTGTTACCTGTGGTTGATCCTTTGCATTTTTCCCAAGGATAAGATAAAAGGATTTTCTGCTTGCTTGTGCTTTGAACAGAACATTAGATGTCAAGACTATGGGAAAGGAAGGAGAGAAGATGAAAGTTGAAACACGATTAGGAATACGGGTATTACAGAGGAAGCAATTAAGGCCTTGGATAGGTTTTGCAAGGATTTAAGATCTGCAGAAGTGTCCCCACAGCTTGTAATGTCCTGCTTTTGCATTATGGCAATGCCCACTGCTGCTGTACAGTGAGGAGTCTATCTCTGTCTGCCTTTTAAAAAAACATTCAGTAAATGGTTTGTCTTAATTCATTAAAAATAACCCTTGGCTGAAATTTATCATGGAGCATGCAATTCCTGAAAAAAAGTATTTTACCCATTTAAACTTAACATTATGTGCAAAAAAGGGAAGAAGACCTTTCACATGGCTATTCCCTACTTCTGAAATGACTGTGTGTATAGCAATTCACATGCTTAAATTCCTGCATGAGCAATCCCTTTTTCAAATGCTGCCCACAGGGTAAGATGCAGCTTGGATAATAAAATGGCAGCATGGATAATGATTGTGTGGAGTGACTTCTGTCAGCAGGCTTTCCAGGATTTTTTGCTAGGGTGGTGTCAGCTACGTATATATATATGTTGCTTGCACTGAGTACATTATCATAGAATCATAGAATCATAGAATCATAGAATCAAGTGTAGTGTACATTACGGGGAAATATCTCCACAGCATCTATGCTGTTACAGCATGTCTTATCAACTGTGTATGTATATTTATGTAATGGATAGTAGATTCAACCTTCCAATTAGTTTTTGAATATGTGTAGTACAGATTTAATGTCTCTGCGGATCAGATAAGGCTACAAAAAGTTTGCCAAATGATACTGGTGGATAGTTTTTGGCAACAGCCTTCCTTCCTTGGAAGAATAAAAAATGAATACACTGAACACAGAGAAGTTATTTATATATAGGTCTTCTTGATGTTTTTTCAAGCCCAGCGATAATACATTAGCTGATTGAGTCCTTGTGAGAGAGTTTAATGTAATGCCACAATGGTATTTAGAGGGTTTGCCAAACAAACAAAGACAAACCTCAGAGTTGTTAAAAGTGTACTCTTGCAGTTTTTGCATTGTATTTCCTGCTATCATTGTCAGTTTACCAGTGGAAATTTTCTTGAAAGGTAATTAATTTTCACAAGGGCAGAATACCCAAGAGACACTCTTCTTTAGATTGTTACTCCTGACAAAGGGGTATTTTCTTTCTTCCGTGGTACTTTTTGGATATTTATATTCCCTTATTGCTTCATATAAGTTACTGTAAGTAAGCAATGACAGTAAATGAACAAGCCACTAATTTTTCCATAACTAATCCATTCTGTAGCATGAGGGCAATAGTTTTCGAATATTTATTTTTCAGTACTCTCTTTTAATCAGTTTTAATTATTAAAATAATAGATTTGGTCCTGCTCCATTCAAGGCAGTAGTAATGCCCCTAGTAACACTCATGGTGCAGAACTGAATCACAGCAGAGAACTGTTAATTTAGTTTTAATTGTCTCATTTTCATTCTCTTACTACAAATAATGCTACTTCAGGAGTATTGTCTGTTAGACAGACTGATTTAACTGCTATTTCTTTTTCAGATTGAATCCTCTAAGCGATTACATAAAAGGTATTAAAGTGGTTATGAGACATAATGCATATTAGTCCAGTAGAAGCAAACTAGGTGGTACTTAACAGTCTTTATTGCTCCTTTTGTGGAAGCATTCCAATAAGATCTCTTCCACTCTGTCATTGCATGTACTTCTTTGCTTTAGCAACAGAGGTGGCAGCTCTCAGAGATTCCATCCTAGGAAACAACTCCCCAGAAAGGTCTATAAACGGTTTGATTCATACCCTCAGATCATCACATTGACTCATCCATTTGTTAACTATATAAAATTATTCTGTAATATTGAACAAGGATACCTCACCTCACTTCAAGACTGACAACATTAAAGTCTCTTTAGAGATCATTGTAAGAATGTGCCAATATCCTAAAATATTTGGTGTCAAGGCATCCTGACTTCACCAGTGAGAGCTTCTGATGCTAAATCATCTTTATTATTTCATCTCCATACACTCCAAGTGAATGTACAAAAGCATTATGAAGCTTACTGATTAATTACTGCATCACTTTTTCTATGTCAGAAGTCCTACAAATGTTTCATGTACAAACTATCAAAGATCTTAACTAGCCAGGCTTCTCTAGACATTAATTATTTTGATTTGAAAGCTCTCATATAGGCAGCATAGAAGTGTGAACAGTCATCTTTCCTCATGCTGTACAGCAGTGAGGGTTATTGCATTCGTAGTGGAAACACTTTGGCATGCACATAATTTTACTGTTTTGAGTAACATCTGTAAGATAACTTCAGATAATAAAGTTCATCATGTATAGAACCATTTTCTGGACAGGAGCTTATAGTTCCCATAGTCATTATTTATCCATGGTGTATGCATTAGTATCTTTTATTGTTTTTTCCCCAAGTTTCACAGATGAGTTAGAAAATGATACTAGGAGGGAGGTCACATAATCCATTCCTCTTTTTCAAGGCAGGATAATGTAGAATTGCATCATTTCTCAAAGGGACTTGTCTAAAATGTTCTTTAAAACATCCAATGATAGTTTCATGTTGCCTTATAAAATCTAAGTACAGTCCTTGAGTAACTACCTTAGTGGTATGCAGTGGTTAAGTATGGGACACTGCTATCTTATTAAGCATTGTTCTTGCTTTTTTTCTTGATATCCTCAAAATTCATACTGAGTTTCCAAACAGTAGTGTGCTGGGAGCTGTGTGTGAGGTGCAGATCTTTCCAGTTTCAAGCAAAAATAATCTTTAGTTTTCCTGTTAGTGCAATGTTGCTACTAACAAGAGTTGTATTATGAACCGTCTTAACACTCCAAATGACTTATATGCATATTAAAAGTACTCAAAATATATTTAAAAATACAATTAATACAACATACAATGTAGTCCATATCCATTCCTTCAGTATCACAGAATCACTAAATCACAGAATTGTCAGAGTTGGAAAGGACCTCTAGAGATCATCTAGTCCAACTCCCCTGCTAAAGCAGGATCCCCTAGAGCACATGACTCAGGACTGCATCCAGGTGGGTCTTGAATATCTCCAGAGAAGGGGACTCCACAACCTCCCTGGGCAGCCTGTTCCAGTGCTTTGTCACCTCACCATAAATAATTTTTTCCTCATATTTGAATGGAACTTCCCATGTTCCAGCTTGTGCCCATTGCCCTTCATCCTGTCTCTGGGAACTACTGAGAAGAGTCTGGCTCCATCCTCCTTGCACCCACCCGTTAGATACTTAAATGCATTAATAAGGTCTCCGCTCAGCCTTCTCTTCTCCAGGCTAAAGGGTCCCAGCTCTCTCAGCCTTTCCTCATAAGAGAGATGCTCCAGTCCTCCAGTCATCTTTGTTGCCCTCCACTGGGCTCTCTTGAACTGTGTAGCCCAATATTCCAGATATGGCCTCACCAGGGCAAAGTAGACGGGGGTGAGAATGACTTCTCTCGACCTACTGGCCACACACTTCCTTATGCAACCCATAGTTCTCTGAGGAGGTAAATTGATGTCTGCTGTTTTCCAGTGCTCTTTTTTTTTAATGTCTGTTTCCAAGCATCTGCAGTATCATTCCAATTAGGGACACGATGTGTGAATGTTACTGACTACTTGACTACTGATGCACTGTGAGTGCTGAAGGAAGCCAACGGACAATAGACTTGATTTGTAGATCTTTGTTTATTCTAGTTGGTCAAGTAATTAAAAAAAACCACTAATGGCAACTTCGGATCATTGAGACTGATTTGTTTTGAGAAAATAAAAGGTGCAGTCCCACAGACATCCTGAAAGTAGATTTTATATTGGCATAATTGGGAAATTGTTTGGTTTGAGTCATAGAACCATAGAATCATAGAATTATTTGGGTTGGAAGAGACCTTAAAGATCATCTAGTTCCAACCCCCCTGCCCTGGGCAGGGACACCTCCCACTAGACCAGGATGCTCAAAGCCCAACCCAGCCTTGCCTTGAACACTTCCAGGAAGGGGCATCCACAACTTCCCTGGACAACCTGTTGCAGTGTCTCATCACCCTCACAGGAAAGCATTTCTTCCTCATATCTAATTTAAATCTACCCTCTTTCAGCTTGAAACCATTCCCACTTGTCCTTCTCACTCCATGCCCTTGTAAAAAGTCTCTTCCCAGCTTTCCTGTGGGTCCCCTGCAGGTGCTGGAAGGCCACTATAAGGTCTCCCCAGAGCCTTCTCTTCTCCAGGCTGAACAACTCCAACTCCCTCAGCCTGTCTTCGTAGCAGAGGTGCTCCAGCCCTCTGATCATCTTCGTGGCCCTCCTCTGGACTTTCTCCAACAGCTCAATGCCCTTCTTGTGTTGAGGGCTCCAGAACTGGACACAGTACTCCAGGTGTTTATCTCATGAGAGCAGAGTAGAGGAGGAGAATTACCTCCCTTGACCTGCTGGCCATGCTTCTTTTGATACAGTCCAGGATATGGTTGGCTTTCTGAGCTGCAAGTGCACACACTGCCAGCTCTTGTTGAGCTTTTCATCAATTTCAGTATCAAGGATCAGACCTGTAGTTTTAATGGTATTGACAGAAGTGAAGGGGAAAAGACCAGATGGGATGGCCACCCTCACACAAGTTAGACCAAAGTTTGGCCATCTCCAACTCTGCATGCTTGAATATTAATCGTTGTTCTGCTATCTGCTGTATCATTACATATTTATTCAGATTAAGAAATATATTTTGCAAATGGTAGAGATGGTTGTAGTATTAATTTTCAGTAACATATGTAATTTCCCTTGTGACATGGAATTGTGATTTTAATAGAATTACAATCTAGTGCTTAATTAAAGAAATATGCTGTTGTATGAGATAGAATAAAAGTTTTTACAGAATTTTGCCTAAAACTTTGAATTGCTCTGCAAAGATGCGTGTGAGCAATTGAGTATGTTCTCTGTATGTCACTGGGAGAATTATTAATTTAACATATTGAAGGAAATGGGCATAATAATTTTCTCTCAGAAGTAACATTTTGACAGAGATGTCAAAGATGTAAAATGGAGGGAATTTCTTGTCCTGCTTCTCTGGCACTTTTTGATGAAGAAAGATCTCCATGTAACATCCAGGACACATTCATATACCAGGTTCAGCAGGGCTGATGTTTAGAGTAAGGAACCATTTTTACCTTTGATTTTTCCCACAGGTGTTAACAGAATTCTGTGACTTCTAGCCATTGCTAAGTGCTTTTAAAATAAATACTTAGTTTATTGTATAAAATAAATGTGTGAGATCAGTGTTTTGAGCAATCTTCTGAGTTTTGCCAATTGCACTCACTGACAACAGTGTGGCACTAATTCACCTCTGCTAAGTAGATTTCTACAGGGTTCCCATTCCTTTCGTGTCCTTTTTTTATGTCATCTAACCATGGCCACACTATTAAATGCCCTGGCCAGGACAGATAGAGATAGTCTGAAACTCAAAAGAGTTAAAAATAAGTACTGTGGCATGAAGGAGGATTGTATCCTTCTCTTTGCTGAGGGCATGTGCCTGGCAGTTTCATCTGAACTACCATAACTCACATGTTTGGTGGCTCCAGCATTGTCACTGCTCCTAACCCAAGAGCAGGGCTCTTAGCTGCAGTTTAGCCTTATGCTACGGGTCGTCCTTGCTCCATTCCTGGAGTGCTGAGCAAATGATGACAGCTACTGTATCTGGGTATATTTTAGGCAAAATGCTCTGTGCTGGAGATACAAATAGGGATTTCAGGCTATCAGGCATGCACTGTGTCTCAGTCAGTGGATTTTCCAGCATTGTGTCATGAAATTGTCCTTGGTCCCTCTTCCTTTGAAGCTATTGCAATTAGACTGATGGAATAATTTTGTGAGAAAGGCCTTCTGGAGGAAATCTAGTCAAAGCCCTGCTCACAACTGGACCATCTGCCCCATTAGGTCAGATTGCTGGGGGCATTTCTGAGTGAAATTTTGAAAATCTCCAAGGGTAGAGATCATATAAGCTCTCTGGGTGACCTGTACCAGTGCTTCACCCCTGTCATTATGATTTTTCCCCTTTATGTTCAGTTAAAATGTTCCTTATTGCAATTTGTTCTTCTTTTTGCATCTTAATCTTTAGCTGGGCACCTGAGAAATGAGATTGGCTCCATCTTCTCTATTATTCCCCTTTTTTGACAGTTGAGAACAGCTATTCTGTTGGCCCCACATTCCTCTCTTGCAGACTGAACCAAGCCAGATCCCTCAGTTTCCCTTCACACATCATATGGTCCAGATCTGTAACCATCGTGGTGGCGCTTCTGCAGATGCTCTCCAGTATCAACACACTGAGGCCCCACACCTGGACACAGTGCTGCAGATACCTCATGCCTGCTGAGGAAGGATTGCTTCCTTGACCCACTGGCTACTCTCTTGCAAACACAGCCTGGTATATGGTTAGCCTTGGCTGCTGCAAGGACACATGGCTGACTCATGTTCAGCTTGTCCTCCACCAGTACCTGTCCTCTAACCAGCTCCACCAGCAAAGCTGGAAAGTCTTGAGCAGTCCCTTGGGAGGCTACATCCTTCTCCCTTCAGTTTGCCCTTCTCCCTTCAGTTTGCAGACACAGTGAAACTGGAGAAAAAAGGAAGGGAACTTGCAGATCTTTCCTTCCCAGCTTCAGAAGGAGGGAGGACAATTGTACACTTGGGTAAGTAAAGAGCAGGACTATTGTAAGTTGAGTCATGATACTGGGAAGAAACTTCTTGAGCTTAGGGGGTGAATGCTTGCTGGTTTTCATTGAGTTGATCTGTATCTCAAATGTACTAAAGATGCCTGATGCACAACTGTGAGCACTAATCAACAATATAAAAAAATAAATGTGAGCATAAAGCTCTTAACTCCTGTCATTTTATTGTATATAAAGTTGCTGTTGAAAAACACGGTAAGGAAAAAAACAAACAAAGCTCACAATGAAAGAATTATTTATTTATACTTATAAGGAGTGCATGGTGACGGAGTGCATGGTAAAGAGTTGATGGAGTGCTAAAGCTGAATCAAAGTTCTGTTAATTTGTGAAAATGGGGATGCAGTCTTTTGACAGACAAGTTGTTGCAAGTGGTTCTGAGCAATATATACACATTTTTTCTAAGTAGAACAAACTGTTTACAGAGGAGTGGTTGCTGTGAAGTACTTGTAGTACACTTTCAGGATCAGTAGCAGCAGGCAGGTAATGCATTGGTTTTGCATGACCTTTCTGAGTAATAAGATTTTGCTTTCTGCCCTCTGTGCTCTTAAATAAAGAGCTCCCTTGCGAGTTGGCCTTTGGTGAGCCCCCAGCCACCACAGATGCATGTCACACAGCAGGCAGCATGGCATTACCAATTCTGAGCATGTAGCTTCTAGGTCTGTCAGAGTAGCTTGAGTGGAATAATTATATATCTGTTCCTTCTGCCATTCTAACAGCTGGAGTTACACCTCGAAACCTACTTCATGTACTTTACAGAGCCTGGTATGAAAGTACAGCTGTGAATAAAAACACACTGAGCTGTATGTCCTTCACTAGGTCATTGTAACTGTTGTCTTGTAGTCTAACTGGGGTCCTCTAGTCCAGAGCCCAGTCTGGATTTTACCACAGTTTTCATCTTGCCACTGTTTTTTAAAAGAAATTGACAGTGGTTTTTTCCCCATTATCTCTCAAGTTGCAAGGAAAAATATTTTGGAAATGTAGATCAAATTATGGAAGTTTTTTTTACTGAGGTTAAAGCAAATGAGCAAAATCTGTGATAATGCTACACATTTGCTTTGGATTTTACTGGTGGGTTGCCTCTGCAGTAATGTTTCTGAAAGTTTGACTGCAGGAATGTTTTTGAAAGTTTGATAGCATTGCAGAACTGGTGGTTGTTCGAACTGGAATGTGCAAATCTAACCATCTAAAATTAGGGTCCTAAATTAATATTTACTTATTCAGTTAATAACTGACACATTTACCTGCTGTTGAATTCAGTAGAATTCAGAAAATTATGTGGAAAGACAGTTTACCCTTGGCTACACTTGAAGTTAAACTGAGTTCAGCACCACAACTGCTTTATCAGCAGTGGGTAAATTTGCTGGAGTAGACAAAGCTTCCGAGTTTCTGGTTTTTGCTCAATAGGAAGCAAATTTATGAACTTTTTCATGTTTGAGTGTTATAACTAAATATATTTTTCTCTGTCCCCCAGCTGGTTTTTTGGAAGGCAGGGAAGATTTAGCAGTCTTAGCAAAAAAAACAATGATCATTTTGGAAACATTTCACAATCCCCTTTGTATGTCAAGATTTCATGCTGTACAGAAATAAATTAAGCAGTGGTTTGGGGCCCAGCACATCCACTGTCCAGCTGTTTCAGATTTTATGATAAACAGCAGTTTTTGGATAGAGATGGATAGAGATGTTTTTGGATAGAGAGGGACATAGGAAGTTGTTGGCTGGGCTCTGCAGGGTGAAGGTGCTTGGGAAGAATGGGCAGCATCCCTTTGCTGCTCCATCCCTTCTGACAGAGGAGGACAACAGGAGCTAATGATACATCTCACTTTCACTACTATTTCCTGTTTATGTTAGTAGCACTGTGCCAGACAGTGCCAAGTGGTGAAGTGGTGCATGCATGGTGGCCCTGCTAACATCTAGGAAGTGTGCAGAGGGCTGTCTGCATGCCTTGTGTTTGATGCCAGGCCTGGGGTAATGTGTCCATACGTAACAGCTGAGCTGTGGTAACGTGGACTTGGCTTGATGTGTCATTTTCCTTCTGTTTGTTTCCACTTGTTTGGGAGGAATCAGGTTTTGCCTTGACTATACTTGTGTCCAACAAATCTTCTTTACTGTTAGCTTTCATGCCATTTCTTTTGCTCTAAGGTTCTTTGGGGTGAACAGTGATACACTTCTCCCCTTTGGCCCTTTGATTCAATGTTTTCTTGTAGTGCCTGTGTTTTGCTGGTGACTGTGGCATTATAGATCTACATGGACTGGATCTCTGGGCTGAGGTCTTGCCCTGCTTGATTTACCAGCTCTTACTACTTAAACTGCCAGGATACCCCCATCTAATACCATCCATCTTCCCAGTGGCTTTCCCTGAGGTTCTGCTGTTTGTTTTCCTTTGAAGTCCTGAATTGAATAGCATTGTGCTTCAGAAAGTATGAGCTGTTCCTATTCCTTCAACCAGGTGTACTTATCTGGAATTAAAGTAAAACCAGACATTTGTTTAAGATAAGTTGCTGTGGTTATCAAATTAGCTTCGTGATTGCCATTGCTAAGGTAATCAGAGACTTCTATGATTCTGCCTTTTGAGGGGGGATCTAATTAATAGGATTGCTTATATCAGAGTATGTTGTCTTATCCAACAGTGAACATTTGAGAGCAAATGGAAATGTTAAAAAAGAATTCTTGAAAAACAGCTGTTAAGATTTATGCCTTGTGGAGACTTGATTGATGTTAATAATTAAAATAATTTGTCAGTTTTGATAATGAGAATTTTTAATCCCAAATCCCGTACTCCTTTGAAATAGCACCAAGCAGGATCCTTTCCATATAACGTGCTTTGGGAATTCAGCCCTCACAGGTAATAAATTATTAGAATATCTCTTCAGATTTGTAGTACAAAATGCAGTTTTGACCAAAAAAGAACCCCAAAACCAACACATTTAGAAGATTATTGTGAAAAGGAAATAATTTATATGCGTTATCTGGGAAGGTTTTTGATCTGTTTGCATTGAAGACATACCCATCCCTACAATGTAACTGGAAGTAAAGTAAGGAGCTGTACAAAGATTTCTGCTCTTTCTATCACCATTGCCACTGCCATGGCAGGAAAAGTTGTGGGTCTGTTCCTCAGGGACACCAAGCAGCCACAGGTTGCTTTGGCCAACAGCAGTTGCACGTGGTCGTGGCTGTTTCCCATCATCAGCAGGGCCTATCAGATAAAACGCTCCAGTGCTGAAAAGTATTCAACCAAAGGAAAAACAATGTAATCCCTTTGCACTCCCTGCTGGGTTGATGTCCTCCAGTTGCCATACGAAGGCAGTTAGGGATATATATATATAAAAATGCTTCTAACATGGCGCATCTGTTCCATTTTTTCATTTTACTCTGAAATGAAAGTGCTTGCAAACCAGTTACATATTGTGATCCTACCATGAGCTACAGCAATTTCCAGGGCGGGGATTTTATGCTGGAACCTGATTTTTCAGTCCTATTGCTTCAGGTCATGGAGAGAGGTGCGGCCACCTACCCTCCCCTGGGAAAAACAATAACCTTGCTTTAGCACCTTTATCTTTGGCTGATCTTTTGGTAGCGATGCACTTGGCCATAATTTCCAGCAAACATGAAGTTTTGCTGCTTCCCAGGGATCTCTTGGGGCTGTCACATAAGGAATTATATTACTGTAGGCTTGAGCCCAAAATCCCTGGGGAAGGAAAGCAAAGAGAGCAAGCACACAGGACCTAGTGGATGAGGCTGAACTCTGATTTGGGTGCTTTCTGATTGATTTTGGTGCTGGGCAGGAATTGGGCTGAATCCTCAGCAGTCTTCCTCCAGCTCTGTCACCATCTTGTTCGTCATGAGCTCGGTTTTCAGGAGCTCAGCAGCTTGGTGACAGGCCATGCACGTATGTGGCTGTCGCGGACCGATAGCAATGGCTACCGTTGTGTGGGGGGAGAACGAGTCCGTTCCCCACAGTGGCCATACCTGGTACATCTGGTGTCTGTGATATCCTTCATGTGATGTGGCAACTAGAAGTAAAGGGGAAGTAATGACCCAAGGAAAAGGGATATGCTGGAAAGAGTCCAACAGAGGGCTACAAGGATGATTAAGAGATGGGAACATCTGTCTTCCGAAAGGCTAAGAAACCTTGGGCTGCTTAGTCTTGATTAAAGAAGACTGAGAGGGGACCTTATTAATGTCTGTAAATATCTGAAGGGTGGATGTCAAGAATGGGCCAGTCTCTTTTCAGTGGTGCCCTGTGATAGGATGAGGGGAAACAGCACCAAGTTACAACACGGGAAGTTCCACCTCAACATGAGGAAAAACTTCTTTACTGTGAGGGTGATGGAGCACTGGAACAGGACTCATTGATCTTCAGAGGTCCCTTCCAACCCCTAAGATTCTATGATTCTATGATCTCCTCATAGGACAAGTGAAACAAGAATCAGAGGGCTTGTTATCACCCCGTTGTTCAGGAAATAAAATACTATTTTGTGTAGAGGAAATAAACTTTCTGTGTCACCTGACTTGCCATTTAAAAAAACTTTTAAACATGCAAATATGAAGGTAGATCTGATCATGAAATATTATTTGGAACTGTGAAGTGAAAAAGTTTCATTTAGAAAATTGTGAAGCTAAATGTGATAGATATTTAAAATCTGTTTTGTTTGTAATAATTTTGATAAAATTAATTTGATAAAACAATGTAAGTTCATTAATAATTTGGATGAACAAAAACCTGTTTTAGTGATGAATAAAAAAAAAAAAACAAACTGAAAAATGTTGCTTTGCCATATGAAACCTCTCATTCCTCACCATTAGCTATTCTATATCCAGTTTTAATATATATATTTATATAAGTATAAAATAGGTAATAATGTAAATGATGAAAATATTAAAATTTATTTACTGTAAAGGCATTAAAACCACTAAAACACTGAAATTCTGGAAATGCCATGAAATCACACTCTGCAAAAGCCTCTAATATTTTCAGACCATTTCAGCTTTACAAGTCAATAAGAACCTCTGTCCTGTCATTTTCCAGTGTGTAAAAATTTAACACTTGCTCCACCATTTCTCTTCTCTGCCTCTGTCTTAATTGCTCATCAGGCAGAAAGTTGTCTATCTGCAATACTGTCCTCTTCATGATATACAGCAGCATTTCAATAGGGTCTGCCAGTGCTGAGATTATGCTGTAATTTCCCCAAACAGCTGGGTCTGCTTTGTTATGAATAGAAGCTGTCGCAGAGTGTATCCAGATTTTAGTTCACAGTTTTCCAAATCACATTGACAAAATTATCACATGCATGGGTGAGCACTTCTCCACCACTTTTAATTAATTCCGATTGTATATTACCCACTCCAAGAGATTTATTGACTCTTTTTTAATGTCCCAGTAGCAGCTTTCCACTTCCATCACTGTTGGAAGAAGTTCTTTCTAATGAGTTGGGCTTCTTAAGAAGATACTCCTGCCTCCTTCTTCCCTTCCAGCACCTAATTTTTTTCAGCCATGGGGCTTGGTTCTTGGCAGTGTGCATCCCTGGCATTAGCTGAGGTGGTATCTCTTCTCCCAGGGAAGTTAATGCCAGTTATCTCTAGTAACTGTAAGAACCCCATTTGTTTCCTGTCTCATACAAATATATTCCTCATGTACTTTCATCCATCTTCCTCCATCACTGCATTGGTCAGACACTGGGAGCATCTTTCCTGTGGGCTGAGATTTCTTTGTTTGGGACTGTTTCCACAGGAGTTTTTCTGTGGATGCTGTAACGTGGTCAAAGATGCTTTTCCTGTTCTGATCTGTGCTGCTTGTGTGGAGGGCAGCAGAGCTGAAGCTTTTGCTCAGCCCAGGTCCTGGATGCTGGCAAGGTTTGGGAAGTTGGAGTTCATGACCTGTATAGCCTCTGTGGGTAATGACTGGAGGCTTCTCACTTTATGTGTATGATCAGGTGGTCGTGGCTGCCTTCTGGGAGGATAAACACCCCATCACACCACTTGGCCTCCTTTCTGAGTCATGACAAAGTGGGCTGGTGTGCAGGTCCCCATGTGCAGCCAAAAGCATGATTCTTACCCCCAGACAGTGCGACCCACTATGCTGCCAGGTCAAGAGCATTTACCTTGCAGGAGCAGCAGCCCATGGCTGGCCTTGGGCTGACCACTTACAGGCTACTGGCTCTGCCCCTTCTGTTTGCAAACCCATTGCTTTCTTTTTTATGGTAGTAGCAGGAGGCACAGGTTCAGCAGCAGATGGTTAATAAGGTGTGGTGAGTTGACCCTGACTTAAATGCCAGGTGCCCACCAAAGCTGCTCTATCACTCCCTCCTCCTCATCTGGACAGGGGGGAGAAAATGTAATTAAAGACTCATGGGTCAAGATAAGGACAGGAAGAGACCACTCAGCAACTACCATTACGGGCAAAACAGACATGACTTGGGGAAAACAGTTTAATTTTTATTACCAATAAAGTCAGAATAGGCTAATGGGAAATAAAAACTAAATCTTAAAACAACTTCCCCCCAACCCTTGCTTCTTCCCAGGCCCAGCTTCACTTGTGATTTCTCTACCTCCTCCCATAGCAGTGCAGGGGGCCAGAGAATGGGTGTTGTGGTGAGTTCATCACACATTGTCTCTGCTGTTCCTTCCTTCTCAGGGGGAGAACTCTTCACACTCTTCCCCTGCTCCACTGTGGGGTTCACCCCATGTGAGAGAGTCCTCCATGAACTTCTTCAAAGTGAGTCCTTTCCACAGGCTACAGTTCTTCATAAACAGCTCCAGCATAGGTCTCTTCCACAGGGTGCAGTCCTTCAGGAACAGACTGCTCCACTGTGGGTGCCCCACAGGGTCACAAGCCCTGCCAGCAAACCTACTTCAGCATGGGCTCCTCTCTCCATGGGTCCACAAGTCCTGCCAGGAGCCTGCTCCATTGCAGGCTCTCCACAGGGTCACAGCCTTCTTTGGACACATCCACATGCTCTGGCACAAAGTCCTTCTCAGGCTGCAGGTAGGTATCTGCTCCACTGTGGACTTCCATGGGCTGCAGGGGACAATGTGCCCCACCATGGTCTTCACTGTGGGCTGCAGTGGAATCTCTGCTCTACTGCCTGGAGCACCTCCTCCCCCCACTTCTTCACTGACCTTGGTGTCTGCAGAGTTGTTTCTCTCACATATTATCACTCCTCTCTCTGGCTGCAATTATGCAGGGTTTTTTTTTCCTGCCTCTCTTAAATATGTTATCCCAGAGGTGCTACAACCATTGCTGACAGACTCAGCCTTGTCCAATGGTCTTGGAGCAGGCTGGCACTGGCTCTGTTGGACATGGGGGAAAGTTCTGGCAGCTTCTCTCAGCATCCACCCCTGTAGCGCCCCCTCCCCGCCCCCCCCCCCCCCCCCCCCCCCCCCCCCCCCCCCAAATAATCTCTGCATGCAAACCCAATACATAAGGTATTCAGGTGCTTCTCGTACATTTTTTACTGAAAGAGCAATCAGCCTAAGCTGTGCACAGTGTTAGCAGTACAACCAGATGTTTTTACTGTATCTTGCTGTAAATATGGTTTTAGACTTTCAGTACCATGATGGGTAAGCAGCTGTGGCAGCCTGCATTAGGAAATGTTTATACAGGAGCCAAACTTCTCAACACATTTCAGGTTTTATTTCTTTATCTCCACTTTATTTTTTCCATGTGATTTGATAATTCCTTTGCATATTGCTGTTCCATTTTTTTGGCAAATTGAAAACAAAACAGACAGCCAATAACAAGGAAATGCTTTACCATTTTTCTTGTATTCAGTGCCTACTAAGGATAACACTATTTCTGTGCTGCTTGTTTAACAAAACAAAAAAGCTGCTTTTACTATTTAGAAGTAGGCTGCTGCTTGCTTTTTCCACTCAGCTACTTTTTACAAACTTGAGCTCTGCTGCTACAGTCCATGCTGTGTGTCATGGGGCAGAAATAATCCAGCTCAGCTTCACCTTCTCCCTTATGTTAAGAGGGTGAGGTGGGACCTGCTGGCTAAATGCAGTTCAGGATGGAGCAGAGTGTAGGGGAGGCACTGCAAATGCAGATGGAAAGAAACTCTTGTAGACTTCTTTCCTTGATCGTTCTATGGGCTCAGGTTAAGAACAGAGGCTCTTAAAAGATCTTGGAAGGAAACTGATGCTGCTGAAGTTAAACCAAAGCATTTAATTATGTTTTTGGCTCCTTGAACTTTTCCCTGTGGGATTCTTAGCTAACCATAGTCTGGTGGATATAATTGTATTCTACTGTATAGCATATTCATGTCAGTTTGTAAAGATTTTTTGACAAATATAGTTATTGCATCCTGCCAAGATGCTGTGACATGGAGAGCTATGGCTTAATTTTCCATTCTCAGCAATTCAGAGGGGCCATTTTTGCACTGTACAGTATGAAGAAACGTTTATCCATATGAAGGTTTACATGTACCGAGTCCAGTCTTGCAGTCATGTTTCTTGTTCAGGGTCCCCAGTGAGACGTTGCTAAATGATGAGGTGGTGTCATTGCTGGGATCGAGACTCCTCTTATCCCCTGCATCTGCACTAAAGAGGGCATCTGAAGAGTTAGGAGGTTCACATCTCTGTCATCTGAGAGCCTCTGCGCAGCAGGGGGTGCCTTTAGGTGTGTGTATGTCAGCCAAAATCAGTCTAGAAAGGTGAGCAATAGAAAATACAGGAAGAGGCAGCAGGATGCAGACATCTGAGTCTTTTCATCTCGCTGACTCCAAAGAGCATTATGAAGTTGAGCCTAGACAGTGCCACATAAACTATCCTGCAGAAAATCCAAGCCAAAGCTTCTTGAATTGCAGCTATCTATAGAAGAACAAATCTTTTAAGGTCCCAAAACCATACATCTTACTCTGAAACACTCCTGTCACAGCATATAGGTCTTTATTGATACTGATTGAACCAAACACAAAAGCTTGTATTCCTTAACAGGGAAAACTAGATTAATAAGGTCTTAATTGATATAGGTGCTTGATTGTATTTTTATATTTCCTTAGCAGGAGTCCTGGGCTGCCAGTGTATTCTATAGCAGAATGCCATCATGTATTATTTTCAAGCAAAGAATAATTATTCTGTGTATTCATTGTGATAGCAACTCTAAAAAAACCCAAACCAAACCAAAACCAAAACCAAAACAACAAAATGAAACAAACAAATAAAAACCTAAACAAAACAAAAACCCAAACCAAGTTAAACATGCAGTGTTTTGCAGAAGAAGAAAATATTTTTAGGTAACTGTAGGGATGCTAATGGTAAGGATGCAATGGGTTCTTGAGTCTGTGACATCATTAATATGAGACTGAGTGTCACCCGAAGAGGCGGATTTGGAAGACTGGGTACATAGGGTCCATCCAGGAAGCTGTTAGCACAGGATGAGCCACCTTTCCAAGGTGCCTATCCTTACTGACTCTGGAGGAAGCACAGGAGCAGTGCAAACACTGCCTGAGATTAACCTCTGCCTAGACAGTATTGTATTGTGCCTTCTCTTAAAAGCAGTGTATTTACACATACATTTGAAGTCCATGCCTCTGGCCAGCACTGGCTGCTTTAAGAGGTTAATCTCAGCTGGCAGCACACTGAAGTTGTGCAGTGTCCTGTGTCTGAGGGTGGAAAGATCCTTCCTGACCCTCATGTTGATCAGTTTGTACCAGCAACATCAAACCAAATTATTTGTTCTGGTCTATAAAGTGTTCCAGCATGTTCTGTTCACACGCTGTGTGTGAAGATGCTTTGAATGAATACACATACTTCCATGATTTTTTTAAAAAAATGATCTTAATTTGCAGTGCTACGAACCATATTTGGGGCAGTGTAAACAAGAGGAACCAACAGCCTCTTAGCACCATGTTCATAATCTTAAATGCCTTAATTGACTTTGTTATAAACTCATGTAAGAGTGGCTCTGTTGGTACATTTGAAATGTGTGCAGCCTGATATGGTGCTTAGAGTTTAATGTACATCATCATCATCATTTACCAGTTTATTTCTATGTACTGCCATAGCACCCAGAGGTTCAGTGTCTCTGGGACCACAAAGCAAGGAAGGAACAACTGGTGGGACAGAGGAGCCATGAATGAAGGAGTGAAGTTGAAGCCTAGGAAAAAAAAGGGGTGGATGAGGGAAGGTATTTTAGGTTTTTTGTCTTTGTTCCTCACTATCCAACTCTATTTTAATTGGCAATTAATTAAATTTATTTTAATCAAATCAAGTCTGTTTTGCCTGTGATAGTACTTAGTAAGGGATCTTCCTGTCTTTATCTTGACCCAGGAGCTTTTTCATCCTATTTTCTCCCCCTGACCTGTTGAGAAAGGAGAGTGAAAGAGAATCTGAATAGGCATCTACAGCCCACCATGGTCAACCCACCACCATCTGTCAAAGTTTTGGGCCACAGGGTGACACTTTTGGTACAAGGTAGTAAAAGAAAGATGAGCATGAGTTCCTCCCATCTTTTTCTCAGTTCCGCAAAGCTTTCCTCGCTACACTTTCTAATAAATTTGCCTTTCTTCATAGCAGAGGTGTTCCAGCCTCTGATCATTTTTGTGGCCCTCACTTTTAGTACCACAGAGTGTTGCCAGTTGCCACCTGAGGGAGAAACATGAGCTGACCTGCCTCAGCTCCCTTTGGATCCTCTCAATGCCTCTTCCTAGCTAATCAAACAGATGAACAGCAGACACACTTTGCCCATTGAAGAGCATTTAGAGTGCAGTTTTTAGGTTGAATATGTAAATTATGGTATTGCCATTTGGGGGGAGAAAAAAGAACAATGAGAAATGAACTTAAAAAATCCATAATTCATATATTTAATTTAATAAGTATTCAATTCTTTTTTCTTTCAGGAATAAGGATAGAACACAGAAGTAGCTGAAAAGTCTTGCTTTACAATGCTTTGCAAATGAGAACTATAATACCACAATTTGTGGTGTTGAAGTGAAATTCTTAATACTGTGTTCTGTTTCATGAATTAATTTAATTAGTTATTGTTTGCTGATGAGCTGGAACTATGCCAGGAGTCTGAATCCAGACTCAACCAACATGTGTGTGTGACATATGAATAAACTGGGTTGAGCTCAGAGCCAGATGTTGCAAGCAGAGCTGAACTGAATGCAAAGGCTAGGAGGATCTGCTCATAGTGGGTGTTAGAAACAGAAGCCCAGGCTTGCACCCAGGTGATGCAGACAGAGCAGTGAAGTTAATCATAACTTCTAATTAGTGCTTCTGTGAGCCCCTGATGAGAAACCCAACACAGCTGGGAGCATTGCAGGTGCTTTGAATTCTAACTTCTGGGAACTGTGGAACATGTTCAAACTTCCAGTGTCCATATTTCTTTCTGATTAAGGGTATGAATGTTCAGAGTACAAGAAATATCTCAGAGAGTGAATTTAGGAATGGCATAGACAGAAATTTCCCCCTCATCTTATTGGAGGTGATAGAGGACAAAATCTGGGCTCCCAAAGGCATAGGTGGGAGGGAGCCAAAAGGAGCTGCGCTGTATTGCAACTGGTCTATAATCCTCTATATTTGAATGTACACATATGCAGCTGTCTCAGAAAAACACAGTTTTTCTTTGCAGATCTCCAGCCATAGTTCTTGCTTTCTTGGCATCTATACATCTGGCTAAGAAATGTCAAAGGGGGTGGGGTGTCAGCAGAAATATGGCAGTGATTTGTACAAGGCAAGGAGAGAAACCCATAAAAGTTCCCTAATGGAGCTGGAATTTTATTACTTGCAGCTTGTCTATACAAGTGGTGCTTTAAATGCATCAGTAGCCAGACTTGGTGTAATAAAGACATTGTTGTAGCAATATGAAAGTTCATAGGCCCTCGAAGAGGGTTCCCATTCCCACTTAGCTTTTTACGCCTATTTTCAGTTGTAAATCTTATGTGGCTTAGAAACAGTAGCAACCACTCTTCTAACCAGGACACTTCTAACTGTGTAACTTCTCGAATCAGACATCTGTGCTACAGGAAGAATTTCGGTGGGAGCAAAGCTGTGATTGAAACACCATCTGAAGTGTTTGAAAGCGCTCTGTCCTGGGATGTACCTGGGAAGGCTGTTGCTTATAGCTTAGGTTTAGTTAGCATGATTCCTGACATTAGTGTGATGGTTTCTGATTTTTTCTTTTTTTCTTTTTTTTTTTTTTTTTTTTTTTTCTCATAGGTTGTCTGGATTAACTGGCTCTCATTCAGAGGGAACTTGACATCTATTTTGCTTTCGTTGAACATCTCTACTGCTCGTTATAAAGGTTTCCTAGGTTCAGAGGCTGCATGGAAGACAACTGAGCAGCACAAAAATGTGACTCTGACAATAGACTCCAAACTTTCTGATGAGGAATTTTCTACTGATCAGTTTATAATTTAATGTGTAACTGAAGCATGCATAATAGTTAACCCAATAGAGAAAGAAAAGCTTTCTTATTAATTAGGACTGCCCAAAAAGCAGTCACCTGAAGCTTCAAAATGAGTGCTCCGTTAATCCCAAACAAATCATGTTATGCCCAGCTTCAGGACAACCTCAGTGAAATAAAAAATAATAATGAAAGCATAGTGAGTGTGGGGGATACCAATGCCAACCAAATTGTGACAAAGGTTAGAACCACTAAAGGGAATGCTAAGAAATGTGGTTTGACAGATGAGACTGGGAATATACACCCTGGTGGATCAGAGAAAATTACTCATCTGAATACAGAGCAGAATAAACTGGCCTTCAAAGACTCTCGGACCTGTCACACTGTTTTACAGGAAAGTAAGCTGCCCTCCACCACAAGCAGAGAAATGAGGAAAGATTGTAGGACCAGTGAAGCTAAGGACTTATCAAGGCATATCAGGATTAGCCGAGGACAAAGTTTGTCCAATTTAAGAAGTAGCACAAATGATGCCAGCCTGGAGGTTTTTCCCGCAGGTGATGTTGACTTCACCCAGAACTTTTCTAAGGGTAAAATGTCCAGGACTGTGGAGATGGAGAGAATAAAAAGGCTTTCTTTGGGAAGACCAAGTAAATTCTCTCCACAATCTGAAGCGTTTGCAAAAGACTGTGTTGGCCGTGTGTCGTGTAAACGTCTGCTTTCTGCATCATTGGACTCCATCGACAGGTCACACCATTTGATAGGAAATACAGAGAAATCACAAAAAACATCCACGGATCATTTTCTTGGGATGGTGTTTCATCCACTTGACAATACCTCAGAGGAAAATAATGTTTTTTACTCCAAACCATCTACCTCAGGGAACAAGAAAATAAGTAAACCAGAAAATGTACCAAATGTTAACATTGCAAGCACACTGCATACTTCTCATTTTCAACATTCAACCATTAAGCCCAATGAGATTGCTAGTAAATCAGAAGCACAATTAGGTCAGGGTGGTAAAGGTAAAAAACTGGAGCTTAAGACTCCACCATCTCTACAATCTAAAAATACATGTCAACAAAAGGTTGAGAGAATTATGCTGGTAGAATTCCTAGGATCTCAAAATGATGCAAATACAGCGATGCAGGAACAGAAAGGCTCTGGGTCTGACACATCAACATTTCAAACTTCCCATTTTCAAGACACCTGTAATAAAGTAGAGGATCCATTGTCAAACCAGGTGGTAACCTATCCTGATGACAAATTGCTAAGTGATGACATCACCATGGGTGAGGAAGGGAAAAGAAGCAATGACAGTGACAACAAGGCAACTAGCCAGACTGGTAAGGAATATTTTACTGACAAAGAAGTGGAAACGATATTCCCACTCACCGGTAGCAGTAAATCCAGTGGCAAAGTGACACCTATAAAAAATGAAAATTTACATGAAGTTGATAGAGGTTGTGCTGAAACAGTTGGTGAACAGCTATCTTTTATACATAACATTAATCTACCTGACAACAAACCCTTGAAAGTTAATGAGAATAAACTGATGCTAGTCAAAGGAAGCACTGAGGATGCTGCTCTGCCGGCTTCTGATCTCTCAGATCAGCATGGACCACGCAGCGCAGAGACAGTGTCAAACCAACAACCTGACAAACATGACAGTGATGCAGAAACCTCAAGCTTTTCAGTTCGAAGTAAAAAGACAGCCAGTGCACAGAAACATCCTCCAGACGAAGCACCAGAGAGCTGTAAGGATTCAGCAAAGGCTGATGCCTTTTTATGTGTCCCAACTCCCCTGCGCCCAGTAGCAATGCTGGATGTTAATAGTCAGACCATGCTATCAAACAGTAATTTGAAGGACCTTTGTGCACTTCATGTTGACAAATTGTCACCCTCCTCAGCCCTACCTCCCATTGACAGTACGCAGTTGTTAAACATATCCCCTAAAGTGCCTATCAAGACTGCTTGCAGCAGTGCCATCCCAAAACCTATCCTGGTCCACTCCAAGGGCTCCCTCACAGATAAGGTGGATGTGGACAGTGACTGCAGTGAAAAACTAGAAGAAAGCATTGAGATGAAACCTGCCATACCCAGGCCCAAACCTGTGAGACCTAAAATCATCACATACATTAGAAGAAACCCTCGTTCGATTGAGCAGCTCGACCCCTCATTTGCACCAACAGGGCTTCCCTTTGGTACCCCTGCCTGTGGCATGACCATGTCTACAGAGCAGAAGACATGCAATGGAGGAGAGGTGAAGCCTCCCAACATCTTGTATGACAAGTTTAAACCTGACCTCCAGAAGCCAAGACTCTTCAGTTCTGGACTGGTGGTGTCAGGAATTAGGCCCCCAGGACATCCCTTTGGTCCGATGAGTGAGAATTTTCTGCAGGAGGTAAGGAGGCAGCTTTGACAGTCTCTTTTGTGTTTTAGGTGGTGATCATTTGCTTACTTGTTGCTGCCAGAAGTTAGTTCTGAAACCTCAAATAAGAAATAAATTCTAAATCAAGGCAATGTGTGATCATTAGAAATAACTTACTTAACCGTTTCTGGCACTGACCCTATTGCAATGTCTGATGACTGGAAGTTGTCACTGTGCTCCTCCAATGTTTCCTAGCAAACTGGTCACCTGCTAGTCATATAAATAGGGATGTTAAGAAAGAAGAAAAGAAGAAGACACACTGTTCAAGTTTCTCCATAAATGGGATTTCCTTTTTTTTCCCAAAGCTACTCTTTGGGAAATGAATGTAATTTGCCCACAGATACTTTTCTTCCTTAATGGAAAAGTTGGCAGGTTTTTGCAGACAGAGCACTAGAGGTCTAAACTAATTTCCTTCTGTTTAGCTGTACTGAAACCCAGGGCCTATCAGAGCTCTCATTAGATTATATGTATCATACAGGAAAATACTTACTTTTGACTCATTTTAATGCTGAGTGTTATATTGACCTGCACCTCAAATAAAAAATCTCCTTTCCCTGCAAAGCCTTCCCTAGCAGCCAAAAGGTTGGAAGTTCCTCTGGTCAATTCTGGCTCCTGGTATCTCATTGTATTTCCACCTCAATCAGCTGGACAGGAGTCTCGGTTCCCTGAAATCCATGCTGGGAGGTAAGCACAGTGGAGGAAGGTTGACCTAGCTTGGAAGGTGGAGAAAGGACAGGGAAGAGGGAGCTAGTTACTACTGTTTAATGTGTGGATATGGCAATCAAAGCCAAAGTATCCCAGACTGTGCAGGTGTTTGGCTGTTTATAGAGTGACATGACTCTCTGAAGAGCAAAGGTGCCTATGGTACAAACAGTTTGGGTTCAGGTAATCAGGCAGGTTCAGCAGACATATCTGGGAGCAAAGGATTGATTTGTGTGCACCATTGAGGACTGTTATTAACATGAGGACTCAGGTTGTGGCAAGTCTGCAGCATGATTTACTCTAGACTAGGGTTAGAAGGAGGACACTTACAGGATGGAGAAGATCCAAAGCATCTTCTGCCACTCCTTCAAGAAATATGACTTTGAGTGGGTATTTCAACAAGGAGAGGTTTGAACCCAAGCAAGCTGCTTCTTCAGAGAAACTGGATTGCCTGGAGGAAAGGCTGGGAAGGAGAAGTTGGATTGCATTAGCCCAGGAGTCAGGAGCTGATAGCAGAGGGTGGTATTTGCTCTTTTGGGCTGCCACCCTAAAAGCAATTGACTTACTCTCCTGCTAGTTAGAGGAATGCAAATGGAACTGATTTGGCTCCATTACAGATCAAGAAGAGAAAGGAAAATCATCCATGGAAGAGAACAGATGCTTAGAGGAGCAGCTGTGCACAGTACAGGTTCATGGCAGATGACTGATGCATAATCTGGAAGAAACCAATTAGGATGGATTGAGATAGATCAAAATCACCCCAGTCAAGGGACAGTGTTGAAGACTCAGAGATTTTTGAGACAAGGAGATGCTGGGGCAGGTTGGCCACTGTCTTTTTGAAAGAAAAATATCCCAGATTGCCCTATTTCACACATCCAGTTTAAGCTTTGATAAGTATTTCATAGCTCTCTCCATAGCTATGATAGGGAGTGTTAATAGCTGCTATCAATCAGACCTGCAATCTCTAAGCACCCTTCAGCTATCTAAATGGTAGGAACAATTAAATACCCCTCCGGGCAACATAAGCTAGAAAAATCCCTAGCTACTTGGACAACCTCTCTGTAATCCTCCCAGGGTACCTGTCCTAGCTTCCACCCTCTGTATACTTCCTTCTTAAGTTGGAGCTTTTCTAGGAGCTGCTTGCTCATCCACATCAGCCTCCTGGAGTTTTATACCTGACTTTCTCTTAGTTGGGATGCATTGCTCTTGGGCCTGGAGAAGGTGATGCTTAAATAGCAGTCAGCTTTCATGGGCCCCTCTTCCCTCCAGGATGTTATCCCATGATAGTCTCTTGAGCAGATCCCTGAAGAGGCTGAAATCTGCCCTCCTGAAGTCAAGAGTAGTAAGCTTACTGTGAGCCCTCCTTGCTGCCCGAAGGATCTTGAACTCCACCATTTCATGGTCACTACAACCTAGGCTGCCCTTGAGCTTAGCATCCCTCACCAGCCATTCCTTGTTGGTGAGAACAAGGTCCAGCATAGCACCTCTCCATTTTGGTTCCTTAATTACTTGAAAAAGGAAGTTGTCATCGACAGACTCTAGGAACCTCCTGGATCGTTTGTATTTTGCAGAGTTGTATTCAGCAGATATCAGGGTGGTTGAAGTCACCCATGAGTACCATGGCTTGTGAACGTGAAGCTGCTCCTATCTGTCTGTAGAGTGCCTCATCTATACCGTCCTGGTCAGGCGGCCTGTAGCAAACCCCCACTGTAATATCACCTGTGCCTGCCTTCCCTTTAATCTTGACCCATAAATGCCCTCATCCATCCCCAGGGAGAGTTCCATGCACTCCAGTTGGTCTTTGACATAGAGGGCAACACCCCCACCTTATCTCCCCTGCCTGTCCTTCCTAAAGGGTTTATAACCCTCCATTCTGACACTCCAGTCATAGGAGCCATTCCACCAGGTCTCTGTGATGCCAATAAGGTCATAGTCCTGAGATCAGGACCTTTGGGTCCATTCCCCAGCACAGACATCTTTCTGTTCCAGAGAGCATGGACTAAAGCCTGTTGAAATGGAAAGCCTGTAGGGAGAAAAGGTGTAGGGGAAGTTGTTTCCAGCAGTTTCCCCCCCAATCTTGTTATCTGAACTGCCTGAACTCATGTCACCAGCTCTTTTCCCGAATAGTTGCCTGAAGCAGGCACTTGACAAGAAAAATTTTGCTTGAGGCATTAATATTTGATGACACTATAAACAAAGAGTAACATGAAAAAGAGGTGTTGGGCATCCTTACGTGCTGGCCATGCTGCCAGCTCTGCTCAGCATTACCCAGCCTGTGGAAATTCCTGTCTACTCCAAGTATTTGCTGCAGATTTTCCTGCTCTTTCTAACAAATTCACTAAATGCGGTGAGTGGGGCATGAGCAGACAGCTACACATGAGAAAACTCTGAGCTGAACTTCTTTATAGTTGACAGGCTGCAACAGATCTTTTCTTTAAAAGTCCCTCATACAAAAATCTAGTACAGGATGCTACCAGGTCTCATATTAATCCAAATTTTTCTCAAGATCTTTAAAATGGCCTCATAATCAATAATTGCACAGGATTCTATTGAGATTAATTGAGATATACACTTAATGAATTAATCATTAAATAGAAAATAAAAAGTAGTGTGTTTTCACAGCAAGTTTATGTCCCCCAAAATTGGCCTTTTCAGGAGATAGTTGAGTAAATCCTTCTCACTTCTCTCAGCTGGAGAAGATATTTTATGCTTATAATTGATTGTTTTTGTGTGCATGTTTGCTGCTTGTCTGTGTTAGTCGTAGCATACTGTCAATACAGTAAAAATGAGGTGACTGAAGGTTTGGCCAAGCTGAAGTTTATGAAAAATGAATGGATTTGATATGTAAAGGTTTTCTCTCTTTCTTGTACTGAAGTAGTTGATATGTTCATTGCCAGTTAAATAAGAAATGATGGGAAGTGTATAGTGAAATCTGATTGAAATGAAATCATCAGGGAGGGGAAAAATAACTGAATAGCATCTAGGAAAACAGTCTCATATTCAGAAGTTGAAAATAAGAAGCTAAACATCTCCTGCAATCCAAGCCTAAAGAATCATCTATACAGTAAAAGAACAACATCCTAACTTTTAGAAATAGGTCATAGGAGTATAATAAAAAAGGAAACGAGATCTAATGGCAGGAAGTAGGACTGGAAACAAAGGAAAAACAGAGAGTAAAAATATCATGCTCGGTGTTTGTTACATCTGCTCTCCTACTTCCTGTGCAGAGGCCTCAAAGAGTCTACATTTAATAGTTTAAGGCAAATCTTGTCTCTTTTATCATATTAAAGATTTGCTAAACTACGATTAAAGCTCTTGACACAGCTAGGATCAAAGCTTTTGTAGCCAATGTTGGAGTGTATATACTAAGTGCTTATGACTGCTAAATAGAAACTGATTTGGCATATTATATGCATCATAACTTACAGCAGAGTTAATTAATTGGCAGTTACATTTCTTCGTAGGTAGCCTATGGCACTTTTTTGATTAATTTTTAAACAAATGTAGTTCAGATTTCCTATTTCCTAAGCCTTTTTTTTTTTTTCCCCCCTGTGGCCTAAATGGCATGCGCTGAAAAAATACTCATGAGTCTTTCCTAGATTATGATGATTTTATATTTTATAAGAAAATAGCAAATAAGTTGGACTCTGCCTCGAAGAGCAAATGGTTCTTTGCAAATGAGAGAGGTGAAAGCTGCTGACATTACCCTGTACCCCTGTCCTGAGTCACAAAGCAACACAGTTAGGTAGGAGTCAGAGCCCAGCTTGAGTGTAGAAAAATGGCAGGGCTAAACTGAGGAACCGTGTCATTCCCCAACTGCAAATTCTCTGGTAACAGCCAGTTCCCTGGAAAGATTTCCACCTTGGGACTCACTGTGCTGCCCTCCTAGTATAAACCCATTAAAATACCGAGAGAATTGTCACTGAGTTTAGCAAAGCATCATCTGTTTTGCGATAAGCAATAAATGTTTCACATCTACAAACTGGCTTTTTTTTTTCTCCAGTTCAAATGGGCAGCTGGGTTTTATAGCTCTGATTTGAAATATTCAGCAGCCCCCTGAAAATGTAATGTACAGAAATGTGCCCACGTCCACAATCACGTCTCTTCAGGGAGACAGATTGCAATGAACATTTTGCAATAAGAACATGTAGGGTGTTTTTTTTCCTCATACAAATGATTTGACAATACCATTTCTCTGATAAAATGAGCTTAAAATACCTTCAGCTTTATTTTTAGCTACCTAAGTTAAAACTGACTTCCCCCAAAATTGTATCTCAATAAGAACATTTTAAATAACTTGTGGTAAAAATTCCACTTACACATTCTTGGTGTACCTACCTCTGTAAGTAATATCGTGTTTCAGGACTTAAAAGTAACTTAACTTTCACTAGTAGAAGATCTTCCATTTGTCTCTTTTAGGGAAGAGGTAAGTTCTTTATTTGGGTTTGGTTAGGTTTTGAGACTGTAAAGTGTTTATTTATGGAGAGCAGTTCATATGATAATGCCTTCAGCCTGAGCAAGGATTTTTGTTAACCCACATGATAAGGCAAACACTTTTTGAAAGTGATCATCAGTCTGCAGTGCTCTGAAGCTCAGATTCACAAGGAGGGAAAATTAGCCTTTATAAGCAATTTAGAGGTCCATGTTATCTGGATTTATTGATTTATTGCATAATATCTCTGTTAATTATTTTTCTGTAGGTTGGGGAAAGGCCTGCAAAAGATGAATTTTGCCCTCCACCATATACTCACTATGAGGTCCCACCAAGTTTTTATCGATCTGCCATGATACTCAAGCCACAGCTAGGACTGGGTGCAGTGTCCAGGTTGCCATCTGCAAAAAGCAGGATTCTCATTGCAAGTCAAAGATCCTCAGGTAGTTGTCTCCATCAGCAAGGAGAAATAACAAGTGCTCCCAGCCTCTACCATCCTGATGCTTCAGGTAAAGTACGAACTTACTGTCCTTTCCTTTGAGTGTAGTCACTAATAAGATTTTTTTTTTCCAAACAGAAGTATCATAAAATAAGCAACATCTTGACCTGACAGTACAAAGCTCCAACAGCACTCTTTGAGGTGTGTTTTTCTATCCTTAGGCAAGGCTCACTAGGGAGTCTGGGATTTGCACAGAGATTGTTTAATGGGTCATTGCCGAAGCAGGAGAATCAATTTCAGTAATAATTCTCATTGCGCTCTTTTTTTATCTCCTTCCTCCTTGTACATGCCTGAAAATCCTTGCTTTTCTTCTGCAGAAGATAATGAGACATAATCCAAGACCAAGTTGTTCAATCTGAATATGACATTCCTCACAATGCTGTGGTCTGAAAGCCTGAACAGTGTTCAGATGTGCCAGCAGAGACCTTGATTCTCTGAAGCTCTGGTGTATGTCTCTTTGGAGACAATTTCTAATACCCTTGTCTTCCCAGCTACTGCCCAGTTCAGCCTGACCCTGGGCAGAATTAGAGGGGAGGGAAAAGCAGACAAGAGTCAGAAGAAGTGTGCAATGCCACAAGACAGAGATGATAACTACTTCTACAGGACGCTGCTTTGTAGCCTGGAAAAGCTTAGAGGTTTTAACAACATGCATTAAAGCAGCAGCAAGTTCAGAGAGAACTGAAAATCAGTCAGCAGCATGAAGCATAGCAGCTGTTCAACAGCCTACAAGCTTGCAGAGATTTTTAAAACATAGTCATAAGGAATAAAGTTAAGTAATGACTCGGGGTCATATGATCCCTGCTCTTGCCCCAGGACAGGATTCCTTCTGATAGATGGTTATTTAACCTGTTCATGAAACACTATGTATGATAACTTTCCATATGAGAACCTGCAGCCTCTGAAAGCAGGCTGCTGCAATGCGTTTCCTGCTTTTCAAGTTAAAAGTTTTCCATAGTGTTTCGCCTAATCCTTTTTGTTCCAATTAATTCCTTTTCTATCTGGAGTGGATGTGGGGTCCTCTCCTCTTTGCTGGTATTTGAAAACTATTACTTTCTCTCCCCAATGTCCATCTCTCAATACCAAGCTGCAGAAGAAATTTAGAGGTGCAATGAGTGTCTTGACTTACCCTGAGAGATCAGTACTAGTCAGTAATACAGACTTCCAGGATTTGGGGCATATGGGAAAATCAAGGTAGCACAGTGCCTCTTGCCACTATCCTTTACTGTTTGACCCTGCATCTGGAGTTTATCTACGTTGATGACCAATCTCAGCTTTGTGTGACACTCCAAGGAGGCACGCTGGCCAGTAAACACCAATTCAATCCTGTAAGTCGAGTTCAGTCAACACAGAATGTGGGGATACAGGTGCAGAAAGAGGCTGGGTCATTTTTTCCATTTAAATGGAAGTGCAAGAGGCTTCAAGTTCAGGATATATGCAGGGTAAGCCATTGCATAACAGGAGCCACTCTGGGACATAGATATGAGAAGAATATATGAAAAATATTTTATATTATGTATGTTATACATATATATTATAATATATATATAATATGAACAATATGAATTAATATATCCACTGTTTTTTCTGACCCTCAGAAATGAACATTGCCTTGATTTTTATTCATTCATCTCAATTATCCTGCCTCAATGATGTTTGCAGACATGATTTTCCTTAGCTATTTTTTATGCATATAGGAACTTGCCTTGTGTGTGTTAATTGACTGTGTTCTTACATTAGATGACATTCTAAATCTGAACAGTATCAGCCTATTAGTCGTATTTATTGTCTGTAATCCTGACTTCAAAAATGCCAGTGAAAGAGAAGCATACCTGAGGAAATTGCACTAGCTGTTAGTGTGATTCTTATTCCACTAAAGTTTGCATTCCTAAAGTTTTCCTGATTCTCAAAATTTGGGTTTTTTTTTAATCTTATCACCAATTATTTCTTGGACCTTGTCTGCTTCAGAGGTCAAATTTAATTTGTCGCTCTCCATAATTTCCTTCCTGCGTCTCTTATTCTGTTTGTATCTCTCTGGTCTATTGATACCTCACTGTTTCAAAGATGCTATTAAAGAAAACTCATGGTACTCCAGTAATCTGTCTGCCATCTCTTTCAGGATCCCAGAGTGTGTCTCAACTAGTGTTTGAGCTCTGACTGTTTTTATTGATTTTAAATTACCCAAGACTTGTTTTGGAGAGGTTGCTAATGTCTCTAGTTTTTCACTGTCCGCCCCAGGACACGTTGTTTTCACTTCTGGCATCTCACCTTCCATTTTCCTTCCAAGATGAAGAACATGTTTCGTTTTTCTACAACATCTTATGCTGTTTCAAAGTATTTCCTATTGCTCTCTGTTGATCCAGTGCCTCCCCTTGGTCATCTGTCTTGTATTTCTGATACCTTATATTAATTACTTTACATTCTTTTATTTTTGACATTTTATTTCCTAACTTTCCATTGAGGATTGCCTTATGATAACTTTTTCCTTGTAAAAAGCCTTTTTCCTTGTATACCTCAAATTATTTAATTTTTCTCTCAGCAACATATAACTGCATAAGTCAGCATACCAGTCTTTTTGTCTTTAATAATTTCTTTTAAGAAGAATTGCTCATAGAAGAGGCTCCAGTGACAGCAGGCAGGACAAGACTGGCATAGGAATGTAAGGGCAGCAGTGAACTGGTTCCTGCTTCTGTGTCCATGCTGGTGCACAAACACAAACCAGAGATGGGCTCCTTGTTGCCACCAGGGAGGGGCTGGATGGGACTGCAACGCCTGGCATGCCAGAGCTGGTGTGAGGCTGACTGGTGGGGCTCAGAGCAGGGTCAGACACTATCTGGCCAATTGTTTAAAGGTACCTGACACCATTTTCAGCTGTCAACTACTTTTTCTTAATTTAGCAGTTAGTGGAGGTATTAAACTGGTTTTGATGCAATATTTGAGAAACAGGATTAAACATGGCTTCAATAGAATCATAATTACAAATATAAGCAAACAAAATCCATCACTGTATGGTCAGCATACTGGAAGGGGTGCTGGTAAGCCCCTTGCTCACGTGTGTTGTTGAGCGTGAAGGTTTGGCTGACTGAACAAAAGCAGCTGGGTACTAGGAGGTATTTTTCTCTCAAGGATACCAGTCCTGCCTTCAGCATGTCTTGCAGCTCAATCCTGAGCTTTTAATCCAGTTTCTAATCCTACTGAGTTTAGTCCTGCCCTAGAGTAATGGAAGCAGAAGGATCTAACCCACTGCCATCCCATAACAAAGTGTGAGGTACCACAGAGGCTTTTTAACGGAAGCCGCCTTGGCACGGTGTCGAGGACAGAAGCAGTGCCTCATAATGAGGATTTTATTCCCCTTTGCCATGCCATTCATAATGCAGCAATCTGCTTAAGCAGCACTGATAAGCTGAGTGGTTTGGCCCGTGTATAATACTAATACTCATAAAACTGCCTCTGAAGTAGTTGATAATTAAATCCCTGAACTGCTGTGATGGATTGGAAGGGCTACAAGTACATTAAAGGTTTCGTTAGTTTTAAGACACACCAAATAGAAAGTAAAATAATAATGAATGATCCCACAAGTGTGATCCCCAAGTGTGATGCCCAAAATGTTACTGGAGAAGTGATCCTTCTTCATCTGTAGGACATGGCACATGTGTTGGCACTGCCTGCAAATACCTTATTAAGCAGTGCTGTTCCTTAGGTGATGCTGTATGTCAGATGCATGAGGCAAGAAGCCTGACTGTAAGAAAAAGTCTTCTATACTGTAGATAAGATAGGAAGTCCTTGAATCATGATGTAGTTGAAGGTGCAGTAGTGTTTCTGAAAGCTTGACATTTGCTTATTTGATGTAAAATGACCCTGCTCTTTCTATGGGAAACTTACAGTCCTAAACAAGCATTGAAGGATGCTGTCTTTAACATATAAATTAGGAATATGTTTTCCTTGGTTATAAAGACTTACTGGAGCAAGCATGTTAGGATTTGCATTAATTAGCTGATTATTTTGATGGGATTAATGTCTGATTTTGAAAAGTATAATGGAGATCTTATAATTAAAGCTTCATTCTACATTTTTCAGTAGTATTTACAGTATTTTTTTTCTCAAAGAGTGAGTTAATAAAATGTTGTTTCCTATCACCTCTCTGTGTATTAAATGTGCCAGTTCTCTCACTTCTAAGTCAACTTTTGTTGAAGATACAATTTACATATAAATCAGGACATCAATGTTTCTGATTACTCAGAATCACAGAATCACCAAGGCTGGAAAAGACCTTTAAGATCAAGTCCAGCCTATGGCCTAACACCACCACATCGGCTAGACCAGAAACACACGGATACATGCATTTATTTTTGTCTTTGCATGTATAATGTATTGCATCATGGATGCAACAGTATGCCCACAGCTTCTTCTGATAGGAAAGCTTTGCTTTCATGTTCATTCTCAGAAATGCCTAATACTTGAAGAAGTGAGATTTGATCATAGCAAAGGGATTTTGAGGTTACTTCCTGAAGCATTGCATTGCTGCTACACCACCTGTGTGCTTATTTGATAGGTTTGCAGTCTGACGTACTTGGATTTGAGCCGGCAGACTTCTTAGTTGTTTAAGGAAGGAGGTGACAAGGGGAGAATTCAGAGACAAAAATGTTCTCTATCCTCCACTAATCTGCAGTGTTTTCAGTTGGCACTCCCTGCTTTCTTTAGGAGGGCAATCTGACTGTAAGGAGAAATTAAATGCTTCAAAGGCAGACACACTTCTTCCTCAGGGTTTTGCTAAGGACATAGTTACCATACTTGAAAATTAGCCATATGCCACATCTCTGCTCACAATTATTGCATCTTCAAAGAACCAAAATGCATTGTATGAGAAGGGCTGTCTGTATGGCTCTTGTGCCAAATCATCAGCAGAACAGTATCAGTAACAATCTGGGTGCAGCAGCAGGAATATGCTTCATCCCTTGCCTCCTCCCTGGTGAGAACAAGCATGGTCACTGGCTGGACACCTGCAGGGCTTCTGAGCAGCCCATGAGTAGAAGCTGTGTGGATGAGACATGGCTCCAATGCACAGAGGAGTGTTCTTGCTGCTCCGGGCTTTCAGTGGAAACCACAGGGAGTGTGGCTCAGACACTGGTAATTCCTTTGCTGGTTGTTTGTGGGATTCTGCTACTTTGCACATCAGCTGCAGAGCAAACATGGACATTAGCCGTTTAAATAAAGCACAAGCTGACAAATTCTTGGGATGGTGAGAACATGCTAACCCACTGTGTGTTGCCTGGGGGCTGGGAAGGCACAAAGAAGCTTTTTGGGACTTTCAAATCTGAATCAGGTGGAGATGAGAATTTCCTACCAGATGATGGTAGACTGGCTGTTCAGAAATTAATTGATGTTCAGCAGTGACAACTGTTTTGCCTTTGGAACTGAACTGCCCCAGCCTTGACAGTATTTGGATGAGAGACCCTCAGTTGGTCTGGGCACAATCTGGTCACTGCTGTTTAGGTGTAAATCATTAAAGCCTCTGTTTTCAGGTCCCTTTTCTCAGTTCTTGTACAGCAAGAAGTCATTATGTCTATAACAGGGAAAGCACAAAGGTAGTGGCAACAAAATAGGTTTCTTACTCATTATTTGTTTTTAATCTGCAAAGATGTCAATTATTGGATTAACTCTGAGGTGGGTTAACTATGCTTGTGTAATCTCTGACTAATTCAATGACCTTGCAGGTAACTTCTTTGCCCCAGATTCCTCAATATGAAATGAGAATAATGATGTTCAGAGCATCCTATAGAAGAAAGTGAGCTTTCTGAGAGAAAATGACACCTAATGATTAAAATTTTGACAGAAATGCTTGTAAAAAAACTTAAAAACAACCAAAAACCCCATCACAAGAAAACAAAGGCTTGGCAAGGATCCCTGAATCACAAGCAGAGTTGAAATCTTGAACTGCTACTCTTTTTCATTAGAACTTACCTGAGTAACTCCTTTCTGTAATTTTTCATTCATTTCAGCTAAAACCTATTTCAGATTTCACAGAGAAGTCCCATAGAAGTTGCTCTTTAGTTACACATGTGCATGGAGATGTGAATCATGTGAAGTGGGGATGCATAAGAAGTCTAGCTCAGGCTTTTCTTAAGGCTCCCCAGGCACATCTGGTTTCTGTCAGTCAGCCACTACCTCAAAAATGTTTTTATGTTTCTAGATAGGAACTGCTTGAAGTGACATAGAAAATTGCTTGTGTGCTGCACAGACAACAATACTTAATTCTATAATTAGCTTCAGGCAGTGAGACAGCTGGAAAGATTTTTTGCCAATTTTTTAAGCTTATTTTGGCAAATTCTTGTTGAAATGAAAGCTGCTCATTAAAATAACTCTTGTTTTGAACTTCCAGACCTTGTTTGCAGGAGTGTTTCTATACTTCTAAGAAACAGAAATAAATAAAAAGCATCCATCGTAAAACTTGATGATATTTAGAACAGGAAATATGTACAATAGGCTGTTGCCTCATGTATTTTAATGAGAAAGAAGACACAAAATAACTTAGCTGTAGGGATTTGAATGCATCCCTAATGAGGATAATGTCCTGCCCCCCAGGTCATCACGGTACAGAAAAGCTGGATCAAAAAGAAGAGAAGTGAAAAATATTTTAAGGATGATGATGAGTTCAAGATACAAAGCACTGTTAGTTCAGGGAGAATTTGAGTTGAAGTCACAAACTGGAACACATACAGAAGTGTAAGAAAGTCCTCTGAATCCTCGCCCCGGTTCTGGGAGAACGATTTTGAAGCAAAGAGAGAGATGGCTGGGCAGTTGGTTAACAAAAACCTTCCGGTTTTAAGGACATTCTTCTTCTTTGGTAACACTGATGGCGCTCGGTGCACCATGTGCTGCAGACGCTTGCATGTACAGCAGTGCAGAGAACAGACAGCTCAGGACTCGGTGTGGGCATCCCTGAGGTTCAGCTGGGAATGTAGGAGTCCCAGGTGAACCTCGCTTTCCTAGGGCAAGCACATTTCTAATGTTTTTTAAACAAAACCATTTTTAACCACTTTTGCTGCCACCCCAGTGGAATTTCCCTGTTCTGCTGCAGGAAATCTGTGATATTTATAGCTCTTTGCTGTAAAATGGAAGACTTCGCCCTCTGCCTCAATATTCAGAGGTTCTTAGGAAAAATGAATCTCAACTCTTAGCTTGTGTAGTGCAGGCCTGCTGGTGAATTTTTCAGAAGCCTATAAAACCCACAAGAGACCGTCCCATACCTTCTCCCTGCTGCCACTGACCTGGACAAGTTCTTTGCTCTTGCAGCCACTTGCCACGGGTACTCACCTCTGCTTGAAATCTGGAAGCTACCTGGACTTGGTCCTGTCACCAGTGCAAGACAAGGAAAAATTTGCACACTGTGACAGAGTTGTGTGCCTTTTATCACATGCAGCTGTCCTTGTGTAATTATCCTTTAGTTGGTGAAGCTGATGTTTGGCCATACCCAGCACTAGCAAATGTGTGACTGCAGCCAGTTGGGTAAGCAAGATGGTCTGGCCCATCTAAAATGCTGCTCAAGTGTTTGTATCAGCATTGGGGGGGGCATGAAAAGTCTGATTGTGAAAGGGAGAGAGCACAGGATCATCCTTCAGTGGTGAAAGTGCAGCCTTACAGTGGAATATGCCAATCTGAGTCCCACCATGCAGCAGGTGTTAATGGAGGAAGATAATTGTCCTCTCAAATTGAGAGATTCTGTCCAAAAGATTATTAGCGTGTCACTTCTAGCTGTTGTGACTCTTAAAGCCATTCACTGGACACTTTTTCTTGTTCCTACATGAAAATCAATTAACATGGTTCACAGTAATTCTAAGTTGTGTTGGTAGCATTGAGGGAAACATTGCCATCAGGTTCTGTCATACTTTGCTGCAGAGTCATTTAGATGTGATGTGAATGTCCCTGGCAGTGGGGACAGAAGATGTCTGGCTTGATGGTGCTTTGCAGATAGCCATAAACCAGCTGTAATAGACCACTGACAAAGCATTGCTGTACAATGTACCTTTGAGCCCATCTCACATAGTTCAGATGAAGCCAGATTCAGGATCAGAGTCCAAAATTGTCCCTATTGGTGCAAAAAAAAGAGTAAACTGGGGTTTTAGCAGATTTTTTATTACACTGTAGGTATTTGTTATTTTTATTTGGATTACTCTCCATAGCATGTCCTTCTCTGGGCTGGTAAAGATGCTGCAGTTGGACATCCATCTCCTTGTGTCTTAATAAAGGGCTCAACTTGTGAAAAGTGGGTACAAAAATGCATTTTAAGAGTCTATAGTTTATAAATTACTTTGTACATTAAGCAAGGAGCATTTTTTAATGTCTTCTAGAGGAATGTGTTTTATAGGATAACAAAGCTTTTTAGCTTGGTGTTACACATATTTCTATTTCAAAAGAAAAGGCTTAGTTTTGTTAAACAAAGCTTAGTAATATTTTTGTGATGAGGTACACAACTATCTTACAAAATCCCTATAACCTTTTTCTGCTCAAAGTCTTATTTTCTATTAAGTTTCCTTAAAGAATGATGCCTCATTAAAATTAATAAGGCTGTGACCTACATAGCTTACAAAATAATTAAATACTGTAATAATATGACAACTGTATTATTACTGTGCAGTTAAT
This sequence comes from Hemiprocne comata, assembly GCA_020745705.1. NCBI lineage: Eukaryota > Metazoa > Chordata > Aves > Apodiformes > Apodidae > Hemiprocne > Hemiprocne comata. Next base: position 194,904,486 of record CM036586.1, on the reverse strand, counting down.
TTCTATTTTTCCTTTCTATTAGGAATGTTCACTTCTTCCTTTGAAGTGTGTGTTAGGCTAACACGCAAGTAGTGTTTGCCAAATAATGGGAAAAGGGTGACTTTTTGGCCTTTTCTGGCAGAATATGTGATAGTTTTAATGCTGCCTTGCCTCCTGACTCACTAGTCCTGATGACTGAATAAACACTCTAGCAACAGATTTTTGAGAACTCTGTTGATTTATTATTTTTTTTAATATGTATTTTTGCTACTTGTCATTCCACAAGGAACAGGAACCTGATGTTGTCAAACCTACAAAGAAAAGTTCTGTCGAAAAATTATGTACAGTTGAGGTCCAGATCCACTTGGTATCCAGACCTTCCCATCAAAAGCAAACTTTAATCTTTGGTCCTTGAAGACAATACATGTTCCTGGATCTTTGGTCCATGAAGACAATTTGGGGCATTCATGAACCTATTTTTTCTGGATTTTTTAAGAAAAGTTTGCCTAAGCAAGAGCAGCACAGTACAGGTTAGGATATATGCTAGAGACAGATGACTAGTTTGTCGTTACCACAGGCAGACGTGGTAGCTGAACTGCTGTGGTTCCCTAACTTCATCTCCTGTAAGTCTGCTATTGGCAATTGACTGAGACTTGGTTGATGTTATTCACATAGCCTGATAGTTCATACTGAGAAGTCCATCAGTGATAAAATGGATGGTGATACATTAAAAAAGTACAACTTTGCAGATCATGTCCTTGTTTTCAGGCTTGGTGCAAGAAAAGGGCATTTTCTTTTAGCAAAATTTGAAAGAAAGACTTCAAATAAGTGTTTTCTTTGATGGAGTACAAACAAAGAAGTCCTATGTCCTTGAAGAGGTTTGTTGGTGTTCTACAATAGTTTCCAAATTCAGAGGCTATGTGTAGTGTGTTTGTCCCTGTGTATGAGTATCTTTTAATTGACACATAACAAATGTAAAATTAGAAAGTGATACAGCATAAAAGAAGATAACATTAAAAACAATCTTAACAGACTTGAACTACATTAGTTTTTTTTTGAAGTTTGAGTTATGCCTCATGGGTCCTTGCAGCATTTCACATTTTATAAGTTATTGTGACCTGTGATTGTTCCACAGAGCTTCTTTTTAGTGGATCAAATAAGAGATCACTCCAGTTGGAGCAGCTGTTAAAACTTGTATTCTGTCTTTATACTGACTTTATGTGGCTGGGTGGTCCAGGTAGTGGTTAGTATATCCCAGTTTATTTAACAAAAAGTTGTTTCTTTTTTCTTCTTTCAGTTGATCTTAAGAAAGGCTCATGTCCGAGTGCTGCAAAGTCAAATCTCCCCAAGCCCTGCCAGTCTGGACTTCGTCCTCCAGGTTATTCACGGGTGCCAGCAGCTAAACTGGCTGCATTTGGTTTTGTCAGGAGCTCAAGTGTATCCTCAGTCTCCAGCAACCAGTCAAACGACAGTGCTCAGAGTGATCAAAGCAGGACAACTAACCGTAAGTCCAAAATGTGGCATTCTATCTGGGGGGATACCAGGATTGTCCAGACTGGAGTTTGTGTCTAATTTAGGACTAATGTAATCTGGGCAGCACCCACTAATCTCTTTAATGCCACTGAGTTGTAGGTTTGATATCTTAATTTTTCAGTGTAATTTTAAAAAACATTATTAATAATAGATGAGTAAGTGCTGAATGTACATTGCAGATGGAAGGGGCTGGTTTCTCTGTTGCAGAGGAAATCACATTAAGAGTGAACCTAAAGCATTTTTGTATGTTGTTTTCACTCAGAATATCCCTTCATACAAAATGAAGTCAGTAAATAATCACTAAACTGTGTTTGGTAAGTATGTTGCAGCCCTATGGAACAGTCTAGAACAAAGATTATCTAAAGTGAGCAACAGAGTCTTTCTTACCTGCTTTTCTTCTGCTTCTTAATATGCTGTGTAATAAACTAAGTTTAGAAAACTAATCAAATAACGCCAGTGATATGAAAGGGATCAGAACTGATATTTTAGCTATTTTCTCATCTACCAGACTTGGAAGGATCTTGTGGCTGAAATGTCGATTCAAATCCTATTTTCTGTTACAACTGTTAATTTTATTAAGCACAAAATAATACCCACTGGATTGTGCAGTCCTTGGGAAGTGTGTGCGTGCCCTGGGCTCAGAGTCGAAAGGGGGATTGAGGGATTTTCATGCCCGTTTTTCTTTGAAGACTGGATTGAGCCTGAACTGTGTCAATATCAAAGCAAGTGGTATCAGCCCACAAGGGGTGCAGACAGGGGACACCAGGTGATACGAGCTGCCAGAGGAGACAAGATGCTGCAGGCACCTAAGTCTTTCAGTGTGTGTATTAATTTGAAATGAATTAAAATAAATAAAATGAAAATAGTTTAAAAACTCTAAGGATTTTCTCCTTCCCCTTTTATATTAGGTAATTGAAATGCCAAAAAGGACTTCTAACTTTTCCATGCTCCCAGACATATGCTTGTATCCCCTTTTACTGTTGAACTGGTTGCTCATTTCTGTTTATTTCCTAATTAACTTTATTTTGATGGTAGGCAATCTCTTTTGCTTTGCACTTTTACCCTACACTTACACCTTTGGAAGCTATTCCTTTATATGATGTCATAATATTTTTGGTTTTGTTTACATACAGCCTCTGTTAGGGACAGAATACCTGATTTCTGGTTAGATCTAAGCTATATCTCTGCAAGAAATATTGTCTAGCAATTTCAGGTATGAATCTGGAAAAAAAGCATCAGTAGGTACAGCACTGCCCTCAAACACAGCAGATGCATACAGCTTCGTACAACTGAAAATTCTCTAAAAGGCACATACTGTGGACTCTTGAGTCAACTGATGTCTGTTCAGAAACTGTGGAAGAAGCATTAGTAATCTCAGACCCAGGAATATACCACTTCATTTATCTTAAAAGAAGCTGATTTCATTTGAATATTCTGATGCATTTTTATATTCTATTTTTAAATTAAGCCTGTAAAAACTGAAACCCCATTCCAGTCACCAGAAGGATGTATAAGTATTTGGCTCATACATTTTGTTCCAGCCCATTTGGTTGAAATTGGTAACCTTTTTTAATGTTAGGATTAGGATTTTGTGACCAACTTGTGCAAGTTGCAAGAATGTTTCTGGATGGATATGAAAATTACCTGGGGGCAGTTTTCTGCTTGTACAGATTTGTGTAGAGACAAGCTCAGCCTGTTACCTGCTGAAAATTAGGATTTACCATTTGTGCTCTAGCCAACAAGTTAGATACCTCATCTGAGCAGTTTCGTTTCCCTCTGTCTCCAAGAGAGAGCAAGAGAATTAGCACTTCCTGATGGTCATGTCTTTGATGTGGTTCCTGTGACATTGGTCCAGCCCAGAAGTCTTTTATTTGTCTTTAATTCCAAATGTATGTTTCCTTCTGGACCAGGGTGAGAGAGGGAGAAGGTGTGTTACCAAGGGGGTAAGTGCACACACCATGTTTAGGGTGTCAACCCTTGGTAAGTCATCCCAGGAGAAGACATCACCCACTTTCACTGGATTTAAGGCAACACAACTGTCCTGATAGGACAGATAGGTAGGGAAAAAAAAGTTTCCTTACTGTTGAATGATTAACTTTCATAGAATTTTTAGCAGTGTGAAACTGTGTGTGTGCCAGCAAGAGTTAAATTAGTTGCCCAATACCCAGGGAGCACAAATTGGTTGCCTTCCATTCTACTGCAGCTTATTTAACATAGATCAGCAGAGCACTTCAACACGCATGGAAAGTAACCCAGGAGTGGATGCAGGGGAGAAGTATTGGCTCAGGAATCTTAGCATGACGTACTATTTCTTCCCTTCACTGTCTGCTGGAAGAATGGTTTTATTTAAATTAAATAAATAGCTGATTCTGTAGTGACTACCTGAGATCATGTATTTGACTAAATCAGGCTTCCTAGAGGGCAGGGTAAAGTTTTGCTGTTAATTTCCTAGCTCAGTAGGGTAGAAAATGCAAAAATCTAGCTTCAGAAATCTTCAAAGATACATGATAACAGTTTCCTATCTGAGCAGCATCTTTGCATGTCAGGGAGACAGAAGTAATTGAAAACAACTTAGAAGTGTGCATGTGTTATAGAGGGGCTGCCACTGTTGTAAATGGAAGGGCTCACCTCAAGGTCTTACATCTGCCGTAAAAAACCCCACAGTGTATTCCAAGTTGCTAAAAAGCAGGTGGCTATGCATGGATGGGAGGAAAACATTGATTTATTTTAGAGGCAAGGTATTTTGGAGGAAAATTGTGTTTCTTGTGAGGGTCCTAGTGTGATCCTGTTGTTGCTTCTCTCTCCCCTGCCAGATGTCTCGAGGTGTTCTTCCCAAACCTGCGATAGTTACATTTCTTTTCAGAAATCTCAACTAGTGTTTCATTTTGGCATAACAATACTGATTCAATGTTATCTAGAGAGTAAAACCCCAGTTGTTTAGAATAAGGAGACATGATGTTTGTGTTGTGGGGAAGTTTGCTAATAGACCCGCGAAGCAGCAGCTTTGTTCTTCACCAGATTTCTCCCCTTCCCTTGACCTCTGTGGAAGCAGTAAGCCTGGATGTGCACAGAGCCTGTTATGCTCCTCAGCTGACTGTCTGGCAAGAGCTCACATGTACTGATTGACTCAATTAAATGGATTTGCAGCGGTGGGACTGTGTTCTTTTCCCGTGATAGGGACAGGGCAGGCTGTGTAGCACTCTCCTGCTTGTCCTCTGATCCTTCCTGAAGTCCTGTCCCTGGGGTGTGGATATAAGCCAGGGTGCTGTTCACAGATAACATGCCAACCACAACAGCCAGGCCATCAGCTGCTGAACAGGATCAGTGATAATGGGGCTCTGCTCCTATGGAGTCCTGCCCAACTGTGTGCTGGGGCTGGAGGGACAGCTCTGAAGCCAAACCACGCAACCATCTCTCCAGCTTCTGGAGCAGGGAACTGACCTGCACACCGATGTCACTGGTCCATTTTCACTACTTAAAATCTACTTTCTGGTGTTTACATGTTAACTTGTGCTTTGCACACAGAGCAGCCAGGGTCCATAAAGCTCATTTGGCATGATGGTGGCATGTGGCAGCTTCTCTCCTTGCTGAAGTATGTGCCTCGCTTCTTGCCTTGCTGATGGATGCAATAACAGATGCCAAATACAGCCCCATTTCGAAGCTGGGTCCTAGGGTGGGTCAGGGGAGCTCATCACAACTCACCACTGGGTGTCCTGCCGTGTTCAAAACAAAATGGTTAAAGTAGTTCAGGGTGAGCTCTTTGTTCTAAATGGTGAACAAGGGCAGTTGTGTTCCAACAAAACAACTCAGAGAATCAGATGCAGCAAGAACTCCCCATACTGATGGGATGTCCATCCTTTGTAGCTGTTAATGTTCCTCTCCGCTTGGTGCAGAGTGTACAGCTCTGCCTGACACTTTCACGTGCCTCATCCCATGTGGTAAGCTCTCTACCAAGCTGCAGCAAGGCACAGGTGAGGTCTTCTTCTGGGGCAAAGCCACATGGCCTGATACCACAATACATGGGACAGCTGAGAAACCCTGGGCTGAGGCACAGCTCCAGGTCCTGCTGGAGCTCCTCCCACCAAATTTGTTCCATGCTACAGATACAGGTTTTCCAGTAACATTTCTGTTCAAGATTACCTGAGAAGTTCACGTTTATCCTCAACTCTGGCTTTTGAGGTTTAAAAATCCATAACCTTTTAAGCCATTTTTTTCTTCATTTAGACAGAGGTTTTTAGTATGTCAAAAACCTTATCAGGTTTGTTTACACTCCAAATTGGCTACAATACTTCAACCTGTTTAAGAGGGGCATGAACGTTCTCTGCTAGATACGAAAAAAAAATTAATGACTAGCAAAGCCACATTAAGGTTGAACCAGTATGATTTGGAGTGGAATGAGACAATCATGTTGCCATAAAGAGAAAAAACCTAAATAGCTAACTTAAAGCAAAATAACTAACTTGGCATATTTTCCCTTGGAATTTTAAATACACTATATTTAGGCTTCTTGTGTGTCTGCCCCAATAAAATTTGCGTAAGGAGTTTTGAGCCTGATATTCACATTGTACACCAATGATCCACAATTATGGGATATGGTTCCCAATTTTATCTTGTGATTCTGCAGTGCAGAAACATGGTGCCCAGGCTGTAGTTTCTGGTTTACTAGTTCAAGGGGCTTAGAGTTCTCTTGCTTGCTTGTATCTGCATTCCTAGTGATTGGCTGAATATCTTGCTCATGTAATTCGTTTTATGTACGTCATCAGAATAAACTTTTACCATGCTTTAAGTACCACATGGGAAACAGTTCATTAGGCACTGTGAAACAGTTTGATGCATGGAGGACTGAAAGCAAGATAGATTTTTTAGGATGTGGTATGATAACTGCTAGGAGTTTAGGAAATGGAAGAATGTTGATATAATATCAGGAAATACTTCATAGTCATAAGGTCTACTAGTCGGTTAAATAGTCTTCCAACTCAAGTGATGAAATCCCTGTTGCTTAAGGTACTTAGAATAATAGCATGGTTTTAAAGGCATCACCTCTTCTCTGGTGAGGTACTAGACTAAAAGACATAATGTTATTCAATATCTTCCCACAGCTCTGAGTGCTGAAGAAATTTCTTTTCAGACCAAGCAAGAAAATGGTGATGAACATTACAAAACATGCATTAGTATCTCATGACAGCTATTGTTTTGTTTAAAATTATAAAAATATCAAACTGCTTGTTTTATGTAAATTTCTATGATCCCTTCTTTAAAGTATAGATTTCATGCTGATTTTTGACCTTGTGTTGCTTGGCCTTTCTAAATGTGGAATTTCCATTCTAATAAGCAAAGATGTAAAAATGTCAGATTCAGGTGGGTGTAGAAATGAGGAAATTAAAGTGAGCACAGAAGACTTGAGTAGGTGGCTAATTGTCTCCAAAAAAGATAGAACATTCAAAGCTGTGACATGGTGGACAGGTCTACCAGTTGTTCTCAAATACATAAGTAAATACAAAGATTTTCCTTTATATACATTCCCATCGTATTTCTATGACTGATTTTCTGTTCATTTTTCTACATGACAAATCCTTTTTTTCCCATTCTGTTCTTGTTGTGATATCAGAATTTTTGGGAAAGAATCACTTTGTGCCATCACTTAACTCTGAATAGGATGAAAAGAGAACAGCATCAAATTAGGATTTTCATCTTTGTGGGGCAAAGCGTCTGGAAAAGTGCAGTATATCAGCCAGAAAGAGCAAGGACAGAAAAGATATTTTAGGTGCCTTCCAGATTCTCAGCATTTACTTTCATACTCTAGTTGTTACAGCTGGGGATAAAACCCCTTCAAAGAATGACTTGGAGATGTAGGCACGGTGGTTTCTCAGTTTGCAGAGACTGAGACAATAGAGATGAAGTATAAATTGTCCATTAAATTCAGTGGGTTTTAGATACAGTGCTTGTGATAATATTCTAAACATGGTAATATTTTAAAAGCTTAGATAATGTTTTTACTGTCTACACTGTTATCTCTTTCCCTGCCCTTTGGACCACACAGAAGAGGGAAGCAATATCACCTTGGGAGGGTCTGTAGCACTCCCCACAATAATAAATAGGTTGAGGCAGGAAGACCAAGATGATTTGGAGATGCAAAACTTCTTTTATATGAAGATACCAACCTGAAACATTTGGAGGGGTGGCAAATTTACTGAGCTGAAGTTTGTTAAAACTGAAAAAATCCACGAAACCGTCAGATCTGCAAAGTCCATTTTTTATGAGTGAAGAGCACTTGAAAGAATTTTACCACACTCTTGTGCCAGCTCAAGTTCAACAGAGAGCTTAATCATAATGTTTGTTATTGTTTAAAAATGCCATATAAAATCTGCATTTTTAGGTGTAAGAAAACTGTTCTGAGAGATTCTGTGTCTGTGTGCTAAAATTGTCCTGGCTCAGACCTGGCAGCTCCAGTTCCAGTTTTTGGCACTTATTTGTGTCTGGCTTTTTAAAAGTGACTTAAATTACCCACCTCAGTTTCCCATCCATAAAATGGGGTAGGAGAGTACAAATGTTTGCACAGGTACTAGGTAATGAGGCAACAAGGAAGAAATGGATAATGACAAATCCTCTTTCCTGGCCCGTTTCCACACAGGATTATTTGACTGATTACCAGTGCCTAAGAGTCGCAGTGACTCTTAGTGTTTAATCTCCAGAGGGTAAAAAGCAGTTCAAACCACTCTCTCACCAGACTGCCAGACACCAGTGTCACTGGAGAAGGTAGTGCATCACCCCACGATTAGGTTATTCCCATCACAGGCATCCAAACTATCTCTCTCCTTTGATGCTGTGGGGAGATGTTGATTCAATGATCAGCCTCGTAGTAGCCTGCTTAGGTACCCCTATATGGGGTCATTTCATCAGCCCCTTCTTTATTTTAAAGATGTCCTATGACCGTTCTTGCTCTGCCCTGCTCCATATGAGATCATGACTACTTTTGTTTTTATTGCAGTATAATGGGTTTCATTCATTTCTTAGTGGGATACAAAGAAAACAGTGAAGGCATTTGTAGAATAACTATTTTTTTTCCATCTTTAAAACACATTTTCTAAAGCATGTAGACTTCTCAGAGCCTGAAGGGAATCCCTTCCGATAGGGATGTGAGGGCAACGGGAGGCTGGTACCCTCTGCAGCCAGGGTTAGAAGAGAGCTGCTGGTGGAGTGAGACTTTCAAAGTCTGGGGAAGAGTCACGGTCTATCCGGAGACTGTAGCAGGGATGAGCACAGCACATGTCTTTCTGGGGACACAAAGCACTCAGAACAGAAGCACTTAAAATGTCCTTTTGAAAACAGGAAGGCAAGCAGCAGCTGGAACAAATCTGTCACATCCAAATTAAAACTCCTCTGAAGACCAGAAAGCTCACTATAAATTGTCTCCTTTTCATAGTCTAATCTTCCTATTCTGTCTGATGTGGGAGGAAATACTCATTTAGAACTGAACCCTGTGGGGATTCATTGGAATGGATGAATCTCTTAATTTAGCCTGAAGAAAAATTAAGAAATAAAGCTTTGAAGAAGTGAGAGCTCTTCCATTTCTCTTTTTTTTTCTTCTTTAAATTCCTTCCTTCCTTCCTTCCTTCCTTCCTTCCTTCCTTCCTTCCTTCCTTCCTTCCTTCCTTCCTTCCTTCCTTCCTTCCTTCCTTCCTTCCTTCCTTCCTTCCTTCCTTCCTTCCTTCCTTCCTTCCTTCCTTCCTTCCTTCCTTCCTTCCTTCCTTCCTTCCTTCCTTCCTTCCTTCCTTCCTTCCTTCCTTCCTTCCTTCCTTCCTTCCTTCCTTCCTTCCTTCCTTCCTCCCTCCCTCCCTCCCTCCCTCCCTCCATCCCTCCATCCCTCCCTCCCTCCCTCCATCCCTCCATCCCTTCCTCCCCCCCCCCCCCCCGTTCTAGACTAATCTGCCTTCTAAGGGAATAATTATTACAATCTTCATAATCTCCCACTAATGAAGTACAACCTTGCAGAACTTTTGAGAAACTTTCCTCTTCCGCATGTCCCTCTCATGCATTTCATTACAGTTTATAAATGTTTAGAAAGGGTTAATTCTGGGTGTCTAACTGTGGGGCTTATCACTGGAGACACCTCTCACCTGGATATTTAATTTACTTCATCCAAAGTTTTTGTGTTCTCTGAAAAGCTTTCAGAAATCTAGATGCATTGAAATCCATAATGATCCATCTCCAAAAAGCACAGCATACTGTGTCTGGTTCAGTTCTGCATTTTCTATTGTCCATGAGGTCGAGCCAGTGGAGCACACTGAGAGACTCCAGCTTTAAATCTATGAGTCAAAGAGGTGCCAAATTAAACCAATTACTGTCAATGACAAAACTAATTGCAAACTCTATGATAATACGCTTTTTTCCAAAAGTGAGCATTAATGAAAGATACAAGAAGTTTGATTTGGTAGTTATGAGTCAATTCTGAGTCACAGTGAGACGAAGAAATACCTATGTCACAGTTTTGAATTATGGAAATTTTTAAAGGATTTTTGAAATTGTATTTTCCCTTGTGTGATTTCTTCTTAGGGTCAATGAGGCTGTTAGCCTGTTTTCCTAAACAAGAGGCAAATAACCTTGAGATTCAGTGTTTCTTTGAGAGGACCAAATTAAAAAAGTGAGTCTGAGATTATCTCATTGCAAACATATTATTAATAGCTGTTGTCAAAGGTGAAATATTATGAATCAGTTATACTCACAGTTCAATCCACTGTGTGCCTTACTAGTAATAAACAGGACTAAGTTATAAGTACTGTAAATATAGCTGGCAAATGGCATGTAGACAAAAAGGTTTCAGAAAGCAGAGGTGGCCTATTTACAGCACATGAAAAAGCAATTAACAAAATTTTATGCCCTCGCAAAATGAACTGTGGATAATTTAAACAAATAGAGATTTGAGAAGAGCCTGTGTGCTTGTCCCTTTCAGGGAGGGAGAGTGACTGATGAGTTTAGGAGAACTGTGGTGGATTAGTGCAGGTACATATTAACAGTGGAGCAGAAGAAGACAAACATCAAAGAAGTTTCTAATCTTTGATCCCATTATGAATCCTGCAGAGGACTTGTAAATTCTGATTTAGTAGTGAGAGAAGTGTTACAGCCAAAAGACCATGGCACTATTTATAGAGGAAAAATTTCTCCCATGTATAGGCTGAGCCAGAATCTCACCCATGACTTTTTTCCATCACACTAATCTAGTCCAAACAGGTTAAAATTGAGGTCATTTATGTAAGTCTTCCAGGTGCTATCTGCAGTAAAAAGAAGAAACATAATCTTTTGTAGCTTTCAGTCTGTGAGTTGTGATCCAAGAACTTAAAAATTGCAGTTCAAACAGCCTTTCCTTCTGGCTTGCTCCTTGACAGTCTCCAGAGGCCTGGGCAAGATTACATGAGGCTGTAAACAGCTCAAAATGTTGTGGTTCTTTGTCTTGTGACAGGTGTGAGACTACAGGCTTTCAATTGGGGCTTTCCAAAGTTAATTCAAATGCTAGAAGAAAGCTGACTGAAGTCTGAAATAAGGAAAATCAGCTCTGGCAGAAAAAATACAAACTGAGACCCTCCAACCAAGAACACTAAGCTGAATAAAATGTAAACAATTGCACAGTGTTTTCCTCCTGGGTGGGAGTTATCACAGACTGTAGGCTATTGACACACTAGACATCAGGGATGCCATAGTCAGCAGCTAGCAATGTTCTGTTCCTTGGACATGAGCCTGAGAAATGGTAGTGTGCCTCCCATGTGGTAGCTTTAAGGGTACACTTGTGGTGTTGGTGTGGTTGGAGGAGGAAACTGCTGCTTTTTGGTATGACCTGTGATTAGCAAACAAGCCCTGACTCTATGTTCCTTGTGGCAAGTAGTCAGTTAAGCTGAGCTGTAAATCAGTCTGTAATTTATGCTGTTCCCAGCTTCATATACTGCTGATATAGCTTCATGCACTTTAAGTTACTATTGCTATGCTCATAGAAGGCTACACCATCAGAAATACTTATGCAGAAATATGAGCATTTAGGATGAGAGAATAAAGTTTTCTGATTCATAGGTGTGAACTGGACATTGCCAGAAGAGCCAGCAGTACTCCCATACAAACCTCAACATCCGATTGTGTGTTGGTGAGGTCTGTCTCAGAACAGGGCCCAACTCTTGCTGCGTTCAGATTCACCAAGTGGTCATGAGGCTGCTGTGTTATTTTAGCACACAGTGTTTGAATTGGACAATTAAGTACTGCATGGTTTGTGTTTCTATGTAAAAAGGTAGACCTTGTTTTGCAGAACGCAATGGAGATGATGCTTATGCTGGCTGGCTGTTGGACTGGTGCCTGCAACAACCACCAGCAATACTAACACTGCACAGCGGACCTTGGTGACACAAAATGAGCCTAGATCAGTTAGTTCGTGCATGTCATGAACCTTTCTCCAGCTGACCATGGTGTTGGTCTTCTCTTTTTGCTTTCTTTTTTAAAATAAGCTTTTCAAGGAAGACAAATTCCATTATATTCCATAATTAAACAACCGCAAAGAAAGAAAATCGCTTCCAACCAGCAAAAAAGAGTTGGGAATCACCCTTTATACCTCACCACTGAAAACAGGGAAGGAATACAGTAAATGAAGGCATGAGTTGTTTCCTACCACTGCTTTGCATCTCAAAAATAGTGTACATTTCAGGTGCCGTGATAACGTAATACTTATATTTAGTCCTTGGTAACAGAGTAGGTCCCAGACGACTGGGGGCTTGCCAATGTGATGCCCATCTACAAGAAGGGCCAGAAGAAGGATCCAGGGAACTGCAGGCCTGTCAGCCTGACCTCAGTACCAGGGAAAATCATCTTGAATGCGCTCACATGGCAAGTGCAGGACAGCCAGGGGGTCAGGCCCAGCCACCATGGGTTTAGGAAAGGCAGGTCATGTTTGACCAACCTGATTTCCTTCCATGACCAGGTGACCTGCCTAGTGGATGAGGGAAAGGCTGTGAATGTTGTTTATCTAGACTTTAGAAGAGTCTTTCACACCATTCTCCTAGAGAAGCTGGTGGATTGTGGCATAGAAAGGTGCACTCTTCACTGGGTCAGAAACTGGCTGGATGGCCAATCCCAGAGGGTTGTAGTGAACAGAGTTAAATCCAGTTGGCAGCTGGTCACCAGTGGTGTCCCCCAGGGCTCAGTTTTGGGACCAGTCTTGTTCAGTATCTTGTTTAATGATCTAGATGAGGGGATTGAGTGCTTCCTCAGTAAGTTTGCAGATGGCACCAAATTGGGAGGGAGTGTTGATCTGCTTGAGGGTGGGAAGGCTCTGAAGAGGGACTTGGACAGGTTGGATTGATGGACTGAGGCAAATTATATGAGGTTTAACAAGGCCAAGTGCTGGGTCCTGCATTTCAGTCACAATAACCTCAGGCAACACTACAGGCTTAGGGAAGAGTGGCTGCAAGGCTGCCCAGCAGAAAGGGACCTGGGGGTGCTGGTTGACAGACAGCTTAACATGAGCCAGCAGTGTGTCCAGGTGGCCAAGAAGGCCAACAGCATCCTGGTCTGCATCAGGAATAATGTGGCCAGCAGGAGTAGGGAAGTGATCATACCCCGTACTTGGCACTGGTGAGGCCACACCTTGAGTACTGTGTTCAGTTTTGGGCCCTTCACTACAAGAAGGACATTGAGGTGCTGGAGCGAGTCCAGAGAAGAGCAATCAACCTGGTGAAGGGTCTGGAGAACAAGTCATATGAGAAGCAGCTGAGGGAACTGGGATTGTTTAGTTTGGAGAAGAGGAGGCTGAGGGGAGATCTCATTGCTCTCTACAGCTACCTGAAAGGAGGTTGTAGGGAGGTGGGTGTTGGCCTCTACTCCCAAGTGGATAACGGTAGGACGAGAGGAAATGGCCTGAAGTTGCGCCAGGGAAGGTTTAGACTTGATATTAGGAAGAATTTCTTTACTGAAAGAGTGGTCAGGCACTGGAACAGCCTGCCCAGGGAGGTGGTTGAGTCACCATCCCTGGAGGTATTAAAAAAATGCATTGACGTGGCAGTTCAGGACATGCTGTAGTGGTCATGGTGGGTGGTGTGGTGGTGGTGTTTGTTTGATGGTTTTTTGGGGTTGGGTTTTTTTTTTCCTCCTAGGTGGATAGTTGGACTCGGGGATCTTAGAGGTCTTTTCCAACCGTGACAATTCTGTGATTCTGTGATTAAGTCAGGGGTGAGCTTTCTTTCTATCACACATTACCATTATACTGTCTTTCTGCCAGCCGTTTCTGGAAAGGTGTGTACAGCCTCCAGAGAAAACTAAGCAGAAGTGAGTGATGAATTATGTGTTTTGGATACAGTGGCATGCCTTGATCAAAATTTCTGATGACCAAGCCTGGGAAGCCCTTGTATTCTCTTCTCCTGCTGCTAAACTGTATGGATTGGGATGGACTAGAACTCAGCTTATGCCCTGAAATGTGTGGTGTGACTTCTTTGGATTAGATTAAAGCATTAAAAATTTATCACTTTTAACCAGTATTTTTCTCCTAAAAAACTAAATATCATTTATTTGGCACTTTTATAAACACTTTTGCTCAGTTCTTGCAACACAGCATGAGATGATCTGGGGTTTAATATTACTTTTGTAGTCTGAGGAAAGGGGATTTCCCAATGAACATTATTACAATACTTCTTTTTAAACTGAAGGCCTATTTTTAGATGCTTGAATGTATCCTGGGATAAAACATTCCTCATCTGACATGTTCTAATGTTGACTAAATGTATTATGTACTGCATCTAGGTATCTAAGGAATTTTAATTGTCTCAGAGGTACACAATAGCCTTTTAGAATAAGAATATTTATCACTTGTCACAGTTTGTAAATTTAGATACAGAACAGGCCTGTACACTGTCAAGCTGTGTGGGAAAGTAACAAGAATAAGAGGTAGCGTCATGGTCTCTGTATGCCTTCCAGGCATGTTAATAGTTAGTATGTTCTAAAAATGTCTAATAAGTAGTTTAAAAAAGCTTAAACCTGAAACTAAGATGCACGAAAATGGAAAAGAAAAAAGCTGATGCTAAAACTCTCTCTTATGTGCACAAGCCAGTCCCACTCCTTCGGCAAAGTGGTAGTTGCTTTAAAAAACGTACTGAATTATGCATAGCTTAACACGATCTGCACTGGAGAGGTGCTGGAGCTCAGCTGTGGTAGTGGGAAGCTTTGGGGCACATGTGCTCTCCTGAACCACCATCTACCCGACCTGTTAGTGAAAAGTATCTGCAGATAAAAAAATTCAGATTGATTAAACAAAGCCTCTGAGCAGCGTGCTAAGTGATGTAAGGTTGCTATCTGACACAGTCAGAAGATGGACTGTCAGGCTGAACAAGTCACAAGCTCAGATTAATTTGGTATACCCCACTTTAGGGCATGCAGGGCTTGCCAGCTATCCTGTTAAAAAAACTATTAAAACTAGTCTAAAACATCAAAGATTGGCACACTTTAAAACAGACTGGCTTTTTCATGGAGCCCACAGTTCCATGACAATACAGTTTTTAATTTTGTAAAAAATTGGTTTGGATAGATGGCAAACCTTTCCCTAACTGGTGTCTTACCAGCTGTTGTAGGCTGGTCTCTGCCATCAGCTGGGGACGGTGGGAAGTGCTTCTCCACCGTCGTCTGCCATCTGGGCAGAGGTGATGCAAAGCAGCAAGGTCATGCCCAGCCCTTGTGTGGGGGTGAGGATGAAACATCCCAGGTTCTTGTCCCCTGGGAGGGAAATTTCCTCTAACAGCTGGATGTGACAGAAGCAATGCAGTAATAGAGGACAAATGCCTCTTGTTTGTATTTACACACTTCTGATTTGGGCAATAGAGATTTAATCACTATTGATTGAAGTGCTGATTTCCTAACTATTATTATTGTTTCCATATGAGAAATATATCAGAAAAATGATGAGGCACTAGCTACACTTCTTAATGCTTCTCATATCCTGATACCTGTCTGCACAGAGCCTCTCCTTCATCCACTTTTTCTCTGTGAACATCAACAGTGCTCCTCTGATCTGTGCAGTCATCCATATTTTACTTCTCCCCTTCCCATATGGCCCTATATTTGGAGTAATCCTCCTGCTAAACTATGCTATGTTCCCTATTTTAACAGTTTTTAAAATGTGGTAATTCAATTAGCATTTCATTCCAAAAAGCCTGTGCCCTATGTCTGTTTTGCTGGTTTGCCTCTTGCATTCAGAGAAGGGCTCCCTGTCTTATTGATGCTGCCCATCACTTGCATGGCCACGGGCACGCTCCTGGTGATGTACATGATTTGGAAGACTGGCACCAGGTAAGAACTCTGATAACATTTGCCTCCACTACAGCATAAAGCTTTGCCCTGATCATTTGCAGTTTGTAACTAGCTAATGAAATGTATTGGAAGTAGCTTTGATAATGCTTCTGGGAAACTACTGTATGCTTGCTTGAAATTTCACCTCATTGTAGAGGTATTTTTGAGGGAAGTTTTGGAGGGAAGTAAGCTCCATTGGAGTTTTATATGTTTTTTGCTGGGCGTATTGTAAAAGTGTCAAGGTTTTCTCCATCCTCAGCCTTCTGAACTTTTTGTAGCTTCCGTCTCCATCTCAAGGTCCTCTCATTGCTTAAAATAATGCCCTGGTTCACCTTAGGTTCATCTGGTAGGTAGGCTTGGTGTACTGGCATCTCACATTGGCAGCTGGAGCTGAATGAACTGATTGCAGTTCATTGAGATAACTCTCAAATTAGCCCTGTGGTCCCTGGGTATGCATAAATTCTGCCCATGGTTAACAAGCTGCTGATGCCACCGAGGCTCTTCCTCTGCCTGTGATGTGGGGGGCAAGGTGCCGGGCCCGCTGGCTGCTGGTATCTTCTGACACTTTGTCTTGCACAGCCACAGCACTCTGAAGTTGGGGATCCTGCTGCAAGCAGGAGAGCAGGTGTGAGCTGAACACTCTCTGTCCTTGGCTTGGTATTGGACCAGATAATATTAATACAAACGTGCCTTGAGAGTGAGAGCTGAGATGTAGAAGTACAGTGCAGTATATTCAATTTCTCTTTAGCATTAGCTTCCAGACCTGGAAATAAATAAGCCACAGTTGACATTGGGCTTTCAGTGTTCAGCAATTTAAGTTCTGCTTAGCAGATTTCAAATTATTCAAGTCTGGCAACATATTAGCAAAGATATGGTAACAAATCACCTTATATGAATTACTGTTCATCTGGTAAATGCTGTGGGGGCTTTAGGTTTTACACTTTCCTTCTGTATTTGCAGTTTTTTGCTGGAGACTAAGCAATTTTTCTGGTAGTAATTCCAAGGAAATGCAGAGCGATCTGGGGGCACTGAGAGATACGAAGGGTTGTCTTAGCTGGGGGTGGCCCTGGAACCCACCTCACAACAGGAGTCCTAAGCTGTTCTTGAGCCATGGTGGTTTGCAGCATGGGATTTCAAGGCAAACTCCCCAAGATCTCAGAGTGGTGCATAGAAATTAAACAGTGAAAATACAGGGATTAATTAAGGGCTTAAGGATTGCTTGCACTCATATTAACATGAATACTTTCTTTAATACTTTCTTCATGGGGACTACTTAGTGTCATATACCTTAGAAGGAGAGGTCTCCGTATCATTCAGGGGACCTGGGAATAGGGTGTTTCCATTGTGATTGCAAGTGGCAACTCCAGCAATAGCATATAATAAACTGCCTACATTTGTTAATATCTCACTTTTGTTTAAAAAAACACACCACAATGGATTAGTAGCCGCTTGAAGGGTAACTTCTTTTTACAGCTGCATAAAGAGCTCCTGTTATCTGAAAGATGGAGAGCTTCTCCATGTGGTGTTGTTAGTGCCAGCTCCACTGATTCTGTAGAAGCTGCACTGCACTTCATTGCTGGCTGAAATGCTGGAGTGTGGTGACAGATTTCATCCTTGCTGTGTCACATGATGTGGCTAGACATAGAAACCTTTATTTTCAGTGGACAAACCTGTCTAGTAGATCTTTTGACCATGAATTAATTTATAGACCATGATATAATTGCCATCATGGAAACGTGGTGGGATGATTCGCATGGTTGGAGTGCTGCAATGGTTGGCTATAGGCTCTTTAGAAGGGACAGGGAAAGCAAGAGAGGTGGTGGGTTGGTGTTACATGTTAAGGAGTGCTTTGACTGCCTAGAGGTCAATACTAGACACACCAAGGCAGAATGTATATGGGTGAGGATAAAAGGGAAGGCCAATGAGGCTGATATCCTAGTGGGAGTCTGCTACAGACCACCTGACCAGGATAAAGAGACTGACGAGATGTTCTTTCAACAACTAGGGGATGTCTCATGTTCGCTAGCCCTTGTTCTTGTGGGGGACTTCAACTTACCAGATGTCTGCTGGAAGTACAACACAGCAGAAAGGGGCCAATCCAGGAGGTTTCTGGAATGTATAGAAGATAACTTCCTGCTACAGCTGGTAAGTGAACCTACCAGGGGTAGTGCCATGCTGGACCTACTCTTCACAAACAGAGAAGGGCTGGTGGAAGATGTAGTGGCTGGAGGTTGTCTTGGGCACAGCGACCATGATATGATAGAATTTTCAATTTGTGGTGAAGTTAGGAGGGTCGTCAGCAAAACCTCTACCTTGGACTTCCAGAGGGCTGGCTTTGGCCTCTTCAGGACGCTGGTTGGGAGAGTCCCTTCGGAAGCAGCCCTCAAAAACAAAGGAGCCCAGGAAGGCTGGACTTGCTTTAAGAATGAATTTATGAAGGTGCAGGGGCAGGCTGTCCCTGTGTGCCGAAAAAAGGAGCCAGCGGGGAAGAAGACCAGCCTGGTTGAGCAGGGAACTATTGCAAAAACTCAGAAATAAAAAAATACTGTATCAACTTTGGAAAAAAGGGCAGGTGAATCAGGAAGCAGGGAGGTTTAGGTTGGATATTAGGAAGTACTTCCTCACGGAGAGGGTGATTAGACATTGGAATAGACTTCCCAGGGAAGTGGTGGAAGCACCGTCCCTGGATGTGTTCAAGGAAAGGCTGGATGTGGCACTTAGTGCCATAGTTTAGACGGTGTGGTGGTGTTGGTCATAGGCTGGACTTGATGATCTTAAAGGTCTTTTCCAGCCTTGATAGTGATTCTGTAAAATAAATTGTTTCTGTCCTGCCTCAAACCAGGACAACAAGTCCCCTCCAGACTTCCTCAGCTGAGGGAGAACTTGCATGGAAGTGCCTCAGCATTGAAGTAGATATAGTCCTTCATCTCTGTAAAGTTGGCTTTAGCATTTATCATATCAAAGCATGCAAATTTATGAACAATTTCTAGGAGCTCAGTTAATCCCATGGGTGAATTCTTCACAAAACCAGCAGCTGAGCTGCCTCCCTGTTAACACTGGGTAGGGAAAAGAGAGAATGGTGTCATGGGAATGGCAGGGAAATTAGAACAAGCTAATCAAAGAATAAAGAAGAGGGAAGTTAGACATTAAAAGCACTTCCATATGGACCACAAAACATGGAACTAGAAACATTATCATAATTTGTATTATATTCACACAAGGTGCACAAGTAAATGTCTATATAGCCAGAATGTAGCCAGACAGGACCATATTTGAAAACAGATACTTTTTCAATTAAGAAATTGTAAATAATATATGCAAGATATTTCACAAAGCTTTCTTACGAAGATCAGAGACATTGGATCATTGAAAACAGAGCGACACCGTGAGATGTCCTTGTCCTGAAGCATGATTAGCTATACTTGCATGATTTGAGGCAGATTTTTCTCCACTGTTGTTTATAACGTTTAAAAGATGGAACTTGCCTAAGAAGCTTATTCCTTTTTAACTTTTTGAAGATAATTCATTATGTCTAACCTGTATTTCTCTTGCATGACTTTCTATCTGTTTCTCTTGTTTTATCTGCAAAGGATGCAGAGAATTGTTGCTGCCCAATACACAGGCAGAGAATTGTTTCTGTCTAATACATATTTGAAGACTGTTGTCATGTCTCATCTCATTTGCCTTCTGTAGAAATTAATCAAACCAAGTGTTTCAGCTTTTTCCCAGGCCATATTTTCAAAGACCTCTATTCCTATTCCTCATCTTTGAACTTGTTCTACTTTGTCCAAGTGTGTTTCACAGACCTGGATAGTTATAGAGAGCTAATATAAACCCCACTTCGTAAAACATTACATCATGGAAGTCAATCATCGATTCCCTACTGGGACAGGGAAATTAAACCTTTCAGGGCTGACATGACTTGCCCAAGGCTACTCACCAAGGAAACAGCAGAGCCAGGAAGAGGACCCAAGACCACAACTTGTTGGCTAGTCCCTGTATTACTGTGAATGGTCTCCCTTGGCAAACACACTACATGGAAGCCTTTCATTAATGAAACATACCACGTAGCATCACTAAGAAACCTGGAATGCCCCCAGGAAATCATCCTTTTTCTTGCAAAGGGTGAGATGTAGTAATGCCTCTTGTATTCATGTGCTGGTGGCTCTTGGCATGGCTTTAACCCATTTGAACTCCTGCAGGCTCCGGTCTCGCAGGTTGCAGGCAGGACACTTAAATGTGTTTTATCCTCTTCCCTGTCACCTTTAAACTTTCCATAAATGGAGGTGAGCATGCAAGTTCTCTTTAAGCTGTATTCCGAGTAAATTTTTAAGTGCCATTTAGTGGTGGATTAGTGAAGAAAACCAGAGCATTTTAAAAAAGAGCTGGCACATTCTGCTTGCTCCACTCAAGCTCCCTTTACCAACCCAATAAAATAAAAACACAAGTAGCTCTAATGAGGTTGTAAGGAAAGTTGCCCAGCATGAGCTGCAATTGCAGCAAATATATTTCTCCTTGATTAATGTGCAGTAGTGAGTACTTTAAGATGTTCAGCCTTCTCCTTAGCTGTATGCTGTTTGCTGAAACTCGGTCGGCTCAGCTACCTTGAGTAAACACTTATCTATCTGGTTTTAAAATATTTTTATTGTTGTTCAGCTGATCTGTACATCGGATCTTTGCAATTGCTCAGGCGTGTTTGCTTCTTTGTTGTTTTTTTGTAAGAGTAAATTTATTAATTTTCTCCTTAGCTCTATTGGAATAGTTTATCTGTAATTTAAGACACAGGAACTCTTTCCAGTGGAAACCAGTGTGCTAATTTAATACCAGCACTTGCTTAAGCTATCCAATGCCAGAGGGACCCCAGTGCAAGAAAGGGCCTACTACTACAGCTTTATGAGCATGCAACACTTGTACCAGCACACTGCTGATTAAAAAACACAGGAGGCATTTCTTCAAAGGATTCTGAATAAAGCCTTTGGTCCCACTTCCACACATGGATTTTTTTTACATTGTCCTAAATACATTTGCTAAACTACTTAATTTTGAACAGTAGCTGAAACTACATTAGAGGGAGGTTTTGCATGTGTTTAATCCATCACTGAAAACAATGGGTGTGTGTGTGTGTATATATATATATTTATATATATATTTTTTTATATATTTGATTTGATAAATATCTTAGCATTTAAAATCCTTCTGAATCCTCAGATAGTGCTACTTAATCTCTTAAACATGCACTTATAACGACTTCAGAATTCAGACACTAGAGATCTGGTGACCCAATTGTGTGCTGCACTGCATTGTGTGGGAGCTGATTTGGATTTTATTAATGCAAATAATTTTTTGAACCCTGTAAACATACTCAGGACTTTGCAAGTGCTAATGAGCATTGCTTGCCAGCTGATCAAATGGTGTTCTCCCTCCAGAAGTTCTGTGGCAGGTGCACAGTCCTGCTTTGCACACTGTGGTGGCAAGCTCTGCCCTTTGAAAGATCTTTTAAATGTATCGTAGTTAGTGGGAAATGCTGAAACTTTCAGTGATTGCCTGGAAGTTTCAAACTGAACTCAAACAACGGTTTATTTAAATGTAAATCTTCTTTATAGTACAGAGGAAATAAAATGCTTTTCCTTCCTTTGAGGTACAATGGTGGTCTTAACATGATATAAAATGCATTTCAGGGTAGTCACAGTTTCTTAATGCTTTATAGAATCATAGAATTGTTCAGGTTGGAAAAGACCTTTAAGATCATCGAGTTCAACCTTATGCTAACCCTATCACCCTATTTCTGATGACCCACCGCTAAACCATGTCCCCAGGCACCACATCCAGATGACTTTTAAACACATTCAGGGATGGTGACTCAACCACCTCCCTGAGGAGCCTGTTCCAGTGGCTAACAACCCTTTCTGTAAAGAAGTTTTTTCTAAGATCCAACGTAAATCTCCCCTGACGCAACTTAAGCCCATTTCCTCTTGTCCTGTCATCAAAGTCATTAAGTCAGGATGCTTCCGCGACTTCCTCTTATTGAGAGGGATTTTTAAACGAGTAAAAGAGACCGAGGGCTGCGCGCAGCGTTCACCTCGAACAGAGGAACAGCCACTTCGGGACTGTATTTTAGAGCTGAAAGAAAGATGCCGCCCTCACCACGCCCACAAATTGTTACTGACACCCAATTAAATTTACGAATTAACCGGTTTATTAAGGGAAAAGCCAAACTAAGGGACAAGGTTCAGGAAAGGTAGACTGATGGATATATCAGGGAAAAGTAATATGCCTTTATTAAACGCACACTCCGAGGGAGGGGTGCAAGGATCAATGGAGTAAAAGGGAGGAGGGCGAGCCCGATGAAAATCCTCTTTCAGAGGTCGCGATATGTGTGCGAGTATGAGGACTGGGACCGCGGTGAGGCCAGGGATTTAAGGGATAGGGTGCACGGTTTTGTTACCCTCCCGTGAGGTCTCGGTGTGAGTTGCAGCTCCTTTTCCGGCAAGCAGGCTCGTAGTGGGGGAGCGACTTCCCGGCGGCAGGCGCTCCGGTAGCGGCGGCAGCAGTAGCAGCGGTGACCCCAGCAGCGTGCAGCCTCTCCGGCGGTGGCTTCCCCGGCAGCGGCGGCTTCCCGGTAGCGACGCTGCCGGTAGCGGCGGCGGTGTCCCGGCGGCAGCAGGTCGCTTCCCGGCGGCGGTGTCCGGGCAGCAGCACAGCAGGCTGGCAGCTCCCCGGCGGGGGGGCAATCAGGTCCTCCGCGGGTGGCGTCCAGAGTAGGCCGCACGGGACCAGCAAAAGTTGTTGCCTTTTATGTTCCAGGGACCCCCGTCTAACTTAGTGTCACTGTTCAAGTTTGTGCCACAATGCATTCTTCTTATTAATATATTAATAAGGCCCAAAGCCAATTAGCATTCATGGGCCCAAAGCCAAGGCGGGCATTGTTAGGGGCAGTCCATCACCTTTTGTCCATTTTGCTGCCTTTGTATCACAACCTTTGTATTCCTTTTCTTGCCTTTGGCCCTATCAGTAGTACAGGCAGGCCTGTTCTTGTCTGTCCTTGAGTAATCAGCAAATGTCGCCTCTGCTGGCTTAAAAAGCATTTTATTTAGTCGTGTGTGGAGGGAGAAGACAGACCATTCTCCACAGTCTGGCTCTGTAAAAGATGTCTAAATCTGCTCCATTACTTCTGTTGCATTGCTTTAATTCAGAATGCCCTGAATGCAATGATATTTTATGGCTCACACAGCCACAGGAATGTTTTTTAAAGCCATAAATTATTAACCTCATTTAGCATGTGCCACGTGCATCTGGCCAAGCCAGAGCAACAGCTACCTTCTTGATGAGGGTGCTTGGCACCCATTCCTGCTGCTGCAGGGATGGTGCTGCAGTGAATATGGGCCCAGGAGGTCAAACCATTGTTTCATCTACATAGATTACATGGTGGAAAATTTGCACAAGGAACCAACAATTTCTTGTTTATTCTGTCTTTATGCCATAATAGCAGCATGCACGGGCAGCGGCTCACGTGCATGGGTATGCCCTGAAATCACTGCTAACTTAGTCTGTCCCTGCTGTTCCTCTTATTAAATATAGTTTATTCAGGAAACAAAGACATTTGACTGAGGTGCCTTTGGGTCTCTTAGCTGGTTTCTAGCCAAGTTTGCTTGTCAAGTAACCTTTCTTTTCTTCTGGTGCAATATGTTTGTGCTGGTTGCTAAGCAGATGACTTCCTAGCTGCATGTTTAACAAGAATGAAAATGGTAACATGGAATTCAGAGGTGCCTGGATAGCAGCATGGTAGTTTTGAGTTAGGAAACAGTAAATAAGGGTCAAAAATAATGATAGCTGCTGCCTCCTGGGATGGATTTTTTATTCACGAAATCCTTGAGATTCTGATACTTGCTGTATTTCACATTGTGACTCTGCTTCCATTAATGGCTGAAAATGTTTCCACAGACAGCAAGAAAATTCAGCTGAGGAAATGTAAGTAATGTAATATTTATTACTAAACAGATGTTTTTGAAAGCCTTACTATTTCCCTCCAATATCTTTTCTTTAAAAGCCTGTTGTCTATAGTGCAGTTGCACTTTCCCTCGTTAAGTAACCCTTTCTTTAGTAGTGCCTTCAGGTGTAGGTTGCTCTACTAGGGAGTTACTGTGTTCTCTAAGCAAAGTGAATCCTGATCATACCATTTCCCATTCGTACCTTTTCAATATGAAAGCATCATTATACCGATTGCACCTTCTTAGTGCACAGAGCTTCTGTAAGAAATACATCCTTGGGCAAGAGCAAATCAATCAGTATTCTCAGATTAATCCTGCTGTTGACGTTGGTTTGAGGCTCTACCTTAGAAAGCAGTACAGGACTTTACATTAAGACCCCATGGTTTCAATTCTTTGCAGTATTATGTCAGATGCTAGACTAGATACCATAATCTTTATCCAATTGCATTTCCATTGGTGCAGGTCTCAGTGACTCAGTATTTAACTTGGGTTGGTGGTTGCTTTTGTTTCGCTTTTCCCTTTTTAATCTCTCCAAGCTCTGTTTGATGCAAATAGTTAATATTTAATAACACATCTTTTCTTGTACTCCCTTTCTTATTTTATTTGTTCCTGGATCTTTTTTTTATGCTACGAGGTGACCAACGTGGGAACTTTTTCCAGCACACTGGGAGCTCCAGCCTAATACCCTCAAAGCCTTGTAAAATGACAAGTAGGTTGGGAGGAAATACACATTTTTTGGTTGCACTTCTGAAAACAATGAGCTTCTCACCAAACACGCTGGACCCCAGCAAGGCCTCTTGTTGATAGGGGATGATAATAGCTTGGTCATCCTTGGAGGCAAATCTGCATTGAAGGGTACCAGAGATGTTGAATCTAGACCCACACCTCTTGTCCCACTCTGCAAATCTCACTCCACAGAGAGGGAACTTTGGGGCTGGCACAGCCACACCTCCTCACTTCTTTTAGGATGATGATACATGTGTTCTTGGTATGTTCCTGGTGAGCAGCTTTCTTCCCCCTCTCCACAGAGTAACTGGTGGCTTTACCATGCACGCTGCGCTTTCCTCTAGACAAAGTGCAGACATGCTCAGGCATTGTTGCTTGCTGCAGCTGCTGTTTTCTGCAGTGTGGGAGCAGCAGAGCGTGGCTCCTGCCACTTCACCTCTTGTATGGTTGATGATGCACATCCAAAGGTCACTTCCAGTTTCCTGAAGGGAAGTTTTCTCATTTGTACCTGAACGGCAGTGTATCCAGCTGAAGCAGGAGCATGTCCTTTGTACAGATTAAATCAATATACCACTGACTAAATTGTTTGGTTTGGAGAGCAAAAGCAGGATGAGCCCTAGTAGGCTTTCCTATTACCTCTGCCAGCAGGACTATCCACAGGATGACCTTCTCCATGGCAGTCGTGCGTGCCCTCATATACAGCAGCCCATGTCTGTCCCCAGCAAGGGTGACATCGTTGTCTATTGTTGTTGAGGTAAATCAGTCAATCCTAGCACTACAAACAGCCCTGGGGAGACACTTGTGATCAGTTTCCCCATAGAAAGGGGCTGTAGCTTGCTGACATGTCTGATCAGCATTTTGGTGAGTAATATTTTTCTAACCAATCTTGAGGAAACAGCTCAGGTCTGGGAAGGGTCTTCTCTGACCATGCAGCTTGTCTCATCTTGCCCCTGTGTGTCCTGTTGCCAAAACCAGTGGCACTGCTGTTGGCCAGATCCAACCAAATTTATCAGAGCCACAGAAATGCTAAACATGAACTGCTACAAATTATGAGGAATTTACCTTATCTGGGAGGCAAGATCTTACTGATGCTCTTGCTTAGGGAAAGCCTGCAAAATGAGCACATCATTTTTAATAGCAGGAAATCCTCATGGAAGAACAGCAATGGAAGTGTCCCAATCAGCAGATGCCTTAATTAAAAACACAAGCCCTCTTAGTTGCCAGAGGGTCCAGCCACAAGACAGAAGGCACGAGGCTGCATTAGCTCCTTTGCTGATAAGACTATTTTTTCTTTCACGTGAGTCTGGAATTGCCTAATTGTCACCACCTAACACTTTGTTCTCCACAATCTTGTTCCTTACACATATTTCAGAAAGCTAAACATAAAGGGATGTCTCTTAAACTTTTTACATTCTCAGGGGTTTTATTCTGCCATGCTCTCCTCTTGAAAAGCTGAACTACTGTTTCACACAAATCACAGACACTGCACAAACTGACAGCAGACACTGCAAGGAGAGGAAAAATAAACAATACTCACACAGAAAAACTGTTTCTTCAGTGACCTTTTCTTATCACACTGAGAAAAAGGTAGATGATATTACCATCATTGCTAGTGTATTTCCCCAAATGTGATGGCTAAGCAGTAAGTATAAAGTTGAAGTGAACAGTTTTACCTACTAAGCATTGCCTCATACCTACCTTCATTAAAATTTATCTACTGACATGTTTCCCAATCACCCGCTTTGATTAGATCCTCCTGGAATTCCTCTCCATTCTCAGTCATTTTGTATAACTTCACTAATTCTGTGTCTTCAGCAAATTTACCACCTTGCATACTGCTTCCTCCTCAAGATTGTAACTAAAGTTGTTGAGTTGCAGAGATATTCAGAGCACCTGCATGTTCAGCTTGGCAATAAAACTATTTACCCTTCCTTATTTCTTCTTTTCTCTTTTTAAAAACTCTTGCATGTTCTCATACAATTAGAAACTACCACTAATACTCTCCCATGGGTGACTTTTCTGTTGGACTTGGGGAAAACTGAGTGAATGTGTGGCTTATTAACGTTGTGCCTTCATAGAGCTCTGCCAGGTTTATTGCAGATAATATATTTTGACAGATACTTTGCTGCTATTTCTCTGTTTATGCTTAAACATGAGTTATTTATGTCTTCAATGATCTTTTTTATGTTTAGATGAGTGTTAATATTTTACAGTGCAGAGTGAGAAAAAGTGTGCTGCAAAACAGGGAACAGATTCCTATATGTACCTTTGCAATAGAAATATTAAAGACAAAACCACTGTGCTGGTGGTCCTCACCATTATTTCTGTAAATGAATGGGATATATCCATGTATTGCTGAAAATCCAGTTGGTAGGAGTCCCAGATACTCCCACTTACAATTGTGTCTTTGTGTCTTTGCTCTTTTCAAAGAGTACTTGCAGTTTGTCACCTAGCATTTGTTTAGTTGTTTCCTTTGTGTCGTGATTAATGAGTATTAGAAGAGTGTGTATTTAGCTTACATGCTATTAAATGAAATTGGCCCAAAGCTGTCTGAGGACACCCAACAATGGCAATTTTCTCTCCACATATGTAGTTATTTTAGAAGCTGTACAAGTACTTCAGAATTAGAAAATCAAATTATTTTCCTTCTAAAGCAATTATATTCATTTTATGTAGAGGAGCTGCAGAAACATGGATGGGCTAATTGCCAGTTGCATGAAAGGCAGATTAATACAGTTGCTTTTGTCCTGTGCTGGCTTCCAAAGCTGCTGGTGTGACCTGTTCTGCTGTGGGTGTATTTGCATTCTTATAGAAGGCATCAAAGGCACGTTTTGGTCTCCAAAATGAAAAAGAAAATAATCTAGGTATCCTAAAGATGGAGCTGTCAGAGCAGCGGTTCACCAGTTGTTCCACAGCAGAAAGAAATCTTCAAATCCAAATTGGAGAGAATAAAAAAGCTGCTTTAAGACAAGTGTCTGTATTGTCATTGTGCCATCTTCTCTGGTGATATTCAAAACCATCCTGTGCAACCTGATCTAGGTGAACCTGCTCTGGCAGGGGGGTTGGACTAGATGCCCTCCAGAGGTCCCTTCCAACCCCTAACATTCTGTGATTCTGTGAATCTATTATTTTCTTAGTTCTGTGGATCTCAACTGCTGGAAAGAAATGGCTAGTGGACTGAGTCGCCCTGCTATGTAGGGTGTATGGTGTTTGTGAGTAAAGTGTCCAGGCAGAAAAAGCATCCTGTGCCCTGGAAATCTTTTAAAACATCACAACTCAGAAGGATCAATTTGGAGAAAGCACTGCCTCCCCATCTCTGCACAAAAACCATGAGTACCAATAATTAAGATGGTTCCAACTACTTCTTTAGTAGTTTGTTTGTTTTTTGCTGTTACATGTGCAAGGGAGCACTGTAACATAATGTTTTCATCTGAGGAAATTACCTCTTGAAATTTGTTTACTGGACTATTTTTGAGATTTAGACACAAATGATTCCATGCTGGCTTGGGAATATGCCACTTCAGCACTGTTCATACTCACAGCAGCTCAAACAGCTACCATTTAAATGTAATGGCAAATAATGTCTTAACAGTAATGAAAAAAAAATCACAATCTGAAATACTGCTACCTGTGTTGCTTGTAGACTAAGCATTTTGCACCTGCAAAAGAAAGAGTACCCAGCAAATGTATCTACAATAGCCTGTCTGTAATAGCAAATAAAGGGAGAATTTGAGTTTATTAATGAATTCTTGTTTGTAATATTTCCGTGTGGAAGGCCTCACACTTCTTTTTTTTTTTAAAGCTGTAAAATTGCTTTGGGTTAATGCTGGTGTCCCTCCCTTCTCTGTGCAGTGCTTTGTGGGGTAGATTTTAATGGGGTTTTAACATTGCCCTGATGTCTTAATAATTTAAAAGTAATTTTTCATTTCTGATTGGAGCAAGTTCTAATTGACTAACTAATTATGATAAATTATGGCATCCTTGGGAATGGTTTATTAGTGCTGTAAGGATTTGTTTAAATTAAGTCTGCAACATTGCTGCCTGTTCACATACCCGGAACTGAATATGTCTTAGAAATCACAATAACTGAACAAACAAATTCAAACACTTACCAAGCCATGCTTGTAATGCCAGTAAGATCAAGCTTTTGAAAAAGGAATGGGAGACATGTATGGCCCTCTCTGCTAGAATGTCACAGTATCTGAGAAAGCTGGGCTTTGACAGTATTGCTTTATGTTAGGAGTTCTGATCCTAAGACTGAGACACATCTTAATTGCTCAGCTGTTAATCTAAGAGGAACTCTAGTGTTGCTTTCCACTCAGCAGCTCTCAGAAGATCATCTCTCAGCTTCCAAGCAAGTATTACGATAGAAAAGCTTTCCAATAACTCCTCCAGTATACTGGCAAATAGAAACGGTAGAAGCATTATATTGTCCTGTGGTTTTGTTCTACAAAGTATGCTGGGGAACAGCAGTGTCTGGGTCTGCTTATATATTAGGGTCTGAAAGCTGACAAATTCTTCAGATCTTTTTGGCTTCTACACTCCTGATCCTCAGTGTTGTCTTTGGCACATATCCCTTTACTATCTAAGCCGTGGCTCTTCTGGGTACCTGATGATTTATTTGGCTTTATTGTTGGATTGTCCTTCCCAACATGTTCACTTTTGTTAATCCTGAGCCTTACTCTATCTTACTGATGTTTTAGTCATTGTGACTCTGTGACATGTAGACTTTCACTTGGGAGCAACACTCAGAACATTTATAAAACCAAGTGGTAGTTGCTTATTCACAAGAGTAGAGAAATAGCAGAGAAAAGAGTTAAAATAACAAAAGGCCTGTCAGACTTACTAAACAAATCAAGCTTAACACAAGTTTTCCCACCAGCTGACCCACCACAGACTCTCCGCCTGTTCCATCTCCAAAAAGAGGACCCTGTCTTTTGGAAGCCAGGCAGGTGGGAATGCCTTCTGCAGTCAGAGAATGGGACAAAGCACATTTGATAAATGCTGCAGAAGGTAGAGATGGAGCAATGCATCTCCTGTCCTCCAGGCATAGAGCCCTCCCTGCAGTTCCAGCTCTCAGCACATCACACTAACCAGACAACTGGAAGGTTACCTGTGTGCAAAAGAAAGAAACAAACAGATATCCCTGAGGTTTCCATGGTTGGGAGCTGTAAATCTTAGAAATCTTATTTTAAATGTCAGCAGGCTCATGTTCTAGCTTTAATAATCTGAAGGTAAGAATTACTTCAATTTCCTTAATGTCTTGTGAGGCAACCAGCTAATTACTATCCATAATTTTTTAATCTATTGATGAAAAGAAGTAATGAAATTCTGCAAGTTATTTTCAACTTATTTTTCTGTTGTTATCTACAAATCCCCTTTGCCCATCCATGCCTTCTTTGTGCACTCGCAGGAGCTGTTCTACCATAATACTTTTAATTATTCTTGGTATTGTAGAACTTTATCTGATTATCCTGTATCTTTTATACTCTCAGTTACAAATCAACATTATTGTTAGGAGAACCACCTGGTACTCTGCATGTTCATGTGCAAACATCAATATGAAAATATAATTAGCCTCTCTTCAAAAGTGGTTATAACTAAATTCTCGATAAAGCAAGGTATGGCAAAAAGATCTCTTTCCTTCCTGACATTAGCTACTGAAAGAAAACTAGAAGAGGCTTAATGTCCTTGTAGTTGTCACAGTGGGAAAGTGTTGGAAATTTTGTAATCTTAACTTGAAAAATGTGTACGTCCTGGTTTATTTAGGTAGGTTGCATTTACACCTATTATTGAAACTGACTGGAGTAACTTTATATTAAGAGAAGGAGGAAAAAGATGCTGTATCTTGTACATACAATGGTCTAACTAGGGAATGTAGACATCTGCCTTCATAAAGATGGAGCTGCTTGAGGGCCTAGAAGCTCTAATGCCTGGACCATTATTTTTAAAGACAAGAAGCTGAGGAGTTCTCAAATCTGCCAGGCAATCAAAGATTGTTCTTTGCAAGATGTTCAGTGGCTTAAGATACAGAGAAACAAATTAAGTCCAAGCTGGACCCTTTTCTCCCACCTCCTCCTAGATACAGTTTGCACCCATTAAAGAACTCTGCATGCTGTATTTCAGTTGGTTAATAACTAATGCATTGTTTTTGAAAGGCTGCCATGTCCACTGCAATTATTTTCATTTATATTCTTTTTATGAAGGGATTAAGGACCAGGAAGGTGAATTTGCATTATATCAGAGGACTAAATT
This sequence comes from Hemiprocne comata, assembly GCA_020745705.1. Lineage (NCBI taxonomy): Eukaryota > Metazoa > Chordata > Aves > Apodiformes > Apodidae > Hemiprocne > Hemiprocne comata. Next base: position 194,873,698 of record CM036586.1, on the reverse strand, counting down.
AAATGTTTGTAGTCATATGATGTGAAAACAAAATGAAAATACATGAGGACAATAATAATTGCCAACAAGTATGAGGAAAAAGAACAAAGGGTTGTGTCAGGACAGCATTAAGACAGTAACTTCTCTGAGGGATATATGTTGATTGCCTCATCATAGAAAGAAAAATGAGGGTGGCAGTCAGAGGAGATAAAATATCCAAGAGTGACATATGGATGGCCATGTAGCTGTCTACGAAGGAGGTGGAGAAACTCTGTGGCTCAGAACATTTTTTAAATGGCCTCATAGAAGCCTTCTACCTCCTCTTCTAAGGAGGAGTCCGTGACTGACTGTAGCCTGTCACCATTTGTTCCTTTGTTAGAGCACTGGACAATGATTTCTGATTTCCTGTCAGACAACTCACAACTCTTTTTTAGCATTGAGGCACTGTGAGAAAGATCCTTATGAAATATTGCTGGGCTTGAAAAATGTTTCTGCTGTGTGAAGCCTCCTATTAGTTTCCAGAGTCAGTAGCTAATGGAAGCTAATTGAAAGCAGCAATCATTCTTATGTCTGATATTTGAGAACATCTGCGAATAGATATTTTTATCTCTTCTTCTCCCAGTTACATTAAATTTAGTAACATAATTTGTTGTATTTTGTTATATGTGCAGCCATAAATTCCAAATATAAGACAGTGACAATAGGATGTCTTATTTTGTTAAATGAGCGTACAGGCATATGGATGAGCACACTTCATAAGTTTCAGATTGGCATAAAGAAATCCTGTGAGTCCATCTTGAAACTTGTGTAGAAGACTCACTGAGTGAAGCTAATTAACACCAATAATTATTATTGTTGTTATTGTTATATATTTATTTATTTTTACTCTCAAGTCAAGTATTGGTGCATGATAAAGTAGTACATAGTCCTATATAAATATGTCTTAATAAAATATGTGGTCTGGTAGCAATGTGCTGGTAGGACAAATACTATGTTTTCAGTTCAACCCTTCCATTTTTTCCCTTATTCATTGTCATCAGTATTGGCTAATTTTAAACTTGCATCTGACCAGCAATTAAATAGATATTGTGACTTTCCTCCTGCTGGTATAGAAGGACTTTCTATTGCCTGATGACACTTGTTGTGGTAAGGTGGGAACACTTGAGGTGCGCTGAGTAATAAATACATTGGGAATCAAGGCAGTGGGTTGTTCATTTTGCAAGGAGGTAAAAATAAACTTTCTGTGCGCCAATCTCTCATCTATAAATTGAAATTAGGGGTGTATCTTTGCTTTATCAAAACTACTTTCAATGAGAAAACATGAGTATTTTGATGAGAAGGGCTTGAACTGTGACTGCAGAGAAAGAAGAGGAAGGATTCTTCACTTATTTTCACAGTATTGTCCAAGGAGGCTGTTCTCACTCATTCTGACTGTGAATAATTGCTGTGATCCTTTGGGGATAAAAATCTCTCACATCTGACTGATCTTTCCGCTGTGGGGAAGATAAACACTAATCTAAACACTGAGTTTTCCCATCTTGGCTCCAGCTTCTGTGTAAAGCAAAACAACCAAAAAAACAACAAGTATTTGAGCTATGTAGTTAAAAAACAGATCAAAGAAATAAAACTGCAGTGCGCTGTCTGATTATGTCTTCTAGTGAAAAATGAAGTTCAAGTGTCTGTGATGACCATTTTACATCTGCCTGACACAGCTGATGCTGTTGATCTGGGATATTTTTATTGTCACAACTGTAAAATCCAGTGGAAGTCTGCAGAAATTGTTTTGAGACGCTGTCCCTTTCCCTTTCAGAGATGCGACCAGAGGTGACATCAGGCAAATATGCACTCATACTTGCACAGCTTTTCTATGAATTACTTTAGGCGTCTGTATTGTCACTTCTTCCTAGCTGTGTATTTTGCCTCTGCACCTTTTATTTTCTGTGCAAATTAGTAAGCTAAGTAGTAGGTATTTCCAATAAAATAAGAATTAGGAGAATTTCCATCTCCCTCCTAGCTGAGTTTTTATGGTTGTGTGCTTGTAAGCCATAGTGAGATAGAAAAATTCTGACCCTGAAATCTTTAAATGTTGATTTAGCCTTAATCATTCTCCATGTCCTTGATGATTTAACTGAGAATGTCATTGACAGGTACATCATCCTTACTTTGTCTTAGCAATTCTTTAAAAATGCTCTGTAAGTGAGAAAGACAAGCAGACTGGGTGATATATCACCATATATGTAATGCATTTCTTTTCCTTTTCATGGGAGAATTTACAATTCAGAGTAACACTCCATGCATTTTTTTCAGTGGAGAAAGAAAATGCTGGTAATATACTGCAGTGAATAAAGGGTTGATGCAGCTTTTTAACATATTTATGCAACTATTGCTTCATCTTAAAAGCAAACCCATCACAGACTCAACAACACCATGTACACCATGGCTTACAACTAGCTCTTAAATGCATGTGGCTCATGAGCTGTTCAGATGTGTGATTCTTGTGGCCAAGGCCCAGGTGTTTCGTCACTGGGCAGTCAGCATCTCTGACTGTAGTTTTGGTGAGCTGCAGAGGTCTGGGAGTTTGACACAACAGTAAGTAAAACGGAGGCAGGGACTGATTCCGGTCTCAAAAGTCAAGCAGTGTGAACTGGCAATGTACTAGTGGGGGCTAGTTCCCTACCTAGCAGGTCTGTGTTGGAGACAACTCATTGGAATAGCCAAAAACTAGAGGTAGTAAATTAAGCTAAATATTAACGACAATCAGGGACCAGTGCTTGAGTTTGGTCCTTGGTACTCTCTTATTTTACTGTATAAAGGCACTGCCTAGAACCCAGGTATAGCCCCTAGGCCAGGTCTATCCCATGGCAAAGTGAAAAGACCTTTAGGAAAATATCACTGCCTCCTGTATCTGCACCACTCCTGGAGTGCTCCCTCTTCTTGCTTCTTTGAGGTGTAAAATCTCACACACTCAGAGATTTTGCGATGCCCCTCACACAGTCAGGAGGCTGATTCAGTTCAGATTTACACAGAATAGCCTCTCTATGTAACAGCTCAGGGCAGCATATCCAACCCCCCCCTCTTGGGCCTCTGTCTCCAGATTCTGCTCTGCCATATTCTGGTGCAAGAGAACACATTCAGAGGATCAGAGCAAAGTAAATCCTTGCTATATCAGAATGCCCTGTCATCAGAAAATGTCTCCTCTAACCAGTTAAAATAGATGGTACAGACCACAAGCAGGGGACAGAAAGCTGTTCAGCTGATCACATGTAGGTGTCTCTTTGAGACTGAGATGGACAGCCCACTAAATGCCTCCACCCATATTGTCTAGGTTGTGGATCTTACACTGGGAGCATACCCAGCTCACACAGAGACACCATACCTATTTGTCAGTGTCTCATCTGGAGCTGAATCACAGAATCACAGAATATGTTAGGGGTTGGAGGGGACCTCGAAAGATCATCTATTCCAACCCTCCTGCCAGAGCAGGATCCCTGAGAGTAGGTCACACAGGAATGCATCCAGGCAGGTTTTTAATGTCTCCAGAGAAGGAGACTCCACAACCTCTCTCTCTCGTGGAGTAAAGTATCAATGTAGGGTCATGTCTATTTTTGTGTTTGCTTCCAATTGCTGGTCAAGCTTTCTGGGATTTTCTTTCAAGAAGATCGTTTTTCTTGCTTGTGATTCCAGCAATACTAGCATGGGATGCGTGATTGTCAGACAGATTGAAGCACTCCAGCTAGCTGAACAATCATCACATTGGCACCACTATTAGATTAAATCTCTCTTGGACGTGCAGATCAGCCACATCTCCCAGCTGTAGCACAGACCTGTATCCATCCACAAGAGCTGGGAGGTAGAACATGGGGGCTTAACCAGAGTATTATTGAAATGAACTCTACTCCATCAAGCCACCTTCATGCTCAGTGTTACAGCTTTTGTTTGCAGGCACTGGGCTGCTGGTGCAGGTCTGCTCTGGGGAGCTGGCAGGCACTGCTGCTGTCACTGCACTTGCTGTCATTGTAGCATTTGTTAATTTTGAGGGACATCTGGGCACACAAGTCTTTTTCTTTGTTGTGTTCCCCAGTAGTCACTTCATTGTCTCCATTTTAGGAAGATGTTTTCCTGCATCCTTTTGGTCATGAGGCATGCACCATTTACTTTACATAACACATTGGGTTTTCCATACAGCATGTTGGGGTGCATGCTTCTTTTGCATTTTCTTTATCTCTGAGATTATTGGAAACCAGTTTTCTGCCAACCAAAGGAGAAGGGCCTTATTGTAGTTTGCATATTTCTATTTTTTAGAAATCCTTTGCACGCTTTAAGCAGTAGTGTTCAGAAAAATCAGTGAGCTATCAAAAGTAGAGCAGGAAGTAGTGCACTCCATTTATTTTTGTCTCCCAATTCTCCATGTTGGGGTAGAGACATATTTTAAACTGACAAAGCAAAGGATGAATTCTGGGCTTGATGCTAAATCCTGACTGTATCAGCAAAAGATAAATCAAAGTTGTATACTATTTGGTGATGCAGAAATACTCAGAGTTTAATAAAGTGACATTGTTTTGGACAATCCAAGTCACAAATCTGTTCCTGTTCTCTCTTTACCCCTCTCTCCCATCGGTAAAATGTTACATGCATTTGAGAGTGTATTCTATTTTATTTTCAGGTAAATAAACTAGTGAGTGTTTTGTGAAACTGAGTTTACATCTTAAAAGCTATTAATTTAAAAAGAAAATATCTTGGGCACTACATGATATCTTTGTGGCCTTCCAAAATGTCCATTAAAGTTGATTCTGGTAGATGTTTATCATAGTCTATGTTTTTCTCAGCCTGTACTCTGGTTATGAGCTATCACAGCACAAACTGTCCATGCCTTCATGCTGTGTTCTGGCACACTTTGAAGTTGCTGTACAGTGTTGTCAGGGTTGGAGTCTGCCCACATCTTTCACACGGAAAGAAGTAAAATTTAAATAAATTGTATTAATGAGCAGAATGCATGCTTAATTCATTTAATTACTTTTATGGGCTAACTGCAGTTGTTATCGCTCACTGCTTAAATGAAAATATTTATTTCTCCTCAAAAATATTGTCAGCTCCAAGACAGCAAAATACTGACAATAACAATAAGCACAGCAATAACTTGTAGCCGATGTGTAATATGTGCTTGATGTGTGTGTAATTGATAAAAATTGCTTTCAATTGCTAACAATAAAAGAATGCACCACGCTCCATATATCTGTCACAATGGCTTTGTATTGGCTTTTGATGATCTTTGGAAGCATTGCAATAAGACAGAAGGTCAGTGCACTTCATTCCTGTTAAATGAGTTTCCATATGGTCTTTAGTGTGTAATATAAGAGGTGAAGGTACTCCAGGCTTTCTCATGAAGCATCATTTAGGTTAAGTTAATGCTACCATGTAGGGACTGTTGTCATCCTCTAGCCTGGCTCCTTGTATAAAGAAGGCTATCAGGTGGTACTCGAATCTGGTTTGAATAAATCTTCTATGTCAGAAAAAAAAAAAATCATGAATTAAAGATGAAAGAGGCAGGATGAGTGAGCGTGTGTGTTGTGGCAGTGTTCTGCCTTACTGGCAAGAAGAAAAAGAGAGTAATAGATCAGGGTCTTTTGCGAGGATGGGCAGAGAAACATACCTGAGGGAGTCATTTAGGCACAGCAAGTGAGGGGTAGGAGTTATGTGCCCATCTCTTGTTCAGGGCCCTGTCTCCCAAGCAAACAGTGGCTCTGATCTCCTTTCCTGCACACATCTTTGTGATGGGAGCAGGAGGAGGTATAGCCATCTGCTAGGGGCACTGTGCTGATTGCTTTCTTTGACGTCTGGGAAAAATTATTCCTCTTGCTTCCACATTGACTAAGATGGGGTGATATTTTTTTCATGTGTTTCATGGGACAGGAGCACAGTTGGGTGTCCAGGGGAATCAAGTTCTGGTTCCCGATGCTTCGTTTCAAAGGGGTCAGTTGACTCTTTGGTAAGACAACAAGGTCTATGAGCAGAGGAGATAGCAGCTCCCTGAACCACAGTAAATCACTGGTACAATATAACTTAGGAAAGTGCTGTTTTACTTGGAGAAAATGGGATTACTACAGGAATTGCATTAGGAGTGAGGAACTGGACAGACGAAAGACAAGATCAGGTGCTACTGAAAAGGCAAGGATTAGGCTAAGGTGAAGATATTAATAGAGTCCCTCCAAAACTGGCTTTGGGGCTAATCTTATTTACTATTTTAATTTCTGACCTTGGTAGGAGTCCACTAATTAAATTTGCTGACAATCTCAAGTGTGAAAACTGCATCAATAAAGAGATTTGGTTATCATACAAATAGAGTCAGATGACCTTGAAGTCTCAGTAATAGAAGTGGGGTGAAATTCAATTATATAAAAATGCATGTCCCTCCACTCAGAAACTAGTAAGAGCTTTCACTACAAGCTAAGAAGTCATCAGCTGAAAGACCTCAACAAGAAGATCTGGCTGTGTTGTATACTCTGTGACTATTAATATAATCAAGGCATGTGGCCCTGAAAATATCAGAAACAATCCCTGAAAGTACTCAGAGACTGTTTCAGTAGAGTGATATGAACTTAATTTTGGAAGACTTTGGTGAGACCTCCTCTAGAATTGCATCTTAATCAAAAGAGATTAACTCCAGCCAGGACACAGGCAGAAAGTGCTGCCAGTGTGGTTATGGGAGGAAAAAGACCATCACAGCAAGTGAGGTGAAATTCCCATGTCTCATCTAGTTTGACAAAGTGAAAGCCCAGAGGAGATGTAGCCTATAAATACATACAGGTGGCCATTTAGTCATTAATGATGGTTTCTTCATGATAAGGCATTAATTTCATTTCACCATCCTTTGTGTGAAGACTGTTAGCAAATACTGCAAAGGAACGTTGCAGTTACAGCTGAGCGTGTGAGCTGGTGGCTGGAGAGAAGTGAAAGCCAGTCCTCTTTGGGCTTGGTTTTCTTTTCCCTGGCTTCCAGCATGAATGTGTGCTTCACCCCAAAGATGCAGAAAAAGGGCAGTTGTGGTGATAGGGGGGATAAAAAGCCTGATGTGTAAGATGGGATTTAAAGATGCGGAGCACCGCTAAAGGCTGCGTGTAAATATTGGGGTGACAGGATGCAAGTGAGGAAGAAGAACAATTTCAATGAAAGGACAGTGTTGGCATGAAAACATCTGGTACATACAAACTGCATTAAGTTCAACAAGGCCAAGTGCAAGGTTCTGCACCTGGGTAGGGGCAGTTCCATGCACAAACACAGTTGGATGGAGAATGGATGGAAAACAGCTCTGAGGAGAAGGTCTTGAGGGTGTTGGTTGATGAAAAGCTCAACATGAGCCGGCAATGTGCGCTTGCAGCCCAGAAAGCCAACTGTGTCCTGGGCTGCGTCAAAAGAGGTGTGACCAGGAGGTGATTCTCCCCCTCTACTCTGCTCTTGTGAGACCCCACCTGGAGTACTGTGTCCAGTTCTGGAGCCCCCAACTTAAGAAGGACCGGGAGCTCCTGGAATGAGTCCAGAGCAGGGCCACAAAGATGATCAGAGGGCTGGAGCATCTCTTATATGAAGACGGGCTGAGAGAGCTGGGATTGCTCAGCCCAGAGAAGAGAAGGCTCCAGGGAGACCTTATAGTGGCCTTCCAGTACATGAAGGGGCCTACAGGAAAGCTGAGGAGGGACTTTTTACAAGGGCATGTAGCAATAGGATGAGGGTTAATGGATTAAAACTTGAAGATGGGAGATTTAGACTAGATATTGGGAAGATATCACTATAAGGGTGGTGAGACACTGAAACAGGTTGCCAGGGAACCTGTGGCTGCCCCATCCCTGGAAGTATTCAAGGACAGGTTGGATAGGGCTCTGAGCAACCTGATCTAGTGGATGATGTCCCTGCCCATGCAGGGGGCCTCGAACTATATGATCTTTGAGGTCCCTTCCAACCCTAGCCATTCTATGATTCTGATGTAGCTCTGAAGACATTTAGACCTGACATTTTAATAACCTGATTTCTAAATTTATTAAGGAGAGAGATTTGCAAAGAGCTTCTGTGTCAAAGAAGGAGCTAAAAAAGCCCCACAGCTTTTATGATGGGGGTTGTTCAGCCTGTGAACACGATTATGTGATATACTTGCTTGCTATATGAGGACAGTTAATTTCAGTGCACAGAGTCTCAAGTCAGTCCCTGTAATCTGCCATATGTTCCTACTAAGGTAGGAGATGCATAGTCAGGCCAGAATATATTTAAGCATCATAGGAACATCTCAGCAGCAGTGAGTGAACAGAAATTCTCCTGCTTTGATTTTTACACATACATAATAGCCAAGATTATTTCATCAGTGCTTTCATTCATCTCAGCTTGCTCCAGTATAATGGAAGCTGCCTACACTTACACAATTTTCTTTTCAGAATTACAAATGTGTCATCATAATTGTCGCTGTATCCCCTCGCTCATTTTTGCACTGAGTAGAAATAGTAGCACATTCATAACAATTTTTAAGATGCTGCTGCATATGTCCATCTTGTATGTTAAGATGGCAGAAAACTGCTTCTGTTTTTTCCCAGAAAATCTAAAAATAATTGTAGTTTCACATTTTCAAAGGGAAAAAAAATGGAATAATCTCTGGCAGAGGTGTTCAGCTTTCTGAAATAAATTTCTTCTGGGCTTTTGACTTTTTGATTCCTTGTGTATTTTCTTCCTCATTGTTATTTTCATTGAAAGAGAAAGTAAAAGGAAAAATCGAGATAAGCAGAAGGAAAAAAATAAAAGGGTTGCTGGACAGGATGAAATAACAAAAAGTTGTGTTGTGCTGAAAAATGGGGAGGTGAAAGGCAGAAAAAATTTCATCATTCCTCATGATGAAGTATTGCTGTCAGTTTGACAGGAACGGGGTTCTTCAGCCTAAGGAGGAAAAGATTTGTCAGATGCAGAAAATCTTCAAATCACAAAAAACCATTGCAAAGAGTAGTAGTCAATTCTTAATGCCCAGAGTGGATAAAACAAGTAGTAATGCATGAAAATTGCAGAGTCACTCAAGTAAGACATTAGAAAACCTCTTTTTAAATAACAGATGTTGTAAGCAAGGGAGGTTGTGTAGGAGGTTGTGGGAGTGTTGTCGTCTGAGGAGAGCCGCAGCTGCAGCTGATTATGTCTTTCTGTGGGGAGATGGACTAGGTGACCTTACTGAATCCTTCCCATTTCCATTTTTCAATTACTCTATTTACAAATATAAAGGTATTTTTAAAAAGTATTTTAACTTGTCTTTGAATTTATTAATGCTCTATACCTAACCACAGGGGATCAAGACGTTTAAGGAAGATCAGCCTTCAGACATTCACGTGCTTAATTTTGCTATCAGGAGTAGCCCTGCTGGTGGCAAAATTAAGCACATACCTCAGTTTTCCCAGACTAGCAAAGACATCTTGCATGGCAGATAAAGGCCTGGGGATTCTTCTGTGTAAACACTGACCTTGCCACTAGAGTTGCTGAATGATCAACACAGGTACTGGGTTTCAGATCCCTTTTATTAAATGGTTCCTAGAGACATCGTAGAGGGAAAACATAAAAGAGCTATCAAAATATTTCATTTGCTTATAATGATGTATTTAGATTCAGGCTTATTGAAGCCAGAAGGGTATATTGAAGGTCCTGTGCAACCCAAACCATTCTATGATTCTATGATTCTGTGATTTCTACTTTATCCCTAAGGGTTTAGTCATAGTACCACTGTGCAACACTGATTAATGCCACCCAGTCATGTAGATCCTTTAAAGACAGGCAAAAGATCTGAGCATCTGAAGTCTTCGTGAAGAAGTTTGAGGAGTGTTAGCACTCTGCTTCTGAGACATTTAGTTGAGAGCTTGGAAATAATAACACGTAGCCATTGTATAATGCCTTAATTCATCCCATGGAGTGTTTTGTCCTATGGCACGGGGGAATTTCATGTTACTTGAATGGTTTTTGCTTCCCAGAGCGTTCAGTTCTGACACTATTACTGCAGTCAAACAGTACCCAAGTCCTTTAATCATTCCTGTAAAGTCAATGGATAAAGTGCTTAATCAACTGAGCAAAGATAAAAGGATCTTGTCCATAAGGAAAAGAGGTCTCAGTTTGCTACAACTGACAATCCAGTATTTTTCTTCCCTTGCTCGTTTTCTGATGTATTACAGCTTTTCAACAGTGAGCTATTCTTTGTGTAATTGCATTGGAATACCTCAGGCTCATTTTTCTAATAAAAGTGCATTTTGTGGATAGTTACAGCATATGATCTTTTCAACACTGAGAGAATAGAACAGTTAGAAATTAAGCTGGAACACTGATGGCTGATAGTAATTTAGTATGTCATTTTTTGAATTACTACCTTATTCTCAAGTAAAACTTTGCCATGGCCAAACATTTGAAGTCACACCAAGAGCTCCTCAACAATTGCTGATGGTTGAAATGCTGTTAACAGGAGACACTAGTTTAGAAGTACACTGTGATTATTTTTTGTCTCAGGCAAATAGAAACTGCATGCATCTTCAAAATTAATTGATGTTTTCCACATCTTCCCTGTTTGGTGTTACCTGCAGCATCAACAGTTTCCAAACCCTTTTAGTAATTGCTGTAGAGGTGCCTGATGAAGGCTGAGACTCACGCTTGGACAAACCTCTACCTTTTGTTACAATCCAGACTGTTTGGGCTTGCAATCACAACAAATCATCAAATGGACAGAAAGGGAATATTGCTTCAGAGATTTACGCCTCTTCATAGATTTAAACCTCTCAATCCATGTAACAACACTGAGCTTTCTAACCCAAATCCTAGCCCTCAGTGCACAGCAGTCACCATGTCCCATGCCTTCCTTTGGCCCTAGCAAGATTTCTCTGCACCTTCCTGCTCTAATGCATGTGCAGGGACGTGCTGTGGTCTTCATCCCTAGCTTCACTGTCACCTTGAACTGCCCTGACTGCAGAGCATGCCATCTACCTGCAAGACTGCCCCTGCTTTAAGAAAAAGCAGTGATCACTTTAGTTGTGAATCCACTTGTGGGAAGCGGAGCTGCTGGTTAAAAAGCTTGCCTGGCACTGCTTTCTGCCTTTTTTGGCCTCCTGATCTTAAACCTTAGTTTAAGTTAATAATGTGGATGTATTGTACTTGTTTATTCTCCAACAAAGAATTGGATCAGCAAATCTTGTTTCAAGTATAATGGGACTGGTAAGAAAGAATGCAAAATAAAAAAAAATGTAATTTGAAAAATTGAAGTAGCAAAGATGTATAATTTCCCATCACCCAACTGCTTCTGGGACCCCGCTCCCTTTGTGTGGATTTGAGTTGATTTAGGGAAGCACCTGTGGGTTGCCCCCTGCTGAAGTGACCACCCCTGGGAGGACATCAGAGTTGCCTGGTTGTCCCCATCGACTCTGAAGACAACTGTTGTGTTCTCTCAGGGTCAGTACCTAAAACAGAAGAGCAGCCCTGCCGGGGACAGGGACCTAGAATAGTCACACTGAATACAGGCCTTGGATATTCATTGCAACTCAGCTGCATGCTCCTGGTAGTCTACATGTCACAGTTTGACTCAGGATCTTGATCCCCTCCCTCTTCCACCCAGGTAGGGAAAGGAGAGAGAGAATAAGGAGAGAGACTTTCCGCATTGAAAACTAAACTAGACAGCTTTAATTAAATACTAATGACAAAATAAAATATGTAGCATTATATACATATGTGTTCAGGAATGTGCAATACCCTATTGCCCCCATCCCCCCTGCCCCCAGCAACTCCCCCAGCTCTCTCCTGAGCTGTGAGCAGTCCCGAAATGTCGGAGAGAGCGGCAGAGCAGCCAGGAGCTGAGGGGAGAGTTATGAGGGTCAGGAATGCACGGGCCTAGGAATCAATGGTGATGGATAGATGGAGTCCTCCCTGGGCACTGGCCATGGATGGAAGAGACGGGAAGAAGAAGATGGAAGAAGAAAAGAAGGGGCTTGACTTCTGGGATCCCTGAGTTTATACCTGGTTCTACTTAGATATATATATATGGAATATCTCTGGCCAATTTTGCTGTCTGTCTAGTCCGCTCCTCCCTACAGGAGGGTTGTAGATACGACTCTTCTGCTCCTTTATTGCCCAAAGCAGTAAATCCGACAAGTAGAGAAAAGTGTCCTTGGTGTCTAGGCAGTATCTATAAACATTCCAGCATTATCAGTTCACTAGCTGGAAAACTTGCTGCTTAAAAGAGTTCACTGAAGAAAAAAAAAATCAGTAAAAAGAAAATTGGCTTCATCCTGGCTCAAACCAGGACACTACATGAATGTTAATCTATGACCTAGATACCAACTATCTGAGCCTGCTTTGTCAGGACCTTAACCCAAGGCATGACCAGGGGAATGTATTCACCCTTGGGTTCAAATCAGGCTCTTTTTGAGGAACAATATGTATCTTGTATGTCTCTGTATGTCAGAAGAGATGCAGACTGCCCAGCACAGCCTTGCCTCTAGTCTACTCGGCAGGTGTGGGCTATGGGTTTGAACCCCTCCTGTCTGGGAAGCCTTTGGAGCCCACCCCCACATGCCAGCAGAGGATGCTGTTCTAGCTTATGCTCGAGGAGATACTGGAGAGGAAGACATTTATCCATCATATTTCTCTTGGCATCCCCTCCACCAAGTACAATAGTGCAGAGATATGGTTTTGATACTCAGATCTTCTCAGCAATCAGCCAGAGATTTCAAAACATACCCAACATGGAACAGTGTCCTCCTCAGAAAGCATAGAGCAGCAAAGGCAGGAGCATGCCTGCTTCTGGAGAAGAGACTTGAGCTGTGAGCCTCAAAGTGCAGGTCACAGCAGCAAGAAGAGAGCAGGCTGAGAGGGTTAGTTACTAGGCTGGAGAAACACACATCTGTGCTGAATGGCACTGACAAAACAAAGCAGCTCAGTGTGACTGGAAGCCAAGAGGTTGACTTGAAGATAAAAAGTGGAAGGTTAGGAAAATAAGGAAGGTGAAATAATGTTAACAATGGGAAGATTTCTCAAGGGATAAAAGAAGGAAGCTCCAGTAAGGATCTAGAAACTCTGCTTGGGTAATTCTCCTGGCAGAGGCAGAAATGTCTTCCTCTGGTCATTACAGTTTTTCAGTCTTCTTATCTTGCAACCCAGGTTCATTCCATGGTATATAAACTGCCTGCACCACCAGGCTGCAGGAGGCACTGAGCATTTCCTGGGGGATCCTGCTGACTCCCAGGGCATCTGGAAGAAGGGATCAGCCCTGTTCACTGCTAAAACATCTCTCCTCAGGTACACGCTGAAGCCCTGTAGGACTCAGCATCCTTAAACTGTAGACCTGCCCTCTGAACACACATCTGGCCTGTTCCTACTAGTTTCCCCAGTGGGGGCAGTCCTGGATTACACTTAACAAAGCTAAATACTCCTGTGCCTTCCCTCTCTCCCAGAGAGGAAGGACAGAAAGACTGACCTGGGGAAAGCCAAATGGTTGTGGGAGACAATACATGGATACAAGAAAGAAGAGCAAGAGTCAAAGTTAGTAAAAATAGGGAGCTGCAGGGGAACACAGCTCTTGCAATGCCCGCCAGTCCCTGCAGGCACCCATGGGTGCCCCTGGTGGGCATTGCCTGGTGACAGTCTGCCCGAAGGCATAGCAGAGTCATGCCATCAGGGGGAACTGAACGAAGTGGGGTGGTGCACAGGAAACCTCCTCTTGCAGCAGCTCCTCCTCCCTTTTGCTACCTGAACTCCCTGGAATGTCATGGAAATGCACTGCTGCAGATGGCAGTCTGCAGAGCAGAGACATGTACTGTCCTTGTGTTGCTGCTGTGAATTGGGCTGCAATGTGCCATTCAGCCATGGTAAATAAAAAAGAGTGCTTAAAACCACTCAGAATAGTAACATAGGGATGCTGTGATGTGCAGAAACATGTTTAACCATCCCAGTGGGGTTTCTAGTGCTGTGGATGGAAAGTGTATCACAGCAGAGACCTCACTGATCTCTCCTGGCTGCCCAGCACGGTCCATCAAGCTCTCATGATGCTCTGTCCTCCCCTTCCCATAAAATACCCATCTCTCTCTCACCCAGCTTTGAAGACCCATCATAGTTTGTCCATGTCCCACCTCACAGTAGTATAACTGTGTCATTTCCCTCCAGAGAAGCTGTGGTCCCCTCTTTGCACCCACATGGCTGCATCTGCTGCGGGCAGCTCCAGTTTTGGTCCGTACCCTGTTTGTGTCTGGGGCAGAGGCTGGAAATGAAGAACACTGAACAACCTGTAAAATAATTGCCTCATTAGAGCCTCTCCTTGATGGGTACTGCTGTGGCCACTCTCCATGTATGTACACATACATGCTTATATATATTCCTCTACCTCCATTTCGATACTATGAATGAAAAAAGAAATACATCCTTCCACATCCTTTCTTTTTCTGATTTAATCTCCTGTATATACTTTGGTCACTTATTTTAAATGGCAAAATGTTTTATGTTGATCATTTGTTTTATGATGTCCACAAGTTGCTATGTAATCTGCTTCAGTCACCCCAGAAGCATCTCTTTGCCAAGTTCTCCAGCTGTACGGCTCCGAAGCCTAAAGGGAGGTCTGAAGTTATGAACTTGTACTATTTTATGGGCAGATTTATCTAACGGTGCCTTGCAGACTTGGGCAAACAAACCCTCCACAGGGCACCTGGCTGAAAGCAACACAAAGAAAGGATAGACAAGATTATTTTTTCTTTAATGTAGAGAAATACATTAATTTCTCCTGAAGTTAAAGTTTCAGGAGATAGCTTTTAGGAGTAATTTATAGTAAACACTGTCTTCTGGTCATATTGGCCTGTAAAACACCTGGTGGATGTTATGTTATTGTAAATAATATTAGCAGCAGCATGTTAGGCATAAACTGATGGTATTAGGGTCTTTGAAAAAGAAAGAAATGTTCTCTAAAGAGCACAATGAGAGAAACAACCATTCCCTTTTTAAAACAACCCCTTTGAAGAACGTGCAAAGCAGATCATGCAATTTTGCACTCCTCTTTGGTCCTAGTTGTTCTCATCTCTCTCTTAAAAGGTTAGTATGGTAGAATTCAACGCAGTGCAAATACAAACATAGAACAGTTGACAGGGAATGATTTAAGGATGGAATTTAACACATCCACATCTTCTGAGGCAAACACGCAAGGCAGTGTAATTGCAGCGTGAAACTACTTGAGCAGTAACAGTTAAGATGGATGAAAATGGTTGTACAGGGACTAGTGGGCTGAACTGAAAAAAAAGTAGGTATTGGGAAACTTCATTAGCAGTGACTTTGTATAGGCAAATGAAATTATGAAATTATTGGGCTAAAGAGATTGTTACGATGTGTTAAAACTTCTCAGATTTAAAAAAAAATTAAAAAAATTAAAAAACAGTGGGGTGTGATCCAACATTCTATACAGATAGCCAGACTACTTCTGTAGAGAGTTGGCTTCTAGCCCTGGAATTTTTGGTATCAATATGTATGTATTTGCTATATACAAAGACTTACAGAATTTATTAAACTAAGTAGTTACAATTCCTCTGATAGACATTTTTAAGACAGGACAGGATCTAGCATAGACAGGGCCAGCAAAAAAACAACTGCTTATCAGGGTAAAAATTATAGTGCACATCTGCCCATTTTCTTCCATGTGGCCTGTGCTCTTTTTCTGCCAGGTTATCTGGTGACCTCCTCTTTGTGTGTTCACCTTAACATAACAAGGAGCTGGGTCTCTTTAGCTTGGAGAAGAGGAGACTGAGGGGTGACCTCATCAATATTTATAAAAATGTAAAGGGCGAGTGTCAGGAGGATGGAGCCAGGCTCTTCTCAGTAATGGCCAGTGATAGGACAAGGGTGCAAGCTGGAGCATAGGAGATTCCTCATAAAGATAAGGAAAAACTTTTTCACTCTGAGGGTGACAGAGCACTGGAACAGGCTGCCCAGAGAGGTTGTGGGGTCTCCTTCTGTGGGGAACGGAGAAAGGGGGGGGAATAGTCACGGAAGCATCCTGACATCTGATAACGATTAATATCGGTCCGCGACACCTTCTCTGGAGACATTCAAAACCCACCTGGACACATTCCTGTGTGAGCTACTCTAGGAGATCCTGGTCTGTCAGGGGGGTTGGTCTAGATGATCTTTCAAGGTCTCTTCCAACCCCTAACATTCTGTGATTCTATGATACCATTGCACTAATGGCAGCCCTTGCCCTGCTCCTTCACAGGAGCTGTGCCCACTTCTTGCCCATCTTCCCCCTGGCAGCAGGATGGGATAGGATGGCAGTGGGCCTCCAGGCTCTTCTTCCACCCACCTCAGCCCACACCATCAACCTGTTGGGCTAAAGAAAATTCATGTTCATAATGCAGCTGCTTTTAAGGTAAAGGATCATTAGGCAATGTCTGGAAACTCTGTTTTGTATTTGCTTTTTTCAATGCAAATGTGGTCCCAGAATAAGGTTATGTATCTGGAGTCGGCCTAAGGAGATTATTTTTGGCCTGAGTTGTAGCTGTATTTCTCAAATTTCCTTTATTATGAAAATATTTAGAGAGACACAATGATACCAGTGCTAGTAACACCAACACACACATGGAGTAAAGTGTTAGATACAGCAAAGAATATTCTTCACTTCTTGTTTAATTGCATTTACATTTTATTACTACATATAAATATTTTTAACCGTGACTAACTAGTTGCTGCTGAGTTTTCATTGCTTTTTCCTCCCCTGAAAATCTGTGTAAAGGGCAAGCTAAATAATTTACACATGTTTAATATTGGAGTGGTGAGTTATTCCTTCAAGGCCAGCATTTCCTGGCTGCTTTTTCATGCACGAGTGGGTTCCCCTGCACACACCAAGAAGCCTTCACGAAGCATGCAACCAGTGACCTCACTTAGCTCTGGTACTTTTTAAAAAACAACAGAGATGGAGATCTTTCCCACAACCTTAGCACGCATTTCCTCACTCTCCCCTTTCTTTTTCATTTATAAATGTGGTAACTGGACACACCAGTCATACTCATCACTGATTACAAGTCACACTCTATAAAACAGGTAGAAAGCAGGGTTGCACTTCCTGATGCTTTCCAAGTGGTTTTACTCCAAAGCATAATTACTAATTTCTTTTAGATATCTTAATGTTTCATTTTGTTGGTTCAGTGTGAAAATATCTTCTTCTGGACAGCTGTATCAGAAAGCTCTCTCAGCTGTTCTCAACCATTGTTATAGCAAGGAAAATAGAAATAGTTCTTCCACTTGCTGTATTTGTGATTGTTATTAGCAAATAACTTTTAGTACTTTCAACTAGAACTACTGAAAATCTGGGGGACATCATTTGGATCATAAATGTGAATCTGATGAAGAATTATAAAGAACCTAAATTGTATGCTCATTTGTGCACATTGATTTTTAGTACACAGCCACCAGCTAAAGCACATCTATGTCTGTAGGGAGTCATGGACACATGAAATTATATCCCAGGGTATCTTAAATGGCCCAGGGGAAAAAGAATTTACATCCATATGACAGATCTTTTGGTGTTTATTAGTCCTGGCTTAGTAAAGCAGATAGGTTTATATGACAAACAATTCTGTAGAATGGTTAAGAAACTCTTACTGTACATCTTTGAAGTAGGCATAATCCTGATTTACAGAGGACATGTTTTGTTCTGCACCATCTTGATGCAGCAACACCAGTGTCTAATTTCTCCTAGGTATAATTTTCATTGACTATAGGAGAGAAGTAAATGCACACGGGAATGAATTCAACAAAAAATTAATTGCATGTGAATACTTATCCTGGTTGAACGTTTTCAGGTTATGTCTAATTGGCCATGATGTATTGATTTTCAAATTTCCTCAATTTCAGTAGTTTTCATAGTTCCGTGAATTTCTATTTCCTTGAAGATTTTTCTCTTTTTTCTTCACTACTTCTTTTGAAGGTCGTTTTCCCTATTGGCTTTTAGTTATAATTTATCTTCTAGTAGCATTCAATTGTAGTGCTTATATATGTGTACACGCCTCTAATCTGCTAAATATTGGTACACACATACACACACAACTTGCATCCACACACAGAAATGCAGAAACGATTCTGCAGAAACTTGAATCCTGAAGAGAAAAGTTAAGAGGGATTACAAAAATGTACTAGTTGTCTGTGAAGCTCTTCTATATTGGTCATTCTTTAAAAATTAGTGGATCTGCATCAGATTTATATACCCAGTTGCCCCTCAGTTATTAATTATGTGCTTGGCTGAGAGTCTTAGCAGGTATTATCTGTGACCTTCCTGCTAATGACCTTCCTAGATGTGTACTTACATGTTGGACAAGCATTGGCTGTGCTTGTAGAGCTCTTAGAGGAGGCACTGAATGGCTTAATTCGTATCACAAATAAATTATCTGACATCTACTCAGGGTATTTCCTTGTTTATTCTTGCCATTGATCTTCATTTTAATTATTTCTGTTGAGCTGATTCTAGTTACTTCCCAAAGAAATTACTCACATATTAAACTTGTCCCTTCTAGCTATTCCTTGTCTTTCTAGTGTGGATTCCCAGTCCCTAATGAGATATTGCCTTCTTCTTGTGCAAACACTCCTATAAATTCAAAATCTTCATTATCCATATGTGTATTTTCTTAATTCTCTGTGAATTGCTGGATTAAGGGGTTCCAATATTAGACACTTGTGCAGCAGTCTTTCTGCACAGTGCTCTGAAAAAGCCATTTCTGATAAATCCAACTGAGAAAAATGGGAAGGCAAATTTCTGAGATTCCTCCATAAGCTTTGAACCCTTCAGTCTTCTTTCTCCACCAGCTTTGTCTATGTCATTCAGGCTCAGGTTTAAGGGCTGAAACATAAAACCATGAACTCCTCAGCATCAGTGCCTGCAGGTATGAGCAAATAGGCTGGCTGTTCCAGAAACCTTTAGGCATTCCTGGTCATTTGGTTGTTGGCCTATGGGTGGTCCCGTGAACTGGAAGACCCTGCACAGCATTTTTAGGTGAGCAGCGTGCAAAAGGATAATCTCAGTAGCACTTCATGCTGGTGGCCATTTGGTGGGCAACTGGTATTACGACTGCTGCATGAAGCAGGATATGAATTGGTACTGAGCCCTCACTGCTCAGTGAGCATCCTGTCAGGAGCAGTGCAAAACCATGATGTGGCTGTGTAATTCAAGATTGTGCCATAATCTGTTTGCTCAGAAGGATAGAGTTAATATCTCCGTGGCAATCTTCTTCGCAATGTTCTCCATTTTGCAGACCTAAACAGTTTGCTGACTCTGATGCTGCAGTTACTTTCTGCAAAGACATTCCTTTCTAAAGTCTTGGTTTTGTAGGTAAAAAACATACAAACATTTTAATTTAGAATGAACCTTTCTTCAACATATCTTGGTCCAAAAGCAGGATTTTGAACTAAACCACAATACTTTCATGGCATTTGCAAGCTATTGGAATAGGAAAGCAAATAATGTTGCTGGTGAAAAACAGAAAAAATACTTTTTTCCAGAAAGAATTCAGTAGAGATTCAAGTTGAGACACTGGAAACGTGGTGGTAAATGGGCTGTGTAAGGTAGAAAGAAGCTGAGCTCACAGATAAAAACGAAGTAATGAGAAAAAATATTGCCACTACATGCAGTCCATTGTTGTGAAAGAATAATCGTGGCCTTTCTAACTAAAATGGTGTTAGAAAATTAAAATGTACTTAATATAGCAGTTTAGCTGCACATCAACCTGTAATATGCTGAAAATAGGAGGGAGGTACCTGTCTCTTCATTGTTAGGGAGCCTTTCTTCCTGTAGGTGGGAAACAGCCAGTTCTGGGGTGACTGCAGAGGGCAGGTCGTGCTTAGCACCCCATTCCACACCAGGCACCAAAGATTAGCCAACCTCCAGGGTTGTGTCTGATATTCTCAAAAGACTGGAGAAAGATGCACTGGCTATGTAAAGTGGTATTATTTATTTATATCTTATTCCCTCAGTTTTGGGGAACTTGGCATTCAAAGAAAACAAAGTGGCTGATAAGAATTGGAATTAAATGGTTTTATGCAAAATGTCATTTTCCAGTCACTAAAATGCTTTTTGTATTTGTGAATCCCATCCCTGAAGTTGTGTCCAAAGAAGCAATTATATGATTGCCTTTTTTTATCAGACAGCTTGCTTTCCAGTGTGGGCAATTTTCCATAGCAATCCATCACACTGCAACACTGCTCCACTGAGCCCCATGAGACCATGGATAACTATGGCAGCAGGGAACCCATATGTAATTACTGCAATGACATCCTCTACCAAATTGCAAAGCAAGGTCACAAAATATGTGTTGTTCCTGCTGCCACACTAAAAGGAGCTGCAATATCAGACATCTTTTGTATCCTGCTTCTTTAGCTCTGCAGCTCCCTCTTAGTTTTGTTGGTTTGTTTTTTTTTCTAATCTTCCAAATTAGACTACTATTTTAACTAAAAGTCTTTGAAATCAAGATTTTATTTATCGCCTTTGAACATATTAATGTACTTAAATGAGAAAAACACTGAGAGGTACAAGATCTGTCTTGTCCTGTACACACAAAAAGTACATGAAAGCCTTTCACACGGTTAACTAGATTTATTGTTGTTACTGGGTGCTTTTTTCTGCATAATAAAGAAAAGAGCAATCTAATAAGGGAATCAAACAAACAACATGTCCTTTATGAAGTGGAGCTGCTAATGAGTATTTGAAGACTTCTGTTTTCCTCTTTGCATTTATATGAAACAGCAGGTGATTTCCTTCAACTATAAAGGGTACAGTAAATTAATATTGCCAAAAGGCATTGAGGAAGACACTTTCCACTACTAATAAAATATTGATAAAGATGTGAATTTTTTGTCACATTAAATATGCTTCATATTTGGGACTCTAAAAGAAAAGCTGAAAGCACAGCATTTAATCCAGCCACCATCTATTAATGACAATCTCATTTAAAGAGTTGAAAACAGTTTGGAGTAGAGGCAGTTTTTTAAAGATACATATCTTTCTTCAGTTTTTATGCAGACTACATGCCTGCTTGTTCAGATGTGTGACTATATATCAGCACACAAATTATAGATCTAAGAATACTTACAGCTGTGCACAAAAAAACTCCACCATTTTAGTAAAAACAACTTAAAGCATCAAAAACAAAAGAGTTCTTCACCATATTATGGCAGTTTCCTTGCGTAAAGTGTGGCCTCATTCCTTAGTAACTGTCTGCTCTCCAAACCTGTTGTGGATACATAATGAATAGCTGTAGTCAGCTCCAAACAAATGCAGGAGAACTTTTTACAACTGATCTTCTCATTATTTGCTGGAGGGACATTTCTCACTGACCCCTTTGCAGAGCCTGAGCAACTCTTCCAGAAATCACATGAGAAGGTCTCAGGTCAGATGTTCAGAGGAAGAGGAACTGCCTGTAAAACATTTGGTTTGGCTGATGTACTACCCTCCCATAGGAATTCAGTCTTGGAGGCCAGGTCGATCTCCAGAGTGGCACGGAGTTGCCTGGACTGTAAAACTGTTGTCTTTTCTCATTCTTTAATCCCCTGCCACGTTGACTGCCAGCCTCCCAATAGCTTTGGTCAACCCTTTCATCCTGCTGTGTACCAGTAGAAATGTGTCGTCTGGCATCCGCAGGAAAACCTTGGAAGTCTGCAGAGAACAAGTTGCAGAGACCTGTTTATCACTGCCCAGCCTGGATTTATTTCCTGAGCATAATCCAGCCTGCGGGCTGGGCGAGGCAGCACTGCTGTGATAAAGAAAAGCAACGACCCTTTTAGCTTCAAATAAACAAAAGAAATCTAATAAAGTGGTGGGAAAAGAAACATTCCAAGTAGTTAAAACTTATTTAAGTGAAAGATATTTGAAAATGAGCATTTTCAATAGAAGGTGTCTGCTCATTCTCAGCAGCACTACCATCTTGGCCTATGTATACACTTTTCTAGTTGAGGGCAGAGAAGTCTGACAGACTGCCCCCCTGGTATGGATATAACCACACCTAGCCACTCACAGTTAGGCTGCAGCAATCTCTCATAACTTCTTGCTCATCAATGCAAGATATATGGCAGTTACACTAGCACCACATCCTCTGGAGATATTGAAATGACTAGAGGGATAAAAAGAAAATAGCTGTTGTGAAAATGTGTTTTCCTCCCCAGATTGTGCTGGGTTTTGAGCAGACAGCTTCTCTCTCTGGTTTTGGGTATCGAAGGAGGGCTGCCTGCTTTGTAACCTACTCTATCTGCTGCCTTGAAATCCATCCCCCCTATAACACACATCGCACTAGCCTTGCTCTGTACTTCAACCCAGATTGCTTGTCTCTGTTTCTCTCCCTGTTTTTCAGCACAAAAGAACAGCCCACAGGGGTTCCAATTCGATTTTTGTGCATAGTTTACATGTGGCACCTGGGACAGGGAGGCTTTAAAGCCTCACTGTTGCAGTGTGAGCGCAGTGTAGTGAGGAACCTGCCAACCTGAATGTTGAACTGGAAGATAGAAGAGGGGTTTCAGAGCATAGGAAACATTTGAGAAATGAAAATGAAACATTTGGAAAAAAAAAATAATTAAAAACCATTCAAATAAGACATCTGAAAAACCACAGCTGTTAGAAGAACATCTTTTCCTATTAGTGAGTACTGTAGAACCTGATGGGTTTGAAACCCCTTCTTGGGAAATGTCCTTTCTCTTGGCACACATTCTGTAACTGTACATCCTAGAAACCCCAGTTTGATTTTGTCACACCTGAGTTATTTCCATGCTAAAAATTTTTTAAGAGATTTGTTCAAGATTATGTAGTAAATAACTGATTTGTGCCCCAAACTGCATTTTTCATCTAGCTGTGTTTTGGAGCACACAGAATAAATGCTTTGAAAGAGCATAAATCCTTCTAACCTACTGCTGACAGCTAGAATGAATCTCACTTTTTTTTAAACTTTATTTACACTATTTTCAAAGCCACACAGTGTTGCATTCCCATAATGACCAGTCTCCTGTACAACGGTAGTTCAGAAGAAAAAGTCAAAGGCATCAGAAACCAGTATTTCCTCCCAAAGACTAGGGGTGATGCATCCAGTCATTCTCTCTGCCCACAGGCCTCTTGTGTTACTCTCCTGCTCTTTAGGGCTTCTTTTTCCCTGGAGGTTTGGGTTGGGTTTTGTTTTTTGCTGCTTATAAGGTTCCCACTTGATGGTGGTTTGCAGGGAACATTCCACACATCCTTTACTAGTTAACACCAGAAGAAATGGGAGTATACTGATGATACTCTTTAAAAGAACCTGTGAGGAAAAAGAAGAAAATCTGATATTTTTTGAAAAAAAATAACATTTTCCTGTTTTTTTGACATTTTTTGTTGTTTTAAACAGTGAAAAGGAAGTGGACCCAGTGGTATAATACATGGAGATATTCACTAGCAGACTTCACATAATATTAAAACTATAAACCTGTCTTTGCTTTAATTAAACTACTAAAGCAGTTAATCTTTTAACCAGAAGAATCATTGCTCTGAAGTGAAAGAATGGAAGGGAATGGGCAAAAAATCCCATGATAAATTAAATCTCTCATCTTTAATTATTTAGTGTGCCATAATATTTATGTGAAGCTTCTAATTTGTACGTGTCTATGTGTCACAGAGCTTGTAATCTATGGCAGCGTGTTGGGGGCTCACGCACGGGGCACCACTCTCATCTCCCTGCTGTCTTGGCTTTCAGTCTCTGCAAGGGACTTCCCTCCCTCAGGGCTATGGAATAAAAAGGTAGCCCAGGTTGCCTTGGAAACCTTAATTTTTACTTCAGCAGCTTGTTTGCAGGTTAAGATTTCCATCTTTAAAATTGCATTAATTTTTCAAAGTGCAATTATTTATATACACATATTTCTTCAGCAGTGTTTGAACAGCTCATGTTGTGGGAATCTAATTTAGAGTAAGGGTTTCATGCACTTGGGAGTAACAATTAAAGAGAAAGTACAGAAGTGACCGCTATACCTATTTACCCCTGAAAATTTGCAGGGCTACATCGTGGTTGCTCAACATATTTTCGTAACTCGGTGGACACTTACGGATTTTCCTTCAGAAGAACTGATGTCATCCCTTAGGGATGTGCATATTGTCTTTGGAAATTATGATTTGTGGCCTGTTGGGGAGCAAACAATAAAAATCTAGGGGATTTAGCCTGTGATGTATTTTATATTTGTTACAGTTTTCAGCAACTGTTTTGAAAATCAAGCAGGTTTATAGTTTCTCAACCACAAACCCCCAACGGAATATTTTTCACAGTCTCAAAAGATGCAGAAATGTGACTTTTTGTAACTTCTCAGTGTAATACTTTGCATGTTAGCAGCATGACCCATCTACAAGTCACTGGGAGTCACAATAACAAAATGTGGCATCTTGGAAATGCAAGGATCAGACCTGAAGAGACACAAAATTCTAGTTTAAATTCAAAGGAGAACTAGTAAAAATTTTAATTATTTTAGATGTCATAGCTTTTTATGAAAACTGAGTTTCATCTCTTTAGCTTGAGAGAAGAAAGAAACAAAAACTCAACATCCATCAAAAATAATAAAATATCTTAAATATCAGCATTTTGTAATTTATAAGAGGTTTCCTTCACATCTCCCATATGCACCCATCTAGGTGTTACCCACCCATCTAGCAATACCCACCTTCCTTACAAGTAGAAAAAAAGAGAAATCAGAAAAAAATCATGGAGGCAAAAAATCATGGGTGCAGAGAAAAGGGGAACACAGCTGAGAGGTGTGAGAGACAGAAACCAGAGTCACAAAAGCATCTGTAAGGTTTTCTGTGTGGGCACTCAAATCCTGTTCAATGCAGGATTGAAGGGCATGAGCCACATCAGTAAGAAGTGGTTTGTACGGATGCAGGTTTGGCTGAACACTGGTCTGGAAGGCCATGTCACCATCAGAAGTACATTCACTGAAGGTGTGCACAAAATGAACTCCTCCTGCAATACACCAAGTTGGGAATGAGAGATTGCAGCCCATAATTACCATTATCCTCTAGCTTAATGATATCTATACTCATGTATAACAGGTTAGTGTATTCCGGTGTTATCATCCCTCCCCTCTCCCTCTTTTGCATAACTTTGGAGAGAGCTGCTGCAGATGACCTAGGACATCAGCATCCAAAGGAACAGTCTCTGTCAGTCTGGTTTGACAGAGATTCACAGAACTCCAAATTTTTCTTAAGTTTCATGATGACTCCTGACATTTCCCTTTCATCCCAGCAGCAGTGATTTATTTCCTTCTGAGCTGAGGAGTGTGCATGCTCCTTGGTACCACTCGCCACTTTTTTTCTGGTTGGGCATTTCCCACAGTGTGTGGTATTTCTGTGATCCATCCATCTGCATAGCTGGCGTTGTGTCTTGCTTGTGTGCCCCCACCAGCTTCACATGCATCTTCCCATCTTGCAGCTGGGCTGTGTGCATCCTCGGGGAATGCGTGAGTGCATGATCTGTGTTTGCTGGATTTCTAATGCTCCCTGACTGCTTCTCACGTTAACCTAATTTAAAGCAAATACCATGTGTCAACACAAGACCAGTGACTCCTATTTCAAAAATCCCTAAGGACAACATACAATCTCTAAATTCTGTTCTGGACGATATATCGTGCTGTGAAAATCAGAGTGGTTATATGAAGTTTATTGAAGAGCAAGTGGCTAAAAATCTCTAGTAATATCCACAGACTGTTATTGATATTAAGTGAGTAGCAGACGTGCTTTATTAACTTCTGCATAACAATGTTGCTTTGCACAGTGTAATCTTTCAGTCTTACCTTCTGCTCTGTCATCACGTGTTTATGAAATTGCCACTGACATTTTTCTCCTGAATCATATCACAAGCCACCAGCTGAAAGATTATTTCAGGAAAGATGATTAGAAAAGAAGGATCTTGAATAGTTTATCCGAGCCTTGGACATTGCTGATAGGATTTATTTATAGCAAAAATAAATTGTCTTTATTTTCTGGAGGCCTTCATAAAATAGACTCAAAATTATTGTGCTGCTTTGGTTTAGTTAAACAGGTAATATTTTTTACAATCATAACGGTATAATGGGTCCTACATTGTATTTCATTTTAAATGTTCATAAGTCTGAAAAAACGAAATACTATTTTCTGATGGACTGAAACATTTAAATTTCAGAGAATTTTTTTCAACCTAGTATACATTCTTTTTCTTCCGCTTTGTAAGGACTGTGTTTGGCTGCAAAACAAGTGAATTGTTGAATCAATGGCAATCTGAGGAGCTAGGTAATTACTCCTTCTCTCGTTCATGGCTTTGGATTCAATCCATGTATGCTTAGTTGCAAGAAGCGATTAATTTAGAATTGATAATTAAGTAAATGCTTTAAAATCTGTGAAAGATTTCTGAATAATAATATTGTGGCATGCCAGCCCTATGTCCACATAACACACCTAGTCCTGGACAGACAGTTTTCAAGAGCTTCTCAGAGCCTGGCAGAGACTGAGAAGACTGAATTTTCTCTTTAAATATTGACAGGTCAGAGCTAGGGATTTGCTGTGGTTAAACTGTGGTATTTTCTTCAATTATCTTAAATTCAGGAAGCTAAGTGAGGCTTTCTCAGCAATGTGCCAGTATCAGAATTAGTTGTGTTTTGTTTTGTTTTTTTTTTTCTAATTGCATTGCTTATATGAGAAGAAAGTTTAATTACAATTAGATAGACTTGAGAGGATCCCCTGAGGCATCTGCTAATGGGGACCTCCCCTGAAAACACCTAGTGTGCACAGTGCTGCAGAAGAGCACACAAATCTGTTCAATCACTGTGGTTTGTTAAGGGAGATTAAATAATTTTTTACAAAATGACCAGCATATTTAGACATACAGGAAAACCGATGTAAATGGAGTATTCTCACACAAAGTTGCAAAGACAGTAAATAGAAAGAATGTTGTCACAGTGAGGGAAAATACTTGTCAGAGCTGAGACAGAAAATAATATGATCTTCAACAAAATGCGCAGCAGTTAATTATTGGGCTCACAGGCTGCAATGCCTCTGCCAACATTGTTTTGTAAAACCATTTTCATTCTCCATTAACTCTTTTCACTTGGTGTGAAGGATGATACAAATGCAGTATGAAAATGATGGAGTAAAAACCTGCCTGCTGATCTCAAACATCTGTCTGACTCAACCCGGAAAGAAAAATTACGCTATTTATTTATTTACTTACTGCCCTAGCTACATTGCTCAGTTTTATACCAATGTTACTGCTTGGTGTCAGCAACTGCCAGAGCTTCCTTATGTCCTTGAAAGTCCTCCGGGTTCCACAGGCAGCTTCCTCTCCCTCCTCTTCTCCACTCTTGAAACTCAGGAAATTACAAATTCTCTCGCCGTGTCCTGAAAGCTATCACATGCTATTCAGTCAGAGGTCTGGCAGGCTGAGGGGAAAAATGCAATTTAAAGGCAAAAAGGAAAATCTTGGAAATACCCTCTTGCTACATCATCCCAGTTAAATCATGAAAGTGCTCAAGTTTTTTTGGGATATGCTTGGGTGGTACCTGCTCCATCTGGCTCCACCTATGCAGGATGTGCTGAGCCCCTGGCTGTGATGAGAGCAGTATAAAAGCCAAAACAAGTCCTGGAGATTTCAGGTGAGAGAGGATGAGAAACTGTGCAGGCACCAAGGCCCATGAAAGGATGCAGGTCACCAAGCTGATGGTCATGAGGACCTCTTCTGGTGAGCCAGGAGGGCACACTGGACTCCTCTGTGGGTATTTTCCCACAGCTGCTGCTTCACAACCAGCTCACAGGTGTTTGTGGTGATGCACTGGGAGGGCACTGACCACATCCCTGGGGAGCTTGGTTGCCCTGCATGGGGCAGCTTTAACTACTGAAGGTTAAGAAGCCACCAGCTGTTATTTTCTGAAATATATAAAGTGTGTCCAGGGTCTGAGTTGTGCTGACTGCTTATAGGCAGCACCTCCAAACTCAGGTCCCACATTAGGAGTGTGTTTTGGTTTGAGCAAGCTCTTTGCTGATTTCTTCCTTTCAGTGAACTTTTTAGCAGCGCCAGTGGAGTTTGTGTCAGTTTGGCACCGAGTTGGCAGTCTCTCGATTCACCCCTCCCCCCCCACTCCCCCAAGGTAGAGAAAGAGGGGGAAAAATGATGAAGAGAGGCTCTCTGGGTTGAAAAGTGAAACAGATTTATTTTAATTATTGGTGACAAGGGAATATATATTTGCAAAGGGATGTGCAACACCCGACCCCCTCCCTCCTCCCCTGACCACTCTCACAGTGTGCCAGCTGAAGGGGGGAGTGTCCGGGCGCACGGACGGGGCCCTCGGGTGTCGGCTGGGAAGAAAAATGGGAAAAAAAAAAAAAAAGAGAGCCAAAGAGAGGGTGATAGAAGCGACAGTAAGCAGAAAAGTGAGAGAAAAAGGAAAAAGAAAGGCTTGACTTCTGTGATGTCTTAACCTATACTGAAAGCCAAATATAGAAAATATTATGAGAAGGGAATATTCTGATTTGCTGATCCTGCCTTCAGTCTAATCTGCTCCCCTTTAGGGGGGGAGGCTGCAGACAGTCAGAAGTGACCTTGGTTATTATCAGTCCACTGGCACTGCTAAAAAGTTCACTGAAAGGAAGAAAAAAAAAAAATCAGCAAAGAGCTTGCTCAAACCAAAACAGAGTGTGAAACCCCTCCAAGAAGAAACTGAAAGGGGAGTGACAAGTGACAGTTCACCACTCAGACTGGGGAGGCAGTGACAGGCTTGATAGTCTCAGATCTTGCAGTCCTGTCACCTCTTAAGACTTTCCTAGTGTTTGCATGAAAACAAAGTGCTCTTATCTTTAACTTCACCGAGGAATTGCATGTTTTGCTTCAGATAATTTAACTACTGTAAAACAAATCCAGCTTTGAAGAGTCAGCACTACCTGCACAGAGTTTTTATAGGTCCTCAACTTTAAACAGTCATAGCATGTATTCCCTAGGCTCTGCCAGATGAGCATGTCTAAAATCATTCCCATTTGCATCATTCTGTTTTGTAAATGCAGATGCTAAAAAGCATTGATGTTTCTTAAAATACAAGTTAATATTGTTTTGAAAACACATGATTTGGTGGTTTTATAAGTTGAAATATTTGTGTAACTGTGTTCTTATAGCCAGGGTGGTGTAAGGATATAAAAAAGGCAAAAAAGGCAAAATATTTACAGGGATTACTAATATTATTTGTTAGACTATCTGTTAGGATTGGAAAAAAATAAGCAAGTTTTCAGACTCATGAGGTCTTCCTCAGGTCTAATACAGATGTCATAAACTTTAAGCTATATTTAAACTACTTTGAGCTTAAGTTTATTATGTTAATAGTTAGGTGATTTAAAAGAATAAAGTCCTTGGTGCTTGAGGACTGGAAGAGAATATAAGAAAACAGAAGGGTGAAAAAGGAATTAGTTATTCTAGGACAAAGAAAGAAAAGTAATAACCAGCTGTAAAATAGCAAGAGTTTAGCTGGGAGTGAGAAAAATTGTCATGTGCCATAAAGCCACCTTCCCCACTGAGTCCATAATTTTAAGAGTCCACTTGAGGAATTTCAGTTCCCAGACTCAGCTTTTGAAGGTATTTTTAAAACTTACATGGAGACAATGGCAGAGAAGTCAGAGATGAAGTGGCTGTTCTGTGAAAACAGATTTCCCACTGACAGCTGGGTATTTCTGTTCTCTGTTGATTATCTGAAGCATCCTCATTCTGTTTTGGGAGGGTATCCAATGCATCGGGTAGATAGTAGCAAATCTGGGACTGCTGGATACCCAGACTGTGATGCTTCTGGTGTGGGAAGCAGTTACTAAGTGGGGGTTGCATCATGCTGATGACATCCTGACAGATTTTGGGTGTAAGGATCTCTAATATGATGCTGTATTTCGGATGGCAAGAATTTTGCTTCTGATTTTACGACTGACAAATTGAAGGGGTTAGCTGATCACAAAAATGGCAGTAGTAGGAAAAGTTACTTTAAATTATGATAATCCAAATTCTTTGTTGATATTTTTCCTCACTTCCACATAGCATGTTTTGTGGTGAACAGAAGTACATGACCACTTGGGTTTTCATTCTGTATTCTGTTAAGTGTATACACTGTCCATGCCCCTAAACACTAGTCCTTGTTGGGGGTAGGGACAAGTCTCTTTGGAAAATTTAGATTACTGAGGTAGATGTTTCCAGTGTCCTCAGGGCACATCAAGGGTGATATAACCATAACTTTGCTATGTATTTTCAATGATTGTTGGTTTTGTGGAGGTTGGATTGCTCTTCTGTGAGGGCTGAAAATGTTAAAACATTTGACACTGTGGTATATCTGACACAGATGCAAAACCATATCCATGACTGGATCAGAAAGGAGCAGAAAGTGAATTTGGAACAGCTGTCTCACCTACAGTATGTGTAAATAGCAATGTAAAAAAGCCTGAGAAAAAGCTGGAAAGGAAAAGAGCCTTGTTCTACTGTATATTAGAGGAGACAAAAAAGGAAATAAAGTTATATTGAGCTTTGGAAGTGCATTTTGGTCAAATCCCACCTGAAGACGTTCTTAACTCATACATCTCTTTGCCTCCTCTATAAAAAGCTATGTTTATTTTTCAACCCATCCCTGCAGTTGTCACTTTTTTTTTTTTCATCTTCTTCTCCATTCCAGCTGTTTTGTCTGAGGGTTTCATCATGAAGTGAAAACCAGAAGTGAAGTGGGTAAAATTATAAAGAGCACAGGTGTCACTTCAGATTATGGTTTTCAGCTCCACCTGTGAGGTTGCACAAAGAAGTACAGATGGAAGTTTAAAAAGTGTGAAGTGGAATTGAGGGATCTATTTTGTCAGAGCCACATTTAAGGATAAATACTGGTGAAAAAGTGTGTCCAGGATTTGAGCAGTTTCTCATCTGCAGTGATCATAGAATGACAGAACCATAGAATGGTTTGGGTTGGAAGGGACCTTGAAGATCATCTAGTTTCAACCTCCCTGCCATGGGCAGGGACACCTTCCACTAAATGAGGTTGCTTAAAGCCCATCTAACCTAGCCTTCCAGGTAGGGCCAGACCTTCCACTGATATTGTGCCATCAAAGACTGCAGTGAAGCTGCAGTGATTTATCCCACAGGTGACTGGCCACCCCCTTACTTGCAGCACAGCCTCCACTGTCTCAGACAGAAGCATTTCCATTGTATTTTTTCTGGAATACATTTACTTCTTGCTTTCTCCAAACACTATCTGCTTCATCAGCCTGTGCACCTCAGGAGGGGCATTGAAGATCCTGCTTCTGGGTGGACATTACCCAAAGTCAGTGGTGTCCTAACCAAAATTTCTTCTAACTATGGTTCATTTAAGCCTAAAGGGATAATAACTGAAAAATAAGACATGATACTACCGTAAGTATCAATCAGTGGAATCTCAGCAGGCTGGAGGTACACTGAGGACAACTTAAACACACTGTAATTGGGGACAATTTATTATTGAGGAAAACCTCTGGCTGAAATGAGCCAACTTCTCCCTGTGTAGCATGCCCTGAAATTTAAATCCATGTCAGAAGCAGTACTAAATATAGCTACTGGCATTATTGTTAGTGTAAGAGGAGCTGGTATTTATAAAACCAATATCCTTTCTGCTATGGTGTGCTAACAGCCTTTGTCTAATTACTAATATTTTCAGTTGAGGGAATTTTGATATGATGAATTGCCTATTACTGGATGAGACATTTTAGATGCAAATGAAATTCAGTGTCAGTGTTCCACTTCAGTAACATGCTGCATTTTAACCTGTTTTTTAATTTACCTTACTCAGTCCTAGAGATTCACTTTAAA
This sequence comes from Hemiprocne comata, assembly GCA_020745705.1. Taxonomy (NCBI): domain Eukaryota; kingdom Metazoa; phylum Chordata; class Aves; order Apodiformes; family Apodidae; genus Hemiprocne; species Hemiprocne comata. The sequence continues at coordinate 194,841,902 of CM036586.1, read as the reverse complement.
TTATGACAAGGCCAATAAAAATCCAGAAGCCACTCACACCATTGGCTAGTGGTACTGGCTAAAGCTGTGTTACTGATCACAGACTTCATGGTATATATGCAAGCATCCTTTAGCAGTGGTTCTGCCAAAAATTCTCTATTTAAAAAAAAAAAAAAAATTACAAATAATCTATTTTACTCTGTAAAATGCTCCCTTCTTCCTTATACTCAGATCATTCTAACTCATCGAGTCCATATTTTTACGTAAATGCAGTTTTCAGTACTTATCTAGTATTTTAACTAATATATTTAAAGTTGTGCAACACCCATGTGGTTCATGAGAGTCCAGTGAATATGTTACAAACTTCTGTTTCATTTGACCTCCCACCTCTGCTGTGATTTTTTTCCCTTCAGTGTGTGAATTTAAATAAAATTTCTGAGGTCTTTCACAGTTTGCCAAAGGAGTTGAACTCATCTAAATGTAGTTCTAGGAGAGTGACTGAAGAGGAGGTCATGGTGTAGTTATATATTGATGTTTACTAAGACCATAAATGGTGCTTACATTTTTTTTGCAATAATGCAGGGGTGGAAGCAATGGCTAAACAAATGATGTGTCATGATCAGTGAAAGAGTTGCTTATTCTTTGTATAGCCTAAGCCAGAAAAAGATGAGGCCATGTACTAGTAGTACAGGTTTCCTTCATGCTTGAGTACTTGGCTAGTCATACAGCAGCTGAAGAAGTGCTGTAGCATGGGATGGGAGAGTCCTCGGGCACTGTCACAGTAATAATTGCTCTTGGTAGCCCAGGAGGAGGGGGAACTTCAGGTAAAAGCTATGCTTGTAAGGAACAATAACACCCTGCGTAATTTTGGAACTTTTGATTCTTTTTTATGTTAATGCAATCATAGATCTTGTTATACCTGTGGTTGCAAAAGTTTCCTGACAAAACCGAGGGCTGAGCCCAGGTGAAGGGAGGCCACTGTCAGATTTCGTTGCAAGCTGCTAACAGGAATAACCTGGTCCTGAGGGGGCGGCAGCACTGGTCAGCCTTGGAGCAGCACTGGCCAGTGCTGCCTTGCAGGAAAGTCCAAGGAGGAAAGGAAGGTTGAGCATTTAACCTTCCAGCCAGGAGGTTATATTTGCATAGTGTAATACCATCTGGTTGCATGATTTGGGCAGGGTTCAGTTTATCCTAAGACAGGAAATCTTTAGGGAAAAAAACCATGTCGAGGTATTGCAGCAGCATCAACAAGAGGGTTTTGCTGCCCCAAGGGCCAGGACCAGCTTCAGGGGAAAGACCAGGGTGGGTAGGAAGTGGACCAGGGTAGGTAGGAAGCCAGGCAGGAGCCTTGTTGAACCTGGCTGTGGGGAGCTGGATGGACAAGGAGCCTTTTCCTCTGAGCATCACCTTGACCAGCTCAGGTCCTCTCCCCAGCTGCAGTACAGGTCTGGCAGCTGCTTATCATCCCCAGAACTTTGCTTCCACATGCAAGTGTTGCATTGCTTGTGCCTTGATCCTAAATGCCGTTTGAAATGAGCCTGCTGAAAAGTGGAGTTTCACCTTTGAGGTGTGGGTATCTGCCAGCCCTGAGTCAGCTCTGGTTCACTCACTCATCAGAGCAATGACTTTTAAGCCTCTTCTAGACTAATTGAACAAAACCCACCCTTTCTAAGCCTTAGGCTACTTTCCCCAGTTGAAGATGAATCATTGTCTTCTACTTTAAGGAGAAGAGTGCAGTCTAATATTTTATGTTGTATCCTGAAGAGGAATATACATTATTCTGGGACCACACGCCTTCCTTGTGCATGTCAGATGGGTGCCTGGCTTGATGAAGGACTATGTCTTGATCCTCATTTTAATTCCAAGGACTTTGTGCATAGATAAATATGCTTATTTGGTTGTGTAGTCTTTATTGTCCCTTTTTAAAATGCTTTTTTATAGACAGATCACTTTCCTAATAATCCCCATGCTTTAATTATCCACATGCATGGCAGGCACACTGAGGAGTACAGTGCTGGTATGAATCAAATGCAACATCTGAAGGTTTTATCACTTTCTGGAGAAGTACTACTGCACTGTGAAGGTCAATCCAACCTATCAGTGTATTGGTAAGTGCAAGGCAGCAATCTGACTTCAACAGAGTGTGTGGCAAATGATGGATTTGTTCGTGGTGCCCTCCCTGCACTGCTTCCCCACGTGTCTTTTCTCTGCTCATCGAGTTCAGTGACATTGCTCACCAAGGAGCAAAGGTGTTGCAGCTCAGTCCTTCAGTTGGACCAAGGGAAAAATGCAGAAGTGCTTACCAGGGCCAAGGGACCACCAGTATCATGGGCAGCAGCAGTGGGATGGTCAGTGCTGTCACCTAGGTGACTGCCTGGGGCACACCCAGGACAGGAAGGAAAACACAGGCAGGGAAAAGCTGAAAGTCTGGCTGGAGCAGCCAGCAGCACGCTACCCTGCAGAGGAGGCGTAGCCACCCTCCTCATTCTCTGCAAGTAGCTGGTGAGTGCAAACATTCCTGCAAGAAGCAGATGATTGCACGTGCTTGGCAGCTACAGGGCTGGCTGTGGTGGCATTGTGGCAGTGCTGGTGTTCTCCAGGCACCACTCCACTGGGTGTCACGGCAGGGGCCTCAGCCACCCTCCTTCCTGCCTGGCATCCACTGCTCCACCAGGACCAGCCAGACGATGGGAAAAGGTGGGTGCATTTAAGCCTGAAACCTTGCACTTCAACCCTAGGGGTCGGGATACAGAACAAGACTTTTTATATTGGGTTGTCTAAGCAGCTGTTGCCCCTTTTTCTGCAGAACTGTGCTGAATTTGCCTGCTCACATGCACATAGAGCCCCACAGCTTGCAGCCAGGGGGGCAGTGGGGCCGAGTCAGCAGAAGGGCACACTCACTGTCAGATGGTCACTCAGACAAGGTTATATCCCAGGAGCCTTATGGGGGTCTTGCTCTTGCCTTGCCTTCACTCTTAGCTTTCCAGCCTCCTTGAAAAGTAAATGAATGATAGTTTTATGTTCCCTTCAAGCTGTTTGAGTGATGCTGCAGTGCTGTGTCAGGGAACAGGTGCTGGGTTCAGGGGTGCTGGTAGTAACACCAGAAAAGATTTGCTGCCTTTGTTTCTTAGTTGTCACAGCATTAGCTTTTGTCTGAAAACTGCTTGTTCTGAGCTTTTAGGTTGCTAAATATTGATGATATCTATACAGATACTTACACAGTTTCGAAGCCTCTGAGCTCCTGACTCCCTGCTCTGGAAAGATTGTCACTGCTTTGAACCTTGCACACAATTTAAGGAATCAAACAGGAGCAAAAGAGTCATGGTAATGAGTCACTAGACAGAAAGGTGGTTGGATCAAAACGGATGTCTCATCTTCTTTTTTGCCTGTGACCTTACATAAACACCTCACTCTTAGATCCTGGCTGTGCAGATGTGTAAATTATTCAAACCAACAAACAAATTAGATACTGTGCATGCCAGAAGTGGAAAACAGGTAACAACAAAAGTCTTAGCTGTGAGATTTATTTTGGGCAATGGAGGGAAAAAAAGGGAGTAAAATATATGGCAACGATAAAATGTGGCTGTGCAATGTATGATTTGCGTTGTTCTTAGATTTTGGGAGGCCATCTTTCAATGCCAAAGAGGACTCTCAAAGGTCACCTGTCAAATCCTTTGAAAACATAGTTTTTTAGAATGGAGAGTTGTTTTTCCTAAGATTTTTTTTTAAGATAGGCAGAGAATTGGCCTGACTTCAGACATATCAAACAAAGCTAATATATGCAAGTAAAACACAAGTGTAATTAGGTCCATAAGGACTTGAAGGCTGAGACAGAGTGAATCCCCGTTCCTACAGAAGTTGATGTAGCATTTTCTGTTGAATTTTTCAGCATAGGGTTCCATCCCAGATATTATGGATGCACTGGCTTAAGCATCATGTGTTGATCTGCAACAGCAGGGCCAATGGCATAGCTATGGGAGACACGAAAGACACTGGCCTGAAGGAGAAGAAAATGTTCTGCTGGGAGCCTTGAAAGAGACTGTATGTGGTGCCCAAAGCTGTTTCCTCTGCATAGTGCCCTAGAGTGCCTGCCTGCTCAGAAGCTAATAAGTGAGAGGCAAGGGAGGAGGAAAGAGAGAAAAGTAAAGGAAGGATGTGTCAAGACAATCGCATTTTACAGCAAGACTTTTCTACATCATAGAGTTGAATTAAAGCTACACAAGGTCATTAGTGTAAGTTGAACAAAAAACAGAATCTACTTTTGCTGAAGAACTCATACTGCAGAGCTGTAGGCCCACCAAATAGCTTCTAGACCAGTAAGGACAATTCCTTGCATGAAATTAGTTTAGATCAGTTCAGGCACAGCATGGAGATGCTAGAGAGACTTCAGCTGAGGTGTTTCTCAGTGACTCAGAAGCTGGAAATCAAGCCTTACCCTGTGAAGCTTAAAGGGAATGATTTGCATAATAGAAGGTTGATTATTCTGTACTGTGTATATGTACTTATATTATGTGGACTAGGGATGTTATAATCAATCCTACAGAATAAAGGGTAACAAAGAGTACATGTTTAGATTAGATGTAAGGAAGATATTTTTTACAATGAGGGTGGTGAAACACAGGCACAGGTTGCCTAGAGAGGTGGTAGATGCCCCACCCCTGGAAACATTCAAGGTCAGGTTGGACGGGGCTTCAAGCAACCTGATCTAGTTGAAGATGCCCCTGCTCACTGCAAGGAAGGGTGGATTAGGTGACCTTTAAAGGTCCCTTCCAACACAAACTATTGTGTGATTCTATGAAAGTGACGTAGTTGTTGGAGCTAGCCATCCTCAACTTGGACACAAGGTATGATTTTCAATGCTTTGGTGTAGTAAAGCTATGTAACAGCTTAGTAGAGGTAAAATAAAATGTCAGAATAGCTGAATTGGGGAAGGGACAAGCTCACCAATGCCTTAATTTAGCAGGAGAAAAGGTGTCTTTTTAATATATGGAACTTTAAGTGAAGTATTGTAACCCGTCTGTGAGAAATTCTGGATCCTGTTAACAAGTGGGAATGTGTGGGGGAAAGAGGAAGCAGGAGACGATGGTTTAAATTGGGGGCCTATAGTCATAATTTTTGTTCTGGTAAAGTCCTCTTTCTCCACAGACCACAAAAGCATGGTGTTGCTGCATTACCATCTGTAATACCCAATTAACTGCACTCCACATTAGCCCTGTGACATACAAGGGTTTAGCCCATTGCCAGCAGTCAAGAAGTTGGCAAAGATTCCTCCATGCACCCTGGCAGCCATCACCACCTTTAGTGCACAGCTGGTTGTGTGCCTTCTGGCATGTACCTCCATCTCCTTCCTCTGAAGTGTTAAAAGCACAGCTGACAGGATGGTTTCACCATGAATGATACCATAGGCGGTGACCTGAAGTGGCACAACAGTCCTGCCTTAGGTGACTGGTCAGTCCTCAGGGTCCAGGTGATCATTAGATGTGAGGATTTTCCCTCAGATGTAATTGGCAAGGACGCTGGGAACTGCAGGCAGATCGCAGCTCCCTGCCGTGGCTGCAGACATCTGAGGGGACCATGGTGTTGCCTGCTCTCCAGTTATGACAAGCGGTCATTCAGCTGAAAGAAGAAATGTGTATGCCTGCCTCAGCTCCTCTGGCTCAATGTTGAGGTCTCTAAGGGGCATATATAGAATCCGTAACGTGCCTGGGGTCCATTAACATGCCTGGGGTCCGTTTAGGTGGGACAGAGATCCTTTCTGACCTTAAACATTTGCTCAGCAAATTGGTTTCAAGTTAAATGGTATGTTAAAGTCCATGTAGTAAAAACTGAACTGCTAAGCAGCATCTTCTGCTCACTGTCCTCTGGATGTGACATGGACTTTCATTGTTGTCCTTGCAGGACTTTCTGAGTTTTGAGTCAAGATGTCTGTCTCAGGCTTCATCAGAGATATTTTTAGGTCTAATATAAAGCTGCAAGTTTGGAAGAGCCTCTACTTTCTTCAGTTCTAGTTCACAACAAATGCATTTGATGGCAGTCAGAACAATGTATTTCTGATGGTATGAAAAGTGAAAGTCAGTCATTTGCGTCAACTAACCTTTTATGTCCTGTTGGATTTCCTAATGTAGTGGTTTTTCACTGATCACAGTTTACATGTTGTCTACCTTAAACAGTGCTTCCTGAAAGGTGCTTATTTTAAAATGATCCACACTCACTTCAATTGCAGTTTTCTAAAGGTGAAGCCTTTTTTTTTTTTCTGAAAATATGGAGATTGCTACTTTTTATGGTTAAATTGAATACATGCTGCCTGATATTCCTATAATCCTATACAGATCCTATATTCTCATGGAAATGTAGTCATTTGAATGCCCATTCTCAGGTTACAATCCATCAGAGCACTTAAGGCAAAACTTAACTGTAAGCACCAGTACCCAAGAAATCCCATTTAAATCAATAACTTGTTTGGGCATTTATATCTAAGCATCTGTTGAAGAGCTAAGCTTGCCCTCTGTTGGAGGAGGGCCTTCTGATGGTAAGTGGCACTTAGTGTCAGTCAACTCAGCTCCAAATAGCTGTATCAGCAGCACGTATTTGTTCTCTTTTACTGGCACTTGACTGCCTTTTAGCTTCTTTGTTGCTTAGCAAAGCAGTGAAATCAAATATTATAGTACTTCATGCATTGCTGGATCATATGGTATTTTATGGTTGAATAGAGAGCTAAGTTTTGTCATCTCTGCATTAATAGCTTCATTGTAATTCTTTTTGTTATTATGGCCCATTGTATTGTTTTGCAAATGAGAAGTTAAAGGCCCGAGCAGATTAGGTTTGGGATTCATCTGCCCTAATTAGATATCTCAAAGCTACACGTCCTCAGTCTGTAGTACTCACCGTAGGCTTCTCTCCTAATCAGTGAAAAGGAATAGGCACCCCTTGAAAGTGCTTCAGGTCTTCCTAGAACAGTCTCTGCATATGTTTCTTCTCTGCTGATCATAAAGATTGTGGGGTCACACACTGGTTCAAATTCAGATAGCAAATTTTTTAGGGCAAATTAATCCCATTTTTGCTGAGTTAATTGTGGTCACAAAAGTGTCAGTGGCAAATACAAAAACTGTTTACAAGTCTGTTTTTTCTCCCATGTTTTAGATCTATGCTTTGGTCCTCCCACTGGTCACAGGGCTTCAGGGTATTTTATTTCAGCACCCTGAATGGGACATACTTTGCTAATGCAGATAGGACTGCAAAGTGTTATAAGGTTTTAGAGACCAGTGCTTAAGTGTAGCCAAAGTTGGAGACAGAATTTTTAAGTCATTGAAGGTAAATACTGTTGGAGAATCTTGCAGTGTTTGGTGTACATCCCCTCTGGATTACTGCAGTTGTGTATACCAGTATCAAATGTCTGTGAATTTGTAATCCCTATGAAAAACTTAGTTGTGCAAACTATTATTATGAGAAGAGGTGTACTTCTCTGGTGTTTTGTTTTGTTCTTGTTCATGTGTTTATCTTTGCTAAACTTCATTTTTCTGATGCATAGAACCAGAAAGCAACCTTTAGTGCCTCCCTCACCCCCAGTGAAGGAGACATTGATGTGTCCAGTGGGGTTGCCAGAATGGGTTTTCCCACATGCCAAAGTGATGGTGAAGAAGCTGAGTTCTGGTTATAGATTTCTCCTACTGGACGGTGAGACAGCTGTTGTCCCTAAAAGCCCTTTGCAACCATGACAGAGACTGGCAGTGTTCCAGTTGATCCTAATAGCTGGCATCGTATTTAGGGCTGGTCACCTAAGCCTTAATATGGAGTCCCATTGTGTCATTACCTATAGTGGCAACATCATAACTCTTTGTCTACTGACTCTTGGCTCCTGCCAGGGCAGGTTTTTTATATCATCACTTTTCCTTATTCCAGTAGAGGGAGAAATCAGCAGATGTCACCTCTTTTCTGTCCTTTTCTTCTTCTCTCTCCTGCTTCCAGGGTCATAGGAAATGCTCCTTCTAGATATGACGCTAAGAGTGAAGAAGGTCTCTGTGTGTTTTGGTCAGATCCTCTTAAGAATCCAGGGACAAGCAGAGGGAAATGCCTGGCCTCTGACCGTGCTGGGGCAAGGACAGCAGTGAAGCAGTTACAGATGCATGGGGCAAGACAAGGTCCAGTGTCCTCATCACAACCTTGCTCCAGGCATTGCTGCACTTCCTACCACCTACATTATAGGTCACATTTCTATTTTATGGTGTCACTATGCGTGTTGTTGTTCTGGTCTAAGGCTTTGATGATTGTGCAGTAGCAAAATAAAATGTAAAGCTTCTTGACAGTATTGATTTCACAGAATCACAGAATCATAAAAGCCAGTCACTGACCTGTAGCAACGTACTTTTTCCTCTACTGCAATATGCCATGCTGGGCTCTGGTCTCAGTTCTCACAGGAGCATTTTGTGCCAGAGCACTGGGAAGGAGCCCTGCACAGATCAGCACCACTGGGTCAGGCTGATAATTTCCTGGATTGGTGGATCAGAGAGGTTGAACAGATGAATGTGTTTCGTTTGTTTTGTTGTTGGGTTTTTTTTCCACAGAAAGGATTTTCTTTTGACCCTGTTGTTCATATAAGGCCACTGATATCAGTTCATTAAATTACTCTTGTTTTCTTCACAAAATTATGAATTGACAATGTAACGTTTAACAAAAGAACAATTTTCAGCATACTTGCAGGACTCTTTCTTAAGTAAATGCTGAATTCAACTGCACTGTGAACACTTTACCTTAAAGCATTTTTGCTGTGTTTATTCTTTTATTATCCAATTATCTAGGCAAGCAGACTAACTGGTCTGAATTTTCATCTAAGTATTTTCCCAATAGTATTAATAATTAATTTAACAGAATTACAGATACATATACAGAAGAAAGTAGTAAAACCAGGATTGAGTACCCTGCAGGAAAACAAATAATCCTGTGTTTGTTTCTAGGCCGAGCTCCACCTCAGGTAAACTAAGATCTCAAGTCTTCTCTTGGGAAATTTATGGGAAGATGTAATCTCGGAGGATTTAAGCAGATTTTGCGCTGCCTTTACGCTGTGTTGTCAGGATAGCGGCTGACCTCTAGTGGCAATAGAGTCAAATTGCTAATGGATCTCCTCGGGTTCAGCTGGGAACCAAGCGATTTGAAAAAGTTTAGGTAATTGAATAGTGTACGTTATTGTTGAAAAATTAGAATCCACATAATGGGAAATGCATTAAAAAGGAATACGAATCACAGAATGCTAGGGGTTGGAAGGGACCTCTGGAGAACATGTAGTCCAGACCCCCGATCGTATAGTCCACCCCCCTGAAGCTGAGCCTGAATTCAGTTGCCTTTAGAAATAATTTTTCTTGGAGACAGAGGCTTACAATAAAGCTTTCAGAGTCAATTGCCGATGGACATCAATGTGTGCAAGCCAATAAGGAACTTGGGAGCTGCAAGAAATATGTTTCTGAAGCTCTGTGTATCCAGATGATTTGTGTGGTTCTGCTCAGGCTCATTGGTTCTCAGGCCATTTCCAACACAAAGGTCAGTTTTTCTTCTCTGTGCCTGAAATCTGCACGGAACAGGGCACAGCAAGGAAAGCAAATGACTCATCACTTACACTCAGCACCCCTCCATGACACACATATGCCTTCACACCAAGAGAGCCAAAGAAGAGAAAGGAAAAGAGAGTCAGGAGAGACCACCCACCTTCTCTCTATCAGAAGGCTTTCCTGGTCATTAAGTCTTGGTCTTTATATTGGACTCATTCCAACCGACTGGGAGCCAAGCATCTTTTCTAGGAGAGGAGAAGAAACAGTGCATGGGGATCAAAATGTAAGTAGGAGCTGACTGTATAAATCAAATACTCCTGCATCATGTGTGTGCTGACTGTACACTTTGGTGGAGATGTTTGGAAATGCCTAGATGCAGTTTAGCTACTGATTTGGGACACTGATAAAGGTTTTGTTTTCTAAAGGTGGCTTATTACTTTCTGAGGAACCAGCCTCATAATGTGCTCCAAACTGAGGCATTTGGACTAACCTTAGTGCCAGAAGAATACATCCACTGCTGACAGGTGAGAAGCAGAGAGATGGGGAGGCAGCTTTGGGGCTGGGCAGCAACAGACAGGTGACTGGTGAGGCACCATCATGCTTATGCAGCTGACAGCCAGGGCTGAGCATGGTGATATTGGTAGGAAAGCTGCCTGGGTGGCCTCTCACAGTGGCTACCAGCCTGCCTTTGCTTTCAGCAATCTTCTGTTGAACCAAATCACATGTGTTTGCCTCATCAGAGATATGCTGATTGTATGCTGAAATGGCAAAAGCTTCAGAAATGCCAAAATGTGGCTACAGAGAAAAAAATAAAAGGAGGGGCCGAAGTGTGGCACTGCTGTTGTGGGTGGTAAATGGTTAGGGGGATATAAGCAAAGACTAGAAAAGTCCACTGAGGAGAAAGCCACCAAGGGCTACTTTGCATACAGAAAGCACCTTGGGCTTAGAAGCCACCATGCTTTTGAGGCTGGAAAAACCATGGAAGGAGGGAGATTCCACCCTATTTTTTTCTATTTCTGTGCTTTTACCTCAGCCTCTGCTTCAGATTTTCAGTGAAAGCAGAAAACTGGGTTAGCTGGCTGTGTTGACTGACAACAGGGCCAGTTTTTTGTTCTTAAGTGACCTCCCCAAAGCCAGGGCTTGATGTTGTAAAAGATTTAATTATCTATTATTGCCCTGCACCCATATTGCAGTGGTGAAAAAAGAGCACAACTATGTTCAGCCTCATTGTGCTAAGGAGTGTACAAACTGAAGAGCTCTCACAGTTCAGCTTTGTTTCTTGCTGAGGTGTTTGCTACCTTTAAACACTCCATTTAAACCTATGACATAGATACACCTACACACAGTTTTCAAAGAATTGCTGCTGTCAGTTATTGCTAGATATCGGATATCTTTGTAAATGTGTAAATGTGACTATTTTCTGTTTCATACTGTGACTCTTAATGGTTTCAAGGAATCTTCTAAGGCCTACTAGAGAAGACCTATATATATAAATACTTCAAAGACATTATATAGACTGTTGTATTTTTAAAATTGCTTGACATGCAAGCAATTAGGTGTTAGCAGAAAGGGAAGCCGTAAATAAAGAGAACTTTCATCTTGAAGGCTAGTTGTCAGATGCTGTGTTTGTGTTAAATATCATTTGAAGCTACTTATTAATATAATTAATATATTACATACTGTCTTACCTGATCTGGACTGTGGGAAGGATATCATTCTTCAGCCAGCAAGTCTCTGCTGTTCTGAGTGCTTGGTTAGCCATGGCCGTGGTGTACTCCACTGCAAGTGGCAAGTGGCTCTAACCCATCTACTCCCATTCAGGATAGGGTATCAGCTTACTGTGCACAAAACCGAGTGGTGATTTCCCCAACAGCAAGGGATTCAAACCATCACCATTTCCTTTGCACTTTGAAGGGCCTAGTAAGGAGAATCTGTCAGCAGATCTTCCCCATCTTTTAATGGAGAGTTTTCTGCTTCTGGGTAGCACGTGGAAAACATGACTGTGCACAAGTTCTTTGTTTGCAAGTGTGTGTTTGTTTATGTGTAATGTGGGATGCTGTGTGATTCTGGTTTTGTGGAGAGAGTCCCTGGCGAGTTCAGGCCTCGAGGCTCAAGTAACCCAAGTAACATACTTGTGTGTTTACCTTCCTAAAAACAGTCAGGCTTTCAGAATTAAAATTGTTCGACCACATAAAGAGTCTAACAACAACTTTGACAAATACAATGGAGGTTGATTTTTGGTCATAATTACATTGAAGGAAATAATGAGGCTTTAAATTAATAACATGTATTAAGCATAGCCTGAAAGCACTCCCACCTCAGTAATCCAGTCAGAGTCTTAGTTTTTGAAGGATTCCTGTAGCGTTTAAGCTAATAATACATTTCTTAAAAATAGTTCCTCTTTTAGTAGTAGATGTATGACAGCTTAATTTATTGTCAAACTTCCTAATTTAGGACTGTACTACTGCTTAAATTGGAGTGTCTGTATAGCACAGAGAGGCTTCCCACAGCTCACCAGTTGGAAAACCCAGATCCAGGCTTTTGTTCCTGCAGTCAATTTGACGGAGACAGCAAAGGACATTTCCTTCGTCTCTTGGGTTCTGAAAGCCATCCCTGTTGTTCCAGGACATGTTCTGGTTTTAAATGATGTTGTAGTACATGAAGTATTTGTGTTGCCTCTCTCATTCCTTTTTTTGTGGTTTCCCAAGAAAACAAAATGTATGTAATCCAGTGGGACTAGCCCTGTGTTATTAAACTGCAATTTGTCCATCTTTCCTCCATTTTGAACTGTTCTGAGGGCAGGAGCTACTCCAGATCCTACAGATTGCGTAAGAATTAGCAGCTCATTAGAGGTTGAAGACCCGATTTAGTGCTTTCTGCTAGGAAAAATCCTGTCTTGTGAGCTCAGTGACACAAAACCTGCCACAACACCAGAGCCCAAGTAGTAATGGGAGACTGCAAAAGAGCAATGAAGGTCTTCTATGTTATTTCTTTATTCTGTGTTATTTATGGAGCCTTTTCAGAGGGGGAACACTGAGACTGCAAACACAAGGAGGATCTAAGGGTAACATGGTAGAGGCTTCCACTGTATCTTAGGGAAAGCTGGGAGTGGGAATAACTGGCCCTTGAATGTGCTATCATGATCACTGCAGTGGAAATGTATAAAGCAAAATTCGGAGGAGATCAGATTTCATTAGTCCTTCTATTCATGAAGCAACTTGCTGAAAAAATAAATAGATGGGCAGAAGTTGGCAATGATACCAGCATTGTTAAATTGAAATAATAATCTTCCGGATCACCCAAAGAGCAAAAAAGTTTGATTTGTTGCAATTCCCTGCATTCTGCTAACAAGAACCAGGTGAAATACTCATAAAGAATCCACATGCCCATTAATATAATTTAGAGGTTTTTCAGCAGAATCTGTTATGTTTCCAAATTTGCAGGAATGCTTTGCTAAAACTTTTCATTTTTTCTCACTTCCAGAGAATACAAAGAGGATAAAACCCCTGTCTGTGTCAATTTCATTATGAATGTGAACAAAATCACAAACCTTCCAGAGAAATCAGCAATATCTGGTGTATTGACTAATCAGAAGAAGTCAGTATGTCTTCCAAGCTTTCCATTGTCTTTTCACTGTATAAACACGAAATCAAGACCCAAAGCACACTCCAAAGGAGGTTCATGAAACTGTGCCATGTAAATCCTGAAGAAAAATTTGTTACCTCTTATAAGTTGAAGCTGTTTGTTTTTTCCCAGCTGCTGACAAGCCACTGACTATTCTTGAGCTTGGGATTCTGGTGGAGCGGATATTAATTTCTAATCATAGCTATACTTTGTTTAGGAGACATATGGTCTAAAATACAAAATACTATCTCCATGTGTATCCTGCAGGGCCAGTACTGTTTCTTGCTCTCAGACAAAATCATTTGTAAATCCCAGTCATGAAAAGAAATAATCTGAAGTTGTGTTGCTGACCACCAAGTATTGAATCTCTTTAAACACTTGCTCATAGTATTAAATTAAACACAGACTATCTCAGGTTGTTATGGTGATTCATGCATCTACCAGCTCATTCTTGATCTTGGGTTTGTCAGGTGGTTGGTGAAATCAGGTCATGCTGAAGGAGCTGGCAGTACCCAACAAGGCCATTGGTTTGACAATGTGCTGCTCACAACTTTTGTTAGAATGAGCCATTTGAGAGGTGTTGGATCACTAAATTAGGTTTGTCGGAACACAAAGTAGGATCAATGCCATTTGAGTGAGGTTTAAATAACATGACATAAATAGATACATCCTCTTGTTCAAAGCTGCTTGCAGATGAGTCCTTGCTTCCAGTCTTGCTTGGTCCACCTGTTTTTGGCAATTTTCTGAGCTCTCCTAGCCCCCAGCAGCTTGGGGACATTGTCATCTCCAAGGCCTGGCAGCATCACTTCCCCCTGCTTTCCTTGGCAGTCTCCTGGTATTTTCAAATCACTCTTCTTTTCCTGCTTCTCCATTGAGATGACCCTTCTTTCATAGGGGAATTGCTTCTCCTTTTCTCATGTCAACAGCTGCCACCTTCGTTGCTACCCAACCACACCTAATCATTGTGCATGAAGTGCACAGTGAACTGTGAGCAGATAAAGCAGATGCTGCCCATCCCAGGGAGTATCAGAAGTATTCACAAAGGATGGGCCTTTGCTTCCTCCCTGTTCTGCTATCATTTAATTGTTCATTAACTCCAGAAGGCTGTAAGGCTCTGTGTAGAGAAGGATGATGGTCACAGCGACTTCCCCCTGCATGCTGTGAGACACAAGTTCAGGCATAGTCTGGTCTGAAACCAGCACCACCAACAAAATCCATCCTTTGGCAGCAGCCTGGAGAGCTGGTAGTGAGTAACAGCCCACCTCATATTTGGACAAGGGGAGTTTCTCATGCTGTGGGACTGTAATAAAAATCCTTTTAGCCTGCAAAATTTCCAAGGGGATATAAACCCAAATTACTTTTTGCTTTTAAAAAAGAGAGAAGACAGGGAACTCTCCAGAAAGAAGAACTGACAGACCCATTAGCCCAAATTCAGCTCAGCCCTGGCAGAGGGTTTGTTCTTGGCAACTTTCACACCCAATCTTTTGCAAGCAACTGCTCTGCTGCAGGAACATGTGAGTGTTCGTCCTTACCATATCAGAGGTCATTTGTGTGTCAAGCACCTAGTTTTTGTAATGTGAAAATTATCCTGTGGGTAGTGAAAATTCCCCCCACCCGCTGGGAGCCCATTAGCAACCTCACTTTTAGGGAAACAGCATGTGGTTTGGGAAATACAGGTCAGGAAACAAGGATTTCATAGCTTGGATTCTAGGTTGATTACTCACAAGAAATGCAGATTTCACTGTTGATCTGCCAGCTGTCTCAGGTCTCAGATTCCCCATGAAAACCTATTCTGGCAGCTCCCATGTTAATTTTCTTAAAAATCTTTCTGCTAAAATAATACTGGAATAAGCTCAGGATCGGTTAGTTACTAAAAGAGTAGGCACACAGAGCAGTACCACTGCCACACCCAGTACTGTGTTGTGTGTCATACATTTCTTCTTTTATCCCTTGTGCAAATAATTTTAACCTTTAAAATTTACCATTGTTTTAAAGAAGTAGTGTGCATATGGTTTATGTGTATTTTAGTATACATATGTGTAATAGAATTTATTTTTTATTCACTTTTAGTTTAAGTATAACTTGCTAGGTGCTTTGCTCTGAAAATTCGTAATAGACCTCTGGTAGCATTTTATAAATATTTAAAGTGCAATTTATTCCCTTCATATTTATGCCTATGAATTACTCATTACTTAACACATCTTTCCTCCTGTAGGCAAACAGCAGTGGTGACCACACTGTTTTAAAATGAAAGCTGTCAAGATAAAGGTGGGTTTCATTACTGAATGACTACTGTGATATTGCACTACAGGCACTAGCAGCTTGGTTGGAGGTGGCTTTTAACAAAGATTTCTCACATTCACCAGAACTGCATGGGTGCAAATGAAAGCAGATAAACCTCACCTCATCTGCAGAGAAACTTTTTTTTTTTGTCAAATGCTCTTCATAACAGTATCAAATATTTACCTAATACCTTTCATCCCAAGCAATTTACAATTAATTAATCTTCATAGCTCTCTTGCTAAAATAAGAACATTGACAAAATGATGCTGGAAAAGCTAGGCTGGTTGCCCAGGACTTGCTCTAACATAGACAAAGTACTGTCTTACTAATCATCACATACTTCATACCATTTTTCAATATGAAGAAAAATCTTGATAGAAAATTACCTGTAGTTTGTATCTCTGCAGAAGATATCTTGTAATAGTGACCTCAGGACACTGACCGTGGGAATCGTACTGCAGGCTTTCTGCTCCCTTTGTGGGGAAAGAAACTGAATAGAGGGCACCAGCTGAAACTTGCAGCATCTTCAGTTATGGCAAATTTGTGGCCTGGTGTCACTTAGGTCACAAAGAAAAGATGACCAAGGCAACAAAAGATGATGAAGGACCTTATTTTTGGACAACAGTTGTAGTTTACACTTTCCACTCTTATTGTGAGTCTGCACCCTTGCCTCACTCTGGGCAGGGTTGAGACAGGCTGGAGCATACTTCCTTGGAGGCTGGTTGGAGAATTCAGATTGTGAACAGCAATCCCTTTTCTCAACCCCTCTTCTCCACCAGCATTTAAAACACATTTCCTCTATTGACTACCAGAATTACAATGGGTAAAATAAAAGGTGCCTCTCTTATGTCTAGGTCCTGATGGAATCAGGTCTCATACATACGTTTTCTAATTTTGATGCAGAAAGGAGTCATATGCTTTCTGCAAAGAGCCTCAGCAATATCTTCCACTCCTTCCTACATCCATGGGACTTAAGAAGTTTGGGGGGAGACGCAGACAGGTTTGGTGCATATTCTTTTCTCCCTGATCCTAAGGAGTTTATAAAGAAAATATACAGAGTTTTAACCAATATTGGCCTTTCTGCAGTAGGAAACCCGCTCTGTCTTCTCTAAGAACTTCCTTTCCTTCTTTTCAGTATCATTAGTCCGAAGCTACCCACATGTTTAAATGTCAGAGACTAGGACTCAAATGGCTTGAGATCTTTGTTTATATTTAATTGAGAGGAGGATCTTTTTAAGCACTCCTCAGAGGAAATGAACCTTTAACCTGCATGTTATCACAGCAGTGTAATGTGATATCAGTGGTCATGCGCTTTCAGAAAACTCCAGGATATTTTTTAAAAGAAAGATCTTGGAGATACTCTCAGGCTACATCTCCATGCTGAAGAAGGGGGGGGGGGAAAAAAAAAGAAAAAAAAAAAAGAAGAAAAAAAAAAGAGGACTAGAAGTTTTCCCTACAGAAAAAGCAGCTGATATTTTCACGTAACCACCTGCCTTCAGGGCACGGGAATGTAAAAGAAACACCAAGGGCATAAAGTGGCATGTCAGATTGTGCCACTGTGGAAGAGAAGGAAACTCTGCAGAGCCAGCAAAGCATCGTGGGAGGGTTTCCAAGGCAGCAGATCTGCCACTTACACTCTCCTGAGTCCTCTGCTGTTCATTAGCACTGCTAAGGGCTATCCAGCTCCTTGTCAAGAGCACAGGGGCTGTGGAGACCTTTTTCTGAAACTGAAGTACTATGGAAATCACTTGAATTACATTTTTCCAGTACACAATGCTCTGGTTTAATATTTCTGCACAATATATGCACAGTTAATTGAACGTGCCTGCAATACAAAAGGACATTATTTGTGTTGGTATAAAACACTACAGCTCATACTTCTGGCTGTACTTTATGCCTCCTTAAAATAATTTGACCCACACACACTCACACACTCCCCCTCTACTGCCCACATATCCTTTCTTGATCCTGTTAATAATTTCAGGTGTCTCAGAAAAACTGCTGGGATTTAAAATTGTACAAAATGAGAAGCTCTCCTACTTCAATAACCCACATACTAAATGTAAGATTAAAAAGCTTTCATTTAAGTGTTCCCTTACAGGTCTTAACTGCAGGACGATTCATACAGAGGTGAAATTAATAGGATATTTCTGGTTAATCCTGCAGTTCAGTTTTCACATGCCAGAGATGGGCAAGGGAATTTATCTTCAAAGGTCCTGATTAAGAAGAAGATCAATGGCAAGGGTACAGGTAATTACACCTCTTTGTAACATCAGAACCTTGCTTTTTAAAAGCAATGGATTTAGAAACATGATCTTATAAATAGAGACTTTTTGCAAAATAAAGTAATCTCTTCCCTCCCCAATCTAAGCCCAAAATCCAACCAAGTACCTAAAACTTTAAAAGACCATGGCCTGGAAGCACTCAATGGCCCCAGTAGGTCCTCATGGATTTGGCTGTACAGAATGTGAAGAGTCACAATTCACAACCATGATTTAAGTTCTACTTTCTCTTTCATTGCCTAATTTGAAATGACCTGAATCCATCACATCCTGGCCATAGGCTCTGTAGGCAGGGGCCCTCAGGGTTTCCGACTCTGCCATGGGTGGCTGAAACCAAGCAAAATCAAAGGTTGACTTCCCACTTGTTTTTATAGCATAGGTTGGGTCCTGTATGGCTAACAAAGCATTGCTCATGGCAAAGCTTCAACACTTTTGGTATGCAGGTTTGTGTAAAGCCTGGTAGTTACTTTTTAACAGCTAGCTCCAAGGGGCATTGCATGTCCTCTTGATGAAGCTAGAAAGGCCTTGCAGGAAAATTAGATCATTCCAACCAAACATTGTCAGATGTACCAGGCAGGCCACGTGCAAGACAGCGCAATCTACACAGCCCTCCTCCTCCTCTTGTGAAGCTTGTGCCTTCAGAGAGGGTGCTCTGTTACTGCCTGCTCCTGGGGCTGTTAGCAGACACTGTAAGCAGAGGCTGTTGGAAAGGAAGATCTGCCCTTGCCTCAGTTACAGGCCCTCAGGGGTGTCCAGGTGGAACGTTCTTACTCTTCCCTTCTCCTCCTGACTGGACACACAGCTGTGGTGTGGCAGGGGCAAACACATAGCAGCAGCATGTGTCTTTTGAACTACTGAAGATTTTTCCTGGGCACCTACAATGAATCAAACTTTGTATTATCTATTGACATGTGCAGCCTTCAAGCCATACACAGCTCACACAGTTTTGTTTGCCACTTAAAGCCTAGGTAGGCCATGCATCTTCCATTGGCATCAGTAGAAGGTGCTGCTTGAGGGCAGTTTGGTGTATCCAATGAAATACCATTTCATTGTGCTCTTTACAGTGGCTTCCTGAGTGCTGTTGGAAAAGGATGATGATATACATCCTAACTTCATTACAAGCCATGCCCCGGGTCTCCTAATGAATCTGAAGGTTTGAAAAAAATTTTTTTTTCCCTAATAAGAGATCTTTTAGTTTGTGTGAATGGTGCTTAGTTGTTTGCATCTGACAATGTCCTAACAGCTTAACTCAGTGTCGTGACTAAAGCACCATCCAAGTTATTTTCAGAGGGGCCTGTAAGTATTGTTCTAACATAAAAGAGTAATGATGCTCCACTTAAGTGTGTTGAGAGGAGGTGGATTTCAACCACCCCAACATTGGCTGGAAAAGTAACATGGCGAGCTCTAGGCAATCCAGGAGATTCCTGGAGTGCCTTGAGGATAACTTCTTAAGCCATGAAATAGATAGCCTTATCTGAGGGGATGCGATACTAGACCTGATGGTCACCAGTGCAGGCAGGCTCGTTGGGGATGTCAAGATTGGAGGCAGCCTCACCTTCAGTGACCATGCACTGGTGGAGTTCAGTTCACAGTCCTCACAGATATGAGTCAGATGAGAAGTGTAGTCAGGAAAGGCTGGATGTGGCACTTAGTGCCGTAGTCTAGACGGTGTGGTGGTGTTGGTCATAGGCTGGACTTGATGATCTTAAAGGTCTTTTCCAGCCTTGGTGATGCTGTGATTCTGTGATTCTGTGACCCTGAATTTTAGGAAAGCAAACTTCTAGCTCTTCAAGGAGTTAGTCAGTAGGAACCCCTGGGAAGCAGTCCTCAGGGACAAGGGAGCAGAACAGAGCTGGCAGATCTGTAAGGATGCTTTCCATAGAGCACAAGAGCTCTCAATGCCCAAGTGCAATAAATCAAGTAAGGAAGGGAGGAGACCAGTATGGCTGAGTAGAGACCTGCTGGCCAAACTAAAAGGCATGAAAGAATCACACAGAATCACAGAATCTTAGGGATTGGAAGGGATCCCGAGGGGACCCCTAGAGTACATCACACAGGAACTTGTCCAGGCAGGTTTTGAATGTCTCCAGCAAAAGAGACTCCACAACCTCTCTGGGCAGCCTGTTCCAGTGCTCTGTCAGTCCCACAGTAAAGAAATTCTTTCTGATGTTTACGTGGAACCTCCTATGCTCCAGTTTGCACCCATTGCCTCTTGTCCTATCACTGGACATCACTGAGAAGAGTCTGGCTCCTTCCTCCTGACACTCCCCCTTAACGTATTTATAAACATTGATGAGGTCGCCCCTCAGTCTCCTCTTCTCCAAGCTAAAGAGACCCAGCTCCCTCAGCCTTTCCTCATAAGGGAGTTGTTCCACTCCCTTAATCCTCCTTGTGGCTCTGTGCTGGACTCTTTCCAGTAGTTCCCTGTCCTTCTTGAACTGAGGGGCCCAGAACTGGACACAATATTCCAGATGTGGCCTCACCAAGGCAGAATAGAGGGGGAGGACAACCTCTCTGGACCTGCTAACCACACCCTTTTGTAATGCACCCCAGAATGCCATTGGCCTTCTTGACTACAAGGGCACATTGCTGGCTCATGGTCATCCCCCTGTCCACCAGGACCCTCAGGTCCCTTTCTCCTACACTGCTCTCCAGCAGGTCAGCCCCCAACCTGTACTGGCACATGGGTTTGTTCTTCCCCAGATGCAAGACTCTACACTTGCACTTGTTGAATTTCATCAAGTTTCTCCCCGCACAAGCAGTTCATGCAGGAAGTGGTACTTTAGGAAGAGTACAGGGACACTGCCCAGTCATGCCAGGTACAGGGTTAAAAAGCCAAGGCACGGCTGGAGCTGAACTTAGCAAGGGATGTGAAGAATAACAAAAAGGGCTTCTATAGGTATATCAATCAGAAAGGGAAGGTTAAAGAAAGTGTCCCATCCCCCCTGATGAGCAGGGATGGCAAACTTGTAACAACTGACAAGGAGAAGGCTGAAGTTCTCAAACTACTTTTTTGCCTCAGTCTTCACTGGCTACCTCTCTTCTCATACCTCCTGAGTTGAAGGACCTCAAGACAGGGACCAGGGGGAGGCAGTCCCTCCCACTGTAAGTGAAGACAAGGTTTGTGATCACCTGAGGAACCTGGACATACACAAGTCCATGGGACCTGAAGAGATGCACCCCAGAGTCCTAAGGGAATCTGCCAAGCCACTCTCCATGATATTTGAAAAGTCATGGCAGTCAGGTGAAATTCCTGGTGACTGGAAGAAAAGAAATATTACACCCGTTTTTAAAAAGGGTAGAAAGGAGAACCCCAGGAACTACTGATCTGTCAGCCTCACCTCTGTGCCTGAGAAGATCATGGAACAGATCCTCCTAGAAACTCTGACAAGGCACTTAGAAGACAGGGAGGTTATTTGAGATAGCCAGCATGGCTTTACTAAGGGCAAGTCTTGCCTGACCTACCTAGTGGCTTTCTATAATGGAGTGACTGCGTCAGTGGACAAAGGAAGAGCAGTGGATGTCATCTATCTGGACTTCTGCAAGGCCTTTGACACTGTCCCCCACAACATCCTTCTCTCTAAATTGGAGAGATACGGATTTGAAGGGTGGACTGTTCAGTGGATAAGGAATTGGCTGGGTGGTTGCATCCAGAGGGTAGTGGTCAATAGCTTGATGTCCAGATGGAGATGGGTGACAAGTGATGTCCCTCAGGGGTCAGTACCAGGATAAGTGTTGTTTAATATCTACATCAACGATGTATTTAAGGGCACCCTCAGCAAGTTTGCCAATGACACCAAGCTGGGTGGTGTGGTTGATATGCCAGAGGGATGGGTTGCCATCCAGAGAGACCTGGACAAGCTAGAGAAGTGGGCCCAGGTGAACCTCATGAGGTTCAGCAAGGCCAAGTGCAAGGTCCTGCACCTGGGTAGGGGCAATTCTTGTTATCAATATAGGCTGGGGGAATGATGTGATAGAGAGCAGACCTACAGAAAGGGACTTGGGGGTACTGGTGGACAAAAAAGTTGGACATGAGCAAACAATGTGCACTCACAGCCCAGAGGGCCAATCACATCCTGGGCTGCATAACAAAAATGTGGCCAGCAGGGTGAGGGAGGAGATTCTGCCCCTCTACTCTGCTCTTGTGAGACCCCACCTAGAGTATTGTGTCTGGTTCTGAAGCCCTCAACACAAGAGGGACATGGACCTGTTGGAACGATCCAGAGAAGAGCCATAACAATTATTAAAGAGCTGGAGCACCCCTACTGAGAGAGTTGGGGTTCTTCAGCCTGGAGAAGAGAAGGCTCCAGGGAGACCTTATAGCGGCTTTCCAGTACCTGAAGGAGGCCTACAGGAAAGCTGGGGAGGGACCGTTTATAAGGGCATGTAGCAATAGGATGAGAGGGGCAACAGCCTTAAACTAGCACAGGATAGATTCAGATTGGTTATCAGGAAAAAGTTATTTACAATGAGGGTGATGAAGTACTGGAACAGGTTGCCCAGAGATGTGGTGGAGGCCCCACCCCTGGAGACACTCAAGGTCAGGCTTGACAAGGCTCTGAGCAACTTGATCTAGTAAAAAAGGTCCCTGGGCACTGCAAGGGGGGCTGGACTAGATGACCTTTAAAAGTCCCTTCCAACCCCACACATTCTGTGATTCTATGATTTAGTTTACCTGCCCTTTTAGTAACAGTGTCAGTGTTCAGTGCCTAAAAAAGTTTTTACCTGCATGTCACAGGATTATGTCATGTCAAAAAAGATGTTGCAGTCATGGGTCCAGCTTAGCAGCAACTTGCCACTGACGCAGAAGACCAGTAATGGATTTATGACCTTTTCATAACTTGTCTTGTTTCAATCCAACAACAAGTGCTATTCCAGGAAATAATGATACTATTGCCTGTGCCCCTGGATGTATTCATTAACTTCTTGAAGTGAAATTTCTACACACAAATCACCTCTGGCATCCTAAAATATTTTCAATTCAGCAGCCTTTGATTTAAGAATAAGTATCACATCAGTATAAAAGTAGCAGATACCATGATGTAAAGTGCTGACATGGTGTAACAGAGCCTGTGCCCACAAAAGCCACTTGCTCAGAGAAGACTCCCTGATTCCAGGGCAGGTGGCAAGCGCACTGGGGCGCTGCAGTCAGACAAGGAATTTCACACCTGGCTGCCCAGGCTGTGTTTGCTCTCTGAAGTGTAGATTTCCATCTTCTGAGTAATCAGACTGGTATCTTTCACATTTACCAACCCAGCAAACAATGTATGTCTAGAGCATAAATGGCATTATAATACCATCATTTATATTATAACCGTCTGAGCCAGCAGTGGTGTATAGTCCTTATTTTAAGCCTGGCATTGGAAATTAGTATTCTTTATGTATCATCTCCCTTTCAGAGAATCATAGAATAGCTAGCCCAAGTTGGAAGAGCCTTGAAAGATAATTTGGTCCAAACTTTTGTGGGAAAGGAAGCCTAGATGAGACTGTCAAGCACCCTGTCCAATTACATCTTGAAAACCTCCAGCAAGGAGGATTCAACCACTTCCTTGGGGAGGCTGTTCCACTGATTGATTTTTCTCACTAAAAAACTTCTTTCTTCTGTCAAAATGAAACCTCTCCCCGTGCAGCTTGTACCTATTGCCCCTTGTCTTCTCCATGTGTTTCCTTGTAAAGAGAGACTCTGTCCTCTTTGTAGGAACCCTTGAACTGCTGTAATACTCTGATGGGGTCCCCCCGAGTCTCCTCTTCTTCAGGGAGAAAAAAAAAACTAACTCCTTCAGTCTTTCCTCATAGGGCAGGTTCTCATCTTCATGGCCCTCCTGTGAACCATCTCCAGTCTGTCCATGTCTTCTTTGGATTGTGGGGACCAGAAGTGGAGACAGTACTGCATAGTTCACCTCTATACACCCAAATTTATCTTTCACATAAAGTACAACTCCACATCTTCCCATCCTATCTCTCAAAAAGAGTTTGTAGCCATCCATTGTGTTATTCTTGTCATGTGAATTTTCCCACCAAGTTTCTGTGATTCCTGTTGCCATTATAACTCTTAGACTGGGCATGGAGTTCCAGTTCCTCCTGTTTGTTGCCCAGACTACGTGTGTACTTCCCTTTGGAAAGGGTTGGGGAACATTCCTCACTACCCCTTATCTACCCTGTTACTTCAGGTGTACAGGTGTTGCAGCTGTGGATCCTACCCCCAAAGTTCATTAGTTTAAAGCACGATTCCCAAAATCAGCCAATCTGCTACCAAAGTTTCTCCTGCCTCTTCTAGATAGGTGGATCCCAACTCTCTCAATAGGCTGTATTCATTGAAGAATGTCCCATTATCATAGAAACTAAAGCCCTGGTGACAACACCAGCCACAAAGCCAGATATTGATCTGCATGATGTGTCAACTTCTGCCTACGCCCGTATCCCTGACTGGCGATGCAGAGGAGAATATCACTTGGGCCACTGTCCCTTTTACTTGGGCCCCCAGGGCTCTGAAGTCTTGCTTGGTCTTGCCCAGATTTTGCTTAACTGTATCATTGGTGCCCACATGGAAAAGAAGTAGGGGATAGTAGTCTGCTTTTAGCCAGTTGTAGAACTCTCTCTGTGACATCCCAGATCTTGGCTCCTGGCAAGCAGAAAACTTCCATTGACTACATATCAGGCCAGCAGATGGGTGCCTTGGTGCCTGTCAGCAGTCCTTCACCGACAGCATTCACCTCTTCCTTTTGCAGCTTCTAGTTTGTGGTGCTGGTGTGGTTTCACCCTGTGAATCTTGCTCATTGGATTTGTCTGCTCCCAGACGCCTGCCTGGTGTTTGCATGCTCTACTCGTGGTGCCCCTGTTGCCTGGTACTCCCTAGGAGCTTCACAGTTTCACTCTGGGCCCTGCCATTATAACCCTGTGGAAATCACTTCTGCATGCTCCAATTAAATGGCCTTACATTTTATTACTTATCAGTAGCATTTATTATAATGAAGAGGAGCTACTCACTTGAGTATTGCTACCACCAGTCAGTTAAATTCAAATAGGAGGGGGGAAAAACCCTGCGAAAGAATCGAATTAACAAAATGTTCGGTACTTTATAAAGCAGAAAAGTTAAACAAATTGTTCTATAAAGGCACTGACAGTTTTTAATAACCAACCTCCTCTATTTAACCTCTGTGAGTTTCAACAGAATTTTGACTTTATATACTTTAAAGAGCTTTCATTTTGTGAAATAAATGCAGCTAAACATCTGTTCCCTGCAAAATATGATGGGCCAACTGGTTTAGATTATTTCATATAATTATAGCTAAAATACTTTGTAAAACTTATTTCACTGGGTCACAGCATTTAGCATTAGCTTATTGAAAAATAACTAAATTTTGCTCAAAATCATCTACTAAAGGCACTGATTTTAGTAAACATGAGATGACAAATTTTTTAACAGGTCACAGTGAAAATTTATACTTACTCTCCTTGGATAATGCAATTTATAATAGATGCTTGTTTTGCCTGTGGGTTTCTCTCTCCAGATGTTTTTGAGCTGCAGTTTTACTTCCAGGCTCCTCATAACTGACAGTCTTTATTAAAACAAAACTTAGTTTCATCAAATTGTTTGAGATGTTTTGTGAGGAAAACATCATTTAATCAGCAGAATTCTGCAAATCAAGCTTATTTTTGGAGACTTACAAGAGAGCATACCCAGTGCACGTGTAAAAATAAAGCTTTCCTTTGAAACATGTTTCCTGACTGTTGAATGTCTGGACTACACAACAATTTTTATCAGATTTTTATTTTCTAAAGATTTTTTTTTTTTGTATGACACCTAAAATAGCCACAAAACACAAATCTAGACAGGAGTCAGCACAGAACAGCACAGTGCATGTTGTGCATTTCTTGTAAAGGAGTTTGTGACAGTTAACTGGCAAAAGCAAGTTCTCATATGCTATACAGAGATAAATACATGACATTTCTTAAAAGCTCCATAGCACCAGTAGGAAAATTTCCAGTAGGAAAATTCAAACAGATCACAAAAGTTGGGTACCTCTGATGGTCCTGCAACTCATTTGCAGTTATCCTTACTGTAGGAGATATGCTGGGGGTGGGAAGGAGGAGGGGGCCGGAATATGTGCCCACTGTTGAAACTCTTGCTGTTCTTGGCTTTGGGAGTGGTAGTCATTGTGTTTTGCACAACGTTTTCTAAAAGATGCAGGAGTGACTGTGAGAATTAGGCAGTTTCTCGGACATGAGTGATGAGGGCAAGCCTGCCTCTTCCCTTGTCTGCTGGTGCACAGTGACTCAACTCCAGCAGGACAGATAGTTGTACTCACTGGGCCTGATGTCCTCCAGGGGTGTGGGAGAAGGAAGCTCAGATGATGTCCCAGTCAGCCAGGCTAGCTCAAGCTATTCTATAAAAGATGGGCAGAATTTTTTCTTTAACAGCATGTTGTCCAAGAGGATGAACATGATCTGAACGCAGAGAATGGCTGCTCTGAACAGCTTAGATGCCTGCCTGCATGTCTCTAAAGCACAGTGCAGCTTTGATGCCTGTCACCATCCTTCTCCTCCAACCAAAGCCCTGCTCATTCATGGGAGGTTCTGCTCAGCTGCTTGCATCTTTCAAATCTAAAATGGAGACATCTGTTGGTTTGAAACTCCTTCAGGGCTGGGATGGTGATTAAGAATAAGTAGTGTGAGTTGAATGTGAACATGAAATTAAATAGAAGTTAAGTTCTTAAGCAGCTTTGAGGATCTATGCTTGAGCTCATAAAATGCAATTAATTAGTGACTATCTGGAGATTCTCTAGGGCTCTTCCATCCTTGAAGTTTCAGTATGACATCTCTCCTCCTTAGCCCATGTTGCCTATGTCGTGTGCTCTGAAGTCATTGTTATGCCAAGGAAGGAGGCAGACACATTTACTAGCTCTTTGATCTACCATAATTCCATGTAAACTGTAGCACACACAGTATTGTTGCTTGGCAGTGAGGACTAGTATTGAATATTACCAGACCTTAAGCACTGACAATTGTTAGGGCATTGCTTAACCTCTCCTAGTCTGGTGAGCTGGAGCATCCAGTATGGAGTGCTGAAGCTGATAGAGATTCATTAACACCATTGGAATGTCATTAACATTTCTACTAAGGATAATATCCCTTTAAGCATCCAAACAGGGCACTCCAAGCCAGTGCTCAAGCAAATTACAAGCAGCAATTCCAGGAAAGAGGCATTTGTTGATGATATAATGCTGTAAGTGTCAACAGATGTCATTCCTTACAATAACGCATGTGGCTCTGATTTGGCACTTCTTGCCATCAGGAGGAACTTCTTGCAGAGCAGATGTCAGTTCTAATCCTATCATTCATGGGTGCCTGTGCCCTGTTAAAATTGACATACCAATTCAGAAGTAGGCATGGTGCCATTAGAGCAGATGCTCATGAGCACAAGTGGTGTTAGAAAACTGGTGTTTCTAGAAATGTGGATGCTGGGACTAAAGTACTACCCAGGAACATTAAAATCTTCCCACCCAGAAAAATAACCACCTATGTAGGTTGATATATGCCATTAATGCTTTAGTGCTAGTAGAAAATGGATGTTATCTGTATCTTCTTGCTGGTTGTTCTAACGTTTGGGCAACGACTGGTGATCCCAGGGACCATTCCAACCGCTGCGGCTATAGAATGTGGATGTGTCCTTGGCAAAAATTCTTTCAATGATTTGTGTTACTCTGGCAGTTATACAGTGCTTGGGAATTGTTGTGGTGTGGAGGGCCATGCTGCTGGGCAGCAAGGGCAAGAAGTGGCCCTTGGACCCGTATTTATCCATCTCCTCTGTGAGACAGTGCATGACTGCCAGATAAATACCTGAAGTAAAACTGTGCTCTGGTTTTATTTCATGTGCTTTTTGCTTAGTATAGAGAAGCATCTTTCCTAAAGCACTCATCCTAAGTCAAACTTGGCTTGCAATTGAAGACAGCACTTCAGTTGCCCTCACTGGGATCAAATACAGTATTTCTTACAAATTCAGCCTTCAATAGCAGTTCATTTCAGTAAATTTGCTGAACATTTAAAAAATCTTTTGCTTGGATATAGCTGCTTATCTTTTCTCCCAAAATGAACCTGCTGAGAGGAATTTAGATGTTAAACTGATAGGTTCTTCTTAAGTTGTGTCAGCAAGTAAAGCTTTCAAAAGCACCATGAGTGCTTGCTTCCTCTAACTAATTCAGAGGCTTCTGTAATTATACAATTATATCAGGTTACTCTGATCTGATCTGTTAGGAATCTTAATCCATATGTGTAGGAGAAGCTTACAGCAGATACCTTTCTCTCTTCTCAGAGGAGCAAACATTTCCCCAGTGTTTAGTCCTACTGCCTCAGCTCCTCAGGGTACCACACAAGACACTTCAGCAGAGTATTCACGACTTGGGCTGTTTCTTGTCAGTGTGATCACAGTCATACACTGAATGCGGAAAGTTTGCAGGGAAGAATGAATAACTTTTGACAATCCAGTTCCAGGCAGTGCCAAGAGATGGCCCTTTCAGAAGGTGGATGCGCAGTGATGTCTCAGGCCCATTTCAAAATGTCTGCATAGTCCAGGTATCTTTGGCAAGATTCCAGTAACCTTATGTTATCCTTTCTAAGAAACATTATGACCAATCAGCAAAATACTATGCTGTCTTCACTCTATACCCTATGGGGCTTTAATTAGCCAGCTATACAAAGAAGGTCAGTTAGCCAAGCAGCTGTACAATCCACCAGTGGTCAGCAAAGCTCCCACCAACATACGGTGAAATTTTATTGCATAATGAAATGCTCGTCTTGCTTGGTAGAGGTGTAACATTTCACAAGAGCCCAAATAAAATGTGTTATGTGATTCCAAAGCGTGGCATAGTCACCAAGTTCTCTGCAACTCCCACCAACACATACAGAAATTGTACTTTGTGGTGAAATTTTCACCTTGCCCACTGAGGCTTGTAACGCTTCAGTAGGGAGCAGCATGTAACTCCACTCAAGTAAGAAATCCGTTTAGTTGAATCCTAAAATGTGTATTTTAATTGGTGAAGTGAAATGAATAAGTTAGTATTGATATAAGGAGGTGCATCAACAGGAGGCTGTGTTTCTACTATCAATTATGTATGAAGGACACTGAAAATGAGTCTGTGCCAGAGAAATTAATCTGGATTTCAAAAACTCCGAGTCATCAAAACCAGTAGAACATGTCAAGGAAGGAGCTTCAGTTCCACTTGACAGAGGCAAAACATCTCCACTTCTCTTAAATCCACTCTGTTTCAGGTGAGGCTAAGCTGAATGAGCTTCTTTGCCATGGGCTGGGAGCACACACAGCCCAGGTCGGTGGATGCTTGGCTGCAAGTCCAGCTGTGCTGGTGAACAGTGGAGAGCCTGGAAGCCAGGCTAGGGACAGTCTCCTGATCCCTTGCCCTGTTGTTCACACTGTGGCTGTGGTTTGGGCTGCTCTAACCCTCTCAATAAAAGCTGCTATCTTTAGCCTGAGTAGTGTCAGGATGAGCCAGCCTACACCACTTGGCCAACTTTTATCTAGCAGTTTAGATACAGCCTGATAGACCAAGCCTCAACTAAAAGCCATGTCTGCAAAGGCATCCTGCTGTGACAGTTGCCAGTGCTGCCCTGGCAGTGAAACTGCCAGCTGAGTTAGGAAAGCACAGCCTGAAGAGGTGATGCTTCCCTGGGCCCTGCCAGAAACACCACCTCTGTGTTTTGCTTGCCTATGTCAGCTGGAAGTGCAGGATCCAGCCTCTGGCTGAAAAAGCAATCACAGGCAGCTGGAAGCAAAGGAGGAACCTGCCAGTGCATCTGCACAGAGATGCTTTTGTAGCTCTTCTGGCAATGGTCAACTTTGCAGGGTTCCCACCTTTCAAGTGCCCCAACATCTATCTGCATGGCCAGATTGAAGGGGGCAAAACCATCTAACAGTGGTTGTCATAGGAGAAAAAAGGCTTGGCTTTAGGATTGGAGGAAACAGGGAAAACAGACAGGCATCAATCTCCTGCAGATGTAAGTGGTAGTGTACGAAAGCCATGCTCGATCACATAGCTGTCATTAATCATCAGTGATGGCACCAAACTCCCTCCCAGGCAATGAAGGGACTGTCTCAGAGGTAGTCATTGGCAGTGCAGAGACCCAAAGCCATCTAAAGCTCAGAGAGCTGGCTCCTGTGCTGAGAGGCGCTGAAGATTTGGCTCCTTATTGTGGTGGAAGTTATTAAGATCAAAATTCAGGTTTCAGTTTTGAATGCTAAGACTTCCAAAAAATCAGCTTTTATAAAGGCATGTGGGCATGAACAAACCTCCTCTAAAATAAATATGTTACAGGGGATTATTGCTCAAACACCTTTGAGCCAAAAAAAATGCAATGGGAAAAAAATACTTTGAGGTTAAGTAGGCTAGGTCTAAGTGTTGTGTGAACAACAGTTGTTAAGCCTCCTCGTGTTCTGGATGGAAGAGAAACCTGTCATCAGTTTGTCCCTAATCTGTTGCACATTTGGCCTGTTACATCAGGAAGTACCAGGCACTGGCTCTCAGCACAGAGTAAAAAGCAAATTAGCCAGCTCGTAATCTTGTCTGCTATCATGACATCGTGATAGCATGGTAACCCCTCAGGACTAATGATCACACTGTACCACTTGGTCAACAGTAGTGTTTCAGCTTGAGCTATGGAGCTGTACATTTGATTGTGTCTCTTGATAATAACACTGTGAAATGTTATATTGAAATATACTGTGTGGGACTTCAAAGCAGTAACCCTTAAAACGGTGAAATAAAAAGCTCAGCTGACAGGCTGCATATCTTGTAATCAGTCTATAAAAATTACTTACCATTTTACAGGTATAAATCAGAAATAAGGAGTGCACATTAACTGAAGGATGGGCAAATATTCCAGTTTAGTGAAAAGTGTGTCTTCTGGGGTTTTTGTTTGAAACATCACCTGTTTATTCATGGTAGTTTAGGTGTTTTCCGTATCAGATCGTTACCCATGGCAGTGATTTTAAGTTTCCTTTTGTACCTGGATTTGTGCTTGAAAACTGGGGCACAGAAGTGCAGCCTAGTAAGACATAGAGGAGTAATACAACACCATGTTTTGCAGGTGAAAAAAAGTCATTCCAGCCTCATTCATCATCAGATTTTCCTGTTTGCTTTCTCAGTCTGTCTTTGCTATTCCCTTGCAGTATGAGTTTGGAGAGCAGCTCAACTCCTTCTCTATTTGTAAAGCTCATTGAGTTCTGTGACTAGAAAGTGCTTTAGAAATGCAAAGTGGACTCACTGCTGCAACAACTAGACATACCTTGTTGTCATTAAACTTTACATCAAGTAGTGTCTAAGGATCTTTAAGATGGAAAGGGCTAGCCGTTACCCTGGGTAAATGTTTGTGCTTCATTCATGATACCAGCATGTTCCCAGTGTCTCGGGTGTGATTACAGCTGCTGCAGGGAGCTAACAGCTCCAAGCCCTCTGCCAGCACAGCCAATGCATGTCCTGCTGTGAAGAGCTGGAGGGTCACTCAGTTCCAACAGGCTTCACAGAGCAGCCCGTGAGACAGGGAGCCATAGAAGCAGCTGCACTCATGCTTTAATGCTCTTTTGGAGCCTGTTTCTCAACAGAACACAGACCTGTAAGTGTTAGACAAGCTAGTTTTCTAGAAAGGACCCAAGTTCTCCAACAGGAGACTTTATTGCCCTCGAATGCAGGCAGGGAAACCTGCAGCTATGGGGCTCCAGAACACAAGCCTTCCTATTGCTATCTCCTCTCAGAGGAAGACATGCCCATACAACATGGCTTAATTAATTTGTCAAACACAGATTTCCCCCCCCCCCGATGTTTCTGCTGGTTTTGCAGTCGCATTGTAACATCATACCATATTTCCATGCATTCTTGTAAATTTTGTAAATAATTCCAGAAAAGGAACACATGCAAGAGACACAAACTCCTAGTGACACATACAAGAGAGCCTTCCTCTTCCAAGGTGACGAACCCCTGAAGTGAGCTGCTGCAGGGCCAGGTGGTGAAGAGGATGGTGGCACACATGGAGAGAGGGTGCCTCAAGCCATCAGGGGGATTTTGGTAATGGTTTTCTTTGAACATGCAGCCTACAACATGTTGCCAGCCCTGACTTCTGCATGGCTTTACTGGCATAACAGTATAGAGGAGTGAGTGCAGCTGGGACTCTCCAAAGGACTTGCAAGTATTCAAATACATTTTCTTCTTTCCTGTATTTTTTTCACAAGCAGAATAGTAGGGTTCCTTGCAGCTCATAGCGAGCAGATGAGAAAAGTGAAGCTGAAGGCCTTTAGCTCCAGTGGATCGTTAATAATCTTTTAAATACTCTACTGCAAAGTCAACAGTGTTGCTCCTCATAAAGCACAGAGTCTGCAAAAATCTAGGGTGTTTTATGTAGGAGCACCCAAATTACTTGCCAGGTGCTTTGAAGGCAAGCAAGGAGTCTCCCCTGATTTAGATAAAACGAAAAAGCAGAGGAGTAAAGAGGTACAATATAATAGAGGTTGTGGTCACCTAGAAACTGGTCATGCACTGCACATCTGGTGTTTCTCTTACTGAAAAATAAGAACTGGCAGATGCTACTGACTCATCTGCTGCAGATAATAGTGGAGAGCTTTATCTCATGATGGACTGACAAGTACTATCTGATGAATAGTCTTTCTGATTTTCCTTCCAGAACTGAATTCCTCTGAGTAAATTAAAACCTTTTATTTTCCTATTAGATCATAAGGAATATGCATTTTCCTGGATCTTTAATTTCATTTCTTCTTTGAAAGCTATTTGAAAAGAAAAGTGGAATCCAGCACCATGTGTAGCAAGGTGGAGCTCACTGTGCCCTTCTCCTGGGAAACTAGATGCTGCCCTACTCATATCCATGGAAGCAGCAAACATTTGCTTTTGGGGGCATATTATACATGCATGTACGGTTGTACTCCACTGTCTCTTTCTGAACTCTATCTCTGACTGAACAGCCAAGCGGGAGATACTGTCTCATGTTAAACATTGACTTTATCCCAGCAAATTCTGGATATATTGATATTGCTAATGTGGCGAGTTGACCTTGGCTGGCTGCCAGACAGCCGCTCTCTCACTACCCCTCATCAACAGGAGAGGGAAGAAAATAAGATGAAAAAGCTCATGGGTAGAGATAAAGACAGGGAGATCACTTACCAGTTACTGTCATTGGCAAAACAGACACAACTTGGGGATAATTATTTAGTATTTCCAACTAAAATAGAGTTGGATGGTGAGAAACAAAGGCAAAAAACCTAAAAATGCTTCCCCCCCACACACCGCTTTTTCCCAGGCTTAACTTCACTTCTTCCTTCCCACCTCTTCTACCTCCTCAATCCCATCTCCCCACTGAGCAGCAAAGGGGATGGGGAATGGGGGTTGTTGTTAGTTCAGAATAGTTCCTCTCTGCTGCTGCTTCCTCCTCGCACTTTTCCCTGCTCCAGCATGGGTCTTTCTCACAAGCTGCAGACCCTCAGGGTAAACCTGCTCCTGTGTGGGCTTCTCTCCAGAGGCCACAGCTCCTTTCAGGAGTCTGCTGCTGCAAGGACTACAGCTTCCTTCAGGACATGTCCACCTGCTCTGGTGTGGGGTCCTCCACAAGCTGCAATGCGGATATCTGCTTCACCATGGTTTTCTCCAGGGGCTGCAGGGAGCACCTCCCCCCCTTCTTTCTTCTCTGACCCTAGCACTTGTAGAGCTGTTTCTCACACTTTTTTCTTCCCTCCTCACTGCAGGGCAGTGTTTTGCCCTTTCTTAAATACACATTGCCAGAGGTGTCTCCAGCTTGGCTGATGGTTCCAGCTGTGCCCTACAGTGGGCCTGTTTGAGCCAGTTGGAACTGGCTGGAACCAGCTGGCATGGACCATGTGTGTGGCATGGACCATGTGTGTGGCATGGGACATCCCCAGCCTCTCCTCAGGCAGACTGCCCTGCAGCCCCAGCACCTGGCCATGGACACCCAGTGCAGCAATGCAGCTTGTCTTCCTAAGTACATTTCTTATTAAAAGACCAAAAGCTGAATTTTTTTTTCCTGTGCTTTTCTTTTTCCCCTGGATGGGTTTGTCCATCCGTGGCACGAGGTGCATGGCCTGCTCTCTGCAGGCACTGGCTGTTTCTGATTCAGGGGGCCTGATGAGGCTGTGTTTGTCAGCTTTCACATCCACTCATTTCTGTAATTAGCAGACCTCTTCTGCTGTGTTTTAGGCAGTAGAAGTATATGTAGCTGGCAGCACTTCATCTTCAATATCTAGAAAAGCTTATAAACTTATTTTTAAATGAGGTTTTGCAACTCCCCTGGACACCTTGTTCTTCGATGTGGGAATAGCTTCCATTTGGCCAGCTTTGTGGATTGAAACGTTCTCCATATAATACATTTCACAGCAGACAATAAAGGGTTTGAGTTAAAGAGCACTTGAGTGGCACTTCTCTGCAAATAATAGGAATAATTTCCTCTTCAAGGTTAGTGTTTCTACAATGGAAACTTTAAACAAAATAGCCAAGGAAGAAAAAATTTTTGACAGGCTGTGCTACCCAAGCTGACTGGGTGAGCACATGTCCAAGACGACTTCAGGAGTAACTTCAGAAGCATGATGCAGGTGGACTGCAGAGGATACACCTGCTGCAACATCGCCCTGGCACCTGGCAGAGGTGTCCCTGTGCACAGCTGCAGAGGACACCCAGTCAGGCTGGCCCAGACATTCTGCTGACGTGACTTTACTGAAGTCAGCCGTGTGTTGTCAGCAGATAATTTAGCACATAATCTTAAATGTTTGTTACACAGGTGAAAGATCCATGTAGTTTGGATATAGAACAATGACCTATTGTGCTGAGTGGTTGTTATGCGCGCAGCAGTGGAAAGACAACAAATGCTTCAGGTTTTCCTGTTCCTGCATAGAGTAAAGTAGACTGTTTTGTTTGAATTTTTAATGTGGCTTATTATTTGAACAAAGGTCAAATGTGTTTCTAGAAGTCCACGTGTACTGCAGATATGCACTTTAATTAAAATAAGCAAGCAGCCTTAAATACACAGCAAAACTTAACGCTGTTTTGTCAGAGCCAAAAGGTATATTCTTCCTTTATGAGAAAAGAGGATTTTCTTTTCCAACCTGCACTTTTTTCCTAGTGGATTTTCAGTGAGAAACGCAAAAAAAAATCTCTTCGTTACTTGCACATATTTAAGAAGCCTGCTTCTTAAAAATACTGGAGACCTGGACATGCCAATTATTAAAATAATGTTATCATTTCCCTGCAGGCAGTACCTATACTGTACAAATAATACAATACTATTGTATTGTATCTTTTTTAAATAATGGAAATAAAAATTATAGCCCTTTTCTGAAATCCTATGTATTTCTTTCCACTATCTCCACTCATTTTTTCAAACAAAATATTCATCCTTCTGCAAATATTCAAGTCCAGTTGTGCTGTAATCTTTTGCTGCTCTTAGGCTTTCTACTCAATAGATAAAGAAGACACTCCAACTTTGCCTTTTTCGTAAGTTACTAAAAGATTGATTTCCTTGTATCTACAGGGAGTCTAGGATGTCATTATTCCCTAGATGGCAAATGCAGGAGGAAACCAAACCCATTAGAGGTTTTGAAAGATGTCAATATACACTAGAAACCTTGGCAACCTAAGGTTCATTATGGTAATATGATTGAAGTGGATGTGAGAGTCGAGGCCGAATTTATTTGTTTGTTTGTTTGTTTTTCATCTTATTATTCAAATGTCTGAGTGTGATCTGAGGGATTGTTTGTGAGAAATCCCTCCTGGGCAGGAGAATTCAGTACCTTGCACCACTGAGCCCTGCTATTCCCCCTTACTCTGACAACCAGCAACTCCCAAGGGTTAGGGTGAGTATGTAGGGTGGCTCCTGTAGCAGCTACAAAGCCAAAAATAACTCATCCACCCATATATTTAGAAATTCCTTGGTTTCCTTATGAGCCTGGCAGCCAGATACCTTTATGGAGCTAGCCCAAAAGTGGGTGGTAAGTTCCTGTTAGAGTCAGACTCCAACAACTGCCAAGACTTAGTCTTTAGGTAAGTTGTTGGGAACTCTTTATTTCTACATAACCATTTGTATTGGAGAAAGTCTCTAATTTCGCTCAAGCTGCAGTGAGAATATGTCTTTGTGGATTACAATTGCTGATACAAGCTCAGTCTATGCTACAGTTCACATACATTTTTTATGAACTTATAATTAGAGCAGTTTTGGCCTCCTGCAGGTTCCAGCTTTGCAAATGAAGAGCAAACTGCTCCTAAGGCATCCGCACCCCCTAAAGATGTCCCCAAGGGCAGCAGCAAGAGCACGACACAGGTATCGAGCAGCACAGCGACTCCACGCAGGAGCTTACTTCCAGCACCAAAGACTGCCACAGCACCTGCTGGTAAGTGCTCCGAACTTCAGTACTTGAAACACCACCTGCATTAGGCCAAGGAATGCAGAAACCTTCAAATTATGTTATTTTACTGCTTACTTGATTAATTTTTATGTCTTTTTGGGTCACTCCTCTCTTCGGGCTGCTGTTGCACAGCAGCATTTTCCCCTTCCTAAAGGTGTTATCACAGAGGCACTGCCACTGTCACTGATGGGTTCAGCCTTGGCTGGTGGTGGGTCTGTCTTGGAGCCAGCTGGCATTGGCTCTGTGTGTGGGGAAGCTTCTGGCATCTTCTCACAGAAGCCACCCCTGTAGCTCCCCCCACTACCAAAAGCTTGCCACACAAACCAAATACATCTGGTTGACTTAACGTTCGCAAAAAAAGGACTTACTGCCTGCTATAATCAGAGAGATTGGAGAGAATCTGGCAGGGAAGAGGAAGCCAAGACTGTGCACCTTATATAGCCCAGCTAAATTAAAGTCAAGGGAGGAGGATGTGGGCTTTTGTCCAACAGAGTCAGGAGTGACTCTCTTACTTTTGGAAAACTATTTACTTCTGTCATCTGTATTTACTAGCTGGGGAATGAACCAATCTATCCATGGAATATACAGATAAAAGATGGTACAATATTTTTTTGTTTCCTTTTCAAGTTTTTCTCCTTTTTTTTTTTTTTTCTTTTAATTTGAGCTTGTTTTCCTCTCTTCTGTTCCCTAGCTAGGTTATATCATTTCAGGCTACAGCACAGTTTGGTTAGTATCAGATTTGCCCCTAGACATCTCAAGGAAAAGCCTTTCTTTTCCAGCTAGTGGAATTGGCATGATAAACTTTAAAGGGTTATTTCAAGTTTCTGTAGAGGAGTTATTCTGGCCTCTGGGCTTCTTTTGCCACAGGCAGGAAGACTGTTTAGAAAACCCTGGGTCTTTTACTACTTGTGCAGCCTCACATGAGTGAGTCTTTGCCAAGGAGGTTTCAGTTTTGGAACACTGCAATGAGATGGAACCGTGGTGTTTGATATGCAATCATGGGTAATGTAGGCAGGCAAAATCTAGCATGGGCAGGACTAATTAAATGATTCAGGCTGTCACCTCCAAGTTTGCACAGGTTCCAAATCTCAGACCCACACAGGAGAGCAGAAATTACAACTTAATGCAAAATATTGGTCAAACATTAGGTTTCCAGAAAGAGGATAATGTTTGCTGTCACATCAGTGCACAAACTGTGTTGAAGGGGAAAAGAATTATGGTGGAAAAGAATTACATTAACTGCTGGAAAGCTAAAGTTGACTTTTAATTTTGGGTTTTAATCTATGAAATTATTTAATCTATGAAATGAAAGTCTAATTTTTTTGCTGAATTTTACTACCTCTGGAGACAAAGCTGAAAAATAAAAGTCCATACAGATGTGAATGTGAAGTTTGAAAGTCTGCATGTACAGACACTGTAAAATGTCTGCCTGTAGTGCTGTTGCAAAGCAGAAAGAACAGTCATTGGCACAGGTGACCAGTCTACACTGGGCAAGTCTGGAATTGTTTTTGGACATCACAGGGCAGGAGGTGGATAACAATAAGGGAGCAGAGAAGTAAAAACAGTATTTCAAAAATGTCTGAAGGTATACTAAAAACTAATTCACACACCCCCCCCCCCTTACCTTGGGATACTGAGTGGTATGCCATAAAGATGCTGAACATCACACATGGGGAGGCAGCCAG
Source organism: Hemiprocne comata (assembly GCA_020745705.1). Taxonomy (NCBI): domain Eukaryota; kingdom Metazoa; phylum Chordata; class Aves; order Apodiformes; family Apodidae; genus Hemiprocne; species Hemiprocne comata. Next base: position 194,804,086 of record CM036586.1, on the reverse strand, counting down.
CCTCATCACTGCAACAGCAAGTGCAAAGAAACCTTCACTAGTGCTCTGACCTGAAGGGATGCAACGTTTTGAAAACAGCGGAATGCATACATTTACATTTCTAATATTCTTCCAAACTATCACACACTGGCAATTGTGCACACAGATATGTCAGAGAACTGAAGTGTGGTGGAGCACATGTCTATCTTCCATCTCAGACCAGTTTCTCCATAGCTGCCCTGGCAGCAGCCTAGCCCCACTGTGGAGCCACAGTTGGAAAGAATGAAACCACCACCATTTCCTATTCCTTTTTCACCCTGTGGCAGAAGACAAGACACTGCACAGAGGCTGTGACCAAGGAGACAGGGATGATCTCCACCATGGGTGGAAGTTATTAGCTGGGAGTGAGAGATGCATATCTTCCTACCACGTACCCCCCAACTTGTGGGTGAGGGAAATCCCTGCCTCCAGCAGGAAGAACTTACAACACAAACCAACACCATGTTGCAAGTGAGGCGTATTTTCCCCTAAGAAAAAGTGAATCAATGACATGACCTTAGTGGTGAATTTTGCATTTGAGGAAGAAATCAACAGCCTCTTTCAGTCAAAGTCAGAAGGCCATGTGCCATGAGCGGCACTACTGAAGTCAGCCATATAGTACAACTTTTAAAAAGTAGGGAAACCACAATGATTCCTTCTGTAGGTTCTGTATATTTGAAGAACGATATGATAATGGTGCTGCATCCAGCTGGCGTCCAGTGACCAGCGGTGTCCCCCAGGGATCAGTACTGGGCCCAGTCCTGTTCAACATCTTTATTGACGACCTGGATGTGGGGATTGAGTCCACCCTCAGTAAATTCGCAGATGACACCAAGCTGGGGGTGAGTGTTGATCTGCCAGAGGGTAGGAAGAAGCTGCAGGAGGACCTGGACAGGCTGGATCGATGGGCCGAGGCCAATGGCATGAAATTCAACAAGACCAAGTGCAGGGTCCTGCACTTTGGCCACAATAACCCCAGGCAGTGCTACAGGCTGGGGGAAGAGTGGCTGGAGAGCGGCCCAGCAGAGTACTGGGATACCTGGGAGTACTGGTGGACAGCTGGTTGAACATGAGCCAGCAGTGTGCCCAGGTGGCCTAGAAGGCCAATGGCATCCTGGCTTGTATCAGGAATAGTGTGGCCAGCAGGAGTAGGGATGTGATTCTCCCCCTGTACACAGCACTGGTGAGGCCTCACCTCGAGTACTGTGTGAAGTTCTGGGCCCCTCACTTCAAGAAGGATATTGAGGTGCTGGAGCGGGTCCAGAGGAGAGCAACAAGGCTGGTGAAAGGACTAGAGGGAAAGTCTTATAGTGAGAGGCTGAGGATGCTGGGGTTGTTTAGCCTGGAGAAGAGGAGACTCAGGGGGGACCTCATCACTCTCTTCAACTACCTAAAGGGAGGTTGTAGTCAGGTGGGGCCTGGGCTCGTCTCCCAGGCAACTAGTGACAAAACAAGAGGGCACAGCCTGAAGCTGCACCAGGGGAGGTTTAGGTTGGATATTAGGAAGCATTTCCTTGTGGAGAGGGTGACTAGACATTGGAATGGACTTCTCAGGAAAGTGGTGGAGGCACCGTCCCTGGATGTGTTCAAGGAAAGACTGGATGTGGCACTTAGTGCCATGGTCTAGCTGATGTGGTGGTGTTAGGTCATAGGCTGGACTTGATGATCTTAAAGGTCTTTTCCAGCCTTGGTGATTCTGTGTGATTCTGTGTGTGTGATATATATTCTATGTGTAATACTCCTAGCAATCACTGAGTAGTAATTGCTACAGGGCTTGATGTTGCCCGTGTGTTTGTAAGCACGTATTGCATCTGTCTAATGTCCTGAGCAAGACATCACAGTTAGTGACTAAACTAAAGGGCTTAGAGCACCCCACAGTTAGAGCTGAAGTGCACAGACACTACATGTTTTGTATGCACCATCTTTTCCAAAAGTAATAGCGGGAGAAAGTATTTCACAAGAGGATGGCAGTCATTTAAATATAAAGAATGTTTCTGAAAGAGTGGAATACCAGGTGATGTAAGAATTGCCTTTGTATTTCAGAGATGTGCATCACTGTAGTTATGTATGAATAGGAAATTAATTCACAAAGGAGAATACTTGTATTAATGAGTGAAAAATAACCAACAAAAATTACATGAAAGCTTTTATGTGTTGACACCTGAGAAGACCACCTGTGCTGTAAATTCTCATTTTTTTAAAAAAAAGAGGTCTGCTCAAGAGAGATTATACTCTTGATATTTCACTAAAAGTGTTTGTCAAATAAATAGGACTACCGGGTATAAATCACATTTCATTAATGAAAATGGACTTTTATAGCTGCTGCTGTGCAGTGATTCAGATGATGAAAAAATTCTGGTATGGGGTAGCAGCAATTGAAGATCATTGTCACACAAATTGTTTTGAAGACATCAACTGATTGCTTTTTGACTACTCTGTGGAAAGAATGCACTTTTCAGTTTTCAGTGTGTTGCACAGCCCTTTTTGTGTATTATTAGACACCTTTCATATTTGCATACCTGTCAACATACAGAAAACGGGAAAAATGCATATTTGAATAGAAAAATTGAGACAGGTTCTTTAAAGTCACTTAAACATATTAGCTGCTTTGAGAAAAAAAGTGATAACCTAAGTATTATTTACCATTTCTTTTATTGTTTCATACTTTGTTTAAAGACAGGTGAAAGCAGCTCTCTGTCAAGAACTCTTTAGCTCAGTCCACCTCTGAGAAGACATATAAGCTTCCTCTTTCCACAGATGTTGATAAAAAGATAAGATCTTTTAGGCACACATATGCTGAATTTTCTGGTTTACATTTCTCTGAAAATGTGGGAATATCTGCAGAAGGCAATGTTCAGAGACAGCCGATTAGCAGCTTCCCACCCTCACAGGGGATTTATTTTACAAACCCCTTAGATTTATGTTAGTTATGGGACAATGCAGATCTTAAATCAAACCAAGATCTAATTCTGTCACAGTTTGGGAAAAATCCTTCAGTTTGTCTCGATGCAGTTAGTGGTGCATCTGATAAGCCCCGAGATCAGGCCAGTAGCCATTCAACAGCAGGAGCGTGGCCTCAAACTTCTTGCTGTGATTCTCCTCTTATACCCAGGTTCTTCTGTGATTGTCTGGGAAGAAGTCCTAGAGTATCTCAGCTTGCTGCAGACCTCAAATGGACAATAAGATGGGTAGGAAACTGACTGAACCATCAGGTTCAGGGTGTTGTGATCAGAGATAAAATGTCTAGCTGGCAGACTTTGTCATTCATTAGAGATTGATACTGGGCAAATACTGCTTACCATCTTGGGGTTGGACTAGATGATCTTTCGAGGTCCCTTCCAACCCCTAGGATTCTATGATTCTATCTTCATTAAAATCCTGAACAGTGGGATAGAGCACTCAGCAAGCTCACAAATGTTGGCAAATCAGGGTGAATTAGTCAATATGCTGGAGGGCAGGGCTGCAGTTCAGATGAATCTTGCCAGGCTGGAGAAATAGGCCTGCAGGGACCTCATGAAGTTCAAAAAAAGCAAATAAAAAGTCTTGCCTAATGGGAGAATGACACCATGCAACAGGCAATGCTGGAGCCAGCTGCTTGGGAAGCAGCTCTACCAAAAGGCCCTATTTGGGGGTCCTGCTAGACAGCAAGTTGAACTTGAACCTACAGTGTGCCTTTGCAGCAGGAAAGACTAGCTGTATAGTGGACTACATTAGCAAGAGTGTGGCTTGCAGCATCAGTGGTCCTACCCCTTTACTCAGCACTTGTGTTGGCCACTCACAACTGTGCCGAGTTTTGGGAATCCCAGGGCAAGAACAATGTGACATACTGGAGTGAGAGCAGCAGAATAAGATGGTCAAGAGACTGGGGCACAGGACAGGACAGGTCAGGAGGAGAGGCTGGGAGAGCTGGGGTTGTTCAGAGAAGGCAAAGGGAGATCTTATGGCAGTCTTCAATTATCCAATGGGAAAATACAGGGAGAAGAAAGCAAGGCACTTCTCAGAGATGCACTGTGACAGGGCAAGACACCAAACACAAGCTGGAACACAGGAAATTCTCTTTGTTTGATCACCTGGGAAGGTTGTCATCATTTGATCGCTTGTGAGGGTGGTCATATACTAGAGGAGATTGTCCGGAGAGCTGGTGAATCCTCCACTACTAGAGATAGCTGTATCTTAGGTGGACAAATCCCTGCATGACCTGCTCTGGTGCAACCCACTCTGAGCAGGAGGCTGGACCAGAGGACTTCAGAGGTCCTTCTGACAAAGCTGATTGTGCACTTCTGTGTGCTACAAACATCTTAAGCCCACAGGTGAATAAATGTGCCACCACAAGCACAGCAACCAGCATGTTGATTTGTAGTCCTGTGGTCTCTTTTGCACATTCAGGAGGAGTAACTCATGAGCAGAAACATCTAGCTAAAGGGTAGGTCTGCACTGGGGAGCTGAGCACATCTTCTCTACAAAGGCAACAGGACTTGCGTACAGTTCAGGAAAAAAAGAAAGTATGGCTCAATCATTATGTGTAAAGATTTGAGAAATGGTTCACATCTGACCAGCTCTGCAAAGTTTTTATTCTCTTTGTGTAATACAGCTTCATCTGTGGTCTCATCCCTGTCTGGTCTTGTACAGCCACATCCTTCTATCAGAACAAAGAAACCCACAGAAAATCCAGCTTGTTACCTCTAAATTCTGCTTTTGAAACTTTGGTTCACTTTCAGGATATTGATGCAGCTCAGGATTCACTTGTTTGTGTCTGCAGTCCTGATCCAAACTCCTGAACATCAGGTTGCTTCTTGTTCCAGACCTCAGTTCTGTCCACCAGGCTGGACTTGGCAGCCAACAGTCTATGAAATTAGAGAACTCAAGGATTTTATATTCTGTGTGTCTTGTTGGGGGGTTTTGTGGGTGTATATTACAGCATACCTATTTCAGCTTGGTTGTTATTCTTATTTAATGTTTACCTGACAAATGACTGTTATTCCCTGTAAGAAATCTAATAATTTTTGTGCAATGACAGTAGCAATAAGGAATTCATTGGAACAGCCTGTTTCTACTTGGCCCGTTAAATTAAAGATAATCAAAAGCACTGTTCAAAAAACTCACCCAGTCAATTCCTGTGCTTTTAAAAGTTCCAGTAAATCATATGTAACAGGGCAGGCTGTTAAAAACAATCAGTCAAGATGAAAAATAGGAGGCCAGTGTTATCACAGCTCTCACCAGCAAGCGTGCAGTGTAAAATGTGCTTCCTTTAATCAGCGTCTGCAAAATCCAGACTACACAATCTCAGCAGGAGGGAGAGGGATCAGCTAAGGTCAGCTGAGAGGGGAAAAATGAGGACCAGTGCTCTTGCAGGGATGAAGGCAGAAGAGTTTGCTGCTGCTTTGTTCCCCTTTGCAAACACTTTCTGTTAAAAGTTGAATAGTGAATGCACGGTGGGTTACATTCACGTTGTTCCTGTACGTGAACATAGGGATACACAGCACTATGCTGCAGGTGAAAGTGAGATATTCACCTGCAAGTTTTCCAGCCTCGGTCCTGGGAACCACTCTGAAACATGCCAAAGCACAACTCCATGAGGAAGTGTCAATAAAATGCCATGTCAAACGACAGGAAAGAAGGAGTAGTTGTTTTAAGTCTGCAATTAACGTAGGATGGTTTGAGTTACCCTGAGGTTTTCTGTTCAGTTTAAAGTACGGTTCATTTTGTCAGGTCTTTTTTTCCTTTAGTTTTTTTTTAATGCCAGATAAAGAGTAATTTCTTCTTAATATAGAAAGAAAACCAACACTTTCAGACGATTCAATGAAAGAGTCCTTTTTTTTTTTTTTCCTCATCAAATTGACTGTAAATTTGAAACAAACACAAAGGGAAAAGCGCAAGCATTGGCAGTTTCTACTTCAGTGGATACATACAGTCTTTCTTCTACATCTACTTACTTATTCACAGCCTTTCAGTGTCTCATAGATCACAGAAAGTAGAGAGTCTCCAGAGAGAATTAGACTGCTCTTATTCTACAGAATGCATCGTATTTCTAGCTTCCTCATTTTGTCTCAAAACATGGATGCGTCAGTACTCACCAAGGACACAACTAGTGGGAATCAGGGGGAGATGCAGAATAAAGCTGGAAAGGGCTGTCTGTGTCTGTGAGTGACTGAGACAACTTCCTTGGGGTCTTTTAAACTTGCATTAGTTAACTTACAAAATATGCCTGACAGCAGCTGGAATCCAGCTGAATGCAGACAGTCCTATTGAGTTGTTAATGCTGTATATGGCGTATTAGGATTTGTTTTGGAATAAATACTCAATGTATAATTTGTTAGCTTGTTTTAGTCTGAAGAGTGAAAGCAAATTGAAGCCTATCCTACCTTACTGGCTTCAGAAAGGTGCAGAAGCCAGAAAGGTGCAAAAATTCAGAAAGGTGCAGGCAAATCTAAGCGCTGATTCTGCAGCAGCTCCTGATAAGATGTGTCAGCTGAGGTGTATTTAGCTGGTTCCTAGCCTAGCATTCAGGAATGATGGGGGAATGGAGAAGTGGCTTTGACTGTCTACTGTTTTTCCACCTGGTTGCTAAAAGATTTAACACATCTGAAGCATTTTGCCTTGTATTTCTAATTATTTTTGCCTTTGCTCCTTCTGTTTGGTTTGAAGCAGACTGTGTGCACTAATTAGAAAATGTAAATACCTTCACAGAACTGTGCATTTGGATGCATTTTTCACAAGGAAATGCTATAACCACACTAGTAGAAAACATAAGCAAGTATTTAGGCTCGCAGTTATGACCTGAAATATCCATTTCTGTTTACAAGCATAGCTTTTAAAAACGAGGAAATGTTGGGAAATTTGTAACCTTAAATGGATTGTAAATTAATATAAAAATTAGTAGTTTGTGGCATTGATTCCTGGCTACTGGAAAGACAACTTCTCATTTCATGAGCTCCCACAGTGAAGGGGGTTGGCAGAGCCTTGGAAGCTCTCCATGGAAGTTAGTGGCAGTTCCTGCTCTGCCAGGACCCTTTCACTGGGAAGCTCAGTGCAAAAAGCCTTCTTATGCAGCCCGCAGGAATAAAGCTGATGTACAGGCATATAGCACAGAGCTAATTGGAATTCTGTATTTCCAGCCTGTGACTTTGAAGAAAATTTTGTTCCAGGTCCAAGTTACTTTTTAAAAGCCAAGTTTAGAATGAAATTAAAATAGTGTGTAGGCTCAAGAAATGCACACTTACAGTGCTTAATTTCCTTTTGTATTTGTATTTTATGTATTTTTTATTATTTTATAATTGTGTGCACACCACCTTTTGACATTTCACAATACATATGTCAGTTAAAGTGTTTTTTTGAGGTTTTACATGTGTTCAGTAACAACTGAAATGTTTGTCTTGTTTCCTGAGTTACAGTGAAGCATCAAACTTATGTACATTACATCCTTTGAGTTATTTCTAGTACACTCAGAGGTAGAAAAGATCCAACTGGGAACTGCTTGAAAGAGTCCAGCACAGAGCCACAAAGATGATTAAGGGAGTGGAACATCTCCCTTGTGAGGAAAGGCTGAGGGAGCTGTGCCTCTTTAACTTGGAGAAGAGGAGACTGAGGGGTGACCTCATCAAAGTTTACAAATACGTTAAGGGGGAGTGTCAGGATGATGGAGCCAGGCTTTTTTCAGTGACGTCCAGTGATAGGACAAGGGGCAATGGGTGCAAACTGGAGCATAGGAGGTTCCATGTAAATACCAGAAAAAACTTCTTTACTGTGAGAGTGACAGAGCACTGGAACAGGCTGCCCAGAGAGGTTGTGGAGTCTCCTTCGCTGGAGACATTCAAAACCCGCCTGGCCAAGTTCCTGTGTGATGTGCTCTAGGTGACCCTGCCAGGCAGGGGGGTTGGACTAGATGATCTTTCGAGGTCCCTTCCAACCCCTAGGATTCTGTGATTCTGTGAACTGGATAACCTCCTGCTGTGTCATATCCTGCAGTACAGCGTTATGCTGATCATCACACCAATGCTCTCCTACAGATTTTTAAATCTGAAGTTCTAGTTTTCTGTGAAATTACAAGTTCGGAGCCCAAACTCTTGTAATTTAGAAATGAATTTTCCCTGCGGGAACTTCTCTTGAAATCAGCATGTTTTCTGAATGTTTCTCTTTTAACCAACTAACAGCTGATGTTTCAAAGGAGAAAAGAACAAACCCCATTTTTAGAAAAACATTCAGCATAACCTCTTACTTGAGGTCTGATGCCAGGGACAGCTCTTCCCCTAAGATTTCCCTGTGGGTGATAAGCTTACCAGAACAGCAGTGGTTTGTTTCTGCAGACTGTCCTTTCTTTTGCCTGCTGTGTGCTTCTCAAATCCCTCCCTGATGAGGAGAGCTACAAAGTGGCCACCAAGACCTTTCTGCTTAGGAAGGAGAAGCCAAATAATTGCTAGCTCCACGTGTGTCTCTCCTCGGCCCCTTCCCAGCAAAGCTGTGCTACGCACTGGCTCTGTCCTTATGCACAACCCCTCCTTGCTTCTCTGATTGCTGTTTTGCCACCCCTACCACACCTTAGGAGCTCTCCTAATCTTGCAAACTGAAGGAGAGTGATTATCCTCATTTTCTCCCCTTGTTGTTAGTTCTACTCTTCTGTCCTTGCCAAGATACGTATTTCCACCTTCGCTCTGCTGATCTCCCACCTCTGGGGCCACCATCTCCCATGCAGCCACGCCTGCCAGGCACCACTCTCTGCATCCACTTGCAATTCTCACCTCTCATTGCTCTCCAGAGACCTTGCCTTGCCCTCTGCAGAACTGCTCATGGGGCTTCTTTGCTTCTTTGCTGTTTTCTTTCAACTGAGCTCTAATTGGTGCATTGTTCCTCACTTTCTGCTTAAGAGGCTGAACTAATTCCCCAGGTGTTCCTCATTGAAAATGTCTCAAAACCAAAAGTAGTTAAGTATTTATATGGCCCTTGTTACTACTGAAAGCATAAGGACAACACACTTTCTCTACCCTTGTCTGTGTTTGACATTTGCTATAGCAAAATTTACAGGGAGCTTGGTATATGGCCCATTTGTGCATCATATTTTTCTTTTGAAAAACACAGAAAAAACAAGACCTCTTTGCCATGAAAAAGTAATGCTCAAATCTGTAACCATACACACTGTGCCTTAAAAACAAGCTCTGGTTTTGTGTCACAGAACCCATCTTAGCTTGCTTTCACGTGGTCCTTAATGATGAAATGGCACCATAAATTTATTTTATGTCCTGTTCTGTAGTGCAGTGTAGTAGGTGGCAGACACAGGAAATTTATATCCTCAGTCACTTCACTGTGAAAAGTATTAATCACAAATGAGAATCGTAACCTCAACATGTTGAATTTATGAACAGCAGAGATGGACCAAAGTAAATGTAAGAAGAAGAGTTCAGTCTTTACCAGCCCCTGACGACTCATGGTGTGATTTGCCTATGAACACTGGGGGGAGTCAAAGAGGGTGTTAGATCTTCCCCTGTGCCATCCTTTGCAAATCGTTGGACACAGGGCTTGTGCATGTGCATGTGCTCTTCATGGAAGCACTCTGCATCTGAGTGCTGAGATACAGTGCTAGAAAATATGAAGCTCAGTTTTTGGCGCGTGGCAAATGCCGCATCTGCAGCTGGCTACTTGCAAGTCCTGATGCAGACAGAAGTGGAAAGGTGAATGATGCATCAAAAATAAGCCTGATGCTACAACTGTGACTAACTGCAGCTTTGGAGAGAGCAGAAAACTAGTCATCCAGGAAGTGTACCTCAAGATTGGGATCCCTATATAAAATTATCACTTTTCTCCACTGTTGAAATAGCCAGTTCACATTTGCATTAAGCAGAATGGAAGATACTGTTAGCATTTGGACTGCCACTGTCTTTAAGCACCATCAAGAAAATACAGTTTTGTTTTCCTGCGTCAGGTACTTCAGATTCTGTGGGACATTTTCCTACAAGACATCCAGGAAAGTACTCAGGAGAGAAGGGAAAGTTACTTAGGCTAACATTATTTTTCCTTTATGTCAAGTGTTTTGCCCTAAATCTCTGTTTTTCCTGTGTATCCAGGGGCTGTGACACAGTCCTGCAGGCTAAAATGCAACCCCCAACAAACACCCAACAGTAAAAAAGGAAAGCAAACAGGAAAATGTATTAATGTCTCAGGGATTTACTTTTTCTTGCTCTTTCTTCTTACTTCCTTGGTGAGTGTTTTCTGCATGAAATCCTGTGGCTGTGACCATCACACCATGGGCAAACAAGCAGGGCAGGGCTTTCACATTTCTGCTCTCAGCATGGTCCCCACAGCTGTTTTGATGGGAGTTGTGGGTGGGCAGGAGGGGTGAGCTGAGCTTGGGTGGCCGCTCTGTCTTCCAAATGTAATTGTATCTCCCTGGTACAAGAAGCAGTTGGTGACTGAAGAGCTTGGACAACTGACAGACCATCAGGATAGCTCAGGATGACAGACAATCCTGAGCCCTTGACCTGAGAGCTCCAATGGTGAGAGGAATAATAGAAGACACCGAAAAATTAAAGGAAGAGGAAAGGCTAGCACAAAGTTTCTGGATATCATAACCCAAGAACTCTAGGGCACCATGCTGTCAGTGGGAAGAATTAGTGGCTGCAGAAAAAAAAGATAAATGCAGAGATCTGGAGTAATCTGGCGGCCTACAAACACAGAGAGGAGAGACAGAGAGGGCAGGCAGCTTGGTACATGCCTGGGTCATAGATGAGCACAAACTAAGTGTTGACTCAATCTTGTGGGTAACAAGGCAATGGCATGGCCTTGTTGTGTCTTGCATTGGCACAGTGTGTTATAGGTTTGTGCACCTCTCTGGCCCTACCTGACTGACTTACTTACAGGATGAGATCCACTTTCCTGTATGGGGTGCCACATCCATCACAGCCTTGACACATCCTGCCTACTTCTGGTTCTCTAGAAGCCTGTCTCTTGGCTGTATGAGACCCTCTTGGGAAAGCTGGTCACCAGAAAAGGCAGTTTCCTAACCTGGGGCAAAAGTTGATAGAGCAGGGCCCTGCAGATAACTTAAAGTCAGCTTTGTGCATTCCCATTCAGCTTCTCCTCCGTCCCAGGATGAGGATGCACAGCAAGGTAAAGAGACACAACACAGAGTGCAGAAGAGGTAGGGTGGGCTACAGATAGGGTGTGTAGCTCTTTGTGCCTTAATGGCATTTGTAACTTGCACAGTGGCTGAAGAACCGAGATAGTGTGTAAGGCCTTCTTCTGACCTTAGTGCTGCGCATATCAAACACTTGCATTTCACCATTCTGGTATGTATCTTAGTGACACAGTCCTGCACAACTGAAAACAGAATTATAAAATGGGTTTCTTTCTACCTTTATTTTTTTTTTCTGAAACAGGTCTGAAGAAAGAAGTACAAAAAGATCAGGATGCTAACAGACCAGCTGCCTCATCCCCTAAGAGATCAGCAGTAACAGCCACCAAGCTCCATTCACCAGGTATTTATGAACCCAAAAGCACTGTTTCAGGGAAGATTTAAACTTACCAAACTTGCATCTCATGTTAACACACTAAAATCTGAGACCTACTGTTGTTAAGTGAAGATTGATTGTGCCCAAGGCTCATTAAGTTGGTTGTGAGTACAGCAGGCTTTATCATACCAATGCGTGAGTTGAACAGACTTTTGTTTTCTTTGCTATAAACATGCAATCATCTCTCTTTCAAAACAAAGAGTTGTTACTTTTACATGTTTAAAGGCACAGGGCCATTTTTTAAATTAAATTTTCCTATATAAAAAGAGAACAGACAGATAGAATGAAATAAAAAACACCTTAGGTGATGATTACCTGGAGTGATAGTATATTACTTGGAATCTACTCATTCTGTTGTGCAGAGGCACTAAATTTCCTGGGCTATTTCTGTGCATAATTGGAAATGGGATTATCTATAGAAATAACCGTCAGAGTGCTATTGGAGCATTGTCAGCTTATGCCTCAATATTGAGCACAAACACATGGTTTTAGCATTTCTAAAGAATACCTTTGTTTATTTACTAAAACGAAGAGAAGTTATTTATATTTATGTCTACTAGGTGTACATTAACAAATGTATAAAGTACCTAAAGGCTTTTGTAAGGATGGCCTTTGGCTGTTCCAAATGCTTCTGAAATGAATGGGCACAGTCACACTGATTTAATTGTGCTTGCAGTTCATCTTTTCTTTGTTGAATCATTTTTCAGACTCTACTTAAATACTTTAAATGTCACCTCTACATAACTATGTGAGACTTGAGTTGTAATTATCAGGAGTAGAACCCCATGTTTCTTCATTTGATGGTAAAGTATAAAACATGCAGAACAGTTCTTCAACTCCTGTAATTTGCATCAGGAGTCTCTTCATGTTTACTAAACTCAATCCCTTTTCTTCTCCTTCCCAACCAACTAAGTCAAGAAAATGGAAGGTTAAATGTAGTCTTCCTGTGCACCAACAGGACTCAGAATTCTTCTCCTTCCCAAGATACTAGGGTAAATAAGATTAACTTAACTCCATCTGCTGAATCATATAATTTTCAGGCTATTTTGCACCTGGTGAGGTCACCAAGAGAGATCCAAAGGAAAATTTTTTGCAGAGTGCTCGACCAGCAGTTCACCAGCGTTTATAATGTTGGGGGTCCAGTTTAAGCACCATCACTGATTGTAGCTGTAGAAGCATGTTGCAGTGCAGATGATTTGCTTCCAACAGAGTTAGAAAGCAAAATGAAACATTGGCATATTTGTATTGTGTATTTGTATTGTCTTAAGGAGGCCTGTATTTCCATGGATAGCTTAATGATTTTCAAGGTTTAAATTTTTGGCATATCCAATTCATGAAGCCTCAAAGGTTTCTTCATTCTCATGACAGGTTAAGTAACTGCCCTCTCTCCATCAGACTAATTTAGGATTTCTTAAGCTTGGTTGTCTGAAATTATGACAACCTAAAATTGTTTATCACCATAAGTATCAAACAGGAAAAGAAACCTCATATTCATTTATTTTTTAGAGTAGCCTTTAGCGTTCTTTGAAATAACAACAGCAATAACAGAGCAATAAAGACAGGCAATATTTTCACCTATTAAACAATTTCAAAAAATAATCAAAGCAGCCATTTAACAGGACAAGTAGTGAGTATCTTCGGGGCTCAGGAGCAGTAGCATACCATCAGGATCACAATCTCCTGCAGTATTTACACTTCGTGGTAGCAGAGCATGTGTTCCCTTCATAGCTCCACCACAGCTACATGTGGCCATGAAACAGGCTGTAAATTTTCTGAGTGCTGTTTCTAGATTGTTCTTCCTCTATTAGTGGCCTCCTCACATGCAGTTCCTTTTAATCAGTGCTGCTTTTTGACTGTCATACGATTTTTTTTTAGGCTTGAATCTGATCTTTAGAATTTGGATCATTTCTGAAGACTGGCAAGGGAGTTCTGAGATGCAGTTATGTAGGGTTCTCAGTTGTATCTATTGATGCAATACTATTCCTGAAATCTGTGTATAGGAGCAGGTGTACATAGATGCAGGTGATCTCCTTCCACCCCACTGCAGGATGGTGCCATTTATTTCTGACATCTGTCACTCTGTCGATTCTCTCAAAGTAATTTCCTCACTTTCCTTACAATAATGTTCAGAGATAATGTTCAAAGGCAAATAAACTGCATTCCCCATCGAAATCCTCATGGACTGTGTTAATTATGAGTATATACTTGTTATATCTCCTTAGTTCAAACAATCTGGTAGATAAAAAAGACCTGGGAGTTTTGAAGCAGATCAAAGGGATTCAGTGATTTCAGTGTACACTGGGTCTCCCCCCCTGGTCCCACGATCAGCAAAAACGACATTGAGGACCAGGGCCAGCATCATTAATATATACCTTGTTTTGTGCAGAGCAACAGAAAAGAGACCTCAATGGCAGAATAAGCTTAGTAAGCTGCTTTTCAGACCCAAATGAACCAAGACATTCAGATTTATCCCTGCGGAGAATAGCACAGTTTAATTTGCAAGGACAGCTTATAATAATGACAAGGACAACACAGAGATGTGCTCTTCAGATGTTCCAGTGAACAGGAAAGCTAGAAAGACATAAGACAAAAAAACTTGATGAGTTTCTGTTTTAATTAAAACTGGTTTGATTTCAAGGGCATCCCCCTACACTTCTACCTATACCCTCTGTTGTAACATCACCACGTTGCCTCAACAACCCACGATTTTTATACTAAAAACACAGGTATTTATGGCTACTACTTTCATTGATTTCTTATTTTGTGATAATACCTGCTGCCCAGTTAAGAGCCCCTTTACATGAATTAAAGAACCTGTAAGAAAATACCATTCCTGCACAAACAATTGTACAAGTTTTAACTGACAGGAAAATGGATGGAGGGCAGTAGCTATGCTGGTTGAACTCTCTTAATGACAGAAAGTCTTTAAGTCTCCCACGTCCCGTATTGTATTATTTAGGTTTTGCAGCATCATGAAGTTAGTCATGTTGTGAAATCTGGTGTTGCTCTTTGTGAATGCAAGTCATGGGCCTCAAGAGTTTCAAAGGCCATCTTGCATTTGTGGCTCTTTGCAGTTGCAGCATGAGATACTTGAAGACATGAGGGAGCATTTCTGCTGGAGTTAGCTCCCTGTAAGCTTAGCCTGGAGCCAGAATGTAGCCAAGGAAGTTGGAATTTATGTTCCCAATGGCTCCACATGAGCTGGAAATCTGAAAAAGTAGGAATATGCTGCTGGGATATTGCTCTGGCAAAGCCATACTGCTTCCCTGTCTGATCTAGTAAAATTGCCCTAAGGATCCATTTGCATACCCAGGACACAGCCTTGAAGATCTAAAATATCTAAAGCACATCTGACAAAAGGACCTCTGGAACAATGCACTACTGCACAAGTTGGCTCAAACTCACACCAGCAGATGCATCTCTGTGGAAGGATTCTTTTGGCTTTTAGGGAAGGGGTGGGTAGTATCCATGGCAGAAGACTGTCCCCTGTTACCTTCATAGCAAGGACTGGTTGGAGACATTGTTTCTGTATTGTTTTTCAGGAACTGTATACTACAAGACTAGAAAACTACAAATACCATTTTTTCATATACTGGCATACCCAGCCCTTTCTGCTAACACAGAAATGTTCATTTTTCATCTGCATCCAGACCAGTGTCCACCATCTCTAGGAACACATGGGAACAAGGTGTCTGACTCTATTTTCTCCCTCTTTCTTACTGACTCTAGCTCCTAGGCTAAAAGTTTCAGACTAGTGGGCAGAGCTGAGGAAGAGATTCCTGATCAGTATGCAGGAATGACCTGAAAAGCATCAGCTTTTAGCAAAAAGAATCAGTAATCTGAGCAAAGGTGTTTCCCAGCCAACCATAAAAGTTTGCAGAGTAGAGTTCTGAGACAGCTAATAAGATAAAGACAAAACAGATTGTCCAAGCAGTGGCTCAAACAACCTGACACTACCAGAACACTACCCTTTCTTGCTTCAACCTCATAACTAAGTATATCCAGAGAAAGAGATAGTTGACTCAAGCAGGATTTGAACTTAACGTAGGATAAAAGACTCTCTTCCCTGAAGAGGCTTATCATGAGTAAGCTTCAGTACTTGTGCCATTCATGTGAATATGACACTGTATTTGAGCTGATATCCCAAACACAAGCTACACTAGTGTTTTCACATCTTTACACAGGATCAGGCTTGCTTCAAGCTGACCTGGAGCACATCAGAGGAGCCAGAGTCTGTCTGGACCCATTTCCACAGGCAAACCATACAGTGATTCTGGTGTTACCGGTAGTGCAGAGACAGCAGCTATGCAAAGCCAGTGGTGTAACCAGTCAGCATTACGTGGTACCTGGTGGCATTTCTGCATGTATCCGGTTTATCTTGCAACTTTAGAAGTGTATAAAGGGGAAGAACAAGGGGGACTGGCGAGGTAGACTGCAGTATTGTTGATAAAAATAAGTAGTGATATCCCATTAGCAAGGCCCCCCCTGCCTTGTGTTTGCATTCAAGGAAGAACAGCTTCAGGCCCACGTTGTCCCATTTGGAGGCAAAAGGAAATCTGCAGAGGCAAAGGAAATCTGGCATCTCTGTCAAGTCACCAAGCTTGGGGTTCAGGTGGCTAAAGAAATCATGTGTAGAGTGTAAATGCATTCCAACTGTTTTCCACATCAATAACAGGGTAAGGTGAATCTCAACCTGGAAACGCCCGTTTCTCTCACTGCTGTTCAAAAGAGTCCAGCATTACACGTGCAGCTGCAGATCACTGTTCTTGTAGATATCTAACATAGGTGAGATGAATCTTTCCTCTAACAGCCTCAGTTGTAGGTAAGACACTCTTAGCAGAGCTCTCCTCAACTCACAGCAGACCTTCAAGCTCAGAGCCTGAGGTGAGATGACTATTACAAAGCTTTGAGCATGGGCCCCTAGGGAAATATATTTTGTTGTGATCTTGTTTTTTGATTTTGCTTTTATAAAGTCATTACAGATCTGTGTGAATGCTACAAACCTTTTTTTCTTTTGTAGGGCTGAGTCACAAAGGCCTTAGAAACACATAAAGGTCATGTCCATTATATATAAAGTAACCCTGATGGTCTTTTCTTCTCTTGTTTGCAGGACATCCCAAGCAAAGGCCAGCCACCCCAAAGAATGGCTTCTCCCCCAAACCAGGAGAGAGTCGAGATGCTGAGAAGCAGTTAATTCAGAGACTAAAGGAAAAGTGTGATGAGCAGTCCCGACGATTAAGCAATATTCAAGATGAATTTAAAAGGGCCAGCTGTGGCTTTGACGTCTTTGCTATAACAACACAGCACTTTTTCAGGCAGGTAAGTGCAATGGGTACTTTTTGCCATTGGAAAGATGCTTTGCCTTTGCACCAGTCACTTGTCCTAATTTATTCCACAATCGCTGAAATTTTGTTCTTGGGAGAAAAGCATGTCATTTATTTGCAACAGTTATTATGAGGAGGGAATTGCAATTTGATACTGTGTATTTGAAAAGCAAAGTTCAGGAACTTGGAAGAGGGGGAATTGTGACTGAAGCATTTGTCACAAGCACAGGGGGTTTTCAGGATGTTTTTAGGAGTGAAGCAGATGCAGAAACTTAGAAGTCCCAGTCCCTGACTGCTACAGCTGGAATGGAAAGTGTAACTAAGATATTGATACTTACAAACAAATGCAAAAACAATCCATGTATTTAGTCAACCAAAGGTGTTGGATGAAGGAAAAGATTTGTTTTCTCATAGATGTTTAAACATAGAGTTGAAAAGATGACCACAGTAACCATGAAGGACTTGATTGTTTCAAAAGCTGTTTAGCAACCTGGGAAACCTATCTGGGCTCTGAGGTTCAGATGTAGTTCACCTGATGCCCATGTATTTTGTAACATCACAGGTTAAGTTGGTGTCCCAACTACTTTGTAAAACAGGTGGACGATCACCAGCAGTTGGAACTGACGTTTGGATAGTATCTTTGATTGCTGTTTGTCTACTTTGAAAGAGACAAGAGTAACCTTTCATTATTAAATGGGAGAAAGAAAACCAAGAAACAAAACAGATTCAAACAGTCTTTATAACGTATTCTGAAATACGTTATTCAGGTTTGGGTTTTTTATTAGTGGGAAAGGTTACCTTTCAACAAATAATGTCATTATTTGTAGTTACTTTTTTCTAAGTAGGAGCTGATCTTGCTGGGGGGAGCTTCATTGAACTGAAAATCAGGGAATTTTAAGTAGTACTAAGTATTTTAAATACCTTCCCAGGGGATTTTCCCCCTCTATTTTTCTTTAGTCTTGACATTTCTGGGCTTGATGGGCATTTCTAAAGCTTTTTTTTATTGCTTTTTGGGTTTTTTTGAGCTGACTGTGGAGTATCCTTAATTAAAGTGGAGGGAAACAAAAAGGGGCAGAGCAGTGTCTGCTCAGCTTTGTCTATGCTTTGTCCACTGGGGAGACATTTTTCATCTCATGCATCATTCACAATTTGCTGAAGGAGTTCTGGAAGCTTGGGCATATGTCCTTTGTGTCCTCTGGATATGTTTTAAATGAGAACAGCTGCTACAGCTGAACCTTATGCCTCTCATCCTATTGGTGCATGTTAGATCTCTCCTGAGAATGCTTCCTAAATTGAATACCTTGAGGGACTTTATTTTGTACTGTCCTCTCCAAGTCCTGGCTGGGCATAGCTGTGCCTCATATTCCCAGCTCCTCTGCACAATCAGGCCAGCTGGGGGTTTGCAATAATACTGCTCTGAACACCTGGAGGGCTTGGAAATAAAAAATAATATACCTGTGTAATTTAAGTATCTTTAGGCTCAGGCAGGTTAAGATGTAGGATTGTTTTTTTTCAGATCCACTGCTGGACTCACTTACTTGTGTTCAACATGAGTGTCAGTCCCTTCTGGGCTTGCCTGGTCTCCCTGGAGTATATGTATGTGCACACCACTGTTTAGTGCACTGCAGACAATGCTGGGAGCTGTGTAAGATGGACCCCTCCCAGGCAAAGACACCCTGGCTCCCCTGGCTGACAAGCTGCACCGTCAGCGTGAGCACAACAGTTACCTGTTAGGCACTCAGATGTCATACCTACATTGGGAGTACGATTGCTTTAGGCTCCATTTTTAGTAAATGGAGGCCAGTGAGCACTTCCAGAAGGCTATTCACAGCACCAAAGATCTGAATTTCTGCCTGAGGTACTTGACTGTCTTGACTGAAGCCTCCAGAGAGGCCTAAGACTGCTGCACATATAGATTTGATGCTTAAGTTGAGAGCCTTCATGGAGCAGAATGATCTAGGACTACTCAAGCAGTTGCATAATTGGGCAGTCTATTGTTTTGCAACATAGACACAGACTTCCAAGTTTTTGAATGTCATCCAAAAATACAGTCTGTAGACATTTTCTGAGATGGCATTATTGTCTGAAAGCTTGAGAAAAATTGTGTTGGCAGGCTTTGTGTTTAGGCAGCATGGAAAAAGAAACTTTTCCCATTATAAAAATAATAATAATAATAATAATAGTGTGTGTTTGTTTCTCAGAAGTCTGCAGGCAAAATGGTTCAGGTCTGAACAAAACTGCAGTTTGACAAGGGAATAACACTCATTCAGGAACAGGTGGGGCCTTATTCCAGAAAAGTTTGGTGCTGATTTGTCCAACTTGCAGTTCTGCTCTGATAAGCAAGGGACATGATCCTGGTTTGGTGCTAGGGAGCCTCTTTGGTCTGATAGTCAACCATAGCCTAATTTTAGTATGTGTCTCTCTCTCTCTGAATTGGAGCTGAATTCTGTTGGAAAATGTGTTCCCAGGCAGCAAGAACTGGACTGAGTCTTGAAAGGTCATCCAAGGATCAGTGTTATCCACACAGGTAGGAGTGTCCCAGTGCCCATGGCTCTCTGCTCTTGCTCACACTGCTTCTGTTCTCTCTCCAAAGATGGGGGAAACACCAGTGCTCTTTAAAAACCCCTGTGTGGTTGGGGGGACTGATTTGTCCCCATGCACAGAGGCTTTTGCATAGTCCTCCAGATTCAGGCAGGGTGCCTTGCACAGGCTTTTGTACAGGATTTGCTCTACCCTTTCTAGTCCCACCATAGCTTGCCTCCCTGAGTATCTGAAAAGTCCAGCAGACAGGTTTAGTTGGAGAAAGAGAGTGTCAATATATAGTAAAGGGTATTGGCCCATACCAGCAGTTTCTTCAAGCGCTTTCCAGTTTTAAGCACTTACTGTAGCAACCTGAAGGCTGGATGACCATTTTGTTTGAGTTTTGTTGGATTTGTTTTCTGGCTGTTCCAGACCACTGCTGAATTGTATCCTGAAACATCTTTCATCCTCTGTTGAAAATATTCTTAATAGGCAAGATTCATTTAATAGGCATCAAGGAGTGCACAACATGCAGCAGTACACAGCAGTACATAGCACAGACCCATTAAATGACAGCTGAAGCAATTTGCTATCCTGGGGAAAAGCTTGGGCACTCAAAGCAGCTGATGACTGAGGCAGTGAACAAAAAAAGATAAAGCAGCACTTCTGACATAAGCATTTAGCTAATTATGAAAAGTAATGTTTACAGTGCTGGTGGACAGCATAGCTATTATTATTTAATTAGCAGGTGGATGAGTTAAGACCCTCAGATATGCATGCATGACTCCTGTTGACTTTAGGGGCTGCTTCAAACGTACTCTGAAGAGGAGAATATAGAGTTTGTCCTTAATGTTGGATGGTGATCATGTCAATATAACCGTTGTGCTATGAGGGATACTCTAAAGTGAACAACTGATTGGCAGGAGCTGAAGTGATATCATGAAGGTGATACCATGAAGGCTTTTCAGAGCGAGTATCATGAACAGCTCCCCCTGACTCGAGACACTTCTGCCCTGATCTGACATCTAAAAAGATAGATGTGGTGCCAGGGGACAGGGTTTAGTGGTGGACGTGGCAGTCTTTTCCAACCAGAGTGATACTGTGATACTGTGATACTGTGACTTGGTAGCCCAGCAATAACGACTGTTCCGGGCGCTGCAGCCCCGTTCAGTAGGGTGGCCAGTAGCAGTCCCTCTTGGAAGTGGTAACAGTGCCATCTAAAGGAGAGTATCCCTAACTGACAAACTCTGGAGGGTAAATCTTTCCGGACATCAACAGTGAGAGGAAAAAAAAAATTCCACATTCATATGTCTAGTACCCTCAGAGCAGAAGTGTTTGTGCTGAGGGCTGTCGTGGCCAAGCTGCACCGAGGCCCTGGAAACTGAGCCGATGCCTTTCTGCCCGCACAGCATGCCTGAACAGACAAAGAGGGGAGTCCCATTAGCAAATTCTGCCTCTGAAATTTCAAATTAGGACTCCAGATCTACAGTGCATGTGAGGACAAGGGATCTTTTCTGTGCTGCAGGCCCTAAGGGTGGGAGCAGGTGAGGGAAAGGGTTATGCTGGGGTATTCTGTGCTGTTCTCTTTCTGGGCATGGAGAGGTTTCCAGGCTTGCAGCACAACCTTGAGCTGTGGTCTTCATCATGGAGAAAAAACTGCTCAGGACAGGTCCCAGCATGTGGGAGCAATCAGATCAGATGGGAGTGGGGGAACCACACAGATGCCCTGAGCTAGAGTTAGGACAGCACTGCAGTACTTGATGACATTGCAGTACTTGTGTCTACAGTGTCTACCTACACTGGGAAAGACGTGTCACCAGTAACCAGTGTGTGTGTTTGTCTCCACACTCTGTTGTGTGTGTTGCTTTTGGGTGGGTATACAATACACATCTTCCAGGCAAGTAAATGCACATAGCAATGTCCTGCAAAATCTAGGATGTACAAGGAAAATTTTTTTCCCCATTCAAATACCAAATATGTGCGTGCTGGTTCAGTTCCGTGAATATGCTACCCAGTGTCATGTAACTACCTTCTCCAAATGCTTATTACCTCTTGTGTTAGAGGCAAAATTGGTTGCACTAGTTATAAGTTGCTTGGCACTTCCCACCATTGCCTCCAAAACAGAATTTGGGCTAACATTTCAAGTGCTTATCTCAGGCTGAGTTGAAAATAGTTTGTTTTCACAACTATCTTTGAGAATGAGTTTAGCAGAAATATATCTACTGCTTGGTGCCTGGTGGTGGCACAGCAGTAAGAAGCCAGCACTTGCCAGAAAGACTGACCTTCTGACTTTCAGTGGTACTACTTTCCCAACATTTGCAAAATATGTTAGAATTTAGCCCAAGCACGGGCCTTAGAAAAGTGCCATTCCTCTTATCCTTCGTAATTTTTACAGTTTGGCTAGATTTCCTATATTGAGCAAGTTCAGTCTTTTCTTTGCTCCTGCTGGAGACCAGAGCAGTCAGAATGACTCAGTCTTTTCATTCTGTGTCCTGGAAAATTAATCCATTTTGGACTCATCAAATCCTGACAGTTTAGGGATATGATTCAAAAACATTTTATTGCGAGACAAACAAAACACTTTTGTTTACTTGGGGGGAAAAAATTAGAAAAAAGCTTTGTCATTTTTTTAGAGTTTTCTAAATTGATTTTAAGTAGAAATGCACAAGATTTCATATTGTGGGCTACTACTTAGGTTAAAACAAAGCACCAAGAATTGAGAGGCTGAGGGAGCTGGGTCTCTTTAGCTTGGAGAAGAGGAGACTGAGGGGCGACCTCACCAATGTTTACAAATATGTAAAGGATGAGTGTCAGGAGGATGGAGCCAGGCCCTTCTCAGTGATGTCCAGTGATAGGACAAGGGGCAATGGGTGCAAGCTGGAGCATAGGAGGTTCCCCATAGACATAAGGAAAAACTTTTTCACTCTGAGGGTGACAAAGCACTGGAACAGGCTACCCTGAGAGGTTGTGGGGTCTCCTTCTCTGGAGACATTCAAGACCTGCCTGGACACATTCCTGTGTGACCTACTCTAGGGCATCCTGCTCTAACAGGCAGGTTGGACTGGATGATCTTTCGAGGTCCCTTCCAACCCCTAGCATTCTGTGATTCTGTGATTCTTTACAAGCATTATGGTGAAGGCTCTATAATGCAGCTGCTGAGGGATCTGCAGGACACACACATATGGTCGATCTGCCCAAGTAATGAATGGATCAGGGTTTGTGAACTGAAGGCAACTGCCTCCTGCAGGTCCCCTTCTTATTTGCTGTGGATGCTAAAAGACAGGCAGTGAGGAGGTAAGGTTCTGTAGGAATAGAAACCTTAAAGCAGCTAAATATCTTTCCCCTCCTCATTCTCTGGGTAACTGGATGTTACCAGAGGATACTACACAGGGCCTATAGGAAGATAATTTAATCCAAGCTCTCCACCTCTGTGCCAGAGGGTGTCCCTCATTTTCTGCTTGTGCAGCACCGCTGGGTGCTCAGTGCTCTGCTGCTGTGATGGCAGAGCTGGACACTTGCCACACTGCACCCTTCAGGTTTGCCAGCAAAACCCTCCTCTCCCCTAGCACAGGATCTAAGGGATGTTTCTAATTTCCCTGTGCCTCAGTGCCAGGTTTGCCAGCAAAACCCTCCTCTCCCCTAGCACAGGATCTAAGGGATGTTTCTAATTTCCCTGTGCCTCAGTGCCCAGCTGTTACATGGGGACACCAGGGAACTGCCATCACATGAGAGTGCCATGGAGGAAAAAACTTAGTATTTGTGATGCACTCTGCTCTCTGGGTCAGACAACAAAAGAGCAGCCTGTGAGGAAAATCAGCATTGCTGTCAGTGCAGAGTAGCATGGGTAATAAATAAGGCCTTGGGCTACATAATGAAGGAAGAAGATAAGCAAATCAGAAATGAGTACTGACATGCCTGTTCACTGGGCAAAGTGGGAGTGCTGTGCTGTACTCTGTGCTGGGGCTGTGTGATGGATCCACCCTACAAAGTGGACATGCATCCACCTGGGTACTGCACCACTTCATTGTGCTGCTGCTGCTGGTTTTTGGATGCAGTTGCACACCATCAAAGGGGCATGAGGGTGTGAGCTGGCTGGAGTGGAGATGGTGTTTAGGGAAATTGGGTATTGTGAGAAAGCAGAGAGAAATGCCCTGCTCCTGGGGCGGCACTGTGTGAGGTGGGAGTGGGGTTGGGTGGTGCAGTCCCCTGTTCCGTAGGTTTTATTTAGCTGTGTGCTCCTGGTCAGGGCAGGTCCCATGGCAGGATTTCCTCTGTGATGTGGACTCACTTCCACAAGATGCTTTCTCACTGCAAATTATAAGATAACCTCTGCCTCTGAGGTGCACCCTCTTCTCCTGGGTCTGGCTGGGTCTCCATGTGGCTGAGGAGGGGAGAAGAACCAGGAAGAGGGTAAAAAGAGGAGGCAGAAACTTGTTGGGCTGACCCTATCTCTAATATCACGGTTTTCTCAGCCCCCATCCTGCAGGCAAGGAATTGGAGTAACTTGCCCCCAGGGAAGCAGGCAGTGAGCAGCAGGAGCAATGGCATTTGGAGGGGCTGGAAGGGAGCAGCAGCAAACTCCTCTTCCTGCGTGAAATCCTGAGGCTGCAGAGCAGGCACAAAGGCGGAAGAATTTTAAGGTGAAATGCTAAAGGCTGATGTTTGAGCAAATTCAGGTGGGAGCATAGCTGGGAAAATGGTAGGTGAAGAACTAATTGCTTAGTGAAAAGGCTGCTTCTTCTTTCTGTATTAAGAGGGGATGCCTCAAACATGCTAATTGTATGTTTTCAGTTCAGTAGGAATTAAAGTGGAAGAAGTGAAAAAAATACACACACATACATATACACACACGGGCACACATACATGTTCTTGTAACAACCCCAGGCAACACTACAGGCTTGGCAAAGAGTAGCTGGAAAGCTGCCAGGCAGAAAAGGACCTGGGGTGTTGGTGGACAGCCAGCTGAACATGCACCAGCAGTGTGTCCAGGTGACCAAGAAGGTCAACAACATCCTGGCTTGCATCAGAAATAGTGTGGCCAGTAGGACTAGGGAAGTGATTGTCCCCGTGTACTCAGCACTGGTGAGGCCGCACCTCCAGTACTGTGTTCAGTTCTGTGGCCCCCACTACAGAAAGGACATTGAGGTGCTGGGATGTGTCCAAAGGGCAACGAAGCTGGTGAAGGGTCTGGAGAACAAGTCTTATGAGGAGCAGCTGAGGGAAATGGGGTTGTGTAGCCTGGAGAAAAGGAGGCTGAGGGGAGACCATATTGCTCTCTACAGCTACCTGAGAGGAGGTTGCAGCAAGGTGAGAGTTGGTCTCTTCTCCCAAGTTACAAGTGATAGAACAAAAGGAAATAGGCTCAGGTAGCACCAGTGGAGGTTTAGATTGGATATTAGGAAAAAATTCTTCACTATAAGGGCTATCAGGATTTGGAAGTGGTGGAGTCACCATCCCTGGAGGTATTTACAGGGCATGTAGATGTGGTGCTTAGGGACATGGTTTAGTGGTGGATTTTGCAGCATGCTAGGTTAATGGTTGAACTTCGTGACCTTAAAGGTCTTTTCCAACCAAAACAATTCTATTCTATATAAAAATGGTGTTAATTAAAGGATAATTACCTTCGCCCAGCAATTGGCCACTGAAGACTGCACAATGGAAAAGGAAAAGAAAGGAGTGCTTGGGAGACTCCACTTGTGAGATGCTGGTATAGATTTTTATTCTTTCCCTGAATCTTCTGTTTTCTTTGTAGTGTCAGAGGACAAGGCCTGTCTGGACTCATTTATGATGGTGGAGCAGGTGCTGCCTGGCTTTGCCTGGCATGGCTGGCAAAGGTGGTGCCAGGACAGAGGGAAAGGCTGCCCACTGGTGCTGCCTGGCCTCTCCATCTCTCCTTTGGAGCAGTAACTAATTCTAGGCAGCTCTAGAGACATGTCGCTGCTTTTGATTTCTGCACCTGGCTACACCCTCAGTGTTTTACTCTACAGGTCACAATACCATCAAATGCACAGCACTGTCCTCAGGCACCTCATACTCAAAAGGGTCCATTTAGGTAAGGCACAAAATGCTGCTGTCCCATCACTACACAGAGCTTTTCACTGCTGAATACAAGTGGTCCTGGGGCAGCTGCAGCTGAGGACAGACTGGAAGAGCCTCTTGCTAGTTTTTCAGCCAAACTGGCAGCAAATATTAAACTACTTAAGATACCCTACACTACTCCCAGACAGTGTGTCTGCTCTGCTTCAGTCCCTGCAAGACAGAAGGAAGGAAGTGCAGGGAACCTCTTGGCTTGTCCCTCTGTCCTCAGTGGCTTTCTCACAGCCACTACTGTGACAAACAGCATAAATTTTAGTTTTTGGGGATGGAAAAACATACTTCCCTGGAAAGCACTTGGGTAGTTACATGGCCTTGTTTTGAAACAACCTCCCCAATTAGATTGTTTGTATCCTTTGATTGGAGAAGAATGTTGTTAGCTATACATAAATATTTCAAAAGTCAAGCTAAAAAAGAAATAGCCCTAGGCAATCTAATGCTTCTCTTGAAGAGGTTTAAAATTTAAAAAAATTTTTAAAATTTTTTTAAATTTTCATTAAAAATTTAAGATCTCTTTATTTGCATGTTGTCCTCAAAAAGAAATATATTTAGGCTGTGTGCCAAGCATCAGGTAAAGGTGAATTTTTTTTCTCCTTTTGTTTATATTATTGATTTCCATGTAAGCAACTGACTTGGATAGCCTTGATTTTACACTGCATTCAGAGAAAAAAAAGTAGGATGAGGGTCAGGAGTGGCTCTTGTGATGATGGCAGCCTTCAGGCTGGGTATTTGGCTTCTGGTGGGCTTGAGGGATTTGGCAATGCCTTGGGAGTTGTGTGAAAAGCAATGATTAATAGAATCCAGTGGTATTGCGGCCTTCGCTCATGCAGGGGACAGAGCAGAAGCCAAATTGCAATGTTTTCATGCTAGTCCCTAAGTTCAGTAAATGACTCAGAGGAAATGTATCCCTCTTCTAAATCCCACACATTTCAACTACTTCTTTCACAGCCAAGTTTTCATTTTTTAAGATTCAGAATTTCCTTTCCACTTTAAACTAGAGGATCTATGTTTAGTTAAGGATCCTGTTCTTTGCAAGAAACAATGGTCATGCCGTTCTCAGCTTGCATGGACTCCATGAGTTGCTGACTAACTGTTAACTTTCCAATCTCTTGTGAGGTTTGGCCTTTGTTTCTCCAACAGGGAGCTTGAGAGCTCTATTGTCTGTTTTCTGCAGGCCTGAGAACAATGTGAGCATCTCTGCTGCTTAGTCTTAGCACCACAGCCACTCAACACTGGCCCTATCAGTTG
Source organism: Hemiprocne comata (assembly GCA_020745705.1). NCBI lineage: Eukaryota > Metazoa > Chordata > Aves > Apodiformes > Apodidae > Hemiprocne > Hemiprocne comata. The sequence goes on along the minus strand of CM036586.1, from coordinate 194,777,385 downwards.
TACAGAGGTGCATGTGCTTAAAGGGGTTGTGTTTCAGGGAAAAACCCTGAAAGCATCACATTGTCCATCCAGTATGGATCTTGGCAGGATTTGTTAGGGCTGTAGCTTCAATCTGTTGATACCAAAATGTTGCAAAGGATATGTTTTGGACTCAAGGTGCCTGCATTTTTCCATGAATCTTTGTATCATCAGAAAACAAACAAACAATAATTAATAACAATTCTAGCATCCAGAGACTTTGACACTCTTGGATCAGTACTTTGTGCCAGAAACTTCTGTTTTGTACTTTTGTGCTTATCACTCTCTTCAACTACCTGAAGGGAGGTTGTAGTCAGGTGGGGGCTGGGCTCTTTTTCCAGGCAACTAGTGACAGGACAAGAGGACACAGCCTGAAGCTGCTCCAGGGGAGGTTTAGGTTGGATATTAGGAAGTACTTCCTCACGGAGAGGGTGATTAAACATTGGAATGGACTTCCCAGGGAAGTGGTGGAGGCACCGTCCCTGGATGTGTTCAAGGAAAGGCTGGATGTGGCACTTAGTGCCTTAGTCTAGACGGTGTGGTGGTGTTGGTCATAGGCTGGACTTGATGATCTTGAAGGTCTTTTCCAGCCTTGGTAGTTCTGTGATTCTGTGATTCTGTGAAATGTACTAGCAGCATTTGCTTCAAACATGTGAATGTATGTTCTTGGGACAAGCAGTTTAGAACAGTGCTTTCATAAACCCTGTGTGGCTGCTGTGGTTAGACCTGTGGTGGAGTAATTGTGGAACTATTAAGTGCTTTGAGTCCATTTACAACATCAGACTGTTCACCAGATAAATGGAAATTATTCTGAGCTGACTGGGAGGTAGGCATACTTTTCTCTGAATTAATAACTTTCTTGTCTCTGAATTAACAATTTTCATTTTCAAAATTGGCTGAACAGGAGCTGTAATGTTAGATGTTTCTAAATTACCTTTCCTGGACAGTTGAAGGGATGAGAAGCCTGCAGCTTCCTTGTATAGCGCTTGCAGTCAGGGAGCTCCAACACCATCCAGGGAGCTACAGAATTCCTACAGAGCCCACAGACATGTTATGCAGGGCAGTACAGCAGCTACTGCTGGATACTGCAAAGGCAATTTCCTCAGATCAATCATTGGAGGGGACAGCTATTTTCTTTGATTGGTTCCAAGATTCCTAGTATGAATGTGACAGAAGAAGACACTGCAATTTTTTGTAGACCAGTAGGTACAAAGTTCATATATGAAAGTGTTAATCACAACAGAAACGGAATAATTTTTCTGCTTCCATGAGAGAACTGAAAGATTTATCAAATTAAATTTTATAGATACTTTTTAGGGAATTGGGCAAGGCCGGACAAAGTTTTTACTAAGAGGGAGCAAATGAATCCTTAACTCTCTTTAGAAGAGGGGTGGCTGAGCCCTGGGCCTGTCTGGGTAGGAGGGATCCCATCCTCTTTTTGGGAGTCAAAAAACTGAGCCTCTCTTCAGAGACAAACCCTTCAGCACAGCTCTTGTTTTATAGATATATTCAAAAGATTTCACTTTCATTTCGGAGTATAGTAAGACCAAATGACAGTCTATAAATTTGCTGTAAAATGGGAGGCAATGCCTCAATTCACAGATAATCTTCAGAAGTAATTTCAAGACCAAGGGTGTAATTTTGAGTCTAGAGGAGGTCACGGTCAACCTAGAGAGGGGGCTAATACCAAGTTACCCCCCCACACACACCCCAGAAGAAGCAGTGACCACTGAGTTACTTGACACATATTTACATGCTGTTGGTTAGTTAACAGTAACTTGTCCCTCTGGCAGATCCATGTCCTTCTCACCCATGTGGCCGATGTCAGGCATCAGCTGATAGCTCAGTCTGTTGCTGCAGCCTCACCCAGAGATGCCTGTTGTAGCATCCCAGTGGCTGTCATGCCCTCAGATAAACACCCATGGCCTCCCCTACCTTTTGCTTGCTTGTATTTTTAGACCTCTGACAGTAATACTTGTGTTTGGTGGTTTTACATTACCCCTAGGGCAAAGTGTCTTGGCTCCATTAATGTAGACATGTCCAATAATGACATATATAGGTGTCAGAATAATCATGGCAATAATGATCAGTGCAATCAAAGTTAAGTCTGTGTAAGGGAGCTTACTGCTTCTGCAGCCTAGTAAGAGAAACTATTTAATATCCATAAGAAAGGTCTGGCAATGCTAAATGTCCATCAAACCAGCTACGTGCCAGCTTTATTATTGCAGAAATAGCAGGCTTGATGTATAGTTACCTCCATTTGGATTTCACCATCACAAATCATAAAGGCTAGTCTTACTTGAAAAATCAATTTTCATCTTATTTTCCAGTGCAAAAAAATGTTTAAGGAACATTAGCTTGTTGTGTTTAATTGAATTACACAGAACAAGGAATAAAAAGATATTGTCTGGATTGATTGGGGGATGTTAAAAACACAAAGCACTTGGCTGAGTTAATATATTCCTTTCAGTTAATAGTTTACCTCTATATTACAAATCTCATTAGAATTTAGGACATAAACGTGTTTATTATTCTACAGTTATCCCAACAGAGAGATAGACATTTTGCAGACGGTTTAAAAATGTTGTTCTGATCCTGGAGTGCTTAGCATCTAAATAGGCAACATCCCAATTAAAACTAGGGAGTCAAAGCGACTAAGTGGACCAAGGGATAGAGTGTATCCCCAGCAAGTTCACTGATGATACAGAACTGGGAGGGGTGGCTGACACTCCAGAGGGCTGTGCTGCCATCCAGCATGACCTGGACAGGTTGGAGAGCTGGGCAGAGAGGAACCTAATGAAGTCCAATGAGGGCAAGCGTAGAGTACTCCATCTGGGGAACAACAGCCCAATGCACCAGTACAGGTTAGAGGGTGACCTGCTGGAAAGCAGCTCTGGGGAAAAAGACCTGGGACACATTGTGGAAGACAGGCTCACCATCAGCCAACAATGTGCCCTTGTGACCAAGGAGACCAGTGACATCCTGGGGTGCATTAAGAAGAGTGCGGCCAGCAGGTCAAGGGAGGTTCTCCTCCCCATCTATTCTGCCCCGATGAGGCCTCACCTGGAGTACTGTGTGCAGTTCTGGGCTCCCCAGTTCAAGGAAGACAAGGACCTCCAAGGCCACCAAGCTGATTAGGGGACTGGAGCATCTGCCCTGTGAGGAAAGGCTGAGAGAGCTGGGTCTGTTTAGCTTAGAGAAAAGGAGGCTGAGGGGGCATCTCATCAATGCTTATAAATATCTAGAGGGAGGGTGTCAGTTGGGGCCACACTTCTCAGTAGTGTCCAGTGACAGAACAAGGGGTAATGAATGGTCACAGACTGGCACACAGGAGATTTAACCTGAGTATGAGAAAATACTTCTTTACTCTGGGGGTAACAAAGCACTGGAACAGACTGCCCCGGGAGCTTGTGGATACTCCATCCCTGGAGACATTAAAGACCTGCCTGGATGTGTTCCTGTGTAATCAGCTCTAGGAGATCCTGCTCTAGCAGGGGGGTTGGACTGGATGATCTCCAGACATCCCTTCCAACCCCCACCATTCTGTGATTCTGTGTGATTTTGTGAGTCTTGGAGATTACCATACAGATGTTTTTATTCTTAAATAAAAGCTTATTTGGGGATTTGTATGGAACAATAGTCACCGTCTGGTCCTTCTCTAGTGGTGCCTGTCACTGGGACCCCATTGGTGGTCCCAGCCTGGCAGTGTGCTGCCAGTGTGTGACCTAAGTGCCATGGTGAGGGCAGGCAAGAAGTCAACGTAAAAGCACATACATTGGGAGGTGCGGAGGCAGCAGTGGTTGTGTGTACACAGCTCTGTGTGAGCTGTAGAAGAGATCTCAGTTTCTCTTCTGCACACAGGGATATTGCCACTGTTCATGATCATTTACACCGAATGGATGTGATGAAAAATCTGCATCCCACTCAAGTTTGTCCCACTGTCACCTTTTGGCTCCAGGTTGGCAGCCAAACCAATAACAATAATGCTCTCAATCCCCCCCCCCCATTCCCCCAAGGTAGGGAAAGAGGGAGAAAAAATGAAAAAGAGGCTTTGTGGGTTGAAAAGTGAAACAGATTGATTTTAATTATTAGTGAATAGGGAATATGTGTATTTATAAAGGGATGTGCAACACCCGATCCCCTCCCTCCTCCCCCCGTGACTCTCACAGCAACTCTTCTCCCTGGTGACTCCAGCTGAAGGGGGGAGTGTCCGGGCGCACGGACGGGGCCCTCGGGTGTCGGCTGGGAAGGAAAATGGAGAAAAAAAGAGAGAGAGGCAAAGAGAGGGTGATAGAAGCGACAGTAAGCAGAAAAGTGAGAGAAAAAGGAAAAAGAAAGGCTTGACTTCCGTGATGTCCTAACCTATACTGAAAGCCAAATAGAGAAAATACGATGAGAAGGGAATATTCTGATTTGCTGATCCTGCCTTTGGTTTAATCTGCCCCCCCCATAGGGGGGGAGGCTGCAGACAGTCAGAAGTGACCTTGGTTATTATCAGTCCACTGGCGCTGCTAAAAAGTTTACTGAAAGAAAAAAAAATCACCAAAGAGAAAGTTTGCTTCACCCTGGCTCAAACCAGGACACTCACCTGCCCCTGGTGGTGTTTCCTGTGGTGCAGCATGTGTCTCTGGGCTGCTGCAGAAGTGGGCAGCAGTTCATGTCCTGGGCAGCACTGCTGGGCTGATGGGTGCCTCCAGAGCTAACAGGCTACACAGCTGTTCTTATCATCTCACTCTGATTTCATCTGTGAGGAAAAATGAGCTACATTTCTTCATTTTTGTAATGTTTAGTACACTGAGAAAAGGGACCTTGTTATATATAGTGTAGAGGATTCTGTTTGAAGAGACATAAAAAGAAGCATGTTGTTTAATTGTATATATAGAATGCTACTGCTAAAATAAGAAAGCTGAAGTAAAGCTGAAATTATATACTTTTATCACAAATAAAAACATCAGCATCTCGTCCATTGAGTAAACAGGAGACAATCATGAAGTTTTGCAAAGGAAAGCTAAGATACATTTATAGACAAATACATGTATATATGTGTATAGTAGTGGAATTAATAGTCCCAGAAATCTTCAATGTGATGTGAGCAAAATGTAGTCCTTAATGAAGTGTTTCTTACCTTTGAGCTAGAAATTAATAGATGTTGGAAAGCAAACTGGAGGTGTCTCCCCTGCTTTGCAATGGGCCTCCTGTGCCAGTCAGAGCAAGGGGCTCAGAGTGGGGTTCAGTCCAGCAGCCATGGGCATAGTGTAGGTGTCAGGTGAAGGGGGTCTGGCCTCCCACAGAGTACCCGTGTTTGGTCTACTGTCAATGGACAGACCCAGAGGGCTGTTTTCCCTCGGGGGACACAGGGGGGGTGTCTGCCCACAGATGGTAGAAGGAGCCCTGGCACCTCTGGTGTGCTGGCTGGGGAGCACTGGGCTTCACTACCACTTACCAGAGCAGTGCCTGAACTTGGCCTTTTTCTGGGGCTGCACTTGAGATGCCTTTGTACATCTGAGGTTTGATGCCCCAGGCGCTTGGCTGTGTGCTGCAGTAGGACCCTCTTGGTCCCATGACTCTCCTGTTCCATGCAGGGACTTAGCTTCCTCAGGAGCAGAGAAGGCTATTTTTCCCTTTATCCGGAGTAATACATGACCTGGCACATGGGACATTATTCCTGTCCCTATTATAGTCACCGCACTCAGGCCAAGCCTTAGCTTGGAGGATTGGTCTGACCATAAGACTGTTAAACAAGTAGTCATTCCTTCAGCAGCTGAAGTTGGCTGTATTTCTGGACGTGGATTTTGGAGTTTCTTGAAAAAATGTGTTATGTTGAGCTGCCTGCTTTAAACTGCCCTACATTTAATTCCAGGCAGGAGATAAGCACCAAGGCAGGACTTGAGGCAGGAGGCAAAGCCCCCAGCCTTCTGGAGAAGCAGTCTGAGTATCCTGTGGCAATGATGACCCACAGGTAACTTGCAGGCTAGGGAAAGAGATGCATACTCAAAGCAATGGCTAAATACAAGGATTAATTTAGAAATCATCATGGAACAGTTGAATATATGCCCTATATTAGTGTAGGTGCCATGCATATAACTATAATGTTTGAACTTCTTTCCCATAGTCTTGGAATATCTTCTGTTGCACACAGAACAACATTTCACCTATCTTTAGTTAAAATGAAGTACTGGAAGTTACTGAGTTTTAGGTGCATTTAAAAAATGTTCTCTTCCCTCTCCTGCCTCAAAGGCATTTTGAAATGTCATTTGCAGAAAGACTTCACTTCATATTCCTAAGCTAGAAAGTTCTGTTGATAGAACTGTTTCTCAAAAATTGCTGCTGCAGTCCCAGGAGGTGAGAGTGTAAATACTGTAAATCTTCCTCTGTAGATCCATCTCTAGATGCATTCTGAGCTGACGCACAGAGGGATTTTGCAGCAATACAGTGGAATTTTCCCTGTTGATGGAAATTCCTTGCAGATGTGCTCTAGTGCTAAACAAGGCTTGAAATACAGAGAGACTATTACTACTATTCCAACCTTTAAGCCTTTCAAGACCATGCCCCTCATCTGCAGAAATCTCTCATATAAACATGCTGACAGAAAAGGAGCTCTTTCTTTATTATTGAAGTTCTGATCTGATCTTCAGTTTTGCAGGTGAAATTTTATATCCCATTGCATTCCACGTGGATTGTGGTTACAGATTTTAGCAGCTGTGTAGCCACGTATCTGATCTGTGGACTGCAAGTAGCCTACACTTTTGAGCCTATAAAACCAACCTACTTATATTCCCACTAGTTCATTTTTGATGAGTGATGGCTGCAGCAAATCAGGCTGAAACCAGCTCTGCCTGGAGCTGCCTTGCAGTACAATGCTGGCTTGCCTCTGTGTGAAGCAAAGCCCAAGAATTCATCCCTCCATCCTCACCATCCCATAGCTGGCTGATCCTAACCACATGGAGAGCCTGGCTCAGAGAGCGTATTTGGACCTGGCAGTAATATGGAGTGATTTGGATCATGAAGTGAGCTGGGCCCATTCAAATTAAATGTGTTGTAGTGCAACCAGGTGTTAAGGAATAAATGCAAACACAGAATACAGGTCACACCTACAGAACTGTGGCCTGGGCGTCAGCTGGAAGGAAGTAACTCCAGAAGTAATTAGAGTTTCTGGTGTCAGAGCAAATCAATGTGAGCTCCTACTGTCAACATGTGTTATGAAAAACTGTAAAGATCTTTAAGTGAACAAGCACAGACATAGCAAGTAGAAGTAAGAGGGTGATGACACCTGCACATTCAGCATTGGAGAAACTGGTACAAGAACATGTCATTGAGCATTAGTGCCCACACTTCTTCAGGGAAGAATGAAAAAGTGGAGAGGAAACAAAGAGCGATAGGCAACTGTGAAGGCTGGAAAGATCCTTTGCTTTGAGAGACTGCAGAGTACAATTAATTTTCTTTGTAAAAAAGGACAAAGTGGCTTGAGTCCAGAGTAAAAGAATCACCATTAGAAGGTACTGCAGTTTACCAGAAGGCTCTTTCCTCCAGCAGGGAAAGGTTTAGCAGAAACCACTGGCTGGAAGCAGAAGCTTTGCACCTTCAACACATGAAAGAAGCACAGATTCTAGCAGTGGAGATGATCAGTTGTTAGAACAAACAACTATGAGAAGTGGAAGCAGCTTCACATCATGTCTGCAGTTCACCATAAGATGCCTCTGTAGAGGGGATGCTTTCATCAAATACAGTTACAAAATAGTAACTGCATAATGTTGTGTGATACAATTATCATGTTATTTGACTGAATCATCCTTCTGTCTTGAATCATAATTTTGTCCTTAAATTCTACAAAGATCTGTTGGCAACAAGAATATCTGGAGGTTTAACAACTGGTGCTGCTGAGGTGTTAGAGGGGAGTGTGTCGGTTTGGCACTGAGTTGGCAGTCTCTCGATTCACCCCTCCCACTCCTCCTCCCCCAGGATAGGGAAAGAGGGAGGAAAATGAGAAAGAGAGGCTCTCTGGGTTGAAAAGTGAGACAGGTCGGAACCGTTTTTCAGATACACATTAGAATGAGATGTCCATGCAGAACAGCTTTTCATTACACTCTCTAATGCAGGGCTTCTTGCATGTTCTTCTGAAGTTTCTGGCAATAATCACTGCTAGATGCAATATCTGAATTAGATGGACTATGACTTAAAACATATCCACATTATAATTATTGTGTCCCAATGATTTTGACATTTATTTTTGCCATCCTTTCAAGTGGAAAGTATATCCACTTAAAATCCTTTGTGTCCTCACAGTCATCCAAAAGCATGTAGCTATGCTTTTGAGTCAGATACCCAAACACAGCCTGCCTCTCGCATACCTCCCCTTCAGGTCCAAGCTTCTGGTTCCAGAAATGAGCTCTAAAAGGTTTCAGGTGCAATCTCCTGGAATTCTTTGGCCTTGCTCTCACCTCTGAGATCTGATTCAAATGCTGCTTCCTACTACCATTTCTCACACATTAGAGAAAAAATTTCAGAAAGTCGTGGGGGTTTTAATATCATTATTTGAGATCTGTTTATTATTATTTCTTCTTAAAGCCCCCTCTAATTACACAGATGCTGGGGACATAGAAATTAGTATAAAGGATGCATTTTTAAGATTAGTTCTAAAGATCATCTGAGTTAGGTTTTCTTTGTATGAAAACATCCCAAACCCACAACTGATAGATTTGATTCTCATTAATATGAGTATGTGCTGTTCCTCTCAGCAGAGCACTGGGAATCTTCCCAAAAGGAGAAACCTTGGTCCATGTGAAGCTGCTGGAATTTTTTTGTCACGTTGCTGTCGCAGGCTGTCAGCACTTGTCCCTTGGCCTCAAAATTCAGCAGCTGGAAGTTGTCATTGGCTTTGGGTCAGAATAACAGAATAATAAGTGGAAGAGAGGAGATTCCCTGTTTATTGGGAGAAGAAGGGAACATTTCTCTACAAAGTTGATTTAAGAAAATGGCCATCTGCATCCAGATACTCAGAGGTTTGGAATTCAGAAATAGCCCTGGGGGACGATGTATTCCTGGGCAGAGGGCAGGTGAGGAGTTCAACGAAAACAAGCATTTGTTTTAGTTCCTTGTGATCTTGGTGTATAAATGATGTTTCATATGAGGAAACATGAATTCCTTGTCAGCAAGAGCTAGTTAATTTGGAATTCATTGCAAATGCTTACTTTGTAATGTTCCAGACATCAAGAATTAGAAAACATAGGAATAAAGTATTGTTCTCTGGTGCATGTCAGTCCATGGCCTTACAAGGTACTGACATAAAAATAAATGTAAGGCTACACTAGCAGAAATAACAGGAGTCTGAAGGAATTCTGTTTAGATCCTCACGTTCTTTTCATATGAGAACTGATTTAAAAATGGAGTCAGCTGGCTGGGCTCTCTCACTTGAGAAACAGAAAGCATGCAGTCCCTGCTAAATTTTTTAATTCTAAACAATGTATTCTTTCAGATACACAATAGTGTAACTGTATAAATGAAAAACTATATTAAAAATGTTTGCTACCATGTAAGTTGCCTGAAGATCATATAAACCTCATGGTACTGAGTAATACACAAAGTGTGAAACCCTGCTGTCAATCCAAGAGAAATTGCCATTCCAGGCACATCTGGCATGACCTTCAGCTCTACCTGAACCATTGAGCTGAAACTCATGACTGACTGCTCATATCTTCAGAAATCCCCAAATCACTGTATTACATTTTCTGATTTTTTTTTTTTAAGTTGGGTAAGAATAAAAACAACAGACCTGACCTGGTAAATAATATAGTACATGTGTATGTCAAAAGAGCAATGTGGAGAACCGTGTTACTAACAACAGAGCTGCTTCAGAGAAAATTTGAAATCTGCCTCCAACCGTAAGAGTGAATGTATTTACTTTTCTCATTTCCTTGGGTCACTGTAGTTTTTAGTCTGACGAGATTAAGGGTTCAGAGGCTTGTGACAGGACTCTTCTCCCATTTGGCAGCAGAGTGTGGAGGCTGCCAGGCAAACTCCACAAATGCCTTTGGCCCAGGGAAGCTGGCCCTGTGCTAAGGAGGTTCTCTCTCCCCAAATTTGCCACTTTTTCCCTGGTTTAGTTTTAACCCCGATCTGATTTACTGCCCAAACACTTGTGTGACCAGAAGGAAGGAAGCAGAGACAAAACAAGTGACCAGGAGTGGGGAAGATGAAATCACCTCCTTTGACAGCCACACTCACTTTTATTGGTAAGCAAAACTTGGAAAGAGAATTTAGGACTAGTGACTGTTTCCAAATTATACTGCTTGCAGGCATTGAAAAATTAACAGTACTGATAATACCTTTAGCAATGGATTATGGGCTTTGAGGCTCCCTCTTGGCTTATTGAAAATTAAATTCAGTCTCCCTAATGGTTTGCAATTCTAGCAGTATACTCAACTTCTGTCTTGTAGATATCAAAATTCTGAGGATGTCCACCTGCATGTTCTGTCACGAAAAATAAAACTAACAGTGTTTGAAAAGAGTACGTGCAGAGAAACAGGTTGCGATAACCACATAATCAGTGGTGGATGTCCCTTCTCCTTGCCTTGCTCTCCTGTCTTTGTCATGAATGATAATTTGTGGCATGCCACTGAATCATCTTCTGAGCCTCCTGTTCTAAATGCATTACTGCAATAGCTGTGTTCTACCCTACCTCAGCACTGCCTTAGACAAAACCCTGGTCTCAATGAATGCTGCAGCAGGCTTCTGGTCACATCATCCTTTGGAGGCACTTAATGTTGGTGTCACAATCGCCTCTCACTGTTGACTGCAGAGAATGCCAGGAGGTGGCAGTTGCCAATAACCTGACATGTTCATTACCCTCTAGAGCAGAGATATCATAGAAGCTGTGGTGTCTCTGTTATGCACCAGGTCATCCGAATCTGACCTTCACGTCTCTCCTTATCTCCTCATTCCTGCAGGCTCCTGTTCCTTGTCTCCCTTCTGTGATGCATAGCCCTTTGTCCTCTGAAACATCGTCTTAAGAACAATTTTTCCTTTCTCCTCTGTTTCATCTCTTCTTTGAGTACATGCTTTTGTTTCTTTACCAGGTGAAGCAGTTTTTCAACTTGTGGTATGCCCCACCTCAGCCTTTTCTCCCCATTATCTATCTCCATATCCCTATGGTTACCTTCAGACTTCATGGTCCTCACTTCCAACCACTGTCTCCTTTAGCTTTTTCCTAGTTTCCTATGTTTATTGCCATAACCACTGATACTGTCCTGTCAACTTATTGCCAGAGCTGGCAGTCCTCTTGCAAAGAAATTTGTGTCCCTCGAGGTTCCCTGTACTGTCTTTTGCTGCTCTTGCCCTCAGACTGTTACCTGTTCAGCTGACGTTAAATATTTGTTTGACATCCTTCACATGCTATGCCTCTCAGCAAGCATTTTCAGTGCTTCAGAGAAAATGAACAACTGGCAGTTCACTTAAGGATTCTCCTTCTCAGTGACATACACAATACAGTGTTATTACCTTTATCTCCCACAGCTTTCCCAAGACTTTGGCTCTGTTTTATGTTCTGCTGTTTTCCTCCCTATATCTCCATCTTCATAGCAAACATTACTTGCCAAGCCTTTGCAGACCAGCAATGTGGAAATCCAGGGAAAGCATTATGTCCCATCCAGCCTCCATAAAATAGGGAAACATCAGATACTAATGGCTAAAAAACTAAAACTGATTACATAGTTTAGAATATATGCTTAGAATCCAAATAAAATCATTCATTGTTTATCCTCTGTAAAACAGAGTCTATGCACTGGCACATAAAGACCATAATGGAGTTAAAGAGAATAATGTGCTTCATTTGGGGACCTTAACAAATTATATAAAAATGGCTAATTAAACCCTACCTCTCCCAGTTTAGTTTGGACAGATGTAAAATATTTGAACTGCTTCAGCAGTAAATAAGAATTGTATTATGCCCATTATGGAGAAAAGCATTGATTCTGTCAGTGTAGGGAAAAAAAATAATGCCCACAATGCCTCTTTACTGTTAGAATAGGTTGCTTTGAGACTAAGGACCTTCCCTTTAAGAAAACATTGCTGTCCTCCTTGAGTCTTGACCTTGAGGTCAAGCTGCCTTGAGGGCAGTTGACATGGTCTACCTTGACCTCAGGAAGGCTTTCAACACTGTCTCCCGTGGCATCCTTACAAACAAACTTGAGAAGTGTGGATTGGACAATTGGGTAGTGAGATGGATTGGGAACTGGCTGAAGGACAGAGCCCAGAGAGTCGTGGTCAGTGAGACTAAGTCCCGCTGGAGGCCTGTCAATAGTGGTGTCCCCCAGGGGTCAGTACTGGATCCCATCCTCTTCAATATATTAATCAATGACTTGGACCAAGGGATAGAGTGTATCCCCAGCAAGTTCACTGATGATACAGAACTGGGAGGGGTGGCTGACATTCCAGAGGGCTGTGCTGCCATCCAGCATGACCTGGACAGGTTGGAGAGCTGGGCAGAGAGGAACCTAATGAAGTCCAATCAGGGCAAGTGTAGAGTACTCCATCTGGGGAACAACAGCCCCATGCACCAGTACAGGTTAGAGGGTGACCTGCTGGAAAGCAGCTCTGGGGAAAAAGACCTGGGACACATTGTGGAAGACAGGCTCACCATGAGCCAACAATGTGCCCTTGTGACCAAGGAGACCAGTGACATCCTGGGGTGCATTAAGAAGAGTGTGGCCAGCAGGTCAAGGGAGGTTCTCCTCCCCATCTACTCTGCCCCGATGAGGCCTCACCTGGAGTACTGTGTGCAGTTCTGGGCTCCCCAGTTCAAAGAAGACAAGGACCTCCAAGGCCACCAAGCTGATTAGGGGACTGGAGCATCTGCCCTGTGAGGAAAGGCTGAGAGAGCTGGGTCTGTGTAGCTTAGAGAAAAGGAGGCTGAGGGGGCATCTCATCAATGCTTATAAATATCTAGAGGGAGGGTGTCAGATGGGGCCACACTTCTCAGTAGTGTCCAGTGACAGAACAAGGGGTAATGAATGGTCACAGACTGGCACACAGGAGATTTAACCTGAGTATGAGAAAATACTTCTTTACTCTGGGGGTAACAGAGCACTGGAACAGACTGCCCCGGGAGCTTGTGGATACTCCATCCCTGGAGACATTAAAGACCTGCCTGGATGTGTTCCTGTGTAATCAGCTCTAGGAGATCCTGCTCTAGCAGGGGGGTTGGACTGGATGATCTCCAGACATCCCTTCCAACCCCTACCATTCTGTGATTCTGTTGTGATTCTGTGAGGTTTAGTTACTCAGGAGCTTTACCTTTTGAGGTCCTAACCACATTTTGTTTCCACTGAGTCAATAAATGTTGGAGTATTCAGTACCTTGTAAACATATCCTGTTAGTTGCTTGTTGAGTGACTGCCGTACCTGCTTGTTGAGGAACTGACCTACCAGAGGACTGTTTCAGAACCTCTTGCAACAGAAAGATATGTATTTACAAGTTCACACCTTTTAATTCTTATGTAAAATGTATTTTTTGACCTTTAAGTACTTCTCCCTCTCCTAGTGTTCTCCTCCCTGACATATTTATAGAAAGCTATCATTTATCAACTTCACCATCATTTTCTTAGGCAGAAGCAGATGTGTGCTTACATGGCACTCCTCCAACAGTACAGGCTACATATCCTCTGGGTCAGAACTGATATCCCCAAAATATGGGTGACCAGAACTGTGTGAAGTTGCAGGCGAGATTTCTCTGGGGCTTCCCATAAATAACTGAAACTTCCCTCTTTTCTCTTTCTTACTGCCTAAGGTTGTATTTGCTGTATTCTGAGCTGTACCATAGACATAGTTCTTAGTCATCCTATGATTGAATAAGCACCACTCCCTTTTGCAGTCATTTTCAGCTGATGAGTCTCCATTTTCTACTTGAAATTCCTGTTATTTGTCCCTATGATTGTGACCATGAACTTCCCAGTATTTTATATTTCTTCTCATATCCACTACTATAGCCCTAAATATCATCCAGCTTTACAGGCATGCTGTTTTGACTCTTCCCTTGATGCACAGTGCATCCCAGCATCTCTTTAGCACTTGCCTGATTTTTGGCTGAAGTCATAAGTGAATGTAATTTGCCCCAAAGACTGATCTTTGAACAGGTCTATTAATTATCTCCACGCAGCCTAGTAGTTCCATTTACTACCGCTCCTTACCATCTTCCCTGAAACAGCTTCTCCCTGCTTAATGCTTCTTCGGTGACTCCCCACCTTTCCCAGCCCAACGAGCAATGTTTTGCTTGGCATCATATCTCTGAAGTCACTTGGTCCCCAACAGGTGGGAGTTACGTATTACTTTCATCTGAAAATACCAGCTCTTTTGGTGAATGAAGGCAGCAGTCTGCGCTGGCGTGGATCTAGCTGCCTTTGGTGCTTTGTTGTGCTTGACACTTAGCTCTTTTTGAAGGTATTATTCCTTTCAGTATTTGATCCAAGTGCCACATGCCACTGAAATCAGGCAGTAGACTCTAGCATTTTAAAATTAAAAAATATAAATATAAAAGCTTGGTGTGAACCTTCTGTTTAAAGTGACAGTTCTTACAGAATTTGGGTGTAGGGGTTGTCATCTCCCATTATGTGCCTGCTTTGCTAAGCTTTTTGCTCCTTTCTTGGTTATGCTCATTTTTCTATCCTTAATACCATAGGCATGGATGCCCTCAGGTGTGTGTTCCAAGTTCTGCACATAGTAGCCTACCTCCAACTTGAACCATGGTCCCACTACAAAGACCCCTCCTCAATTCTCCTTTCTTCATCCTCCTTTTTTGTGCATTTGATTGAGGAACTGCTCTTTAAAATAGTTTCCATTTTCCTTTTGCTTTCTCAGCTTGGGTCTTTTCTCACATTACTGCTATACATGTTGACCTGCCAGATGAGTCTTCATTGAAACTGAATGGGTTTGGGCTCACTTTTTCCAAAAGGACCTGAGCTGACCAAAGATCCCATCCTGTCCTTATCCCTTATCAGTGCTAAGTCTTGGAGTAAAATCAGTTTCTGGGGGCCCAATTCACCCTTGCCAGAAGGACAACACATGGCTTCTGCTTAATTTAAGTTCCACTTAAATACTATATCTTCCAATTCAATGCTTAAGTGGTACTAAAGTGGTGTGTAGGCCTTGCTAGCTAATCTCTATCTTAGATTTATTACCACATGCAAACAGCAAATCTACCATTATTAGTGGAGTGACTGAAGAAGATGGGTGCTTCACTTTAAAAGCATAATGAAAGGAGTAATGACAAGTTTTTCTTTTCCTTGCCTGATAGTCAGACATGTTGATCTAAATACTGTAGTTCTAATGGCCAGCTCAAAGAAGTGGAAAGTGTCTAGAAGTGGGGATGGTTTTTTGTTGGGTTTTTCTTCCTATGGCAATTAAAAGGTTTCCAGTCAGGATTTAGACTGCAAAAGATACAAATAGTGGACTTCAGATTGTGTGGCCAACCAGAAGTTCCTACAGTGTGGATCAAACGATTTCATCACACATGGAAGTGTGTTTTTACCTCCACTCTGCAGCTGTTCAGTAGCCAACCAAATGAATTTTCACGTGCTGTAAAGAAAAGTTAGATCTTGAACACACATGTTAAAACACGTGTATGTCGAGGGAGATTTTTTATTTGCTTTGGGCTTTGGTGTTTTGTGATTTTGGGTTTTTGTTTTAAATTACTTGTCTGTGATATTCTGAAACTTTTAAGTCCTGGCTGGGCTGAGGAAGAAGAGCAGGGAATAAGAAGCTGACACAAACCAGGAAGTTACCTGAGCATTGAAATGTGCTTTTTAACACAGAGTTCTGCTGGAGATTCTTGGTGGTCCCTAGTATTTTCCAAATCACTTCATGCAACACCAGTCCCAGTAGAAAACAAACAAAATCACAGATCCAGAGAGGCAGAGATCTGAGCATTACATCGTTCCTACCAGAAGTCAGAGCTGTTCAGCATTAATAATGTACTTTTCCTTGTGTTTGGTAGTGATTTGGCCCTCAGGAAACCAGTGCTTTCCAAGTTTAAACAGTGTAGGCATTTGCAGCACAAATACCACCTTGGGTATAAGTCATTGAATTGTCTGGCCTCTTTCCAGCATGATCTTTAATGTAAGTTGTTAGAGGAAAACACATCCTGTCGGTCAGCAGCAGCAGCCCAGGAGAGGTGAGGCTGCTGCAGCTCCATGCCCTGGGTCCAGCCAAGAATCACAGGATCGTTCTGGTTGGAAAAGACCTTTAAGATCATCAAGTCTAACTATAACCTAACTCTACCAAGTCCCATGCTTAAACCATGTTCCTAAGCACCACATCTCTAGGTATTTTAAACACGATTCCACCACCTCTCTGGGCAGCCTATTCCAGCATTTGAATACCCTTTCAGTGAAGAAGTTTATTCTAGTATCTAATCTAAACTTCCCCTGGTTCAACTTGAGACCATTTGCTCTTTTCCTGTTACTTGTTACTTGGGAGAAGAGACCAACCAGGAAGAAGAAATTGCATTCCTGGTGGGCACATGCATACAGAGTGGACATATACACCACAGCTCTGTATATACACAGGTCAGATCTAGGGTTAGAGTTCGGTTATGTGGTCTATATATGGCTGAAAAACCCCGAACCTCTGAGGACTGCAAAAGCCGCAGGGTACATTACAGAGGTCTGTGCTTTTGCAATCCCATGTAGTCAGTAAGGCAGTGATCTTCCTCGGGACTGAAATGAAGGACTTGAGGAAAAGTCCTTGTTGAGAGCCAAGAGCGACTCGGGAGGGTGGGGGACGCCCGGGAGCGGGGACACCCCTCCCAGCCTGCAGACGAACGGGCAGCCGGAGGAGCAGGCTGGAGCGAGCCACCTGAAACTCCCTTGGGGCAAGCGGCAGTCTGGAAGTGCTGCCCGTCCCCCCGTCCCGCCCCTCTGGCCGACAGCGCCCGGCCCCTGCGCCGACGCCGCGCAGCGCGGCGCCCGCTCCGGGGATGCGCCGGCAGCGCCGCGCCGATCCGCGGACCGGCCGTGCCCAGCCGCAAAGCCGCATGGCAGCCGGAGAGGGCTCCGGCGCAGCAGAGCCGCCGGCCAGGGACTGCACTGCCCATCTCCCGCCCTGGGATGAATGTGGGAGGGATGCGGGCGAGCACCATCCAAGTGGTTGCGGAGGACGGGGACTACAGTGATCGATGGCTGTGAATGCGGCATCAAGATGAGACTCGGCCAGAGCCGCGTCCCGACGAGAGCCCGGGCTCACTCTCGCATTTCAGCGCGTTTGGGGCTTTCGCTGCGAAGTTTCCACACCTCTCCCTGCCGTCCCTCGGCCCGACACCTTCCTGCGATGGCGCTGCTGGACGTGCCCTGCTCTGGGCAAGCGTTTGCCAGCCGGAGCGATCGGCCCCCCTGATTCGGTAGAGTCAAGAGCAAGCCGGAGAGCATCGGTGCGCAGGCCGGGAGGGGAGGGGAGCGGGGCAGCCCCTCCACGGGGGGCGAAGCCGGTGACTCTGCTGCTCCACACCCGCTGATCTGCTTCAGCCGCGGGCAGCCGCCGGCGAGCTGCCCTTTCTTCCTCGCTCCCGACTCCGGGACCCGGGACCCTCACCGACCGCCGCACCGCCGGCGTCCCTAGAGACATCAAAGTGGCATCGCCCGGGGCTCACCCTCTGGCGCAGGGCAGGGCGGTGGCAGTCCGGCTGGTCGCGATCCTGCCAGGATGGGCAGATGCTACTCCAAGTGTTTTGCGTGCCTTACGGGCAAGGAGGAGACGGTACTTTTGCCTCTTTTGATCCTTCAGGGATAGGGCAGGAAGGCAGCCGCTCCCGCGCTCGAGCCTGTGCTGCTGCTTCTAGCACCACATCCCGGGGTGGCAGAGAGGGATGCTCCTCTTACAGTGTGCTGAGCTCTCAGGGACAAGTCTAGCTGACGCTTTCAGGTGCACTGCAGTGCCTTGCATAATGTTATCCTGCAGTCTAAATATAAAGGTTGGATTTCCGTGAAACGTGGAGGGACCGCTGGCATCTTCTGTAGTAACAACTAGCATGTTTTCTTGCTGGTTTTCATACATTTTTTAGCAACCACATGGAGTACAAGTTATAGAGGAAACTTGCACAGAGTTTTAAAGTTTGAAGAGAGATTATTCAACCTCTAGCTGTCCTAAGGTTTTACCTCTTTAATGGTCCTCCTTTCTGGTGGAGAATTGATCCTCCAATCTAGAAGTGAAACTACATGTTTTCTTATGTTAGGGGGAATCTAAGCCAACCACATTTGCAGGCATTAAAATGGGTCATGTTAACAAATGTCAGTGCAAAGGTAAGTACATAGCTACAGGTAGCAGGAGAATGGCACATTTGAGAGGAGTTGTGGGACATTCTGACACAAAGCTTTCCACTCTGTTCTGGAAATTTGCTTGGGTTTTAAGTATGTACAGAAGAGAGAGAATGAATGTATGCATTTAATTTGCTTGGTAGAAAATATCTTGGCAGAAACACATGCTTGTGCCATATATTTTGTTAGAGTTTGGCTTTTTAAAATATTTATATACTCGGCCTAATGAAAAGCTGATAGTTCCCACCCAGGGAGCTCTGAATAAAGCACAACAGTGACTAAGCACTGTGTGCAGGTCAGTCTTTTTTTTAAATTATTTTTAAAGCATTGGATACAGAAAAGCTATTCTGAAGGAGCAGTTTTAGAAATAAGTGCCACAGAGCATCTATGTGCAGTGCATAGTTTCAGGAGATATCATAGAGAACTGGAAAGTGTTCATGGAGATACTGTACATATATTTGGGTCTCAGAATATAAGCAAGCTCTAAGTTGGCAGGGAGGAGAGACATGTCATTTTGGGAAGGTAGCTCCAGGCTCCCATGTTTACTTCCTAGCTGCAGTTGCCTTCCTGTGTCGTTGGACGCAAAAGTCTTGGGAGGAGGGCAGCAAAGGTTAATGCCTACTCTGTCTTGTCTTTCAGATATCTTGTGGAGATTAATGTTAATCAAAATCATTTAATTCAATGGAATATCTTATTGATTTTTTTCTTGCACATTTATTTTGACAGATTTTTCCTCACATGCTTAAGAATTTTCTAATTGTTTTGACATAGGACCCATGTAAGTCTCAGCATTGAACCTGATAACTTCACCTTTTCACATCACATCCAGTTTTGCTCTAGCCCTTAATGCCAGTAGAATAGTAACAATCCCAAGGAGTTCTGCTTATCTGTAGGTGCTAGCAATGTTTTATACAGAGCTCCTTTGCTGTAAATGGCTTTTGTTTCAAGTAGTGGGAGCTGGTGATTTGAGTGGGTGCTTACCATCTGTGAGTCCCGTATATGGTATATCCGTGTGCACACACCTTCAAGGGCACCAGCCCTGGCAATTGGTCAAGAACACTTCTTAAAATGACTGCAGTGAGTTAACAGGTTGCACAGGCAGATGCAGTGGTGCTGTCCAAAAGGGGAAACATTATCTCTGTGAGGTTGCTGGTTTGGGAATCTGTGTGAAGTGCCATAATTTTTTTAACATACCAGGCTATATTTATCCAGACGTTTTTTGGTTTTTTGGGTTTTTTTTTCCTTTCTTCTTAGCTTCTATATTAAAAACCCCAAAACAACCCACTCCATTTTATATTCAGAGCCTAATGCAGTTGGACTGGGGACTCTGCAGTCCTGGCATACAAACTGCTGTGCATTACTCAGCAGCGTGTGGCACTGGCTGCCTGGGGGAGCCCAGCCTTGCGTGGCTGGCTTCTTCCCATTAGTGAGTAAGAAAGATGCCCACATCACATCACCTGTGTCTCCTCAGGCACCTGAGACTCTCGAATCAGTTCAGTTAATAATTGAGCAAAACGTTCCAGAAAATATGTCCCTTGGAACAAGTAGAAATCGTCCCAAAAGGTCAGCGTGTAAAGGATTGAATTTTCCTAGTATTTTTATGAAAACAGACTGAGAGAGTCGGGATTGTTCAGACTGGAGGAGAAAAGGATGTAGGGAGACCAGGCCTTGCAGTACCTGAAGGGGGCCTATAGAAAAGCTGGGGAGAGACTTTTTACAAGGGCTTGTAGTGATAGGACAAGGGTTAATGTCTTTAAACTGGAAGAGGAGAGATTTAGGTTAGACATCAGGAGGAAGTTCTTTAGTGTGAGGTGGTGAGACACTGGAACAGGTTGTGTAGGGAGGTTGTGGATGCCTCATTCCTGAAAGTGTTCAAGGCCAGGTTGGATGGGGCTCTGAGCAACCTGGTCTCGTGGGAGGTGTCCCTGCCAATGCAGGGGGGCTGGAACTAGATAATCTTTAAGGTCCTTTCCAGATTCCAGTTTCCTGGTATTACAAAAAATAAAACTGTTGTGTTATTTCTCTTAACTGAGTTAAAAATTAGATGCAGGAAAAATAAACAGAAACATTGAAACAGTAAGCTCTGAAATAATTTTTTTTCGCCACTATCACTTTAGTAAGACAGAACAAATTTGTTCTCCTGTTACGTATCCTGCTGCTGAACTAATTATTTCTGTGCCCTAGATTTGTATTAGCCTTGCTTGCTTATTCCTGAAATACTTACTTTCTAGGGCTCCTTTTAATTCCACTTGGTACTACCCAGCCTTATCTCTTGAATATGATTTTCTGTAGTGTCCTTTAAAGATTCTTGGCCTTTTCTAATCCAGGATATATTTATAGTAGACTGATCTAGTTTTCCTAATCATTGATCATCTTCCCAGCAGTCTGCTGTCCTTCTTCCTAATGTGAGTCAGTATACATTCCAATGTAAAGCATCCTAATGCTTGAACCATCATGCTGGGACTTATTGTAGTAAACCAGACTGCGATAGATTTTCCTGAGGCTTGTCTCTGTCAGTTTGCACAGGACTTTTGAGATATCTGCTGCCAGAGTCCTTGCATTTTAGTATTAATACCTTAGCATTATTAATGTAATTATGTTTTAGTTTTCCTTTGGCCAGCTCATTTGTTTTAATTCCCTAAGTATTCATTTTTTTGAGAGAGAGAGGTCAAGGAAGGGAGCTCTTGTCCTTTACTGCCAATGAAATACCAGAAATAAATACGGAAATGGGGATGAAAGTCAGGCCATTAGTGGTGTCTGTATGGCTGTGCCCACCATGCCAAGAATGGTGTAAGTACAGTAGTCTGCTCTGCAAATTTGGCTGTGTGAGCATATTTACTATGTTTAAAGGTGGTTAAATGCAAGCATAAATAGACGAAAGTGTTGTAACAGAACTAATAAAACCATCTTGTACATGCAATCCAGCAATAAATGGTACACAGATTAGCACAAAATGACAGAAAAATACAAATGTGTTTTTAGACACATGGGAGTAAATAAAGTATTGTGTGCTGTCCTGTGCACATGAGTGTGTGTACATGTATTCATAGAGATACAAGGCATTTGTAGCCATTGAGTCGTGGCTCTGAAGCTTGATTTAAAAACTGAATCTGTTCATTAAAATCACCTTCTGCACCCCCCAAAAAAAACCATCCAAGGAATCAACCTAATTTGCTTTACTAAATGAACATGCGAAAGTGCTTATCTGGGATATCTATACATATTTCTCTCTCTTTTTCCTTAAACAGAATGAAAATGACCTTGTGAAAATAAAGGAGTTAGGAGTCGAGATTGCAAAGATCAGGGATGAAGTTGGTAAGTAGTAGAAGTTAAGTGACAGCAAAAGTGATTTTCCCACTCTACACAAAAGCAGTTATTCCCTGTGACCTGCTTCTGGGGAATCCATGTACATGTGATAAAGTGACTTTTGAAGCCCAGTGACAAGGGGTTTTGTGGCTTTGCAGGGAACCATGATTTTACCTCTCCGTAGTGGAGATGTGTCCGTCACCACACACACTGGAGCTAGTCCTGCATCACTTTTACTCGAATAATGATTCTTCACAAATTCATAGCTTCTCAGACTATGTACTACCACTGCCAAAGGAGAAGGCAGAGCGTGATGAGAAGTGGGACCTTGAGACTGTTGTGGTGCAAAGTTACTGGAAATGCATGCCTGACTTATGTGCATTTGCATGTTTTGCAGTTCAGCTACAAAGTGAAGTGCACCAAGCTCAGAACTTGCTTGTTAATATCTCTAGGGTCTCTTCCTGGTTGGAAGACAGCAAATGCAACACATTCCCTTCAGTCTGTTCATCTGCATGCACCACTTTTCCTGTTTGGTTTCCTATCTAGAAAGGAGAGACAGGAAGGGTATAAAGACATTGCAACTCTTGAGAGAGAAGGTGGGCTTTTGTGCTGGCTTCAGCCAACGGGCTGAATTCTTTTGGGCTTAAATCTCCCCAGAATAGGCATGACATTGGGTTCATCTACCCCAGGGCAAATGGAAAGGAGGAAGGGCATCTGGAGGGAGGACCACTGGGGCAGGGGACACCCTGAGTACAAAAAGGTGGTGCAACCCCTGATGACTGGAGCTGTGAACAGGGGAGACCTCTGAGCTTTCCCTGCATGTGGGAGCTCAGGTGCTGGGTCACACATTAAGAACATATTGTGCCACATGGTGAGGGGGTGACTTGGTTTGCAAAGGAGAGCTAAAGCTAAACCCCTGTGAGGTAGACAAATCTACAGATCCTCCCTGTGCTTCATCTTCAGCTTGCCTATGACAACCCACTGCAGAAAAGCTTAGCCCAGCCCTTGTCTGATGCCAAACAGCTTTTGCTCCCTGCAGTACCCCTCTAAAATTTTTTGTCTGACCTTCATTTTACAGAGAGCTTTGTTGTCCCCATGGCCAAACAAAACAGCAGTAGCACTTCCAGTTATTCTGTGGTGCCTGCCTTCATCTGTCCACTGCATCTCCACAGCTCTCACAGAGGAGTCATTGCCTCTGGTGCATTTTTTAAGCAAGGCACATCTGAAGCTCTCCACTGAACACCCACTTCTTATTTGAAAGCCCTACCTCTTTCTAGCAGGTTGGGTTTGCTCACTTTTAGGAGTGCTTTTGCAAGTTGCAGTGATCTGGGAAGGAAGGAGAGATACAGTGTGGAGATAAAGAGCTCTGCTTCCATTTACACCACATTTGTATGGCTGAAGTGAATACAAATCACTGGTGGTTTTGCTGGAGAACTTTGCCAGGGGTAAACTGACTGCCTGGTTGGGGTTCACAGAGCAGCATGTTCAGTAACAGGAGATCACTGCACTGCCCTTGGCATTGTTCTTGCGTGTGCAGTGGCAGATACCTCCTCTGCCCAAAACGTAGTCCTGATGGAGTACATGGAGACAGTTTTGGTAAGAACCCCAAATACTCCGGAAAAACAGTCTGAGGTCTGAGCTGAGCTGTACTGCTTCAGAAGAGAGACAAGCCATAGACATGTAAGTGTTTTGTTTCTGAGAGAGTGGAAAGATGGTGTGTGATAGTCCTTTTCTCAGTGGTCCTGTCGGCATGTATACTGGAGAGGAGCCATCACAGGCCACTTTTTTGTGAGCAAGCCACCACTCTGGGAGACACCAGGATGGTGAGCAGAGGCTGTTTAGGGGCTACAAGTGTGGCTGGTGATCTGTCCTGCTTGTTGGAGGTAATCCTGTCTGTACAACCCTGAGACACAACATGCCCTGGCAGAAGGACTCCCAATAGAGATGGAAGAAAAGATGAACATGTGCAGGTATTAAACTCCAGCAGGATGTGAAAAAATCCATCAGTAGTAGAAATCCTGATATGTATCCAGACATGCAGAAGATGAATGTGTGTGTTTTTTTAGTGTAAGTCAAAAATCGCTGGACAGTCTGTTTTCTTTTGAAATAGAATTACAGAATTAAACATTATGAAACAACCAGCGTTTTACATCTGTGGACAAGTTGAAATGATAAATGCCATGTGCATAAGAGTGGTTCTTGTCAGTGCAGTTCTTTGCTGTCTCTAGAGCAATGCAAATTGGGGCTCTGGGTGCTACTGGAGACATGTGGCCCAACTGCACTATAGGAGGGTTGTTTTGGTCTCACTGTCACATGAATCTGTATATTGTACAATATCATATGTATTCTGCCAAGCTTTATGCAAATAAAGAATTAAACAGTCATTTATTTGACAACAGCAATCAAAGGTGATTCTATTAAGAAATGTAGGGAAAATCTGTGGAATTTATTCTTTTGACTACAACTAGTAGTCAACTACTACAAGTAGTTCTGACTTGTCTCAGTCACTTTGGTAAGTAGTCTCTCATTAATTTAAAAATAACCAGGTCAACCAGTGGCGTTAAAAATGCATCCCTTTTTCTCTAGTGTTTTTATGAATGTTATGATCATGAAGGTTTTAATCACATCTTGCACGTTAGATCTTTGCAAGAGAGCACATTTGGTCTCTAAATGTAGGTCTGGCTGTCCTTGTCCGACTTGTATCAGGTCTTCAATATCTGAATTGATTGCAACCGTTCTTTAGCAAAGCAAAAGGCCAAGGACACAGTTGTTTGTGACACTGCTGTCCTGGGACCTGAGAAACAATATAGGTGAGGAACCACATGGGGCAATAGACTGAATATCCTTGACCTGATGAAACTGAAGGAGTTTCCCCGGTTGTAGACCTAGTTGTGAACTCAGAGACATGGTCAATGGGTCAGTTCACAAGAGTAAAGATTTCACGTTTTCTGATTGTCTTCAGTACCAGCCTTTCATTTTCTGTGTTGCTGTGAAGCACACAAGACAGTGGTTTGAATATAAAAATATTTTAAGCAAGTGTGCATTAGTGAATTCCAGAGGTCCTTGATAGAGTTGTGCAAAAGACTGGTTTACGGAGTGAGCAGCTTCTAACAGCTGGAAAATGGGATGTATGAGATGTCTCTCCTGGCCAAGTGGCCAGTCATATCCTCTGCATAACATGCACAGGATTTGCCTGGAGATTCCAGGCATCTTCTGCCTTCCTGGCATATCACTGGAAGTGGCAACTTAGCTGAGACTGTGGCTTGAGAGAGGGAGATAATGAAAATAATATATCTCAGTTGAAGAACTTTGTGTCAAGTGATCATTTCACATGCCATGCTCTTTCTTATATTGAAGGCAAAGTAAAAGCCCCAAAGCCTCGATTTGTGCATCCAAGACTGTGCTGGCCAGGAAGGGACATCCAAGTCACCTTGCAGGAGCATGGAGTTCCCTGCTTATTATTGTTATTATTACTATACTTCATCAGATCCAAGTGTTGCACGGGATTTTGCATACTCTGCCAGCACCTCGATTTTAACAAATGTGTGTGTGTGTGAGAAAGAAAGAGAGTGGTACAGAGAGAGAAGAGACAGTGAGAGCTTGGTGGTGGTTGAGATTCATGGGAGCCCCAGAATCAGTGAGAACTGCTGTGCTCAGTGCTGTACCACCAGATCCAATGCCACCATTTGCTCTGGAGGAGTTCAGAGCCTGACTTGGATGGTCTTGTCTCCACAGCCCTCAATATAGCAAGATGGAAGAAACTACAGAGGGAGAATGAGGAGCTGGAGACGTGCTTTGAGGAGAAGATGAAGCAGCTTCACATGCAGCACCAGGAGGAGCTGCAGGTGCTGGAGCAGCGGCTGCAGGAGGAGTACAACACCAAGAAGGATAGCCTGCAGGAGCAGCAGAGGCTGCAGCTGGAGCAACTCCAATTGAAGCATCAGGATCAGGTCAGTCTCTGCCTGTTCCCTTTGAAGAGCAGACCATACCAGTACTGAATGGGTTCAGGTAATGAAATAGATTGAACACTGTTACAGGAAAACACTGGTAAGGAACTTAGGAACCCATCCTGTGTTGAGTGCTCTTGGATTGGAGGAGGCTGACAGGCCGGGTTAGAAAGCTGCTCACCATCAATGTTTCTTGGCCAAGAAAAAGGAAAATGTTGTTAGTCTAGAAACCAAGGTGCATGAAGAATAAGGATTCCTAACCAAAAGGTTTGTAATCCTCTGGTTCTTCCTTCCTCTTCTCAGAAAAAGAGGAGAAGTGCATGGCTCAGAGCATGTCAAAAATGTGAGCCTGCTTGTGGGATCAGAGTTGTTCAGCTCTGACACTGTTGAGCCAACACTGGTCCCAGCCAGCCTTAGGGCAAAGGCACCTAACCCATTAACTAAAGAGTCCATGGAGTTATCCAGCCCCCCTTTCCCTGCTCTCCCATGCAAGCTGAGTCCCCATTGTTTTGCAAATAGTTGTTCACCACTGACTTGTCTCCCACACTATTATGAAAATGAGTTTGGATAATTTTAAATTCCATGGTAAATGCCCATCTTTCATCCCAAGAGGGTGCCTTCTCCTATACAGTTGGAACTTTTCCTTCTGTTGGGTAATCTAACACATATGTTTGACAGTTAAATGCAGTGTAATAATATTTATTCCAGTCAAGATGTGCTCGGCTGTAGTATCTTTCAAATATTATTTGACATAACAGTGAGCAAAAGAGCCATTTACAGCCAAGTCACTTTGCAATCAACAGCTGTTTCATTGTAAAAGTACGATAGTTTGATCCTCTGCATTGCCAGGTATCACAGATGATGTGTTAAATGTAGGGAATCAGATCACTCTGATTACAAAACCCAGAAAAGCAGATCGATGCATTGCAGTTGGAAACTGCTCTGGACCACTAACTTAGCCTTCATCACCACTTCTTCTCACTGTATTTTCTTTAATGATGCAGATCAAAACAGCATCGTTGTGGATCTCCTTTTGCCTTTAGACAAGTCTAGTAACAAACAGTGAATGATTCCCAAACCCATTGGGCTGCCCACAGCCCCATTCAAACTGCATCAGCTGCTCCTGTGATGCCTGTGTGGTGTGTGGAGCAGTTTGCTGGGCAGTCAGCAGCAGGACCACTTTCTGGCCTCACTATGAGAGTGGGAGAAAGTTTTCTGGCTTCACTGACATCTTGGTTACTTCCAGACCAGCCTGAAAACTCTTGTATCTGCACTCAAAAGGATGCTGTCTTGTCTTTCATCAGCTTATTGGATGTGGACTATAAATACATGACTCAAGAGGACAGAGGAATTTTGGAATCAATGACTTTGTAGCATGCTCTTTTTCAAGTAAAAGTGTGATAGATTGCAATTAATTTTCCATACTTACTGATAAGAAATTCAATGTTTCCCGAGAAATAATTAGTTTACAACTATGAATAATTCATAGGCACTTTCCATGGAACTTAATTCAAGATCTTACAGTAAAAATCATTGCAACAAAGTGCCATGAAGACAAAAACCTGGATGGCACAGAACTGTGCATGTTTATCTGACCATCGGAGGGAGTCATGTCATTGATATAATTTAGATTAATGGAATGTTGAGATTTCTGAACATTTCATAAATGGTTTCTTCATATAAGGGCTTTTTGTCCTTTTTGCTTCCTTATGTACCTCTTTTATCACCATTAAGTTAAGAGAATGATAATACTAGCAGCAGTGACTACACACTGCCACTCAAGGTGTCAACATGCCTGTTCCATAATGAATGAAACTGGCTGGACTGCTAAAAGTGTCATGGCCAGTAGATCCCTTTACTGTTTCCAGTTCACTGGAGCTCTCTGGCAGTGGCTTGTCAGTGTGCCACAGCATGTCTTGTGGTGCATCCATGTCTCCATTCATTGTCGTTGGAACAGGTGGAAGATATCACAGCTGTACACGAAGCTGCAATGTTACAGTTGGAAAATGACCACATGGTTGCCATTACAGTACTGCAGGATGAGAATGAATGCAAGATTCGAGGTAAGCCAAAGACAGCCCAATGGCTACAGAGCTATTCCAGAACAGGCATTAGCACTGTGGTGAGTTTGTATAAGCCTGGATTTTTTTTCCTCCAAAGCAGATGATACAAAAAATTTGTGTTGGTTTAGTGCTTTCACATGAGGTGGACCACCAGGTGAGGGAGAGCTGTGTGGGGTATGTACAGCATCTGTGTTGGAACTGAGACTACCTGAGAGGTCTTTGGGCCGAAGACCAGGTTTTGTCCATGGGTCACTGACCAGAGTGTCCAAATTCCACCTCACTTCACACACAGACTTTTCATAAGAGCATAATTCTGAGGTGCTCAGGAGGCCAGAGCTCATTGTACATCTCTGAATTTTGGTGCTTAAATGCCTACACTGCTTCTAAAAAAAAAGGACTCATCATTTTCAGTGGTGAAAGTCTGGCCATGCTGAGCAGACCAGAGGCACACATGGCTGCAAATCTGCAACTCAGCACTGGTATTTTGTGTTACAGTTTTTTCACGGGATTTGGTGCTGCAGACAAAGCTGTTTCCTCCCTAGCAGTGCAGTATCTAAACATGTCTTTGTACATGCCTTAGCTGACACTTTAACAGTTATCTGTACAATCTCCGTCTTTTTGTTTGTTTTTGTTTGTTTGTTTTTTCAGCCATAAGCATTAAGGTCTAATTTTTAAATAGCTCTAGTAGGTTTTCTTACAACTTTCCCCAAACGGAGCCATATTGCTTAGCTCTGAGCTGTGTCAATTAGAGACACAGTCCAGAGCATAAAGTGAGCTGAGAACAGCCTGTCCCCCTTTCCTGTAGGCAGAGGTGGTATCTAGCATATAATTTTTAAATTAACATATACAATTTTGAAAATAAAAAATCTGTTCCTTGCTTGAGGATATTCTTATCTGTCGTTTTTGTTAGTATTTTCTGATAAAACTTGGCTGTGGTTTCTCAAGGCTCCGGTGGCCAAAGCTTGTGCTCCCTGCTCCTGGAGCGGGTATGAAATGCCCTCCTGTGCATGGAAAAGGCATTGCAGCAGCTGCTGTCTGCTGCGCTGTACAGGGCACTAGAGGATTAGTATTATTACTGCTGCTCTTGTGGCTAGTGAGCAATGGTTAGAGGGCAGAACCCCATAGGACTGGGGTGTAAAGACACAAAAAATACCGTGTCCATATGCTAAAAAAAATGTACTGTTACTGTACTGAATGAGTTTGATTTCATTGGTTTAGAGGTTAAACTTTAGTCCACTTTAGTTATTAAACTTTTGATTATTAAGTCCAGGGTGAGTTGTTGCAGTAGTGAAACCTTGAATCATTTAATATAGTTAGAGGACTTTTTTGTTGTCAGGCTCTGTCATTATCTGTAATGGCATAAACCTCAAAGGTCACCTGCCACAGCTCCTGGAGAAGAACTGTCATTTGCATTTTTGTATCTGAGTTGATGCCCCTCTCTGCCTCATCTCCCGAAACAAATTGCAACCCAAGCCTTTAAATATATCTAATTTAGAAGTCTTTGATTTGGGCATACTCACTCTGAACTGGTAAATGACCCATTGCCAGACTGACTCTTTACAGATCAGAGCCCCCGGGAGTTGCAAATTCTGAACAGTTATGAAAAATCAGAATCTGGTCACGTAGAAATAGAGGTACCTGCAATCAGTGAAAGATCAGAAAATCCTTATCCTCAAAACAATTCACCTAAGAGTGAACGATCAACCACTGAGTATATTACTACTACCAGTTTCCTACTTCAACTCCATGCCCTAAAACTGCATCCCAAATTGCAGTTGGCTCGTGATGTCTGTGCTCTTGGACCCTGGTTTGCTGGACTTCACTTAACAATGTCATGTCTGTGTATCTTCCCCAGACCTGAATACTGCTTACAAACTGGAAAAGGCACAGTTGGAAGAGAATTTTGAAAAACTGCGGCTGTCACTCCAGGTTAGCAGTTTCATTCTTTTCCACCCCTGTGACAATGTTGTGGAGCAGCTGACAGGGCAGCCCCAGCCCGGTTCCAGCTGCCAGCACACCAGGCTGTTGCCTCTTACCAACTGTAGTATGTCTTGTCTTCTGAATGTCCAAACTGGGATCTAGCAGCAAAGGTGCCTCCTCAGGTTTTCCCTTCCCTTGACTGGTTCAGCAAACTATCTGAAGGAGAAGAGAGGACAAACCTAAAGGGAGGAGAGGCAGCTGGGTAAAGCAAAGGAATGTCCTTTCAGCCCTGCTCACTGCTGGCCCAGCAGAAGGAGCAAAGCTGAGCTCTTCCCTTCATAGTGGAGAGAGCTCCAGCGTCTGCAATGACTCTGAGCATCACCTAGTCTACACGGTACCCTCCAGCAGGCTCAGAAATGCTGACTTCTCCCTGCTTGGCCCTGTGCCTGGGCTTTAAACTCTTCCTCACTGCCTGAAGGTGGGGGAACCAGTTCAGTGGTGTAGACATATCTCCATTCCCACTGGAGGGCGATGTGGTCCCTGATGAGGGATGGCCCAGGGCTGGCCCTGCTGTGCAGCCAGGCTATGGCTGGACAGGGGCAGCCCTGCACATCTCTTCTTCCACATGCCACTGATTAACACCAAGCTCAAAATTGTCCTGGCTTTTTCAGTCCTTCGAAGAAGTCCATGCTGTTCTTCCTTTCTCAGTGAAGAAATTACAGGGAGGGGAGGGCAGAAGCATCCCCTGTGAGTCATGCTAAGATTGAAAATTTTGTGTGAACAAGTAAAGGTGCCACAGCAAGTAATGCAAGCTCTGTTTGACTTCATAGGCTGAGAGGAATGACAGTTTTTAAAACCACTGACTAGCATATACTGTGGCACGCAACAACTGTCACTGCCTTCCTCATGCAGCAGTGACAGTTTGAGGCATGTCAGCACTTTTGCAATAAGCACTGATGTGGTTACAGCCAAGAAATTACACATATGAAATACATAAGAATACCAGTTTCACAGAAACTGTGGCATTTACAGATGTTGCATATAGAGAGGTAACAGGAATGCCTTTGATGGTTATAGATAAATGATTGCTTAAAATACCATGTTGTTCCTGTGCTCTGAGGTGAAACGATGGTCATTTAAAGTCCACACCACTAACTCATCATTGCTTGTTACCACATTAGAAGTCAAGAAAGGTGAAGGAAACAGGACGGGGGTTTTACCACCTCGTTCAGATGCTAGGGACCACATCAATGGTGTAAATGCCAGCTCTCTTATGGAAGGACATGCTTGTTCTCATCCAGCCCAAGGTGACGGGGTGATTTAGCATCAAAGACACTTCATGAAGTAGTGCCAGCCGGTGTCAGCCAGCTGCAGGCGTTGCAGGGATTTCAGGATTCCCTGAGGCATTGTAAGTTCAAGTGACCTTATGTAAAAACTACCACCTTGGAGGGGTTTCAAAGCCCTGTTCAGCTCCACTGGTGGCTTCGCAGTGCAGATTAACTTCTGTGAATATAAAAGGTGTGATAACATGGTTGGTGTGTTCATTGGTGTGTCTCCCCTCCAGGACCAGATAGACACCCTCACCTTCCAGAACCAATCTCTTAAGGACAAAGCAGACCGATTTGAAGAGGCTCTGAAGAAAAACACTGAGGAACAGCTGAAGGTAGATGGCAACTATAACTACACAGTCATCAAGATATGAGTTCCTAACTCTGAGTCATATCACGTGATTCAGTGGATAGCATTTGGGATCCTTACCCCGGGGACTGGGGGGCAGGCCCCAACCGAAACCCCAAATCTTGAGCTCTGAGGAGGAGCCACAAATCTGAGCCTAGGTCCATAATTTTCTGAGTTTTAATACTTTTTCTTTATTCTTTCACCCAGCATTTGTTTCCAAAACATTCCATTAACACCATCTGGTATGTCCTTACTGCTGTCTGTTCTTCTTTCTCTTCTTACTCTCTTTCTCTTTTATTTTTTCATGTTTAGGTTTCTTTTTTAGTACTTTCTGAGACAACTTCTTTGATATCCTCTGTATTCCCTTATTTTTTTCTGGACTTGCAGGGAACAGCCCTGTCATGAAATATTTATTCAACTGCTGTCTATTAGGGCCATGCTGGGGTTTTTTTTTATGGTGTGTAAGTAAATACCCTGCAATTATTTATCTGAAATTACATAACCCTGAAATGACTGTACAAAAAGAGTTTTCTTTTAACTTGAGGCATTTCAGCGTGTTTGCAGTACAACACCAAGGGCAGCTGTACCAACATGACAGAGGGGACAGTCAATAAAAGTATTGAGGTGAGGAAGGGGTTCATTGAGTTTGTAGGTGAGAGAACTCCTTAGGAAAGGAGTGCAAATGTCTGAAACAGGCTTGGCCATGGGAGACAGGTAGCATCAGTCCCTTTCCACCTCAGCTGCAGTATTTAATTTACATGAAAGGACAAATTCACAGTGATGTTATTGCCAAGTACCACCAAGCAGTTCACTGGAGTGAGTTGCACAGGGAAAAATCCAGAACAGCTTAAGTCTATGACAGTATTTATTTGGCATAATTCAGAGCACATCTTTTGCTCCTGAGTTGAACCCTAGTATCCCCCACATCTGAAGTTGTCAAGCAGAGGAGGAACTTTTTCCCACCAGATCTGATCTTTTTAACAGGCGCTGTGACGCAGTGGTGCAGGCAAGGGACAACACTGTAGCTTTCTCTTCCAGCCCCCTTGTCCAGTTTCCTCAATTTCATGTTTGTACTTTCCCCAAGCCAAAATCCCTCCACAATCCTAGAGCACCGCATGTAGTTCCCAAGCTATGAGTAGGAATGAGGTTGCTGAACACCCTGGCATCCCATCCTTCTAGCCATGAGGCTGGTCAAAAGAAAGGTACCATTTGCTATCCAGCCAAAGGGATGGCCTAGGTGACAATATCACGGTTCAGAATGGTTGAGGAGGCCCAGGTCCAGGCGATGTTCACATCACTGAGACATCTATACCACCGGGTACATTGAGGAAACTTTATCTTATGGATGAAGATGCATTTATGGCTGACAGATACCCAGATCACTGGTATATTTCCTAGATTGAACGAGCTCCATATCTGCACTTAGAAGAAGATCTGAAGAGCTTAAAGCATGTTCTGGAAATGAAGAACCATCAGATTCACCAGCAGGAGAAGATTATTATGGAGCTAGAAAAACAGGTGAGTTGTCAGTTTTCCTCTGTCACAGAGGTAGACAAGTAAAAGTTTGGCTACATCAGGTGAATTTAAAAGGGATGAGAAAACACATGAGGTTGTGATGAGAAACAGTCAAAGAGATTCATAAATAGCAGGTAACCATTTAGGGCTGGAGAAGGCAAGTGGAGGAAGATCGAGCTGTGTGTGTCCTGCAGCTACTCACGCAGGTATTTAGGGAGCTCCTAGCCACAAGAATGAATTAGCAATATTCAGCAAGCACTTCCTAGCAAGGCTTACACTAGGAGAGCTCTCTCCAACCCTAAAGAAATGCTTTTCTGCAGCCTATGCTGTTTTCTCATCCTTTGCTTGTGGGGGTTCCTAACAAAGAACTCACCAGTTCACCATCAGTTGCCTTTTTAATTCAAAATGGCGTTAATTTTGTAAGGCATAACCTACAGTGACAGTAAACGTCTAGTGTGGTGACAGGATGAGGCACTACCTCAGCTGGGGAGCTGAGACAGATGGTTCAGCACACCATTCAGCAAGATTTGTTTCCATTTACTGGGAAATTAGAGAACTCAGATGATTATTTTGCTGAACAGATGCTTGAGTAAGTGCATATAGAGAAAAGTGCCTCTTTACAACTGTGCTTGTTAACTGCACTCCTTCCAACACACTGGTCCTGGAGCTAAGCCAGCATCTCAAAACATGCAGTGTTACACTGAAAAAAAAATGCACAACAGCCTGATCATTTAGCTGCTTTTGCTAATGAACCACATACAAGCACACAGTCCTGCTCCTGCCCTTTAGCACAGTAAAACACTAGGTCTACTGAGATCCAAAGGCACAAGTGCTTTCTGTTTAAAGATCTGCCTTTATAAGGGCCAGAACTTCTAAAGGGCATCTCCAAATGGTCTGAAAGATAGGGTGCCTCATAAGGGAGCAGGAGGGCATTTCAAATGAGGGCCAGGCTTGGCTCCTTGTCTGCTGAAAGGGAGTCTGGAAAGGAGCAGGAGAGGAGTGGTATAGGGTGAGGGTCGGAGTGGAGAGAGGAGATGCACAGGTCATCTCCCATGCTTGATGCTGGCATAGCTACTGCTTACTAAAACTGTTGAGTAAGGTGGCCGTGATGGTGATTCCTCTCCCTCAGAGCATTTCAATTTGGGGTTGGAATCCTTGTTCTGCTGCAACAGAATATACTGGGATAGGCCAGATTATCCCAGAATCAGGAATGTCCTTCACAGTTACCTGCATAGACTGGAAACCACTGCATAAAACTGCCATAAAGTGTGAGTTATTGCTTACTCCAGTGCACAATATTTTGGTTCTTTATAAAAGGTTGGGAATTTCAGTAACTGAGCTCACACAGAGATAAGGTTACCCTCTGATACCTTGTTTTCTTTCAAAAGTGTTGAATTCAGCATAATTCTACCTGCCGGAAAACCAAGAACTAAGGTGATAAAGTATGTCAAATTCAAAACTTGGGAAAAACAGGGCATCTGAGGCTATGGTACATGCATATAAACATCTCACTGATGTTTTGATACACTGCTATTGACATCCTCAAACTGTCCTTGAACTGTCCCATGTAAAACTGCCTGTGGTTGAAATACGTTTTATTTCACTGAATTGTAGCTTAAAGTTAAATGGCTGGTTTCTGCCTGTCATTTAAGCCAACACTGTCAGCAGTGAAGAGAAGCATCTGCA
The DNA here is from genome assembly GCA_020745705.1 of Hemiprocne comata. Classification (NCBI taxonomy): domain Eukaryota; kingdom Metazoa; phylum Chordata; class Aves; order Apodiformes; family Apodidae; genus Hemiprocne; species Hemiprocne comata. Next base: position 194,742,958 of record CM036586.1, on the reverse strand, counting down.
AGGGGCAGCCCACCTCATGGGAATGCAGCAGCAGTCTCAGGCTGCTGCTGAGCACAATCTGCCCTGGTGAGTAACTCTTTTCTCCCCAGAACCAGGGAATTGTAATCCTAGAGGTTGCACACCAGACATTTGTCTCCAGTGAGGTTAGTTGAGCTGGATGATGCACATCACACCACCTCACACTGCTCCTTCATCACTAGACTGACCACTCACACCACAGTGTCCTTTCCGTGGTGGGCATCCCCATGCTCCCCAGGTGCCACCAGGTGTCCAGGAACAACAGCTGGTAAAACTGGCTCCTGAGGGATAAAAGTTGTGGGGGCTACCACCAAGGAAGACATTTTATTTGCACTAGACAAGACTAAGACCCTCCTCTTCCTCAGTTAGAAGTAAGGGCTAGTTCAGCTCTGCCCCAACTCAATGCTCTGCTGATTACCCCACTTAGTCCACCAGTATGATGTGATGTGAGTCAGACCTCTACATCTCAGCTGCACTCAAGATGACCACCTTCATCTGTCCTCAAATTTTAGATTTCTTCAGACATAACAAACCTTCTTTCATTGCAGGCTGAAAAAAACTTAAAACTGGAAGAAAAAATCACCATGCTGCAACAGCAGAATGAAGAGCTCAGAGCCAGGATTGAGCAGAATACTGTCCTAACAAGGTTTGTGCTGATTCTTGCAATCTATCCAAGCTTGAAAAGAGGCTGGAGATCTTAACTGCCCAACTGACACTTACTTCAGAAGGGGAAAAGCTTGTTTCCACATGGAAGTGTGTTAGTGTCCTGATCTGCTTGCTTTATTAAAAAAATCTTTTTATATTGAGGCTTTTACCTTACATCAGGAAGGCCACGTATCTGTCTGTGTGTTCCATGATTGTGACATGCTGCAAAGTTGCATGTCATGAGAGCAAAGTTGCCACTGGCTTCTGATCTCAGTGACAGTGCCCTAAGACCAGTTAGTCAGGGGGTAACGAGAATGGGAAATGGGGCAATTTCAGGAAAGACATCCTAACAATGCCACTGTCACCCAGACAGTTATCCTTTGGTGGTTTTTTTCATCTGCACTGTCTGTTTGTACCTTGTCACAACCTGATAAGGACGACAAGGCTGCTCGAGTCCCAGAGAGTTTATAGTCTGCTGTAAGGGAAGAGACCACAGCTGAAGCCAAGCAGAAGGGGTACCAGGGGAAGATGCTAGAGCTGAATTTGTCCCAACACACCAGCTGCCTAGCTGTCATTGTTGCCAGAAATGATGCCTAAAAAGCAATTTACTTTTTAAAGCTTCAGCATCTTATCTCGTGATTTAATTGTAGGTTTTGTCTTACTAGTGTCTCCTCTGTTAATGATTCAGGCTTTACAAAAAAAAAAGTCTCCTGCATGTAGCTGTTTTAAAAAAGCAGTATTGCTTATACTAACATTCAGATTGTGGTGAGGATTATGTCTCATCACACCTGATTGTAAATACCTGTAACACAAATGTCACTGTTTGAAGTTGGTGCCTGGGGAGGAAAACCAGGAATTTTTAAGGTCTGGTTTACCAGACTAGTTTGAGACACCTGCTTCTGGGCTGGATTAATTGTGGTCTGGAAGTGGCAGTCTCTCTCCATGCCTGTGACAGCAGCCAGGGTGCCTGGCTTCGTGCTTGGCCTCTGCATTGCAGCTCCCTGCCACTGGCTGGGTGAAGAGCAGTCTGCAGCTGCCTGCTACATCTGGTTGCAGCACCTCGCTTCTTGCCTGTACCTATGTAGGTACTGGTTTTGAAGAACATCTTTTGGGAGAAATTATGAATTTCAGGTCAGCCTGGAGAATCAGCTCTGAGGACAATCATTTTCAGCAGTACAGTTTGGGGACAGCTGTGGCGACAACTGTAGGCACAGTGTCAACCAGGGCTTTAAAGCCAGAGTTGTTAAAATGTGGGTTTTTCTGATAGCAGTAGCCACCCCAACTGCTCATTTCTGTTGTACTGGCACTGCCTGGGAAGTGAAGTGGGAATGAGCTCGAGGAGCTGCCCTTGCTGGGCAGTAGTGTGGATTAGAGCTACTTCTGCTGCTTTGCAGTTTTGGCTGCCCAGGTGGCTGGGGTAGCCCAGCAGCAGCAAGAGGAGGGATGGGAGCAGGAGGGACAGGAGCCAGAGCAAAGCCAGACTTTGCAGCATGGCCAGGAAGGGGGGCCCAGAGCCTCTGGGGGCCTGAAGGGTGCAACACAGAGATATATGCAATCATAGCCAAGGGCAGGTACAAAGGAAGGGAGAAGAGCCTTGCAGGTAGATTGGTAGATCATGCGCCAGCTTTGGGCACAGGAGCTCCACAGAGCTGCTGCTGGGACTTCCCTAAGCACTTGAGTAAATCAGTCAGTTTTTCCCAGTGTTTCAGATTCTCCCTCCAAATCAACCAATGGGTTTTTTTTGGTCCTTTGGACTGAGGATGTTTGAGGAATGATAGTTACCAGCACACTAGAGATGAGGATGACCAGGCAGGTGTCTGGTCTCTGTTGGCAAAGCCCAGGCACCTACAGACCTCTGGACCTTTCAGGAGTGGCTTCAGCATGAGTTGAGGGCATGACTCAAGCACCTTCCCCTGCATCCCCATCATATCGGTGTGCCCCTGCAGACCTCTGGCTGTGATTTGTTACAGCTGCTTAAATTGCCAGGAGGCTGGCAGAGAAACATGTCTGAAAGTCTGCAGTACTGGGGATGAAGGTTTCCCTTGTTGCACTGGGTCTAAAATTGGAACATAAGTCTCAATATACAAACTTAAATAGTGAGAACACGCTTGCTTTTATATTGTCTCTCTTCTGGCTTCTGCCTGAACCATGAAGAGGAGCTGAATGGGCATCTGTGTCTTTTATAAGCAGCGATGCTGCATCCATCCATCTCCCTCTCCATGGTGCAGTAAGGGCAGATATAGGTCGGCTGAGGTGAAGGCAGAGGCTCTGCTGAAGGATGCCAGCACTGCTGGCTGTGCAAGCTGCCTCTATCTCTGGGTGGTGTGAAGCTGGCTCTGCCTGTGTCTGGTCATGTCAGGTGACACAGCATGAATTCCCAGAGCAATGGGCAGGAGGCTAAAATAAAGCAGCAGAACAAGCAGCAGCTCCTTTCTCCATCTGCACACTAAAGCAGGTCTCTCCAGTGGACACGTCTGCATGTTGCATGATGTGTTCACAGGCACTTGTCTGCAAGGCTCTTCTCTGCTCCAGTGTCTCCCTACTTACCTGCAGGTCACACATAACACTATTTCTCTACAGTGAGCTCCCATGTGGACCTTCTTCTGCCTGTTAGACTGTGAGCTCATGCCACAGCTGGTTCCCCACTGGGACTATAAGTAGGATTTTTTTTCCAGGCAAGCAGCTTTCTGAAAACTTCTGCCAACTTGTGTCTTTTAATCCTTCAACTCTACTAGCCACTGCTTCATGGTTCAAAACTTCCAGGGGTGTAGGAGAGAAACAGACATGTTCTTGATCACCTTTCCTCCATGTCTGTAGGAACTAAGGCAAAAAACCCAGAAATTCTTTTAAAATGTTAAACAAGAGCAAAAATGCCACCCCAGCCTCTCACAGACATTTGATAATATGAAGAGAGTGGACCAACAGTCCATGACATCTGCTATGGTGTCCCAGAAAATGATCTGAGCAGTATTTCATGTGTGCACCCAAAATCCATGCCAAATCTGCTGCTGAACCCTGGAAATACCTAAGGGGAAGGCTAGGTGCCTCCCTGTTTATTTCTATAAAATCCTAAGTTGCCTGTAAATCAGGTTAGATACATGCCCAGAGCTGCCCCAGGCTGATCACAGCAGGACCTGGCTCCTGCCTGTAATGGGGCTGCAGAAGCCAGGTGTTTCTGCCTGCATTCTCCAGGATGGTGGTGTTGCCAGGACATGCCCAAAACACATCTCGATCAGGTCCCGCAGTCTGCCTGTGCTGCTGCATTTCTTTTAAAACCAGTCACCTGGTTAGATGAGAACAGACTCACTGAGGTTGTGCCCATAGGAGATCTCCATGCCCCACCTCCCAAAAAGCCATCAGGTTATAAGGCATTCTGGGGAAGCCACCTTCCTGGTCCTTGCTGGTGAAGTTTTCGTGGTGTTGGAGTCAGGACGAAAGGGTTCATTAGGACTACGGAGGAAGGAGCTGGAGAAGGAACCATAGTTTAGCTCCACAGAGCCTTATAGGCACATTATTGGGTAGAAACCACTGTGCCAGTGAATGGGTTGTGCAAAAAAGGTCAAACTGCATGCTGGGCACCTCCTTCCTCTATGTGCTGAATAGGGGGGAGCATGGTAGCTCTCAGGGGGACCAAAACCAACTCAGCCACAAGCCAATGATGATGAACAGAGGACATGTGAAACCTCTGTGCCTACCTGCCTCCCCAAAATAAGTATCTGGGGCCAGCTCTGAAGTCCTTTCCAGGCACCATTGGCCAAGGCTGGCCATGAGCACGGGACTGGCATGGAGCTGGTGTGCCCTGCAATCCTGGTTGCCCACCATGGGAACTGATGGGGCGCTCTTCAGCTCCCACCTTGCTGACAAACCCACGTTCTCCCAGGGAAGGCCACTGTTGGGGGAGGGTGAGTGCACACCAGAGCTTTCTCAGCCTAAATTTCCAGTTACCCTCTGCCATGCCCTCTGTCCATGAGTGGTAAATCCTGTTTTTGCAGGATTTTGCTTTCAAATATACAAATAAAGAGACAAATTCTCTTAGGAATTTCCAATTTCTACTCTCCTGTATACATAGGAAAATGGCCATTTTAAAAAATGTGTGTAGTATGTGGCCAACACACAAAGCCCTTGGCACCTTTGCATGCCAGGCATGATGCTGACAGATGCACAAGGCAACAGAGGAAGGCTGGGGCTCATCCCATCTAATCTTTGGCAGCTGAGCTGAGCAGAGTCAAGCACATCTGGAGGCAGAGTCAGACCCTGCAGGGCAGTTGTGACCTGTGGAGATGCATTTCTCACCCAGCAGTGAAGAGACTCAGGGACGGCTGTGCCCCAGCTTGGGCAGCTCAGTTGCAGCCCTAGGGAGAGGTGGATGGGATGGGATGGGATGGGATGGGATGGGATGGGATGGGATGGGATGGGATGGGATGGGATGGGACGGGATGGGAAGGGGGGAGAGAGGTTTAGGGTCTTGCCTGGCCCTGCTGCTTGTGCAGCACTGGCTGCGTTGATGCCACCATCTTCACACTGGTGCACCTTACATGTTGTCCTGCTTCCCTCTCCAGGCAATTGTCAGAGGAGAACGCCAATCTTCAAGAATATGTTGAGAAAGAAGTGGAGGAGAAGAAGAAGCTGAGCAGGACTAACGAAGAGCTCCTCTGGAAGCTGCAGGAGGGAGATGCCATGAGCCCTGTGAAGCTCCTACCCCCATCGCCCACTTCTTTGTATCACTGCTCATCAGGGAACTCCTCTCCAGCAAAAGTCAGAACCTTGCGGCGATGAGTCGGCAGCCGCACGCCAAAGGTCCCTTGCCTTTTATGCATTTCCAATCTCCTAAATGTTACCTTCCAAGGGAGAATTCCCATCAACAGCTGCCCAGGGTTCATGGCTGCAAGCATGCTCAGTAGCTGCGTAGCTTAACAGTAGGCAGGGTACTCTTACATTTCCCACACAGGAGCTCTTGGTTCTGACATGTTGATTAGGGTAGCAAAAAGCTAGGAGAACAGAAAGCTAGGATAGCAAAACCTTTAGTTTGATGTTTTAAATTGTTAACTGTGGTTAGAGCCCAAAGTTGGAAAATACTTTATTAACAGTTCATCAGAATGAACATGTGCTGCAGTACTTCAGGTTAGTTACAAATACAGTTCAAATTGTGAATATTTCTGTATATGTGTTTTTGTTTATATACACATAGGTATTGTACCTTTATACCTATATATAGACGCACACTCATATATATGTAGTTGAAGATGTTCTGAATTGCATTTTTTTATATTATTGGATACTACTAAGTGCTGATATATTTTCATTACAGTCAGCAGTTTTCTAACTCGTGCCTAAGACTTATATCTAAACAAAAAGCATTTCTGTTTAGCCTCCCAGGAATATTTATACCCAACCAAGAAGAAAATTACACTGAATTAGAAGCGCCTTCCAAATGTCCACCAAGTGGTACCCTATGTAACATGAACACCAGCGACTTTGAAATTCTGAGACAGTACTGCCTTTAAAACCATCACCTTTGCATTGAACACCCGATAAGAGACACATACCATCCTCTGCTTTTTAACTCTTGGCATGGATATGGTAAGTGGAGATAGGCTAGAGATGAGAAAGCTGAGGGTTTCAGCAAATTTGATAGAGGTTACAGGTCAACGTGTTTCAATTTTAGCATCTTCAAATCCTAGTTAGATCTTACCTTGTTTTCCCTTGTACCGATTTGGATAAATCAAAACCTCTATTTTTAGGTTTCTGTCCTTTTGTGTTTTTTTTTTTCAAGTCCCATAAGCAAGAAGGAGAAAATACGTTGTTCATCCTTGACCTTTGCTGGACAAGAGGTTTGCAGTATTGGCATGAGATACCGGGCACCTGCCAGGGTTCTAGCTTCCTCCTGTCTGAAATTCCAGCGGACTACATGTGTGCAAATGTGGTCAGAATTTCTTTCCTTCCATATATATATATATATATAAAAAAATATATATATAATTTCACTTTGCCAAAGCTTACCCAAAATTACAGAGATTCATGGAAAAGAATGGCTAAACTACCTTTAATTTCTCTACCTAGAAGCAAAAAAATTCATCCAGGCTTGGGGTGACCTCCACCCAAGGGGTGGTAAGGCTGAGAAGTGGCTTGGGTGGGACATGCTGCAGGGCCCTTGTGGGCACTGCTAGCAAGAAAAAAAACAAAAAACAAAACAAACAAAACAAAAAACTGAGCATAATTTAAAAAAAAAAAAGAAGAGAGATGTGTGGGATGCTTTTCTATCCAGCTCGGGGCAAAGAGCCTGCATGCATTCCTGCTCTGAGCACCTAGGTCAAAGTATGTGGGAGATGATAGGTGCAGCAAATCCCTGGGCAGCAGGGGTGCTGCAGGGAGGGCAGCTCTCCTACCCCTGAGCAGAGGTGGGATTGCACAGCCCTGCCAAACTGCTCAGATGGAAGCTGTGTTTCAGCTTTCCTGGGAAGTACTCAGGATTCACAGACTGCAGCTTAGATACAGCTTCAATCACCGTCGAAGCACCTGTGGTCTGTTCCACAGCATGAAAAAATGAAAAAAAAAAAAAGTGATTTTTTTTTTCCTCCTTTTTTAGAGAAATTTATTTTTGTAGCTGCTTTTGCATGAGACTGTGATACCGAGTAAATTGAGCATCTTGTTAGAATAGATCACGTGACACCAACTACTACTGTTGAATTGCATTACTAGATTTTAGTATGTCCAACAAGTACAACTTGAGAGTAGGATAGCTAGTGAGCACACACATGCACACAAAGCCCCTTCTTGCCAAGTACAATTTTAATTGCTTTTGTACTTGCTAAATGCACAGATACCTGCAATACCTACTGCATTGTCATGTTGCATCCCTTCAGTACAACTCATACAATGAGATCATATGATCTGGATTGGAAGGAACCTTAAAGGTCATCTAGTCCCAACACCCCTGCATGGGCAGGGACATCTTTAACTAGATCAGGTTGCTCAAAGCCCCATCCAACCTGACCTTGAACACTTCCAATGATGGGGCATCCACAGCTTCCCTGGCAACCTATTGCAGTGTTTCACCACCCTCACAGGAAATAACTTTTTCCTTATTTCCAATCTAACCTACACTCTTTCAGTTTAAAACTGTTGCCTCTTGTCCTGTCACTACAGGCTCTGGTAAAAAGTCTCTCTCCATCTTTCTTAGAAGCCCCTTTTAAGTACCAAAAGGCCACAATAAGGTCTCCCTGGAGCCTTCTCTTCTCCAGGCTGAACAACCCCAATTCTCTCAGCCTGTCTTCATAGCAGAGGTGCTCCAGCCCTCTGATCACTTTTGTGGCCCTCCTCTGGACTTGCTCCATCAGGTCCATGTCTTTACTGTGCTGAGAGCTCCAGAACTGGACACAGTACTCCAGGTGGGGTCTCACCAGAGTGGAGCAGAGGGGCAGAATCACCTCCCTCACCCTGCTGGTCACGCTTCTTTTGATGCAGCCCAGGATGTGGTTTGCCCTCTTGGTTGTGAGAGCACATTGCTGGCTCATGTCCAGCTTTTCATCCACCATGTCTTTGTTTAGTCAGCTGTTCTATCATCGAATAACCCCTCCCCACACAAGAAGAATCAGGAAAAGGAAAGGAGGCCTGTGGGTTGAAATGGAAACAGATTTAATAAAATAATAATCCCAAACTAATATTAATACCAATACTTGTACAAGCTACACAGAGTTATACTCAGCCCACGCAGTGGTCACAAGCTGTGCACTCCCAGCACTGGATGCCAGATGTCAAGCACCACAGCTCCATCAAATCATGACAGTCTCAACAAATAGGAGAGTAGGCCTCGGGAGCAAAGTGATGAACGAGACCCTCCAGGGATGGGGACCATTGAGGAAAGAGACCCCAGCAAACTTTAGAATTTATAGTGAGTGCGACATTTATGGTATGGAATACTTGGGTCAGCTGTCCTGGCTTTCACTTCTCCTAGGTTTAGCACCTGGGTAACTCAAAACTGCTAAAGATCTTAATCACTATGGAAACCTGTGTACCAGGCCTGGCTGTGAACTAAACCAGCATTTCTTACCAACTTTGTTCCCACCAAATCAGGTGCTGCAGTCTTACCAAAAAGTGCAGCTTTTCTGAATAGAAAATTGATTCTATGGTTCTATCCCAGTGAAACCAGGACACACCAGTAGCCCCAAGTCCTTCTCATCAGGGCTGCTCTCAATCCCTTCATCCCCCAGCCTGTATTGATACCAGGAGTTGATCCCAACCCAGGTGCACGACCTTGCACTTTGCCTCCTTGAACCACATGAGGTTCACCACGGGCCCACTCCTCAAACCTGTCAAGATCCCTCTGGATGGCATCCATTTCCTCCAGAATCTCAACTGCACCACTAAGCTTGGTGTCATCTGCAAACTCGTTGAGAGTTCACTTGATCCCACTGCCTGTGTCATTAATAAAGATATTAAACTGGTCCCATTTACAGACCCCTGAGGGGCACCACATATTATCTGGTCTCCATTTGGACATTGAGCCATTGACTACAACTCTTCGGGTGCAGCCATCCAGCCAATTCCTCATTCATTGAACAGTCCATCCATCAAACCCTTCTCTCTCCAATTTAGCGACAAGGATGTTGTGTGAACTGTGTCAAAGGCCTTACAGAAGTCCAGGTAGATGGTATAACTTGCTCATCCTTTATCCACCAGCGCAGTCACTCCATCAGACGTGGCCACCAGATTAGTTGGGCTGATTTGTCAGTGGTTTCTAGAGTCCTCCTTTTTACCCTTTTAAAAAATGGGTGAGATGATGCAGCCAGAGTTGTTACCACGATGCTTATCTAAACTTCTCTATGGTATAACACGAAAGTTTATTACTGGCCCAGTCACAGTCCATCTTTTTAAAATTTATTCCTTCATTCCTTCTATTACTGGTGCTTTCCTTATCGCTTTGTTGGTTTAAAGTCATACACAAGAGATGCTTGAATTGGGAGTGAATTGGGAGTAGGGCTTTTACGGTGGGAAAACTGGGACCAATTTTTGCCTCCCAATCCTGCCTCTTACTGGATTCTTCCTTGGCATGGCCTGTAGGGCCTGCCCAATTGCTAACAAAGCTGCAGGAAGTTTTGCCAGACCAGAGAGACTCAGTAACCCACTCCTGCAGGGATATGAAGAGTGGTTCCTTCTGCTGCAAGCCCAGATGCATGGCCTTTTTTCCCCAAAAAAAGGTCATTCCTTTTTCCTGCTCTTCCTTTGTCCTGCCCCTCCTTGTGTCTGCATGCTGGAGTGGGTGTGAAGGGGGATGGAGCCCCCCAGATGCATGGCCGAGCTGGTGACTCCTGCTCTCACGAGGCATCTGCCACCATGCAGGGCGAGTTTGGCATTCTCAGCAGCATGGGGGCCACTTCTCTAGTCCTTGCTTGCTGCCCATCCCTGCTTGAAGATGAGCAAGGGAAAGGTTTTTGCTTTCAGAGGGCTGGAGACTTCCCCAGCACCATGGCTGTCACAGGGGCTTTCCTATTTTGCAGGGTAGGGTGGCCTTTGGCAGGAGAGGGAACACAGCCAGCACTGAGCTGAGTTTTATTGCCTTTACATCTTTAAAAAGGAAACCTTTGATTTGATTAATCTTTATTCAACGCAGAAGGTTGCAGCAGAAATAAAACCCTCCTGCGGTTGCTCTGAAGGGCCTCCAGAGACTCACCAGGAGCAGGTAACAGCCATGGGATAGCTGGAGAGCCAGCAGTGAGTGGGGGGGCACAGGGAGCTGGGAAAGCTGCAGGAAAGCTCTGGGTGTCTGCAGGAAAGTGCTGTTTGTCCCCATCAGGACAGCAGCTCCGGCGGCTGCCGGCACAGAGGGATTATCCCGGCAGATGCACAGCGGCACAGACTTGGGGTGGGGGTGAGGAAAGGAAAAACTATCAAGTGCAAAATCAGGTATTTTATGTGTCTGCACTGATGGTGGTTGTGTCCCGTGGACACTCTGAGAAGCCTCTGCGCAGTTTCCCACGCAGCAGGAGTTCTGTGGTCCCATTTACTGTGTGGCTAATGATTACAGGAAGAGTTTGTATTATTTCAGTTACGATGTACAGATAAGTGTAATATATTCCTGATAATAAACACATGCACCAGCGCACGTATGGGCCGGCGCATACGAACCCGTGTGTCTTAAGGTGTTTTCTGTATGTCTGCACACACAGAAACTGGGAATCAATGGAAAACAAAGCAAAACCCCATTAAAGGGTGTCATGGTTTAGGCCCAGCCAGCAACATAGCACCATGTAGCCACTGGCTCACTCTTCACCCCCAGTGGCATGGGGCTGGGGGGGAAATACAAGGAAAAGCTCGTAGGTCAAGACAAAGACGGGGACGATCGCTCACCAGTTATGGTCATAGGCAAAACAGACTCAACTTGGGGAAAAAAAAATAGTCACCAATCAAAACAATGGGATGAGACATTAATTCAGATCTTAAAAACACCTTATAGGATCACAGAATCATAGAATGGATAAGGTTGGAAGGGACTTTAAAGATCATCAGGTTCCAACCCCCCTGCTATGAGCAGGGACACCTAGGCCAGACTGCACAAAGCCAAACCATCCTGCAGTCCTCCCTTCTCCCCAGGCTCAAAGTACTTCACTCTGGATTTCTCTACCACCTTTCATCCCTCCCCTGGTGGCACAGGGAGACAGAATAGGGGGTACGGTCAGTTCATCACACCTCTCTGCTGCCCCTTTCCTGTCAGGGTGAGGACTCCCCAGAGCCTTCCCCCACTCCAAAACACTATCTTAAGAAGGACAAGTAGCCCTCGTAAGAAGTCCCTCCCCAGCTTTCCTGTAGGCCCCCTTCAGGTAGTGGAAGGCCACTGTAAGGTCTCCCCAGAGCCTTCTTCAGGCTGAACAATGCTAACTCTCTCAGCCTGTCTTCGAGAGGTGCTCTTCAGCATGTGGTAAGGGAACGTTTCTGCTGGTGGTTCAGAGGTGGCAGCAAACACGTGTACCCTGTAACACACTGGTCACCCACGTTTCAACACCCTCTTCCCTCTCCCTGCCCTCCCACTGGGGGCATCCAGTTCCTTGGGAACATACCTGGTAAGATCTTTGGGTAAATTTTAAGCTAACTCTGCCAGCTCATGAAGTCCCACTTAATAAATGAACTGGCACTACAAAGCAGGGAGACTCACCTCAATGGCAGCAGTGACAAGCTGCTTGGTGCTGAGCACAGGCCCCAGCCCGTGGCAAAGTCCCCAAATCACCTATTGCCCCACTGGCCTCAGCCAACCCAAAAGACGGGGGCAAAATGAACACGAGTAGGTGCCAGAGCAAGTGCTGTCCTGCAGAGATGGGGACAGCTGGCAGATGTCGTTGGAACAAGCTGGAAAGCAGAGACAGGCTTGCAAATGAGGGCAAACAATAGGCATGATTTATTTGGATATGGAGAAAAAACGCTTTAATGCTGTACCACATAATTACAAGTGAATTTCCAAATTCCAAAAGCACTGTTCAAGGGAGGAGTACTTACAGTGTCACCAGGATAAAAAGTAGATGCCCACCTGTGCTGTGCTCTGCGGGCAAGGTTCACACGTTTAAATTTAAGGCCTTAATCGCTACATGAACACAGTAAAAAAACCAAACCCACAAAAATCAAACCAGAACAAAAGATAAAAAAGATAAAAAATAGGTTTCTTTGCAGAACAAGCATTAAAACTATTTATCACGCCCGTAAGAAATTCTGAGAAATCATTAGTAAAATAGACCATCAAACAGACAAAAGAAAGGTATTTACATTTTGCTTAATAATTAAAAAATAAAAATATACAGACTCTTCCATGGCTTCAGTCAGTAGAAATCCCTTTCCTGACACGACCAACACTTGCACTAGGTTTGCTGGCCCACCGCCTCCAGGCTGCCAGCAACTCCTCCTGCTCCTTGCACCCAGCACAGCTGGAAGGCACGATTTGCTGCAAGGGAATCCTTTGCATCCCACAGTTGTTCCAAAAAAGTGAGTCACTCCTCTGAAACCACTGCCCTGAACTGCCTCAAGAGGGAGAGGTGTCTCTCCCTGGCTGAGGCCTGCCAGGTCTCAGACAAACCTTGTGTCTCGAGCGTGAGCCAGGAGCAAATACCCTGAGAAAAATCGAGGTCTGGCTCTTGCTAACAGAGACACTTCTGGATCATCTGATTTCCAGCTGGGTGTCAGACACCCTGCGGCAGGGGAGGTGGCTGTGAGGGCAGCGAGGGCTGGCTCACCGGGGACGTTTACATTCAGCCTTGAATGAGTGCAATTTTTTGGTAAGGGGAAGAAAGAAACGGAACCTGCCCATAAAGTTGGGCCCAGCGGATGTCTCAAGGTTACCCAAGGCTTTAGAAAAGAGAGATGCTTTTTCTGCCAGTGGGAAGAGGCTTCCTCGGAAAGAGGGGAGTGTTGAGAGGCACACGTGCAGAGGAGGGCCTGCAGAGGAGCCTTCTGCATGCAAACCAGCACCACTTCACCTCCTCTTCAAGGCAAGCCTCTCTGACCTGCCCATCCCCCTTCATTCATTTGGACAGATGGCAGCAATGCTCACTTGTACGTGGCGTTCTGGGGGTGCGGAATTGACAAAATCCCACTGGAATTAATTAGTATATAAAATGCAATCACTAAAGGAGCCCATTTTACAAATACATAAGATCCTATCATATTGCTTTCTGGTCTCCGAGTTGGTAGGAATGGAGGCAGCAGGCAGTGACGGGCACAATATGTACACTATGAACAGTTTATTTTCATCAGGGATGGATGAAGGCAGAGAGAGCCCCCAGCAAGCACTGCCAGCTCAAACTTCACCTTTCCAAAACCCTGGCAATGAACAGCAACACGTGGTATGAGCACCAGCAGTGTTTTCACCGCAGGCTCCCCCTCCCCTCTGCAACCAAGCACAAACGGCTCCGAAGGGCCCCAAAGCAGCAGCACTCTGCCTGCAGCACACCCCAGCCCCCACGATGCCCAGACAGATGGTGAGCAGGGGTGCAGTCAATAATGATTTTCAGTGACCAAAGAATGAAAGCTATAAGCAAATGAGCAAAAGCTAGTAATTTCTGCACGAAACAATTTTTGCAGGGAGGGGAAGCTGTTCTGACAGCAGTTTTCCACTGAGAAAGGCTGGCTCGCTATGTAACTGGATTTGCTATATAACTGCAAGCTGCAGCCTCGGTGCTGCCCACTTCAGCCCACCATACACCAGAGTCAGTAGGACGCTTCCAACACCTTTGCAAGAGGACTCCTCTCAAGCAAGCAGACTGGGAGCAACAAAAGATACTGCAACAAGGTCAGCCCTTTGGGCCAGAGCCTGCCCCAAAAGATCAGGCAGCCTATTCTTACTGTGCCTCTCGGTTTTGGCAGAAAAGGATCCATTCTTGTGCCGAGCACACAGCACTTCTCCATGTGCTGAACAGAGAGAGATAACGCCTCAATCAGCTTCACTGCATGGCAGCTCTTGGTTGGCCAAAACCAACTCAGACACAGCCCAGTTGCAGCACATGATGCAGGGGCAGGTGCATGGGATGGGATGGGAAGGGAGGGGAAGGAGGGAGGTGTTCAGGGTCCTGCCCGGCCCTGCTGCTTGTGCAGCACTGGCTGCGTTAATGCCACCATCTTCACACTGGTGCACCTTACATGTTGTCCTGCTTCCCCCTCCAGGCAATTGTCAGAGGAGAACACCAGTCTTCAAGAATATGTTGAGAAAGAAGTGGAGGAGAAGGAGCTGAGCAGGACTAACGAAGAGCTCCTCTGGAAGCTGCAGGAGGGAGATGCCATGAGCCCTGTGAAGCTCCTACCCCCATCGCCCACTTCTTTGTATCATGGAACTGATACAAAGGGAACTCATCAGGGAACTCCTCTCCAGCAAAAGTCAGAACCTTGCCACAACAATTTGGTCCCTGTGCACATGACAGAACCAAGAGCTCCTGTATGTTCATTGGGGTTTAAAATTAGGAAAAAAGGGTAGCTAGGTTTAGGCAGGCCATTTTTCCTGTTCTTCTTCGCTTTGGTAGAAAAGGATCTGTTCTTGTGCCAAACAAAGGCATCACTTCTCCATTTCCGCCTCTTCATATAGCAAAATGCTCTGCACCTGTACAAAATATTCTCATAATAAAATAGTGACTGAAGTATTTTAAAGAAAAAGCTCAAATGAATGAAAGCATATTGTTCACAACAGCAAGTTTATAGCAGCAGTTGCATGTCTTCGAAGATACCTGGCTTGACCTATGTTACATGCAGACATCAGCAGGGCTGCAGAGGAGACAGTAATAAAAAAAACCCAACCAAAAAACTAAAAACCAACAAACAAAAAAACCCACCCGTTTAGCAAAGTTCTTACAATGTCCTAGAAAGAGGCAGTGAAGTTTGCCTTTCAGCTTACAAAACATACAAGCAAAGAGGACGTGGGGCAGGAGTATGCAGCTGTGTCAAACTCATCCTCCTCGCCGGTGACGTTCTCATCGGTCCACTCCCTGGGCCAAGTCCTGCAAAGGGGAGGCCAGGAAGTCCCCAGGTCCAGCTGGACAGGGGGAAGGCAGGTAGTCAGGTAGTCACCTACACTCCCTGTCACTGAGCAAGGCTGCAGGTTCCCTCCACCTCCTTGTATCTGGTGAGTAGCAACAAACAGCACGAGACATGGCAGCACCCACCACCAGGGAACTGATGGGTTGAGGAAGTCATGATGGAGGAGTGGGAGATGGGACTAAGGATCCGCACCTCCACTAGCAAATTTGCAGTGGGTGGCTCTGCAGCCAGTATAGGAAATGGCACATTTAACTACCAAATCTGGTGACACAGAAAGGCTTTTCTATGAACCTTCTCACAGAAAAGGCAACTGAAGAAAAATTACCCCCATCAAGACCTTCCCTTCTACGTGCTGCTATGAAATGCCACGAAAGGTGAAACAAAAGTATAGAATATAAATAGAATAGATCCCTAAACACACAACAAAAATAAGTTATCATTTATATAAAAAGAAAAAAAACTACAGCAAGAAATCTGCATATTTTTAAATACCTTTCTTTGGAAACACACTTCCAGTCAGGATTCACCCCCAAACAGTCATTGCTGAAAGTCTTAATTGCTCAGAAGCTGTTACCCAAGGTAGGGAAAAACACTCTTACATTTTTGGTACAACAGAAAACTTTGCTCCCGTCTGAGTTTACATCTTCTCCCCCTCCCACCACATCTTCAGTGCTTTCTGGGAGGCTGTGGAGTATGTAGACCTTGCCCTGTGTTTAAAAAAAAGACCTCAACCTAGTGGCTTTTAATTTTGATATTCTTCTCTCCCTGCATACGCATGAGGAGCAAAGCCTTGGCAGATGGTCAAGAACCAGCAACTGGAGCAGACCCTGACTTTATTTTGTGGGGGAACCCAGGAGGCAATGTATGCATTGCCTCCACTCCCTCCAATTCCAACCCTGGCAAGAAAAGCCTCCCAGTAGACTAGAAGTAAGCCAAGATTAAAGCTCTTCAGTGAGCAGAAAGGCTACAAAAACTCTTGGAAACCTGTGAGAGATGGTTCACGGTTGGCTGTGTAACTTGGGAAATTATGATCTGGTTCCCCTTTCTGCTGCACCAGATGCCTGGTGAGACCCTGGTCAAGTCATGCACAGGGCTGTTCTATAGTTCTCCATCTGAACGATGGGGACAGGATCCCATCCCATCATCAGTGAGAGCCATGCTGACAAACAGTTTAAAGACTGTCTGGTGTTGTGAGGCAGTAGTGTGGAGGTCATCTGGGACAGAATCCACCCAGGTTGGGAGAAGGGATTTTGGCATTATCTGTTTGGGATGCCCCATCCCTGGAAGTGTTTGAGATCATGCTGGATGGGGCTTTGAGCAACCTGATCTAATAAAAAATGTCCCTGCCCATGACAGGGGGGTTGAACTAGATATCTCCAAAGGTTCCTTCCAACAGAAACCATGCATGATTCTATGATTTTGTTTTTCAATACAAGCTGAAGCATGCATTTAAATCAGTGGCATTACATGGGCATGGCCGACCTTCCTGATGCCTTAACAAGCCTTTTTTAGAGTAGTGAATTTGGCTGGGGAAAGCTAGTAAGAGAGAATAATAACAGAAAACAAAATCTTACAGCAAAACCAAGGCATTGCCAACTAAACACACTCCGGTCTCAACTCCAAATTTCCCACCTTTCATGATGGCCAGGCTCTGGAGATATCTCCAGGCCCAAACGGAAGCTCCTGTCAGCAAGCTGGACCCTAGAGCACAGAGATGTTTTCTGGGCTGTAGACTCTACTGGAACCACTGGGATTGAGAAGGCCCTGCACAACCCCAAGACTCTCCCCTGGGCAGAGGGCAGACACCAGGCACTTCACCAGGGTGAAGTTCAAGCCCCTGAGGATCTTCCTGTGCTTCCCCTTTCCAGGGCAGAAACATGCTCCACCCAACCAAAGCCAAACCCCAGCCTCACAGCTGAATCCTCTCCTAACGCCATGCAGACAGCACACAGAACTGCTCCAGGGAGAGGAAAGTAGGGTCCCGCCTGTTGCAAGAGCTGGGCTCACTTCTGCCAGCCACCCCACCACTGCAGCCACATGGCTGGTGATTTCCAAGGTGAAGAGGTAGGACAGCTCTTTAGAGACACCCATTCTTTTCAAGCCATTCAAGTACTTGGACCAAGGAGTTTTATGGCTAAACCTGGCAATCCCTCTGCTGAGCTTAGTCAGCAGAAGCATCTGCTCGTGTTACCAGTAAATGACCCAACAAGCAAGGACCACAAACCCTCCCAACATTTCACACCAGCAGTGGGCTTTAAAGCATATGAGTATGTAGTTAAAAAATAGTTAAATACAACGAAAACTGAGAGACCTGATACTTTAAAGAATGCAAGTGTTGCAGGTGCTTTCTTAACGAGATGAAAGCTGGTGTTTGGTGAGAGCCTTTTTTTGTGCATACACGTGCAGTAGAGCTCACGTCGAGTGAAGGATGGATCTGGTCAGCCTGACAGTGGCACTGCAAAATCTGCTCCATGTATAATCAGGTAGAGTATCTGTAGGGAGGTAATTCCTGGGGCTACTCAAAGAAAGGCCTTTGTGAGGCCTGGTCTCATAGCAGCATTCAAGGTTAACTGGCACACAGAAGCAGTTTTCTTTCTACACACTGGGGGGCAAAAAAACCAGGAGAGGGAGGAAGGGAAGCGCATAGCCCCAGATGAGCTGACAGTGTCACCAGGAGTATGCCAGAGGTGTGGCTTTTTTCCTTGTGATCCCTTTTAACTGTGCTACTAAGCAAACTGCAAGGTGCAGCAACAGGGCTGGGGAGTCCTGTGCATTACGCTTCCTTATTCCTGCATTCCAGATTAACCAGCTGTCACCTGGTTCAGGATCCCCACCACAAAGCTTCCTTCGCTGCAGCCGTTCCCCAGTTGCCCGTGAGCCAGACACACAGTCATTTACAGCTGCTGTCTGAACCAGCCTCCGTGCTTCTCTCCGCGTCTGCCGAGGCCGCGTAGGTGGCTTCCACACTGTGCCATATTCCATAGGTAAAGTAGATGATAAAGCCTGGGGAAGCCAAGGGGGGAGAGCTCTGTTAGCTCTGTAAGGAAACAGAAACCGCCACTAACACCACCCGACACAGGTTACATCAGCAATAATTGCAGCCTCCCCGAAGCTAGTTTCTAGCGGACAGCCACTACCTTCCTGAGGAAAAAATCCATTAAGACAGGCACCAGCCTTTAAAAGATGAGCTACCCAGGCCCCAAATGGGTGCTGATTATAAGTTTCTCATGCTTTTCAGTGAGTTCATTGCAGTCCATTCTGCAGAGAGCCTTCTCTCTCCATTTGTGTACCCAGAGCCTCCATCTCAGTAAAAACACCCGCAACTGATGCTAATCTTACTTGTTTTCATCGTAACAAATTCCCTGGGCATTTCAGGCAATTCAGCCTTCTCCACATGGCTATTGGGAGCACCCTGGGATACAGCTCAGCTCCTTCAGCTCCAGAAGCACAGGCCCCACCACCACCTGGACTGCAGTTCAAGGCCAGCCAAGAAATGTTGCATGGTTTCTTGTTGGCAACAAGACCCATAAGATGGTTGAAAGGTTATTGTTTTGTCCACACAAATGCTTCATGACCCTTGAATTTAAAACAAGGCTTGAGACACGCTGCCTAAATGGCTGCAGTTAAGTCACTGAGGTTGCCCAAGGATGATGAGAGTGCAGAATCCCTCCCTGGAATGCTACAATAAATTTATGTTTAAAAAACCCCAGTAACTTTGAGGATTGCATTTTTTACTCTGTCAAACTCACCTATGAGCATCCAGACTGCAAACCGTATCCATGTACCTAGGTCTAGCTGCATCATGAGGTAAACATTCACAAAAATACTTACAACAGGAAGAAGGGGCAAAAGAGGTACCTGAAAAAGAAAAGGGATACATTAGAGCCAGAGGGCAGATCAATGGGCAGGCAAGAACATTGCATCCCTTACAAACAGGAAGCAATGGCCATTACCAACTTTTCAGGGGCCAGATCTGAGAAGAGGCAAGGTTAGACCAAAACACAGGACAGCAACCTACTGTGGGAGAGGGGTGTGAACCATGTTGTTCACCTTTTTTAAGAACGGTTGTCTTTGTTTTGTGGTCTGGAAGGAGGCAAGAGGCAAATTTTAGCAGCACTACTAAACACTTGTGATGTGAAGGACAGAAGAGGAAAACCAAGGACTGCATCATAACAGGCACCTACTGAAGACCAGGAGAAGAAGGTAAGGAGAATGTCAGAGGTGGGACCTGAGGAACTTCATCCAGCAGGTACCAAGGTAATGAAGCAGTATAGAACAAATTATCCCACAACAGAAGAAAACCAGGACATATTGTAAAAGATGAGTGCAGCTGTATCAAGAATGCCTGAATGATCTGTGATACAAAGAAGAATGAGACAGTAAAGCCAAAAAGCAAAAATCAGAATATAAAGAAATAGCACAGGCATGTAAAGACAAAATCAGAAAGGACAAATTGTAACAATAGAATGGTTTGTGAATATAGTGAAAGCAAGAGGAAAGTGAACTTCACTCCTAAGGAAAAAGGAGATTTATAAAAAGAAACAGGCTAAAATGTTGTAGGTGTTTCCTGATATAAGCTTCATGAAAAAAACATGCAATTATGGTGAGCAGCTGTTCATTAGAGAAAGAGGATGGGCACACAAATTAGAAAGCAGAAGAAAAATATTCTTCTAAATTAGGCTTTGTCAAGTCAGGAGGGACAAATGAAATTTCCCCAGGTGGCTAAGTTATCTACCCAGAGATTGCAGAAGTGATCTCTGAACTATTAATAGGCATCCCTGAGAGCTCTTGGTAAACCAGTAAGGTCTCTAAAGACTGGAGAAGGAAGACAAATTACCCATTAAAAAGAAATACAGAAAAACAACTGGGGAACAAACCAGTCAGCCTGTTTGGAGAAAAATCACTAGACAGTCAGGTTGTAAATGTCTAAAGCACCACAAGGAGATAAGAACCAGCTATTACAGATTTAGTGACAGGTCTAATTTTTTTTTTTTTTCTCAGACAGGGCAGTGGCTGAGGGGAAAAAAAGATAAAGTATCCTGAGGGTAAGGCAAAGAGATCTCAGAAGCAAGTTTAGAAAATACAGTCCAGATGATTGTTCCTAACTTTTCTGCTCCTGGACATGTCTGTTTCCACTTCTGGGACCATAATCCCAAAATGAGCTGCAAGCACTACCTTGGGCAACTCTGGCTGGAGTAAATTAATGAAATCAGAGAATTTACTGAAAAGCTGTAATTGATGAGCACTGAAAATCGGAGCAGTTTGGAGGATGGGATTAGAATCCAAAACTAATTTAATAAATTGGGGAAATAGCCTGAAATCAGTGTGATAAAACACGACTTGCAGGATTATACTGGGGAAAAAATTCCCACATCCCAGTGTTTGTTGAACATAGAAAGGATGCTGTCCTTGGACAGTGCAGGAAGATGACAGAGTTCTTCATACTTAAGGCTGTTAAAGAGAGAATTGTCACCCCTTAGTCTCCATGGGGACTACGTGGGACATGAAAGCGCACTTTCTTAGAGCCTTTTAGCAAGTACCTCTTTGATCCTCACACACAAGCTTGCCTTTTGGGTTCTCTCTCCTTCTGTATCCTCCATCTGACATGGCTCTTCAAAACCATTCCCTTCTTCTCTCATCCGTATCTAAAAGCATCTGCTTTCAAAAGCACTGTCCTACCCTTCCCTTCTGGACACTTCTCGGCACCAGGTTGTGCCCTCCCAGCTTCTCTTGTACTCCAGCACCATTTACATTTCTTTCCAAGTCCTCTGTTGTCACCTCTAATCTGACCACATGGCTTCCTCTCGATTCCCTCCTCCAACCTCTCAGCTAACTCCTTCAGCCCTCTTTCTTGTGCTAAATCTGCTTCTGCCCAAGTGGCAGTGCTGAGCAGCAGGCTTGCCACAACACTTCTGCCATGCTGCGCTTCACAGCAAAGCACCTACGCTGACGTTTGAGGTTAGGACCCAAGAGGAAACCACACTCAGAGGCTGAGCTCAGCTCTGGTAGGACATCCCTTTATGCAATGAAAACATACTACAAGAGTTTATAGCCACACCAGCTGAAGATCTCAAACCACCAGCTCTGTTGGCAGCCCTGCATGGGAAAGTTCACATCATGCCTACATTCTCTGCATGTCCATTTGGCCAAGTCTCCCCTTCTGATATAGGCCAACATCCCTTCCTCCTCCAACCGCCTCCCAAACAGCTCTTTTCTAGCTACACCTCCCAGGACACCCACCTTAAAGGAGAGCTTAGTTTTGCTTTCAGGCTGTTTCCATATAACGAAGCTGACAACAAAAACAAGGATGGCAGCAACAATCCATACAGCCTTTATCAGAATGCTTGGCTCAAGGGCAGTCAAGATACAGCTACCCACGATGAGGAAACCTGTGAATAGATACCAAAGCTTAATAATTTTTTTTATTTTTTTTTTAGGTACAGGAGAAAAAAAAAATCTACAAACCACAAGCAGGCAAAGCAGAATCTGAAAGCTCGGCAAACAAAACAGCAACACATGAAAATGCTAATGGTAAAATATATGCTCTTCCTTTATATATCCACATACACCATCTGTGGATTTCTTCTCAAGTCATAAATTTAGTCTGTACAACTTCAGTTATTTTGGCCATTACAAGAGCTCATCAAAATCGCAGCAAGGAGGGTAAGCTTTCCCACCACAATGAGTACAAGGAACTACCAGCAGACTCACTGCCCAGTCCTTACCAATAATGAAGGCTGAGACATTCACCACCGAGCCAGAGAATTTGGAAGGGTCCGAATTTGGGGGACACAGTATGGCTTTGAGGGAACACTTCTCCTCTTCCTCTGGCAGAAATCCAGCCTGTGACTCACTGGTGCTCACAGACTCGTTGTTATCTGTCTCTTCTGTTGTCCTAGCCATCTGGTATGCCAAATTAGGCTGCTCTGGTTGATACCTAGAAAATGGGGAAATGAAACAAAGAGCATATTGGTTTGGCACAGGGTACTGTTTGTTTAAAAGCCACACAGATAGCCATGGCTGTGCCCCAGGTCACTACAGAACAGGCCCACATAATGTCTATACCCTTCTGTTTCAAGGGTAAATTTGAGGAATAAGGTTGTCATGATAAAAGCAAACATGGTCAGCTATTATCACCTATACCTTGGTTCTAATATCAGTGTTTTAAATGGGACAGTGCTCTCTTTTATTGTCCGTGTCACCAAAATGTGATTGGGTGATAAGAGTGGGCTGGAGAAGGGAGCAGCAGAGGGACAGACAGACTGTTACAACCAGGCTGTTGGGTTATCTGTGGCAGTTCAGCTCTTGCTTTTTGCCACAGAGGTGGCTGAGCTAACAGCTCAGCAGATACCACACCATAGCAGCTGCTGATCGCACCAACATTCCTGGTGCCCTGCCCTCCTCCATCCCTCTCTCTTCTCCTAGACTGTCTGGTGCCACATAGGGAAGGAAGAGGTGAACACAGAACGGTAATGTTTTGTTGTGTATGTGGACAACACCTGATTCAGTAATTCCCCCGGTAAAAAAACATGTGGATCCATGAAGAAAAAACACTCTTCTGGCCACAGCTCTCTTTTCCAGAAGGTCTTTTTCCTGTAACTCTCAGCCACAAGCCTGACTAAAGGAAAGGGCCATTTTGAAAGACACCATAAAATCACCCCTGTGGGGATGTGTTCACAACGAGGGCATTTGTCAATCACTGTAAATTGAGAAACACAGTGAAATCCCTGGGTCTGGCCACAGCTGGGTATTAGTGGCAGGACCTTATAGCTTTGGAAACAATTCAGCTGCTACTTCATTAGGCAGCCAACAAGGCAGCCAAATCAGCTGCCTGGGCCACTACGAGACAGGCTCTGGCAACCTACAATGGAGAAAATGGCACACGATAGGTACAGCTTGCAAAAACAAATTAAGAAGCCATTTCCAGCTCTAAAGAGAAGAAGGACTGGGAAATCAGAGGAAAAGTAAGAAGGGCAAGAAAAATCAGCAAGGATTTTCAAGGGGCAGGGTGGGCAGCACAAGCACAGAGCAGTGGTATTACAGGGCAGCGATGGCCCTTCACCCCTCCCACGACAGTTAGTTCTTAGTTCAATGCATTTGCTGTGAGCTTGTAAAAAGCCTCCACCTGAATCTGAATAAGTCATTGAACACATAAAGGTATTTTTTAGTAACATGATCTTCAAAGTACAGTTCTCATGGGTAGAATGCTGTTGTCTGTGAGGTGCCAAGCAATGAAGATACTAAATTTTCAGCTTTGGTCAGGGAAGCTGTGGAAGCTCAGCACTTCTGGAAGACATGCACTAAGGTACTGATCCTGCAAAAACATGCTCAGCTTTTTTGCTGCTGCTAGACTTTATCTTAAATCCCCTTCCAAAAGTGAGATGATCTGAAACTGTATCCCCAGTGGGAACAAGACCGATGACTACGCAGGCATCCAGGACTACCCATCTCTCATCCCTATCCGTTTGTGTATCTCCCAGGGCATTCAGGGTTGACCACAGCAAGAGTGGCACAGACCAAGGGTTAACCAAGTTCAGAGGACCCCCTTGCAGATCCAACTAGCACAATCCCCCATGAGCTTAAAGAAACAAGTTCTTCACATGATTATAGCTGGTTTTACTGGAAAGCATGGGGGCATCTGATCACTGTGTGGATTTCTATCTCTGTGGTACAAGAGACGCAGTTTCTACATCCATACCTCAGTACCAACACGCAGGCTGCCACCAAGGAGTAAGCCAGGAGGGTCCCGATGGACATGAGATCCACAAGATCTTTCAAGTCGAAGAGAAAGGCCATAACAGCTGTAGGAGGACAGGAAGGTGACAGAGGGAAGAAATCAGTAAAACAGCAGAACATGTGCAGCTCAGGAGCATTAACAACAATGCAACACACGTGTGACTGTTGCTCAGGACTTGACAGGAGAGCTCGAGAGAGATGAGGAGAGACAGGACTTGGGAGAATGCATACCTCAAGCCTTGCAGGCTGTCCCAGCACAGCCTCACTAGCTGGAACGAGAGGAACTATTTACAACAGTAAATACCAGCCTGTTTTGTCTCATATGACCCCTAAGGCCACAATTATCTCCTGGAAGTAGCCTGAGAAAACAGAGGACAGGCAGTACCTTGTTCTGGTGTCTCAGCTCAGCTGGGGCAAAACCAGGCTTGTGCACACATTGAAACCAAGCATCAAGGAGGCAATCTCAAAGGGAAATGCCTCGTCATGGGGGTTTCTCAGAAGAAGGTATAGACTGCCATCCCTCCATCCCTTAGGGACTACCCTGCTTACTCACCCTCATCAGGCAACCCCTGGTTGTACAGAACTTTGTATAAAGGCCTTGAGAAGGAGAAGCAAGTAAGTAGAGAATTGACATCATACCCAGACATACAGGTGACACCACCAGTTGCACAATAGCACAGGGATCTCGGAGCTGAGCTTGGCCCTGTGTGTCCTCAACACTATGTGGAGCCCAACAACTAACCCAACCTTCAAGCACAGCTGCCAAGTGCTGTCCCTGCAGCTCCCTGGGTCCTACGTGCTACAGACCACACTCAGGAGACCTGAAGAGATGGCAAAGCAAATTTTTCTACTTTATCTGGCTATTTCTTCCCCTGAAGAGGGAGGTGCAAGAGAAGCAGCTGTCAGGAGGCTCCAGAAGTCCCAGCAACAGTAGCTGAGCCCTTTCATAGGAGCTCAGAGCCCATGGCAGTCCAGCAGCAACTCCGCACCAAAGGTGGCATGTTCTCATACCAGTGGCTTATCGTGCATTTGCAGCAGAAGGTACAGAGCAAGCAGCAAGGCTCTCCCCTTTACTAAGCATGATGAGGAAGGGGGTGGCTGCAAGAAGAAGGTAAGCCACTCGTTCTTGCCATCTGGGAGGTTTAATTCCCATATTCCTGGGGACTGGGAGAGGGGAGAACAGGATGGCTGCCAGCTATGACTAAATGCTTAACAAACACTGGTGCCACAGGGGCCATCTGCTTGTCTCTGGCTGCTTTGGCGTCTTCTGCTGAGCTGCTATCCACAGGTGGGGGTGTCTTCAGCCAAGCCAGACCAACAGCCACAAGGGTGCTGGGGCACTGCTGGCTGCTGCCTTGCAGGGGGTTAATTATTTTTAAGGCCAACAGAGCACCCAGGGAGCAGATGAAGGTAATTCTTGGCATGAGACAGGATGGCAGCAATGAGCTCTGAGAAGGAGGGACAGGCACACAGCAAGGTTTTCATGCTCACCCAGCCCCTCCAGGGCATGCCCCGGAACATCCTCCGGGATGTTGTGCTGTGCAATACATCTGATTAATAAGTAAGCTTGAGTCAGGTGGACTTATCTGCCCCTACGATGAGTTTACATCTCCTTTTCACACATTCATTGAAGTCTTTGGATCTTACCTGCAACGGCCCCTGATGTCACTGTCGCAATTATTGGAGTTTTTCTCTTCTCATTGACTTTAGCCAAAAATTTAAAGAGAAGTCCATCTTCTGCCATAGCATAAATGATTCGAGGCATCGGAAACATGGAGCCAAGGAGACTAAGGAAACAGAAGGGGGGAATAATCTACTTATATCACCTCCTGATGAGCACAGGCACACCAACAAAAGCAAGTTTATGTAAGTACAAACATGGAACAGGTGGCTTTCATTCACTTCAGCTCCTTCCAAGGCCTCCCTCCATACACCCATGTTACTGATAGCAGGTGACCGAGGTGCAGCTCTAAGATTCTGGATACCTAAACTTGGCCGTGGGGCATGGAAACAGCCTGACTTTCAGGCAGCAAAAGAGCTGTAACTTCTATGAGCCTCTATGAGTTGCTCACCTAATTGAATATGTATAAATTAATCTGAAACAACTGACATCCAGAGAGCAGGAGAAGATAAAATATTCTGCCTCCAGTCTGCCCTGCCTCCCACCCAGATGGCTGTCCTGCAAGCAACCGGCAGACAGATGGCCCTGGATATGGTAAGCCCCATACATTCCAGAAGATGCACCCTGCACTGCCTGACACAAGTCTGCTCTCCACCCAGCAGGCCAGGATGTCCTGCAGGCAAACCATGCTTGCAATGTCAAGTTGCCTCTGTGACTTAGTCACTCAATCCAGACTTATATTCCAGAGATGCACCTGTTGGGTCTGCTGTTAAGATGGGAGTTTCTGAAGTGGTACTGGTCATGTGCGTCTCTGAAACCTATCACAGGGTGAAATCCTGGTCCTTTTGAAGTCAATAGCTTTGAGTTTCATGCCTGGGCTGGGTTCCCTTGACCCAGGGAAACACAGTGAAAGCAAAGCCCTGACACGCACCATTTTTTAAAGGAGCTGGGGATACACATTTGCCTTGAGGGATGCATTAAGGAAGAGCAGTGTCTCACCTTGTAGAAAGAGCACACAAGGAACCGACAGCGACTGCATAATTGGCTCCATCCCAACCCACATATTTAAAGGCATTGGGTAAAGGGCTATTGGTATCCAGCTGGTAGTAAGGCATCATGAGTGTCAGGGCAGCTGACACGCCAAAATAAGCCACGAAGCAGATGAGCAGAGATGCCACGATGCCAATAGGAATGGCCTTCTGGGGGTTTTTTACCTCCTCACCTAGAATAAAGAAATATCAGCTAAATGACGAGCAGGAACTTTATCCCAACCTAGAGCATGCTGGATGGGGCTTTCCAAGGCTCTGTGGGCAGTGAGGTGCTGTTTGACCATGACGCTGCTGATAGCCTGCCCCATCCACTTGGCATACCACAGGCTGCTTCCTCCCTCTTCTGCTGCTCCTGTCCCTCCTTCTGACAAACATTTGTTGAGGCCTCGGAAACTCAGGCACAGAACCAACCTGGATTAAAACCAGTCCTTTCCCCAAAAAGGACGATTTCTGTCTCGATTACTCCTGCTACCCCACTGATGATGTAGCCCCAAAAAGAGTTCAGTGATCATAAATGATGGGACAAGACACATTGTGCAGTTGTAGGGCTGACCATTTCATTTAGCATCTCCACCAGAACTGCTACATGGTGACCACAGCACCATAGATGCCCAGTTCCAGAGAAAGCCAGAATTTGCACAGCACCTGGATATCATATGGATCTTTGAAAATCCCTCTTAAAAAAGGACTCCCTCTAGTTTTTATGGAAAATTTTTGACAACCAAGTTGGGATGAATGAGTAAAAAACAAAAAATTAAAAAATCCTGAAACTTCAGGCACTGATTAAGAAACAGCTTCCCCGTCCTACAAAGCTGCTCTTCTCTGAAAGCAAGAGCTCCTGAGGTTTGGCATTTCAGGAGGATGAACTGATAAGCAGAGACCTGTACATCTAAAAGTCAAAGGCAGATGAATGTGTTTCTCCTCCAAGGACAGGCCCTAGGGCTGGCTGGAGTGTTTGAGCCAGCACTTCTCAAACTCCTTGGAAAAAGAGGCTGTACTGCTTTATCTGTGTTTGTGATGATCTCCTCCTCCCTCTACTCCAGCTTTGAAGCAACTCAGTTCTTGCCAAATGTGAAATTAAGGATAATCCTTTTGTCTCCCTGAACTGAGAT
This sequence comes from Hemiprocne comata, assembly GCA_020745705.1. Taxonomy (NCBI): domain Eukaryota; kingdom Metazoa; phylum Chordata; class Aves; order Apodiformes; family Apodidae; genus Hemiprocne; species Hemiprocne comata. Next base: position 194,715,272 of record CM036586.1, on the reverse strand, counting down.
TCATTTTAGGCAGGAGAAATACGACAATGCTGATGGTTTCTCTCTCAGAAGGAGATCTATGAACCTTTGGAGATAAAAACTCCCCCTGATTTTGAGGCACAGCTTTCGGTTGCAGATGACTCCGCAGAGGCTTCCTCTTTCTCTGGCTCTTTAAGTACTCCAAGCCAATGAAGCTTCTTCAGCTGAAGGCACTGAAGAACCCTACTCCAGAATAACCTGTTGATTAAAGCATCATCTGGAGTTAGAAGTTCAAACTTCACCAGTCATATAAGGCATCTGAACATGGGCCTTTCCTGTTTGTCTAACTGGTAAAGCTGGATGTGTTTCCTATGGAGTCTGACCTGGTTAGTGTCATCAGTGACCATCCATGAGATTGGGCCCTGCAGGCAAAGAAGGGAGAAAGCTCGATTTGTGGGTTATACAGTCTAGCTGCCTGCCACAGCAGCTAGAAGTCAACACTCAGGCACCCAGGGACTTGGACATACTCAGCACTTGGACAATTAGGAGCAGCTGAACCAAGTGTATTTTGGGCTGAGGTTCAGAGGGATGATGAATGCAGTGCCCTGAATTACCCATTATCTGTGCTGTACAACATTACTGAAAGCCAATCTACCAGCAAACAGGTTCATAACCAGAATGAAGACATTTTCCCTCTTACCTGTAGTAGCAATACAGTCAAATCCCACAAAAGCATAAAAACATGTGGCTGCTCCCGAGAGGACTCCTTTCCATCCATAAGGCATAAACCCTCCAACACCGTAGAGCTTTTCTTCCTGTGTTTGACTAAAAGGCATGGCACTGTGTTAGAAGTCACCCTGTCTAGGTGGAAGTAACAAAACTATTAATCCAGCTCATAACCAACTCCAAAGCTGGAGTTTGAAGAATATGCTCTCCCTTTCACATGCTAGCATACAAATGCCAGGCAAAATGCTAAGTTCTACCCACTGCTGAGCTTTGGAGTGGCCTGGGGAACGCATGGAATAAAAGTGGTTAATGGTTTGTTCCAACCACCTGCTTTTAGTAGCAGTTAAAAATGTCTTGGCTAGGAAAGGGAGAAAATAACATGAATATTAAAATTCCTCTCCTAGTATTACTGCATGTATGTACATACCCATATTTATTCAAACATAAGCTTTTGAAAAAGCACAACATGTAATTCTGTAAGCTGAAGACTGAGAAAAATGTAAAACATCCACTTTTCACCTAAGATGGACTCAGATAAAGTGTAGGAGAGTAGACATCAGAGAGCAACGCAAGATGCCATGACTGTCTAAAATCCGCCCAATCCTCCATTCTGAACTTCAAAATTCCCTGTGCCAAGCTCATACCTCAGCTATGCTTGTGCACCTGAGGGAGGAGAGAAGCCTCCATCCCTGATGCACCAAATGCTTTGCTGAACCTTTGGATGCAAAGTTCAGTAATGTCAACAGACAGACACATACTGATCCCAATGCATTCTGATCAGGACCCCACATCCATGTGCCTGTGTTGAGTCATGTATAACATACTCTTCAGTTCAAGTAGCTTAGGTTACTTTTTCAGGGAAAAGCCTTTGTAAAGATGAATTAAGACAACTAAATTAAAGTAAATCCCAAATCTGCAAGTCTTATCAGGTGCAAGCACCTGAACTCTCTCATAGAAGCTCTGTTGAGACTCAGATGAAAACCGGCCTGTTATTTGCAGAAATAGCACAACCCAAATGTGTATTACTCTGGAAATAATGAGAAGGAAAAGTAAACCCCAGACAGATTTTAAAAAATAGTAAGTGCTACAACTCAATGAGCTACAGTTACACTTTGAAGCTATTGCACTAATTGCTCCTTACATGGGAACAGCAGTGAGGAAGTAGGGAAGTATACCTTTCCTATAGAAACAATTTGTTCGCAGCAGGCTGAATTTTGCAGAGGCTCAATAACCAGCCTGTACACAAGCCAAACTTGACCCAGGCAACATTTATAAATCTCTCCATTTTTTCCAAACTGTGCTTCCTTGCAGGCCAGCATAAAGGATTTAGATAGCAAGCCAGGACTGAGTTGATGTATGTGGACATATGTAAAGGCCCTTCTGCGTTGCAGTCTCAAGCAAAAATGAACAGCCTTGTATCACTGGCAACCCTTGTAAGCTCCTTAATTTTGATCTTGTATAGGAAGACAGAATATTGGCCACATAGAAAAATGTCATTAAAATGGATTTGTGATCTGCTTCCTGCAATGCATTAAAATAATCTGCAACTTGCCCTCATTTTACTGAGGCGTTTGGGACAAAGTCTCCAAAAGGTACATCAGTGCCTCAAGGACATTGCCCAAGTGTCCAAAGAAACTACAGCCATACTTGGTCATGGCTTCATAAAGGCATCAGAGCCAGCCTGGTGTAGCCTTGAGTAGGAGGTTGTCTAAAAAGTTCTTTTCTCTCAAATGTGGATGGCATATTGGTCATGAGGCTGAAAATGGTCAGTTCTGCAGCAGGGCCCATGCTGACACAGCCTGTCAGTTTTGGCCCATCAGCACAAGCCTGCTTTCAGCAAGGACCCACCAAAACCAGCTCTGCCTCCAAGGCATTGGGCATAGGAGGGAGCCAGGCCATTCACTGACCTTCTGAATCACTCCACAACCCCCCCTATAAAGCTGCTATTGAAAATGCATCAATTTCACAGCTGAGAAGAAAAGATCCAACCTACTTGTCTCCATAAATGCTGTGGCTGGTGTTGTAAATGTCCTGTTCAGTCAGCTGCCAGTTTTTAACAGACCCTTTCACAAAACCCGAGACCATGACAAAGCCGAGGACGAGGATATTGATGCAGGTGAACACTTTGTTCACCAGGGCAGATTCCTTCACGCCAAAAATTAAAAGCCCTGGGGAAAAAATGGCAGATATGCAGTCAGATGTTTTGCCACCAGCAGCAGGCACTGAGGACTTGCAGAGGTAGCCCAGCTCTGCTCATGCTGTGCTCTGCTCAAGTTATCACAAAGCCAAGTAGGTCAGGATTAACTCACCCAGAAGGAGGAAGAAGACTCCAGCCCAGCTATTACTGCTGCAGGATGTCACACACCTTCCTTCCTAGCATGCCTATTTGGCACGTGCCCCTGGTAAAGTGCTTTGCTAAGACAGCTAAGCTGCTTCCAGTGATTTCAAGGTCAGCTCCAGTCATGGCACTATGTTGGGCCACCTAGACACAGCATTAGACACCACCCAGAGACCTGGAGAAAGCACCCCAGGTGGCTTTTCATGAAGGAGCATTGTCTTAGAGGTCTTGGCAACATGCAGAAATTATAAACAACATTTAACTTTTCTTAAAAGCAGAGAAAATTATGAGCAGAGACCGAATCCAGGAGGACAGCTACTTCTAGCACTGATGACACAGAAGAAGGTGGCATCTTAGGACTCCTGCTCCCATTTAAATCAGCAGGAGCTTTGCCACTGAGTTTAGCAAGAGCAGGATTTCAGTCTATGGTTTTAAGAGCATTCACCCAAAGAAGAGCACGTTTACAGGCTTTGGCAACCAGCATCTCCCTGAGGCACAGCCCAGCTTTTCAGAATGACAGGCTCTGGTAACTAACTTGCTTTTCCTCTTCAGGTCCCTGATTTTCAAGAACCCAAACCTTGAACCCAAATCTTAAGAAGGCAGATGAGAGAGAAGATAGAAAATGTCACATGGGCCTGAGGGAGAAGAGAAGTGCAACAAGGTGTCCTTACTGCTACTCCAAGACATTTCAAGGAGATGGGAGCATCGTGTGCACTCACCTTTCCCTCTTTTAAAATAGGAAAGAAGCCAAGACAACCACATCAGGGAAGTGTTTGATAAAACTGCATACCTGCCCAGAAAAACTTGCGAGGTACCCTGTAGAAATCTGAAGCTCAAGATGGTACAAGCAGAAATAAACTTGTAGTGCTTATATTTCGGGACTGAAACTGCTCATTCGGTAACTTTTTGTACAAAATAATGGTTTACATTTTTTAAAATCCAAGGAATTTGCTCCATATAGGGGAATAAAGCCATTGATAATCTGTATTATTTTACACCTTCGTGGTGCTAAAATGAGGAGTACTAATTTTTGTAAATAGTATTTGAGGTGAAAGACGAGATTCTACTTTAAAACTAGAACAATTCCTATTATATACAAATGAACTAAAAGGAAAATCTTCTCTCCCATTCAGGTGTAGCCCTGAAAACAGAGGCTGCTGTTGACTTCCAGGGCCTGCCAGTACCTGAAGGAGCCTACAAGAAAGCTGGGGAGGGACTTTTTACAAGGGCATGTAAGGGTAATGGCTTTAAACTGGAAGAGGGGAGATCTAGGTTAGACATTAGGAAGGAATTCTTCACTCTGAGGGTGATGAGACACTGGTACAGGTTACCCAGAGAAGATGTGGATGCCTCCTCCCTCAAAGTGTTCAAGACCAGGTTGGATGGGGCTTTGAGCAACCTGGTCTAGTGGGAGGTGTCCCTGGTCATACATGGGGGTTGGAACTAGGTGATCTTTAAGGTCTCTTCCATCCCAAACCATTCCATGATTCTATGACTTCAGCAGTCCTTGATATAGTCCTAGATTCAAATGTAATCCCAGATGTCAAAGCATCACTTGATTATGAAGCCTGTCCCCACAAGCCCAGCTCACTCTGTGAGACAGGCATCCTTATCAGAGTGGGAAACATCAGGATAACCTTGTTGGGGTGACACTGCAGCTTCTGTACCCCTCTGTGGCTTACAGAACACATGAGAAGCGTAATTTGTCTAAATTTGGCAATGCCTTTCAAGATCCAGTTGGAGTAGAGGTAAAAGTTCAGAAGGATTTTAATGTTACAAATTGTCAGAACCTTTACAAATTCTGATCAAACCTTGGCACATTTTTAGAAAACAAGAGGACCTTACTATTTATCACACATTTATTTATCTGTAGTCTTGCACTCACTACTGCAAACTGAAGTCCATATATATTTTAAAAAAAACAAAACGGTGGTATTTGAGGTTGTTACTGGGCTTCATTTTTTTTTTTCTCACTTTCCTGGCTTAAGGCACCAGAATTGGGCTGTTTATCAAAGGGGAACTAACCTTGATACAGAAACAGAATGAAATTCTTGTGTTATAGGATTTGTGAAGGGAAGGATTAAACTTTATACCTGATGGAGGATAAAAAGTCACCTTTTCTGTTCTTCCTTATATAATATTTGACTGAAGGTTTTAAAAGTGGCTCAGAAAGTATTGAGAATTCTCCCCTCTAATTAAAAAACCTTGTAAACAGGCTATGCCCTGTGCTAACTCCACAGCAGCTATTTAGGTCAATGCAACACTTGTAGCAAAGAAAAGAGTCTTTAATACGTTGCCCAAAGTAAATCAGGACTTTGTGCCTATTCCAAAAGCAAACAATGAAATTACAGAAGAAGCAGGTCCAAGACTCACAAACCTCTCCAAGGTTTTACCTGTTAGGATGATGATTATTACCACAGCAAAGATGTCTGGGTATTTTGCTAGCACTCCAGGAGCATCCATTGTCATGTATTTTCTACAAAATTCTTCAATGTGCTGGCCTATGATTTCATCAAACGTCGCGCTCCAAGCTCTGGCCACACTCGAGGTTCCTGCCGGAGGACAGAAAGGACACAGATCACCCTTCATGGCTTGCACACGTTGCAACAGAGGGCACCTTGCACAGCTTTTGGCTATGGAAGGCCTTAAAGCAACTCTGCATGTGCTTCCTGAGTGCTGGGAGCAGCCTTTCCTCTGCAGATCCGGCTTGTGGTCTGTATTCATGTCTGGCATCTGCTTTAATGGTAACACACACAGGTGGTGGGTCTCAGACTCATGCTCAACTGACAAGATAAAAAAAATCCTTATAGTGGTTTGGCTTCTTAGTAAATCTCAACTTTGCCTTAAGATACAGCCTAGACTTACGTTCTTCTTATGCCCCCAGCAACCTGAACTTTCCCCAAATCTGGTTAATTTCTGCTACTAGAGTTCAGAGTCTCCTCTCATACCAGCAGAAATTCCTGGCAGCCCCAGCCAGCTGAATGCAGCCCAGGCAGAGAGACCTTACAGGAGCCAGCTGGGCTGCGGCAGCACGATGCTGGAGCACCAGAGCCTGGACTGCAACAATCACCTGGCTCTGTAAGATCCACACTTCAGCAACACATGGGTCTTCTCTGACCTCCACTGCTAGAGCATCAAGACTCAGATATAATTTACACGTTATCTGAGTGTAAGTCGGCCTATTGCAGGACACTGGCGACTATCTCAGCAAGCAGCATGACTCCCGCCTGCAGCAAGCCCTCAGACTTCCTTCTCTGAGGATGCTGTTTGCTGCAGTTCCCTAGAGCACCAAAACACACAGAGCTTGCCAGAGTGAGGACTGAACCTGTAGTCTCAGGATGATCAAGCTGGGGACATTTTCTGAGCCAGAAGACTCATTTCAGAGAACTGAAATAGTAACAGTGAAGAACTACTACCAGACAGTAACAGCATTGTGTAAAGTAAGTAGGTTTGGGTAATAGGCAGCTTCTCCCTCTCCAGCGTTAAAGTGGTTATGGTTATAAAGATGTCTTATACAGTACACTACATATAGAGTATACTATATATAGCAGCACCTAATTGCATGATATAATTACTACTGTACATAATTACCTAGTTAAAATAAAAAGAGGCTGGATTGGTTTTGGTTTGCAGAGCAGTTCTTCAGAGGATGCTGTCAGGGGCCCTCTTCTACCTAGAACAGTTTGTCCTGACACGCTCACCTGTGGGTGGATGTTTAGGTCCCAGTTCTGGCACCCACAACCATGTCAAACAACGTCTGTGCTCACCCACAGCTCAACCCAGTGGGCAGCACTTGCAGCAAAGTTGGGAACACACTGCCCAAATCCAGTTTTGCAACAGTATAAAAATTAGCTGCAAAACAGACCTGTTTGGAGACTCTTCTGTTCACTGAGACAGGAAAGTACAGAGTGTGAATGCTTTTAAAGAGGTGGGATATCAATGCCACCAATTTAATCTTGAAAAACTCCAAAAGTTACTGGATACCACATTACAATTGTTCAGCTTAACTTTGGCATGACTGGAGAGAAAAGACTATTTCTTTAGTGCTATCTTTTTGTTCTGGCTCTAATATTTTATGTTGTAGGACAGGAACAACCAGCTCCAACATGCATTATATTGGATGCCAGTTGCTTGGATGCCAGTTCCATGTAACTATCAGCCATTTATCCTGAACTCTCTGTAACCAACAGCCTTGAGGGAGTGGGGGGAATCTGACATTATTCCAACATCGTAGACACATGGATAATATCTTACTGTTGCTAGAGAGCATGGTGCAAAGACATTCAGATTGTATCCAGGAGGGTTTACTAGTTCTGGGTCAGCATAACCTTGCCAGACTGAGCTGGCTCCTGCCCACAGCACACAGCTCCCAGGAGGAGAGCAGCTAAGCTCAGGGTGCAGGGCTCATTGCAGGAGCAGGCACAGATTAAGAGGTCACCACGTGCCCCAGGAAACCCCAGCAGCAGCTTCTCTCCAGGGATGCTGTTGCTCACTGTACTACCAGCTCCCACCAGCTTCCCGTTCCTGAAATGATTCCCACAATCTGGCAAGTCTCCCCAGGCCCACATCATTGCAGAAGAAAGTTCACACCAGATTCAGGTCCTGGATACCTTCTTCCTTCTCTCTAGACCATGACCAATCAGTTGCATACACATTTTTCCTCATCACCCACCTTCCAAGACCTCACACCAGTCTTCCCCTAAGCCACATCATTTCAATTAATTAAAGCTATTGGCAACCCATCCTGGGACCCCAGGACTTCTTTTTTCACATCCACAATACTTTCTAAACAGATGTCTGATAACCTCAGTGTGAAAACACCAAGCTACCTGAGCCCCTTATAGACACAAGCTTCCACCACCCCACCTGGTTTGGGTGGCACTGCTTGGCATTTTCTGCAGTATGACTGAGAAAAAAATTGGCTTTCTGCCCCTCTCAGCTCCTGGCTCTGAACTGCAGCCTGTGCCTGCCAACATATCTTTCTCCTCCACACCCTCAAAGCTGCTGGGAGTTGTTCTTGCTCACAGGAGGGGCAATTAGCACAAGGAGAAGGGCTGGGTAAGATAAAGAAAAGAGATCTGCTGTAGGTCACATCCTCCCTCAACTGTTTTTCCTGCTTAGCTACCCTTCCTCCCAAATGATGAGGAAGCCAGTTGCAAACATGCATTATTTTTGTCACAGGACCGAATGTGAAGTAACTAAGTTGTGCTTGGACATAGTCATGGATAATATCTACTTATTTTTTACTAAGTTTCTGCCTTGTGATAATACACTGAGCAGCCAACTCTGAAATAAAAGCTGAGGCAGTGGTTCAAAAGCCACTAAGAGAGAATAAAAAACCCAAACATCTCAGAAATACCAGCCTCAGCCCAGATCCTGGGAAGGTAATGTTCAGTATGTAAATCTTTTCATCATGTATTTGTAGAATCAGGTTGTGGGATAGCCCCCATGGCTATATGAGTCATTTTGGTGGTCCAGTATCCTTCCCCCCTGGGAAGGGGGGGAAGGTCGCGAAAGCATCCCGACAGCCGGTGGCTTTTGATATCGGCTCGCGACAGCCACATAACTAACTAGATCAGGAGCGTGAAGGAGATGATTTATCATTACCTTTCTGGAACAAAAGATAAATCACTGAGAAGTCCGTTCAATTTTTCTACATGTAGACTAAGCAGAACCCACTTTAGAAGTCTGCAGGAAATTACATGCTTACTTTTTAAAAAACCCTATTTTTATCTTCTCCTTGCAGCGAACCTGGTTCATAGAAGAACTTTAGGACTCAGATTTCCTAATGAGATGAGTTTAATTAACTCTGGCTTTTTATCTTCTCATTTCTTATTAAAAAAAAAAAAGGCAGAGGAGGAAAAGGTTGCAGGCAGCACACAAGGCTGAGCGAGTATGATCTCAGCTGCTACGTCATTGTATCATTCTTGATATGATCTTATGCTTCACGGCACCATGGGAACTAATCTCCAAGGTAACACACATTCTATAAAACTAATTAAAAAAACCCACAACAAACCTTCCCTTTAATAATTTAGCATAACGTTAGTTTTCATTTTAACTGGTAAGTCTTCACTCTGACAAGTTGGTTGCAGACTTAATTACAGGCATGATGACAAGCAGCATGCCCAGAATGTGCTTGAAAAGACACAAATCCTTAATTAGCAAAGTGTGGCTTACTGTCAATGTATCAGCTGAATTGTACACTCTAAGCTTGATCCAAGGCCTCTCCTAGTAGGAGTCAAAGGTTTAGAAAGGATTTGATTTGGGCATTTCAAAGACTGTGAACTTGCAGATCACCCTAAGCTTAATCCTGCAGCTATTCAAGAGACAAAACTCTGATTTCCAGATTCTTTAAGCATGTCTCAAAGGTACCAGAAATTAATCCTTGATCAGCTGGGAGTATTGATCCTGCAGTGTAAAAGCATTCTTGTGTCAGCAGCTTCCTTCTCAGCAGAGGTGACATGATTTTTCTCCCTGGCAAGAGTGCAGCAGCCAGGGGATGCCAAAAGGATGAAGTGGAGATTCAGAGGAAGTTGCGGTAGCAATAATCTTGCTTCAGGACAAGCCCTCAGCAGGCAAATCACCTCACCAACAGGAGCCACCACCAACAGACCCTGCAGACAAGTCCCCAAATCCTCGGTGAGTGCATGAGCGCAGTCTATTTCTTAACAGTAACACAGGTGCCAAACAAGGCTGATCTTGGAAACGAGGCTGCCACCCTGGCCTAAAGCTACGGTCTGGCAGCTCACCCACCACACTTACCAATAACATAGGAGAGGATTAAATTCCACCCTGTGATGAAGGCCCACAGCTCGCCCACGGTCACATAGCTGTAGAGATAAGCTGATCCTGTCTTAGGAACTCGAGCACCGAATTCTCCATAGCATAGTCCAGCCAGCACTGAAGCCAAAGCAGCAATCAAGAAGGAGATAACGATGGCAGGTCCCGCATTTTCCCGTGCCACGGCTCCAGCCAATACATAGACACCTGCACCCAATGTGCTGCCTACACCCAGAGCCACTAAGTCAAAAGTGTTGAGGCATCGTGAGAGCCGGCTGTCTTCTCGAGTGCAGTCCACATTTTTCCGTCGAAGAAGCTGGTTTCCAAAACTGATAATTTTCTGACACTCCATCTTCGTGTTTGGGCCTGCAAGAAAGACGCTGCCATCATTACCTGGACCAGGATACCCCCCGAAACAGCGTCACTGCACAGTTACACCACTACAGTCCTGTTACATTTCAACAGATATGTCTTCCTACTTACTTTCAACCTTTTTACATAGCCAAGTATCTCCTTTGGCATTTTACCTAGGTTTAGCAGAGAGAATTAAAACAAATCAAACCACAGCATTTTCTGCTTCCCTCTCCCACCCATGCTGCGAAGCTTATAGGATCCTGGGAGAGATGCAGCAGTCTGCCTCAGCTCCCACCCCCTCCACATCCACCCATCCACAGACAAATGGTCAAACCAAAACCACAAAGCCCATCTTGCAGATTTCAGAGCCATTTTCCTGGGCTGGAAATTAAAAAAAGATATATATATCGAGAGAGAGAGATATGTATTTATGTATATTTTTTAAGTCTTGAGGTGAACTAAGAAGTGAGTGTTACATCCCAGAATAAGGCACCACATGAGCTACTGTCCCTAGAGCACAACAGGACCATGTGCTGCCATCAGTGACACCATCTGCAGTCAAAAAGACCCACTGAGATATTTCCCCTCTCTAAGCTCCAGCTCCAGCCGCCAGCAATGGCACAGGCTGGTGTTGCCTACAACTATGCAGGCTGAACCAGGTCTAATTTGGGGAAAAGTACACACAGAATCAAGTTTAATTAATCTCAGCTACGCTGACCAAAGGCTCAAGCTATTTTGCTTTCACAAGGACTGAAGTGAGAGCACAGTGGGGCTCCCTGAACTTCCCCATCCCATCCAGGACAGAAGCACTGCAGGATGGGGGTGTTCAATGAAACCATGGGGCAGAGTTTCTATCTGTGGACCCGTTTCAGCAACTGCACTATTTCTGTGTATGGACCTGCTGGCACAGCCAAACAGCAGCGTGCAGCAGCTTCAGTGTGAGCAGTTCAGGTGCAGCTGCCCTGCTTGGGACTTCATGGTGGGATTAGCAGCAGGGAAAAGCAAACCCCTCTCTGAGGAGGGATTCTTTTTGAACCCTGCCCAGTTTCCTACCAGTCTTCATTTTCCTAAATAATTTCCTGTGTGGCACTTCACACAAGTCAAGTTAAAGGAGAGGTATGGTTCTTACCTTTAACCTTAAAAGTGAAAAAACCCAATAGTCCCCCACCTTCCCTGTGCCTCTTATCAAGTAAAGCTGTCAGGGGAATAACCCAGGCTCTCACAGGTAAACTAAATTGTCTCTTCTCCCTTCTCCAGTCAATGGACACCACCTCCTGCTTTGGCAGAGGTTTCACTTTGCAGGTTCACTTCTATTTTCATGCCCTGGTTCTTTCTGATTACCCAACTCTGACCCTTCTCTTCTCAATGTTGCTCCCACTGGCTGTAGCCATTTTCCTCAGCCCATGCTCTGTCATCCCACCTTCATCCCAGAGTCATCACCCTCATTCAGAATTTGGCAGTTGGATAATATGACGCTTTTCACAGCTAGGATGTGGACCCACATATACACAGAAAAATATGTACTAAAATACAGCAGTGTTGGAGGCGCTGTAGCTAGGCATGTTCTTCACCTCGAATGAGTGGAAGAAGTCCAGCACTTGTGACAAGGATGGAGAAGCTTTTAATGTCTTAACAGAGCCACACTCCAACCAGAGATAGCAGGCAACCTAAGCCAGAGGAACAGAGCAGGCACTGACAAGAACCGGCCATGCTTTTACACAGAGACTTGGCTCCAGGCACCAAAATCACTACTATAAGACGTACATTCAGCTATTTAATGCTCATTAGTATTTCTGTTCTCAGCATGAGAGTACATTACAAGTCAATGTCCCAGTTGTCCCCATTTACCACATTTTGACTCATGCTGCAGAGCACTCCTGGGGTGCACAAACCACCAGGGTGAAACCAAACCTGAGGACACTGCAGGGACATATGTAACCTACTCCAACACCTGATGGGTGCTCAGCCCAAAGGAGCAGCTACTCCAGGATAACCTTCCCTGTAAGATGTGCTGTGAGGACATCAGACTCTCAGCAGTAACTGCTTTGCTCTGCAAAGCTGTGGGCTGCTTTATGTCCTCATGTAGACACAGCCTACAAGGCTGATTGTCATCTTCCATCTCAGACTGCATCCTGTAGCTCCAAGAAGCCCCAGCCTGATAGCCATACTGCTTGGCTTTCGCAGAAGGGCTTTAAAATGTTCCTTCATTAATTATGGAAAAGGAGAAAGGTGGCTTTATTTAGATGCAATGCTGAACTGAGGCATTAACTTTCCCATGAATAGATCCTTGTATACCAATAATGGAACAGCAGTATACACTGCACACTAACATCAACAGTATGCTCAGAATAATGTGTAGGCAAAAATATTACTACATGCAATTTACAGTATGAAGTGAGATCAGTACTTCATCAGCTCTGGCTAAAACCGAGCATAAAAGGTGAGAAAATACACGCTAAGAAACTTAATTAACCGAGGCAGCTATTAAATCCAATGCTTCAATTTTGTTGCCACAGCATCAACTACAAAATCAAAAATCCTCTTCACTTTTCCAAGACACCAGTCATAAGCCCTGGCTTAAATCCCTTTCTCTTGGCCTTACGCTAACTCCCCCACTACGAGAAACTAATTGCAACTGCAGGAACAAAGCTGAGGATTTACAAGTCCCACCATGTCAGGAAATGTCTCATCCACAAACAGCTCTCAAACATGCTCCTGAGAGACATGGATCAGACTAATTGAGAACAGCAGATCTCAGGCCAGTCGTACAAAACTCTGATTTGGTGAATCATGGGAATTCCCAACACACACACAGAGGGAAAACTATTTCCTCCCTTCAGAAGGAAGACAGGCCTGTTTACCTAAGTGTACTTGTGTCAATTCACTCACGCAGTCTCCTTCCCATGTGAGCCTTAGCTAAATCCATGTCAGCCAGGTTTGCTTTCAGCTGGACACGTGCCCACCTCCCCTAAAGCAGGGACTAGGCAGTCCTGAACTCTGCACTGGGATATGAGGACAACAAAAGCACTGCACTAGAGCATCTCCTCTGAATTTTGCTGTTTTCTAGGACAACACAAGTCCTAGGCTTTGCTTAACTCCCACCAGAGTGATGCAGAGATCCTATTGATGCCCATGAAGACCACAGAGATGTGGCTAACTCATCCACCCTGCCCAGGGTGGTGGTGCTGCTGGTTGACAGTCTGGAGCTCCAGGAAATGGGGAGGATCCTAGTTCTGTGCACCAAGAAAAAAAACCCTACAGAAGATACAAAAACAAGCCCTCCAAAACAAAACAGAGAAATCCCTGCCATAAACTGCAGCCAACCATGAGCAAGAAACCCACAGAAGATGTGTTAATGGATTTATTTTCCAAAGCTAGTCCGAAAGTCAAGACAACTCTGACTCAGAACCAAACTCTGGATTTCAGGACAAACATGGGTTTATTACAGAAGCATTGAGAAATGCCAAAGGACTGGTGAAAAACAGTTTACTTCTTGCTAAGTCAATATTTATGGCAATGTTTAGACATTCAATGACCTGAACAGAGGCATTAGAAGCAACAGACAAGAACACAGGAACATCCCAACTGAGGCTATTAATGAAGACAGAAAAGGGAAAGGAGGTGGAAAGATGGCTCAGCTCAGTGGGAAGCTAAGCAATGGGGCAGGGATGTCTGCAGAGACACAGTGTGGCAGGGCAGGGCTTGCCTGCCTTTTGCACAGAGCTCCTGAGCAGGCCCAGACAGACCCCTGAGGCTGAGCTGGACCAGCCATACGGGACCATGGGAAGCTTGGAGAAGACCTTCTAGAGACATTTCACCCTGCGTGAGGCTCCAGGTCCAGACCTCCCCAAGCTCCAGTGACTCATGCGTTATTTTGTGTTCCTTTTTGTGTGCAACTCAACTCTTAACATCAACCTTGTTGAGCATACCAGGTTTCATCCTACAACACGCTGAACATTTCTAACATGGAAAACCAAGGTGAGGAAGGAGGGTATCCTGCAGGGCTGCACCACATAATGTCCAGAAGGAAAAGGTTTGTGATGTGCAGTCTCTCATCAACACATGGGTTTCTACAATGCCCAGGCAGTGGGAACGGGGCTAACTCTAAAAGCTTGGTGGCACTAATGATCCGCTCGCTTGCAGTGTGTAACCTACTGTCCCCATCCACTGCACAAAGGTCCAAGGAGGACATGCTCTGTGGTGAACAAAAGGAAAAGTCAGAAGTCAGGCTGGGCAGCCTGACATTATCGATGTCTAAAAGGGCTTTCAGGTGGAGGAGGACCAAGGTTCCCTGCAGATGAGAGTCGCTCTCCCTCCTCCTTCTAGCACCACTGACACCCAAGGAGCTGCAGATGCTAAGTGTCTTTCAGGATTTGGCTTAAGGCCTCTGCTTCAAAAACATACTACCTAAAAATAATTGTAGACCTTTCTTTCCTACCTAGCTATTTAATTACAATTTAACTAAACCTGGTGTCTTGCAAAATTAACATGACTTAGTGATCCAAAACCAATGAAAGTTCTATCTCTGCGTTTAAAATGAATGCAAATCTTGTACCCGATGCCCTCCCTTGCTACACGTCATGAGAAATCACTTCTTGGGAAAGAACAGGGCTGGGAGGGACAACATCCCCAAGAGAGAAACAACCTGTCACTGCACAGATGGTGAATCAGGGCACAAGTCTGGCAAGGTTCTTTGGGGGCAGAAGATTGTAGGATTTATTAATTAAAATTAAAAAAAATGTATTGAATTATTTCAAGCATATATAAATAACTCAAAAGTATCCCACAATAAACATATTTCAAAAAAAAATTCCATTTGAAGCTTCCTCAGGCATATCTACAGGTGTTCACAGTTGTACTTCAGCTATCAAGTATAAAGCAGAACTGCTTTTTATGGATAATTTGTTTAGAAGAGGAGCTATTAAATTATGACAGACCTGGAAATTAAGGCCAAGATCCTGCAATTGGCTTAACGCCAGCAGACAATGCTCTTTTGGCTGATCTCAGGATTAAGATATCAACTTTGTCCTGGCCAGAAATCACCAGGACATCTGAATGTCTCTCTTGTGAACAAAACAATCCCCACAGCCTGCAGGTAACAGATGGGGAGCTGGGTGCAGGGCACGGTACCTGCATTGCAGCCATGTTCTGCACCCCTCACACACAGCCCTGTCCTTCATCTCACAGATGACTTGACCACTATCCTAATCATCTCTTATATGTTTTTGTTGCTTTTGAAATAGCAGGTGCCAAATCTACCTTTCAATTTAAATTATATTCACTGCTGCCTGGAAAAGAGACCTTCAATAAAGACAAGTGGGATTTTTAACAGAACAATCTTTTGGTTTCGCAGGATGCAGTACAGAAGCCATCACCCCTCTGCCCAAAACTTTTCGTCTGATATAATTTGTTATCTTCTCAGTTGTATCAAAGGGTGATTTTGGCGCAGATTATGATTTTTCCCTCCTTAGAAGTTGGATCCGGCTCTGATCTCACTTTCTGAAACAGCCGTTCTTGCCTTTGAAGTGAGGAAATGTGTTCTGGGATGGTTCCTCTCACTCCCACTCCCAACCATACTTGAAACGATGAGCCTTTTTTTGAATGTATGGTCAGTACTCCTGTGGCGTAACACAGCCTTGATCATATAAAACAATATAAATTATTCCAGAAATGTTATCAGATGGTACATAACCACCTTCAAGCTGAGGAAACTTGATCTGAATGAATGTAGCTTAGCCTTTGTCTGTACATACCTCGCTCTCACCCACGCTTTAGCGCCAGCTCCTCCAATGAAAAACACAGAGCTGCAAGCCCCAGCCACTCAGACCCTGGGTAGGAAATGGCTTCACCCCAAGGATCTGGGCACCTTTGTGTTTCAGCAGGAGCCCAGGAGCGGCAGGAAGCAATGATGTACCTAGATAATCTAGCAGGGCGGACCCTGGGGCAGAGGCTACATCCTTGGGTGAAATCCTGTCCCACTGAAGTTGATGGCAAATCTCCCACCAACTTCAATAGGGGCCAAATTCCCCCCACTGCTACTGCTCCTTGTCTTTTATTTACAGTGCATTTTATGTTTGTTACTTTTGTTCCCTGTCCAAATTCTTGTGCCTTGACTGTATTGTATTTTCTAATAAAACAAGATATTCTTCCTCCTCTTATCTAATGGTTAACATACCTATTATATCAGGTTGATGGATTTCCTTCCCCATTAACAACATTTTTAAAAAAGGACATTCTTCAAAACAATCCTGTAAGAAAATAAGCAACCTTGCATCTGGTTAACAGCAAAAAGTAAACCAAAACAAACATCTGTCCAGCTAAACATAAAACACCATGTGTAAAAATAAGCTGACAGAGCACCATTTTACATAACCAGTACTATCACTTCCTAAACAATTACAATTTGTTTCAGCTTCTAGAAACCACTCCTTATCTATTTCAAGACCTTGCCGGTTCTAAGAATGCGCTCTGATTTGCAGTACAAAATTCTAGCAGATTATGCAGAACAAGTAGTTTTATAGTAAGAAAAGAAGAAACCCTAAGCCTGACCCTGCTGCATGTTTAATGAACTCCCCAGGCACCTCCTTGGATGAAGTGCACACAGAAGTTCCCACTCAGCGGTGTCCCACATGGGCAATCTCTACTGCAATCAGTACCCTTCTGTCACAGCAAAGTGATGCCCTGTGGACGGTCTTATTTTATCTCGGCATCCTTTTGGTCTTCAACAAATGTGGCCCCCGTGTAGCTGTACCACCACTGCTACTGGTTTGCAGAACAAAGAGCTTGCGCTTTTCCCAGGTTGGCAAGTTTAGCAAACAATGTGGAATGGGTTTGACCCTCTAGTTTTAGTTTAAACACAGGTCAGCTCCCTGAACAAGAATGTAGTGATGATGCCAACTTTTTGATGAGCGCACAGGTACAGACCCATTTGGGAACCCTTTTCCAAAAGGCTGATTTTGCTACTTCCATCCCCAAGGTACCTCTTCAGAAAAAGAGGAGGCAGAAAACCTCAATCCCTACTATTTCCATTACAGATATTTTGGGGTGCCAGATTTAACTGTAGAAGCCTTAACGCAAAGGGGTTATGTTGCAAGGAACCAAACCAGAACCACTGAGTGCTTTTTGAAACCTAATTCGGAAATACACTAAGAAAAGCCAACAGTCATCAAGGCACATCAGCGCTAGGTACAATCCATTACAGTATAAAGCAGGAATTGTACTAGGTATGTCCTTCCAAAATGTTTTGCCTTGGAAAATCTCCCATGTTTTGTTATATTACCCCACAACAAGTGACAGAGCAGACACAAGACAGCTATAGCAGATGCTAAGCTCTCCTCACGAACATTTGAACACCTACCTTGAGACTTTCAGAAACAGAAGCAAAGGATGTGGCATTAGACCCTAACTTGTGTCTGACTGTCCCCCTGAAGCTGCTGCAAGTGTCCCCATCAGCTGCACGGGAAAATGCAGACAGTCTAGAGAGGACAACCTTGGGACAAGTGCTAAGAACTGACTCAGAGGCTGTGGTTGTAGCCATTACAGAATCAAAGAATGGTTAAGGTTGGAAGGGACCTTAAAGATCATCAGGTTCCAACCTCCCTGACATGAGCAGGGACACCTCACACTAGACCAGGCTGCAAAAAGCCTCATCCAACCTGGCCTTAAAAACCTCCAGAGAGGGGGCTTCCACAACCACCTGCCACCAGTGAAAAGGCCAATGAAAATAAAGGCATGATCAAGCATTAGCATTATGTGAGGCCGGAAGATACCCTGCCACAGCAGCTGTGATGGCATGGACTCCAAGCCAGAAGCTACCAAAGTAACAGCAATTATTTTAATTGCTTTCATTGTGTGTAAAGGGATGCTGTCCTGCTGAAGTATTTTAATCAGGCAAGGAAAGTCTTGGCCATGTGCTGTTCAACTGTTCGCTTCTTGATTGTCATAATTTTATTTTTTATTTTTCACATGTGTGCGTATGTATGCACATACCTCAATATACATTACAGAAATGTAGATTGTATCATCATGTATATACATAGATACAAAGTGTTATATTCTTTGCCAATTCCGCCATTCAAAACCAGGATGAGACACTAGCACGGCATTTGCTACTCAAAAGAAGGAAGCCATCTAATTAAATATAAACTACACACTAATTACAGATAACAGCGCACACACACACATGTGGGTGTGCAGTGTATACAAAACACAGTGTTAATCACCTGCTTAATGGACGCTGCCCGTAAGAAGGGGACCAAATTCCTTTCCCCTATTGAACACAGCTGCTTTAATGGCAGGAGGGAGGTGTTGCTGGGGGATTACCCCACTGCCATGGATAGCTGGGGATGGTGCAGGTTTCTGTTCCTCAAGCTCCAGAGCATTAGGGACATTTCTGAGACAGCACCTCCTGCTTTTCTCCAGACATCTCACAGCCCTAGAGAATTTCTTCCATAGGAAAAGTAGCAGCAAGGTGCTCCCTCTAATCCCTAAACTGCCCACGCAGCAGTAAACAGCTACTGAAAAGAGAACATCAAGTCCTGCTGGACATGAAGAACGTGCTGGCACTTCAGTATTGCCTCGGCAGAACAGCAGGGTGATACAGCTCACCTGCCTGCTTTCCAAGTTCACAGCTACCGGCTGCACCAAGTTAAGAAACTCCTCTCCCATCCCAGGACAACTTCTGAGATAGCAGTGGGGAATTTGATGTTACGATAGCTTTCCAGTTGCTGGCAAAATGAAGAGCTGGGATAGGATATAAGATGAGCCTCCACCAGCCAAGCGCTACAAGAAGAGGTTAAAGAAACACCTCTTAGATACAAACTGGATATAGTGCATCCTGTGTCACAGTAGGGAAGACTCAGGTGCAGCTGACAGTGTATTTATTTTGGCAGGTTTAAACCCTGAAACCAGGTATGTTCCTCTCCCCAGGCTACCATGTATCACCCTTGTAGCTGTATTGGAATAAATACCTGGGGAATCATGCTGCAAACAGCATCACTGACATGAACCCAACGTTGTGCCTACCACTGACCGGATGGCAAGCCACCTCAGCCAGCAGCGCAGAGGAGAGCGATGGGAATCTTTCCAGGGTGGATTCCCACCTGAGAAGTACCATTCAATGAAAGGCACCTTAAATGCTCTTAGCCTTTTTAGCCCATACCTTGGACTTCAGCTGGTGAGGATCCTCTGGCAGCTCAAAACAACACCCAGCTGTTTGGAGGAGGAGGAGAAGGAGGAGCAGGACTGCACCACATTTGCTGTCCACAGCTCCTCAGGGATCAGAAAGTAAAGATGTCTTCCTGCCTAGCCAATAAAGGGCACCACACATCTCACATTACATGAATCACAATTTTCTGATGAAAAAACATCTAATTGAAAAGTCTCCCACCACCTCTTGTACAGTCTCCTCAAATAGCTCCTCAGCATGGCTTCAAATTATACTTTGCAAGAAAATTGCTTGATTTAACTCCTTCAATCTGTCAGAAAACCCGAGGGGATCTCCACCGATAATTAGACTTCCCAGATGAAAGCCTGAGACAGATTGCCAGGGATCTACTCAAAGTGACACATCACTTGTAATCTGCCAGGGACTCAACCTTGGTACCTTGTAGAAAAAAATTTATGCTCTGGCAAACAGTATTAAGTAAGTGAGCTTCTCTCTTCTTAAACCCAGATAAAATGAAGATAAAGCTTTGTTTAGCCAAAACACCTGTCTGTGCTGTTCAGCATGCTCCAGTCATCGTCCTTGGACAACAATCCTTGGAAGAAGATGTGAAATGTCTCTTAGGAGATAAGGAAGCAAGTTAGACAGAGACAGAAGTTGGTTTGTTATTAAAGCAGTAATGGGGAAATGAAAAAATAAAACATTAAGAGCCCAAATCTTCATGCAGAACAAGCACCATCCTGCACAGACATGGGACACATCTGATGTGACACAGACAGCAGGATGAAGACTTCCCCAAACATCACCATTTCACCAGGAGGAGGGGCTCAGCTGAGTGGGCATTTTCAGGTGTGGACAAGGGGCAGATCAAAGTGGGTATAATCAGTGGATTTTGCTACATTCCTGAGCAGCAGGGAGCAGTAGCAGCTCCAGCTGGAGGCAGGGCCATGTGGCAACAGCAGATCCGGGTCACCCCTGTCCAGAGGCGTGGGGACATCTTGCCCGCATTCTTCCTGAGCAATGTGCCACACTATGGATCAGTTTGGTCACCCCAGTGGACCAGTCTGTCTGTGGGTCACCTGTTTCTCAAACAGGCACACTCTCAGCACTGCAGTGTGGCTTATCACCACGCTGCTGTCCCAATTAAAAACTTCCTCTGTTTCCGTAACAGGTACTGACTCAAAGCAAAGGAACCCTTTCCTCTACTAGAAAAGCAGGAGCAGAGTTTCTGTGCAAGAGGTGGAAGTGTCTGAAGAGATTTTTAGAGGAAATGCCCTATAAAAAACCTTAAGAGGAATTGCTGGCACTAAGGGACAGCTCAGCCTATATTGGACATGCACTTGTTCAGGGAGGAAGGGGAGCAGAAATTGTACATGGCCAAGTCACAGGACTCCCTGTGCCCTACACCAAGATGGCTCTAGGCTTCTGAGAAAGGTTTTGCTATCCTAAGGTAACTGTGTCTTCAAATTAAGTGTTCAAGGAAAGGCTGGAAGGGGCTTTGAGCACCCTAATCTAGTAAATGATGTCTCTGTCCATAGCAGGGGCATTGGACTAGATTATCTTCAAAGGTTCCTTCCAACAGGCCATTCTATAATTCTATGCTCTTATGAAACATCGAATTATGCTACATCACAACTTTAGGCTACTGCAATCAAAATAAAATCATTAAAAAGTAATTGTAATACAGTCTCATGATTATTCCAGGAGTTTTTCCACTGATTTGGAGGCCATTCTCAAGGGCTTGCCCCATGCAGACCTGCAAGGCAGACCTGCCATTCCTGCACCCTGATGTGGCTGTTGGATAGTGGCTTGACACAGCAGAATAATTAAGAAAAATTCAGCTTTTCTAAAGAAACCAAATTTCTCATTAAGCAAGCCAGCTGCATTAAAAAATATATTACAACCTTCTGAGGGCACCTGCATGACTATGGACCTAATGCTAAAGCTTTCTGAAACTATGATTTATACCATACCAAAGAGAAGCAAGACTAGCGTGAAAGGAGCTAAATAAAATGTTTGCTTTTAGACTCAATATTCCCACATTCCAGCCATAATTCAAGGGCTGGGAAGGGATTAGTGCCTTCCAAGCCACACATGTTCATCACTGCAGGCAGAAACAAACACCACACACCCTTCGGCTGGTGTGTCTCCCTGATGCTGTATGTCTGCAGTTTCAGGGGTGGCTCGTGACAACTGCCTAGCAGACAAGTAATTCCCATTGGAGAGCTCTTCAGGAAGACCTTCCCCTGAGAGATGGTTCTCCAATGCACACCGTAAAAAGTCAATGACTGAACCCTACTGCCCAATCAAGCTAGTCCTGCCCGTTCACCAGATGTACCCCACTGACCAGGGTCACTCAGTGCTAAGGGAGTCAACAGTGCACCATCAGAGGGGTCACCGATGCCCCAGATGCCTGGGAACAGCATGAGGAGTGGAGCATCTCCCCAGAGGAAGCCCTAATCGAGGCAGTTTGGGCAGCCCAAACCAAAGCAGAGGGAGATGCTGAGCACTGATGGTGTGGCCACACTTCAGAGTAACTGGGACATGGCAATGTCCCAAATCCCTGACGGTAAGTGACCAACCTCCACCCCCCAGCAGCCCATGACACATGCCTCATCGGTGACTGCTGTTTTGGGATGGGAATTGGGCTGGCAGGGTAGCTGTGGAGTCTGGCTGTCAGGACCACAGGGTGTGTCTATGTCAGGGTAGTCTAGACAGACACCCACAGCAGAATGGGAGCCAAGGATGGTGAGGATGGTGCAAAGAGGTGGAGCAAAGGAGGTAAAGCACAAGGCTGTGTGAAAGAGGGGGGAGGTGATAAAAGCCACCTGCCACCTTGCATTTGAGGCAGGAGGTAACCCCACTCCAGGAATGCAGCCAACATGCCCAGATGATGGACACCACTCGCCTCCTGGGCTGCAAGGAAGCATCATTCCTTTGGCCATTCTCACCATGGCAGGGCACTGGGCACACACTTCTCACCTGAGATCACAACCCCAACTGCCCACCCTGGCTCTCCCAATGCAGCCAGTGCTGCTACCTGTGCTGCCTCCAGGCTTGCAACAAGCTGCTCACATTGCATCATCTTCCCACCTTCCTCCCATTCCCAGGCAGCTGCCCTCCACAATATTCCCAGCCATCACAAGTGGAGAGGGCAGCTAAAAGCAGACTAGTAGTTAGGAATAGCAGCGATGCAGAGTTTGGTCTTTTTTGCAAGAACTACAGGCAGTTTCCATGGCAGCTTCACCCATGCACTTGCCCGCTTGCTGTTAAACCCCCATGCTGCACTAGTCATTTGATTTCATTTCACTGTTTGACCCAATCCTGCCCAGCTCTCTGTTTCTTCCCTCCCATACACCACCAGGGCTAGTAAAATCCTCTATTTTAAAGGACAGGAGCACCCAACTAATAAAAAAAAGGCATATGAAAAGGGATTACTAGTCTGACTGTGGGGAAAAAATATTCAGTCTCAGAATTGTTTTGCAAATAATCCCACCAGCTGTCACTGTAATGACTTTGCAGCCCCTAAGCACTAACGGATTTACAACAAAACGCCTCTGAAAACTGCAGCCATTTTAGGCACTGAAGCCTAAAATAAGTAGAGGCCATGGGCAAATAAGACAAGGGTATGACTGGTCTGACAAGGGGGTAATCAACCACTCCTGTTTTCACACAGGTATGGGAGCTCAGTTTTGATAAATTCTACCTAAACAAATCTCATCAGAAAGGTGGTACAACACTGATGTGGAATTACATTTCAGAGCAAGGTAGGTGTTGAGTTTGTTTGCTCTGGGTAAATGCTCTTTTTTTAACCTCAAGCTCACCGTTCAGCTCTCCCCTGCTCCCTGACAGAAGAGCTGCTGTCTAAGAGTTTTGCCTCCATCAAGCCCAAACGTTCAAGGCTGCATGGCTGCTGATCAGGGAGGGCTGGGGAGGAGAAATGTCCAAGCACAGCCCATTTCATATTTATCACGGACCCTTTCTCAAAGAACAACAAAAGGCTTCACACTACTGCCGGGGATTTAATCAAGAAGTGAATGCTGAAGTTTGGCTTTTTTTTTTTACCAAAAAGTGAAGATTACACCCACCAGCTGAAACAGAAACCAGACCACAACAGCATGCTTCAGGTCTCACTGCTGACAATGCCACACAGAGGGATCCTGCACCCCCTCAACCACAGCAGCCAGCCCAAAGAGGAATTTGGACAGAACATTCATACCCACCACCAAGGGATGCCAGGGAAAGCACAACCCTCGTGTGAAGCTGGGGGAGGAGCAAGAATAGGGATGACTAAGAGGTACCAGCAGGCAAGAAATCTAAAAGGTTGGTAGATTTGGCTGAAGTCCAGCCTCAAGGTCACTGCAAAATATAAAGTTGGACTCAGCCCCCTATTTTGCACAAGGAGAGGCATTACCCTGTAGCCAGCCTTACAGTTTATTTTCCTGTCTGTGCTGTAGAAAGCCAGCTGTCACAACCCACACATCTTCCATGAAGGGAGCTTGTTCTGGCTCCCTTAGACGCACAAGTCAACTTACAGAAGAGATTAACTCCAATGAGAAAAAAAAGATTTGCCATATACTTGTAATTTGATCCCATCTGCATGGCAGTTGACAAATTTGTAGACTAAAATCTTACTCGGATTTCTGATTTTATTGGAATTGCCAGCTGCACCTTCCTGCCCCTCAGCCTCCCCATACGGAATCCTGGTCTGCCCCAAAACCTGCACCTGGAACCCAGTGACAGGGATAACCAAAGCCACCCAGCACACAGTCCTGTCAAGAAAAGTTATACAGCTATCCTTAAAAATTATTGTGCCCCAATAGGCAAAAGTATCTTGTTTGGAGTAAGAACACACTTTTTATTAGGGTAAAAATTACTAATACCATTCAGTCTGCTAATACATTTTTAAAACCTCATTATATTTTTCCACATTGTCATCCCACCATCAAAGGAAATCACTCTTAATTATATTTATAGGGCTGGGGGTGTACACAGAGAGACCTAAATATGACAATCTCTGAGAGGTTTTGCCTTATACATTTCAACATACTTCTCTGAGCACATACAGTGCCATCCCTCCCCATGTCACTTATCTACAAAAAGAAAACTTTGAAGTATAATAAGCTCTGCTGCTGCTAGGCTCTTTAAGCAACAGGAGGAAGAAAACAAACTACTGGCAGTAAATATTATCCTTAGTTCTACCGCACTGCGATGTGGAAAAAAAAAAATCAGGTGATTTTAAAGCAAAATAACTATGAAACAAATGATAATGAGTATTTTCCCCAAAGGGTCTCAATAGCAGCATGAAAAGCAAAGAGCTGGTGCTGTGCTTTTGATGGTGCCCTGCACCACGCTGTTCTGCTCTCCAGGTATTTCCTTCAAAGGAAAAAGCAGGTTCAAAAGTACCCAAACATCTGTGATGGTTTATCTGGAGCAGCCAAAGCACAACAGTGTAGCTTCATCACCTACACTAGTTTCCTTGAAGGATATCCTTCTTGCTTCACATGCCAACCAGGTCTTGAAAAGTAAGATTCCTCTCAACCAGCTTTAGCCAACTCCAAAACAAATGTTTGGGTTAGGGTATCATCTCGCCCCTCTCTGTAACCAAGAGGCAGAGAAAGGCACCTCCAAGTATAAATTTATCCCTTTGGAGGAGGGAAAGAAGGAATGACCCTCCAGGGACGCCTGCCTTCCCTAGATACTGCAGGGCTATAGCAGATACCTATGAAAACTTCACAAAGAACTCAGACAGCTCCTCAAGACAGAAAACGGACTGAACCTACAGCCAGAAGAAGCAAAAACACCTCGATGGAGTTTGACCCGTCTTTCTGCAGGCAGTTAGTTAATGGAAAGGTGTAGAAGTCTCTGAACGGTCTTTGGGGCTTTTATCAACTCCGAAGTCTGCTTCCCTCACAAGAACAATGACTCCTCCTAACACTTGTGTTCCTCAAAAATAGTTTTCTGGAAAAAGCTTTGGATTTCAGGACTGCCTGAGCACTGACCCTAGTTCCTCCAGAAAAAAGCATAAACATTTTGCTTCTGCTCTTCCCCAGTTCCTTAACTGTTATGCTTTTCACTGTATTGCTTGTGTTGGTACCTTTCCTGAACTGAGAAGATGGTAGAAGCCAAATTCCCACTCTAATCTCACAGAAGTTCTTGTTTCCAAAATCACAAAAACTAACCACAAAAACCCTGCCTTTTTTCTCCTCCAAGATGTGGCACCTACACCCTAACCCACCATTGACTTCTGGGTGTTGCACTTTCTTCTTGCTCAGGGAGCCAGAACATTTTGGTCCTTTCTTCCAGCAGATTGCACAGCCAGAAAGGTCTTCCCTAATACCCGTGTGGTCAGTATGAGTGGACATACAACAGTACAGCACCTCTACACTTCCAACTGGTATCAGCCAAGTTCAGGCAGGGACTTGAAGACAGACTTTTAAATACCTGTTTTGATCACGTTCTATACAGCACCCACGTGCCTTTATTCAATAGGTTGTTAAAACAGTGCTGGACAAGTTAATCAGGTCCCCAGTTACACCATTTTTTTTTCTACTATGACAATTATATTATACATTCATTGCCAATTCATTTCTTACGAGCTCCATGATTTTTTTTTGCAAAAAAAATTTTTGTTGCTGCTCCAGATAAAGCAAAAAAGAGGAGGGGTTGATTTTGTTGTATTTTTCTTAAAGGCCTGCTCTGAGCTTTTGGAAGCTATACACACATGAACTACAGTGAGACAAAGAATAAAAATCTTGACAACAGATGTTACAGGTCACTCTGTTTTGTGAACTTTTTTGGAAGGAAAAAAAATAAATAGTGCCGCATGCAGCAGCACCCTTTGCTTGGGAACTACCACACATGGATCATCTAACAGCTGCCAGGCAGTGTGCAACCCCGAGTGGAGTTTAATCAGCAACCTAAGGATGAAACTCTGTATTCTGGTTAACTGAGACTACTAATCCCCTCTGGAATATTTTCAAAAGATACATCCCATTATTTACTTTGCTACCTAAAAATACTTTACAAGACAGTCACCTCAACAAACTAACCTAGTTTCACAAATTCAACAACCCAGTTTTTCCAACAAGTTTATTATAAGAATCTTTCACTCGAAGAAGGCAAGCTCTTCTTCAGCTTCAAGGAACAGTTCATTTATCAAATCACAGTAATGTCTTGCACATTAAGTTTACTCCTGCAACATGTATATCTGAATACACCTCCCATAGCAGTATTCCCAAATGAAACTACTACTAGCATTACCAGTGGTCTGACTTTGTTATGGTTTATAGCTTGTACTTGTTTTTTTCCTCCTTTCTTATTTTTGCAGAATTGGTTTTGCTTAGTGACTCCAGATTTCACCAGAGGGCTTTCTGGTCCCAAATACCCAGCGAGTTACACCACCTCCCAGTCCCACTGCAGTGGCAGTTTCGGGAAGCAGATCCTTTGGAAGCAAGTTTATTCAAGCCCTGACCTCAGCATGCTTTACCCATAAAATTAAAAGGTGATTTTGCGTAGTACTTCTCTTATAGCAATGGAAAGTGGCACTAAACCACACCCCACAAATAGCCCGCAGCCAAAGCAAACTCACCTTTGGTTTAATCAAACCACTGAACCGACATGGACCACTGCAGACATGCAGAGCGGCACCGTTATCAGCGTAGACACTCGTTTTCTTATGGCTCCAAGTGCACTGGCTGGAGAGGTAAATGTTTCCAAATGCTTCGTACCACCACTGCCTTCAGCCTCCCAGACGTCATCATCCTTTCCGCTCCGTGCACTGATCTATCCATGTGGTGTCCGGGATCACATCACTCAAACACTGCAACGTCCAGATAGCAAATGTTCTCTAGAGACGCATCATGCTACTTACTTCATTAGCTGAAACTTCGAAGACAAAACCTAGCTGCTAACTCGAGTTAGCAAAGACCTACCACTGAAGCAGTCTGTGATGCCCAGCCTCATGTGAGCTAAGTCAGAGGAGGGATCTCTCAAGCATATCTGGCAGAAAACTGGAGCAGCAATTACCAGCCTCCAGCAGTAAACTTGTGAGGAGGCACAACTGCAGCCAGAGATGATGTACATCTTCCCTACAACTCAGGAGTTCTCACCTATATTAAAATACCTGGCAATGTAAGATAGTCAGGCTCACACACAGCCAGGACTAACACAGGTCTTGATGATCTTGAAGGTCTTTTCCAACCAGAATGATGATACTATGATACTAGGTCACAGCACACACAGCTACTTATTTTGAGAATACCTTCTCATTTGACAGAATAGGTTCCAGGAACAAATAAATGATCTGTTACAGGGGATTTTAATGGTCTGCCTGAATCAGTACCAGGGACAAACCCTAGTTAAATAAAAAGCTCATTGTTCAACTTATTTTTTTTTAGAACTCCAGAGTGGCTTATAAGAACCTTTCAGAGGTGGATGACTGTCAAATAGCCACTAAATTTCAAGGAGAGCATAGCTTGCTCAGTAAATAAGGGCAGTAAGTAATTGCAAGTCCTCAAAAGCAGGATACTGAGTAAAATCCTCATCCTTGTCATTTAAAAATTAAATGGGCAAATAAGACCTAAAAGGAAAGACAAAAACATATGTCAAGGATAAGTAATGAGGTAAGAGTGAATTGCAAAACCTGTACAGTTGGGATATTTGTCTGGAAATCTGGGAAAAAGGAACCCAAGAGTTATTCCACATCTCAGAAAAATGCAGGAGAAAGAAGTGCAAGAAAACACAAAGCTAAATACTACCATTAAGTAGATGGTAATAAGTTTAGTATTTTAGTAAATATAGCAATTGTGTGGATTTCTCAGAACAGGGGTCAAGACACAACACAGCAGGCACTGAGGAATAGGTTAGGTTAACAGGAAAATTTAATGAGGCATCTTGCTCAGCAAAGAAGCTAGTAGCACATTTTTTCCTACAGCAGTTACTGCAACTCTTGAACGCACAAAAACTGCCTCCCTGTGAAATTAAGTTTTCTGAACGGTTTTTCATTTGAGGAAAAAAACCCCAGAAATTAAAAACTGTACCTGGAACCAAAAAACTCACAGTATTTTATTTTAGAAACTCTGAAATAGGGCACTTCTGTACCAGATACCATTTACAGGATTTATGACCTACCACCTTGGTGGTCTCCAGCAGTCAGGAACCCTGGCAAGGGCAGCAGCTGCTGACTTGCCATCAAGGACAGGCAGCTCTGGCCAGCACTGCCAGGGCTAGGGGCGTTCCAAGGTTTCTACAAACCACAGCAGGAAAGTGGAAGCCCCAGCTCCTGATTTCTGACACCCCCAAACAGCCCAGGAATCACAGGCAGTTGTCAGGAATCCTGCAGCCAGTGGGTAGTCACAGGGTAGGTGTCAGCATTTATGTTTTTTTCTGACCAACTGCTATGCCTTTGTTTTTTTTTAGTAGGTTTAAGCAGCCTGTGATATTGCAGACACAGCAGTATGAAGGGAGTGCTCAAATGCCAGAACAAACCCACCCCTAGTGCAAACAGCCACGACTCTTCCCTAAGTCACTGAAGAATCCAAGAGGCTCACATGTTCATTGAAATAAACACTTAGACATTTATAGTACAGACTTCTACATCCAGGCTAATCCCCCAATGCATCCTTTTTATAGTCAGTGGAAAGCAGCTTTCAGGTCACAACTCATCTGCTTCAGCGTACTGGGCTGAAATGAATCACACGCCAGAAACATCCACCCCTCCCCTGGCTGACCATAACAGCAGCCAGGGCTGTTTATCTTGGACGTAGATCTTTGCCCAGATGAATGCCACCTTCAGCACCACTGAGCATGTGACAGATCTGCTAGGATTTGGGCCCTAGGATCACAAAGGATGAGGATATAGCAGGTAATGGAAAAAAAAAAACCTAGAATACTGCCAAACAAACTGACGTAGACAGCAGAAAAGATCCACCCTGGGTTACTAACGCTGGGTCAGTATAGACTGGAGCTGACCCCAACCAACTCTGCCCAGAACCACCAAACTAGTTCTCTTTGCCACCCAGCCTCCTGGGTCTGCTGATCAATGCCACTAAAATTAAAGGCACTATATTATTTTCTACTCTCTGGAAGAGAGATACAACTGAAAGTGACATTTCTGAAAGGCACTGAAGTCTCATTAATCTGTCATAGTGGATCAACGTTGAGGAACTTGATAGTTCAACGGTGAGCAATAGGTAGTAGAGGCAGTAATTGTAAGGAAGATCCCTGCTCTCCTTCACCCAAACCGTATTTCTCCCTTCTTTTCCATCTGAGACTAAGCAATGACCACACCTTTTTGCCCTCCCTCTTGTACAAACCAGTGCACCAACTGCACTCAACACCATCTAGATTGGCACACAGCAACCCTCACTCACATGTCACACAACCTAAAGCACAGACATAGAGCTCAGGTACAACACTGTACACAGATGACCCCCATTGAAAACTGGCAGTAGGCTGCACAGGAAAAAGAAGAAAAAAAAAAAGAAAAATAAAAAAGA
This sequence comes from Hemiprocne comata, assembly GCA_020745705.1. Lineage (NCBI taxonomy): Eukaryota > Metazoa > Chordata > Aves > Apodiformes > Apodidae > Hemiprocne > Hemiprocne comata. Next base: position 194,685,451 of record CM036586.1, on the reverse strand, counting down.
GAGGGAATGACAAAGATGTCAACAAAAATACAGCTGAGAGCTGTTTACTCTGACAGCTGGTTAGATTAGCAAAAGAGTTATGAGTTCCCTCTTTTGTCTAAGATAATTCCTTCTATATAGCAAATCCTTCTCTCCACGTGGAGTGAAGAGCATGTTGTGCAACACACACCTTGCCCACACTCACAACCAAACTGCCTGAATTAGAAGCCTCGCGCCTGAGGTTTCCGTTACAGCCCACTCAAAACAAGGCGTGCCTTCTGAACACATCTCTTTGCTGATGAGCACAAGCCTACAAGCAGCACAGTACAAAACTTTACACATTCCATGGAAACGGCATAAATTGGCGACTAAACACCCAGGAGTCCTCCCGCTCAAGAAACTGATTTCAAAGCAAGTTTGACCACCTAAAGCATGAATGCCGTGCAGCACAGTCCCCTTCATTTTGCTCAAAATGCAAAATACTTGAAAGCAAAATAACTTTCAAGAGCTGTGGCAAACAACGAGCTTGCTCCTTCTCTGTCAGGTTCAGAACTCACAGATATGCAGCCTGTGCAATTCATTACACAGTCCCTCCCCTTTTGCATTGTATGGAAATCCTGTCTAAACAACATTTCAGTTGACTGTTGAAGGCAACAGTGGTCCATGGAGAACGTGACCAGGAAGGTAAGTTTCTGCCTGTTCTCTCCAAATGTTTATTGTGTTTACCTCTCACTTGGAGATGGCAGAGACAACCAAGTATCACTGAGTGAATAGCTTTAGGAGGCAGAGCTGCCCCACTTCAGAGGGTCCCCTGTATGACACCTACAAGCGTGACCAGCAACAACACCCTACTCCAAAACTAAGGCTTCTAGCAGCCAACAACACAACTAACTAGCATTTCTGTACGTAGCCCAAATCTTTCTGTCCTGCCTTGGCTATATATATAAAATCCTTACTTAGGTTTTTCGGTGGGTTTTTCTTCCTCCTCTGCCTGTCCACCACAAACATTCACACATACACGTGCAAAAAAGAAGAAATCCATCTGTTAGCCAGGCCAGTGGCCTAAACAAAGTGGAAAAAAGCCCTGTCCTTGTCACAGAACAGGTTCAGGAACAGCAGACAGCAGCAACTCCCAGGGCATGGGGCTGACTCGATACCTGCATTTTTGGTGAATTTGCAGCCTCAGCATGCTCTCTAGCGTGCTGCTCATGGCGCAAAGCAAAGATAAGCAAGAAAACGGGTTAGTTGGGAAATGTGCATGCACTTATATGAGTTTTTCTGCTCTGCCCTGGCTTGCTGCTTGCTCTGGAAGAGGAAAATCGTGGCTGGCGGTGGCAATGCCCACCTCCGCTGGCGCAGGGGGACACGCTGCCGAAGCACATAATGTAGGTCCCATCTCAGCACCGCGCAAAGGCCCTTCCCTCGGCCCCGGCATTCTAGGGGGTTCCTCCCTCAGCAGAGGGGCTGGGACACGGCCCAGCCAACGTGGGGAAGGGGAGAGGCAGCGGTAAGAGAGGGACGGCTCCCAGCAGCGCTCTGGGGGGGGACGTGCCAGCAAGGACCGCGCCTCCAGGCAAAGAAAATGGAGGTGCGTCGGTTTTGGCGGGATGAGAGCCGCCACCGCCCTCCGCGCCGCCCCGGATGCATCATGCAAAATGGACGCCCCACGCAGGGCCACGGCCACCGCCGCCACCCGCCCGGCCCGTTCCGCCCGCCGTGCGGCAGCCCCGCACTCACTCACCCGCGCCGCGCCGAGAGGTAGCCCGGCGCCGGCGGGCTCAGGCGGAAGCGAGGCGGCGCCGCCGGCCACACCTCAGGCGCCGGCCACTCGGCCCCGCCTCCGCCAGCCGCAATAAATGGGGCCGGCCCTAGGAGCAAGAAGGGGCTTGCTCCTCAAAGGCAGGTTACAGGCAATCAGTTCGTATCATTAGTTCAGTTTGAACTCAGACTGAAATCCAACTTCTTTTTTTTCTCCCCTCAGATTCTGTGGGAATGAGTGCTGAAGGGGCTGGGCTGGGCTGGGCTGAACCACCCATTCAGTCGTACTGCTCCCCGTTCTCTGACAGCTGATCTTCTGAAGAACATGGCAGACCAAGTGATGCAGGGATGAGATGGATGCAGTAGATAAAAGTGGACACTAGTGGACTTGGATTAAGCTTTTGACATTGCCTCCCCTGAAGCACCATACCCCCAACCAAGGAAATATGTTGATTAAATTGCCTTGGCTGCCTCCAAAACTGGGACAACCAACCAAATAAGCTGTAGATGTTGAAAGGGGAACAGCATGGGGTCTGTGCCGGGTTTGGTTAAATCTCATTCCTATTACCATTCATAAGGTGGGCCAAGGCCAATTGTATGAATCATAGATTCAGTATGAGATTTAACAAGGCTAAGTGCCAGGTCCTGCACTTCAATGACAATAACCCCATGCAAAGCTACAGGCTTGGGGATGAGTGGTTGGAAAGCTCCATGGTGGAGAAGGACCTGGGGGTGCTGGTTGACAGCTGACTTAACATGAGCCAGCAGTGTGCCCAGGTGGCCAAGAAGGCCAACAGCATCCTGGCCTGCATCAGGAATAGTGTGGCCAGCAGGAGTAGAGAGGTGATCGTGCCTCTGCACTTGGCACTGGTGAGGCCACACCTTGAATACTGTGTTCAGTTCTGGGCCCCTCACTACAAGAAGGATGTCGAGTTGCTGGAGCATGTCCAGAGAAGAGCTACCAGGCTGGTGAAAGGTCTGGAGAATAAGACCTATGAGGAAAGGCTGAGGGAACTGGGATTGTTTAGTTTGAAGAAGAGGAGGCTGAGGGGTGACCTCATTGCTCTCTACAACTACCTGAAAGGAGGCTGTAGGCAGGTGGGAGTTGGCCTCTTCTCTCAAGTGAATAATGACAGGACCAGAGGGAATGGTCTGAAGTTGCACCAGGGGAGGTTTAGACTGGATATTAGGGAGAATTTCTTTACTGAAAGAGTGGTTGGACAGTGGAACAGGCTCCCCAGGGAGGTGGTGGAGTCACCATCCCTGGAACTATTTAGAAGAAATATAGATATAGTGCTTAGGGACATGATTTAAGTACTTGAACAGGTAGATTAGGTTATGGTGGGTGTGGATTTAGGTTATAGTTGGACTTGATGATCTTCAAGGTCCTTTCCAACCAGGATGATTCTAATGTCGATGGTGAGACCACTGTGTGAAAAAGTTTCAAATGTGGCCCAGGTTGGGACATCAAATGAACATGGATCTTGAAGAAACTGTTGAAAATAATGTGGAAATCTAGAATGGAGGAGAGTGATAGTTAGGAAAGAAAACCAAATGAGCAGTGGCGACCTGCTGGCTGAGCAGCTAATTAGAAAAAAATGTCTGGAGATGACCATGGATCCCAAAATTCATGTGAGGCTACTGCATGGTACTAATGCAAAAAAAACCCTCAAAAACAACAAAACAACCCACTCCAAACTGAAAACAACTGTAACCTTCTTGTAGAGCATCTTAGTATAAACGTATGTAGGATGTTGAGAGTAATATGCAGCTGTACTCGACAGTGCTGAAACCTCAGCTGGAGTACTAGTAGTTATTTTGGCATTGAACCTGACATCTACTGGGGGCAATCCTGAAAAAAAGGCTGATAAGAAACACGCTCATTAATGAAAAGCTGAAATAATTAATTTTGTTTTTCAGAACAAAGGCAGAACAGTAGAACAGCCTTTCAGTGCAAACGCAAAGGCATAAATAATAAAGAAATTGCATAATGTCAATTGAGACCATACCACACTCATTAATGATTACCCACTGGAAGGCTGGAGAAGGCTGAAGGACATTTTGGGGTGTGCACTCACAGAAAGCCTTCAAACGATGTTTTGCTGCCATGTTCCAACAGCTGCTTCACAGAAGACTGGCAGCTATACCTGTCCTATTGCAGTCTGCTTCAGCCTGGCACCACCATAGAGCTCTGGTTCATCTCCTGTGCTGATTAATAGATGTGGTTGCATAAATAAGGAGAGTGGTGGTCTGAGATTACGGCTTCTAAAATTGTTCAGGAAAGAGAAAACCTCTTTTATGCCAAGCAGAGGTACCCGAGAACAGGACACCAGGTACAAATTAATAGGCAAAAAAACTAAGCAAACAATTCTTCTGGGATTTCTCCTCTTTTTGCTAGAATTAAGAAATTCTGTATTTAAAAATAATTCCTTGCACCTTAATAATTCATTGTTTTTTTTATTAGAGCAGCTGGTCAGCCCATCTTAGTTTGTTTTAATCTGTGGAACCCAGGAATGTCATTATTCCCTGTGTTCTCTGCTATCCTGGACCTTGTTGCTGCAATCATCCGAGTAAGTACATGTCCAGCCAAAGGACAGGCTGCAGACCTGGCACAGACTGGTCGTGTCTCACGGTCAGGCTGTCTGTAGGCGTGCTGGCCCACTTACAGAGGAAGTCCTCTTTGCTGGTGAGACTGCAAAGGTAACACCTGAACAAAATGGAGGAGGATCTGAAGCTGTGTGCACAGTGGTGGGAGGTGCCAGGTGGCAGTTTTCCTGGTGCATACTCAGGTTACATGAACTTTGTGCAGTACAAAAGGAATGGACTGGAAGGAAGGGAAAGATTATTAATTCTGCAGTTCAGGTTCCTTTGAGAAAATGTGGCAACATAAAGAGCTGAACAAGTGGAATTGGTAACATCCAAGCTAGTTTCCCAAGCAAAGTTCATAGCCAACAGACAAGGAATAGGCTAAAACAGATCAGCTGAATATCACCGTGGGAGTCTTTAGTTTACTCCTCAACACTATATTAAGCTTGCAGTAATGAACTTAGATGCTGATATTGGTATTACAGACATCGACAAATAATTAAAATCAGTCCCATTCCAGAAGTCCTTTCTAGAGTTCACTCCTAGAACTCTGACTTTTTCTGGCATTATCTCTAGGCTGAGATTTCTGACAGAAGGGCACCACAAAATGAAACAAGCTACACAAATTAAATACCACTACTAATTACTCCTGTACCACCTGCTATTGTTTAATTGAGAAGTGATATCATCACCTTCAGTATTTTAGTTGTGTACAACTTAGGTTCATCAAAGTTGTGCTGGGGAGCAGATTAAAAACCCTGAGGACATCTGGGTACCATGGCAGTCATAGATATAAGAGATCCATTTCCCCTAGCCTTAGGCATCTAGGACACAGATATCTCCACATAAGCATATCATAATAGCTTCTCTTATAATCAACGCACAAAAGCAGGCATTTGTGGAGCACAACTCATCTTTAGAATGGTAACCTGGACTACACCAATAGTCCATCTAGATCAATGTGCTGTTCCTGAGAACAGTCCAAGCAGACCTCTGGGGAAACTATGATAAAGTAAACACATGGAGATACTTCCTTAGAACACTCTCTTGATCTTCAGCAATTTGCAGCTGAGGTAGAAATGGCATCCTTGTATGTGGTAGCCATTGATGTCCTTCATTTTCCATTTAATTCTCCAGATTCCCCTGGCGTCATGCAAAATGTTAGAATTTACAGCATCCTGTTGTCCCAAAACTAACTGACAACACTGTGACATGAAATTCCACTGCTTTACAACATGTAGCTTCAAATACCACACCATTGTGTTTCTTTTGAACCTGCTACTTGCTAGCTTTCTTTTTCTTGTACTGGAAACTTTTATATGTCTTTATCAAATATATATTTTAAAATCTCTTCCTTTCTAGACTGGGAATTCCTAGCCAACTTACTCATGCTTTCCATGAAAGCTGTTTCACGCTTTTGTTCATTCTCAGAGCCCTCCTTGAACTTTTTCTCGTCTCATTCTGAGGAATACGCCTACAGTGCACCAGATCATAATCTAGAAAGTTGTCGTGGCTTGGGCCCAACACAACAACAAAGAACCAGACCTGTGGCTGCTCACTCAACTTCCCCCCTCACACACACTGTGAGATAGGGAGGACAAACCCAACCAGGAGCTCGTGGGTCGAGCCAAAGGACAAGGAGGGTTCTTCACCAATTAAGGTCCCGGGCAAAACAGACTCAACTTGGGGAAAAATAGTAATTTAATTTCATACTAATCAAATGCACACAGGACACAGACAACACACAGAGCAGTGCTCACATACGTTACCCCACCCCTCCCTTCTTCCCGGACCCAAATCACTTTGTTCCTGATTTCTCTCCCTCCTTCCCCCCAGCGGCACAGGGGGACAGGGGATGGGGTTTAGAGTCAATTCACAGTCTGGTGGTTCCTGTCGCTCCTTCCTCCTCAGGAAGAAGGATTCCTTGCAGTCCTTCCCTGCTTCCGCATGGGGTGTCTCCCATGGGAGAGAGTCCTCCACAAACCTCTCCTTCATGAGTCCTTCCCACAAGGTCAGGAGCAAGCTGCTCCAGCGTGGGCTTCCCACAGAGTCACGGGCTGCTTCAGGAACAGTCACCTCCCCTGGTGCCGAGGTCTTCCACAGCTGCATAATCCAAGTCCACTGGCCAAGTTCACCCCTCCTGGCGCCTCCAGGGAATGTTCCAGCACATTCCGCCATGAACACAGGGGGAAAGCCCGCCATCTTGCCATAGGTTGCAAGGAAATTTCTGCTTGGGCACTTTCTTCCCCTTCTTCCTCACCAACCACTGGCACTGCTCTGCCTCTCCAGCTCAGCTCTTCTTCCTAACTGCTCACTCTACTCCAGTCTTGTATCAGTTCTTCCATATGTTAATCACAGAGGCACATCTATTGTCTCTCCAAAGGCTCCTTGGCTGTTTTTGGAGCAGGGGGAGCTTCTCAGCTTCTTATCAAAGCCACCCGTGGGGTCCCTCCCCCACTACCAAAAAACCTGCCAAACCAAACCAGCACAAAAGTCCTGGCTGCATCCCCAGCCACCTACTAGGAATGGTCCCTGGCCCATACCATCCTCCAAACCATGCTTGTGTATTGTTCAAGTGAGTGCTAGTTGCCCCAGGGCAAAGCTGTGCCAGGGACCACACAAACAGTGTGACGTCAACTCTGTCTAGACTTCTCAAAGCTAAGGAATATTAGTGGAACTTAGTCACCCTTTTGCCAATTTTTTTACAAGACCCGCGCCAGAGTCTTCATCTATGCCAACAGTGTCGCAAATAATCCTTAGACACACAAGCTTTTAGCACAGACCTGTGACCATTCCCTGTTTACATACAACCGCCTTGTTTTGGAGGGTGATCCTTTGGACATTAACCATTCTCTTCCATAAGCATTATCTGTCTTGGACAAACTTAGTAGTCTAATATAAAAGCAGTCAATACTGCTGCTCGTGGAACAGTGCTTAGGGACATGCCCTAGTCCTGTTTAATGGAAGAGCACAGCTGTTGCCTAGACAAGTGAAATAAAGTGTAAGATGAATGGTCTCTTTATCTACCACAAGAGCATGATAGAAAAGGCAATGGGGTGGGCAGAGCTACTGTGACTGAGCTGTTGAACTGTTGAGACTGTGACTGAGCTGGAGAACTTACCTAGCCAAATGTGATGATTTAAGAGAAAATTGTACCAGGAAAAATGGAAAGACTGCAGAGGTGGTTGGGCTTTTCAAAAGCTTTGGCTTTGCAAAGGCCAGGCACCACCTCAGTCTGGGCTCTCTCAGCATCAGGTGGGTGGGAAGATCCCATGGCTACAGCAACAAGTGAAGACCTTCCTTTCCATCAGCACACACAAACCTGCCAACTGCATGGTGTCAGAGCAAGGAACTAGGCCCTGCCCTCCAGCAGAAGGCACCACAACCTCCAAAGTTGTGTACAGTTGTGTGCCATGGATGTAAAACATTAGATTAAGAGGCAGGGTCTGGAAGTTGCACCCATTTTGCAGCTCAGGGGCTGAAAAAGAGCTCTTCTGCATTGTGGCGGCTGGATTTTCCTTTTTCTAAATTAGAGCTAAGTGTGTGTCCTGGTTTGAGCCAGGATTAAGCTAATTTTCCTTGTACTTTTTTTTTTTTTCCCTTCAGTAAGCTCTCTTTTAACTAGCAGCAAGTGTTCCAGCTAGTGGACTGATAACACTGGAATGTTTATGTTTCTGCTGAGACTCCAAGGTCGCTTCTTAGCTCTGCTGCTACAGAGGCTACTGGGGCAGGAGAATCCTATCTATGACGCCCCCAATAGGGGAGCTGGACTAGACAGACAGCAGAACTGACCAAAGGTATTCCATTCCATATATCTACGTAAGCTCCAAGGAAGGTCAGAGATCACAGAAGACAACTTCCTTCCTGCATCTTCTTCCCTTCTCTTCTGTCCATGGCCAGCGTCCTGGGAGGACGCCATCCATCCATCACCGTCGACCCCTAGGCTCAGGTATCTCTGACCTCATAACCTTCATACCCCAGCCCCTGTCTGCTCTGCCTTATCTCCTGCCTGCAGGCTGAGACATTTCAGGACTGCTCACAGCTCAGGAGAGTGCTGGGGGGAGGGGGAGGCAAGAGGCTTTTACACATTCCTGAACATACTTGTATATAATTGTACATATAATTAAAGCCGTCTGTGGAGGATTTTCTTGCAGACCATGGGCATGTGAGCAATCCAGCCTTTGGTATAAAAGCTTAATTGTGCTATAGAGACTTTAGCTTGACTACTGTTATCTCAAGGCTGACGGAGGGATAATTATAGCTGGGAAAGAAGAAAGCTAGCAGAAGTGAAACAGCTCTCACGTGCAGAAGAAGGAATAAGATAGCGAAGTTGCTGAGATCATGCTATGTAAGGACTTTGTGTGCTTAGGGCTAGTAGCCAATCATGTATTAGAAGCAGGCGTATGGACAGTAACAGTGCACTAATCAGACTGAAGCATTATTCATGTGGACAAAAGCATTTGACCAATAGTAGGATGGCTTACGGCGCGTGTACCAGGCAATGAGGTATATAGCAAGGCATTTGTTTACAATAAACGGCTTTCGCTTGATCACATTGGTCGTGGTGCGTTAGTCCGAGCTCCCACCACAGCTGTCTAGTTTAGTTTTCAATCCAGCAAAGTCCTTCTCCTTAATTCTCTCTCTCCTTCCCTCCCTGGGTGGGAGGGGGAGGGGATCGAGAGCATTGTTGTCTCTGGTTTAATTGCTGATCCTGAGTCAAACCGTGCCAGTGTGTCAGAAGAAAGCATTGGAAGAAAGAAACACTGCCTTTCAAAGAGCCAAAATGCTGGTGGTATCTATACTCAGTAAGGTGATTCCTCCCACTTCCCACAGCATTTTAATCTTACTGGGAGCTGGCAGAAGCTCTCTCATAAATTCCTTTCTTGATGCTTTGGCAGCAGTCCTGCTAGGTGCCGCTCAGTCAGCATTCGCTACCTCTGGGGAAGCCTCTGTCCTGAGGGCTCCACAGCATTGGTTGCAGAGAAGCAACATGAGCCGGCAATATGCACTCACAGCCCAGAAAACCAACCATATCCTGGGCTGCATCAAAAGAAGCGTGGCCACCAGGTCAAGGGAGGTGATTCTCTCCCTCTACTCTGCTCTTGTTAGACCCCACCTGGAGTAGTGCGTCCAGCTCTGGGGCCTCCAACATAAGAAGGACATGGAGCTGTTGAAGTGAGTCCAGAGGAGGGCCACAACGATGATCCAAGGGCTGGAGCACCTCTCCTATGAAGACAGGCTGTGAGAGTTCAGCCTGGAGAGGAGAAGGCTCTGAGGAGACCTTATAGCAACCTTCCAGTACCTGAAGGGGCCTATAGGAAAGCTGGGGAGGGACTTTTTACAAGGGCTTGTAGTGAGAGGACAAGAGGTAATGGTTTTAAACTGGAAGAGGGGAGATTTAGGTTAGACATTAGGGAGAAATTATTTCCTGTGAGGATGGTGAGACACTGGAACAGGTTACCCAGGAAGTTGTGGATGCTCCTTCCCTGGAAGCGTTCAAGGCCAAGTTAGATGGGACTTTGAGCAACCTGGTCTGGTGAAAGGTGTCCCTACCCATGCAAAGGGGTTGGAATTAGATGATCTTTAAGGTCCCTTCCAACCCAAACCATTCTATAATTCTATTATTCTATAAGCTATATTGCAGCCTACCACAAGAGTCCATGGGCTGGAGGGTGGAATTCCATCCTTGGACCTCCTAGTCCCATCTGGGGATGTATGTTGTGTTTCAGAAAAGTGATGCTGAACCTAGATGTTTTACTCACCCTTATGTTTGTAACTAACAGCATGTTCACTGATGTATCCTAGTGATAGGTAAGGCAAGTCTTTAAAGCAGTTTTAATATTAACCTTATTGCGATATATACAATAAATCAACCCCGGTGATCTGTTTATCTGTCTCTTTTCCTCCTCTTGCTTGGTTGTGGGAGTGACTTGCTCATTCCCTAGTTTTTCAGCTTTACAATAATAACCTCTGGCAAATAATGTTTTTGAAGGATGATTACAAATAGGTATTTCCATTTCAATGGGAGGACCTTATTTCCTGTTTTTGCCAGAGCGTTACCCTCGTGTTTCATCCTTTCTGGTTTATTCCATTTCTTTTTCTCTCTGCTTGTGCATTGATGAATTCAGCAATAGTTCAGGGACCCAAGAATCAGAGGAAGTGCATCAAAGCTGATGCAAGAAGAAAAGTGTGCAAGAAGTGTGCTCTCCGCACGCTTTCATAATTTTAGTAATTTCATAATTTTCATAATTTTAGCATAAATCGAATGAGATACCTTGGAGTGTGCTGGGCAAAAGCTGTGGGAGGTGGTGGTGTAACATAAGGCTTTTTGTACTCATTTGGAGATGACTTTTATCTGAAGCCACCACCCTCAATCCCACCCTTTTCTCTGTACTCTTTTCTTAAAATAATCAGAGCTAACATCCTATTACTGCTTTGAGGTAGTCCCATTCTTAACAAAGATGCTCTTTCACCTGCTAATATGTCTGGGCTAGTTTTCTCATTCATCTTCTTCCTGTTTTTTTTTTTCTTTTTTTCTTTTTCCCAATAGGATTTATTTGGTGTAGCAGACTTCCTCCTGAACCTTGTGTTTATCTGGGGGGAGCAGGTCATGATTTTATTGGAAATTATTAGCATAATCCATATGGTTTATGGTCTTTGAAAGTGCCAAAGATGAAAAAGACTTTTGTACTTGCTGTTCCTGAAAGGTCATTGTTTCTGGCAAAGTCATTTAGCATTTTCCAAGCTGTGAAATTATATGACTCACTGGCAAAGCACAGAAAAGGCTACATCCAGGCATGCCAGAGGATACTGAGAAATGCTAAGACAATTTTCTAGGGAAAACCACAGTGTCTGTGACATATGTTGTTCTTTTGGCTTTGAATAATTGTTAAAAAGTTGAGGAATAGGCTGGATTCAAATGGACTTCCCATGTGTTGTGGAACAGGTGGTTTAGTTTTCATTTTTCAGGAATTTTGGTTGTTTTTTAAGTGAATTTTGAACTGCATATTTAAAACCAGTAAAAAATAAACCCTCAAGAATAAAGTATTCAAGATCTACAAGCCATACAGCCAGATGGTCTTACCAAAGTTGAACAGACTTACTGTTGACATCCTGTAAATCATGTTACACTTTGCAGACTCATCACATCTCATACACACAGCAAGAAACTCCAGCTGATCACCTCCCAGACCCCATTCTTCTGTAGCTAAGCCTGTACTTAGCTCACTCATTGGCAGGACAGGTATAGACAAATATTTTTCCCCCTGCACCCAGTCCCTGACAAGCCATGTCCCATGGGAGAAGAAGCCTCACCTCAAAGGACCCTCATCAAAGTCTGTTGCAGGACTCACCTTGTCACACTCTTCTATGTGCTGGAGTCAAAGACACCTGAAGAGGGTCATGCAAGAATAGTAGGGCCAGGCAAGAAGAATCCCAAAGTTCAACCTCAGACTTAAAGCATTTCTCCAGTGAGCATCAGCCCTAAGATTAAAAATACTTGTTCAAATCACCCTCAAGTAGATCCATGGGTCTTAAGTATCTCAAATCACAGAATCATACAGAATCACAGAATCACCAAGGCTGGAAAAGACCTTTAAGATCATCAAGTCCAGCCTATGACCTAACACCACCACGCCATCTAGACTATGGCACTAAGTGCCACATCCAGCCTTTCCTTGAACACATCCAGGGACGGTGCCTCCACCACTTCCCTAGGAAGTCCATTCCAATGTCTAATAACCCTCTCCATGAGGAAGTACTTCCTAATATCCAACCTAAACCTCCCCTGGAGCAGCTTCAGGCTGTGCTCTCTTGTCCTCTCACTGGTTGCCTGGAAAAAGAGCCCAGCCCCCACCTGACTACAGCCTCCCTTCAGGTAGTTGAAGAGAGTGATAAGGTCCCCCCTGAGTCTCCTCTTCTCCAGGCTAAACAACCCCAGCACCCTCAACCTCTCCCTATAAGACTTTCCCTCTAGTCCTTTCACCAGCCTTGTTGCTCTCCTCTGGACCCACTCCAGCACCTCAACGTCCTTCTTGAAGTGAGGGGCCCAGAACTGCACACAGTACTCGAGGTGAGGCCTTACCAGTGCTGTGTACAGGGGGAGAATTACATCCCTACTCCTGCTGGCCACACTATTCCTGATACAAGCCAGGATGCCATTGGCCTTCCAGGCCACCTGGGCACACTGCTGGCTCATGTTCAACCAGCTGTCCACCAGCACTCCCAGGTCCCTCTCTGCCAGGCTGCTCTCCAGCCACTCTTCCCCCAGCCTGTAGTGCTGCCTGGGGTTATTGTGGCCAAAGTGCAGGACCCTGCACTTGGTCTTGTTGAATTTCATGACGTTGGCCTCGGCCCATCGATCCAGCCTGTCCAGGTCCTCCTGCAGCCTCTTTCTACCCTCTGGCAGATCAACACTCCCCTCCAGCTTGGTGTCATCTGCGAATTTACTGAGGGTGGACTCAATCCCCACATCCAGGTCGTCAATGAAGATATTGAACAGGACTGGGCCCAGTACTGATCCCTGGGGGACACCGCTGGTCACCGGATGCCAGCTGGATGCAGCTCCATTCACCATCACTCTCTGGGCCTGGTCATCCAACCAGTTTTTGACCCAGCGAAGGGTGCACCTTTCCAAGCCATGGATTGCTAGCTTCTCCAGGAGGATGCTGTGGGAGACTGTGTCAAAGGCCTTGCTGAAGTCAAGGTAGACCACATCCACAGCCTTCCCCTCATCCACTAGGCGGGTCACCCAGTCATAGAAGGAGATGAGATTAGTTAGGCAGGACCTTCCTTTCCTAAACCCATGTTGGCTGGACCTGATCCCCTGGTTGTCTTCCACATGCCGCTTGATGGCACTTAGGATGATCTGTTCCATAACCTTGCCAGGCACCAAGGTCAGGCTGACAGGCCTATAGTTCCCCGGATCCTCCTTCTGGCCCTTTTTGTGGATGGGCGTCACATTGGCCAACCTCCAGTCATCTGGGACCTCTCCAGTGAGCCAGCACTGGTGATAAATGATGGAGAGTGGCTTAGCCAGTTCTCTGCCAGCTCCCTCAGCACCCTAGGATGAATCCCATCCGGACCCATGGACTTGTTGGGATCTAAGTGGCACAGCGGGTCCCTAACTACTTCCTCCTGGATTACAGGAGGGGGATTCTGCTCCCCATCCCTGTCTACCAACTCAGGACCCCAGTTGTCCTGAGGGTAGCTAGTCTTTTTGTTAAAGACTGAGGCAAAGAAGGTGTTAAGCACCTCAGCCTTTTCTTTGTCCTTGTCCAAATAAATCCTTTCCTTGTCCAAATAGATGGTGAATTACAGGTGAAAGGGAGATTCTAGGTATTATTTTGTTTCTGCATATCTCAAAATCCAAATCAATTTCAACTCAGAATTATGCATAGACAGAATTTTAAGTTTCGTAAAACTATGTTTTAGGACAAACTAAACTATTTAAAATACAGAAAGTCCTTCGAGTTCCAGTTTGCCTCCTCATCTACAGTGATATCCTGACAAATTCCAACTGAATTTGGAGAAGAAACAGCTTAATTCCCTTGCTCTCACAGGCTACATCTGAGTCCTGTGCTTTTCCCACCTACTCTTCACAGGTAAAACTCTCAGCAGGGAAACTAGAAGCAGAAGGAAAGGGTGCTTTGTGGTTTACAGCATACATCGGTGTTTACAGTGTGTGTGTGTAAAGGTGGAAGGTGTTGACTAGGTGTTCTTTGCACTCCTGGACCAAATCATGGTGGTGCTTGAGGAATTGTGAGGACTGCAGCCAGTGGCTCAGGTGATTTCTTACACTTTTAGTTTTCTGTCTTGTTTTTTGATTGTTGTTACACCTTCTTCTGGTGCCTTGAGAAACTGGCATGCCCTGATCATGCCCAGTCAAAATGCTGCAAAAAGATCCCCCATCCTAGCCAGGTGTATTTTCTTCATGAGTCTTTCTTTGCAGCCTTTCACTCTCTCTCTTTGTAACTTGTACCAGTGTCTGCTGGTCTGTATGGCACAAGGGTTTGCAGGTCTTCACATCCTCTTTAGTATTTACAGATTTATTTCCATCTCCATTTCACCACAATGCCATTCAAGTCTGCCTAAGTCTATTGGTGCTACAGCAATAAAAATAACTGTTGCACTGTTGCAGCTAGTAAGTTCCTTTCTTCATAGGATGAAGTCGAATCAGTAGAACTGGAGGTCTCCAGTCAAATCAATAGAATTGTCATCAGAAAGTCCAAGCTGTTCTCTTTCTGATATCTTCCAACTTTGATCTAAGCAAGTTTTATCAACACAATCTATTTTTTTTTCTAAATCCATTAAAAGAATAACAAAATAAAACTGATCCCAAGTTGGATCCTGAAGGAACTCCATTAGTAACTTTCCTCCAGGTCAGAAGTCCTCTTCCAACACAGCCAACGTCATCTCCCTTCTCATTAGCTCCTCACTACCTCTCACCTTCCTTGTCACTTAGTTCACGTACTAACCCTTTTGTCAGTTCAGCCAGTTTCCAAAATAGCACTGTATCATTTACTTCTCTGCAGTCCAGCTAGATTAGAAATGCTCCATTTTTCTTGTCCAGAAATTTATTTGTTTTAATCAAATAGACCAAATGGTCTCCTTTTGAGAACTCATTTGTCTTTGTGTTCCATTTTTCATTTAAATCAATACCTTTGTATAGCTTTACTTCAAAATGTGTCTTAATATCTTGTGTACTACTAAAATCAGAGTCTCATGGCTGCTACTCATGTGGTTGAGTGGTACCACATCTAATTTTTTAAAAATGGTAACAAAAATCTTTAATTCTAGATTTTCAGTTACTTGATCACATCTTTTCAGAGTTCTGGGATGGAGATGATCTGCATTTCAGCTAGTGTGTATTAAAATCTGTGGTTCCTTTTCTAACAGTTTCGCCATCAATTGCACACATCTCTCCTCCCAACATCAATGCTGATTTGCCCTTCTCAATATCCTTGCTGGAAACTTTGGCCATTTAGGACAAAATCTAATGAAGGACTTGGCAGCCTAACATGCAACTTCAGTTAAGTAAAGGCCTCTGCATTCAGAGCAGTGTTCCTAATCCTCTTCCAGATTTATGGAGGCTCATTAGCTCAGATGCCATCTGATCAAATGACCCTCACCTTCTCATTAGTACCAAGGACCTAGTTACACCAGGAGCACTTGGAGAACTAACACAAAGTGTAAGCACTGAGTTCAGGTGGTGCTGGCAGGCCTTTTTAAAGCAGCAACTGAATCCCAGGAATCCCTCTGTCAATCTGACTGCCCTTATCTCAGCACAAGTGCCATGTTGTCTCTGTCTTGCTCTCCTTTCTTTCACAGAAATCTTGCACTCCTCTGAACCTAGGGGCTCTGCTGAAATGAGGGGATATAAAGCTCCATGCATGCTGCTGTCTAGAAACTCTCCCAGCAAATCAGACAACAGCACATTAAAAAGGGTCTGAGATGAGGTTATATACAAGAAACCTTGAATATACTATGCAGGAGTTCCCAATCAATTTAAGAAAAAAAAGTAGTTATGCAGTTGTTAATGGCCCCTGACAGTGCATGACTGACACTATCCAAGATATCTCAGTAGCATCCCAGTCATTTATATCATCCCCACCTCTGAGGCTTGACTTACATGACTAAATAAAATGGGTTATGTCCTGCTCTCTGTCCTTGAGGGCAAGCTGCACGGCACAGCTTGCATCCACACAGCAAAACTCTCTCTTCTTCAAAACAAGTCCAAAGCAGGTGACCACCTCCAAACTGCTCGCTAGGAAGAACAATCCCATGGTGTTCCATAAACTCTGCCCAGGCATTGTCTGGGAAAGGGCTGACTTGCACAGACTGTACCTGCAGCAGGAACTATTAAGCAGCACAGGCAATCACAGACTGGTGTACTACCCTGGACTCTCGCCATGTTGTACTTAACTAATTTAGGTGTCACTAGAGAGGCTGAAGCTTTGTTACAGACCAAAACCAGACAAGACAAGAGTTTTGGACAGGCTTCTTCATCATTTCCTCATGAGTGGCTCAGGCACCACACTGCTTGTGGCAGAATGTGAATGTAACTTTCCCTCATTTACTATACAAAGGACGTAAGACATCTTCCTCAGCATTGTGGATTTTGTTCCCAGAGCCAAATTAATTTCCTGGCATTACAGCCCTGTGTACCTTCTTGGGTCTGGCCCTTGATCTTAGCGTGATCCGAAAACTGTGTTTGATCTCAGCCTCCTCTGTACACAGCAGCCCTACTTCCTCCTTTTTAAATTTTGTTTTTATTTATACAGTTACCAAACCTTTCAGCATTTATCTTCACAGATCTTTGCAAGATCTAACTCAGCTTGACTTTTGGCACTTGTCACTGAATTCTTATGTTTTCTCACTTTCAAAACAGAGCTGCCTAGACTGACTGACCTCTTTCTCTCTTCCCATAGTGTGTTTACACCTAGCATGCGTCCTTGGGCAGTCATTCATCCAGGTAACTCTGAAGAACTTGTTAATTAGTTTTTCCTTTATTTAGCATGCAAATTCCAGAAAGATTTTATATCTCTGATATAAACTCTCATACTCCTTCATATGTAACCCCTGAGCATGTCAAACTGGTTAACTCCACTCATTGCTTCTCTTAAATTTTTGAAATTTTCCCTGGAGGAACACCTCCCTCAAAAAACAAACAAAGTAAACAACCCAAAAACAACACCAAAAAAAAAAACCCAGCCAGAATTATATATATTTATTTATCCTTTTTCCTATTCTATTTTAATGCTATCAACACTGATCCAAAATTATTTACTGTAACTAGTTATTCTGTCATACCTTCACTAGAAAATCCCCATCCAAAATACATCTCCTTTTGCTTGTGGGGATAAGCAAGTGTAGTATCACATCCCTTTATTCTTGAGTTTGCAGCTGGAATATTAATGTCTTGAATATTGGCAGTTCATAGTAATATTTATTCTTTATATTAAAGAGACAATAAAGGTCTAGGGTTTTATAAAAGAGGTCTCTAACACCATCTCATTTTTCCCCTTCACCATCCTTTCCTAGCGGATTTTTACTTAGCTCATTCTGTTTTCTTCCTGCTTTGTCTCAGTTTTCTTTCCTATTTGTCACTGTATCATCATTCAGTAATCACAGAATCGTCACGGTTGGAAAAGACATCTCAGATCACCGAGTCCAACCGTCAACCCAGAAAAAAAACCACCATGGCCACTAGAGCATGTCCTGAAGTGCCATGTCCGTGATCAAGAAGACAAATCCAATGTAGGGGATCATTAGAAAAGGAAGAGAGAACAGTACAGAAAGCATTGCTACGGCTCTGGTTTGCTGATTTCTTGAGAACTGTGCCCACATATCCTGCCCCTGAAAAGTTTAGAGAAGAGCAGGATGAACGTTAAAGAAAGGTATTTACATTTAAGGAGTGGCTGAGTAGGCTTTAATAGTTCAGTTTCAGAAAGGGATGACTGACTTCAGAGGATATGATAAAAGGCTTGCAAAATAATGAGTGGGAAGTGGATACCATGAGTCAACAGAAAGGGTGTTCACTTCTCTCCCAGAACAAGAAACAAGAGCTAAGACAGTTTCAAAAGTAAGGAGCAGCCCTTCTCATGGTGCCTGGTGGGTCTGTGAAGCCCTTCAGCAAACAGTGCTCAAGATGCAAAATGTGTGCAGGGGCACAGGACAAGTGCTTGGAAGAGGGATCTCTCAGAGCTACAGATAAAAGATGTTTGGCTCAGGAAATCCCCTGAACTGAAAAGAGATGGGAAGTGGGAGAGTACTCGCAGGGGAGTACAGCAAGTGTTTATATAAATATATACTTGCACTGCTCTTACTTTTTGCTATGCACCTCTTCATAGCCGCTGCTGGAAGCAAGATCCTTTGGAAGACAAATCCTCAGACTGAGCCACCACAGATGTTTTTATGTGGCACATTTTTCCATACTCAAATGTTGTTTCTATGGTCCTATCATCTTGCTCATACATGTCCCTGTGCCCTGTGCTGCTGGCTCTCTTTTTTCCAGCTCAATCCTTGCAGTAATACATGGATTATTGTATATCTGTGCATATCCTGTGCAAACACAGGATTTTGTTATTTCTGTCTTTCTATCTGAACTAGATACAGTCCCTTCTTGAACAGGACAACGTCTAACTTTGATGGTGGGGCTCCACATGCATCCTCTGTAGGGAAGGAACTAGTGGCCTTGCTTCATTTCCACATCTCTCCAGATAACCCAGGCAACCCACCACAAGCCGGATTCTTGCTGTCCCTCTGTGACTGATCTATATGATGGTTTATGGGTATGTGACCAAGGTCTCTGAAAAAACAGACAGGAAAGCCACAGCACAAGCAAGCAGACTGTGCCTGTGAGCACCGTTGCTGCGTAAAGTACAATGCAAATTATTAGCCACGAATTTGGTCCCCACTGGACCATATCGTGACCAAAGGCGTGTTTCATTCCCACTTGAACCCCCAGAGACTTGTGAGGCGGGAACGTGCAGCAACCCCCTGCCGGCCGCGCCTGCCCTACCGCCCAGGCCGCCTCCCTCCCTTCGGCAGAGCCCACAGTGGCGCCTGCCGGGCACCAGCGCCGTCCTGCGCTGCCCCCGTGCGGCCCGCCCGGGCCTCGCCGCCTGCGCCCGGCGGGGCCGGGTCCGCGGCACTGCTTGGGCTACCGCGGCCGCCCGCGTTGTCCACCGCGAGGACAGCCGGGCAACCGTGCCGAGCAGGTACGGGGGGGGGGGGGGAGAAATACGCCCCCAACCCACGCCCTGACCCCGGTAAGGGCGGCTGCTCCGCGAGGCTTAGGCCTCGCCTAGCGGTGGGTGTTGCTGGAGCTTCACCTCCTCCGTCAAGCCCCTGAGGCAGAGCCCAGGTCTCCTCCCCCCGAGATTCCCAGGAGTTATGGAGGGTTCTTGTAACAGGAGTCACTGTGGTGTGTAAGGAGGACAGCCCCTTTGTTCCTTGGCTGGACTTTCCCCTGCAAAATCTTCCTCTGCCCAGGCAGGAACCAACCCACAAGGACATTTGGAGACCTAAGTCCCATGATTTCAGTGTAATGTTGGTTCCTAAATAGAACCTAAACCAACTGTAGACAGTGATTTCTTTCCATGTTCTCCAGCCAAGGTGGAACTTCCTGTTGGGCTGTTGGAGAAATTCCGCAACAAAACTAACAAACTCTCCCTTATTGATATGAAAATAAAGCAAAGAGAAAGCCCCAACCTCTGTACCTGTTGAGGACCTGCATTCTTTAGAGGTGGTGGTTGTATTTCTCAACCAGGAATTATGCCCCACCCATGACACAAGTGAGTATACATAGAAAGGGAAAACCATTCCAACTCAAAGCCTGTAGTCTGGTGAGACTAGGTCTTTTAGTTGGCTTAAACAAGATGCAAGTAGTTTGAAAGGTGCTGATGGGGCTAATGCCATCTCCCAAGTCTTGGCCAGGTCAGATGCTGAGCAGGGAGACAGCCAAGTCCTCCTAACCCCTCCAGCACAGACAATACAGTGGGGAACATGCTCAAATCAAACTGTCCCAGGTCAGGCTCTTGGTGTGATGAGAACATTGTCCCTGGATGTGGCCTTGAAGAATGATCCTGAGAGAAGAACATCCTGCTCCATACTCAAAGATGACCAAATACGGCATATTGTCTGCAAAAGAAACCATTCCTGCACCTTTTACTTGAACTTTCTTAATTCTACCAGACGACACTTGAACTTTGAAATTTGACATGTCCATCCTCTCCCCCACAAAAATTACACACCATCTAGAAATACCCTTTTGCTCTTCCCATTGCTGTGTGAGGAGTGGAGTCAGTGCCCTCCACAGCTCAGATTCTTGTCCCTTTCGGCTGGACCTCACATAAGCCAAATATTACTTGAGCTTATAAATCTGTGGTCTGTTCTTAGTTCTTAGGTCTTTGTTGCTCTGAGTGGACTGCCCTTTCTTTGCCTGCATTCCCCTACCTAGACCTTGCTGTCCTTCAGAACACTGTTTCAGTTTTCTAGAGAAGAAGATCCTTCCGGGTCTGCGGTCTGACCTAGGTCTTGCAAAAGACTTACACCACTTCCTCTACCCTAAGAGATGTCAGATCACGCCTCTGACACCTCTAGCAAACCTTCTACCTGGGATCTCAAATCTCATTGCTTTCTTCCTTGCTTCATCCTTCCTTCTAGAATCACCTTTAGCACACCAAGGCATTCCCACAATTAAAATCCCTTCCTCAAAGAGCCATATGTGGCCAGTACCCTCCCCTGTGTCTACACATCTGCCATGCCTTGAACCAGACACCTTTTCTGGACAACTTCAGCGGCCTGGACCTTTCCAGTTTTCCTGGTCATCTTAGCCCTTATCTGGGCAAAGCCACCTCGTATATGTCATTGCAGTCCCCATCACTGAAGTGGCATCATCTTTCCTTCCTCTTCAGTGTCTGTGGTGGTCTGTGCTCCCAGACACTCTAAATCTCTATCTGCATCTACTTCATAGGCTGGGTGCTGGGAGCCTCTCAGTTTTGGTTGACGGTCCACACCTCTTCCAGAGGTCAAAAAGTGGGGTCTTTCTTTGCTGCTTGTTGCTGCTTGTTCTACCTTTTCCTGGGTACAGCTACCAGCAGTGAGTAGGGTGCCCTCGGCATTGCTGGAGGTGGCCCTGCAAGGATGCTGCACTTGTTCCTTCTTGAGGCTTTAAAGATCAGCTCAAAAGCTTCAGAGCAGATCCTCTCCTTCAGGTGATTTCTTTAGTCCTTTCCAGCCCTAATCTTTCTTCTTCTGTATTCAATAACGCTGCCATGGTGACACAGTTCAGACCTGTGTCTTCTCCTCTACTTTAGAGTCTCACAACCCTTTTGGTGCAGGGTGAATTGGCCTAGATCAGGGGCAGCCTGAGACCAGGCTCTCCCAAGCTGGCATCTTTGAGACTGCCTCCTCCTGTTCCTTCCATCTCCCAGGCTGCACCATACCAAAGCAATAAGAAGCAGACATGGACATCTTTCCCAGACCAGAACATGTTTCTGGTATCTCTGCTTGCCACCCTTCCTGCGAAATTTTTCACCTTCTACTTGCTTATGAATTTCCCCCACCCCCTCTCCTCTGTCTCTCTCTCCGACTCTGAGATGGTTACCTCCAACTAGGAAATCAAGAAGGGATGTTTCATGTAGCCTTCAGGGAGAAAGTGCTACCCTTGTGGGAAACTTGAGGATGACAAGGGAAACGCAGCACGGAATTATGTGCAATAGGTGATTTCTCTTTATGCTTTCCTAATGTGACTCATTCCTTGGCAGCATTAGGAGACTTTGGACATTTTTAGCCATTTACTTCCCACTTCTAGGTTTGTAATATGGCTTTATTTTAAAGCACAGATCTTGGATGCAATCCCCTGAGATGCCATGATGGTTGGTTGTTGTTTATGGCTTTTCTCAGAGCAGTTACTGTGTTCCACCATGGTTATGGTGCCATCTAGAAATCCCCCAGCCTTCCCCTCCAATTGCTAGTGGTTAATACTTTTCTCCAGAGCACAGTATCATCTGCCATTGTCTCAATAAACAACATTGGTCCTTCTGACAGGAGAGGCTGCTGTGATATTTGTCCTGTCCTTTTGGACCCTTGCTGTCTCTGAAATGTAGTGTCTTGGTATTCACAGTCTCTAACTTTCTCCATTGAATTCCCTTTCTCAGGTTCTGGTGAAGTGAAATTCAGTTAGAAAATGTCTACTCCCCTTATGCAGTGTTTTCATCCCAAACAAGTCTGGTTCTCTCAGTCTTTGGAAGCCGAAGAAGTGTTATGTGAAAACATGTCTCCATCTCTGGGAAAGCCCATGCCTCTAGAGGCCCATCACCTGGCAAATGGCCTTGACCTTGAGCAGGGTTCACTGAGCCTGACAAGACTATCACTGTCCTTCAGAAAGTGCTATCCCTGTGGCACTTGCCGTGAAGCCACCACATTCCTGCCTAATGACACAGTGATTGTGGATGTCCTGGGACTGCAGGGACACATGACATGGTGTCAGCAGTTTACATTGGTGACCATGCATTGCAAGGACAGGAGGAGCACGAGTGACTCGGTGGGGTGGCAGAGAATTGCTTGTAGAAGTCAAGAGTGGGTCTCACTGCCTGGAGAGGAGATGAATGTCCACTGGGACATCCTTTTCTCAGAGGCAGTGGATCAATTCCTAGTAACTTCTCTTCTATCAGAAATTGTAGCAATTGTCCTCCAAAACAAAGAGAATTTTGACCCTTCATCTGTCCCTGAGGAAGGGGATGTACGACATGCTGCCCTGGCAGAGGGAGCACAGTGGGTAGGCTGATCCAGGAGAGCCAGTTGGGATGCCAGCATCAGCTCAGCTGTGGAGTGCCACATCATGAAAATCAGAACAAGTCAGCAGTGCAATGGGAGCATTAATAGTCGCAGAGAGCTGCCTTTTGCCCTTCAAGGGAGAGAGGCATGCCAGGAGCGCCAGAGCTATTAATTGAGTCACAGAGCAGTCATTTGTACATTTAAATGGTAGAAAGCTAAATATGTTCTGCAGTCAGTCCTAGTAAAGGACACTGACAGGGACATGCTCCTTTCAAAGCCTGACATCTAGCCACTCCAGGCTGTGTGACACATCTCTGCAAGCACAGCTCTTTCTGCCCAGCTCTCTCCAGCCTTGCTCAAAGAGGCAGCTCCCCACGCCTTTTTTTTCCCCCCAGCCAGATGTAACAGCACATAACAATTGAGATGATCATAACAGATAGCTTCCAGCATAAATAAACAACCTCACTGATTTAAAATGCCCTATTCATTTCTGAGGTGTATGTGTTGGCACTTGTGCTGAAATATCTGCACCCTGGGCAAACCCATTCCCAGTCTGCCCTCAGCCAACTGGCTGTTCCCCTCACAGCAGGACTTCAAGTGATTCCTTCAGTTCTTCACCTGAATAATGTTTGCATCCCATTTTTTCAAACATCTCAACATTGTGCAGCTTCCAGGTGTTGCCTGAGGAAGATGTGGCACTGTTTTTCCATCCATCTTCCTACCCAGTAGGACAAGCATATTGAAACTGGCTTCCATTACTTTCACTTGCTGTAGCCTAAGTGCTTCAGCTGGTGTCAGAGCAGCTTGGTGTGTTGGCACGATCTCTTCTACTGTGTTTTCCCAGGTCTTAGCAGGAAAAAACAGAGAATGAAGGGGCTTTATGTCAAGTTCTTACCCCAAATGCAGCATCAGCTTTACCAGTACTATGCCACATTGCCAGAGACCTGCTGATGAGGGAGTGTCAAGTGTAGAAAAATGTCTGGCATTAAGTATACCCTTAAGAAAACGTTCCCTTTGCATGCAGTAAAATCACTCCCTTCCAACATGTTAACAGCAATCCTCTGAAACTTCTCCATCAGCAGAGGCTTTTGTACGTTCCTCAGTTCTGATCTCTCTCTTCTTTCAGCCTCCTCTCCCTTTGATGCTCATCCTTTCTGTCGAAATACAGCATGTAAGATTTCCCAAAGAATAGTTTCAGTTTCCTGCACATACATATTCCTGAATGTAATGAATTTACCTTTGCTTTATCTGAGCTTGCATTTCACACCCTTCCTTGTAAAGATTAGTTCATGAAGTCTCTAGGGTTTACTGCATGTCTTACGTTACCTCTGGTGTCTCTTCCAGTGTTAATAAAACTGTTTCTGCCACCATGCTGATTCAGGCATCTGTATCCAATTTAAAATAAAGAAATACCCAATTTGGTTTGGGGCTGATCACCCATGTGTGCTCTGGAGCTCTTGGCAACCTCTGTCAATGCTGTGAAGTGATGAAGCCACTGCAGGTTTTGCATCTCCTTCCAGATGACAAGTGTCATCTCTGTGTTTGTGGTGCCTGCCACGGAGCCTGCAGCTCCTAGTGCTGTGTCTTTTCCTTGACTGGCTTCCCCCTTTCACTGGGTATTTTCCACTTTATTTGACATGTGGCACCACGTGGTGTTAGGTAACCAGGCAGAGCTAAGGCAGCTGACAGAGGCTGCTCCCTTCAGCGTTAGTTGATCATTAGCTTTTTAGCACTGTGTATTAGGAGCCTCTGCACAGCACTGCAGCCTGTCCTGCGTAGCTCTGGCAAGAAAGAGCCTCTAAAACACTGCTATGGCTGAGGAATGCCTAATCACGAGTCTTCTCTTATTATTATTCTCTGGGTGTTCCTGGAATTCCTTACTTTTCTGTAGTGATACCGTTTTTGCACCCTCCTGCCAGAGGGTGCTGGAGTGCCAGCTTTGATTTATTGGCTAGTGGAGAGGGAGGTTTGCTGGGATTTTTCCCAGAAAGTGCTGCACCTCCTCAGGCTGGTTTGCTGAAAGCTGACTAGAAGTACACTGCAAAGACCAGACCAGATGGCCAGCTTTTATTGAAACAAGAAAACGCTATATGGTGACAGTGGAGAAACAAACTTGGGAAGAGAATGAAAGAGTTCTCTGAATAGTCTCTGCAGGAACAGGGCTCTAAGAATGCTTGCAAGGTCTGGGTGCTCCCACTGCCAGATACTGGCTCCAGAACAATTAATTTCAAGGCTGGGGATGATTAGACCAAGTGGAAAATAAGATTCAAGCAGTTTAGGCAAGAATCAGTCTGACAAACAACTCTCAGAACTACTCTGTTCTGTATTTGTTGGGCCAAGGGCTGAAAATATGTTTTCCTTCAACCTGATGACTTTAAAAAAGCAAAATTCTAGGATGCTGATGCTGGCAACTTGAACAAGTATCTCATGAGAGACAGATTTTTTTTTTTTTCTTCTTGCAAGGTTGATTCTATTGAAGAAGCTTTCACAGCCCTGTGCACTCCAGCACAGTGCGGAGAATTCACCAGCAGGTTTCATGATTAAATGTTACAGGAATGATTTTTATTTTTTGCTGTAAGAGAGATCACTGAGTGTCAGAAAGGCTATAGGTTGACACTGATTTGATGCCAGGGAAAGCAATTACAGCAGATAGACAAGCCAAGTGCACCAAGAAGCAGTAGGAGACATTGCAGGGTCCAGCTAATCCCCTAGGCAAAATCAACCGTGTTATTACTTGACATCAACAGTTAAAGAAATGTCAGCATTAACCTGCATCTGCAGCAGCTTTTCCAAACAAGCTAAAAACAGCTTGCACTGACAGTGAGGTAAAACAACCTTTGTAAGCATCTGGTGCAGCAGTGGCTGCCTTATTCCAATGGCTCAGGTGATAAAGGACACAAGGGCCATTAGACACACATCTGCCTCTTGGGAGAAGAGGCGCTAAATCACTGGAACAGAGAGATTTCATATTTAGAGAGGACAGTCTGTTCTAAGAATGCAATAGGGACAGATACTCCTGAGAAGATGTACAAATCTCTCCTGGCTCAGTACAAGCCCTGCCCTGTTTGCAAGCAATTATATGTACCAAAAAGGTCCCTGCAGCCAGGATCAGTGTCCAGGGCACCAGTGTGGTTCTAGATATTGTCCACACTGGAAGACATCTGTTGAGTTAAAGCCTTTTAAATCCCTCTGCTGAGCTGTAATTTAAGTGAAGAACTGGGCATGACAGAGGCTT
Organism: Hemiprocne comata; assembly: GCA_020745705.1. Lineage (NCBI taxonomy): Eukaryota > Metazoa > Chordata > Aves > Apodiformes > Apodidae > Hemiprocne > Hemiprocne comata. The sequence continues at coordinate 194,659,611 of CM036586.1, read as the reverse complement.
AATGAGAATCCCAGCTCAAGCTGAGAGCTGAAGGCAAGCCATGGCGGGCCAACAGACCCTGCACAGCTTCAGTTCCTGCAGAAGAGCTGCCTTAGAGCACACAGCCCTGTTCAGAGCTGCAGTTTGATATTTTGTTGTCACAAGACTTTAAACAGTGATATCCATGCAAACAGCCATGCCTGACAGGCTCAGTGACACCCAGATTCTCCTCTCCTCTCCTTCTCCCACTTCCCACCCAGGAGATTTAGTAACACTTAGGAAAATTGTCCTTTCTTTGTAGCCTATTTACTGTCAAAGCCTATCTGATATTCCTCAAAACAAGCACACCAGAAATAAAGGTCAGAAAAGGAGACAGGTCCATGGCATGGTCCCAGCTGGTGGGTGCTCTCATCCTGGTGGCAGAGCCCTCTGGGTATGTCTGACAACCTAGAGACTGGGAAAACTGGAACACAACCTCTAGCCCAGTCAAGCAGCCAGGCATGCACTTGGCCTGGTAAACTCAGTGCCAACAAGGTGCTAAACTCAGTGGCATATTTCGAATGTCACTCTCTCATGTCTGGGCTGTTCTCTAAACACTTACTAGCGGCATTTAAAAGTGGAGACTCAGGTATTTGTTCTTTGAAGTTTCTTTTGTATCCAAGACCTTTGGAAGGGCAACTAGCTGCCCACTGTATCTTCGTCAAATGTGGTCTTCACCACATCTTACTCCATAGCTTTATTGTCTAGATGCTTCATGATCATCTGAGCAAAATGCCATGACTATTTCAAGAAGCTAGACTCACCTGAACATGAGCAGATGTTGATTCACAAGAGAAAGCACTCCCTTCCATTCCAGTACTCCCCTGGCAAGAGACAGCTGAAGCCATCTGCAGAGCAGCTGGATCTGTCAGCACCAGAGAGCTGAACTCTTACCTGGGTGTGACCAACTTGGGAAAAAAAAATATCCTAAAATGGTTGGCACCTTGCAATCTTTGAATTGCTGTGCTTTGCCTGAAGTGCAGAAATGGAAGTGAGGGTGGACATAGGAGGAATTATGTTACAAGATGATAATTAGCTCTACTTAGAGCTCACCTGTTTTCTGCCAATACAAATGTGCCCTTTTCATGACATGGAAGAGGAGGTGATCTACTGAGAAAGAAGGACATGGTGAGACTGGGCTGATAGCATATGCCTCAGAATGCTATCCCACAGAGAGAAAATGCATCTGCCTAAAATAAAAGCGATTCTGGCATTTGACTGGGTGTGTTAACTGCTTTTGGTAATTCACCACAGGCTTCTGTGTAGCCCTCACAGCTGACCACAAGCATCTTCCTGTCGGGATGTCCCAACTCGCTCTCACTGGGAGCACAGTGAATCCAGATGTGTATGACGAGGCAGCAGATGTGGTCTTGGGAGCCCGGGGAAAGACTCTTGCCACAGCAGGTGCCCTATCAAGAAGCCTGAAGCCAGAGGCTGACATCTGAATGCAGAATTTGCTGCTTGCTAATTAGGACTATGTTACCAGCCACTGATCAAAAGTTGGCTGAAATCTGCTCTGCAAAGCAAGATGATGAAACATGATAAAAGAAGCTCTGCCCTTCAGGACACTGAATGAGTCTCAGCTAGGAATGCAGACAAAAGATCACCCGTCCTTCTGAAAGGCTGACAAAGATGTACTTTTTGCTCATCCAGGCACCAACCATGCAAGCTGAAACGTTCCCAGGGCTGCACAGGGGGTGTTGAGGCACTGCAGAGTGCTTGGTCTGTAACCATGCACTGTTAGGGCCAGACCTCTTCTTTGAGCTGCATCCAGATTTCTGTCTCAGGTGTCTAGGAACAACAGAGGAGCCCAAACCATTCAGGCAATCAGCCCTCTCCAAACATCCTTGTTAATGAAGAGGAGCTGACCTGTTTCACCTGACCAGTCAGTGATGTCGTTTCATGTCTGACTGGTATCACACTGTTATGAGGCAGTCACACTTGGTGGGGTTTTTCCTGATACTGGTTTTAATCACATGAAGTCCATCTTTGCAAGACAAAGCATGCCAGAGGAGAGCTGACTTTTCAGAAAGGCTGCAGCTCTAGCCACATCACTTGGAGACCTCTGTTCACAGAGCACATTGAGACACTAATGAGGGTGAGGGTCCGTCTAGCAACTGCTTATGACACATTCAAGGTATTGCTGACTTACTGTGTCCTATTGTGACAGGGAAGGCTGTCCTCCCTTACCAATAGATTTATTCCTGTTTATCACAAATCTGTGATACAAATATATGTACTCATCACAAATAAGAAAGTAACCAGAATAGGAAAAATATGATGGATATTTTGGACACCACAGGTCTCCTGAACACCAGGTGGGCCAATTAATCTTTTGGTGGCAATGTGTACATTCCGGGACAAGTCAAATAAAATGTCAAGATCCCATGTCTTATTTTCTAGCTTGAAACCATATATTCCTCTCCTTGCCACACCTTGCCTTGCCTTGCCTCCTCCTGGTCACCCTCTCTGGGTCATAAGAAACAGGACAAGACCAGATCCTGACCCATCTGCTGTCCAGCTCCCCCCAACCATAAGGAGGGAACATTGTGGTTTGCAGAAGCTCCTCTTTCCCAATGTATTCATCACAGACTTGCACACCTGCCTTTGTGACCATTCAGAATAGGGAAAATCCTTGGGTAATTCCCTACTTTGTAATGACAGTAAGTGAGAAAATACCCAACACAGATATATCCACCCCTGCCCCAGTCTTCACCATGAGAAATGGAGGCACCAGTAACCCCAAAGCCTTCCCATGCAATGGTGGTTCTTGAAAAGCCGATGTTCTCCTTCCTTGGGTATCTGCTTGCTGCAGTTTGCTTGGCAAGGACATTTCCCCTTATGGGACTCCCTCTCCTAACAGACATGGTGTGAACAGCTTTCATGGTTAGTCCTTTATTTCTCAGCCAATGACCACCAAAATACCAGCTCCTGTGCCCAGGCAGTTACTTTCTGTGGTTCCGTACAGAATGGAGGTTTTTATACAAACATCTGTCTGTCCTATGTCCAAAACCAGGCCAGGGCAAGACTGACAAGCAGAAAAGAAAATTGGAATCTTCTACGTTTCTTCTTCATCTGCCTACTAACTCCTTTGGCACTGGTGCCTCAGAGCTCAAAACTGAAACTTAGATATGATCCAATTTGCAACCCACAGAAGGAGGCATTTTCCTCTCTCTCTTCCAGGACTCTCCCAAAGGACCACAAAGGGTTCAGCAAATAGAATAGTATGTTTGCTGTGCTCTGTGTAATGAAATTATATTAATCACAGTTCCTACAGGGAGTTTTTGAACTCCAGGTTTATTTCTTAAACAGTCACCAAAGGTTTTATTGCCAGAACAAATAATTAAAGAGAGAACAGAGAACCTTGTCTAATGGATCTCAAATGAGATAGAATGATAGGTTTTACTCAGATCACTTTCTAGGGGTTGTATCACGGAGATTATATAATCAATTATAGGGCAAATTTATATGAAGCAAACATTTTTAAAAGTTACACCTGCTTACCCATATCAGAAATTCCTTGAAGTGCTCAAAACTAGAATAATGACCCATTAAAATAATTATAACTCAGAAATGCAGCATTAAAGAAAGGTAATAGAATGTGAGCTGCCAGCCTGTGTGATATATGTGTGATTGAGCTCCGTGGATGGATCCATTTTCCAGTTACAATGAAGCTTGTGCTAGAAGCCAGCCTTCTTAGACAGCCACTGATTTTAAAAGAACATCCCAAAATTGTTCTATTATTTGTTACCTTTTTCTAAAAATTTCTCTTCAGCAATTCACTGATCTCCAGGGTGATTCTACATAGGCCTCAGACTACTTGTATTTTGGAGAGTCCTGCTTGGTATTTTTGGTCTATCAAAACTTGGATTCTAATTTTGAGAGCAACTTGACAACATTAGGGATGTAAATTGAGCACAACGAGATGGGGAATGGCTCTGTAATGAGAACAAATATAACTGCAGTCAGGAAGTCTTTCCACTTAAGGGATAAGATTCATAACAAGACTGCAAAATAAATCAGCTGATGGAAAAGCTGAGTGATCAGCTCATTCCCCAGCACACAGATGAATCCAGTCCCATGAACTATAGCTCTGCTGCCCAGCTATGTTCTCCCTGTTTCAAGCACCTCTGCATGAGGAAGGAGAACTGCTCACAAGAGCCCAAGCACTGTCCTGGGCCTCTCAGAAGGGAGCTTTGATTTCAGGGAGTAGGGAGCTGAGTCTGAATGGTGCTAATCCCACTGATAAAGCAGTTATTTAGATTAGATATTAGGAGGAAGTTCTTTACTGTGAGGGTGGTAAGGCACTGGAACAGGTTGCCCAGGGAGGTCGTGGAAGCCCCATCCCTGGCAGTATTCAAGACCAGGTTGGATGGGGCTCTGAGTAACCTGATCTAGTGGGAGGTGTCCCTGCCTGCACAGGGGGGTTGGATCTAGATGATCTTTAAGGTCCCTTCCAACCCAAACCTTTCTATGATTCTATGATTCTATGAATGTTTTTTCCATAGTGAAAATCCTGAAGTCCCATTCCAATAATTGATACATCAAGTAAAGTTCATGTTGTCCCTTTGTCAATGATTCATGTAAGCAGGCTTTTCAGAGCTCAGAACTGATCATTTAGCCTCTGATTGATTTTTTAAACCCAGAGAAGAACCCATTTTTATTTTCTTTCTTTTTTTTTCCTTAACACTCGGTAAACATAATACTTAGCAATATTCACGTACCGAATTCAGCTTGGCCTGTGTGTTCTCCCATCAAAGCATGTGTTTGTTACTGACTCCAGCTTGGGACTCCATGTTCAATTACAGCTTCTGCCTTTCAGTTGTATTAATCAAGACGTGACAGAGAAAAGTGGCTCAACACATCTCCCCATCATTCACTTATTTTCTTGTGGGTCACTGTCACCACAGAAATAGCTGCACAGTTGCCCAGGGAACTTGAATACTCTCCTCCCTTTAAGTTTACTGGAAAATATTTGTCTAGTCGGGCAGTTTCACATAGATCATTTCATGTATTTCATCCACAGCAGCGCCAAGGGTCTGGTCAGACAAAGCCTTGTGTCTGCAAAGCTGCCATTGAAACCAGTCAGCTGCAGAAGATTTTAAGACTAGGCACTTCCTGAACTCTATACAGCAACAGAAGTGAATCTCCAAGAAAAGATGGAAAAGCTTAGTTTGGACAAGTCCAAAAGAAACATTCTAGTATCTTGGCTCAGTTGGAAAGCAATTAAGATAATCTGGAAATCAGATCCAAAGTCTAGCAGGAAAGAAAGGCTCCCACAGCTAAGAGAAACGGCCTTGCAGTAGACACTGATGTATAACACATATTCTGGTGTAACAGTGAACAACTGGATTGTTACTGGGATGTTAAATTCTGCATTAATAAACAAAGCCTGTATTTTTACTCATGTGCAGCTCTGCTTGCTTTCCTTTCTTCTCTTCTGGCTTGTCATTGTCCCCTCATACACATTCCAGGCAGCTCTGCTGTAAATCCTTTTCATCACACTGTCACAGTTACTGACATTTCAAGGACGTATCATTTGAAACGCTAAGAAAAACAGCTTCTCACAGCCTTCCAGGAAGAAGCATCAGTGACTGGCAGCATTCGAACTGATGTTGCCCCATCTTCAGCTGGACCCAAACCCTGAGAGGCAACATCTGGAAACAGGATCCCAGGAAAACTTCTAAAGGCCCCTGCACATTTTGGGTTCACCTGTGACACCTCCATAAGGCAAAAATTCACCCACAGCAAGGTGCTATAATTTAGCACAAGCTACCTCAGTATTTATTGCCTGGCCTCACCCCAGCTTTACCTTTCTGTGAGCAACTTCATTCATCCTTGGCATCCCTAGTTGCCTCCTCAGCATAGTCTCCCCAGGGTATCGTTTTCTGTTGTTGGTCACACCAGAAATTCACTTAGGAGATTGCATTTAAAAATTACTGCTTCTGTAAATTATCAGTGGCAGATCCTCACCTGGTGTCATTCATAGCAGCCCTTGAAAATTAACAGCTTAAGGCCATTTAAGGCATGGAGGATATTAATATCTGTTCTCAAGCTCATGGTGTAAGTTCTTTGAGATAGGGACTACACTGGCAATAGGTAAAAATAGATATATATAGATAAAAAATGTTGATAGAGTCTATATGCCTTTTAAGCACTTAGGAACAAAGAGAAAACTTCAAGTATGAGACACATGGCTCAGAGGAAAATCAAAGGTAGCCCCTGGTATTGGAGTGTGTGATTTGGGATGTTAAAAAGTTTGGAGAGAATATGGTAGAAACAAGATGGTAGAGCAGACCCTAGACCTTTATGGTCGGATAGACAGAGAAAGCCGGTGCAGCTGTGGGTGAGTGGAGGCCTGTGAAGCACAGCTGTGCTCCTGGGCACTGCCTCCTCACTGGGAGTTTTACTGCTGAACCTCAGCTGTGACAGTGGGTGGTCCTCCACAAATTAAGAGGTTTATCATATGCTGTTTTTTCTATTCAAGACATACCACTGGCAAAACAGAAACATGATATGGCGCAGAGTAAAAGGCCTTATTCATTTTGATCTGCTGGAACAGTAGTATTTGGCAACTGCAAAGGACAAAAGATCAAGAAAAATATACTGTAGACTAAATAGATACCTGGATCACTACTCATTGTTTCTCTGCTTAAAAAAAAAACAACAAACAAAACCAAAACACAGGTATGGGATCCAGATTTTTTTGATTGCTCAGAAGATTCCCTAGTGGTGAATTTTTCTTTTCCATCTAATTTTTTTTTCTGCATGACTCCTCTCCTCATGATAGACCAGCACCAGCTCTCATGCATATCAGAGGGACTGAATCAAGGACTCATTTCTTTGCTCTGCATCACTGTTCTCTCTCTTGCTTTGTTTCTTTTTTGGTTCAAAGAAGAAAAATCACACAATCAATGATAGGCCAACATGAGAGTCACTTTTCTACCTAACCTCTGGAATTGCAATGAAATTGTGAAATCACAGTCTTCAACAATATTTGATTGATGGCTTTTGAAGGTGGGACAAAAAAGTCAATAAAGTCTGATTTCTTCAGAATGTCTTCTCTGCTGCTCTTTCATATTTGCCCTGTGGGATATTTGGCACTTTTTCACACAGAGCACATAACCAAGTTGACTTATCACACGCCATTCTTTAAAATAACACTGGAGGAATTCAAGGATTTTACTTAACACAATATTGTGAAGAAATAAATCAGAGTTCTGTTTGCATTAGCTTTAATTCCCTAATGTCCCAATGGGTCTGTTCAGCTGGAGCTGGCAATTAAGATAAAGTTGTTTAGGCAATAATTAAGGTTTTAATAATGGAATTTTATTTGAGTTCTATTTGCAGAAAATAGTTCTTTAAGAATCTCTGTTCACCTCAGTGGTGTCTGCAGTTAGAAAAATGTTTGAAAAAGAGACTAAGATGATATGCAGGTCATTTTCCATGATACTGACAACTGGCACTGGTGCCTCCTTCAAACCACAACTATCCAGCATTCCCAGACCCTGTCTACTATGTGGTCAATAAAGAAAAGCCATCAAAACACCCCAGGGATCTACCTATAGGTTGAGGTTTGAATATAGGGCCTGCTTCTCAGCCAGGCTATAAGAAGCCAACATCCCGAAGCAATGGAAGTCAGAAGTCTAAACCACTCTCTTGGATATCAATGTCATAGGAGGCATTTGAGCAGGACACTTAAGGGCTCAACCATCCTTTATGTTACAGCTTAACCCCTAATATCACTGTTCATGGGGCAAGATTTTTTCATAAATAGCAAGTCAGGATGTTTTCATTGAAGATTAATCTTTACAGCCTGTGTAGAGCAGGAGTCTGGTGCTACAAGCCTTTCTGCACAGGGAAACCCACTCTGTGGGACTCCAAAGACACTCTGCATTGGCATGATGTTGCCATGCTGAGCCCTTGGCATCCTGCTTCTGGTGCAGCTCAGGCCACTTTGAGCCACAATTCCCACTGTGAGTGTGCCAGATGCCATGTTTCCACAGGCAGTGGAGCAGGGATTAATGTGCCCCAGCAATCTCCGAGGGACACTGCAAAGCCTGTCAGCTCTTCCTGGGCTTTTATTTGGAGGGACACTGTGTTCTCCAGGACAGCCCTCCATGACGTTGACTCTGACTGTGCAACAGCTTCAGTGGGACAGATTGACACTGGCTCAGTCTCTCTTCTGGGCTTATTTAGGAGACTGACTGCTGTTTACCTTAATAAATAACAAGCAAGAGACAGGCCATGAGGTAGTCAGAGCAGAAACAGTCTCTGCCCTATCTTTGAATAACACATGAAATCATAGCATCCTGACTTGTGCTGAGGGCTATCTGATGTTATCCTATTAAAAATAATTATCCTAATTGCTCACTTTAAGTATTCCAGGTGCTGAAAATAGGTGTCTTATAAATGGAAACATGAAATAAAAAATAGATGAAACAACTACTCTTAAAAAGAAAATACCTAATCTAAACATTAAACCCCTATCCCAGCAGCAAGCCACAGGAGGTATGTGGCCGAGGGATCAGCATCAGACACTGCAAGTTAGATGTATTTGTCCAGCACCAAAAGTTTCATCAGTCCACAACCCTTTTGGTCCTGCTTGTGCCCTGAGCAGCCTCTGACCCAGTGCACAGGGCCCCACATCCATCTGGGTCAAAAGCACGTAACTTTATAAGCAGCACTAGGTGGTGAGGCGCAGGGGGCAAAAGGAGGCTCGATTTGATAAGCTAGAGGGGTCCTATCAGCCCCACATCCCTCAATCTCCTTGGGCATTTCCATTAGGAAGCAGCATTTAGGGCTCATTAGCCACAGTCTCTTTTATACCCCTCTGAATCCTGACTGGCCTTGCTGCCAGTGACCGAGTACATTTGAGAGTATTTATCTTGCAGGGGAGCCCCTATTTGGGACAAACTTAATGAGTGCCTAATTTTAAAGTACAGGTTTGTGTGACTTCAACCTGTTCTTGCTTCTTTCCATGGTATGTTATTGTCAGGATGATCCAGCAGTGTAACAATAGAGGCCCCAATCTGAATTTTATTCATTATGAGCATTTCAGGCCATCACATATCTTCAAGAGTATATCCCTTTATGTAAGTGGCAATGCTCTGATGTGAGTCAGTCTGTGAATCACAGGGGACACAACTAGAAACCAGACTAGACAGTGCTCTGTTCTTTAACAATGAAAAACTATTTTTCTGTCATATCAAATGAATTTACTCTTTCAGTTCATTACTTTTCCCCTTCCCTCTCCCAATTATTTTCTTTTTCTCCTTTATAACAGTTGCTTATTTGTCCCTGACTGGAGGCACATCCTGCCCCAGGTCTGCATGCCAGTGCATTCCCCTTGTTACTGGGTGATGTGACTCGGTGGTGCAATCTGGGACCAGCTGGATGCTCCTGAAGATCATGCTACTCTTTACTCTCATGCATGCTGCAGCATGTTTGCCAGGACTATGTAAAAATTACATACATGATGCAAGCATGTTTTGAAGAACTGCAATGTGGACCCCCAGCTGGAGCTCTTGTGCAACATCTTTCTCATGCTAAAGGGAAGCTTCATGCTGGAATATCTTGCTGCAAAGTGCCCAAAACATGCCAAGGAATATGAATGCACAGGCAAGCTGAGGTGCACACAGGACCTGCATGTGCTAGCAATCTGTGGGCTGTGGAGAAAGTCTCTCCTGGTGGCTGCCTGGGTGCAGCCAGGGTGAGCCCACACAAATGCACACCTGGGATGGCAACCTCCTGGCCTGGGCAAGCAGCTCTGATGCTTTTAAGAGCAGAAGGCTGATTTTCCTGGTGGCGAGTATGTTTTTTTTGCATGGAAAGCAACTCTCTGTGATGCTGAAGTGTGGAAACCAGATAGAGAAAAAAACACTAGGGGTGGGAAAAAGTTTCCCATGAATTTTTTTGTCCAGTGCTAAATCATTTTACATTCAACCGCTTTCTGCCCAAGTTTTCAAGGGAGTGGGCTGGCACAGTCTTGCTGGCGAGGGAGAAGAGCAGTTTTCCCACAAGTGCTTCAACATCCATCTGTTCATCCCTCAATAAATAACCTGACTATGGAGCGGAGATAAGCTGCAAGAAAAGTGATGGTATTAATTTGGTCAATAGAGATGTCCAGGTAGAGAAGAATAATTCACTCCTGCCCAGCCACAGGATCCACATGGGCACACTCCTGCCAGGGACAAGCCCAGAAGGAACCAGGGTGGGTTCATGCTGCAGCTCCTGCAGGGCATTTCATTTTTGCCTTTTGTGACAATTTGCCCGAATTCCTCTGCAGTAAAGTGTCTTCTCCCAGTGGCACAAGCACACTCCCAGCCCTCATGACCACATTCCACCAAACTGCCCGCCCCATTCTGTTTTCTTCCTGGCCTGCTTTTGATGGCAAAACACGAAGAATTGTGAGCACCTTCTCCCATGCTGGGCAAGCTCCCAGTCCCTCCTCGGAGCCGGTGCTTTTCCAGGGGACTGTGGCTGCAGCAGGGCAGGGAATGGGGCAGACGTGGCTGGGCAGCATTGTGCTGCCTTCCTGCATTTACATCAGGGAGTCCCAGGAAGCAGAGGGAAACCAGGGAGTGTGCAAGCAAGAAACTAAAGCTAACGAGAGTATCTAGTGCTGCGTGGGAGCTGGAATTTCCATTTTTTGCGGGGAATTCCCTGGTTTTGCAATGAGCTTTTATTCTCTGCTTGATCAAAACCAACAAGTTTTGGAATTTCCTATGAAACTAAACTTGAGGAACATGAGCAGATCCTTGATGCCTGTCAAAGCGTTTGGTGTTTCAACAACCGACAGGGCTTTTTTTTTTTACATTAAATGAATTTCAGAACAACACATTGCCTTACAAAAGAATAAACCAAGTATTACACCATGGAAGGGTTGCAGAAAAGCGATCTTATTACTTTAGTGCAATGCTTACTTCCTTGCTTCCAGGATTTTAGTCAGTCTTTTTCTGTAGCTGTTTCCTTTAAAAATTGCCCTTAAAAGGATACATTATCCTGGGAAAAAAAAACAAAACCAAAACAAAAAACAAACAGCAAACTTTCTGCTAACAATTTTATTGCTTTTGCAGCCACAAGTTCACTTCCAGCACTTCTTGAATGCTTGAAAAACAGCTCTATTGAGAAAAAAAACAACACAACAAACAAACAAAAAGATGCTTTTTTCTTTGTTCCAGGTTTTCTTGAGTGCCATTTGTCCTGGGAAGTGCTGGAGGTCTGTCCTGGTGGCATCTGGCAAGGGGACTGGCCCCTGCTGGAGCTTCCCTCCCTTCCCAGGGCCCCCACCAAGGGGAAAGAGGGTGGCACAGCTGATGTGGTGAAGGATTAAAGCAGCCCATCCAGTCTGGGATTGACTGAACATTTGATGACTGTGGGAGCAGAAACAAAATTCATCCTCTGAGCAGCTGCCTTTGACAGCTAAATCCTGGAGAATAGCAAGCCCTGATGGATCTGTAAGCCAGGCCAGCTCTGCATATGTATTTATGGCTATAGGTTTTCATCAGTCAAAAAAAAAAATACGAACAAATCCCTGTCCTCAGTTTTCCATAAATCATGATCCTCCTGCTGCAAGGAGGCCCTCCAAACCTGGGTGTACCTTACCAGTGGGAGGAAGGGAGCAGGTTCATGGTTTCGGGGTGTCCCCTCAAATGCCATTGGTAGCATGAAAGGCACAGCCTGCACCACTGCTTGCAAAGCGCAGATTTTCTTCAATGCCTTTTAAGCAACCATGTTCTCAACTGATGCACTGATTCCCACCCTGGTTTTCGCTGGTCACTGTAGCCAGAGGCACAGTCCCTGCTGGTTTTGGTGGGCACAAGAGCCACTGCAGTGCAAGCCATGCTGCCAGAGGAAGAGCAATCCTTCAGCAGTGTAAATCAAAGCTTTTGCCTTCTTTCTTGGCCATATTTGTTATTTCAACAAATCAATCCCATCTGAATTTCTGAAAGCCAAATATCCTGATCTGCATAAGGAATAAGTTTTATCTTTGTGAGAAGAGTGATGGGTTCATTTCTTTGCACAGCTTTCTGGTTTGTGTCTGTACTAATGGCTTCTCTTCATTTAATTATTCATTTAATATCCGCTGCCCCTTTGCTGCTACCTGAAGTACATTTCAAAGCTCCATAACATGAGTTCGGTGCATATAAATTTCAATGTAAATCAAAGCAAAGAGCAATTTTGGAAGGCCATCGAAGAGCTGCATGGAAAAGCTTCCTGAACTGCCCCAGCTCCCAGCAAGCAGCCATCATGCCCCATGGTCCCTCCCTGGTAGAAAAAAACCTAAGGAAGGATGGTGCTCTTCCAGCACTGACCCTTACTCCAAAGATGACAGGGGGATGTAGGTGCCTAGTTGGTCTGAAGACTGTTATTTCACAGGTTTCAATAAAACATCCAGGCCTGTCCATGAATCATGTCCCCCAAATACATAAGGGACCATGAGTGCCTGCTGGTGGCTTGGCTGGAGGAGAGTGCTGGATCCTAATCCCCTCCCTGAGGTGGGGTGGCTCCTCCCAGTGGCACTGTCTGACCCTCAGCAGCTCCAACCCCTTGGCGAGAGGTGCTCTTTGGAAGAGACAAGTCAAGGTTAGAACCCTTCTATGAATTAATTGGACCAAGAAACATACAGTGGAATTCTATGGCTTTTTCCTAGTCTGTCAGCTCAGTAAAGAGGTTTCTTTCTACCCTCTTGGTCTTGGAGTAGCTTCCCTTGTCTTCAAAACATTTAGCTCAGTATTGCTCTTCACTCTGCCTGCTTCATGTTCAGTATTCTTCTATTTCTAGTGTCTCACACTTCCCATGTGTGTTGCCATATAGGGTATCTTTTAGGGACCATTCCTGACACACATCCAATTCATCACAGCTGTCTTTTTCGACTCTTCAGTAGCAGGGCAGTTTCTCATTTTAGCTGTTTACCTCATCACATCATCTTTTATTTTCTGCAGCTCTAGCCCTGGCAGTCTTCTTTCCAGCTGGCTCATTTCCACGGTCCCCATCCCTGGGTCGCTGCTGTTTCTCATGTGCCAGCATCCTGACCCATTCAGTGGAGTTGTCTCAGACATGCTCATTCCTGGCTTTGGCAAAATGTTGGGACCACATGCCAGTCCTTGCAGAGTTTCTAGCCTCCTGCTTCCCCCAGTGCCAGTTTCACAGTCCTTATCACTGCCATTAGTTCTCCACCAGGCTTTTCAACGTGTCCTCATTTTTCACCTCCCAATTCAATCTTTGCCTCTTCTCATTGTTTTCCATTTGATGTTCACCTGCATGCTGAGCTTCCAGTCCAAACTTTCTGCTCTTTTGGTTCCACCTTGTCAGTTATTCTCTGCAGACCTTTCTTCATTAGTGATACCAGGTCGACAAGAGAGCTGAACTGGGAAAATGGCAATGAATAATTTATCTGATGAGTGTAGCTCCTTTGTGTGCCATGGCACAGCCATGAGCAGCTTGTGTTTCCCTGGACTGCCTCCAAGTCCTAGCCCCATTTTAAAAGTCTATTAATCACCAACAGTTTCATTATCCACTTACAGGCTCACCAGACTAGGGGAAGCCAAACCCTATGGCTGTCCAGTCTGGATCTCACCAAGCCCTAGCCCCACCAGCACCTGCAACTTGCTCGTGGGTCTGGCTAGAGGGAAAAGCTGGTATCAGCAGCAGTGCCTCGCTGCTGATACCCTCTGCTGGAAGGAGCAGGTGAGACATTGTACTGGGGGCTGACAGTCGGGTTCCCACACACTTGTGGAGGCATCTTGGCTGTTCCCTATCACTAAGCATGAACACCAATGAAGCTGGGCTGGGTGAGCACATGTGGCAGCCAGCTCCCGTGGGGATTTTGAGGGGACCAGGGAGTGAGGGGCTGTTTGTAGCACATGGCTGGGAGCCTTTACCCAACTCCCATCAAAGGGAAAACTTCTGATGCAGACTTCTCCATAAAGAGTCACATCAGACTACCAGGTGATTTTAAAATCTAATTTCAACACCAGTTAAGCCAGAAGAAAAGGTTGTCAGGAAGCCGAATAGCATGGGGAGACCTCTGACTCTCTGAAATGTCAGGGGTTAATAAAGGAAACCTGTGCACAGGACACCTCTTTCCAAGTAATCCTTTTAATGAAAACTGGATATATAACCTGAGCCCAGCCCTTCCTCTACCTGTAACCCTGGTCACAATTAAAAGACAGACAGACAGCGCAAATGCAAGCAAGAGAGCATCGTGTGCTGTGCTAATGGGTTGTCTTCATTCTCTGCAGGGACGAGGTTATTTCCCTTTTAGCTTCCAGCACTGCCTTTGCATGGTGAACTGCAAGGATGATTAATAGGAGGAGGAAACCCATTGACCCAAACCAAAGCCCATTACAGGAAATGGACGCTGGTCATCGATTTCACCGTGTGCTTCCTCCCACATCCTGGTGAGACCCAATGTCCCTATGGCTGGTCAGCAGCACTGCTGCTGCTTGGAAACTACTTGGGTTGGGGAGGTGGGAAGAGGGGGGTGTCTCTGGGAGAGCCTTCTGTAAGACCACAGCAAGCTCAGACCAACCCACTTCTGCATCCTCATCCCCACCAAAATTAGTCTTTGCGTGACAGGCTTTGGGTCCAGCATATTGTGACATTGCTTCCTGTGAAACTAAGAGTACCTACAGTTGCCCCATGTTACAGAATCAGAATCACTGAATTGTCATGGTTGCAAAGGACCTCGGAGTTCACCGAGTCCAACCATCAACACAAAAAAACCCCAAACAAACACAAACAACCACACACTCCACCAAAAAATACCCACAAAAACCCCCACAACCTCAGCCACTGGAGTGTGCCCTGAAATGCCACACCTACACCTTTCTTGAATACCTCCAAGGGTGGTGACTCAACCACCTCCCTGGGCAGCCTGTTCCAGTGCCTGACCACTCTTTCAGTAAAGAAATTCTTCCTAGTATCCAATCTAAACCTCCCCTGCCACAACTTCAGACCATTTCCTCTGGTCCTGTCATTATTCACTTGGGAGAAGAGGCCAACGTCCAGCTCCCTACAACCTCCTTTCAGGTAGTTATAGAGGGCAATGAGGTCTCCCCTTAGCCCCCTCTTCTTCAAACTAAACATCCCCAATTGCCTCAGCTGCTCCTCATATGACTTGTTCTCCAGACCCTTCACCAGCTTGGTTGCTCTCCTCTGGACACACTCCAGCACCTCAATGTCCTTCTTATAGTGAGGGGCTCAGAACTGCACACAGTACTCGAGGTGAGGCCTCACCAGTGCTGAGTACAGGGGCACGATCACTTCCCTTCTCCTGCTGGCCACACTATTCCTGATACAAGCCAGGATGCCATTGGCCTTCTTGGCCACCTGGGCACACTGCTGGCTCATGTTCAGCCATCTGTCAACCAGCGCCCCCAGGTAAAAAATCATCATAGTGATGAACCAGTGTAAGAGATCATGTAGGCCCTGGGAGGAGGGTGCAGCTGGGTACAAAACCTCCCTGGATGTGGTAGGGTTTGCCCCAGGGATCTGCTTCACAGCTCACTGGCTCTGAAAGGCTCAGGAAGGGAAAAAGGCTCCTGAAAGAGCGAGTCCTGGCGAAGGAAGGCTGCTCCTCTGCAGGGCCCTGATGCCCACTCACATCATGCAACCAGATGCATGCAGAGCTGGCCTTGCCTATTGGAGTTAAAAGGTCTCAGGGTTGCAAACTTGCATATTTTGGCATACCCTGGTTCATGGAAGGTGACCAACCTACAACCTGGTCACCTGATCATCTTTTTGCCCTTTGTATTGTGAAGCCTGAAGGTCCCATTGCTGTCAACTGGCACAAAAACCACCACTCCAAACAAAGGTGAGATGTATGCAGTTTCTTTCTTGCAATATCTTTGCAAGATATGTCTGCCCATGCAGACAATGAACACTAGGAGCAGGTTTGCTAGATATTCATAAGTGGGAACAGGCATGACTCTAAAAACACAGGTAAAAAGACCAGTGGGCAACAGACACAAATACTGAGCAACAGCAGAACAAAGCCTTTCATACGCTGAATACCATCCTGGGGCTGTTTTCTCTCCAGATGAAACCAGCTTGCAAGACTCTAAATATCTGCTAGATGTTTGGATACAGCAAAATGGCATCTGAAAGTCAGAGAAAATTGCTTTTGACCTGGGATCTGTTAAAAATGTTATAATAAAAGTTTAGAGAGAGTTAAGGGCATTATGCCACAGGCTCTTGAAGCCTAGTCTGAAGCACAGTTTTAGCCTTGTAAAACCAGTGATGTGGCAAAATAAGCCCTGGTGATATCTAGATGTGCTTTCCCCTTGGGAACAGAATACATAATGTCTTTGAATTTATGAGATTTGGAATTATTTCGGGGGAAAACCTCACAAAGCTTTCCTTTTTTAAATGAGACTACGTGTTTAAAGGGCCAGAAAGACAGAAAAGTGGATAAATGAAGCAGGACTTACTGGCAGTTATTGAAAATATTATTTTCAAAATGGGAAAACCCTTCCTCACTGCACTCCACCATCCTCCTGCCACATGGAGCCCATGAATCCCAGGATTCCTTGAGTTCAGAGAGCACATCCATAGGGAAAAAAAGGATAATTTTCTTCCCTATTCTGTGCCAAGTGGTTCCCTGACCTCTATCTGCCCTGCTTGGCACTCTCTAGCAAAGGAAATCTGGGATTCCCAAGCTGCGGTTGTAGCCTGCACAATAGGAGTTGAATTAATGAGAGTGTGGCTCAGGCAGGAAGGGAGGGAAGTGTCTGGTCCCTCGGACCTCATGTGAAATGCCAATGCCTTGCCCTGATTTCATCATGGGGAAATCGTGGTGCCCTCTGGGCCAGCCCCAGGCAGGTTCTCCCCCACCTCCACCTTTCCTAGCCACCCAGCCCAAGCTCTGCTTTGCAGTAGCCAGTTGTCCTGGAGATGACAGAGGGAGAAAAGCTTAGTTTCCTACTGAGTTGGGTCCAAAATCTGCACCTCTCAGTTGCTCATCTCCTTAGTGGGAGGTGTCCCTGCCCATGCAGGGGGACTGGAACTGGATGATCTTTAAGGTCCATATTGGACCTTTATAATGCCATAAATCATGTTCTGTTTTCCACCCCTCTTCCCACCTGGCATCCATACCCAGGACTCCGGGGGGAGATGGACTATCTCTACACCCTGGTGTCATGCCCCAGCTCCCTTGTGTTGGCCATTGGTAGATCAAACCAGCAACAAATAACCCAGCTCACGCTCCTGCCATTCCACTTTGGGTGTCCATCCCTGTCACCCACTCATCCAGATGTCACTCCTCTCATCACCTGTAGGATCTTCTCACCACTGGGATCATCACCTGCCTCCCAGATTGAGATACAGTCAATCAGTGCTCTTGAGAGTAGGCAGACCCAGCTGACAGCCTGGCTGGTGAGACAGATGTACAGACAGCTACTGTGAGTTTATATGCCTTGTTCCCTCAGAAATCTAGCCTAAAATTAAGTTTCCCTGTTATGAGAGCAGCAGTTTCTATGATGATGTGAAAAGGTTGCTCTGGGCTCACTGCACGTCTTGGACAACTGAGAGCAAAAGGTCAAATGATACATGTATCCAGCAATAAAAATCTCCCAATGACACATTCTAATTTCTGTGGCTGGCAAAGGAATCCATCCCCAAGCACAGAAGCGGAGTCACAGAAAATAAGGCTGGAAAACCCTTTAAATGTGAATCCAATCCCATGCTTCTCAGCAGGCCCCCCATGCCCCCACCCAGTCCCAGGGTGTGTGGGGATCTGGCTGTGCCCATCCCCATCCCTTTCAAAGGGATGGCACTGCTGCCTGCCAGACTTGTGCTGGAAGACGGTGTATCTGTGGGGTGCTTCTGACTTTAGGGGACGAGCAGGGTGATCGTTCTCTTGCTGTGTTTGTTTCTGCTCTGTCTGGCAGCAGTCACAGCAGAGCACCACTAACAACATGCAGGTGGTCCGTAGCCCAGAGCCTCCATGAGCTGTCTGCAGCTGTATCTTTCTGCTGTCTTCCTTCCCACCCCGCTTGCCAAGAACAGAAGGGGACACCCAAGGGTGCTTCCCAAACTGTGTGCGTAAAACAACGTGCAGTAAATACAAGTAGGGGTCTGGCTGGAGCAGCCCATTCCCTCTGCCCAAGGATTACAGAATTATTACAGAACTACCAAGGCTAGAAAAGACTTTTAAGATCATCAAGTCCAGCCTATGACCAACACCACCACACCGTCTAGACCATGGCACTAAGTGCCACATCCAGCCTTGCCTTGAACACATCCAGGGACGGTGCCTCCACCACTTCCCTGGGAAGTCCATTCCAATGTCTAATCACCCTCTCCGTGAGTAAGTACTTCCTAATATCCAACCTAGACCTCCCCTGGAGCAGCTTCAGGCTGTGCCCTCTTGTCCTGTCACTGGTTGCCTGGAAAAAGAGCCCAGCCTCCACCTGACTACAACCTCCCTTCAGGTAGTTGAAGAGAGTGATAAGGTCCCCTCTGAGTCTCCTCTTCTCCAGGCTAAACAACCCCAGCACCCTCAGCCTCTCACTATAAGACTTTCCCCCTAGTCCTTTCACCAGCCTCGTTGCTCTCCTCTGGACCTGCTCCAGCACCTCAACGTCCTTCTTGAAGTGAGGGGCCCAGAACTGCACACAGTACTCGAGGTGAGGCCTCACCAGTGCTGAGTACAGGGGGAGAATGACATCCCTACTCCTGCTGGCCACACTATTCCTGATACAAGCCAGGATGCCATTGGCCTTCCGGGCCACCTGGGCACCTGTCGCGGACCGAGATAGGTAAAGCCGCGACCCACACCCCCACCTTTGGGGGATCGAGGGCTGAGGACCACTCCCCGTCACACTCACAAACAACGCTTAGGAATCAATAGATTTATTAAAGGCACTGAGGGTTTGGCAAGTCCGATATCACCTAACACACAAGGTCTATCTCTATATCTATATCCACACCTATATATCCATATACCAACAGCTATACAACACTACATCTATATACCAATAACAACACACACAGAAAACAAGAGAGAACCTCTCCCATTCCCCCCTGTTCCCGTTCCCGGACAGGGATAAGAGGGAAAGCCTGGAGAGAGCACCCTGCTGGCTCATGTTCAACCGGCTGTCCACCAGCACTCCCAGGTCCCTCTCTGCTGGGCCGCTCTCCAGCCACTCTTCCCCCAGCCTGTAGCGCTGCCTGGGGTTATTGTGGCCAAAGTGCAGGACCCTGCACTTGGTCTTGTTGAATTTCATGCCGTTGGCCTCAGCCCATCGATCCAGCCTGTCCAGGTCCTCCTGCAGCTTCTTCCTACCCTCTGGCAGATCAACACTTCCCCCCAGCTTGGTGTCATCTGCGAATTTACTGAGGGTGGACTCAATCCCCACATCCAGGTCGTCAATAAAGGTATTGAATAGGGCTGGGCCCAGTACTGATCCCTGGGGGACACTGCTGGTCAGCCGGATGCAGCTCCATTCACCATCACTCTCTGGGCCCGGTCATCCAACCAGTTTTTGACCCAGCAAAGGGTGCACCTGTTGAAGCTACAGGGCTAGCTGATCCCTACCTGACCCTCCCAGTTCTCTGTGGAGGAAGGCACAGGAGACTTTGCCCAGCCTTTTGGATCTATGGTGGTAGAAGAGATTGGAAAGCAAATTTTAAAATATCATTAAGAGACATGAGCTAAGGCCAGCATCTCCTGTGTCCAGCCACAGGGTCAATAGGGCAGCGCAGGCAGGGGGATGCTGGGGGCTGTGCTGGCTGCAGCAGGCAGGGAAGGGGTCAGAAACCCCTCTGAACCTCACTTCAGGCAACTTCTCTTCGTTGAAGCTTGCCCAGGAGCCCAAATGCTTTCAGCTATGGTTCTGCACCACTGCACACATATAAGCCTCAATAAAATGTGCTTTAAAAATAGATGAGCAAAACCCAGGGGCCGCTCCTTGGGCAGGGAAGTGACTGCTGCTCAGTGCTTCCCCTCTTTGGTGCAGCTGACACACACAGCACTGCCGGTGGCATCTGCAACCGCCCATTTTTGTTTCTCATTGCAGTTTGCTGGTACCGAGGAGATGCAAACACTTTGAGCTGAAAAGCAGGGAACGATTCCCTGCAGTCACCGCATCCAGCGGTGCTGTGACCATGCTCATCTCTGCAGGCAGGGCATGAACATTCAAGATGCCCTCTGATTTGAAGCCGTCTCTGCCAGTATTAAATAACCAAGAAAAGAAAATTTTACATCTGATACATACCTGGGACAGTGGTTTATCCCTATCTTCTCCCTCTTCATGGTTTGTAGGAATGAAGCACATGCTGCACCCCGACACTCATGTCCCATCTTCGGGATGTTGTCCATGGCAGCAACATGCCCAGTTCCTGGGGCCAGGCAAGGACACACTAACAGGTTTCTGTGTTCATGAAATCACAAAATCATGCATGGCCTCTGCCAGGACCCCCAGTTGGTTCCTGATGAAAACCACGGACACCAGAAAATGTAAGTGGCTCAGATGAATGGCACAGCCAAGAGGGGACATTTCCTGGTGTTCAAGCAGAAGCCACAGCAGAGGAATTTTGCTTTTCAGCCAGAATTTCACCTGGCTGCAGCCATCCTCCTGGCTCCCCCTTTGACATGAATCTCAGTTGACATCTCACTCCTGTAATTGGATAATTATGTCAATTATGAGGGCAACGGAAATTTTTCAAGCTTGTAGGTGCCAGCGCAGCCTCTGGGAGCCAGCCTCTCACCACACAGCCAATGCCTGTGGCTTGGGAAGCCTTCTGCATCAAGGATGAAATTCATCCCTAGGAGAGATGTGCCATGACAAAACTTGGTATTCACGCATGGTCCAATGTTGGGGAAGGGCCAAGGCTGAGCTATGGCCTGATCAACCCCTGCTCCTCCATCTGGAGGTGCCTCTGGGTCTGTCCGTGCCCACTGATGCTCAGGCCTGTGGTGGTGGGAAGCTGCTGCCTCCATCCCTGAAAGGCCATGATAGGTGGCTCTGCTGCATTGTCTGCTGTGAAACTGATGCATTTATTTTTCTCCCTCTCCTTATAAGCAGGCAAGTGAACTTTTCAACCCTGTGGACGCTGTGGTGTGTGCCATCTGCCTACGAGCAATCCAGGCCCCACTCCATGTCCCCACCACAGAGCCTGGGAGCAGCGATGCAGTTAGTACAGCCCTGCACGGGGCTGGGACTGTGGGGAGAGAGCCAAGGGGACAGCAGCTTTTCCTGGCACAGGGCACACAGCCAGAGAGAAATGCATGGAGCTCAGGAGGGTTTACCCAAAGGGTTCCACAAACATTATAGCAAGGTATCATCTCATCTGACAGCTCAAAAACCAGTGAAGCAGTAGCCAAAACTCGCTGGAGGGAGTAAAAGCATCTTCAGTGACCTCTGCTCCTCACTGCAGGATGTAGGAGCTCAGCAAGGCTGTGGGGCAGAGCCAGGGGCATCCTGCCCCAGAGCACAGGGCAGGAGGGGGATCCAGCTGTGAACCCTCTAAAAGAAGCATTGGATTTCTACTGCACAGGTTCATAGTGAAGCCTAACAGCACTCTGGAGCATTTGTAGATAAGGTCTTATTTATTCATCAGGAATTGCCTTCTTGTTATGTCACTGATGGCAAAAGGCCTCACAGGGGAATGGAATGGCAGAACGAGTTGCAGCTTCCAGGGATGGAGCTTTGCTGCAACAGAAGAGGGAAATGCTTTCAAACTAGCAAACTGAGCAGGGGCACAGGAATGTGACACTTTTTTTGCAGCATGCCCAGCTCAATAGGCAAACCAACAAGCTCAGCAGTCTGCAGGAAGAGCGGTGGAGTAACTGCAGATAAGCGATCTCAGAGGGACAGGAAGGAAGATATTGATTCAGGGGCTCAGAGACCACTTTCAGCCAGAAGAAAAGCCAGGGCTTAGTTTAGCTGTAGCCCTACAGTTTTTTTGAAGCTATGAGACATCTGCCAGGGGAAAAAGATGGCCTGGATATGAAATTAACCACCTCATACTTTTGTCTAGTTACGCATGTAGTTTTTTTTGGCAGAGTCATCGGAATTGGAGACACTGCTAAGCGCGACAGAGAAAATAAATTATCCTGTTCACACTACCCTTTCTTACATTTATCTTAATATGGATTGCCTGCCTTGCTCCAAACTAGAAGGCAAAAGCTTTTAAGTAAGCGGGGGGTCCTTACCACCCACTGCACAAAGTCACCATCATTCAAGGCAGGGCTGGAGAGAGGCTTTCTCCTCTTCCCTAGCACAAAGTTTTCCTCCCCTGTCCCAGCAGAGCCCTGTTGGAGGATACTGCAGCCACTCCTGCTCTTCCTGTCCTCCCTAGGGCCGCTTCAAAGAGCAGGACTGGCTTTTTCCTAGTGCTGTGCCAACCAGTGTTTTATACTCTCCGTGTTTTTAAGTAAGAAGGTTTCTGGCAGAATTAGGAATAAACAGCTGCAGCCCTAGCATTCAGCATCATTATCTGATATCACTGCTCACTGTGGGTCAATTTTCAACGGAAGTATCTGGGGTTTTGCCATTGACAGGAAAACATTTGGAAATAGATCTGTACCAAGTGAGGGTGGGACTGCCGCATGCATTGGAGGGTAAGTAATGCACCAAGCCATAGTTTGTAGGTCTGACAAGGCTTCAGCATTTCATTGACCTTAAGACCATAGGATACTTCAGGCTGGATGGGACCTGAAGAGGCCTCTAGTGCAACCTGCTACTGAAAAGAAGGTCAGCTGTGAGATCTGGCCAGGTTACTTGGGGTCCAGAAAAACTTCTGAGGACAAAAACCAGGACAGCCTTCCTGGGCAACCCACTCCGAGGCCTAGCCACCATCACCATGGGCATTCAGTTACATGGCAAAAGGGCATTTTCAGCCTGGCTGCTCCCAGCCAGGCAGTCCCCTGGTCTGCATGGTTGCAGAGGGACAGGGCTTTGCATTTGTCCCCATTGAATTTCATGAGGTTCCAGCTGATCTGTTCATCCAGGCTGCCTAGATCTCTGAATGGTGGCATATCGATGAGTCCCTTCAGTTTGGTGTGACCTGCAGACTTGGCAAGTGCACTACATTGCCTCCTCCAAGGTCACTGATAAAGGTGTTGAACAGAACAAGTCCCACAATAGACCTGTGGTACCCCACTTTTTACTGGGGTTCCAGGTAGAGCACAGCCATTAACATCTACCCCATGAGCCTGATCATCCAACAGGGTTTTTACTTTTACCCATCTGATTGCCCACTCATCCAGACCATAATGTCCTAACTTGGATACAAATATACACAGGAGAGGTCACTCCATTATTTTCCCAGGGACCAAAGAAAGGGGTGACCATCCTGTAGTTCCTGGATCACACTTTGGCTGTTTGTTTGGGGGTTTTTCCCCACTAAGATGGGTGTAACACTTGCTTTTCTCACAATGTTAGGAACCTCTCACAATCTCCATGACCTTTCAAAGACCAGCACAGTTGTCATTTCCAATCCATAGTTACAGACTCCTGATGAGTGATACTCAGGTGACCATGGTGGCAAATCTTTCAAACCTCTTACCTTGTGCTCTTCTGTCCTAACAACAATAGAGAGTAGGATGATGATGGTACTTTGCAAAGCTAGTCTTTGTTACAGGGAGAATGTTTCAAGGCAAGTATTAATTGACAAAGCTCATGGGCTGGTGCCACAAGCAGAACTTTGGCTTCTTCGATCATGGGAACATTCACGTGACACCAGGCCTACCTGGGACAGACAGAGTTCAGCTGTCTCAAAAGGAGAGAAGGATTCTTGCAAGGGGGTTGGCGTGGCACACTAATAGGGCTTTAAACTAGGTTGGAAGTGATGAGGAGGTGTGGGGGGGGTGATAAAACCAGGCTCACTAGAGATGAGCCTAAGGGTGGTGTGCCCATGGCAGGGATGAAATCAATAACCCAGCTAAAGTGCACTTAGACCAATGCAAGCAGCATGGGTAACAAACAGGAAGAGCTGGAAGCCCTTGTGCAGCAAGATAACTATGACTTAATTGCCGTCACAGAGACATGGTGGGATGGAACTCAGGCCTGGAATGCTTCAATAGATGGCTACAAGCTCTTTAGAAGGGATAGGCAAGGAAAGAGAGGAGGTGGGGTGGCTCTGTACATTAGGGAGTGCTTTGATTTTATAGAGCTCAATGACAGAGATGACACTGTGGAGTGTTTATGGGTGAAGATGAGGGGGAAGGCAAATAAGGCAGATATCCTGTTGGGAGTCTGCTACAGGCCACCCAACCAGGAAGAGGAAGCAGATGAAACATTTTTCAGGCACTTGGTAGAAGTCTCAAAATCACCAGCCCTAGCTCTGGTGGGGGACTTTAACCTACTGGACATCTGCTGGAACAACAACTCTGCTGCAAGCAGGCAGGCTAGGAGGTTCCTCGAGTGTATGGAAGATAACTTCTTAACACAGCTGGTAAGTGAGCCTGCCAGGGGAGGTGCCTTGCTGGACTTGCTGTTCACTAACAGGGAAGGAGTGGTGGGAGATGTGGAGGTAGGAGACTGTCTTGGGCTTAGCGACCATGAAATAGTTATATTCTCAATTCTTGGGGAAATAAGGAGAGGGGTCACCAAAACCTCCACTATGGACTTCTGGAGGGCAAACTTTGGCCTGTTTAGAACACTGGTGAAGAGAGTCCCTTGGGAGTCAGTTCTGAGGGGCAAAGGTGTCCAGGAAGGCTGGATGCTCTTCAAGAAGGAAGTCTTAAAAGCACAGAAGCAGCTGTCCCCTTGTGTTGCAAAATGAAATGTCAGGGGAGGCGACCGGCCTGGCTGAACAGGGAGCTTTTGCTGGGACTCAGGGAGAAAAAGAGTCTATCATCTTTGGAAGGAAGGGTGAGCAACTCAAGATGAGTACAGGGAGCTTGTGAGGACATACAGAGAGAAAATTAGAAGGGCAAAAGCCCAGCTGGAGCTCAATCTGGCCACTTCTATAAAGGACAATAAAAAAAGGTTTTATTGATACATTAACAGCAAGAAGAGAAACAGGGAGAATCTCCATCCCTTATTGGATGAGGGGGGGGAACATGGCAACCAGGGATGAAGAAAAGGCTGAGATACTTAATGTACCTTCTTCGCCTCCATCTTTAATAGTCAGACTGGCTGCCCTCAGGATACTCAGCCTCCTGAGCTGGAATATAAGGATGAAGAGCAGAACAACCCTGCCATAATCCAGGAGGATGCAGCCAGAGACCTGCTGCAGCACCTAGACACTCAAAAGTCTATGGGGCCAGATGGGATTCACCCGAGGGTACTGAGCGAGGTGGCAGAGGAGATCACCAAGCCTCTCTCCATCATCTACCAACAGTCCTGGATAACAGGGGAAGGTCCCAGACAACTGGAGGCTTGCCAACGTGACGCCTATCTATAAGAAGGGCCTGAAGGAGGATCCTGGGAACTACAGGCCTGTCAGCCTGACCTCAGTACCAGGGAAAATCATGGAGAGGCTCATCTTGAGTGCACTCATGTGGCAAGTTCAGGACAGCCATGGGATCAGGCCCAGCCAGCATGGGTTCAGGAAAGGCAGGTCCTGCTTGACTAACCTGATCTCCTTCTATGATCAGGTGACCTGCCTGGTGGATTAGGGAAGAGCTGTGGATGTTGCCTGTCTGGACTTTGGTAAAGCCTTTGACACTGTCTCCCCCAGCATTCTCCTGGAGAAGCTGGAGGCACATGGAGTAGACAGGTGCACTCTCTGCTGGGTAAAAAACTGGCTGGCTGGCCAAGCCCATGGAGTTGTAGTGAACGGGGTTGGATCCAGTTGGCGGCCGGTCACCAGTGGCATCCCCCAGGGCTCAGTTTTGGGTCCAGTCTTGTTCAATATTTTTATTAATGACCTAGACGAGGGAATTGAGTCCTTCCTAAGTACTTTGCAGATGACACTAAGCTGGGTGAAATTGTCGAACTGCTTGAGGGTAGGAAGGCTCTGCAGAGAGACCTGAACAGGCTGGATCAATGGGCCAAGGCCAATTGTATGAGGTTTAACAAGGCCAAGTGCCAGGTCCTGCACTTTGGTCACAACAACCCCATGCAAAGCTACAGGCTTGGGGATGAGTGGTTGGAAAGCTCCATGGTGGAGAAGGACCCGGGGGTGCTGGTTGACAGCTGACTTAACATGAGCCAGCCGTGTGCCCAGGTGGCCAAGAAGGCCAACAGCATCCTGGCCTGCATCAGGAATAGTGTGGCCAGCAGGAATAGAGAGGTGATTGTGCCCCTGTACTTGGCACTGGTGAGGCCACACCTTGAATACTGTGTTCAGTTCTGGGCCCCTCACTACAAGAAGGATGTCAAGTTGCTGGAGCATGTCCAGAGAAGAGCTACCAGGCTGGTGAAAGGTCTGGAGAATAAGTCCTATGAGGAGAGGCTGAGGGAACTGGGATTGTTTAGTTTGAAGAAGAGGAGGCTGAGGGGTGACCTCATTGCTCTCTACAACTACCTGAAAGGAGGTTGTAGGGAGGTGGGAGTTGGCCTCTTCTCTCAGGTGAATAATGACAGGACCAGAGGGAATGGTCTGAAGTTGCACCAGGGGAGGTTTAGACTGGATATTAGGAAGAATTTCTTTACTGAAAGAGTGGTTGGACAGTGGAACAGGCTGCCCAGGGAGGTGGTGGAGTCACTATCCCTGGAACTATTTAGAAGAAATATAGATATAGTGCTTAGGGACATGATTTAAGTACTTGAACAGGTAGATTAGGTTATGGTGGGTGTGGATTTAGGTTATAGTTGGACTTGATGATCTTCAAGGTCCTTTCCAACCAGGATGATTCTAATGTCGATGGTGAGACCACTGTGTGAAAAAGTTTCAAATGTGGCCCAGGTTGGGACATCAAATGAACATGGATCTTGAAGAAACTGTTGAAAATAATGTGGAAATCTAGAATGGAGGAGAGTGATAGTTAGGAAAGAAAACCAAATGAGCAGTGGCGACCTGCTGGCTGAGCAGCTAATTAGAAAAAAATGTCTGGAGATGACCATGGATCCCATGTCTGTCAGTGGGAAACTTTCATCACAGCTCTCACCATGCTTGGTATGGGCCAAATGCAAACAAAAAAATTAAAAATTACTGGAGTCAACAGAAAACTTTCCATGAGCTACTGTGAGAATCAGATGAGGCCAATGTTTCTCAGTACCTTTTTCTTTTTGCTACTCCTATCTATTGGCAGTCCTTGGAGACCTGCCAAGTCTGCTTCCTGTGCTCCTCATTTATCAGCATACTCCTAAAAATCAATATCCTTGCACTGGCTACTTCTGTTAATGCATTATCATTTCCTGCAACAAGGATAGCTTGACAAAATGAAGTTTCAGATAATTAGAGTTTGTAAAACAGCTGTGTTGATGCTGGGTCTCCAGCACTCTGTAGGCTGTTTCATACACTTTTGTCTGGAAGGGACTGCAAAAGGTCTTGGGTCCTTGATCAGTCCCTTTGCAGTTGGTACCCTTGTGTGATGCTCAGTCAGGATGCTCTGTCCCCCAGCCATGAGTAGGAATCACTTTGATTTGAATGATGTGAGTGTCCTCTAGGTTTGCTGTGGTGCTGAAAGGCTCCATCCAGACACCAGCTGCATCTCTGCTAACGCTGAAATCTCCCTCACGGCACATGTGATCCTTCACATCAATAAGAATCAGCCTTTCTGATTTCCAAAATATTTTCAGCAGAGCATATGCCTGCTTAGAGACAACACACAACTGCCGAATGGTTCCCAACTGAGGCAGCCCAGTCACAACTTTTAGCCTTTGAAAGGAAAGAAAGGAAATTATACAGCAATTTCCAGTCTGTTTGATAAATCCTGGGGTAGTCTGGGCTGAGGAGGACTGAGCAAAATCCTTCGGGCAGCCATAGCTCTCACACAGTGCATCAGGCCAGTTAGGTTTGAGAGATTTAACAGACCAGTTTGCACAACAGCATCCTGTAACACGTGAGCTTCATGTATTTAAATAAGGTAGATCCTCAGCTTTTAAGACAGATGCAAAAACAGCACTGAGGGATCAACACGAGTGAAGCTAAATAGGGCAAAATCAGTGCAACCTCCTTTCCCATCTCTCATTTTCCTAACCAGGATATTATATAAGCTTAGACTTGTATTCACATGCTGGTAGGAAAACCTCTCTTCCCCCTTCTCATCACATGTGATATTGTCCTGCAGCTTGGCCTAACCCAAAGAGACAATGTGCTGGAGGAGGAAATCAAGAGTAAGGCTGTGAGATGGCTGCTAGTGAGAGCAGACAACAGCCCCCCAGTTTGGGCCCCACCATTCCAAGATGTTCCTTTACACCAGCCCAAACGGAGTCGTCATGTGATGTGTCTGCACATCATCAGTCCACCTTCCTACCTATAATCTAAAGCACTTCATGTATCTTTTTGGAGTACAGCAGTCCCATCTCCTCCTTCCCCGCATGACTTGCGGGATGCGGTTCTCTGCTATTTTCTCTGAACCTTTCCTGTGATTGCTTAGTAATGACTGCATTAGAGCTACCAGCCACTACTCTGCACACAACTGCATCCTAAAAGATGCATAACTCATATAAAGAAAGCATATTGATTCCTTCTGCTGTAGCCTGGCTAACCAAACTCAGTATTTCCTACATTAAAAAAAAAAAAAAAGAAAAAAAAAAGTATAGAAATACATAGACCACTGGTACAGGGTCCACACACAGATACCAAATGGGGAAATTATTGTAGGGTCTTCCTAGAGAAGTTCAGAGACCTGCCTGCTCATAGTTGTCTGATAGCACCTGAAAATCTGGCAGCCTCATCCGGGGTCTGATCCAGACCCAGAGGAGAAGGCAGGGGTCACCACCCCTGCCTCTGTCCCTGCTTGGTCCCGCAGTTCCAGAGGGAGCAGTGATGGAGTTGCATTAGGGATGGAGATACAGCTCTTCCTACAGGCATGGCAAGATTGATGGTGCAGCATTGCCAAGAGTTTATGCTGCACAGAAAGGTGATTTTTCTTGTTGATGAAGTGAATTCAGCACTTGAAAAAGGTGTGAAGAAGGGACATCGAATGGGAAAATGAAAATTTTTGTTGCATCAGGTTCATTGTGGCTGGGCTTTCAGTTTAGAGATGAATAATAGCATCTATTACACACTTCTGCATCTTTAGTGTATCATACAGAGTCTTTTTTTATTTTTCTGGTTTTCAGTAGATAAATACTGTTTTCATGCCAAAACTAGGACAAAAAGTCGAGATACTTTTACCGTACTGCAAAGCTGACTTAAAAGTGCCAGCTTTGGTATTTTTCATTTGGCGAGATCTTTTCACATTTAAGAAAATGACAGTAAGCACAAACATCCCAATGCAGGAATGACAGCAGGGACAGGAGAGACAATCCTGATCTGCAGGTGCTGTGAGCACCTTGTCAGGATCTGGCAAGAATATCAGATGAGAAGCCATGGCCTCTGCTCCCCACACCAATCACTCCTGCATTTCCTAATAAAATCAGCTCTTCTCCCTTGGAGTGTTTCTTAACACAAAGCTCTTCTCACACATATCAATTCCACACTCCTATAAAGAAATAAGCTCAAGAACTGCAGTTGTGAAAGACTATCAGATGTCAAAATGCAGCACCTGTATCCAGGAATCAATACAGCCTCAATACGACAAGTCTGCAAAATCCCAAAGTGCCAGGAGCAGCATTATTTACAACCAGCCTTTGGTTGCTGGTGCTGATGCCCAGATGCTGTGGTACCCTGTTTTCTTGCCCAGCCGAATTGCACTCAGCCTTTTTTTCTCCCCCTCCATTAACTGTGCTACCTTTTGCCTTGGAAACAGGCACCTCTGCCTGCAGTTCTGCTTTGGGGGAGCCGGATATGTAAGCTTTTTATTGTTCCACAAATAGTTTATTTTAGTTTTGGCTGAAAACCCTTTTGATGTATTTGGCCAAGCTGTGCAATTAGGGATTCATACACCTCTAGTTTGAACCTCCTCAGGCAGAGGCGGGTGGCCAGACAGCTCCAGCACCCAGCTGCTGAGCCCCTCACTCCCTCCTGCTCATGCTGCTGCCAGTCTGGCTAGGCCTGCCCAAGGCTGGCTGCCCAGTGCTGCCCCACGTGTGGCCAGGGACACAGGAGGGCCATCAAATCTCATAGTCTTCTCACTCAGCAGAAAATAAGCTTCAGACTGTGATTTTGCAAATCGCACTGGCTTTCCTCAAGGAAAGGTCTGGTGAGTTGGGGAGTGTTCGTACCTATGAGAGTCCAATACATTTGTGTGCCCTTGACGTTTTATACAGCAGGTCATCTCTCTCTCTTTCCCTTTCACACACACAACTGCAGCATCCTGGAGGTGCAGAAATGTGAGCCACTCACATTTAAATATTTACCAGCAGCTGAAAAGGTGAGTTGTGCATTAGATACCATTACGCTGTGCTCTCAGAAGCTTCATGATCTCCAGGTTCTTCTGTTTGCAGTGACCCACCAATATGAAAGTTATATTTGCCTCTGTCCTGGTTTGAGCCAGGATGAAGCTAATTTTCCTTTTACTGATTTTTTTCTTTCAGTAAGCTCTCTTTTAAGTAGCAGCAAGTGTTCCAGCTAGTGGGCTGATAACACTGGAATGTTTATGTTACTGCTGAGACTCCAAGGTTGCTTCTTAGCTCTGCTGCTACAGAGGCTACTGAGAGCAGGGGAGTTGTATCTATGACACCCCCGTAGGTGAGCTGGACCAGACAGACAGCAGAACTGACCAAAGGTATTCCATTCCATATATCTATGTAAGCTCCAAGGAAGGTCAGAGATCACAGAAGACAACTTCCTTCCTGCTTCTTCTTCCCTTCTCTTCCGTCCATGGCCAGCGTCCTGGGAGGACGCCATCCATCCATCACCATAGACCCCTAGGCTCAGGCATCTCTGACCTCATAACCCTTCCCACAGCTCCTGTCTGCTCTGCCTTATCTCCTGCCTGTGGGCTGAGACATTTTGGGACTGCTCACAGCTCAGGAGAGTGCTGGGGGAGTTGCTGGGGGTGGGGGGAGGCAAGAGGCTTTTGCACATTCCTGAACATACTTGTATATAATTGTACATATAATTAAAGCTGTCTAGTTTAGTTTTCAATCCAGCAAAGTCTCTCTCCTTAATTCTCTCTCTCCTTCCCTACCTGGGTGGGAGGGGGAGGGGATCGAGAGCATTGTTGTCTCTGGTTTAATTGCCCATCCTGAGTCAAACCATGACAGCCTCCATTTTTCATTTTTCCACCTGAGAAAGGGGAGGCGTCTCTCCTGGTTCTGCCTGCGAGAATCAGGAGAAACCCTTCAGGTTTTCCCTGGCAGCAGCTACGTTTCACCCTAAGGAGAATGAGAGGAATCTCCACCTGTGCTTTCTGTTGGCCAGATCATCCCTCTTGGAGCACAGGGGAATACCTACACTTACCCTCCAGGCAACTATTTCCAGCAGAACTATTACCTGAAAAAAAGGGAGTGGATTAACTTCTGCACATCAGTTCCCCTTTCCAGGAAAGGGGGGGAAAGTTTTTTGCTAAATCAAAGGGGAGTTAAAGATTCAGACACCACTACACCAACCCAACATCTTTAAGACCACATTACCTGAAGCAGCCCATGGACTTGTGTGTGCAAGCCTTGCCACAGCCAGCTCCTCCCATCCACGCAGGGAGCACAACCGAACACCACTGACAGGACAGGCCTCCTCAAAGGCAGGGTGGGTGTTTGGCACGTAGGCAGGCAGCAAGTCACCACACCTTCCAGCTGCTTGAATTTCCAGAGGTAATGAGATGATTTGGAGTGCCTGGCCGCAGCCTCTGGAGCTTAACCATTAACTTTCAGTGGATCAAAACAGCCAGGCACAGAAGTGCACACTTAATATTTAACATTAACAAAAGCCTCCTCATAGGTTTTAACCACCAAGCAGAAGAAACTACATCTTTGAACACTGAAACAACCCGTGTCATGCCCACCCCCTCTCCAGTCCCCACCTGGATGAAGCCAAGGGGGAGGCTGATTTCTTTGCTGGCTGGCAGCAGCTGTTGGGCCAATGAGGCAAAGGAAAGCCACAGGTCCTCAGACTTGGTCCCCTGCAAGACCTTCTGGAAGCCAAAGTCCCCCATCCCGCTGGTGGCAGCATGCCTCCAAGAGCTCACAGAAGCATTTTGCCCTGGAGGAGGTACCAGCTCGGGAGTGAGTGCTGGTCTTGGGGATAAAGGGGAGGCAGCGAGGCGGCTCCTTGGTAGACAGGCTGAGCCATGCAGCACCGTGGTAATCTAGGTCAGCTTCTGAAACGGGGGCTGGAAGCAAAGACGAGCAGTTGTGCAGCCACAGAACAGGCAGAAGTGATCTGCACTGACTGCACTTCCCCAGCGGCTCTCCAAGGACAGGGCTGGCTCAGGGCATCCCAGCCCTGCAGTTACATCCTGGCCTCCCAACAGCAAGCTGAATACAATTCTCATTGTCACAATCCTCAAGATGGTAAAATGGCATTGGCAGCTGAGCAGCTTTCAGGGAAGTCCCTCCCAGGGCAGCTTGGGGTACTGGAGCTGGGGCTGGCAGTCCCAGCCCTGCTCCCCTGTGACAGGGAGCACCAGCAGCTGAGAGGAGGAGCATGGCCAGGCTCCAAACCACCTTCTCACCCTCTCTTTCCCTGCCCATTCCCCATGTTCTCAGGAGCAGCCCCATGCCAGTGTGGTACTCACCTCACCGCAGCAGAGCTAAGGGTACTCCTGACCCACATCTAACTCACACAATTAGACCTGGAAAAGCAAGGGTTACAGCCTCCCTGCTGCAGAAGGGACAGTAGCCCTTACCAGTTTGATCACCAGTGAGGTTCTTTGCTGCAACACTCAGTCTTGCCCAACTTGAAAGATGCAGATGCAGCTGGGGCCAGTCTCATGAATTGTGGCTCTGCCCTTAGCTTGCAAGCGCAAAGCATGTTCCTCTCCTCTAGGCACTTCAGACTGTCCCATCAACAACTGGAGCCATGGATGAGTCCTGCCTGCAGCTCAGCAGGGACTGCTGCAGAGGCACAGTGCATCCACATTGGTGATGTCTTTTTCCAGTCCTTGGTGTGGACTCCACTCAGTACAGCAGGCGTCCAATGGTGATCACTGCTGTCTGCAGCCAGAAGCACCACGCTGGGAGAAAATCAGAACAATGGGAAGCCTGAAGACATTGGAGATGAAGCCAGAGACAGTGATCACTTAGAGGACAAGAAAAATAAAGAGTCTGAGGTAGCCTTCATATTTGTTTGTTGAGGGAAGACCTTTTCCTGGATGCTGGCAGTCAGAGTGATCAGGAACCAAATGATTTGGCTGACATCACTTAGTTAAATCAAGAGTGCAAGAGGCTTCTCTTGCACTCATTTGCTTTCCAGAAGAATTCCCACTGAATTTACTTCACTGAAAGGCAGAACCCTCAGAGCTGCTGGTACAGTTGCGTGGATTCAGTAGAGTTCCCTTGCCTGAGCACTTGCTGACTTGCCACGTTGACATTTCCTCCCACTTCAGATGGATGTGCTTTTCATCCCCCCCAGTGCGCACAGTTGTGGCACCAACTTTAGACTCAGCAAGACTGCGGAGTGTGAGCTCCCTGCCAGCTCTGCTGCCTACTACAGCACAGCCTGAACCTTGGCAGCACAGGGGCTTAACAATCCTTAATCAGGGACCTGTGTGAATTGCAGACATTAAAGAACTGAAACTCAATCTTTATTTCGTTTAGCCAGCACAGGTAAGACAGATGCAAGTTAACACAGATACCAATACATATTTCCCTGTCTTGGTCTGGAAGTACAATATCATCCAGCCAGCATAGTTGACTTCCAGTATCATGGATTTATTTTTATATTAATATTTATTAAAAAATCTAACCTCTACAGGCAGTTCCACTCTGTTATTCTGCCTCCAATGACTGGCACAAGATCCCAACCCCTTTAGCCACATCACCCCAGCAATCTGAGTTACCACACTGCAGGCAGCGGTCACCTCTTTCCCACAGCTGCTCTTTGTGGCATGGATCACTGCTGGCAGGTGGATTTTGACCAGCCATGTAATGGTTCATGCTACAGTAGCCACCTAAAACATTTGCCATTATTTCTTCCTGATCTTTAGTTCAAAGAACAGATGAAAGCACAAGTTCCCTGTTTCATCACATTACCCTGCCTCTCTATAAAAAACAAAACCAATAGCTGACGAGTATTTCCCGGTAGAAGACTCAAAATATTTACTACCTATAAATTCAGCATCCTCTGAATTTATAAAAGCAGGGTGCTCTCATCTGGCACCGCTCAAGAGGCATTAAACTCTGCCCTAAGGAACTGCATGCAGTTCACATTCTCCACCAGCTGAACACAGGAGCTCATTCCCTCATGCCTGCTCCAGCAAAGCACAAACATCCCTTGACTCTGACCAGGAGTTCTTCTCATGAAGCAGCAAGTTTGTACAGATAAACTCGTACCAGGGTACACAATATGCTTGTCCTGTACAGGCTGGGGCTCATGTTTTGCAGTTTCTTGTACATAGCAGAGGTAGTAATGTGCCAGGAGTATTTTTCCCCTAAGAGCTGGGCTCTTCATTGGAAGTTAACATAATGATCTTTCCCCTGTATTCGGCACTGGTGCGGCTGCACCTCCAGTCCTGTGTCCAGTTTTGGGCCCCTCAGTACAAAAAAGACATTGAGCTACTAGAGTGTGTCCAGAGAAGGGCAATGAAGCTGATGAAGGGTTTGGAGCCTATGTCTTAGGAGGAGCAGCTGAGGGAGCTGGGGATGTTTAGCCTGTAGAAATGAAGGCTGAGGGGAGACCTTATTGCTCTCTACAGCTACCTGAAAAGAGGCTGTAAAGAGGTGGGGATTGATCTGTTCAATGAAGTTACAAGTGATAGGACAAGAGGTAACGGCCTCAAGTTGCACCACGAGAGGTTTAGATTGGATGTTAGGAAGAATTTCTTCACTGAAAGGGTTGTTAGGCACTGGAACAGGCTGCCCAGGGCAGTGGTGGAGTCACCATTTCTGGAGGTGTTTAAGAGTTGTGCAGACATAGTAATTAGGGATATGGTTTAGTTAAGGACTTGGCAGTGTTAGGTTGATGGTTGGACTCCATGACCTTGAAGGTCTTTTCCAACCAAGGTAATTCTGTGATTCTGTAATGTCTGAAGGACAAAAATTACTACTTTGCTCAGAAAAAGTTTGGCTCACTAATTACAATGATTCTGAAAATTCTGTAAATTTTCATTGATACAATGATCCATTTTTCTTTTAAATCTTGCTCGCCATTTCTCCTCGCATTACTTCTGGTGCAAGTGAGTGCCATTGATTGAACAAAAAACATTTCTATCTGATTTGAATTTGTCACCTCTGATTTAAAGACAAATGTAAAAACTGGGCCAATAAATGCTACGAGACAAAAATAGAAGTTATCCATCCATTTTCTCTGTGTTACTCATAACTGCAGCTATTTTAATCTCTCTCTTCAATCTCTCTATAATACTTCTGCTGTCTATTTTTGTTAACATTTTCCAAGCCCTGAGGAACTTGCAATACAACATGTTTGCCCATGGCGCCCTGAACTCAGTTCTGGACTAATCAGGTAATTTTTAAAATTCAGAGCTGTGTGAGTACTTTGCTTTCTCTAACTATGCTGTCCTTTACATTAAAAATGGAACTTCATTTGTCACTGTGATCCATTCCATGAGCTTGATAAGGTACCACTATAATTTCCTTATTTTTTGTGAACTTGACTTTAATAACCTTCACCATTTTCTATGTCCCTGGTCATTCCTTTTCCAGAGTAATTAAAAAAAACCCACCTTATCAATTTAAAAACACAACCAGAAGTCAATCATAACTATTAGAAAAACAGAGCATAGAGGTTTTTGTAATTTTGCAGTCTAGTATAATAAATTAGTAAGCAAAATAGCTATTACATTGTAAACCTCTCCACAGTCATGTACATGTGGTACAGAAGGACAAGTATGCTACTACCTTATGAGGATTTCTAACAACTTACCATCATGAACCATACATTATTGTCAGCTTCTTGAATAACAAAAAAGACCTTCTACTGTGCTCTTAAAATAAGCTTGCTACTGACAAGTTATGGCCAAGGTAGCGTATCTAGGAAGAATCTAAGTACTTCAGAAGAAATAAAGAGGATAGGAACTCTCCTTTAAAAATCTTAACAGACCTTGGCACTTCCCCTGATTTCAGCCCAGAAATCCCATCAGTTTCAATGCTGCAAGTGCTCTTAACAGTCAATTCAGACCACACACAACTCAAAATCTGCTTAGGCTTACCCATTTATTTAGCATAAAGTCAAAGAGTTTTAGATGAAGAAGTAAATCCATATTCCTATTTGCTTCCTGAAGTAAGATTTGCATAACCAATCTTATCAGAGCACACATGGAACCACAAAATACACAAGCTTTACTTCCCCAAAGCGCAGCAGCGGAAAATCCCAACCTCAGCCAGCCCAGAAATGTCTGCCTTCCTTCTTACTTGTGATAGGGAAAGGAAGCTTCTTCAGAGTGACATATATTTCTCTTCTAAATTAAATCACTGTTCCTCCTTTTATAAATGCAGCATACCAAAGAAAGCAGACTGCAGAGATCACCAGAGTTAGTATCAATGCAGCCCCTTAGCAAAGCCTTTAACGTTACAGCAGCCACACTCTCTTCCCCAGCAGCTGTTAAATCCTAAAACTGTTTCAACAGCCATATTTTTGCTATCATTTAAGAAGACAGAAGTTACAGAACACTTTCACTGCTACCAGGTATTATTCCATACACGTGTGAATATTAATTTCTGACTGCTAACATACACAATGGTATGGGAGATGGATGTGGTCCCTTTGTGATATTTCAGAATATGAAGGGCTCCAATTAATCCTCTCCTTCCCTTCCCTCCCCTCATGGCATCTATTAACTCATCCACCGGGAAAACATCATTTCTATCTAACAGTGAAAATCAAATGTCAAACTCTTCAACATATTATCCCACCATTCAACAGCCTGACCTTGCAAAGACTTAGCTTTAATCTTTATGGGCTGCAAGTATCCTCTTGACTCCAATCTGCTTAGAAGAGAAGCACGTGCGTGAACTTTAGCAAGGCTGAGGGATCTGGGATTAAGAGCTACTGCTTTTGCTTTGGCAAATATGCAATCCACAACACAAAGCATCTAAGGGAAAAGGTAGAAATCTTTTAGCAATTCTCTCCCACAGTTTTCCACCCGCCTCACACCACAACAGAAATTCTCTGCAATGGGCAGAACTCCTGACAATTTGCAGGAAAATTAAGGCAACGGTTCTACCTGCTTTCTGCAGGCATTATTTTGGCAGGCTCTGGCCTTAAATGCCAAGGAGCATTTCAGGATTTGCTTGGACATGCACATATATGCATCTTACTCATCTCAACAAAAGGGAACTCCACATACTTTGCTATTGAAGCTCGCCAAATATTTTACTAGAAGCTACTGGATTTTCATGTATTTATACTGTATTAAGTACCTAGCTACTTTCTCAAACCAAGATTACATTTCAAACATTCAATTTTCAAAACCAAAACATCTGAAATACCTGTTAACTAACAGAACATGTCCTGCCTCAGCCTGTTTCTTTACCTTGTATTGTCATAGCCATTCCCCATCTGAGCCTGTGTTACTTAGGTGCTCAGCATTTTGGAAACGGGAAGTAGCATTTTATAGTTAAAAGTTATAACAAGTAACTTTCTCAAGCTGATGTTTATCAAAATTAAAAAAAAAAAAAAAAAAAGGTGCGTGTCCCTACAGTTACTTATTTAGCAACTATACTGCAAAGGACAAGGAAATCCACCCCCTGCCAAGATTCGTTTACACATGATGTTGTTATCTCAGTTCCCAACACCCTCCGAGGTACGTGAATGTTCTTCACTATGAGTAAATAAAGACTACAAAAACTGGCAGTACAAGCAGGTAACTCCTGTGAAGTACACCAGGGTGTGACACGGCTGCGCATTTGCAACTGCAACTCTCCCTGCTGGCATTCTTCTCCAACAGGAAAAAACAAGCAGACCCTCTGGGCCACCTATTTTGATGTGAAGGGAAAAAAAACCTCAAGTGATAAATGCCATTAGCAGTTTTCAGCAAGTTTTGTCCCCCCTCCTTTTTTTTTTTAAAAGAAATAAATAGAGAGCTTATTTAGTTTCCAAATTATGAAGTATTATTAAAAGTAGTTACAGACCAATTACAACCCTTAAAACACCACCAAATGCACTACAATATCCTTTTATTTAGTTTACAGAAGAGTCTATCAGTACAGGTTGCAGAAAGAAAATGTTTAGTGCTATTTACAATTTGTTTTAAAACTCTGCTCTATACAAATTTAATTCTGATCAGTATGAACAATATTTTTGTAAATCTACTGCATATAAAGCATTTCATCAAAGCAGTAACAATGAATAAAATAACCTGATTACATTTGAATGATGCCAATCATTCGAAAAAACGATTACACAGAACATCTGTAAGAGTTGTGGACACATTTAAGTACAGACACAATGTCAACCTGTGACTCATTTTTTTCAAAGGCTAAAGCTATTTATATGGAATATTGTTCTATTATACTACACGCCAATCTATATTTAACTTCTATAGTTATGTATTTTATAAGATTTTTATTAAATATATTCTACACATATTTGTAATTTCACCCAGGAAGACTTCCTCCCCAGTGAAAAAATATAAAATCTTTTATATTTTTTTATTTTTATTTATTTTTATTTTTTACAGGTTTAGATGAAACTAGCTCATGCTTTAGTGCTGTGCAAATTTCTTTAGCATATCAACATTTAAATTATTGATATGAAATAAAAGAATGGCATCCTTTTTAATTATGTATGCCTTTAAAAATCAGCTTCTGATTTTAATACAATTGCAAGCACTAATATCAAATGCAGATTACGTAAAGAAACAAAACTAGTACTATGGCAGAGGTTTTTCTTTTTGCTTTTTCCACTTTAATTTTTTTTGAAGTTTCTAATGAGTAAGCATGACAGTGGACACTACCGTACAGGTGAGAAAATGAATGAAAAACACCAGTTGCCAATATTCAAATACATAAAATTGATTAGTAAATAATGTTTTCTAACGTTTATGCACAATAACAAAAGCCTATGAACTACAGGAAATTACCCCTCCCATATTAAGGCTAGGAAATGCACTCTCTGCACTTGTTTGTGCTGTCTCAATAAGCACTCAACTAACCTAGGAGATCAGAGTGCACACAGTAACGAAGTAATCCGTTTTGTCAGCCCTCCACAGAGTGCTTTTAAATTACAGGCACATAGTTTGGTTTTTTGTTTGTTGCAGTGAAAATATATATAGTTAGACTTGATTTAGTTAGTATTCTGTGCCAGTTAGGCCACCGAGGTTGACTTAGGTAGAACTGACGTAACAGCTTTTCCTTTCATTTGGCCATAAGTGAGATTTGTTTTAATTATAGAAATACTATTTTCCAGTGTTGCATTATACATTGTAGATTACTATTAGGTGTCTCAAATATTGTTAGAGATTGTTGATGCGAAATATACTGTCAACCACACTTAGTGCAAATTGCATCTAAAAAGCTTGACTGGTTAGATCCGGTTAATGGAGATTTTTGTGGTAGCAAAATGATTCCTGCTATGGAAAAGAACACATGACATTTTCTGGAGACTGAATTCGTTCAAGAACTGATGTCCTGTAAGATTATTCAACAAACAAAAAGGAGGATTTTAAAGAAAGAAAAAAGAAAAGTGTTCATAGATCTTTCTCTTAAAAAAAAAAAAAGACTAATGAGACAGTGTTCATGTATTATTTCAGTTCCACGGATTTACAGACAGGCTCTTCCTACAGGTGTCTGAAGCAGGGCAGGGCCTCTTCTATTCCAGCAGCATGAAAGACAAAGACTATATTACATCACACTTAGCAGGTAAAGCTAACAGGGTTACAGGATTACACAGCAATTGCTTTCTCCAGTTTTTTCACGGTTCCTTTGACCTGTAAAGCAAGAAAAAAGTTTTGCTTACATGCCATTTCTAAAGCAATTGGGTTGTTTTGCGTGTGAGTATGATTGATACAGAAGTTTTAAACATGTTTTTTTGAAAAAATAATAATAATTATTATAGATGTGCTTACATAACTGAAATCAGGGGTAGATTTTAACAATAAAAATGAAAGCTTTCAAGGTTTAAGTAAACGTCTGCATTTTACAAAAAACGCTAAAACCAGAAAGTTAATTTCTTAGTTTTCTACAAGCAACGTGTACAAAAGCATTTCATTACTTGCTTCACAAAAGACCACAGGACTTGACTTTCTTCTACTATGAAATACTCAAAAAGCCTGTAAGAGATCTGACCGCTTTGCCGTGTATTTGAGGGAGAAACACCTCTAGTGCCTAGCTTACCTTGAGAGTTTGGCTCTGGCAATGTCTCTCTAGCCACCAAATGCATCACTGTTGTTTTGCCAAAAGGAAGTTTTAATGCTGCAAAAGGAGAGAGGGAGATTTATTGATACATTACAGCAGTTTTCTTTCTTCAAAACACACTATTGAAGCTAACTACAATTGGATTAGCATCCGTTCAAGAGGTCATACTGCTAGGTTTGAACTGCTTGCTAAGGAGATTTATGAAGGTGTTTCTGGCTAAATTTTTGTAGATCAGGGTCCTGGGACGTGATGATAATCACTTAAGACATTGTGTTCTTAGAGATGTGATATTCCTGTTAGGAAACGTAGCTTTCCTCTTTTGAGTAAAAGCAGAAGTAGGCATCCGTGCCGAGACTCAGGTACCAAGCACTTTATTGATAAGGATGCAAAAAAGTAGCCAACTCAGCCACTAAATTGTTACTGCTGAGACATCAAAACACTGAGCCACTACTGCAAAACAGATTTATCTAACATCTACTTTTATTCACGATACAGATTTTGTGAAATACAGAATGTCTGTATCTTGCCTTTCGATATTAATCTGTAACATCAGCTGCATGTGAAAAATATGAAATTTAAAACATTTTTAATCAGATAAGGCAGTTCTCACAATGCTGCCTTTGTGGGCTTTAGTAACACAAAATAACAAAACCGAAGCTTTCCTCAATTTGTTCTGCTTGTTTCTGAAACTAAAATTGTAATTTTCACATTCTGATTTAAGTATACCAACACAGTGCTCTATTTATGATTTTTGCAAAGTAGTATAATATTTATCAAAACTTCTAGTCTCCTTGAAATGAAAAGATTCTCTGTTGCTCATTATATTTAGCAGATTCTCATTGCCAGATTAAATATTCTGAACTTTGACTTACTCAAATTATTTGGAGGGGAGTATTTTTTTCAAGTTCTTTATATAACTTCAGTTTTGTTTCCTCTCTCCAACTCCTACGATTAAGCATCTTTCTTGATAATTTTTCAGAGAAATGTAAGGTAAAGATGCTATGTCTAAGTTTCATCCTTCTCCTCTTATAGACGAAAAAAAGTTAGTGATAAATGTAATAAGAATTTAACCCTAAGTACACAAATAGTTCTGACTTGAGTAGAATTTATCCTCTCAAATCCAGTTTACATCTGTTTTCACATACAGTGCACCAAGGTATTAAGTGAAAAATGCATGATGAATGTCCAATACAACTGAAGGTAACTGAAGAGAAAAATGTCTCTAGTTTAATCACTACAGCATAGATTAAAAACTGAGTAATACAAAATAAATAAACCTAGCATTGGGTTACTACATGTATTCAGTACAAGCCTAGCCACAACACTGCTATTAAATGATGTACATCCCCTGTGTGTTTGTTCAAAAAAATGCAAGTTATGATTAAAACACAGGTGTAAGCATTTGGAGGGATACACAGCTCCACAAGCTACTTTGAAGTAGCTGTACCTTGGCAAAAGCCCTCTCTATAGATAGTCAGATCTGAAAGTTGCTTGGTTTACTTGAAGCACTGCCTGTGCCTACAACTAGAAGCTGTTGATAGCTTGAAGTCTGACAAGGATGAAGTATTTTCGGTACTTGATTCTGTGATACAATTGAAAACTCTACAAAGAGCATATTAACGGTCTGTTAAACTCAATGGAAAAGGATTGTCTTGATGGAGTGAACTCTTAAGAAGCCATTATAAAAAGAGCAAAATATTACAAACTAATCACATTAGGGACATCTTTCATAGTATCAAGACACTTGAGGAGACTTGATTACTGAGCTGTGGAGATTAATTATTTACTGTAATCAAGTAAAAGTATGCTAATGTTTCAATTGACTAATTTCAGTTAGTAGCTTGCATAGTTCACACAAGTTCTTATTAGCAATTTCCAGCTTCTTGCCTGGAGCACCATGACAGAATCTGAGCACACTAACCTATGCTCATAATCCTTTCTTGCTCTTGTCTTCATTTTCTCACCCCTTTCTCTCACTTAAACTAAACCTGTATTTCATTCCTTTCCCATCTGTTTTATTACAGATCTTCTATTGTCAGAATGTACTTTTCACCCCCTCTCTTGGTAAGTGTACGGCACAGGGTGGGTTGGCTTCCCTTCCCCCCTCTCCAATAAATCAGGAAGTAAAACACTGCTGATTACAATTATCTACCAATTATGTTATTACTTCCCTACTTAACATTATTTCAAGTGCAAACTGCAGACCAAATATTTAGCTAAAGGATGAAATGTCCTGCTGGAAGCTGAACAACATGCCTTGCTAGCTAAATCTCCAACCCTTCACCCAGGCAGCAAACAAAGCAGTGTGGCTCCAGCACCACAGGCAAGAGTGGCACAGCAAGCTTTACCAATGGGTCTATTTTTCTTTACCATTTCCAATGCCATTGGCTCTACTGTTCTTGTAGTGACAGTCCATTCAGAGAAGCTGGCAAAAGAGATGGTTTCTTTAAATAACATTTTCCACTCAAAAGCCAGTTTTTTCTATCAAATTGTAATTCTTGATGTTTCTTAGTTTAAAGCAGTCTCAAATTCACAAGACCCTACGTAGACATGTGAGGCTACAACCAGGACACTGCCATGTCATTTTAATATGTGAACAAAAATGGGGTCCTGTTAAAAAAGAAAACACCAAACTGTTTCCTTGGAAGCTTTTGTTTCACTAGTTGATAAAGTGACTTTCAGTACACAGTAGGTCCAAATTCCAGTCAGTATTTCCTAATCATCTCCAGCAAATAAAACACTATGTGCTATAACTCAGTTATAGAGAGCTGCAGACAGAAAAGCTCAATGGAACTGTATTATAACAGCATAAGAAACTAAATATTGTATTTAGCAAGAAATTCCCTCCCACCTCCCTCCTCCTTTAAAGATAACTAGTTCACTTAGGGTTACATCTAATGAGCACCACAAACTGAAGTAACAGTCT
This sequence comes from Hemiprocne comata, assembly GCA_020745705.1. Classification (NCBI taxonomy): domain Eukaryota; kingdom Metazoa; phylum Chordata; class Aves; order Apodiformes; family Apodidae; genus Hemiprocne; species Hemiprocne comata. The sequence goes on along the minus strand of CM036586.1, from coordinate 194,616,306 downwards.
TTTCAGGTTGCTTCATGAATTGCTGTTCCCCTTTGAGCTGTATAGCCTTATTCCAGATAACTTCATTAGTATTGAAGTAATCCAACGTTTTAGGGATTCTTCTTTTTCTTAGAACAATATAGCAAGAAAAAGATATTTGAAAAACACTAATATACATGTAAGATCCTTAGGGTAAAATCAGGATGATTAAACTGCAACGCATGAATGATTAATGACCTAAAACGCCCTGTGCCCAAGTAAATTCGAAATCCACAGACCCGAGTTAATGCAAGAGTCAACAGCATGCAGCTATTATTTTTCATCTTAACTCGTTAAGCAATATATTAAATCACAGAATGGTTCAGGTTGGAAGGAACCGTAAAGATAATCAAGTTCCAACCCCCCCTGCCATGGGCAGGGACACCTCCCACTACATCAGGTTGCTCAAAGCCCCATCCAACCTGCCCTTGAACACTTCCAGGGATGGGGCTTCCACAACTTCCCTAGGCAACCTGTGTTCCAGTGTCTCATCATCCTCACAGGAAATAATTTCTTCCTAATATCTAATTTAAGTCTACCCTCTTTCAAATTGAAACCATTACCCCTCGTCTATCGCTACGTGCCCTCGTAGAAATCTGTATTAAATATTCAAAGTCGTTTCAGATTTAGACAAATGTCACTAAACTGAACAAACACTGGTGGTCAACACCAACACCTAGAGATGAATGGCAAAGAAAATCCCATTTAGCTATCCTTGCCTGGAAAATGTAGGGTAAGACAAGCATCTCTAATTGCAGAGATGATCCAAGACATTTGTCTTTCAACTGTATTCTTTCTGCTACTAGCTGCACTCATTGGCACCTGGTAAACATACAAATTAAAGAGTGAATAAAAATTCCAAAGTTCTCATAGCTGAATTGACAATGTTTGTATATATAGCAGTATTAAAAATTTATTTATATGGAGAGTAAATCTATTCTGAAAGTACATCACTAGCCAACATGGGTAATGGTAGGTAGTGAATCAATGGCTATATCATCCCAGTCACTTCTTTGAAAGATCACCATAAGCAGCCCAGAAATAGTCTTTTCAGGTTCATTTTAACTTCAAAAACATTTCATTGGTGATATTGTGTTATATTCTCGTCTCTGTGTCACACTCAAGTACATGAACAACCTGAACACACAGAGAAAACAGAAGTATTAGTTCATTTTTAAAGTGGCACAGAGAAGAGTCGTATTTTCTTTGGTCATTGAAATAGATGATACTCACACTGCTAACTTCTAGCTACAAAAGGAAAGATTACTGTTACAAATTTGTGTCATAGGTCTACCAGAGGTACCCACCAAAACATGTAATTGTGGGAAATAACTTGCCACAAGGGGGCATAGTTGAATTGCATTTCCTTAGCATACGAAGTGAAGCAATTTAGTTTTGTTTTCACATAACTATGCAATTGTATCCCTGGGAGAGCAATGGTCAGCAAGAATGCTTCTCCTCATTCTCATTCATAGGGTGTCCTCCTTCATTGCACTAAGATATAAAGTATGGTTTAACCAATTACCATAAAGTTTATCAAACATTTTAAAATACTTCAGACATTTATGAAGTAGCTTACCCTGCAAGTGCAATGTAAGAGAGGCAGAACAAAATATTCCATTTAGAAAGACAACAAATAAAAGCAGCATAACTGTTTCTTTATGCAAAAGAAGACTTGACTTTGCTGACGGTACCTCCCCCAAAGATTAACAACTAGTGGTAACAAGATGGAAAAATACACAAAAGATACAATATGACTCTGTGCAGAGGAAAAATAGTATATAGCAAGCCATACTGTGATCTTTAACAGTAAAGTAGTATTTACTGCACGATAAATAAATATCCCCTTTGCCTGGCTGTAACATGCGTAATGAAAATTATTTTCATACCTCCTAATGTCACATTGCCATGAAGAAACCTCCCTTGATAGATAAGCCGCAAGATATTTGGACTGCTGACTTGTTCTTCTTCCCAATCTGAAAAGAAGTGAGAGAATTTTCAGTTACATCGTAATAAAAACACTTTTTGGTATTTCTCTCACCTTTACCTGGGAAGAAAACTAAGAACAGGACTCTTGCATGGAACACTAAAGACAACATTGGCTGAAGATACAGAAAGGCAATTCAAGGCTATCACTCCTGAAAATCTATTATCATATTTATTATTTGACATTAGGCATTGAAACACAATTTTATGCCTGCAAGTATAAATATTACTAACTTACATCAGAGATAGAATGAGATATCGGGCATATACACAAGTCCTACACAAAATATTTCATAAATACAAGTTGCTACCTGAGGTTTAATATCCACTCGGCTAAAACTGCCTTAATTTCTTTCCATTCAGAAGATTTTCAGGTCATACTCCTCCCCATCAGCTAACTAACGGGAGTCATTCTTGAGCAACGGGAAGCAGCCACACACACAGCAAAAGCACATGTGATGGGGCATTTGAAACAGGGTTCTCAGCTCGCAGCACTGAAAAGGCTCTGCATGCTGCTCAGCAGCGTTCGATGATGGCCAGATCCAACCAGTTAAATGTCCAGAGGGGACACTGACCTGAGCAGCCCCGAACAGTCACTGCAGTGATCCTGAACAGAGCGCTCTCACAGAGGAGATGCTGACTGAGACATTTTAAGCCACTTCTCAAAGGCTGATCTGTGGATGTTTTTATGTGGCAAACAGTGATTCGGGAAAAGCAAGCACACATTTTCCTATAATGCATTTCCTATAATGCCTAAGCAGCCATAAATAATGTATAAGCTTAAAATATCTTTTCCTGCTCTTTCACCGTTCCCTGTCACAATGTGAACAATGAATAAATATGCACTTTACTTTCAAAACAAATATCATAAAACCTTAAAAATGTTGAATTTAAATGTGGTCTCTGGGAATACAGTGTCTTCTGTTTCTCAGCTGACCAGGTATCTGGCAACAGCTGTTCACAAATGTTCTCCCTTTCTGCTTTTGTAGTGTTTATATACCAAAATGAATATTCAGCAAGGGATCATGACAAGCAACAGAAATCAACCTGTTCACTGGGAAAATACAATTAACATACAGGCAGTACCAACTGGCACCACAAAAGGAGAAGAACTGAAAAGGGGAGAAGAGGAAGCATTTAAAACAAAAGCCCCGGCTGTGGAGAGCGTTGGGGAGGCATCTGGTGTGAAAAAGCAAGCAAGCCGAGAGGCGGGCAGCAGGAGCCTTCGCGCAGCAGAGGGCAGGGCTGGTACCACAGCAGAGGCTGCGCCATCCCCGGGTGCTGCTGCCATGTGCCGGCTTTATAAGATTAGATCCCATTAGCCAACCAAAGCTATTTGCCTCTCAAGTATTTCCACTCAGGGTCTGATTCAATTGTCTTGCAACTCAAGCACGTGCCCTTTTTGCTACGCTGTGAAGGTGGCTGTGTTAAGGAGCTGAATTACCACACTGCTAGGGTTAATGATTTTTTGGAAGATACCAAGTTTTCTTCTCTTTTTTCTTTTTTACTCCATACAGTCTGAACTCTACTATGATTGTACAGAGAAGACGTTCAGCCACTTTACAGTGCCCTAATGATGCAAAACAGCAACCAAAAGATGACAGACTGTATCTTGGCACAGGTATTTGCTCATTGTTAAGCTGCCAATTTACCCATCCTTTTAATTTTTGCTTCTTGGCTGGCAGTCTGAAACATTTCTTTTTGACATGATTTCAAATTTTAATTTCCACTGATGACTAAACGAGCCAAGGAGAAGATATTTACCTACAACATTTTTTAGTTCCGCAGATAATTGCCATGCAATAAAAAAGTTTAAACTATTTAGAAGAAAATGGGGGTGTGTGGTGTGTGTGTGTGTTTGGGGAGAACAGGTAACTTATCTACATTATATACCTTAATATAAATTTGGTATTTTCCACTACAAGTCAAGAGATCCTTAGCTAAAAACTATATTGCCAAAGAGGGGAGGAGAGGTTTTCTTTGATCTTGCTAGCATGTGACTAAGGATATTTTATGACTTTTTTTCCCCACAAGACCATGACAAGTCAAAATGGTGGTAAAACTAGAAATTTCATATAAACACTATTTCAAGAAAACTTCAGTCCTCATCAAGATTTCACAGCCCTGTGGCAAAGAAGAGCACTCTCAGTCTGAAAACAGTTAGTGGGCTAATGTTTGTGAAAACCTATTCACTATTCTGAAGTAGATTTTTCCTGTCTTTTAAATTGACACCATTCTTCTTTGCACAGGCAGTTAAACATTCATCAAGATTTAGACTAAGCAGTCCACCAAGGACAGCAGGTACTTCAACTAAGGCTTCCACGTCCGGTTCTTCTTTTTTCCTTAAAAAAAAAAAAAAAAAAAAAGATACTTTAAAGTCTGGGTTTCTTCCCAGCTCTAAACTCAGAATCTGCAACCTTCAAGCTCTTCGCCAGACTGGGAACATAACACCACATGTTCAGGAATGAACTTGAGTAAGAAAAAAACCCAAACTGTCCTGCTTTTACCAGTTCAGATAGAAGAAGATAGAACATTTGGTCATCACAACTATTTTGTAGGCACAGATTAAAATATGTACAGTAGCTATACAGATGCTACAACTACCAGATTCTTACTGTAGAAGTGTTTTATATCTATTAGACTTCAGAGAACTAAAAACCTCCTCCTTCATTACATATATTGCTAAATACATAATGCTGCATCCCAGCAAAAAATCCAGCAAACAAGTCCCCTGAAACTCTGTTCTTCCTGACCTCAAGGACCAGTTTAAGGCCTAAAATATGGATTATCAAGATTAACTTTTTGGCATGAATTATCATCCATCATAGCTCTTTGACAAAGGCACCACAGAAACACATACTGCAATGTTACAGTTTGTGTAAACAGTAGTCTTTTTTAGCAGCAAAACAGTAACCCAAATGAAGTCCTGTACCAAAAGAAGCATTTTCTTTCACGGTATGTAATGCTATGTCTGTGTTTTGGCTATTTTCCCATGAAATCATAGTCGGGGAGAACAGAAGCACTTTGTTTTTGTGGAATTATTCACATATGTGAATACACATCTGAAGTTTTCAATTCCATTTTCCGAAGCTAGTATTCCTACATAACACCAAGTATATTCATACAAACAACCTCAGTTTCCCTTGGTCTTTTAATGTCTCTTAAAATGTTATTTTATATTTGTTGTTTGTTTTTTTTCTTCCTGGAAAAATATCATTATTACAGATCCTTTCCAAGGTAATGCAGTAAAGGAAGAAGCACTTCAGACTCAATTTCACAAATGCATTTCTGTGACATGCTATGTTTTACTTTAGCTCTTCTCACATAAGGGGTTTTATATCTCCAACATTTCCTCACGCTTACTAGGATCCTCTAACAAGATGGATCCAGAAAAGTGTCCGAAGACAAAGGGAAAGAAGTACTTCAGTTTGGGGAAGCAAATTTTAGTAGTAAAGAGGGAAACAGTCCAGACATCTGAAAATCTGTCCAACCAAAGAAACAGGGAAAAGGAAGGCAAGACAACAACTGTATTTCTATATAGATCTATGCCCAGATATGCAACAAACATACTTAATTTGAACACTGAGAACAGAGATGGCTTTATTGATGCTTTAGTCTGAAAATACAGGGAAGCTTCTAGCTTGCCAGTTAAAAAGCCAAAAGCACAGTGCTACTCACCCATCGGCCAGTTGTCATACACATGTTTTGCGATATCTGCAGCGGAGTCATTTGGTGAAAACAGGAACTCTTTCGTTTTCCCGCTTACCAAGATGAGGCGCAAATTTATCTGTAAAAAAACACAGCATTAGGAAAGTACCCAGAGAAGATTTAAATTTTTATTTTTTAAGGTTACTAAAAAGTTGCCATTGGTTTTAGAAGAAGATTGGTACAAAGTGATTTGAGAAAAAACAGTTTAAGATGGTGTTAAAAATAGGGTCAAATAGGTCAATAAAATTTTGTTTGTTTACACATAATCTAGGAAGATTAAATTCCAACAGCTGGCTTTTTTGATAGTAAACACCAGAAGATTCTGGTAGGTAGTAACTGAATCAATTGTACCACTTAAAAAAAAGCTTTCCTTGTTGGAATTCAGGAAACTTTTCTAAATCAAATACAAAAGGAAAATATTTACAGCAATTCCCAAGTTTAAGACTTTTCTGGGTCTCAGCACATCATATTCACTGAACATGACAGTCCTGCCTCAGCTACCTACTCACCACTTACTTTAGAAGCTCCAGATAGATTGACTATTCTCTCATGAATGCTTTGGCTTGGATTCATCCCACCTATCTTCAAGCACCCAATGCAGGTATCCAAATTACAATCTCTATTACTCTGCACACTTCAAGGTCAATGAAGAAAATGACACCTCCAAAAAGCAATTCAGTCTCTATTTCAAAGTGTAGCAAGGATAAAAAGAGTTAGAATAAAAGGGCTAGGTTCCCCTCTGCTAACATCCTTCAGAAAATGAGTTCTGCCATTAGCCCATGAAAGAAGTCAAGTGGTAGCTGTCTCTGAGAACTCACCACAGCCACTGTAGGAGTATGGCTGCATACCACCAAATTGTGAAAAAACAGAGAGAAGCTGTGGGAATGCTGTTTAGTCAAAGCCAATTATTTATAAAATTCATATAAATTTGTCTATAAACATTAAAGTTCTGTTTTCTTTGATATTTCCAGAATTATTAAGGAATTATTTTCCAATCTCACCACGATTTCGCAGAAAAAGCAGACCAAGTCCCACAATCCCCGTTTACTCAAAAAACCTGGCTACTGTAATGAATTAAAACTTTAAAATGTTATGCCTAAATTCAGCTACGACCAGACTATATCCACTTGTTTTGCTTATGTTGTCTTTCAGTTTAAGTGGTTTCCCCCCTCTTAGCTGTCTCCACCTGTGTATGTATAGACAACACTTACATTTATGGATTATTTAGCTGGACTACCCAAGACACGTTCTTCAAGCTTTCCCCAGTGAGATACCAATTTCCCCATTTATCCTAGGAGCACTTTTCAATTTCTTCTCTTTTCTTCTGAAAACAGGTAACTATTTTTGTAGCATGCTAAATGATGCCTCACCAGATGCTTGTGTAACATGAGTAACCTTCTACTAAAAACATCTTAAAATGGTTTGGATCGGAAGGGACCTTAAAAATCAGCTAGTTCCAACCTGCTTGCACGAGCAGGGACACCTCTCACTAGACCAGGCTCCCATCCAACCTGGCTGTGAACACTTCTAGCGAGGGGGCATCCACAGCTTCTCTGTGATTATGCCCCAAGAGCACATATACCTTCTTCATAGCTGTACATGAGCTGTTTGCTCAGTTACTCTGTACCCTTGCCTACTTCGATCCTTTTAGCCTCCATGTTTATAACTGACATTTTAGCTGTAACACATTAAAGCACAAGGGTCCAAATCTCATCCCATCCTTTTATTCCATCCCTCTCAGTGAAAGGAGGCTAGGTGGAAAGAAGTATTCTGCATCAAAGATATTTTGGATCCCCCCCACGTCTGGGCCCATGGCCTATGAAATCCCCAAACATTTTCTGTGTAACGGTTCTTTCTCTCTGTTAAGAGCATTTTCCGAACATCATCAGCAGCAAATTCACGCAGCAAGATACCTTTACAGGTACTTTGTCATTAAATGAATCAAGAAACATAAAACTAATCTGACAATTGAACCATAAAAATTCCAATAATGAGCTCTCTCTGAGATGGTTTCCCCCTTCTCTCAGCTAGGTCCTTTATGTTAGGCCCTTATGCACAGTCACAATTTCTCTATTTCTCTCTATTAAATCCTAATTTCTCCTATTTAACCAACACTTTGCACTACGGCGGCACATCAATTACTATGTACACATTCAGATGAAATTACAAAAATGTCTATGTAGAAAATAAGTTATTTCATTGAAAGTCAGCTTGCCACACTCTGGCTTTCAGAGGCATGGTGTACTGTGCTCCATTCCGCTTTCTCTATACCTCATTATCTTTAATTATCCTTTAAGTGTTAATGCATCTCATTACAACACGAACATACTGCCAAAAATGTAAGAGCTTTGGACTGCATCACAAACTGTTACTGTACTTGGGAATGGGCATCTTTTTAGAACACAAACAAACCAACCATCCCCAAATATTCAGCACTAGTGCCTGAAATAGGCACTAGAAATAAGGAGCTTCTTCACCAGAAGCTCTCCTGCCTCTCACTCCTGCATCCATTTCCTGACTGGCTCCTGATTTTATGCAAGGTATCTAAGGATTTCTTTTCCCTCCTCCGTGTGCATTTATCTGTGGTGGGGATTACCCATTTTGAAGATCTTAACACTTTCCTAGGCAGTAGACATAACACTAAACCATCAGCAGGCTTCCTAGAACTGTCTGATTTGAATCCTGCAAGATGATGATTAAAAAACAACCCAGATTTGAATTACCGAGAGCACTAAAGAAAATTCAGAAAGGAGAGGAATATCACAGAGAAATGTAAAAACAATATAAGCAACAGAGAAAAAAAACACATGAAAAATGTTAGTTCCTTCTTTCCCCTCCACCTCCTCAAGACAGATACCTTAATAGTGCTGAAGTTTTTGGTTGCTGAAGAGTATTTCTTACAGTCTTAATATGAAGCATAAAAGGTACATCAAGAGAAATGAATAATTTTACGAGATGCATGACTAAGTATGTGTAAAATGCAGGAGAAATATTTTAATTAAAAAAACCCAAACCTAAATATCAGCAGAAGCCCAAAATAAATCCTTAAATCAGTCAAGCAGATGTTGCATCAAGTGCAAGGAAACAGCTGCTCTAATGAAAGGTTCAAGTATTTTCTTATTTATAGTACAGCATGCCACTGACACATTTAGTTTGCATGTTTGTCTAAATATATATAAGGTAGATATATCTCTTTATATTTCTTAATCTTGGCTTGAAGGAATCTTAGTCTTGGAGTTGCACACCACACTACCTCAAAGGGTTTGAAGCAAAGAATCCCAAAACTTGCCTTTAGAGTCTAACATCATTCCCCTCAAGAGCACTGGGAAGTTTAATGGGTTGCAACTGCTTGTACTACTTACTCTGCAAGCCTGAGAACCCCACTTCAAACAAACTATAGGGGATCTGAAATAAATCTTCCTGGCACTAATTAAATACACTAATTAAAGTTCATATCTAAAATAAAAAAAGGAAAAAAAAAAAAAGAAAAAGAAAAGAGTGTATGTGTCTACACATTTACTCAAAGGAAAGTGCAGGAAAAATCTTTGTTAGGTAGGGAAGCTTTGACACGAAAGCAGCAAATTAGGTTTTTTTCAAGTTATGAAAGGATTCTTAGTGGTCTTAATGATCCTGTATCCTATTTCCTATGTTCAAAGTTAGCAAGGAAGTTGTATCTGTATTCTTTGTATACCTAAAGCCCCTCCACCTATTCTTGTCAAAAGAGTCTTTGTCCTGAGACACTTTCATGATTCTTGTGGAAGAGCAAACTTGTCAGGGCCACAAGGGACATAACGATGACCATCCTGATTTATATTTTTTTTTCCCCCCAGGCTACCACAGGGAATTCTGGCCTTCTGCTACAGCAAACTGAGCAGGATCATATCCTCACACTTCTACAGCGTAGCATCAACTGCAAGGTTACTGATGAAGGCAGTTAAGGAGAGCCACATTATCAGAAGTAGGATTAAATACAGTTTGTGGACTACATCCCCTCTGCAGCGTTACATAAGAGCACATTCTGTTTGTGACCTCAAGCATGCAAACCTCACCTTCTCCCCCCGCCACACCACAGCCAACGCCAATCTCATAATTACAGCTCCACTAACTACTCCATCAGTTGCATCACATACACAACAATAGTTTCAGAATAGATCATATACTACTCACAACAACAACAACAAACATTAAAAAAACCCACAACACATAACTTTTAAAAATATACATATATGCAAAGATTGCAGTAACAACTGTGACCACAACTTTTTGGAACACAATTTGATCATGCATATGCAGATGTAGAATCAGTTTGTTTATTATAGATGTCTGCAATAGAGTTTATTCGTTCTTGAAGGCCTAAGTACAAAATGTCTTAGTGCCACAGTGCTTCTAATATCACAGCTAGAGTTAAATAACTGAAAGTCCCTTACACGTCAAGAAATAAGAGATTTACAACCTGGACGATGATTTTTAAGCAACTTCCCATCTATTCAGTAAACAAGTTATTTTGTTATCAATTATATGCTGCAGTAGCAGGTTAAGATTTCTCCCATGTTGCAGCTAAAATGCAGAGGAGGAAAAGTGTCATATTGCCACATCCTATACAACCCTAAGTTTAAACTAACTGATTCTCTTCAGCTGTTTAAGCTCAAAATACATACAGAAGACTATTTTTTGCCTTTCCTTAATAGGTGTGAAATTGAGTAAATAACTAACGATGGACCAGAAGGGAAAGCAGTCCGAGCATTCAGAAATATCATCTGAAGTTTTACTTCTCAAAATCTAATACATTTGCTTCCCAGATCAAATTCATAATTGTAAGAAATAAGTTTGTTCTCCAAAGATGCATCAGTTTCCTAATGACTTGAGGCCAAAGACAAACCTCACAGCACCATGTAGTATGCTTTACTGACTGAATTCCACCACATTCACCTAAGAGGTTGGTAATGGTCTAAGTGAAACAGCAGCATTATACAGGTCATGTGTATGGGACCCTAAGACTCCAGTTCACTCCTGAAGTAGACATATCATCTCATGGAATTCCTCTTGGAAGTGTATCCACCTGAACATGATCACAGAATGGTCATGGTTGGAAAGGACCTCTGAGATCACCAAGTCCAACCATAAAAACAAACAAAACTAAAACAAAACAAAACCCAAAAAAACAAACGAACAAACAAAAAACTCAAACCCAAACAAAAAAACCCCACAAACACCCAACCTATAATCTCGGCCACTGATGTTCCACATCTACATGTTTCTTGAATACATCCAAGCATAGTGACACAACCACCTCCCCGGCCAGGCCGCTCCAGTGCCTGATTGCTCCTTCAGTAAAGAAATTCTTCCTAATGTCCAATCTAAACCTGCCCTGCCACAACTTCAGACCATTTCCTCTGGTTCTGTAAAAACTTCTGTAAAAGTTTCAGCTTTTACTCTCCCTGGAAGGCTGCTCTAGAACCTGACTGTCCCATTGCCCAGAGCTTTTTTTCTGATTTCCAGCATACGTTTACTCTCAGACAGGTTACATTCACTGATGCCAGACCTACGTTGTGCTTTAGTTATAACAGGCTTTTTGCCCCTTGGAGTTTTGATGGCATTTTTACATCTGCAGACAAGGACACACTTTACTAAAATAAACAAAGGTTTTCCTCATTAATAGGCTGGCCCGTGGTGTAATCACTGTCTTCAAAGCTCTGAAGCACATCAACAGATGTTAGGTAAACTGGGCTTGGTTAGCCTGGAGCCCTGGTGGGCAGCCCAAGACAACTTTTGGCTTTGAACTGTGATAAGGAAAAAGTATGTGCCATAAGGATATCAAAGCAGTGGAAGAGGTCACCCCAGATATGCTTTGGAAGCTGTCCTTGGAGGTTTTCAAGACCCAACTGACAAAGCCCCAAGCCAACCTGGTTTGAAGTCAATGGTGACTCTGTCTTCAGCATGAGGCTGCGCTAGAAAACTTCTTAAGGTCCTTTCCAAAGTCAGTCACCCTACAATTCACTTTAATCTACACCTGCTTTAGTTTTGATTCATTTTTCTTACATGTGCATTATTAGAATGGTACTCCGGTCTACAAAAAGGGCAAGATGATCTTTCGGGGTCCCTTCTAACCCGTAAGAGTCTGTGATTCTGTGATTGTAAAGAAGTTTTTTCTTATGTTTAAATGGAACTTCCTATGTACCAGCTTGACCTCCCTCGACCTACTGGCCACACTTTTCTTTATGCAACCTAGGATTCCATTGGCCTTCTTGGCAACAAGGGCACACTGCTGGCTCATGGGTAATTTACTGTCTATCAGGACTTCAAGATCCTTCTCCTCCAAACTACTTTCCAACAGGTCCACCCTAACCTATATTGGTGCTTGGGGTTCTTCCTTCCCAGGTGCAGGACCCTACACTTGCTCTTATTGAACCTCATGAGATTCTTCTCTGCCCAACTCTCCAGCCTGTCCAGGTCACACTGGATGGCACCTCCTCAACTGAACACCTAAAATTTACATTTGGCAATACTCAATACACCTGCACTTAGCTTTAGATACACAACTGGACTTCACTCTACCCCCACCATACGTTGTAACTACAATAAATTTACTTCATATGAGGAAACAAAATGGACATCAAATATGAGAAGTAACATAAATTGTGTGAATGAACAAAGGTTTGAAATGTGATTGCCAGCCAGCTGACAGAGCTGCATCACTCATTCAAAACAACACCACTTGTGGAGGCAGGGTGATCCCAACATGATACCATGAAAGTGACAGCATCCCACACCACCCTGTTCAAGGCTAAGGCAAACCACATAACCAGTTCCAATTACAGTCATCTTTAGATTACTAGAAACAGAAACAAATACATTTTAATGTCCACCTGCTTTCTCAAATAAGGAATGGCTGAGGCAACTTTGCACTGATCAAAACTTACCTTAGCAAATTTCAGAGAAGTTTGAAGTGAAGGGAAAAAACCAAAATTGAGTATAATAAAATTTTATTTAGAGGAAGAAGTGAATTCTTATAAGCATTTAACTCTGTAGCTATGATAGAGCTGGCTGTTTCTATGGAAACCATGACATTCTTGAACTTAAAATCATAGTGCTTGGTCACACTTCATCCATTCCCCTCACTTCACTTCAAATAACAGGAACAATGGATACCTGTTTTTCAAAATCCTCCTACATTCTAAGGTTATCTTTTAAGAATAAATATCTAGGAAACACTGTTCTTCAATACAAATTAATACAGATACTATAATAAATAACCAGCAGAATACAATGGCTTTCAGTTGAGTTTATGTACTGTTTCCTTTACTATCCTACTAGATTTCCTGGGACAAAACACAGCAAAGCATCAGCTGGAGTTGTTAAGAATTTTCACTGCAAATCAGTTTTAATAAGAAAGTAGAAACAGAAACATCAGAAGAATAGCCTCTTCTTGAAACATACTGATTCTATCAGTAAAAGATTTTTCAATTATTTGATTAAATCATCACAAACACCCACTCAGGAATAATTTTTCGTGCAGCAGTCCAAGATAACAGAGGCACTCCCTTACGTGAAATAACACAATTACTCAAGTATGTGGTCTTCTTGGTTCAAATGGCATTTTGTCTACTTTATCCCAGGTGCATACTTTAATCATAGGGTACAGAATTAACCTGTCTCCTGCTGGCTCCCGAGCAAATCTACTCTGACAGAAAAGATTCAGAGAAAGACCTATCCCAACTACTCATTAGCCAGAGACAGGGCAGTTTCACCCTGCAAATTTTGCTTATAATAGAATTGTCTAAGTCAATCGTAATTGTAATCTGTAAAATACAACATACAGAAGACCACATTTTGGAATGGAGCTTTAATATAAATTAGTAGAAATTACAGCAGAAAGAGTTAACCACATGGCATTCAAGTTTGCTGTTTTCAAAGTTCATCCTTTAAACCCAGAGTAAGCGTATTTTCACTTTGAAATAAAGTCACTAAAACATGAAACAGAGAAACTAACAGATTAACATGAAATATTGGTAGAGATCATTTTAGCAATCAGAATCCCACTCTGAACCAGACATTTCAAAATACAAGAGTGGAAATAATAATAAAACTGCATCAAATGACAATGCACACAAGAAACTCATGCTTATGAACTGAACCACTTAGCTCTGGTGACCACGGTCACAGTGAGGTGGTTTGATAGCTTGGGTGTTTCAAAACTTCTGCTCTCAGGAGGGACTCCCAGTGCAATCGGAACCATCCCATTCTGGAGGAACTTGGGAGTCCCTGGCCTGTAGCACACGGATTGAGTGGTGAAGCAGCAAACACAGGCTTTTGTGGGACTCCTTCAGAACATACATATGATAATAGCAGAGAAGAACATACCCGGTTTACTTCCTGAAAGTGGGAAAAAGAGTGAGTAGAAGAGAGAAGGTGTCTGTTTCTGTATTTTCAAACCTCTGTATCTTTAAAAATACCTTCTAATAACATGCATCCCAACATTTGACTTCAGAATTTAAACATTAAATCAGCGGGTACCACCTATGTTACCATACTGTCCCTTCTCAAGAGCTGCTTCTGGGTAAGCCTATCACCTTGCTTTCACCTTCTCATAGCAGTTGGTATTTAAAGCTTAGAAGTTCACTGCATGAACATGAATAATGATAATGCTGGCACTTACTTAAACTTTGATTTAATTCTGATATAACTCAGCATTTGTTCTAGTGTATTCTATAGGGAGAGTATTTATAAAATATGTTAAAATATTATTGTCAGTTTTTCAGTTCAATGTCAACTTTAAAAAAAGAGATGCAAGAACATCGAGTTTGTGATGCTGATTTTATGAAATGCTCAACATCTCAGATTTGGAAATGAATCACAGAATGTTAGGGGTTGGAAGGGACCTCCAGAGATCATCGAGTCCAACCTCCCTGCCAGAGCAGGACCACCTAGGGCAGGTCACACAGGAATGCATCCAGACAAGTCTTGAAAGTCTCCAGAGAAGGAGACTCCACAACCTCTCTGGGCAGCCTGTTCCAGTGCTCTGTCACCCTCATAGTAAAGAAGTTTTTCTTCATGCTGAGGTGGAACTTCCTGTGTTCTAGTTTGCATCTGTCGCTCCTCGTCCTATCACAGGGCACGACTGAAAAGAGATTGGCCCCTTCATTCTTGACACCCACCCTTCAGTCATTTGTATATACAGATATACATTTACATATTCACATATACATTAATAAGACCCCCTCTCAGTCTTCTCTAGACTAAACAGCCCCAGGTCTCTCAGCCTTTCCTCATCGGACAGGCATTCCAGTCCTTTAATCATCCTCATAGCTATCCACTGGACTCTCTCAAATCCCTGTCCCTCCTGAACCGGGGAGCCCGGAACTGGACACAATACTCCAGATGTGGTCTCACTAGGGCAGAGTAGAGTGGGAGGAGAACCTCCCTTGACCTGCTGAAAAACCATAGCAAAAAAAGTCACTCCCTAAAGAGAAATAAAGAGTAATGTGGTCCCCTGAAAGTCCCTCACATCAGCTCTAAACTATTAATAAGAACATTGCATAAATAAAAAAGCTTCCCTAAGATTTTTCAGGACCTACATCCTGGTGGCAATGTCAGCAATAGGAGGTAAGTTCACAGCTTCTTATTCTAAGAGTTGTTCAGGGACCCTGCTGACAGGTCCTTCACCTTGTATGATTCTGTACCTTGGTCAGCACTAAAGCATTAAATTTTTCAACCCTTGAGAGTATAAAAAACAAAACAGAAGAAGTCTTAAATATATTTAAAACATGAAAGAGGAGAAAAATTGCACCTTGACTTAGAGATGTATGTCAGTCACTTGGGTGGAAATTAGATTTTTATTATTAGCTCCTGATTCCTAACTTCTCTGGGCTCACTGTGTAGCGTGGCAGTCAGCCAAAGCTTTGTGATTCCAAAGCACTATCTAAATCACTGAGCTGTGATAATTAAAGGCAAGAGACAGGACATTATGTATTTTTGTCTCTGATGCAAAGGATAGTTTAAATTTAAATCAAAATGGAAGTTTCAATGACCATAGATTTCATTTACTGTAGCAAAAACAAGCAACTTGGACATGAATGAGAACACAACCTCTCCTAATTGTTTTCCTCCTAAAATAGCCCAGAGAAAACACTCAATTACGTGACAGGAGATCAAGGGCTGTGATGCTGATGCTCATTTATTCAGAATAGAACTCTTCATGACCAAACAGCTTCACCTTGACCTATGCCTGTACTTCTCAGAACAGAATAATGAACACCTTCCATTTTTCTGTTCCTCAATGAGCTACCCTTAGTATTCAATAAAAATGTAAGATATGTTTATATAAAGCCTACACGTGTTTTGTTTTTTTTTACTTAAACATTATGGCACTAATTCATCCCCAAGCTAAGTCTGCTGAAGCTAATGGAGTGATATTATAAATAAGGTCTGATCCACTTATTTATTGTGCTCTGCATTCACTGTTGAATACTAAAAGACACAGCTTTCTGTTACTGCATGCTGGTCAACTGCTCGTGTTCGCCCAACCAGCAGGCAGTCTCATTGTAATTTTTATCCTATTTCCACCCCCTGGAAGTCTTTAAGGCCACGTTGGATGGGGCTTTGAGCAACCTGGTCTAGTGGAAGGTGTCACTGCCCATGCAGGGGGGTTGGAACTAGATGATCTTTGAGGTCCATTCCAACCCAAACCATTCTGTAATTCTATGAGGAAGGGCACTAGCACGTCCAGACTGTCTACTAGTAACTAGAACGGTTAAAGCCACCTTTTCATTTTGGCTTTTTCCTTCTTGGGTTATTTATTGTAAAGCCTTCTACAGAGTCAGAAACATACAATTTGCCAGTTGTTAGCTTACTGCTCAACTTCCTTGGATGACCTAGTTCCTGATGCAGCATCCCTTTATGTTTATCACACAGTTTTGTGAAGTACTTGCCACCACAGCCATCAAGCGCTTCCAAAGTGGACTGCACCTGCCTGGCAAGGTACCTTAACCTTTTTCCTCCATGAAGACAGTCTTCCTCAAAGAAAAATTTATTTTTATGACAAGGAACGAGAAAAACAAAATCTTTTTCTTTCTTCATTTGTCTTGTATGCCCAGAGTCTACACAAAGAGCATAATTTTACACAAAAATGCTCAATTCCGGCCCTCCAGAAACATCTACTGACATACAAATATAAAAAGCTCAAATTTAGGGTCCAGTTGGCATTCAGGCATTTTCCAAGCATAAATATAATCTTGGTCTAGCACCTTACTAAACACTTAGCAGGAGGGGAGAAGGGGAAAATAGTGATGCCTTCTCAAAGGCATTACAGTCTTCTAATTGGGAGTGATTATAAGCAACACCAGTCATGAATCTCAGTTCTTAGTGCATCAACAACTACATTACCACAGCCATCTGCTCTGTGTCAAAGCAGTGAGTAAGGCTGGATTCTGTGAATCTGGGGCAACATGTGTTCTAGCTTGCATCTTAATTATGGTTTACAAAACACTGCGTATGGACAACTACAGAGTATGTTATTGAAAGCTCCCCAAAGTATCTGTTTCTTACCCTTAAACAACAACAACAAAATAAGTATTACTTCCCTGACCTAATTTATTTAAATCTATATACATAAGCAGCATGTGATTAAACAATTTAAGAGGCCTTTCTCCTCATACATTGTGACTTTTGCTACAATAAAATAATTTTAGACTTAAGTCATATTCCAAATCTTAAACTTTCCTGACCTTATGATTTTAGCACATGTGGTCACTACATCTGACACATATTATTCACCACCTCTGCACATCTAAATTCTCTGAGACGTGGAGATGACCTCTCTCTTCCCTTTTTGTTTCTCATGTACTCAGATTGTTGACTTTTTAGGATAGCTGAGTGTTTTGTTTTACCTATTTAATACTTCCAGGCTATAGCTCATTTATATAATAGATGTTTTGAAAATGAGAGTGTTTTATTAATAGCTTCATAAATTCTACAATGGGTTTTAAAGACCCTCTCACCTCCTCTTTTCATTAAGGCAAAAGACATGACAGTCTAAAGAGATAGCATCAACAACTGACCATGTTATGAAAAAGCTCCCTGGCACCGCTGCTTATGACTAACTATAGTTAATGAGAAATTATTTCCCAGACAATTACTAAACTTTCATAATTATCTCAATCGAAGCACTACTTTGATGTTACAAGAAACAGCAAACAGTCTCCCCAAAAATAAACAAGCCAGAAGGTCTTCTTTCTTATCAGGACTCAACATGTTCAACCCAGCATGGTGGATAGATGTTCATATCAGCTATATGAGCAATCTTTACCAAAAATATATATATTATTTTTAAAATTTAAAATCTTTTCACTACAGGAAAGAAATATCTTTGTGTTTGCTGTCATGACATGATGAAAGTTAAAGCAACTATGCTTCTGGAGGGAAGAGTATAAGGACAGAATTTAGCAAGCTCTCTGTCAGGAGATACAACACCATTAGTACAAACCTTTTGGGGGGGACATATTTATCTATGTATGCATCAACTAAATGACAAGTCTATGTGTACAACCTGATGCTAACTGCAGTATAGTTCAAAAGTTTCTAGCTATGAGCCAACTGATCTCCTAGCTAATTACTAAGTCACAATTACAGCACAGTAGTAGAACTGTAGTTTGAATTATTTCTTAACAGAGTCTAGCATACACTCACAAGACAGTATAGAAAATACAGCTGCCCTACAGGAAGAGAATGAAAGTCCACATAGAAGTATTTCATTCTTCCCAACAGTTTGGGAGACAAAACGTTATACAAAGCTGAAAGGATGATCTGGCATTTAGAAAGAAAAGTGGATTTGTCATACAAAAGAGCTATCAAGAAACCTATTGTCTTCAGCTACCCATGGCTCGGGTGACAACTCAGCTGAGAGTCACTCAGCATCAACCTGCGACTAGTGATACTGTCACTTAGTGGTGCCAGACACAACTGTGGAATCATCTGCTTTTCACATTAACATTCTCATTCAGAAATTAGTTTTCAAAGAACATAATGAATTCTCTTGTGTATGTAACTATTTCATTGATTACTTCAACAGGCAAGATTGTTTACTTATAATAAACAGGCTATCAAATTATACAAAATAAGTCTATGAACACTGTGCAGTGTTTACACCACAAATCAAGGATCTGAGCAGCTGGGTAAGTGTACATTGTGCCAGATACTGTCTAGGATCTAAACATCACCACGTTACAGGAAAGTTCTGTCTGGTCAACTTGAGAATACCTTTATTAGCATGTCAGCTCATTGATAGGTGAGTACCACCTGGGACAGTTCAGTTCTGATTTAGTCTAAATAAGTATAAATTATGCTTTTTTATTATTTTTTTAATTTAAGACTTTATTTAAAAGTTTGAGACCTCTACAAAAGCAACCAAACAAGGCAGCCCAGAGAAGAAGGACAATGGAAAGTGGGAGAGGTGGAACAAGATGACTGACTAAAAAACTTGTAAGACCTGGAGATTGTCTCCCTGGGAAAAAAACAACCAACCAAATGACGAACAAACAAATAAAAGGCAAAACAACAAAACAAAACAAAAAACCCCAGCTCAGTTCCAGACTGCGAAGAACACAGAAATAACATCAACAAAGGAAGCAACAGCAGCAAAAGGAAGAAAATCATGTACCAGTGTGATGAACGTGGCATGGAACAAGACTGATGACCATCAGCCACTATCTTTGTAAAGCTACATCAAGCCTCTGAGGCACTAGGTCATGAAAAGTAACTGCCCACAAATATTCATGACCAAGCAGTTGAAAATACGTAAAACCAAGGTACTAATCACCCAAGTCTCTCAAGTTGCAAACCTTTCAGAGAAATATCAGTTAAATATACCTTAACATGCTGTACCCCAAATGAAAGCTTGCCAAAAGTACCTCTGAGCCAAGGTTTTTATTTTTAAAAGCCAAACTTTTAATCAAATATAGAAGATTCTATTCTATCATGGTAAAAACTAGTCTTATATTTTAAAAGCTGCGGCACAAAAAACTCTAACGGACAATAAGCAAAACTTCTCTCTTCCAAACCCATGGTATTTTGAACCTTTCCAATACATGCCTCAAATGTAGGATTAAAAAGTTTAATTAGCTTTTCATGCAAGTACTGAACCAGCTGATCATATTCACCTTCCTCCCCAAGTGCGTCAGTAAAATCATCAGGGTACGCTCTGCTCTCTGAAGAAGAGACCATTATTGTGATTACCTGCTAAACAGTCAAATCTCAAAGGCCTTGGTGTTGTGTTCTTAAAACAATGTAGGAAAGACAGCATGTGTGCTTATATGTTAAGCTGCATAGACCTCACAGTCTTGCGACCATCCAAACTCTGGAACAGAAAACACACCTGTTCTACATAATCCATTTTCTTTTCTTTAGATGTGAAGAGAATCAACTTAATCCATAGTAAACTAAGATCCTTACCTTAAGAAATGTAGGATTACTTACACCACAAACACTTATATACATTAACTATCACAAGAAAAAGCCTCAAAGATATTTTATAAAAATCAGTGCAAGAAAAGGGCAAACAACCTGAAACTTCCAAACAGAGATCAAACACAAGTGCACATAAGAAAATAGATTAAGTAGCAAAAAAGTTACTAGTGTTGTTAAAAAACACTGGTGTTTCAACTGTTATCTGGAATACATATATATTGATTCAATCTGGTTGCATTGTAATGAAAAATAACTCACATTCATTGCCATTATGAAAAATTAAAATTAAAAATTTAAAATATTATATTAAAATTAAAATATTATTAAGTGTGGGTCTACATACAATATTAGTAATTCACACTTCGAAATTCATCACTCTCTTCAACTACCTGAAGGGAGGTTGTAGTCAGGTGGGGGCTGGGCTCTTCTCCCAGGCAACCAGTGACAGGACAAGAGGGCACAGCCTGAAGCTGCTCCAGGGGAGGTTTAGGTTGGATATTAGGAAGTACTTCCTCACAGAGAGGGTGATTAAACATTGGAATAGACTTCCCAGGGAAGTGGTGGAGGCACCGTCCCTGGATGTGTTCAAGGAAAGGCTGGATGTGGCACTTAGTGCCATAGTCTAGACGGTGTGGTGGTGTTGGTCATAGGCTGGACTTGATGATCTTAAAGGTCTTTTCCAGCCTTGGTGATTCTATGATTCTGTCTTGGTTTTCTCTTATCTTTGTAAATCTCACATCTTGTCAGCCTGCTTGTCAGCTCACAAGTTTAAACTTCTCTGATACTTCCTTTACAACTCAAATATTATTGGCATTTTGTGAATAACATCCTCTACCTGTCCCCATTAACACCTCCACTAAATAAGCAAAAGATGAAATGTCCATATACTGGCAAAAACTTCCATAATTATTAATCACAGTATTACTTCTCAGTATAAAAACTATTCATGGAGATTACTAAATTGCAGGTGGATCTGTGCACAGAGCACCTCAATGCACAGCAAAACTGCCCTATGTAATCAGTTATTACTTTAGAGTGTAAGACTCCCAAAGTCAACTCAACTAAACATACCCCAATTTGAGAAGTTTCCAAATCTTCAAGTTTGCTATGTCTAACTTTTAATGCAGACTTTAAAATTAAGGTAAAAAACCCCAAAAAATAAAGAGTACTCTGTCATTTTGCAACACATGGGTGAAGTTAAAAAAACAACAAAACTGGGTGGAGGGGAAGAAAAAAAGTTTAGAACTTTTCTTGCTTCTTGTGATTAAAATGAAGGAATAAAAAATACCATCAAAGATCAATCCAAGCATCTAACATAGCTGGAGTCTTATTTTGACACAATCCTATTCTGGATATCTCTGAGGAAGGAGTACAACCTTTATAGGGAGTCTCAGTTCCACAGTGTCATAACTGAAGGATATTTTCCTGCCTTCAATGACTGTTTTTGATTCTTGAAAATCAACAGCTCTGTCTGACATAAGTCATGACAATTGTTTTCACAATGATTCTTATTAAATTACATCTTTTGCCTCATTAAAACAAACTAGTAAGTTCCTCTGAATATTTACCTCACACAACCCTCTATGGTCTTTACATCTGACAAATTTAAATCTGCTTCACTGTCCAAAGACAATTTATATAGATACCAACTCTTACAGTACTCTGCAATCCTTTTTCTTACCTCAAAGGATTAAGCATATTTTTCATGTACAAAAAGGTAGTAATTAATCATGTGGCTCACACAAGTTTGGTCTATTTTGAAAGATTGTATTTGGTCAAGAAAGCGTCCTTTTACCACCCAAGATAGCATTTTTATCCTTGCATATACCTGAATTTCATGTTTTTCCTTGAATTTAAGGGCTAATAACAATTCATTGCTACTCAGAACACATTATTTTCTGATAAATTGTTTAATAGTAAACATAACTCACAATGTGATACTTCCATGAATAGATGAAGTCAAATACGACTGCAATAAGTCTAAGTCGAACAGGGAGGTCTGAAAGAATGTAACTGTGCACATACACACAGAGCAAACATTTTTCTTCAGAACTCTGCAAGCTGCAACACAAAAACAAGTGCTTCTTGCCTACCAATTATTTCTTTTGTGGTTTGGTAACAGCACTTGCACAGAGGGATGGTACTCATGGCAAGCTAAATGAGCAGAGGGACATGAATCAAAAGAGTATTTCACCCTACTTCTTTACTTCACAAGCTACATTCAGACACTCCTAAGTTAAAGACTTCCAATACTTTCCAAAGGAAAACACAATGGTAATTAATTCTCCCTTGTTATTACACTGTTTGTTTTCATCAAGGAAGGAAGTCTAACTGACATTGCAAACCACAAGAGACAAAGTCATAGTGATTCTTATTTTCTCCCTCCCCTCTCAGTCAACTAAGCTGACTCTGAATGGATGCTGAGTGTCCAGCTAACACTGATTCACTCAGAGAAGATTACAAGAGAGACCTCTGCATCATTTCTGAGTACCTGAAGTTTGACTAGCTGCTTTGTCTGCTCCTTCTGCTGCTGGTAACAATAGGCTGAAGCCAGATTCTCCTAAAGAGCTGTTACTGCTTCACAGAAAAGCATTAGAATGAAAACCAAAGAGGAGTATTCATGATGACAAGGTGCTAAATGGACCCCCTTCCATCCCCTTCTGTCTCTCTAAAAACAAACACATGCTGCCATATGATTTTGCTTCTGCACAGAAACGAGTGCAGATAGAAGCATTAAGAAATACATACAGGTGAAAAAACTATCCTACAATCAAAGCAGCAAGATTAACAGTTGGAAGCATGAATTCATGACAACAGGTCAATGGCATATGTCTCAACCTAAGAAAGGCTTCCATTCCCATTTTCAAAGTTGTGCTGTTACTGTGCACACTTTGCTCTGAGTTTGAGCCTACGAAAAAACAAAACAAAACAAAACCTTTTTCACCAGTGTCTTCCACAGGCAGTGTTCACACGGCAGAGAATAAAACTACTGAACTATCAGTTTCCAAAATTAACAACTTTTCCTTTCAGAGATGTTAAGCGCTAACCAGAACAGAACCATTAGTAGCACTCGGTGCTCAGGCACAGCCAAACACCTTACAACTTCTGATCAAGAGCACTTAGTAAGGAGAATAACTTCCAGTAATTCCAGCAGTAGTTCAAGATTTTAAATATATTTTTAAGATAGCTTATTTTATTTTTTTAACTCATAAAGCATGCTCTAGCATAGAGACTGTATGCCTAATCAAAATGTTTTTCCCTTTGCACACATTCAAGTAGAAAAGCAGTACAAAACAGAAAAAATACTTAATTTCTTGAAATAACACTGATTACTTCCCTTTTCCAAAACACAAGCATTAAGTGTTCGTGAACTATAAATAAATAATGACTTTTAATAGATTTGATCTTTTAATGTACAATAAAGTGTTAGTAGAGCTATTCTGGTTTTTAAATAGTCACAGTTATATCAATTGTTCTTGAAATAATAAGATAACATTTTTGATGTATAAAGCTGCAAGGTGTACATCCATCTCAAACTTGTCCAGAAAAAAAAATTTAAAGAAAGACAGACCCATATTCACTGCATTAGTAATACATACAGTGTTAGAAGGAAAGAGATGATTAACACTGACTAAGGTTTGCTACTGAAGCCTTCTGCCACTGATCACACAATATTCTGAGACTTCCACCCAGGAGGCTGAGATCTTCTACGCTGGCTCTCGCTTAAGATTGAGCTTGCCCTGTTTGTCCAAAAGGACGAGCAGAATGAAATGGCCAGTCCTGAGAGAAGTGAAAGGACAAAGGAAAAGAAGGACTTCCACCTATTTTTTAAAAAGCAACTTGTTAAATTACAAATCTGAAACAACTGTATCAAGACAAATGGAAATAAATTTAAAGGTCCAGTGTTAAGTCTTGAGTGATGTACCATATGTTCAGCATTAACTGATGATCTATACATAGCTACCTTCTAACTGAAGAGAAGAAAATGCATCTATTCACAGTTATCTTGGAAACCATATCAGAACACACCCTTTACTCCTCCCTGAAAGAGTTACATCTTAAATGGAAGCTTCATATCCTTTGCAGATGTCATTTTAGTTGACAGCTTTCTGGTAATTAATTCATTGGCCAACAATATCTTCTGTGCGTAGGTAAGGTTTATTTCCTACGTCAATTTACAACAAATTAGATAAAATAACATAAAGTAGTAAACACAACTGAAGAAATCAACCATCCACATCAATATAGACAAGTACACAATGCTGAGGAAATCTCTACATGAGCATTGCGTATCATATTCAGCTTACCTCATTAATCATCCTATACGATTCACTTTACTTTTTCTAGGTGGCTAAGTTCTTGCTCTTTGGGAAAAAAAAAACCCACAAATCACTAGAAAACACATATTACATCACCCTTCCTGTTTGACTGTGACTTGTCAGGAAGCCAAAAACCAATTTATTTCCAGAAGGTGAAAAAGATCTGCAATAAAACACACTGATGACTCTGTTTAATCCCTAGTCTCATCTGAACTGCTATGAACCTGTGTGCTCTTTGCCTTCCCTGCTTCTTACAACACTTCAGCTTCCTATCAATTTTCCTATCTATTTTCCTAACTTTCCCCCTTTCAGCAGTGTTTTATACTTAGCAGCACCCAGTCTAAGGTGACCTATTTATGCTCATACATTTATCTGACATTATGCATCAAACCACTTTCTCCTGATTTAGTCTCCTACACACCTGAATTCATTTTATCTGCAGGTAGCTCAGTCTCAGCAAAATCCAAAGTATGCTTACATTCTACCTGCAAACTCTTGTCCTACTTGTACCTTCTATGATTGTCCCATTTTTTCCAAATGCTGCGAGTAGCTGCTGACCAGGACTTCCATCTTTCTGGTGGACCTTACAATTTTTATATTGCCTTGAATTCCACACCTCCCCTCCCCCCCCTTATAAACATAGACAGACACTGTCCACCTTTTCCTTACTTAGCTATACCCCAACAATGCCTAGAAATCAAAGTCTAACACACTTAACTGTGACCACAATAAAGAAACCGTCCCTTCCAACTCAAGGGTGGCAAGGAAATACAAAAACCCAACAAACAAACCACAAAGACAGCACTCCTTATTATTACTATGGTCAGCAGTCTTAGAACATCGCCTACGCATTGTCAACATTTTTGCAGAAATTGGCACAAGAAATTCAGGAGGGGAAAAAAAAAGGAAAATGTTAATTTTGCAGTTGACATACGTAATATTCTTTCCGAACAGAATGGGCAGCATGGGATAAAGGTCCAATCACTGGATCATTAAGTGCATGTGCAAGAGCAGTTGCCTTTGAGAGCCAAACAGCCCAACAGAAAACAGAAGCATATGATACAAAGATAAGCAATCTATTTTTCATGAACTAGGGAAGAAAGAGACAGTGAATGGATATAAATGTAATGCTTGCATTCTTAATATATCTTTGCAGATCATTCTGGGAGCCTATAAAAAGGGTCAGAGAGAAGAAAGCTGCAGTAACTGAAAAAAAAAAAAGAAAAAAGAAAGAGATGAGGAGAACCTGGGGAGTTGTAGCTGTAGGCACAAGTAAAGAGAACGAGTTACTTAGAGCTGCTGTGAAACAAGAATTTGAAAAATGTAGATAAAGATCTCATTAAGGCCTTTCAATCACACCCATTCAACAGTGGAACCCACATTATAGGCCCAAGAGATGATCAGAAAGCTGATACTGCCCACATAACCAGAACAGAGGTAAAGCTGATGGCTTTGGGCCCAGCTCTGCTTGAGCTAATCAAAGATGTGTCAGAAGGACAGAGAGATTTTAGCTGGACTAGGAGACAAGCCTGGGCTAGAGGTTTTCATACAAACCTGGCAAGAGATGGTTTATGAACAAGGAAACATTTCGTAAGTCATAGCAGGGAGAGACAGAGCAGAGCACACAAACACAACTGAGGACTAAGGACAGAGTGTTGTGAAATCTCTACAAGAAAGCTTGGAGTATAAAGAAGTTAGAGAGTCATCTGAAAAGGATGCAATAAAGACCCCACAGAGAAAAAACAAGGCAAAAAAATGTTACAGCATCTCTGAAGGACAGACTACTTCAAATCCATTACCATCCCATAGCTGTAATTTATTGCCATGCCTGGTCCCAAATCTACAACTAATAGTGAGGTATAGACATTTCTCTCATTTAGATCTTAGTAACAAGTGTGCTGTTTAATGAATGTTGGACACAGATAAATGATGTAGTTGAAGAAGACATTTCTCTCAAAGATTTATAGTAATCAGAGCAGTCACAGAAGGAAGAACAAGAAATTGTAAGTCTTCTTGTTACTAGCAGGGCAAAAACAACTGGAAATGACACCTGATGAAACAAAATTGCAATTCCATCTTCAAGAAAGGAAAACAGTACTTGTGTTAGCACAGCAGCAGACATTCTCTGAAGTACAACTGAGGATGCTTCAAGAAAGAAATTAAATACGTTCACAACCTCTCAGGATTTTCAATGAGCCAGGGATTAAAAAAAAATAATTAAAAAAAGAAAAATGAAAGAGGTTCCAGGAAAAGCAACTACATATGGAACACAAGACTAAAAGACAGCATCTCTGTCAAGGTGGGTTTCCAGAAATAAAACATGGCAAACCATCTGGATGCAAGAGGGAGGTCTTTCGGATTCAAATCAATTGACTATAACCCACTCTTCCATTTCTGTTCTTCATATAATTTATGTTTTCCACTTGAAATATAAATAAAAAGTGGTTTTGAATTTTATCTTAACCTAGATTTAATTAAAAATAATTTCAAAATAATTTATTAACAACAAAATTGTCATTCAATCTGAGAATTTGGCCAGATTATGAAGCATCTTTATTTCCTGGCATATTCTGCTGGCTATCCAATGAAGTATATACCCTCAGGAGCTGCATGGGGTGGTTTGGTTCACCATGGATCAGAAAAAGAAGTGCCACAGTTTGACTCAGGATGGGCAATTAAACCAGAGACAACAATGCTCTCGATCCCCTCCCCATCCCACCCAGCTAGGGAAGGAGAGAGAGAATTAGGAGAGAGACTTTGCTGGATTGAAAACTGAATTAGACAGCTTTAAAATCTCAGCCCGCAGGCAGGAGATAAGACAGACCAGACAGGGGCTAAGGGGAGAGTTATGAGGGTTAGGGATGCCTGAGCCTAGGGGTCTATGGTGATGGATGGATGGAGTCCTCCCTGGATGCTGGCCATGGACGGAAGAGAAGGGAAGAAGCAGGCAGGAAGTTGTCTTCTGTGATCTCTGACCTTCCTCGGAGCTTATGTAGATATATGGAATGGAATACCTTTGGTCAGTTCTGCTGTCTGTCTAGTCCAGCTCCCCTACAGGGGGGTCATAGATACAATTCTCCTGCCCCAGTAGCCTCTGTAGCAGCAGAGCTAAGAAGCAACCTTGGAGTTTCAGCAGAAACATAAACATTCCACTGTTATCAGTCCACTAGCTGGAACACTTGCTGCTAGTTAAAAGAGAGCTTACTGAAGGGAAAAAAAAAAAAAATCAGTAAAAGGAAAATGAGCTTCATCCTGGCTCAAACCAGGACAAAAAGGAAGCTCTTTCATTAACTGTTATGACCAGAAGACTTCTCTGGAAAGCAAAGATAGAGGAAATTAAACCTGAACACTAAAGGTGTGCAACAAGTTTATGAATGAGTAAAATAAGTTTAATCATAGAATCATAGAATTGGAAGGGACCTCGAAAGATCATCTAGTCCAACCTTAATATAGATGAATGAAAAAGCAAAAAACAATGTAATCCATTTTTCTTACAGTATTCCCCTCTCCCCCAATTCAAAACCTCTCCTGTTCCTATTTATGGCCACTGTCCTTCATTGTCCCACGTTTTTACTTCAGTAAAGAGCCTAGCTCCACCTTTTAGATAACCTCCTATCAGTACTTGGAGGCTGGTGTTAGGTCTCTGGAAAGCCAGCTCTTCACCAGGTTGAGGAAGTCTCATTCCCTCAGCCTCTCCTCACAGGAGCAGTGCTCCAGCCCAGCCCATCTCAGCAGCCTCTGCTGAACATGTTGCAGCTGATCAATACATTTCCAGTGCAGTACAGGAAAAAAACTGTCCAAAGCTGGACACTGTATTCCTGATGCAGTCTACTGAGTGCCAAGTAAAGGGGAATAATCACTTCCCTGAATTCCCTGATTTATGCTCCTCCTGGTATCACCCGGGATGCTGTTAACCTTCACTCCTACCAAGACACACTGGCAGATCACATCTGGTCCACTGTGAGCCCCAGCATGCATCACTTCTGGAGGTTAGTCCACCCTAGGTGCAAGACATTTGTTCTTGCTGAATTTTATGAAGTTCCTGGTGGTTCATTTCCTAGGTGCCTCTGAACAGCAGCCCTGCCCTCAAGTAGGTCAACTGCACCTTCAGTTTGGTCTTCACCAACTTAATCAGTTTGTGTCCTCTTCCAGGTCAAAGAATCATAGAACTATAAAGTTGAAAAAGACCTTTTAAGATCATCAAGTCCAACTGTCACCTCAACACCACCATGCCAATTAAACCGTGTCCTGAAGTGCTACATCCACACTTTTTTTTAACACCTTCAGGGATGGTGATTCCACCACTTCCCTGGACAGCCTGTTCCAATGTCTGATCACTCCTTCAGTAAAGAAATTCTTCCTAACATCCAATATGAACCTCCCCTGGCATAACTTGAGGCCATTTCCTCTTGTCCTACCACTGGTTATGTGGGAGAAGAGACTGACCCTCAGCTCGCTACAACCTCCTTTCAGGCAGTTGTAGAGAGTGGTAAGATCTCCCCTCAGCCTCCTCTTCTCTAGACTCAACAACCCCAATTCCCTCAGCCACTCCCACAAAACTTGTGCTCCAGACCCTTCACCAGCCTTGCTGCTCTCTCTGGACACACTCCAGCAACTCAGTGTCCTTCACTGTAGTGAGGGGCCCAAAACTGAATGCAATACTGGAGCTGCAGCCTCACCAGTGCTGAGTAGAGGTCACTGATTAAGATATTAAATAAACTAAGTCCTACAACAGACCCCTGTGGGTCTGCTTGTAACCAACTGCAGGTAAAAAACTAACCATTTAGCACTGCCTCTTAAGCTTAATGTTTCAACCACAAGTTCCCTGTTTAACCAAGCCAGTCTACTGGCCCATCTACCAATTTTCCCAATTATTGGGACGGACTATCTCTGTGCTTAGAGGACCTGAACTTGTAAAAATCCTCGATGAAGAAAGATCAGAAAAGGGAAGCTTCAGCAGTTTGGCAAGGGGCATAGAACAGTTGCCAGCTGGCACTGCAGCATGCTGTAGTCTACAGTATCTCCACCACTATCTAATTAAAAACAAAAAAAATCCCTCTCTTTCTTCTCTTACCATATGGCTGTCCACATTATACCTGAATTAACATAGCTTTTCCCACAATCAGACCAGGGATTTTAGGACTTTTAGGCCAGGTAGAAGTCCAGGGAAGAAAGGCATGTCTTATGAGAATGTTTTCAATCATTGGTATATAAACCTGCTTTAAAATTATTCTCATTGTACTCCTAATTCTCTCTTGGCACTGAGAATTACATGTAAATTTAATAAACCAACCCTTGGATCTGTTTAGAAAGTCAAACATATTGCAGGGAATAAATATCTGTTCAGAAAGTAATTTGGGATTTGAAGATATTTTTTTGTGCTTTTTTATTATTTCTTCCTGTAACTACTAAGATTATGAAAAGGTCATTTTTAAAATTCATTAAAACAGCATGAACTTTTCTCCTCATGGCTTATATTTGAAGGGAGGAAAAAAAACCTATAGTGTCATTTTCATTAAAACTAAGATCTTTTGAAGCTTCACTTCTCTAGAATATTACCCAAACCTTTTACTGAGTCTATAAAGCTTTGAGCATTCTCTTATGTCATGATTTTATTTCATTTCCATTATTGAAATTCTTTGAGTGACAAGCATGGTTATTTTTTGTCTGTAAATCTGCAATGATCAAAAAGGTCACCAGGTATAAGCAGCCACTCACATTCCATTGATATGTAAATACTATAAACGTGCTTTTCTTTGCCTGTTTACACTTGGTATTAGAATATAATAGTAAAATGGACACACACAAGCAGTTATAAAGTGAGTAACATTATCTAAAATACTGTCACATCATCAAAAATACTACCTGGCAATTTCACAACCTGCTGCAAAGATGACAGTGCTACATAATATGCAGATGGAGGTATTGTGCATTTGTTGCAACAACATCTGCAGGGGAAGAACACAGGTGCCAACGGCCTTGCAGGACTAAGTTAGGAATGCTGGGGCTGTGTTTAACCACACTTCAGAATAATTAAGGTTTTTTTTCATAAATAAAGCCAGGGGAACAGATATTCAAATAAGAGAGTCTTTGTCATAAACAAATAGCAAGGTATAGTGACAGTGTGGACATCCAAGTGGAGCATCCACAGGTCAGTGACATACACATCACGTGTCTGCCCAGCCAGGGACAAGATCACTAACTGAAGCCTCCTTCCTCTTCCATAATAAAAGCAGAGAGCAATATTCTGTTCCAGAAAATCTTCCTCCTTTCCAGCAATTAAACAGTACCAAAGTTCATCAGGATGACTATTTCAGAGATGAGAACCTCTCCTATAGTATCTGTTTTCAAAAGTGTACCAAACACATCCAATGTAGTGTTTTAGAGAACAATTTAAACACAATCTGCAGTGTTTTTCTACCTCTTTCAATATCACTGACATCATTTAGATAAAATAAGACATTTTGATGGTAGCTTTTTACCCTTTTTCTGTTTGTTTCCTTCAGTAGCCTGTATGCTTAAAATAAAGTTGAAACTAAAAAAAACCCCAACACAACAGACTATATGACTAGAAAAACCACAGGTTACTGACTAAAAAAACCACAGGCTACTATACATGCAAGGAACAAAAGGTTAACCTCGGACCCAAAATTACAGGAGAACGTAACATTGTGCATACATTTTTGAAGTACTTTTTCCTGCTACAAACAACAACAAAGAGAGAATAAACTTTTCCTTATTGTTTTTGCCTTACAAAAATCTTATCAACTGCTCCTCTCCAATGCTTTACACATACAAGTGCCTGTTTTGCATTTGGGAAGAACTCTTTGTTCCTATTTAGCTATCTATTTTTAATGGCAGTGCCTTGCTATGTGAAGTTCCTCTGAGCCCAAAACATACATTCACTTTGTCTTCCCCACTCCCACCTAAATAGCCATTTTTTTTTGGTATTTCATCTAAGCCCATAAGGCCATGAAGATGATCAGAGGGCTGGAGCACCTCTCCTATATGAAGACAGGACGAGAGAGTTGGGGTTGTTGAGCCAGGAGAAGAGAAGGCTCCAGGGAGACCTTATAGCAGCCTTCCAGTACCTGAAGGGGCTACAGGAAAGCTGGGGAGGGACTTTTTACAAGGGCTTGTAGTGAGAGGACAAGGGGTAATGGCTTAAAAATGGAAGAGTGAAGATTTAGGTTGGACATTAGGAGGAAATTCTTCACTCTGAGGGTGGTGAGACACTGGCACAGGTTGCCCAGAGAAGCTGTGGATGCCCCATCCCTGGAAATGTTCAAGGACAGGTTGGATGGGGCTTTGAGCAACCTGGTCTAGTGGGAGGTGTCCCTGCCCAGGCAGAGTGGCTGGAACTAGATAATCTTTAAGGTCCCTTCCAACCAAAATCATTCTATGATTTTATGATTTGTAAATAAAAATCTGTACAAACACAATCACTCCATCCATGGATTAGGGTAATTACCCTAATGAAGAGAAAGAAATCAGGAATGCAGAATGCCAGGTTATTTTGAAAAAACCTCACAGGTATTTCTTCAAACTCCTATACACAGGAAAACTCCCTTTCTGCTCCAAATTTTAAACCAATCACAGATGTTAAAATGGAAGGAATTCTCATATAGTTTTGTTCAAGTTCTTACTCAAGCATTAAACATATATATATGAATCTATATAATGGAACAGCATTTTGTACCATCTCAATGGCCACAAGCTGCAGCAAGGGAAATTCCCAGTGGAGACAGTTTAAGCTCTGCCACAGAGAGTTCTGTTTAAGGTCTGGCCCTGAGAAGCAGCAAGAATCAGCATCTTTGGACACAGTCAGAACTCAAGTGGACAAGGCCTGAGCAATGTGATCCAAGTTTGAGGTCAGCCCCACTCTGAGCCACCACCACGGCTAGCTGTGCTTTGGCTACACAACCTTCAGAGGCCTCTTCTAACCTTAAGTCTCCATGTTCTATAAATATGGATTTTCTCACCTTTGAATATCATTTGTATTAAACACCTTCCATATGTCAAGGCACTGCTAAAATGAGTAGAGCTTCAAAGACCATGTTTGGCAGCTCCACCAACAGGTTTGCACTGAACTAACAAGTTCTGGAAAAATAATTTATTATGGGTACAGAACTGTAACTTTGTATTACAAGCTCTGACTAACAAATTTTCTATGAGTCTCCAAGAGTTCAAAATGAAAAAACCTTTTATTCTGCCTTAACAATTTATGCTATTATCTCATTCCTACAACTTGTAGCTGAAGGACTAAACAAAATAAAACAAAAAAAACATTTTACAGGAATAGGTGAACACCTCCAATGCCTCTCACACACAAGCCCATTATATCTTCATTAAAACTCATGTCCTTTGTCAGGCCAAAAGACTTTTATTGCTACAGATGTCTCACTGTTCCTCTGATGTATTTCCCTTCACACACAAAGCAGCACCAGCAGGGAGATTCATGTTTGATAAACGTGGCACCAGGAATGTGAGAAAGGAGTGAGTAAATATTGCATCAAAAAGGTATTAAAATTAAATAAATTTATTTCCTTAATTATTTTCTTCGTTACTCAAGTTCTCTGAAGTTTACAACAGCAATAACCATTCAAGACTATTTAGGCATTTGTGTGCCTTTTACTATTAATACTCTAGTCACAAAATACAAAAAAATTAAAAGATTGCTTCTGTTTTGCCTGACAAGCAGCTAATCCTTCAAGCTATGTTATTGTTACAATGCTACTTGGAGATTGCTGTTGTCTGAGTACCTTGATGGTTCCATAGATGTAAGCATGCTTGCATCTCTAACATTCAGCTACCTTGTCTTTTCAGAAAGAGAGTGTACTTTCTTTTACATCTGAACTTGTGTGGATGTAGGCTATTGGTGTACAGGATGCTCCCTCTTTCTCCCATTTACTGGAGTGAGATCTAGTGAACCTAGTGTATCATCAGATGAGTGGTTTTCAGCTGGATGTATGAAAAGCATTGCAGGAATTTCTGGTAGACTACTCCATCAAATTATCCAGTGGTCAATTCCTCTTTCAGCTGTATGACCATTAACTAAATCCTACTGTAAGGACATGGGGGAGACATGGCCAGAGGAGGGCAGGTGTTACACAGCTAGTCATGTATAGACACAATGACTAGATGGGAAAGTAGAAAGAGAAACTGCATTGCCAAAACAGAGATTATAGCACAATTTTGTTCACAGGTTCATCAAAATATTTGAATGAAGGCATTAAGTGCTTAGTTTGGCTGTCCACTTGCCAGGAACATAGATAAATAGACTGTTTTGCAACCACCTTATAACCCACTGCCAGTTAGTCTTTGAAGACAAGGTCTGGGGCAAAGGAGATTTTAAAAGCATAGATTTGAGGTCCTTGAGCTTCCTAGAATAAGCCTCTGATGAGCTGGGCCAATAAAGTTAAGCCAAAGCAAACCACGTACAAAGAGCAGAGATGGGTTGCAATTAATTCTACAGTTCAGTTTATTCCAACTGGCATATGCAGATAAGAAAAGCAAGCAGTTCAAATATTTTGATACCATAGGTTGATTGCTAGCACAGATGTCCTCCATACAACAGCAACAAATTCTTGTTCCCATTTCATATAGCTTATCTACACTCGGGAGACATAGCAAAATGCTGCTCTATCAAGCTGCACCAAAACAGAGTGCTGCTGTTCCGAGATGATCAGAAAATGAAGCTGGACAGGATGAGAATATAGTAGGGTATTCATAAACAACACTGAATTCAGAGCTTTCATGCTTTTAAGTGGTGCAGACACCTCTAGCTAACTCTGATGAAGAATAAACAAACAAGGGTTTCCATATGAAGTGAAGCCAAACCCTTTCCCAACCCAACAGCCTTTACTTGACAGAAAGAAGTGAGCCAACTCCTTTTTGCCATTCTAAGTTTGAGTGATCAGATTCAGCACACAAAGTATTCCATGGAAATCCGTAATAGAAAATACAGTGCATTGCCTCAGGTGGCTTTTTCAACTGACTTCTGATGAATTTTACTTGGGCATTATTTTACAATTTTTAAAAGAACAAAACTTCTCTAGAAGTCAGAAAATTAAGTTCTAAAATAACATTTTGGAATGAAAGCCAGCTCTAAGAAAGAGATTTTTTCCAAAGCATTTTCTGCACTTTTTTTTTTTTTTTCCTGAATACAGGTTGTTTTGCTGCAAACTGAACAGCAGAATAGAATGACTGACCTGCTACAATTTCCTTTTCCAGACTTTTGTAAATACAAAATGTTTTCCTTGTCTTGTCAGCCGTTATATAATCATAATTAAGCATAATAACAACATAACAGTAAAATCTGCCGGCTCACCCCGACACTGCTATTGAATAGCTCTTATTTGTCATGATGGCAGCATTTAAAAAGGAAAATTTTTCAGAAAGTTGTACTGGTCTGTATTATCATCCCAAAACACTCATCTAAAATAAAATAAAGTTACAAAAAGCTGTATCATCTCCCAGGATCAGATAAAGAAAGTAGAGTGTCAGACAGATTATCTAAATGCCACTTGGGTTAGATGTCAATAGGATTAGAATGGACTTGGAGTTGCTGCTAGCAAATACATCCAAATGCCTCACAGAGGGCTTGGTGTGAAGGCACATGTCTTGTCCTGCAGAGCAGCTCCAGACCTAAGTGGGAGAAGATGAAAGCACAGGCTAGAGGAGTGCAACAGGGGAAAGGTTTCAGATACATTCCTCAGCCAGAGACTAAATACAAGGAAGTGTCAGACAAGCTAAAGGAGTTTCAGATCAAAATAAAAAAGCTTTTCTGTCAACTCACAGAAAGCCTACTGTATTATTCTTAAATCCATGCCTCCACCCAGGCAACAGTGCAAAATGGACAGCTGGCTAAACCCATCCAGAAAAAAAAAAAAAAGCTTCTGCTGTATTTAACAGATGGTGGCACAGGTTATGAAATTGGTCTTTGCTTCAGTTTCTGAATAGAATTTTTTAACATAATGGAGATACAATCTTTAAATAGCCTTAAAGTACTTCCCAAATGAAACAAAACTAAGCATTTATGGCAGTACATACACATTTAGAACAAAAACCAGATTTCTATAGATTATATCCTATTTCACATTCCTACTGTCCTGAGAAGAAAAAAATTCCATGCTCAGAAAAATGAGTTTTGTGGTTACTTTCTCGTACACAAGTAAAAATGTTAGATGCATGCCTGAATGCATTGCTTAATAGGAAGAAAAAACCCAACACCTTCCCTCATCCATATATCCACAAAGCTGACATCTATAATATCATAGAATCATAAAATGCTTTGGGTTGGAAGGGACCTTAAAGATCATCTAGTTCCAAACCCCCTGCATGGGCACAG
The DNA here is from genome assembly GCA_020745705.1 of Hemiprocne comata. Lineage (NCBI taxonomy): Eukaryota > Metazoa > Chordata > Aves > Apodiformes > Apodidae > Hemiprocne > Hemiprocne comata. The sequence goes on along the minus strand of CM036586.1, from coordinate 194,580,465 downwards.
ACACCTGCCACCAGACCAGGTTGCTTAAGGCCTCATCTCATCTGGCCTTGAACACCTTCAGGGAGGGGGCATCCACAACCTCCGTGGACAACCTGTGCCAGCATCTCACCACCCTCACAGGAAAGAACTTCCTAATGTCTAGCCTGAATTTCCCCTCTTTAAGTTTCAAACCATTGCCCCTTGTCCTCTCACTACACACCTGTGTAAAAAGCCCTACCCCAGCTTTCTTGTAGGCCCCTTCAGATACTGGAAAGCTGCTATAAGGTCACCCCGGAGCCTCCTCTTCTCTAGGCTAAACAACCCAAACTTCCTCAGCCTGTCTTCATAGAGGAGGTGCTCCAGCCCTCTGATCATCTTCGTGGCTCTCCTCTGGACATGCTCGAGGAGTTCTATGTCCTTCTTATGCTGGGGACTCCAGAATTGGACACAGTACTCCAGGTGGGGTCTCACCAGAGCAGAGCAGAGGGGGAGAATCACCTCTCTCAACGGGCTGGCTGTGCTTCTTTTGATGCAGCCCAGGATACGGTTGGTTCTTCGGGCTGCAAGCGCACGTTGATGGCTCATGTTAAACTTCTGGTCAACCACTACCCCCCAAGTCCTTCTCCTTTGGGCTGTCCTCAATCCTCACTCCTCCCAACCTGTATTTGTGCTTGGGATTGCCTCGAGCCAGGTGCAGAATCTTGCACTTGGCCTGGTTGAACTTCATGCAGTTTGCACAAGCCTACTTCTCAAGCCTGTCAAGGTCCCTCTGGATGGCATCCCTTCCCTCCAGCATGTTGACTTCACCACACAGTTTGGTGTCATCAGCAAACTTGCTGAGGGTGCACGCAATTCCACTGTCCATGTCGCCGACAAAGATGTTAAATAACACTGGTCCAAGTACTGACCCTTGAGGAACACCACTCCTCACACGCCTCCATTTGGACACTGAGCCATTGATCACAACTCTTTGGGTGCAAGCAATCAGACAGTTCTTTATCCAACAAGTGGTCCATCCATCAAATCCATATTGTTCCAGTTTTGAGACTAGAATGTCATGCGGAACAGCTTTGGACAGGTCCAGGTAGATGACATCTGTTATCCTGCCATTGTCCACCGAGGCTGTGACCCTATCATAAAAGGCCACCAAATTAGTCAGGCAGGACTTGCCTTCAGTGAAGCCATGTTGGCTGTCACCAATCACCCCTTTGTTGTTCTCATGTCTTAGCAGGGTCTTCAGGAGGATCTGCTCCAAGATCTTGCCAGGCACAGAGGTTAAGACTGACTGGGTCTTCTTTTTTTCCCTTCTTGAAAATGAGGGTTATGTTTTCCCGTTTCTAGTCAGCAGGAACTTCACCAGACTGCCATGACTTTTCAAATATGATGGACAGTGGCTTTGCAACTTCATCCACCAGTTCTTTCAGGAGCCATGGGTGAATCCCATCAGGTCCCATGGATTTGTTCACCCTTAGGTTCTTTAGGTGGTCTCGAACCTCCTCTTCATCTACAGAGGGGGGATCCTCTTTTTCCCAGTCCCTGTCTTTGGTTTCCGTAACATGGGGGGCGTGACCTGACTCCTTGCTGGTGAAGACTGATGCAAAGTAGTCATTGAGTACTTCAGCCTCCTCTACATCTTGATGACCAGCTCTCCTGTTTCCGTCTGAAGTGGGCCCACATTTTCCCTAGTCTTCCTCCTATCATTAAGATCATTTTATCATATGCTTCTTTGGCATGTCATGTTATGCCACCACACCAAATATTCACTGAGAAATGAGTAATTCCATCATCTTTATTTTACACTCCAGGGTTTGGGGTAAAGGAGATTTGTTTGTTTTAAATAAGAAACATTATTCCCTTCTATTACTTCATAAACCAAGCCTTAACCTTTTCACACGGTATAGGGAAAAGTGAAGGTATCCTCTCAGAAAACTTAGGTTTATATTAGGGATTTTTCTTAAACTTGCAAATAAACTTCTGTCAGTCCTGTGAACCAGCAGGCTCACTACCACAAAAGTGAAGGTCAACATGTGGTCAAGCTACTATTAAAAGTAGCCCAGCCCCATATTTCATCTATTTAAAAGCAAAGCAAAACACTGAACATGACTGCATAACTGAAACTCTTCATCCTAATTTTAAAAATCTGCGATATTTTAATACCGAATTTGATCATTTACAGAGACCTCACTATTCCTGAAAAAGAAACGTGAACAGTATTAAACTTACAAAACCCAAGTGTGTACCATTACAGATGAGGCAGTCATTCTCCCTACATACGTAGCATGCTGATGCTACAAATGTGCATGATACTTATTTCTGAGCCAGCAAGAGTTAGGGGTAGACTGACCTTCTCTCTAACACATCACATCAGGTGAAAAATTCTCTTCCCACAAAAATTAAAACCTAAAATTTAACTTTGAATACAATACTTTCCACATTCTATCTACAGATGTCTAACTATTAACCTAAAAAATAACTGATTACTCATCAATCTTCAAAGAAGTGGGGAAAAAATTAAACAAAGACATACATGTGTACAGATTTGGCAATATAATGCTTTCCAAAGAATGGAAATCCAGAACTAGGTCACAGCTTTATCCCACAGATCATTTTCAGCTTAGTTTGAACAATAAAAGTCTTTTGAATAAACTGCCTGCATTCAACAATCACGATACACTGATCCACAAATAGAAGCTGTATTATAACGTGTAACAGCCCATGTATCCACAGCAGAAAATGGATGGAGTTGAATTAATGTAATTGTTGGCTGCTACTTCTCTGCCTCTTTATACTTAAAAATTATATATAAAAATAAATAAAATATCTGACTCTACAGGTCAAGTGTTACTTCCAGCATTGATTTATCAATTCTGTCTCGTAAATAAAGAGGTCTGCTAGAAGCACAAATGCAAAATTAGCCTTGTCAAAGGAATGAAGACTAAATTTAGATAGAAATCTATTTCCACAGTTACCATATAAAGAATTCTCTACATGAAATTCCTCAATGCATGAAGTGTTTTAAGGAAAATAAGATGTAGCCTTTAAGTATGCAGAGACAAAATAAGTTTAGTATCAAGATAATAATGAAGTAGCTTGAACATTGTTAGCTCTTTTACAAATACTACAACAATTTATGCTGGAAATGTTTCATTTATGATAATAAAATTTCTACCTTAACTTAAAAACAAAAATCAAACAAACAAATAAACCAAAACAAACCAACACACACACACACAAGTAATGTTTCAAAACTTACAATTGTTTTGAGCCAAAAGGAAACTGCTAATATGAAACACAGCATAAAATTTTCATTTAATCTGCGTCTCAACATTTAGCAATGCACAAGTATCAAAAGCTGCCCTCTAAAATATAAACTTAACATGTATTTTTGAAATTAGAAGAATTAAATTTACTCCAGTGAAAACAAACCTTGCTAGGGCAATGAGAACAAGCTTCCCTGCATTCACATCTTATGTAATGCCAAAGAATCTTCATTATTTAATTATGTAAGCATAAATTTTCAACCCACTAATATTCATTTCTGCTCTGAGGATGTGAAATCTTCACAAACATTTCAGGCCAAATATCAAGAGAGACCTGTCAAGCTTCAAGTAGTAAGCCCCTTTCTTTTAATGTAATATAAATTAAAAACACATATCTGACTTTGTTTGCAAGATTTAATCATAAAAAATTCAGTACCATTAAAACAACACAGCATTTGCATAGACAGTATTCTTTCTTTCCTGCTCCACAAGTGTGATTACACAATTGGGCAAAAACACACTGCATTTCTACTGTCATGTTCAAAATAGACTGTTCAAGTCCAATTTTATACAATGAATTACAAAGAGGATGGATAATGCACTTTTGAAGACTTCATATGATTTTCAAAATTAACCCAGCTGTGTAAACATTTTCATTTGTTTGGTAACTTACAGTACTTTTAAATTTACTGTGATAACGTATAAATTTCCATTGTCTTCTTTTTAACAGGTTGTGTGCAACAGCACAGACTGGACCACGTTTGGCAAAGATCTGCAATCACCCTGGACCTACTTCACCCCAACAAACAGTAGTACAGTGACAACTATTCAAATTTCCATATACTTGTCATCAGGGGAAGATCCATTCTCCTAAAAGGAAATCAGTATCTTTTTAATGCAGGAAAATTTCCTTTCTACTGCAGTGTTCACAACTGTAGACGTGAATGTTTTCTGTAGGAAATTACAAAGCTGGCAGAACTGTGATTTTACTGTAAATTAAAACATTTAAGTATTTTTAAGTACCACATAATGAATTTAAGCTAGGAAAAGACAATCTCCCAAGAACCAATACGAAAGTGCTGCAGATGAGGTTTTACAAAGCCCCAACAGCTCAAAGGAATTACCTACACATGTACATCTAGCATTATTTTTAGGTGTTGTGAAGCAGCCCTTCCATACAGTGGAGCTGCTCCTCCCAAAGGGCAGGGGTCTCCCGTGGCTCTCATGTCATGGCTGCTTCTCCCTCTGGCCATCCTGGACACATTGGCATGTGCGAACTGGCACGAAATGCCATGTTTAGGCAACTGAATTAAGTCTTTGAAGCCTTATTGCTTTAGAGCTTGTATTTGGTGATGTAAGATTTACTTTCGCCAGAAGGTGAGATAATGTTTACACGGACACATCTCAGTAATTTTTCCACCCAGCAAAGTAACACATGCTGCTCTTCTATCACCATTCAACACAAGTACTGAGAATACAAATATTAAGGGATGGATTTGGATATGTTTGTGTCTGGCAGGCAGAGGAAGGGTGAGGATGTCCTTCATCAGAAATCTGTTCTCATCTAACACGTTAAAAACTTCATTAAATGGAATTTAATCAGTAAGAGTACAAAACTTAAGCATGGTAGGAGAAAATATGACGACCTCTCAACTGTTTCTTGCTGCCCATGGTGCTTATATGGCAGATGACAGTCCATAAATAAGCCTGAAGGCTTTGACACTGCTAAGTTCAGTGCCCATACCTTTTTCACTAGATTGTCGTGTAATCATGATTTGGCTTCTCCCTGTTACTCCTTTCAGCTGCTACCGTCACCCATTCTACAAAATGCTACAGCAGTCCAAAATGCCTACAACACAAAGTTCATGCCACCTTTCCCAGCAACCCAACAAGAACTACTTTGAAACAATTCAAAAGATTTCTCTTCCCTATCCCAACAGCTCCACAGACACTCCAGGGTTACCCAACAGAGCTTCCAATAGAGCACCACAAAACTACTGTTGGCTTCACCCCAAAGTTAAAGACAGAACAAAAAAAACAAGACTACTATATTTTAAAATTCTGAATAACTGATTTTTATATAGTAAATTTCAAACTCCCACAACAGAGCTATGGTTCTTCCTAAAAACTATATCCTGTTTTTTGGAACACGTTGCAAACTGCTTTTACAAGAAGAACCATTATGTGATACAAGACTGCAGAAAATGCTGTGTTTATTCAAGAATAATTCTCTATCATCCATCTCCTGCAAAACAATGTGTAGTATAAGAAAAATATAACTTTGAAACTGTACTAATAAAGGCATTAACTACATCAATTTTCTTTCCCTCTGGTCTGCATTTCTCTATGCTAAGAACTATACAATTAAACAAAAAGTGTTGGGTTTTTTTTGCCAAAGAGAACAACAAAGGGGAACAAAATCACCACCTAATGACATGTTCATTATAAGTAAAATTCATAACCTAGGACACTTATTTAAGCATCAAAGTCAGGACTGATACGCAGCAGCAGAATCAACTATAAAAGGCAGGGAACTATTTACCTTCACTCTGCCTTATCTGGCACTAGTCAGCACTCTGAATTATGCACTTTGGTGCTTGCCTTTTTTCTTTTTTTTTAAGCAGAGTTTGAAATTTACAAAGCAGCACATTTGCAGATAAAGACACTGACAATCATTCTGTGCTCTATATATAGGGCAAGTTGTCTTTCCTACATTTCATTTCCTAAAAAAAATAAATACAGAATTTGAGGGAGATAATTTAAGAATAAAACTAAATACCCACGTCCTTAAACATTGGAAATGTTGTTTTAACTGCTTTCTTCTCCTGAGATTGCTTCAGATTTAAACTGATAGCATGCTACTTCAAAAGTAGGAACATGAGAACGGACAGCTATATTAAGGCAATATTTGATAATAAAGTCCTCAGAATTTCAGTTTCTTTGAAAGATCAACAAAAACACTTGAGTAAAAAAATGTGATTCTCAATCAATTGTAAGGGTTGAAATACATACTTACATAGCCCTGCAACAAAGTCTGTATGAAAACCAGCTTCCTCTAAAGCATTAGCCTCAAAATGTGCTTTTTACAACACGTTAACAAATACGGTTACAACCTTTCTCCAAATGTTCTTGGGAGAATCTATCAATATATTAATATTTTATTGACTTTTGCATCACTTTCATTAACTCGCTGTCCAAAACAAGTCTTCTGGAATAAAACCTTCACATCAGTATACAGCACAGTCTCTTAAGTGAAATGTTGGTACAGTCACGCAATACAAGGCTTTGAACAACCAAGACTGACAGATACTGGAGATGCAGCAAAGCAGAGCTGGCCAGAGAAATTTCAACAAGATTTTATTAAAATACACATCAGTAATTTTAAAAAAACAAACAACCAAGAAAATCTTGATCTAGTTTGGACTTTGATTCTGTCTGACTGCAGTTTAAACCATAAGATTTCATTCTCTACAACTCTGCTGCAGAGAGTTATCTAGTGTAACAGTATATTTAAGTGAAAATACATTACACAATATTCACAATTTTTAATAATAATAACTTCTCTCACAGATCTTCCAAAAATAAATAGATTTTTATTAAGTACTTGTTGTCACAAGTATCACAGGAAGGCTCAAGATCAATTAAGACTCATCTCCCAAGGACAGTTCGAGCAGTACAGGAAGGTACAGCACCAATCCAGCCTCTGAACAATGAGAAGGTGCTCAACAGGTTAGAGGGGGAAAAACACGTGGTTCTGGAAGAAAAGACAATTATGTATGTATACCACAAGGAGAAATATTGTTGAACAGTTAGGTATTTATAGTTTTGTACTTCATTTTACAAGTGGAAGAGTTCCCTCTTCGTGTGGGTTTTCCATGTGTGACATAAATAGTGCTATAGTACATAGGTCATACTCAAAGTGGCAATAAATACAAGATAAACTGTATTTGCTTAAAAGCCACAAATCTCTACTAAAAAGATGTGCCAGATCCTTTATAGAGAGACTTGACACTCTTCATAGTCAATTCAGGAAAAGATACAGCTGTGGCTCTGGAGTTCACCCCCACCAAATCTTCACAGATTCCCCATTAAAATCTTTCCAAGCCCTACTTACCTCCTGCAGTAAGTGCAAGCAGCACATATGCTAGCATCATCAAGTGCCAGCATTAGAGTGCTGGAACAAGAAATATTCTGCACGTACACTGTAGCTCTGCAGAGATATTTCCCTGGCTATCCCTAAAGCAAAAGAAATGGGCATACAGGGGACATTTTCAGTCCCATAAGAAGTGGCATGTAGGAGAAAGTTAAAGAGAGTCCCATCACCCCAGCTGAGTTGAGGGATGACAATTCATTGCAAAACTGTGTGCTTCAACCCCCCGTTTAAAATAAATGTGAAAAATTAGAATTTTTGAGATCCTTGCTAGTGAAGAAGCATTAAAGCCCATTGCTAGATTCCTTTGCTACCCTATTCACAGCACCTACACTCTTCCCCTGGACCACCTTCTACAAGACTCTCCTCTTAGTGAGAAGAAACACAATTCAAAGGTGACCATCTCCAAGCTAAAACAATTCAGCAAATACCTACTGCCACCTTCACTGGAGCCCTCATTACAACCCCACTTAGAGTTTACCTAGCATTCCACCAACTACAGTGGATATACTAAACCTTCAAATAACGGTAACCTTTGTAATTTGGAAAAAAAAAAAAATTACCCATTTCCAGATTTACATGAAATCCTGATTCTATGAAACTATACTGGCCAGAGGCAGTAAGTAGACAGAAATCAAACATAGTTGCACTTTCTCTTTAATAAGCACTCCCAGTCACCTTGTCATTAGTTATGAAAACGAGATCCTCAAGACAAAGTCAAATTTATCAGTAACAAGCTGATTATACCAGATCTGATTTATTCTACCTTAACACTTTAGTCTTGGTAATAAGCAACTAGAAATACTCACTAGCATCTCATGACACCAAACTGTGTGGAGAGGTCGACATGGTGGAGGGAAGGGATGTCATCCAGAGGGACCTTGACAGGCTTGAGAGATGGGCTTGTGCAAACTGCATGAAGTTCAACCAGGCCAAGTGCAAGATTCTGCACCTGGCTCGAGGCAATCCCATGCACAAATACAGGTTGGGAGGAGTAAGGATTGAAAAATGCCCTGAGGAGAAGGACTTGGGAGTGATGGTGGACAAGAAGCTCAACATGGGCCAGCACCTGCAGCCCAGAAAGCCAACCATTTCCTGGGCTGCATCAACAGAAGCATGGCCAGCAGGTTGAGGGAGGTGATTCTCCCCCTTTACTCGACTCTCATGAAACCCCACCTGGAGTACTGTGCCCAGTTCTGGAGCCCCCGACACAGGAAGGACATGGAGCTCTGGAGCAAGTCCAGAGGAGGGCCACGAAGATGATCAGAGGGCTGGAGCACATCTCCTATGAAGACAGGACGAGAGAGTTGGGGTTGTTGAGCCAGGAGAAGAGAAGGCTCCAGGGAGACCTTATAGCAGCCTGCCAGTACCTGAAGGGGCTACAGGAAAGCTGGGGAGGGACTTTTTACAAGGGCTTGTAGTGAGAGGACAAGAGGTAATGGCTTAAAAATGGAAGAGCGAAGATTTAGGTTGGACATTAGGAGGAAATTCTTCACTCTGAGGGTGGTGAGACACTGGCACAGGTTGCCCAGAGAAGCTGTGGATGCCCCATCCCTGGAAATGTTCAAGGCCAGGTAGGATGGGGCTTTGAGCAACCTGGTCTAGTGGAAGGTGTCCCTGCCCAGGCAGAGTGGCTGGAACCAGATAATCTTTAAGGTCCCTTCCAACCCAAACCATTCTATGATCTTTTTAATATTTTTTTGAGACAATAGCTTCCCTTCCTTTGTACTTGAGCTTGAAGTGAAATAGCATAGAGCTGCCACTCACCTAATACTTGCCGTATCTTTACAAAGGTGGTCTTTAAAATAGCTTTTCTTGGAAATCCAGAACATGAAGAATACACACTACAGCATGTTTTGGTATAAAATCTTTGAATATTCAAGTAAAACAACCCCCATGTATCTGTATGGCCAGGCAGGGGTGTCATGCCAGACAAACCCCACCTTACAAACATGGAGTTCCTGATCAAAGATACGTTCAAACATGACTCCAAGAAATATTGCCATGATCTTTGCATAACAAGGAAAGCAATGCATCTCCGTAGATGTTCACAGGAACAGCTAAACCACCAGATTCCAGCATCCCAACCACACTAACCAGTGCCAGGCCAGCCTAGGAATTACCTGCAGCACTATCCACCCTGAGCAACTACTGGGGGCCAGTTACAGCGTGCACTAGTCCTGCTTAACACAGGACACTGCAGTCCAACAGTTAAAATCCAGAAAACGTAAGTGAAAACTTAGGAAGTCCACATAAGAGAAAGACCATAACTCTATTTGAGAGAGAACTTTTTAATTATTCTTATAAACATATAGAACATACTTTCTTATAATACATCCTCATCACTATTTACATGCTTTAATATGGGTATCGGAAGTTATTAATTTTGTGTGTGATTTCATGTTAATTTCATTATTACTGAATCATATTGAGTTAGTGGAGATCATAGAATCATAGAATCATAGAATCCTAGGGGTTGGAAGGGACCTCGAAAGATCATCTAGTCCAACCCCCCCTGCCAGAGCAGGGTCACCTAGAGCACATCACATAGGAACACATCCAGGTGGGTTTTGAATGTCTCCAGTGAAGGAGATTTATTCCTCTCACTTAAAATCTTTTAATAAAGCTTTCTGAAAGTTTGGTATTTATTGCCAACAATAGCTATACAAGTATACAAAGTATAAATCACTAAAACATGCAACTCCGATAAAGCTTGTTTCCTTCACAGACCAATAACGCAGCTTCAGAAGTGAAAGCTAAGTTTTCAATATTCACCCCACAGTTGTTATGATGTGCATCTTGTTTGCAGATTAAAAGTGTATTCATTCAGAGGCAAAATTACATAAATATTCAGATTTAATATCTGAATTTATCATGTTGTGCTTCAAATGTAACCTCAGAACACTATTCCAATAATTGAGTATATTTTTATGTTCATGTTGCTGTCCACACAAATATGAATACCATAATTTTTAAAAATATAAAATACTGCAACTAGGTATTTCAGGCTTTAAAATCATACAAAGGATTCTAGTCAGACCCTTGTAGTATATAAAAGATAAGCACGTCTGAAAAATATTTAGACAGTATTTAGTCCTAAAAGTAGTACTGAAAAGGACTACTATTAAAGAATAGTTATTTTATAGTAATATAATTTATAACAACTTTCCTGAGGCTTACTAGTACATGCCACATGTATTCAAATGTAGATTGGCACTAATCTACCTTTAAGAACAGAATCCTAAATTTACACTCCCAGCTACAAAAGACTTTTGACTAACACTACACTCCACTATTTTATTACTATTCCATTATTTCTCTGTATTAAAAACATGTGTCAAATTCCAGGGTCAGATTAAGAAGTACCATCTAGAATGTATGTTCATTATCAGAAACAGACTATGGTCATGCAGGTCTGTGCCAGACCACAAAGCATAACCGTACCATAACTCCACTGACGAGATACCAACCAATGCTACAATATATGTCTTTGAAGTACCATTCTTTTTTAGATGAAACACATCGTTGTTTTCAATCTCTGAAAGTAAAATCACATTTAGTTTCCATGTGTTCATTTTGAAATTGGAATCAAGTGCTTGAGATAATTTCTTATGCAACATGAAAACAGTGAATATGGCATAATGAAGATCACAGAAGAGCTTCCAGAAGACCCCAGGACCACCCTCTAGGAAAATAAATAAATAAATAAATTTAAAAGGGAGCTAAACCTTCATTCCCATCCAAACTTCCAATAGATTCACAGATTAAAATCCAGATCCTCAGCTGCAGCTAAGGAGCACTCCAGGATAAAACTGCCTTTGTTCCTCAGTAGTGGTCCAAGCCATAAATTAGATTACCATGAACAGCAACCCAGCTCTCAAGAGAAGCAGAAACTGTCACAGCTGGTAGATACCAACACAAACATTTCCAAATTGCATCCCTGTGCTGTTGAAAATGAAGTACCATCTTCGTACCTACAACCCACTAAGGAACAGATAAATTTTTTGGTAGTAGAACAAACCTACCAAACTCCTAGGCAGAATCCCTGTTTTTACTTGGTTAATTTATTTGGGATACTCAAAACTCAAGGAGTTTCTTGCTGGTTCTATCTCCATAACAACAGTATCATGGAATAAAGTCTCAGTTAAACTATGCCACAAACTTTCCATTTAACTCTAAACTGAATCTCCCAAATAATTTTTTTAGTAAAAAAACAAACCAAAACAAACCCACAAATGCAATCTTGTCACTGGCAACCTATTTTCAAATGTCTTTACAGGAAGCAGAAAAAACAACAAGATGCTGATGGCAATGACAGAATTGTGTAATCTGCCAAATCTTAATTTACTTTTTTTTTGTGGAAAATACACAGTACATTGTAAAATCAGATTTCAACATACCAGTGGAGTTTTAATACAAATGGAGAGATCGCCTTCACTGTGGATGGTTTACAATCAGCAACAAATCCATCCTCTGTCAAGGAGCTAAACACAATCCCAGTAAGTGACTAAAAATACAGCAAAGTTCCACAAATACATGAGTACTCAGCTGCAACAGCTTTTAAGTACTTCTGCAGAACTATACTTTTGAGGCCCAGCAGGCCTACAAGTGAGAAGGTCTGAACTTTAAGTGTTGCTCTCAAAAATAAACAGATCTCCTAAATAATTTTCTCTGCATTCTTAGAATACCTGCCAGAAACTTTTATCCCCACCTCAAGTTTCTTTTCAGATACAAAAAAAACATAGTATTGAGGTGCATATAGCTATTTGCAGAATCTCAAATTATGTCTCAGCATCCTTTTTTTTTTTTTCCTCTTTTCCTAAACAATTCTTTCAGGGTGTTGATTATTCATTCTTTTCTTCCCTGAGTATTTCCTCCCTATCATTGCTTGCAACAGTTAGCAGTCCATCTGTGGATTTAAATTTGTCTGGAGGTACACCAAGTGAGAAATGTTCCTGTCACTGCTTTAAGATGTTCTGCAACACATGTGTAACAGAAGCTGTCAAAAATTAAAGAAAGGCTGTCCTTCTACCAGGATTTACAGGGTAATTTTTAACAATAGCTGAATTTCAAAAGACAGACCTCTAAATTATGTTAAAAACTGATGAACAGCTGGCGTCTCTGGAGTTTACATTTGACATGAGAACAATGACATCAAAATTTCTCATTGACATCCTGCTCATTTTCAATAGCTTCTAAAATGACAGCACTGCACTCAGTCAAATCCCTTTAATAGTTAAGGTGAGCTAAAGTTTACACATGCAAAATTGTGGCGGGGAAGGCCTGCTGCTTCAGTAGGCTCAATTAATTGCTGCAAAACCAGACTCTGTGGAAAATAGTATTGATTAGCAGTTCTGCCTTTCACCATAGTTAGAATGAGAAATAACTGAGTTGGAGGATCCAATACTGTACAAAGAAAAGACTGAAAATAAGCTGTACTATCTCTTTTACATAAAACCACAAGAATGATTAGTCACATTCCAGATATTTCTGGATTCCTGCAAGCTAGAGTAGCACTCACAGGCTGAGTCAGAACCAAGCTCTCCATTCTGCTCAGTATTGCATAAGCAGACATAGAGACATCACCAAAAGTTTACATTCTGACTTGTACTGAGAAACAAATCTGACTGACCAGAATTATAAAACAAGTAAATCCCACTTACTGCATACACCATGGCCATGGCTTTCAACATTCACAGGATTTGAACTTAGAAAGAACTCTCAGTTAAAAAACAGAAAAGCATGCCCTTAGTAATTTTGTTTACCGTATCATAAAAGTATTACTTACAAAGTCTGCTGCAAGGACTGCATTCAGACAGGAAAGTTTCCTACTACAGCCTTAAGCCAAGCCAAGCCAAAGAGCTGTGGGCCTTGAACAGCAGTCTCAAGCACCAAAGCAAAATACAGATTACCAGTACCTGAAGTTATCCCTAAGTCCACATCCGAGAGGTGCGAACTGTCCCCATTCAGGTCCTGACCGAGCTGTCCAGTTCCCACAGATGACATCTGGCAATTTTTTAACATGCAGAATTCAGTGCTCCTCATGTAAAGGTGATCGTTTTGCAATGCTCAGATGCTCAGCATTTGTTTTTTGTCTCAGCCCTGCAGGAACCTGCCAGCAGCTACTGCTGGCTTCCCAGCATTCCCGACAAGGGAGGAGCAAAATGTCCTTCAGTACACATCCCCTCCAGTGTTTCATGGAGTTCAGACAACAAAAGTAGAAAGAAACCAATTCAGGTAACAACAACAAGGGTGGGTGGCAGGAAGGAAGAAACAGTTTATGCTGCCAGCCTACACTTCCATCTGAAGCACAGTGCTGCACCAAGGCCCAGCATAAATATCAGTCATTATCCACAGGTTACATACGTTCATCCCTGAAGAAAATGAGATGAAGGACATGCAAACATCATTTTGGAGTATGTTTAATGTATTAGGATGCTGTAGAATTACCACTACAGTGCCACACATAAAAAGGCCAGCCATTGCTGTGATATTTCTTTTTGGTTTTTAGACAAATAGGCAAGACATTTTTTAATCTGTGGAAGAAAAACATGTGGGTGGGTGGGGGAAGTAGTAAATACAAATAATTTTGAAGTATACTCAAATATATATATTCAACATCAGTTTTGACAAGTTTATCTCTGGCCACTGCTACAGATAACAGAGAAGGAAGTTCTTCATTTTGTTGTAAGAAATACTGCAATATGCTACAAAGGCTGGCTCCATATATTAAGTCAGGAAGGAGCTTCTTCAAGCTTCTCTTTCTAACATAGATACCACCACAATTCCTTCTCCAAAAACACGAAAAAAACCCAGAACAAAACAGTGAGCACGACAAAGGTTAGGATATTCCTATCTGTTACAATCAGCAAACAATAGTGAAAACAAAAAAAAGGGAAGGAAAAAATATCTGTACAGAATAAGCCAAGAAGCTATTTTTATCTTACAATGTAATAAATTAGAACTTTCAACATGGGAGGTGCAAAAACAAAGAAATAATTAGACCCTTGTTATAAAACAAACTTAAGAGACTAACTTATGACTGTGTACACAAAGGCTACTAGGGATACAGTAATTTTCAAAACCAGGAAAAAGGATCTATTGAAGGCAAATGGAAAAACAGTTGAAATAGAAGAACAGAGAAGCATGAATTCTTAAATTTTGTTCTGAAACATTAAAATGCTGTGGGTGAACAAAGTATCCTCTTCCTATGATCCAAACCTATTACAATGATAATGCACTTGCTATTCTTAAATATAAGAGCTGTTTAGACTGAATGATAGGCAAAAACACTCAGCTGCCATACAACCAGCTATTCTTTTTGAGTCCCTTCTGTCTGACTCTTATTCCTGGATGTCAAGATACCCCTACTGATGTAGGATCAGTGACATGTCCACCATTATCCCCATGCATGAAAAAGGAAGCCCTTTTATATGATGAGCTGTTCATTACCATTCTATACTAAATTTCCTAAAAAAGAACACGCACATACACATTTCCACTAAAGATGTTTACACTAACATGGCATGAATTGAACAGCCTATGGTTTGTTACTTTTGTTACTATTCTTCCACCTATTGCACCCTTCATATCATAGGCCCACAGAACACAGAGATGCAGCTTCCCAGATTCTTGTGATAACTCCACTGAAATAAAGAGGGTTATTCAATGGAGTAGTTAACTTCTGAACTGAGTGTAAGATTTTCACAGCTTGTTTTAAAATAGTCAGCTACAGTGTTTAAACAAATACCAAACTATTTTCATTCATTCCACTCAAAAAACCCAGTGTCATTAACTTCACAAATCCATGAAACACCTCATGTTTCTTCATCATTCCAAGAGAAATAACAGTTTCAAACAGCCCTGCTGCTGTTATTCACAGCCAAACTCTAGCTGCTACCAAATGGCAAAACTGACAAATTATCGGATTAAATTATTGAACATACTCAGAGATGCCCTGTTGCCATCACAATGGCCAGTCCTTATGTGAAAAATTAAACAAAATTAAGCTCTAGTATAGTCTTCAAGCACTGCCCCACACATGTCTAGCCCTAATTAATTTAATTAATCTACTCAAGTAGAGAGGTCAATATTAGCAGGTTTCATTCCAGGAGTGGAGTTTTAACCTGTAAGGAGCACACCTTGTTAAGGAATAATGCACCAATACCCGGAACGTGGTGTGTCACTATCCAATTTATTAGTGGAATGCAAATGATAAAGCACTGTGTTAATTATTTAAAAAGTGATGTTGAAATGGTTAGCTGGTAAAATCTTCAGTAGTTCTGGAAAGAAGTCAACTAAATGTCAGAGAAAAGGAGGCTGGATCAAATTATGCCTACACACAGATACAAAGCTTAATGAAGATTTGATAATTTAGTATGAATTTATGTATACCATATCCTTCTCAAAGGTGGGATGAGAAGACAAATTAACACATTTTTAAGAAGCAGCAATTATACTAGTGTTATTACCATTATGAGAGGGTTAGTTCATGAATCTGACATGAACAGTTTGAAACATAATTATTATAATACTTAACTAATTCCTAGCAGATTTACTAAGTGTGATGGAGTCTTTGTATTAATGACACTCCATCACACTGATGCCAAGTCCTACAGAAATGGGAAATATTTTTTTTTGTAAATACAAATTACACAGTGGGTGGGTAAGAGAAATGCAAACTGGAAAATCCTACACTAAATAAAAATATATAAACAAGGTGACAGCCTGGTAAGTGCTCCTCTTTAAAATGCAATCAAATAACAATCCTATTCTCTTTCTGAACAAGCTCATTTGAAAGAGGATAGTGACAAAAGGAGACCCAAAATTAATTTTCAAGTGGTCTTTTTACAACAACCTGTATTTAATAACTTGAATTTCTACAACACATTTCAAACTTCCAGGGAGAAGTTGCAGCTAATAATGCAGAACCTGATCAAAACGATACTAAGACCAGAATGTATTTATTCATTTAAATTCTACCGACACTGGTAATATCTTCATTCAAATGTTTTTGTAATGACTCAGTATTTGAACATCACTATGTATAACAAGCTTCTTCCTGATTTGAAGAAACAGGAGCATCGATAGGCCTGCCTACCCCTGTCAGTGGTATTCTCGGCACATCATAACAAGAGAAGGAAATAGTTTTCATAGAAGCAAAATAGTATTTTACCTATCTTAAAATTCGTATACTTTATATAAAAATTTCAAACGTCAAATATGACAAGCCTAGTGACAGCATCACAATTCCCATGCAGGCAGGCAGGACCTAGAAGCAGCGTGGAGGTGGCAGTGAGCTCAGCCCAGGGTGAGAGGGAAGAGGAGTGCTTCATATCACAATCAAGGGACTCCTCCAGGCAATTTAAAAAGCAGCACGAAGAGATTTGCATCTAACCCTCCAGGAGATTAAGAAGAGGATTTCTGCGATATAACCCAAGACGGACACGTGCAAGTGAGAACGGGGGTTCCGAGTGCTCTTAACAGCAAGAGAGACACGAAAAAGAAATCTATTAAAATTAATAGATTAAAGGATTTAAAGTCAGAGGCAACAGTCCTGTTATCATCCCTTTCTTCCGGGGTCAAAATTTATTCACAGCATTTGGGAAAGGCAGAGAGGGGAGGCAGGGGGGAAAAAACCCGAAAAAAAACAACCCACAAAAACCGCCAAAACAAAACGCCAAAGAAAAAAAAAAGTGAGCTTAAAGCCGTGTTTGATCATCCTCTGTATGCTTTTTGGCAGAATTCACTCACTTTGACTGCAATAGAAAAGCTGTGAAGGAAAGACTGAAAGTAGGCAACTAAAGGATACCATTATTTCAATATCCCATTTGTCATATATATGCACTATTAATTGGTGCATAATAAATATCGATAGCTGAAACAAGGGCTACTCCGTTTTATTGTTATCACTACCTGGGCAGGTTTTACTCGCAAAACAGAACTTCGTCTTTGAAAGAAAAAACAAACAAACAAACAAACAAAACAAAAAAGCCCGGAGAAGCCTGCTGCTTTTAGAATAAAATACCTTTAAAAGTGAACAATCGTGGGGTGATACCTGAAAACATTCTGCCCTAAGAATAAAGAACTAACATATCAAACTGCAGCCACAACCTTTTTTTTTTTTCTCCCCAAATAAGTGATTTATGGAAATATATACAGATGGGGAAAGTCGTGCTGAAGGCAAGATCACCTAGCAGACCTGATTGACCCTCCTTCCTCATCCCCCGCTACAGCTTCCTATTTTAAATGTACCGAGCCCAGTATCCAACGCAGGCTGAAGTACAGTCCGCCATAAGAAGTACCAGGAGTGCCCTTGAAAAATGCCCAGATTGCAGCTAGTGCACAAAGGACCTCGCCATGTCAGTAAGTGCATGAGAATTTCTCTTTCGCTCTTGACCCGGCAGCAAGTGAAGATATTAACTTCCCAACAACATCGGAGGACAAAGAGTCGGTAAAGAAACAAGGGAAGTCTGGGGAGGGGGGCGGGGGAAGAGAAAAAAAACAACAGACTGGGACAAAATTTCAGCTGCTTTAGAAAGAAATAGAAAAAGAAAGAGAGAAATGGCTGGAGTAAATAATTCTGAATGCTCTACTTCATACTTATCTTCACCCCAGAAACGCTCGGCAGAGCTGAACAACAGTGCTTGCTACATGAAACAAGCAAGAGCGGTCAGATATGAACTGCCATAGGTAAGGGAAAGCAGATCTCCCCTTGCCCTGCTACACAGAAGCCGACGCTGCAGATTTCCCACTCCGCTATCAAAAAGCAAAGCAAGGCAGAACCGGTATCTGGGGCGGCGAGGGGGCTGGGAGGGCAGTATTAACTGGGAACTTTTTGTTCCTTAAATATGTGACCGGTATTTTTTTTTTTCCTCATACGCCCCTTTTCTGTCCATCTTCTCTGCCAAAACAGGCCGAAATAAACGTTATTCCATAACAATACTATTAAATAAGGAGTGTAAGACTCACCATATCAGCTGGAACGCTGCTGGACATCTTGATGTTACACCAATGGCTTAAAACCAACTTTAAAAAAGAAAGCACCAAGACCAGCCCGCTGCAGATCTTCAAGAAGCAAAACTGGGGTCAATTTCGGAGGCAGCAACTTCCACGTCCCCTACGAAAAAGAGGTACCCGATGTGCAGCGGGGAAGGCGGCCGGCTGAGAAGAAATATCCAGGGGCAAGCGGTGCCGGGGCTGTAGCGGAGGAGCCAGCGGGAGACCAGAGATGGCAGCAGATCACTGTCAGCAGCGGCAGGAGCGGCAGCGGTGCCAGGTAGACCAGGCAAGACTACACCGCCACATGAGCTGCGTGTGGGCTTTTTCCCCTCTCTCTCCTCTTCCTTCTCTCCCAGCCTTGACAAATGACGACGGGATGATTCACAGGATAATGGTGCATCCAAGTCACCTCCTCAGTCAGCGCAGGCGACCCGGGCGCGCTGGCAGGCAGGCAGGTCCTCGCTCCTGCCCTCGGCGACGGGGCAGGGAGGCGGGAGGGCCGGGGTGGGCCCGGTGCCACTGGGGAGGACGCCGGTCTTCCGACTCCCCTAGGCGGTGTGCGACATTCAACAGGGTCTGGCGAGGAGACCGAGCCGGGGAGGGCTGCCGGGGAGGGCTGCCTGAGGGGCGGCCGGAGGGGAAAGCCCTCCCCCGCGGAACTCCAGCGGCGACAGCACTCGGCGGGGGCCGGGGGGCGTTCAACGGCGGCCGCCTCCCGCAGCCTCAGGTCTCCGCTCGCATTGCCTCCTCAGCCCGCCCTCCCTCCCCCGCCTCGTCCTGCGGTCCGGCGGCTCCGGGCGCCCTCGGCGGCGCTGCAGGGGCGCCCCCGCTCCCCCGCGAGCCGCGCTGGCCGCGTTGCCTCACTCCGCTGCGAGCCGGAGGTGCCGGTTCCTCAGCGCGATCCTCGCCTGCAGCCGCCCCCTGTCATCTTCGTCTCAAACCAACATGGCGTCTGCCGAGCCCGGAGAGGGGACACGGCAGGGGCGAGACGGACCCCCTCCTCCTCCTCCCCCCCGCCTGCTCCCGCGCGTCATGCACCACCGCCCCGCAAGGCACTATGGGGCTTGTAGGCTTCTAGGCTGGCCCCGCCGAGCCGCGGCCCCGCCGAGCCGCAGCCCCGCCCCGCTCCGCAGCAACCGTTGCTAGGGCGGGGGAGCGGCCGCGCCACTGCGGGGTCTTCCGCGGCGGGGTCTCCCTCCGGCGGGCCTCGAGGCCCCTCGTCCTGCACCGCCGAGGGGCCCCCGCCCCGCTCTCGCCTTGCGGTGGCGGCGGGCAGAGGGCGGGGGCGTACGGTGAGGTTCCCCGGGGCACCGCCGGAGCCTCGGCGCCGCGTCCCCGTCCTGGCTGCCTTGACACCCCCCGCCATCCCCCCGCCCCGCCACCCGGCAAATACCACATCAATCGTCGTTTTCCCCAGGGCGACTGCAGCTTCCTCAGGGCGTTTGGGGCTCCCCTTGCAGCCCTTTCTCCATGGATCCCATTCCCAGCATGTGGGCCTGTGCTGTACTCTTGGAAGGCTTCCAAAAGAAAAAAAAAAATCAAATTATTTATTGTTTGGGGAGTTTTTGTTTTTGCACCTCCCATTCACAAGTCTGGGCCTGTACATAATTTATTTGTATTTTTCCTTTAATACATTATTTTGTAGAGTTTGAAACACCAGGTGTGGTTTGGGGTTTGCAGGGGGGTTTGGTTGTTTTGTTTGGGTTTTTTTTGTCAAACTGTAGTTTTATGAATGAAAAGGCTCCTGTAAGTTTCATGGTGAAAACCTGTGGCTTCCAACTTGGAAACAGTTGGACAAAGGGCACTTAGCATTTAAAATGCCTTCTTCATAAGGTGTCCTGCTGCCTGAAGAGCTTCACATCTGTTATGGCAGCACATTATCTGAAAAGCTGTCTGCAACAGGTATTTTATTCCTTATTCCAGGCTGCTCCTGAATACTGGTATTCAACAAAGAAAGGCCGTGCCTGATGAAAAATGCATCCCACCTCGAAGACATAAAAACATCCTATGCAAGGTGCAGATCTATGAAAGAAACGAGTAGGCCTTTTGAGAAGAGTGGTAGAGACACATTCAAATGCCACTACTGTAAAACTGTCCAAGAAAAAAAATTAGAAAAAATCAAGACGATGTAGCTTGTGACAGATGCAGCCTGGTTCCTTCGGGGTCAGATCTCATGTAAAACCACAGGAAATTAAGACAAGAGTTGTTCCTTGAATACTAAAAGTAACGGCAACCCCTGGCAAGACACCATCCCTTAGAGAGATTATAATTCTTTTCTTTATACTGGGCTCCGAAAGAGCATGAAGCTACTGAGTTCAAAAGACAGATTTGACAGCAAGCAGCCCTGTCAGATGCCTAGGAGAAGAGCTGGGGGCCAGCAGCAGTGGCCTGTGCCAGGCACTGTGCTTTCACATGTTGTGTGACTTGTCGCTCCCTCATCAGCCCAGTTTGTTTAGATGGTATATTTTTGGGGGACAGTGACTGGGTTATCTCTCACAGGAGGAGGGGCTGAGAGCTGCGACTGATTGGTCCTGGGAAGAAAGGGCTTGGGGGGGTGTCATGAGTCTAAGTGCCCAGTGGGAGCCAATGAAGATGACAGAACCTGGCTCTACTCCGTGGTTCCCACTGTCAGGACAAGAGGCAATGGGGACAAAATAAAAACCAGTACATTAAATCTGAACATAAAACTTATTTTACTGTGCAAGTGACCAAATGCTGGTACAGGTTGACTGAAAAGGTTGTGGAGCCTCTGTGGAGATACTCAAAACCCAACTGAACGTGGTCAGAGCAACCTGCTCTGACTGACCCTGCTTGAGCAGGAGGTAGGACTAGATTAACTCCACAGGTCCCTTCCAAACCAAATGATGTTGTGACTGTGACTGTCCCCTGATAAATGTTTTTATAGTACCTTATAATCCCCAGTCCCAGGCAGGCCTTCTAGACACCACTGGATAAAAAGGCTTATGTTTGTGGGAGTAACAGCATACTGTTGAAGCATTATCTTTTACTCCAACTGGGTATCCTTGAGGGATAGAGAAAGTGCAAGGGTTTGTCATTCTTCTTGCTTTTACTTTTAATAAAATATCTAAATAATAATACTTGTAGATGAGAGTCCAACAAATGAGCCCTGAAGCATGTCTCTCCATCCCAAATAATACGCATTCCTAGGCACATATGACTGGTTAAATCAAAGACAGGCTGAAGAATTACAAAAGATCTTGCTGAAGAGACTTTATACTTAGAATGTTATTAATGTGGGCTTTTCCCTGAAAAAAAAACCTTTAAAAAACCCAAAACCTTACATACAACAGCGTAAGTTTAAACAGGCTCTTAAGATCTGGCCATCCTGCAGACCAGCCACACAAACAGCATCCTTGTACAGGTGCCTTGAGGTGATCTCAGGATAATTTAGGAGGTGCTCTGCCTGTGCCCTACTCTTGTAGTAGGGGTGGAAGAATAGGCACCATGTCTGCTTTTCAGGCACTGCAACTCACAGCTTTCTCCTTATTTAGGCTGAAATTAGTGGCAACTTAAAGTGATGTCCGAGGCTGTGCTGTGACAGCTGAGGTGCATGGCCCTTCCCACCTCCTCTGCTGTGAGGAGACAGGGCAGGCAGAGGGACTTTGTAATTGTTTACAGCTTGCAGGGTGAATTGCCAAAGGTTATGTGGAAATACCTTTTGACTGAGCATCAAGAAGTCCATGTGCTCAAACAAGTCAGGCAAGTTAAGGTCACTTGAAGGATTCTACCCCTCTACTCTGCCCTGGTGAGACCTCACCTAGAGTGCTGTGTCCAGGTCTGGAGGCCCCAACACAAGAAGGATGTGGACCTGTTGGAGTGTGTCCAGAGGAGGGCAATGAAAACGATCAGAGGGCTGGAGCACCTCTCTTATGAAGACAGACTGAGATAGTTGGGTTTGTTTAGCCTGAAGAAGAGAAGACTCCAGGGGGGACATTATAGCAGCCTTCCAATATCTGAAAGGGGCCTGTAAGAAGTCTGGGGAAGACCTGCTCACTGGGGAATGTAACAATAGGACAAGGGGTGATGCGTTTCAAGCTAGAGAAGGGTAGATTGAGGTTAGGAAAAATTTCTTTAATATGAGGGTGGTGGATCACTGGAACAGGTTGCCTAAAGAGGTGGTGGGGGCCCCATCCCTGGAGACATTAAAGATCAGGATTGATGGGGCTCTGAGCAATCTGTTCTAGTGTGAGATGTCCCTGCTTATTGTAGGGAGTCTGGACAAGATGACCTTTAGAGATTCCTTCCAACCCAAAACATTCTATGATTCTGTGATTCTATGACACCAAGAGGCACAGACAAACTGGATGAGGGGTCAGCAAGGCAAGCAGACAGCAGCAGGGCACATCCACTGCATTGGAGATGGTGCTTTTAAATTATTTAGATGGATGAGCTCATCTGTGGCACATAAAGATAAGGACATCCATAGGATGTAACCATAAGACAGAATGCAGAAGACCTAGAGCCTGAATCAGCATGACTGTATAGTTTTTGCTTTCTTACTTCTGGTTCAACAATCTGTTGAAAGGAAGGATCATGCATTTCATGTTGAAGCAGTTGGGTACAGGAGGAGTCCAGGGACTGTCCTTGCTATTTCATGTACACACTCAGGTTGGTCAACATTTCTGCTGAGTGTTGTATATACGAGGATCAGCTTCTCTCTTTGATATGCAGCTGTGGTGTCCAAAAGATGGCATGAAAAAATATTTTTTTATTCCTCTTATTACATATTTGAATCTTTAATTATGATGCAGGCCAAAATCTACTGTCTTAGGCACAGCACATACAAGCATATATCAAGAGTTTCTTTCCTGAAAGGTTCATAGTGCCCGGTTTACCATTGACATATCACATTTCCATGATTTTTTCCCCCTGCTCTCAACCATGACACAACACAAGCTAATGGAGGATCCGTGACAGCTGACACATCCTGGAGAGCATTTTAGGATGATTGTGTGCTGGGCAAATGAATAAAAAGAGGTGCTGCACTATGATCCTGGTAGAAGTTGTACTATGTATGATGAAAGGGATAAATTCCCACTGGTGTAATGGAGGTGTGGCCATGTATTTGAAATGCAGTGTGGTCAAATACAAACCAGAAAAATACCTTTTCTCTTTGACATGTATTAAGAAAGGCTGTTACGATAATATTCATTTCACATTCACAGGGAGAGGAAATGAGAGTTGTGGTCAGCTGTAGTCATCTGGAACAAAGGATCCTGCAAAAGTGTAACTGCAGGCTGCATCTGGCATCAGCTTGCAGCTAGACCCTGAGCAAGTGCTACACACATACATATCTGAAAACAAATCTTTCCCACATCCAAGTATCAAGCAAAAAGAGAAATGCTGTCAGGACAAGTGCTAGCCACATAGAAAGCTAAAAAAGCTACTCTGCTTTTGGGACCTAATCCTGTACTCAGATACACAAATCTTATTTCCATTAAGACTCCCTTGCAGCACATTCATGTGAATGTAGCTGTCCAGGTACAAAATCATTAATCATCATTACTTTGGCAGTTTATGGGGGAAAATGATGAAGTATGAAACGGGTATTTTTCTCCTCATTTGAAAAATACGACGCGAAATGAGTAAATAAGTACTACTTGAATTTTGCCATGCTGTATTCCCTTCAAGAATTTTGTCAGGTATCTATGGGTAGGTTGATCTGCAGTTTTAGTGTTTCATGGCCATCAGTACTAGTTGAAACCTGACTCTGTACTGAGACGTGCTTAATAGGAATAAAAGGTCTGTTATTCTAAATCAGATTAGTAGTCCAGCCAATGTGATATCCTGTCTCCAGCAGTGGCCAGCATCAAATGCTTTAGAGACAGGCACACAAGCCCCCATGACAGACAATCACATTATAATCTTCTTACTTGCTAAGTTTCCACTGCTAGCAAGGCTGTTGGAGAGGCTGGTTTATGCCCTGCAGCACAAAACTTCATGTCCTTTATAGCCTTAATGGCAGAATAACCCATCAATAACATGTAAGACCAATTGCCATTTTTCAAAAGAGCAGCACTCTCTCCCAATGATTATTATTGCTGGGGTTGGAGACCACGTCAAACCTATGCACCAAGATGTCCCTGTACTCTGCTCCAACATTTTGCCTTTGAGGCTGCAAACAGGAGCATCTTCAGGAGAAGGAACATGCCACCATGAAATTTCTTTTAAGGCAAGAACCTCCATTGCTTCTGATTTCTCTCCAGGTTTCCAGAGCAGCATGAGAAGGCGAAAGACTCCTGAGACAAAGGGCTTAATTCTCTTGGGTTTGGCTGTGGGACAGATCAGAATTCTTTCCCTCTCTGGCAGCCACAAAGGCAAGATATTGAGCAAGGAACACACTGGGCTGGTCAACAGGATACCTTTAATACCTTTGCAGAAACACATGGACATCTTTTAACTCTTACGGAGCCAAGATTTCATCGAACTCGGTATGACTGAATCCTGTTGGAAGTTGGGCCCCTTACAAGGGAGCCTACAGGGAAAAGGCTGCATTGGAAATGAGGGCTGGATTCTGCAGTGTGCTTAACCCCCACTGTCTGCTCCCGTGCACTCTCAGTTTATCCTGTTGGCCTCTAGAAAAACCTCAGATTTTGTGGTTTTGGATATTTTTTCATACTAAACTGATTTCTTTCCCTCTGGAAAAACATTAATTTTTGCCTGTTTGCTGCTTCAATGTCAAGCCAAATGAGCGCGCGTGTCCTACCAGCCTCGGTGTTGATGTAAGCAGACCTCTGGGAATAGCATTTAAGTGGCCCTCACCTGCCTCAGAGCCAGCAGGAAGGCAACAAAAGGACCTCTGAGGTTTTGTAGGATTTATAATACACACTGCTGACCATAACAACATTTTATTTATTTACTATTTAAGTTAAGCATCAGACCAGTCTTGCTGGGAAAAAAAATGATCAGCGATTTAAAATAACTTGCATCATGCCCCTGAATGCCCGTGAATGCCCCAATGTAAGGATTTCTTTCCCCCCCCTCGTGTTTGCAGCACCTGTGTACAAAATACAAGATGATAGGAAACAACGACGT
The DNA here is from genome assembly GCA_020745705.1 of Hemiprocne comata. NCBI lineage: Eukaryota > Metazoa > Chordata > Aves > Apodiformes > Apodidae > Hemiprocne > Hemiprocne comata. The sequence goes on along the minus strand of CM036586.1, from coordinate 194,555,019 downwards.
GACAGCGAGTGCCAGGGTTATTCCTGACACAGCTGAACCGGGCAGGAACCATGCTCTGCCCATCTCATGGGTGTAGCAGAGATATGACATAGTGGTGTTGCAGTCACTGATGTCATAAATTATGTCAGGGAGCTCCTAGGTGTGAGGGTAAAGATTGATAGGGAAGGGTAGAAAGGTGGGATGAGGAGAAGGAAAGAATAACATGAATAAGAGCAAGAAGTCTCCAGACCTGTTTTAGAGAGTGCTCAAATTACCAGCCTTCTTAAGGTGGTTTAACTATCTGTATATCTAGGGATTAACAGATACATCTGTCCAGTCCATACAGAAAAATAATCCTGAAAACAGTTGCAATAAGTTCCTTATTTTCTAATAGATAAGAAACAGGAAGGAAAAGTTTTAGCAAAGAGGCATCCATCCTGGATCTGCTTCCTGACAACAAGGAGGAACTAAGGGGAACACAGAAATAATGCTCAAGCTCTGAACTTGAAACCTGAATTTAGCAACAAATTTACAAAACTTAGTAGTAAAATTTTGTTTAATATCAGTAAGTCAAATATGTGCACATTAAAAAGGCCTATACAACTGGTTGTGTTGTGTTGGCAAAAATTATTACAATTTGCTAGAGAAGAGGGAGGTCTAAGATCCCCAAAAGTGCCATATCAAATTAAATGACAGCTCTGCAGAAAAATGAGCAAGAATCTGTGACTTGGGGAAATGGCTGTTGCAAAACTCAGTGTTGCAAAAGGAAGTAGAAAATCATTAAAGAAAAATACATAGTTAATGTTCAAGAGAGGAAAGTAAAAGAGCACCAGAAGTCACTCTCACTCTGCCCAAGGACGTAGAAGGAAAACAGCTTTGTAAAACTATTAAACATAAGAGCTAAAGCTCAAATTGCTGTTGGTGCTGCCAGGATCCCAGCTTTCATTTATGCCTTACAGGAGCTGCTGCAGCTGAAGGCAGAGTGTACCCCATTAGCTGCACGGAGCCAAACTCAGCGGGGACCCTAGAGTACTGGCTGTGTTATATCCTCCCTCTGTCCTCCTGACTATAGCAGGTTATTTTTTACGTTATCAGGCTGCTAGGCTTGTTTATTTATTTTATTTTATTTTATTTTATTTTATTTTATTTTATTTTATTTTATTTTATTTTATTTATTGCTGTAAGAGTCTCCAGTAGGAAGCTAAACATGCTAAAGTTTAGAATTTAGAACTCCCATTATAGCTCGTATTTCCTATTTATAAAATTAGTACCAAAAATGCTAAACTGAAGTAAGAAATCATTCTTGCTTGTATGATTTTCCTGTCTGTTATCTACACTATGTTAGAACTCTTCAGGTACTTTAAGGATCTTCATATGTCTGTAATTTAAGGCTGTTTCTTATATGCATACGCATGTGTATATATACATAAATGTATGTTTATATAGGCTGTAAGTCTATATGCATACATATGTATGAATTCTCTAAACATTTTTTAAATTAAATGTAGAACTCAGATAGATTACACTTAAATTTGATTGCATGCTGTTTGAACTGAAACAAAAACCCATCTCAGAATATGTTCTGAGGAGATAATTGTTGTTTACATTCGTTACGTCAATGTAATGTAACATTTCATCTGCCTTATTTTCTGTCATTCATTAGTCTCCAACCCAGAAATAGTATCTGAATGAACCAGTGTCTAGAAATGCTATTTTTAATTGGCTAAAGAGATTGCTTGACCTCTGGTAACTGGCTACTGTTGTTGGGAAGACTCTCCATGAGCAGTGGCGCATTGTTTAAATATAACGGGACAACAGCCTCATGTCATCTATAGGATATGGAGACACCACAGTTTTGTGTTTCTTTTACTTTATTACTACACATGCAAGGCACAATCAACAAAGACTTCCTGAGGCTGAATGTTGTCAGTATATGAAACACTGAATAACTGCTTTTTGTTTTGCTGAATGGTCCCCTTTCTTTCAGATTTAAAGGGGAAAATACAGAAAAAATAGCTCTGGGGAATGAAGTCTTACATATAGGAATTTATTTTTAACAGAGAGGCTTTTGGCTGCTTTGAGATCTTACATTAACTTTATATGAGTTTGACTCCATTGACGTAATCTGAATTATTCCTGGTTTACAATAAGGTGAGAGAAGGACTGTGCAAATTAATAGGAGCCTGAATTCCATGTTACTTCCAGGCTCACAGTCACCTGGGTCCTTAACACTGCCAGTGTTGAGACTGATTTTTTTCTCTATTTCCACTTTTGCTCATCATGACCATAAAACCCAAGAGGGCCTAATCTAATTCTAGCCTCCCTTTCTCATTCCAGTCCCAAGGCCTACGTGGACAGTAATAGGTGTTTGTGTAGTATGGGTGATTGCTCCCAAAATAGCCAGCACTAAAAATTGTCTAATTGGTTTACTGTCAGCCAGAATCTTGCTAGAGACAGCAAGAGAGCAACTGAGTCTGAAACACTGAGTGGACAGGCTTTACCACGTTTGAGTTTGTTCTTTGTATGTGTAGTTTCTGTTAAAGAGCTTTATTAGTTATTAGTTTTATTAATCTATTAAAATTATTTTAATTAAAAGTTACATGAAAGGAGAATTTGTCAGACATCAGTCTCACTACTCACTTATGTTGCATTTGTCACTGGCAATGGGCTGGTGTCTTGGGTGCCAGCTGGGGCCACAACAAATGAATGAGAAGCAGTAGTGTCAATGTTTATCTGTATGCAAAATCTTATGCCACATTTTCAGATTCCCTTTGTCAAACATTAAGGATATCTTATCTAAGCTACTTGTCTGGCATCCATTTGTCATCAGTGGAGCAAGGTACATCCACCACCTTGCCCTCTTAGATGAGATGCTTAACTTCACTCTACTGACTATTAAAAAAGCCTACATAATTAGTTTAGACTACATGCTTAATTTTTATGCAGCTGAAGATAACCATGGTGAATCTTTCTCCAATCTCTTCCACTTCTCCCCACCAACATGGTGTTTTCAGTTCCACACACTGTTCAGCTGGAAAGTTAACTGTGATTTGTTGCTAAGCTCTATTCTGCATCAACCCACCAAGACCTTGGCATTGCTCTTGCTCCAGAGTGCTGAAACCCAATGCCAGGGCTGCTGCAAACATTTATAGAGGACCTTCGCCATGAAAGTGGTACCATCTGGGCTGGAGTCAGTGGGCACAGGCTGAATCAATTACTTAACAGCAAGCAGAACTAGTTATGTACTTAAGCAGGTGCATAAACTTTGGCAGGATCAGGGCTTAAATAATAATAACCTCAAGGCAAGAAAATGTTCTTTTGTTTCCTTCGCAGCACAAAACTTGCTGTTGTCACTTAATTAACTCAGTTTTCAAACTGATGAATGATGAAGTAACTTTGGAAGCATTACAGTCATGGCATCACTTAAAACACCTCAGTGTTCTCCTGAGAGAGGTGAGAAGGTTACAGGCTGGCTGTTCAGCTAAATGAGGCTACTCGGTGATCACAGCGTGTGCTCTGGAGTCTGCCAAGTCAAGTCCTCAGGGCACAGCGTGGCTGCTATTAAACTACATGGGCAGAGTCCCACTGCCCTGGTGAGTGTTGCACCAGGTCTGAAAACCTTGCATTTTTCCAGAGGGATCCTTATATAGGACACAGAGGACACAGCAAGGCAGCTGATGGCTAAAGACTTGTTGAAGGAGAACAAGGATGTGAGAGCTTGGAGAAAACATGCATAGATCTCTTTTTCTTCATAGCTCTAATATGGCATGTAATGTGTTTTCTTTCTAGTTCACTGTTGCATATTTCTTTGTGGATGCAGCAAGAGGTAGTTCTTGAATAGAGACTGGTTACACAGAATATTACAGAGTATTTTTTCATGAGTGTTAAAAATGCCACCAAACAAAGATCTTGTTCACTTTCCTTGCCTTTTCTGTGACAAATGGCTGCAGTAAAAGTGAACTCCTACTTTTCTTTATTTATGAAACACCTCTTCCCTTTTGTAAGAAAAACTAATTTTCCTGTGCTTTAGAAAGTGTGTAAGTGGCAGTTGAAAAAACAGGCGAAAGCTGCACATTAGAGTAGAGGAACAAGGCAAATACTGAAAAACAAAAAGCTAGTCAGTATTTTTTTTTCTCTAAAAGAAAAGGAATGAAAACTGTCATCAGGCTGAATTGTTCTATTCCTGATTAGTGTGTAGCATGACGAAACAAAAAAATACATTTCCATTTTAGCATTTCCAGGCAATATATGCCCACAAACCTTTTGATAAAGAACTGATTTTCAAAGCAGCACATTTCTGTAGGCTGCCAGTGATCCAGCAGAGCTCTCATGCTGCTTTGACTTTTCCAGCTCCCAAGAGTATCAGACCTTTACCGTTCTTTCTAGAATCCCAGCAAATTTAATAATTCTCCATGGATTGATTTTGGATTTAGAAGGCTCCTGGCTGCTTGCTTGCATAGATGTAACCAACAGGCCCAATCTGCACATCAGTCTTGAAAAAACCCTAATTTAGACAAAATGTATTTTACCTGCCAGCCCCTCCAGAACTGAGACTGGCAATGTATGGTGCTTGGTCATAAACATTTCTTCAGGAAGGAACTGGTCTTAAATAAGTCAGTTTAAATAAGATCAGCAAACACATCTCCAGTAATACCATCTGGTGACTCTTAATCACATCTGAGCCTAGAATGTTGCAAATGTGAGTCAGGTTAAAAAAGACGTGTAAAACAGTGTAAGCATGGAAATGCAAGAGTATTAAGCTGGAATAGCTCGCAGCCTGGAGGATGGAGAGGAGCAATGAAGAGGCACACGTAGCTAACCAATTCATAAACTCAGAGACTAAGGCAATGTATTCTTGTTAAAATGCAGCCATTTGCCAACACTCCCCTGCCTATTATTACATCAGGTTTTCGCCTAGTCCTTATGTAATGCCCAGGTACTAATACAGGTACAGAGCTGGAAGATAAGAGCAGAGTTGAGCATCGTGTGTTTGCCGCAGTCTCACCAGCACCGAACCATCACTTCCCTGCCTGGTAAGCCATGGCAGCAGTGTGCATCCTCCTGAAATCATACAGGAACCCATGAGACTGACCCTTGCATTTTCTGTGTTTTATGAGCCATTGATAATATTTTGCAGAATTTGAAGTTTTATATGCAAAGTGGTAAGCTTTTTTCCTTCCACATTTGTTTTTTCTTTTCTGCAGTTGAGCCCTTAAATAAAAAACAACCTGTAGCAATTGTATCAAGAGTAACAAGGAGGAAAGGTGGGCGTGCTGAACACTGTACTGGTTTGAGGAAACAAATAATTTACACAGTTTGCTTATAAATCCTTTTTGCAAAGCAGTTTTTTTGGCTGCTGGTATGCATCGTTAGATTCAGTTTCATTTCACTGACTGCAACGCCATTCCTTCTTGGTAATAAGCATCCGAGTGATGCATCACAGGATTGCTGTATCAGAGGATGTTGACAAATAAATGAATGTGGTGATTTCTTCATCATGTAAGCCTTTCATTCAACATTCTAATCTAAACACAGGTGATTTCTTAAAATGGATTTAAGCACTAGCAAATATAAATAAGCACTCAAAAGAATGGTAGAGACAGTATCTCCATAGACTCAGAAAGTGTTAGAAAAAATTAAAAAGGTGAGAGTGGCTTTCCAATTTCAAAAATGTTTTCTAATTATTTTAACAGGATTTTATATGGCATTTTGCAGGTTGATGAACAAATAGGTGAACAGTTTGGGCAGCATGTGTTTAATCTTGTCCTGAATATTTTGTTTACATGAAGCAGCTAGCAGAGCACACATCTGTCTCTTCATCACTGGCCTCCATTCTCACACTAGTTCTTTCCTTCTTCTGGCAAAGTATTTTTGCACGTCCTTAATCCCAAGAACATCACTAATCCCAGGATGTTTATGTGTGGAAACTAAGCACAGCCTGCAGTATTTTGTTGGCCTGTGCTGAGACTACGAGGAGATCCGTCCTCACCTGGGAAAGTCTATACCATGTGCACTGTGGCAGGGACCTGACTTCCACTGGTCAAGGGTGGAAAGAAGACATCCTCCCCCTGTGAGCATGAGGCAGCTCATGGGTCATGTACACTGTGACCTTGGAGAGCAGGCTTGAAACACCCACTCTGGCAACTAAATTCAGGAGATCAGTGATCTATTCAGGCAGTCTGGTCAAAATGCCAAGCTCGAGTGGTTGGCCTAAGTCTATCTTAGATGTTTCAGCATGATTTCTGCTTATAAGGTCCATAGTGTGGCAGGTCTGGGTGCAGACCTGTTTTTTTGCTCATTTTCCAACCAAGTCCTGGCTTTGCAGCTGTGGAGAACAGGTTCTCTGAATCACTCCTTGCCCTTTTCTTACAAAGTAGTTGACCATATCTATTGGAATTCCCATGGTGACAGTTCCTTCCCACTTGTGACCTTGGCTCACTGTCAGGAAATTTGTGTAAAGTGGAGCAATGTGTGATGAATGCTCTTGTCAGGTATCGATCAGATAATTCCTCCCGAGAGAGTCCGGGCACCCACTTCCTCCTACTGGGGAGCAGCAGCTCTTGGAGAAGCCAAAGAAAAGTATTGATCAGTACTGATCAGGAAATGTATATTTTACAAATACAAATATATGTTTATAAAAGTATATGCGTGTCTGTACATGAGTAAAGACGGTTGTGACTTTTTCCCCAATCCCCTACCTACAAGTGCTATCACCTGGTGCTTGACCCTCTGGGCATTTTGGATTTTTGTAGAAGTAATTGGCACGTTTGGGGTCTTCTATAGAAGGGCATTCCTAACTGTTTTAGTTAGGAGTCCAAAGCACTCCAGAGAATCAGGGAAGTTTTATGGGTAGTCTCCCTCATTGTACAGAATCCGATATACATGTGCAAAATAAAGCAGAGAAGGATACAGTTACTTTCATTGTTGGTTCAGCTTGAAAAAGTATGTGAATAGAGAGTTTCTTTGTCCTTGTACAGGACGGGTTTGTTATTCTTCAAGCACTTTTGTGAGTAAATTAATGTGTTAAATTAGGTCCTGTAGAGACTTGTTGGCAATTTTAAAGACATGGCATAATGAAGCTTGTTTCCAACTCTGCAGGGATAGCTTCTTTTGTTAATCTACCAAATTAAGTATTGAGTAGGCTTGTTTTCTTAGCAAATGGGAGAGGACATGCCAACAGCCCTATGCTTTTACCCTCCTGCTCTCAGCTCTGTGACTACCTTCTCTTCTCTGAGGGGAAACTGGAATTCTGTTTTCCGAGGGGTCATTAAAACCTTTTCTGATATACAAGCCTGTCTCAAATCGAACGCTGCCCTTGGAAAATACTGACATACATTTGGAAAAAATCAACAAACCAAGCCAGAAGAAAACCCCATCTGTTAATTTCTTAATAGGTTTCACATTTGTTGCAAGCATGCTGGTCAAAAAAACCCATCCCAACAACATGATCTCATGGAGAAAATAGCAGTCCCCCAATTCAGACAGAAGTCTTCTACAGCAGCTTTGAACACATAGAAGTGGATTCCTCTCAAAGCCAACCATAAGGCTGGTGTTTACCTTAAGATTCAAATGAACTACAAAAATAAGATGAGAGCAGAGGGCAAGTTATTCCATCTACACTGGCAGCTGTCTTTGGAGGGATGAACCATATTTTGGCAACCTGTCTCTCCTCTGACCAGACAGGCAGCCAATGTGGCTAGGTTAGATTAGATGCCTGACTCCTGAAAAGCTAAATATTTAGGTGACAGGAGACCCAGCCTTAAATTTTTAATCTTAAGACAAACTGAGTGGCTCTGGGTCCCCAACAGAGTCCATTGTTCATTTCCCAAAAAACAAGCACTTTTTGTCATGCCAGATTGATTTTGAAAAGTGGTTGCCTCTCAGCTGAGATGTGGTACTGTAGTATTCCTGCTGCCAGAGCTTTTCTAGTCTGCGGATACACAAAAATAAAGAAAAATACCCCTCCAGCTGCATGCTGAGCAGTGAGAAGCCTTGGGCTGAGACCAACAAAATACTCAAGTGACTTTGGCCAGTACATCTGAATAAAACAACCTTCATAATGTAAGAACAACAAACAACTTTGCACACAGTAGTGAAGAGATTCTTGCTAGAGCACAGTGATATCAACAAGGCATCCATGCCTGTAACGCTTCCGGCATCAGTCACTGGAAGTGCCCGCACTACCAATGTGCATGTACATGGACATCATGGAAATGAGGGTCTCATCTACACACAGCAAAATTAGGGATAAGGCAGTAGGCATAGACCCCCAGGTAGTTTGCATATCCCAGGTAGGGAAAGCTGGCAGTGTGTCCTTATACAGGAGCTAAAGTACTCTGCTCAAAAATAAAGACAATAAAAAACACTCAAAAGCCACCCCTGGTACTAGTGTATTTACTGCTTCTCACTTTGAAACTAGAAGTTGCTTGTACCTCTTAAAAATCTAAACACACACAATACATAATATACAATCACTTAATTTTGTAATGAGACCCAGGCGCAGGAACCCATGAGGATTTTCTCCACAGTGTTGAACCACATTTCACACCCAGAGAAGCTACACACTGGCTTTGGCTCCCAGCACTGTCCCTGAATGCCATCCGGCTTGGGGAGCAGAAAGCCTTCTCTGGTTACCTTCAGGCTTGTCCTTGAAATGCAGGAGGAGAGGCAAAGGACAAATCTGTGTTGGCATCAGGGCAAGAGCCTGAGCCCTTTGCTAGAAAGTGAGCACACAGCACTACAGGTGACACGGGGGTTTCCATTTGCCAAAATGTAAGTGCCTGCAAAACCATTCCTCTCTCTGGGGACAGCAGTAGAAGGTCCATTGCCATTCCTACACTCCTTCAGGGATGCTCTATAAAACAGAGGAGGCAGCAGTGGTCAGAGCAAATATTACCCGTCCCACTCACTGCTGCAGGCTGCTCTGCTCCAGCTTTGAAAGCACAATGAAAATCATCTGGCTTTGCTCGTGGATGCAACAAAAGTCACAGAATTGATGCAGAGTGAAGAAAGAAATAAAGTGGTACCCAGATACAGATCCCAGCAGGCACAAACCTTACTAGAGATGTGACCACCAGTAGCTGCTCTCCTCCCTGGTTGTTACCAGAGCACATGAAGTTCTCTCACGTGAAAACACCACTGGTTTGTTTGATTTGCTGACAGCCATCTCAAAGCACAGTTATCTGCATCTGGATGGACTTACTAGTGTGCCAGGCTTCACACTTGCAGCCAGGAACCCAGATACCCTCATCTTTCCCCTAACTCCTCCCAATACATCAGTGACAGGCAGGGGAGAAACAATTACTTTCAGAATTGAGCTAAACCAAAAAGTGAATGCTGGTTTAATGTGGGCAGTAGTTCACACAGAGTCAGGAAGAAAATTATTCTAAAGGTCTACAAAATTCTTGGGGCAGTAATCTCAGCTGCTGGAAGCACCTATGTGTTTTGGAGTGACTCTCTGCCTTTGTCAAAGCTGGACCTCGCTAATTAAAACAAATTACTTCTTTACTCCTGGAGCATCCTGCCCCAATAGCAGCATCTTCACAGAGAAATGGCCCTTGCTTGACTTTCATCTTTGCGTGTGGTACAGCTTGTGCACAGAGGCAAAGGATACAGCCACGAGGCAGAAAAACATCAACGTGCTGAGATGCTGCATCACGACACTCAATGTGGGATTGCTCCATTGCCTGGGGGTGGAGGATATTCAGACTGAAGCAAGGATAAATGCAAGCTTCAGCCACACAAATGCAGGCAAGAAACTCCAGACTTTTCATTCAAAGTCATTCCCCCTCCTTCAGCCTTGCTGGCTCCTGCTGTGTCACCATGGGCCTTGTTTGCAATGCTGAGGAAGAGAAGCTAGCAGAGGTGATTTCCTTACACTTCTGGAACCCCTCTAGTCTGAACAAAAGACTTATTACTTCTGACATTGGATTCCTCTGTCTGATGAACCCCTGACTTCTCCAACTTGAATAAGTTGTTTAATTCACAGCAGAGCTGATTTCAGTCAGTGGTGTTGAAGTGTTGTCATCACAGCATCCTTCAACACAGGATTGGAAGGTGACCAGGAAAGCCTGAAATTAATAGTGCTTTCATATGGTCTTCCTAGAAGAGTGTGAACAGAATAAGCCATAACTGCAGAGGGAATATAGCAATGTCTGTATTGAAGGGATTCATGCTGCCATTTGCTCTCTAGTTCATTATATTTGCTTTCCACCACCACCATCCTGTTATAGTAAGATAGTAACTTTTCAGAAACTGCTTCTCCATTGACATTTCATCTCTATTTCATTGGCTGAGAAAATTCACAGTGACTTGGCTAGCATTTAGTCAAGTAAAACAGCCTGAATAAGATCAAACATTATTTTCTTTGACAGAACACTTAGAAGCAAACCAACAAAAATATATATGAAATATATGGATAGTATTATCATATGTTCTTAATTTTGTTGGGCTACTAAATGTAAGGGATCATAAAAGGAGACATTATATAAATCTGAACATATGGCATTTCTTTTTCCCTTCTGAGATTTCAGGCTGAGCCTATGCAATCCTGTTAATGAAATGAGCCTTGTCATTTGAGGGGTAGCCCTTAATGACAGTTGTCAGTCATCACTAGGTACCACACTCAAAGGACATCTTGATATGTCTTTGACAGACAGATTAGATATTGTCTGGAGAGGATTACGTGGCAGCTGTAAGAAAGCCCTATCTTAGAGGAAATGAGGATTAAAAGAAGAGCAAGGAAATCAGATACAGCTTTTCCAGCCTCTGTTCTCTGGAGCAGATGATCCTTCTGCTCTGGTATGAGCTGCATGTGTCTGAAGCTAATGGCTGAATGGGAGGTGGCTGCTGCTGTGATTTAACTTCAGTCATCCAGAATTGCTGCTTTGTTGTGCTCAAACCTGAGCAGATGGAAACCTTCTCTTCCCCCCAAACAGTTTGCAACATAATAGATTTTCCTTGCCAGTCTTCGTACTCTTTTACACTGAGGGCAAATGTAATCAGCACAGCTATGCCCAAGGCAGAAAGAGACTGAAGTAATTTAGTGCTTGTGACTTCCATCACCAGCAGCTGAAGGTAACGGAGGGGTGCTTCTGCCCCATCGTCACGTCCCTGTGCCGACCTGTTCAATGCTGGCAGAGATGAGGGGCTGGTGCAGGACCCTGCTCCCACCACCTGGCTCCTGTTGCTGGAGAGTCTGGAGGCAGCCCTGCAGCTCCCGTTGCAGGTGTGCCTATGGGGAATGCCTCCCAAGCAGCATTTTGCTTCAGCCGTCCTTGTAAATTGGGCATGTGGCAACCAAAGAGACACAGGGGTCAGCGCAGGCGTCTCTGCACACGCTGCTCTCACAAAGACATGCTCTGTACCCGTGCGTGACCAGAGACTGAGCCCGTCAACCAGAGAAAAGGCTTTTCATGCATTTCTAGTAATAGCCACAAGGTCATTCAACGTGGGTACGGGCAGCAGGGGATGGTATTTGGAGCCTGTGCTGCAAAAGTCCTTCATCTTTTTTCAGCCAAGGGTCAAACAAGACTGCAGAGAGGGAAGACAAATGAGACACCAGCCCCAGGAGATCTGATGCAGGAGGCCAGTGGAGTCTTGCCGAGACAGCAGGTTGTAGCACACATAATGCTGCTCACATAAAGTTGAGCAGTGAAACTGCAACACTATGGAACCCATAAAAGTGCTCCCTTCTGCCTTGCTGGGACAGCGATGATGATGAATGACACTGGCTCTGCTCCACAGGATGCCCAGCCTCAGGAACACTGCCTGCTCCCGGATACTGCTGATATCTCCAGGCAAACAGGAGGCCCCAGGAGGCTGCAGCCAATGTCTCCTGCAGTGAGCTGCTCCCCAGGGACCAGCCCTCTGCTTGCAGCAGCTTTCTCCTCCTGTAAAGTCAAGATACTCCAGAAGGATTCATAAGGTGCAACATACTCAACTTAATACCTTCAGTCTTGAACTTCATGTCCAGAAAAGCAGATGTGAACAAACACACTCCAGAACATTAAAAATCATGTGAAAAGAAAGTAAATAAGTGACCTAGAATTGTGAAGGAATCAAGAGAAAATGCAAGATTTGAAGTTAATTAGCCCTTGAACTGTCAGGCCCAATTACTTTCAGCAGGCTCTGACATTTCGAAGATTAATTAGGGAGTTAGCTGTCGCATCTCACAAAGGACCACCATTGTGCAAGAGAAGATCTACCTGCTCTCTGCACACAATGTCTTGAAATTTTACAATGTGAAATTATATCCAAAAGCTAATTGGGGACCTTTGGTAAAAGCTTTCTGATCACTTTATTCATTTTGAGGAATGCATTCTATTTATATGCTGAAATATAACTGACTGCTCTGAAGGAAAGCCTTAACTCATAGGATGATAATTTAAAATGCCTAAAGCTCCTGGCCAAAAGGCCTTTATATTTCTCTGCTTCTTCTGCAACACTTTTGCTACATCCAGTATAGATTATACTACAGTGCTGTGCCCAGTATATATCAATTATTCAGCACGTGTTTCATAGAATCATAGAATGGTTAGAGTTGGAAGGGACCTTAAAGGTCATCGAGTTCCAACTCCCCTACATGAGTAGGGACACCTCACACTAGATCAGGTTGCTCAGAGCCCCATCCAACCTGAGCTTGAACGCCCCCAGGGATGGAGCCTCCACAACTTCTCTGGGCAACCTGTTCCAGTGTCTCACCACCCTCACACTAAAGAATTTCCTTCTGATCTCTAACCTAAATCTCTCCTCCTGCAGTTTCAAACCATTACCCCTTGAGGTAATGGTGCTCTTTTAAAAAGCACCTCCCCAGCCTTTCTGTAGGCCACCTTCAGGTACTGGAAGGCTGCTATGAGGTCCCCCCGGAGCCTTCTCTTCTTCAGGCTGAACAACCCCAACTCCCTCAGCCTTTCTTCATAAGAGAGGTGCTCCAGCCCTTGGATCATTTTCGTGGCCCTCCTGTGGACACGCTCCAGCAGGTCCACGTCTTTCTTGTGATGGGGGCTACAGAGCTGGACACAGTATTCCAGGTTTGCTCCCGAACAGATCCATGTCTATTACTGTGTACCTGTCCCTGAAATCAGCATCCCAAAAACATTACAGGCCAGTCTCACCTCTGCCCAGCAAGGTCACAGAACAGATCCTCCTGGAAAATCTGCTAAGGCACACAGAAAATAAGGAGGTGATTGGTGACAGCCAACATGGCTTCCCTAAGGACAAATCATGCCTGACCAATTTGGTGGCCTTCTATGACAAGGCTACAGAGATGTTGGATAATGGCAGAGCAACTGACATCATCTACCTGGATTTGTACAAAGCATTTGACACTGTCCCACACGACATCCTGGTCTCCAAAATGACAAGACATGGGTTTGATAGATGGACCACTTGGTGGATAAGGAATTGGCTGGATGGTCACACCCAGAGAGTTGTGGTCAATGATTCAGTGTCCCAGTGGAGACAAGTGACAAGTGGTGGTCCTCAGGGGATCAGTATTGGGACCAGTGCTGTTCAACATCTTTGTTGGAGACATGGACAGTGGGACTGAGTGTATCCTCAGCAAGTTTGCTGATGATACCAAGCTGTGTGGGGCGGTTGACACCCTGGAGGGAAGGGATGCCATCCAGAGGGACCTTGAAATGCTGGAGAGGTGGGCCAATGCCAACCTCATGAAGTTCAACAAGGCCAAGTGCAAGGTCCTGCACCTGGGTCGGCACAACCCCAGGCACAAATACAGGCTGGGGGGAGAATGACTAGAGAGCAGTCCTGAGGAAAAGGACTTTGGGGTAGTAGTAGATGAGAAGCTTGACATGAGCTGCCAGTGTGCGCTGGAGCCCAGAGGGCCAACCACATCCTGGGCTGCATCAAAAGAAGTGTGGCCAGCAGGGCCAAGGAGGTGATTCTGCCCCTCTGCTCTGCTCTGGTGAGACCCCCCCTGGAGTACTGTGTACATCTCTGGAGCCCTCATCACAGGAAGGACATGGAGCTGTTGGAGAGGGTCCAGAGAAGGGCCACGAAGATGGTCAAAGGGCTGGATCACCTCTGCTATGGAGACAGGCTGAGGGAGTTAGGGCTGTTCAGCCTGGAGAAGAGAAGGCTGTGGGGAGACCTTATAGCAGCCTTCCAGACCTGAAGGGGCTACAGGAAAGCTGGGGAGGGGCTTTTCACCAGAGAGGGTAGTGATAGGACAAGGGGTAATGGTTTGAAACTGAAATAAGGTAGATTTAGGTTAGGCATCAGGAAGAAATTCTTCACCATGAGGGTAGTAAGGCACTGGAATAGGTTGCCCAGAGAAGTTGTGGAAGCCCCCTCCCTGGAGGTGTTCAAAGCCAGGTTGGATGAGGCTTTGTGCAGCCTGGTCTAGTGTGAGGTGTCCCTGCTCATAGCAGAGAAGTTGGAACCTGATGATCTCTAGGGTCCCTTGCAACCTTAACCATTCCATGATTCTATGATTCTATGATTTTGGAGCAGAAAAAATGCAGCTTCCCAAATTTGAGTCAGCAGCAGCAAAAGCAAGCCCTCCCCTGCTCTGGACCAGTGATGGTCCAGGCTGCCCAGGGAGGTTGTGGAGTCTCCTTCACTGGAGGCATTCAAAACCCGCCTGGATGCGTTCCTATGTGATGTACTCTAGGTGACCCTGCTCTGGCAGGGGGGTTGGACTAGATGATCTTTCGAGGTCCCTTCCAACCCCTAGGATTCTATGATTCTATGATTCTATGATAGCCTGCAGAGCAGGAGATGGAACTTCTGCACTCTTGTCCATAGTTCATGGGCCTTGTCCAGTCTTGGTGTCCCCTGTTCTAGAGACATGTTGGAAAATGGGAAAAGGTGCAATGGAGGGCTTAGCAAGTTGGAAAATCCAATCTAAGGCCCTGCTTTCAGGCAAAGGTCACATGAGGCTCCAGAAGGTCCTTCCAACCTGACTTTTTCTATGATGATATAGTTTTTAAACCTTTGTTCTTCCCCAGGACAGACCAGCTCCCTGCAGAGCTGGAGGGAGAGGTGATGCACCGAGTTTTCTTCTCAGTGCAGCTCTCCGCAGCAGTAAACCAAAACCTGTGAGTCTGCCCATGTCATACCATTAAAAACGTTGTTGTAAGCACCTTAACAGATAAAACACCCTCCCTCAGAACAACTCAGGTGTAAAGTGCCAACGTAGTGAATCGTGGAAAGGGTCCTTCAGAAGAAAATGGAACAAAAACAAAAAGAAAGGAAAAGGAAATGAAATCCTCTTTTAGGCACAAAATGGTTTCTGGCTTACAGCCATCTGGATATTTTTAACGTGTCCATCAATACAGTCTCTGTGCATGGCAACTGACTGATCTGTGACTCCATGCTTCTATCTCTCCCTCAATGACCAGAGGGTGTTTGAAGGAATAATTTGGCCAGAGAGCTAGTTCTGTTTTCCTTTATCTTCAGGTGATACTTATTATGTGAAAGTTGAGCTGTGGAGAGGTGGGAACTTTTGCAAGGTGGTTATTTCTGTGGTCCTTTTGATATCCATTGTGAGGAGGTTTCCAGGGCCACAGCATAGCTGTGCTCAGCAGCTGCCCTCCTGCACAGTCACCTTCAGCCCTAGCACAGTGAGCTCCAGGGCTACTGGTGAGTGTGCTGCCCAGCCCTTGCCACCAAGATGGGAGTCAATGATAAGCTATCTGATCCCATCCAGCTGAAGTAAATGCCTACAAGCCAGTGTAGCTACTCTCCTACCAGTGATATAAGCTCCTATTTCTGCATTCATGCAGTGCCTGGAGCAGGCTGGCCAAACCTTTGCGATCCCACAAGGTACATACCAAAAGTTTCATGCAGCCAAAAGTCAGCAGAGAAGTCTGGAGAGCTCAGTGTGTGTGTGCGTGAGTGGGCACACAAGGGTGCTGGAGGATCCCTGAGCACAGGTGTGAGGAGCTGCCCCAGCTCCCCTGGGTCAGGCTGGCCCTCCCTGATCTGGCATCCAGCTGGAAAAAAAGGCACCTGTAAGTAATTGGTCCTTTCTGTGAGTATCGTAACATCCAAAGGAATAAAAAGGAATAGTTCTTCCCAGTTTAAAGGCAGCATCCTGAGGAGGCTGAGACTAAGACTCATCCAAGACATCTTCCACCTTCTCAAAATTAGGCAACTAAGCCAAGACAGGAACCTCTCTTTTAAAATGTTCTTTTTAGCAAGTTCTTACCAGAGAGCACTTCATCCCATCCCAAAATAAGTGGGACGATTCACGCTCCAGCAGCTTTAATGAGAACCTACAGAACCACCTGAAGCCTGTGATATTTGTGGGCCCTGACCCCAGAGTTCAGGGGTTGGCTCTGACCCAGGGTTTGCTGTCGCTGGGAGTTAAACCTGAGCTTGTAAAAGCCTAGAAACAGGAGTGATGGAAACATAATTCTCACTTTCCTTTCTGAGTGACCTGTTCAAGGTCATATAGAGTTGGCAACCAGACCAGGAAATGATGTGCCCTGACCACAAGCCTCATTTGTTGTTTTTTTTCTCCTCTCATGCTTTTCTAACCAGTTTCAAAGCTACCAGGAACAGATCAGCAAGAAAAAAATGCCTGAGATTCCAAATGCCTTCTAATCTTCTGTACCATCAATGCCATACTCATAAACACCCACTGAAGCCAACCCAAGGTTGATTTTCCATTTCATCGTTCAAGTTGTGTTTTTTTTTTAAAAGCCAAAGGAAAAATTAGTTCCTCCACAGACAATAGTTAATCATTAATGGTATGTGCAAAACAACATACTTGACCCTTTGAGGTGGTGGAAGAAGCATCTAAGTGGAGATGATAGGATATATTGGCTTTGCTTCTCCCAGACGAATCTGCCTGGCTGTGGGAAGGGAGAACTGAAATCTTTATCACCTGAGCTTAGTGAGGATGTTGCATTTGAATGAGAGTACTTGGGTACTTTGAGGCTGCTAGCTTGTAGCCATTTCAGTAATTCTGCCAAATAAATGCAAAGTCACTGATGCTTTGTTCTGGATGTCCAGCATCCAACGGGGAAGTGCTTAGTCAGCAGTATTTTGCTGACTCACTGACTGTGCTTTTGGAGGCACAGCCCGTCTTCCCTGGGCAGTGCTTTGCTCAGGCAGGGCTTGTGTGGCACAGAGTGAAATATAGGAGCTGGCAGGCAAGCAGGCTGTGGTCGGCATCCAGCGTGGTCCTCTGTCACCTCACAGGCACTTGGAGATGCTGCACAAGAGATGTGTTGCTGGGTCCTCCTGGGGCCCAAGGCACCGAATACACTTAGTTCCTCGGGTTAGGACGATGTAAGGATGCTTGGCATACTGCACACCCAGCCCTTTACTATCCAGGAATAAACGGGGCAGCATTCCTTCATTAGGTTTTGCAGGAACAGACCTTTCAGAGAAAATCCCATTTTAGCAATTTACCCATCAAGCGCTTTGCTGCTCTGAGCTCACCTGCACTTAAAAAAACCCCAAAAAACAACAAACAACAAAACATAAAAAGGAAAAACCCAAAACAAACAAAACAAAACCAACAAAAAAACGATGGAGTTTTTGCTCGACTTCCCTGGTCAGGGCGGCGAGAGTGGCGATGCCACCTGCTGGCGACAGAAATCCCGGTTCCCCCCTCGGCCTCCCGCCCAGCACCAGGCTCGGCACTTGCCTGGCCTCCAGCGCACCTTGCACCGCACAGCCTCGGGTCCCACTGGAGTGATTCTTACTGTGTGCAGGTGTGACACTGGGTGGGTGTCCCGGTGTCAGGCTGAGCAGTGAGAAGCATGGGTGGGAGCTGAAGTGCAGCCGGCTGTGTTGCAGGTCATACCGGTAGAAATGACTAACCCCTTGGGAAGCAGAGATCCTTACACAGGCTGTCTAAACAAGATGTGAGAGAGTATATGCTGTGTGGCTGGGTTTGGGATGGAAAGGGGGGGAATACTGGGCAGGAGGAGACTCTCCCTGCTCAGACAGCTCTATGGGCACTGCAGGGACCTGTCTCTCATTTCTTCTTCTGCCATGGGCTCTCTGTGAGCCCTTAACATAAGCCCTTAACATAATCAGTAGCCCCTGAGTTCCCCATTGGTAATGCAGGAGCACACAAGAAATTGTAAGAGGAGAAACTCAGAAACAAGCCCAGAAGCAGGGACTGGAAATAATTATTCCCCTGCCACACTGGGTCTGCTGCCTGCTCAGCAGAGCAGTCAGGCTCCTCTCCTCCCTCCTATATGTGGCTCTCTCAGCAAAGAGGAGCAGTTTCAACAGCCACACAGTCCCATCCAGGCTCACTTATGCCTTACAGGACATGTCTGAGCAAATGGGGAATGTCTTTGAGATGCTCCCAGAAGCTGTAAACCCTTTTATTCTTCTGCAGCTGCACCAACAGTGCTGGGAAGGGAAGGTGGACAGCACAGCTATGGAGACGCCCCTCCTGTCCCATGGGCACGATGAGCACACCTCCTCCTCCAGAACCCCAAAGACCACAGGAACTACACAATGTACCTTCAGGCCACCAGATCGTTTTGGCCAGAGACAGCCAGTGCTGCCTAGGACTTCATCTGCATCTACCTGTGCATGACTTTCCCAAACCCACACTTGGAGTCTGGGTCAGGGCTGAACACACGACTGCCTGTTCTCTCATCTTGCCCTCAGAGGTTTTGGTTACGCCTCTCTCCCAATGCTTTGATCAGACTAGAAGGTGGAAGAGGTGGGCTTGGATAGGTAAATGCAGTCTTTCCAGAACTAGGGAAGGTTTGATCCTATTCAGTTTGCATGCACCTTAGCACACACAAGTCTCTCCAAAGACTATGCAGTGCACGGTTTGCTGTACCTGGTGGGGGAGGCACACACAGGCACATCAAACGTGTTGCAGCTTCTTATTCAGAGCAAACCATTCAAAAGAAATACTAGAGGGTAAACTGCATACAGACTATCTCCTGTAACCAAGCTGCTGACCCTCTGGCAAAACTGGGAACTCTCTAGAGGGTTACAGAGGGCCTCTGTCTATGGGGGATGCTGGAAAAGTCCTGACTCATTCATCCAGGCTTCGTGGAAGTGATCTTTACCTGGAGGGAGTGCTTTGAGCAGAACCCCACTGAGCTGAATGGGAGGGAGGAAGGGGGGAAGGTGACAGAGCCAGGCTGCCATGAGGAGGAGGTGGCCCACAGAAGCTGGTGGCTGCAGTGCCACCATGCTGTCCCACCTGCATGTAGTGGTGGGGGTCTGGAGCACAGGGCAGCCCCACAGGACTGCAGCATGGGATGGAGGGCAGGCACCCACTGAGTGACTCACACATGCTGTGCCAGATGCCTGAACCACACTGCAGAGTAGTGGGTGCCCCTGCCCCACCACCACTACTTTTCAGAAGGGTGCTGGAAGAGCTGAGCCTTCTGAGCTCCTGGAGTCCCAGGAGCTGAGCAACTGGCTCTGCTCTTACCAGCACCCTCCCAGAACCAGGGTGGCACAGGGGAAAAGGAAAAGATATGCTTTGTTCCCAGGCAGACACTGGCTGATCTCAAGAGGAAGCATAAAAAATAGTTTCTGGTTTAAAATATCCTCCAACTATTTCTTACTGCCCTTTCTTGTGCATATTGCTTTGATTGATGACAACAGTCTCCTGCCTGGCAGCTGGAATAGCTGCTCAAAACAGCGAGAAGGAGTGTGTGTGCCTGAAACAGCTTCCTCCAGGGCAGCCAGGCCATGGCCTGGGAACTCAGCGAAGGCAACTGCTTCAGCTTCCCATGAAACAACGGCATCTCGGCTGTGACTTCTGCAAAGAGCTGTGGTTGGGGACTGGAGGGTGGTCACAGCCAGACTGCCCCAGCACAGTGAGTGCAGCATGGGTGGCAGGAGGGCGGGTCGGCAGCTCAGGAGACCTCTATCAGTCTAGCTAGCTGTTAATTTTGATAGAACGATATCCCGCATGAAGTCACAAGATAGAAAACGGGAGCGGGAGGGCGGCCATAAACCATTTAATCACTTGCATAACTCAGCTGAGGAAGCTGCAAAAAAGAACTTGCCTTCCTTGGCCATTGGCCCTATTTGTGTGCAGCTGGGGAAAGAAGAAGTGAAAGAAAGAACCTCCTGCTTGGGTACTAGAGGGAAACATGGCATTGCTAGAAGAAATCAAAGCGTAAGTCTGCAGTAACCAGGCCAAAAATGTACATAGTATGAAAGAGCCCTAAAGCAACCCTGCCTAACTGTACACACAGCAGGAACATGTAGTGCCAAGGGGATCTGAGCTCATTTCCCAAGTTCTCCTGTAACTTGCACTCTGACCCAGGCAAGTCTCTTCACCTCTGTGTGCTCAAATTTCAAAACCTCCAGGCTCTCCCATGCGTTTGACATGGTACTTAGGACAGATGCAGTCCCACTAAACTAGTGGCGAGGTCTTCTGCAATGTCCATCAGCCCCAACTGAGCAAGGCAAGTCCCTTATACCCTCATTCTCCTTTCAATATTTTGTTTTGTCCAGCTCTTTCTGTCAAGTAACTCCTCGTTGTGGCATCAGAGACCCAGAAAATCTGACTCTCGACTCAGGAGCTCCAGAAACGTAATCCCTCAAATCCTGATGACCTAGTTCATCGTGTCTTGGAGGCCAGGACATGTCTCTTTGCTAGACGAAAGCTGGCTGTTGAAATAAGTCAGATTTTCAGTTTCCACTAATTTAATTCCTCAGTGTTTTATCAGTTACTTTTTCCTGTGTTTTCTTCCCTTTAGTTTGACTCTTACTCCCTTCTGATTAATGTTAGTTCCCTCTGCTTATTATGTGCCCTTATCTCTCCCATTTTCTGAACAGTTCTGACTTCATTTAAAAGAAAACAGTGTTGTACTCAGTTTATATGTATATCTAGTAGTACTGTATATAATCAATCTGGATGCAAATAATTATTTTTACATCGCTTTTTGAATATATGTTCAATCCTGCTTCAGGGTCCTGGCTGTGACTGAAAAAGTGATCCTGTCTCTGTCACTCTTGGGCAGTACAATGGACATGGACAAAAGTACATGGACAAAAAAATGGATCGGGCACGTTGTGGACTGGTGAAACATCTCTTGTGGTGCCCTGTAAGCGGTGTTTCCTGGCCAAACCCAGGCCCCAGCATACAACACATTGTGCGTGGGGAAGGCATTGACTGTCCTGTGTCTTGGAGGCTCTTTCCACCAGGCCAGAGCCTGATGGGCTCCAGTCCACAAGCTCCCACATCTCTGGCAGGCTCTTTCCTGGCAGAACCTTGCTTATCTCCTTGCAGGTGCTGCCATGCTCCCTGCAGGACAGAGCAGCCCTCAAAGGCTCAAGCAAACCCCAGAACTACCATGCAGTCACTAAAAATCCAAATCCCATCATGCAAACCACATGGAGGATGTGGAAGACCCTGGCGTGGGCAGCCTCCCTGGGTCCCTTTTCTTTCTAACCCAGCAATCACTCCATGGATGTCAGGGAGGTTTTTGCAGCTCTGAGCAACCGCTCATGAGTGCAAAGGGGAAATGAAAATTTAGATTCCTCCAGAATTAACTGCAGAGATGGATATAGCTGAATTGACATGGTCATACCATTCTTGTTACTGCTAACCAGGAATAAACAGGGTCACTGCAATCTCCTCCGACAGCTCTATCTGGGGCACTAGAAATCCTAGGGCCAGGATTTGGCTGCAGGCTACCAGACCTGTTTACACCAGTTGTCAGTATAAAACCAGATTTAAACTGAGGAAAGTTAGAGGAAAAATCCTGTGGGTGGGCAGGAGGCTCCTCTCCCTCAGAGGCTGCTGACCAAGAGGTTGTCACCAGTCCCAGCCAGGGGATGTCCCAGGGCATGGGGTGATCTCTGGGGGTAATCCTTGCTGCATCACCCACTGCCATTTCCCTTGGCATCTTCAGGCACTGCACAACTCCCTGAGGTTTGCCAGATTCAATGCCTCTTGTCACTGCCTCTTCTGGCCTTGGTGGCCATTTGCTCCTCCCCATTAATGAAATCAGTACGGCTTTCAGTGTTGCAAACTGGCCAGCTCTGGCTATGCTACATTATTTTCACCCACAAGACTCATTTCTGTCTTGGAGTAGAGTTGTGACTGGGGTGCAATTCCCAGGCCTAATCCTTCTGGGGTTTTTCCCCTCCATGATAAGGAGATCAATTGGTTTTATTGTCTGATGGACACTGCAGGCATCATCAGTGTCTAGGATCTGGTTTCAGCCAGCAGCTTATCTCAGGGCTCCTTGCAGGCTGCCAACCCCAGGACAAAGGCTGGTTGTTCGGTTCCATAAGCAGAGTTGCTCTGCTCCACAATCCCCTCATTGGAGGGAGCACTGTGATACCACGCAGCCCCTGCCTGGCAGCCACTGCCACATACTGGCAGCTCTGGGCAGAAGCTCACCGAAGGGTTCCCAGCATCCGTGACTGTCCTGGGGAGCTCAGGGACTTCACAGGACATCACACTGTGATGGTGAGAGATATTCCCTCTGCAGCCTGACTTGTTGTGGAGACAGGTTATAACTTTTTTTTCTGATGCCAGTGTTTACCTTCAATAGCTTTTGCTCTCTCAGGCATTTGAAGAGGGCAGTGACAGCTACTCTTGGTTTTTCTTTGCGTCTACCACAGATTTCAAGTTTCTCCTTAGAGCAGTCTCCATTTCCTTGGTCAACTGGTTCATCCAGTACCTGTCCTTTGTGGGGCACTTTGCTTTTGTAACTAACAGTGTTTGTGTAGTACTAGAGCACTGCCTGGATCTGCTCAGGCACACAGGGAGATGTCGTACAGCGTCGCCTTCCTTGCTTGGTTTTCTCATGGGCAGGGACTCTTAATCCTGTAACCTGATCATTATTATTGGCAAATGGGCCCGTGTGGAGTCTTTCAGGTGAGGTGCTGACAACCAGAGCCACTAACCATAAAATACTTATCTTTCCAGGACAAGCAAATAGATCCTTCCTCATTTCCAAAGTCTTTCCTTATGCTTCTCCTAAAAATATGTGAAAATGGAGTTTGTTGGCCTGATTTGCCTCCTCCTGGAAATGTGCCTAGCAAATTGTTCAACATCTTCTCCAGGATAAGCTCTGTTAAATTGTTCCAAGTATTTATTTTGGTATAAATATGGGAATGCTTGTCTCCAGGTCTGCTGCCCTTTCCTCCCCCTAGTTTAGTTCAATCTGCCTTGTATGTTGTGATCATTTGGAGAGAGTGTTGAGGCACTACTTAGGTTTCTGACAAGTTGTCGGAGGCGACGTATGGACTTCACACAACTCTATAAGAGTTATAACTGAAGACCTTTATTGTTACAAATGGCGGCAGTTTATACCCCTCTGACTCCAGATGTTCCACCCCAGTACAGACCTCGTTGGTTACATACATACACAGTTCATATATGATTGGCTACGTGTCTTGTCACTTGCTGTCCGTGTTACGATGACCCAAGGTGTCTTGCTTCCCAGACGGTGCCTCTCAATTCTTGCTACAACATTCTTTTCTCACTACTTCATGAGATAACAACCATGAGATAGGACACCTGCTGTTTGCTGGTCCCGTGAGGTACCAGGCTGTGAGACATCCGCTTGTTTACTGATCCCACTGCTTCAGGGTACAATTTGGTCAGCAGTACCTGCAACACTGCTGTTTTAATTCAGGCATATTAATTTTCCATAAATCCCATATTAATTTTCCATAAATCCCATGCTAATCTTCCATAAATCCCAACAACAAGTCTCTTAAATCACTATGTCCCTGATGTCCCATGAGGAACCAGATCAGCCTTGGACTGAGGGAGGAGGTCTCTGGCACCTGCAACCCAGCCTGCTGGGAAGAAGCTAAGGGACCAACAAAAGCAGTTGTTAACTTTAGTGCTGGGAGTGGTGCATCCAATGGAAACCCACTTTGACAACCTCATCTACTGAGAGGGAGACAAAATAACCTCCTTTTTGTATTGCAGGTACTTTTTTTTTTATTGATTACTAGAAAAAACATGATTGCAGGTGAGAAGTGTCTTGGGCTGAGTGGAAAGGCATCAGATGGAGGTGGGAAAACCTGATTGTTTGAGCGAATTATCCCAGAATAGGCTAATGAGAAGAGGAAATGGAGGTTAAAAAGAATCAGTGGCTGTTTTTTCTTATTTTCTCTCTGTTTTGTTTTGTTTTGGCTTGGGTTTTTTTGTTGTTGTTGATGATGTTTTGTTTTGTTGGTGGTTTGGTTTTTTTTGTTTGTTTGTTTGTTTCCAGACAAGATCTGTGTTTCACCCCCAATAGGTAAACTCAGAGGGAACTGTGCGAGACCTTTTCCATACCTTTCATGCTGGGAGATCTTTGAAGGGTTTCATTTAATGCCAAGTGAGTAGTGAGTCCAGGACCATCAGTGATCACAGGGCCAGGACAGGGGGTCTTCTGGGGGTTGAAGGTGGAGCAGACAGAAACCCCTCCCTGGATATGCTCAGCACACCAGAGAGAGCATCTCTGCAGTCACCTTTGCAGACCACGATGTTTGTGGGGCTATGGGTTCAATTTGCTATCCAATTCAGCAAGGTAAGGCAACAGCTTCTTACATTCAGCCAAAGGATCTGTTTCAGGACATCATGGAGGAATGTGTTTTTGGTTTTGGAGTAATAATCAAGAACTGGTTTTGGTGTAATTCATCTGGAATAGCTGCATCTGTAAATTTTCACATTTGTTCAAGCCTTACACTACTGTAAATCTGTGTTATCCCATTGAGCAGAAGACAATAAGACTAGATTTTCACTATAAATTTTATCAGGATGAGGGTCTGGCCTGATGATGAGTGTCTTTGCTCAACGCAACACACTGTAAAGGCACCATATTTGGTGCTGAGCTCTCTCACAAAGGCTGGGCACTTGACCCCTCTCAACTTTGAGCATCTGAAAATACAGCAACCTCAGCTGGGATTCACCTCATACAGCATCATCCCTCCTCCACAGTCAGCAAAGGAGAATGGGTATGTGGAGAGGACTGCTCACTGACCAAGCACTGATCCTGGCTGCACAAGAAGCCCAGCTGTTTGTCTCAGTCTGAAGTCAGCTTTCAATGGAACATGCTAAAAAACCCAACCGCAACCCCAGAAGTCATGCTTGAAAATTGTGACTGTGGATTTTAACCCAAGTACCATCCCTGTGACCACCAGAGGCTCTATGGAAAGCATACAGACTATTAGACAACAGATATGAAACCTTAGGAAAAATAAAACTGAACATAACTGGCCCTTTCTTAGTTAAGTAGTCACCCCCATCACTCCAGTGTGGTGCTGTTGGCCTGCTGGTATTTTAATCAGAGGGTCCCAAAAGCATGTTGCACTTAATGTGTATTAAACACCCCAGCCAGGAATGCAGGCAGTGCAGACAGGAATGCTCGAAGATGAAGTGCCTCTCAGTGTGTTTTCCTGTTTAAACAAAACCGTGTACTGGCCAAACACAGCTAAGGAAAGAGGCAACAGCCCTTGGCAAGCAGGCCTATCCGCAGCGTGCTCTCGGCGCCTGTTTACTCAGTGGGTTTGCAAAGTGTACCCAGTATATTGACATTATGATGCCATGTTCATCATGCGTCAGGAGAAGCAAGAGGGAGGGCTGGCAGTCTAATCACTGGCCCCAGAGTTACTCTGACCCAGGATGTTGTTATTTCTTTGCAAATAGCTGACACTTGGAGGAACTGGATTAATTTTCAGGTAAATTTAAAATGAAATTAAGTTCTGCCACAAATCAAAGTTGAAATCACAAAGCAAACCCAGGCAAAAGTACTTGGGGGGAGGAAGAACCTTGTGTGACAGCTCGCAAGTCCTGCTTGCGTGCAGAGACATCACAGGCACTGCAAGGGAGAGACACTACCATTGATACACAGACCCCAAAACAGCATCTGGATGCCAGTGCAGGCACAGAAGTCTGCCAGAGAAAGGACAGACACCCTACCCCTTCCCCTCCTGCACAGAGGCAAACTTTTACCCCCCAGGCTTAGGAGTCCCCTCCAGCAAATTCATGTCATCCTGCTTTGGGGACTGCACCATGGCCACTCTGTGCCTCTTTCATGCTAAGAGGGAATGAAGATGCTCCACCTCCCCTGGACGTTGCTTCATGTGTCATGCTGGCCAGCCTCAGACCCTCACCTGGTCCCTCCCATAATCTTCATCCTGCTCTTAAACACTGAGGCTTTAAAACCACAACAGTTAGACATTTTTGACAAGCTTTTTGGTGCCTGATCTTCAGAACTTGGGGTTTCAAGCTTTCTTCCCCCACATATATGAGAGAAAGAAAAAGCTAGAACAAAAAGTTACGATGCTCCTCAAGCTGCATGACTACAGTGTCTCTGTTCTTAACAAAAGCTCTAGACGCTGGAATTCAAGATTAAATAATTCAGATTGACAACATGGTATTAAAAGCACTAAATACATTTTCACTCTTATTATTCTATTACTCGCTGTGTGACTGTACTTGTGATGACAAATCCTGCCGCTTAGATAAGGAGCCAGGCTTTGAAGCCTGGACTTGAATTAGGTTTTGGTGTTTTTTCCTCTGGAGGGAACTCCGCCTGTTGGGTTTGTCTCTTCCCACATTAGAAAGAAATATTCTCAAACCAGGAAAGCTCTGCTTTTCCCTCAGTTCTCTTTCAGTTCCAACTCCTTTTGGCTCAGTGCCTCTTTATGCCGTCCAAAGCATCACCCACAATTCAAAGAACAGAAAAAGAGAAAACCATTCCATTAAAAATGGCATAAAACGAGAAGCACTTTGGAGGGCAGATGTCAAACCTGGGCAGCGTTCTCACCCTCTGGCTCTTAGGAGTTTTTTTAACTTAAGGATTATTAACAGAAAATTAATTTCATGTTAGTACATAGATTTCATCTGCAATTTGTTGAAAGTTGCTTTGTTTTGTTTTGTTTTGTTTCCTGTTCTGAAAATGTTTTCTCTTGTCTGTGTACACTGAGAAATTCCCATTAAATCTCCCAAGAAAAAGTAATATCTCTATTAAACGATAAGCCACAGTCCTTATGGAGTCCCCACCATGTACCAGGTGGAGGGACCCCTTCTCTAGATGCTCTCCTCCACCCAGCATGAGGCCTTCCTAGCTGCTCTGGAGCACATAATTTTTGCTTAACCTGCAAAACATCTATTTGAGGGATCAGTATGCATATGGGCATTTCTCCAAAGCTGCCTCCTTTGGCACAGAGCAAATTAAATTCAGTGTCAGCCCCAGGTCTGCTTCCCTCAGGGCCCTTTGAAAACCCCAGCTTTTATGTCATGCCTCAGACTTGCAGCGGTTTACTGTAAAACTTAACAAGCTTAATTTGGTTGGTTTTCTTTCTTTTTTTCCCAGGCTTAATCTGTCTCAGAGCACACAGTCTTCACCATATCCCAGAAGAGTCTGTTTTGAGCAAAAATGCAGCAATATAATACATACACACACAACCCCCTAAAGTTTTTCTTTCATAAGGTCGCCTAAAAATCATGCAGGCTTAGCAAAGCAGAGTATATTGAAAGTGTCATCACGAGTTGGCCTGGTAGAGATTTCAATGGGATTTGAGCAGGGGGTGGTGGATAATGAAAGTTTAGCTGTGCAGTCATGGTTTTGGTGGCGTTAGGGTAACCATTGAGACATGGGGAAAGAGGAACCTGCACATCTGTGGCCGAAAATGTGAGCATCATTTAGTGAACAAAGGGCAAGTGAAAGAGCATAAACCTTGGGCCACCAACGGGGCCACTGCAGGAGAGGTGGGAGCAGGCAGGGGCTCAGGGACATGCATCACCTCACACTGAGCTTGTGGCTCAATTTGTAATGCAGTGCATGAGAAGTTTATTAATATAATTCCAGGGAGGATCTGTCTGAAGTGTTGTCACAGCCAATTTCCTTAATTAGGGGAAGTTCATTTAAACATGGAAATGTGCCAGAGGTAATCTCTGCATCCGGTTACCACTCTGCCTGGGAAATGCTTGTGTCTCTGGGCTTGAACACTGATGCAAACTGAGTAGCTGTCTGATGAGGACCCACATTGGCCCCAAACAGAGGGTGAGAGAGGAGGGGAGAAGGTGCGAGGCACAGGGTAGCGCTTTCCCCTCCTTTGGCTTCAAGCACTCAGACAGTGATACAGAAACACCCACCCACTTCCCCAGAAAAGCAAAAATACAAGGGGGGCTAAGCTGTTTTCCTGGCTCTAAACCACCACTGAAATGAGGGAAATGCAGGGCTGCAGCATTGCTCCAGCTCCTTGTGCTGGAGGAGGCTGTGGGAGAATTGAACCAGTCTACTGTGTGCTGAGCGAGGGGGAGGAGGTCTGGGGCAGAAGGAAGAGGTGGGCAGCCTCAGTACTGACAGCTTTTTCCAGCTGAAACACCTGACCTCCCATGGAAATACTGAATTGATTCAGAATGCTGAGAAAAATGCTGGTTAGTAGTGGAAGCAAGAGCATAGGTGAGGGGCTGATGAAGAAGAACTTTTAATTTCAGAAGGCTTACAGGCCTCCCGGAGAAAGCCCAAGATGCAGTAGAGAGGAAGCCAGAAACAATTACAGAGACAGGGGCTGCAGATAAAGGTGTGAGATACCACCAGCTCTCAAGATGTTGCAGTCACAGAACTCTCTCCTTCAGATCAATAAAAAAGATGCAGAGAAAGAGAAAAGAAGAGAGGAAAAAAATCCACATTCCCTGGTGAATACTCCCTGAAGTGTCAGCTCTTGGCTGAATTACCTGATACCAGTTTTCTCTGAACTTGCTCCCCTTCCATTCAGTTCCAGTCAGTAGCTATTGACCTAAGTTTCATTTTCAGTTATTTTATCTTATTTTTATTGCAATAGCGTGAGGTGGCAGAGTTGCCACTGTGCTGTGTGCCAAGGGGAAGCCCATGAGCTGAAGACATTAGGAACCACAGTGACAAAGATGCTGAATGACCCATTTTGCAGATGCTGGCCGTGATTTTTGTGCAGACAAAAAGTCTGGGAAAGGACAAGGTGCTGACAACAGGCTTCCCCACAATGACTCTTTTGCAGTTTTGCTTTCCCAGCCAGAGCAAACCTTTATTTTCTCTCTTCAACCCACATCAGGCATAGCTCCTAGCAGGAGTCCTTAAATCCTTTAAAGCCTTTAAAAGCCTTTGTGCTTCAGCTTTGGATTTGAGATCTATATAATCATATATATATAAAAGTCTATGTGGGTGTAGACACATACCTTAAGGAACTCCTAAACTAAAAGGCCCATCACGATTACGTGTTGAGCAAACACTCCCCTCCGTGTCCTGGCCTGCAGGGTCCCTCCCCAGGAGCTGATCCTGCACCCTGCATGGAAATGCACAGTGCTGTGCAGGCTGCCCACCCCGGGGCTCAGCCCAGGGCTGATGGCACATTTCCACTGTGCACCTTGCAGGTAGGGCAGGGCTCATTCAGAGCTGCTGGTGTCCTCTCAATGCCTGGGGGAAAAAAACAGCAGCCACAGGGTCACAAGTCTGCATGGGCGTAGCAAGCCCCAGCTCAGGGCCAGAGAGGCCACAAGGGACCTCTGTGTGACCTGGAGCAGCCAGTTGTACCAGGAAGCTGCAGCATCCACCACCTCACTGTTCCACCAGCTCTGGGCCTCTTCAACACCTCACCCCCAGGCATCATGCATCCTGCCCTCCTGCAGCTAGGCTAAGGGGAATCCTCAGCCCAAAAGCACTGGCTGTACACCACGGGCACAGACATCCTCTGTGGCTTCACCACAGGGGAACCATGTGTGACTAATCTAGTGACCTTCTATGACTGAGTGACTGCATCGGTGGTCAAGGGAAGAGCTACTGATGCATTTATCTGGACTCCTGTAAGGCTTTTGATGTGATCCTCTACAACATTCTTGCTGCTAAATTGGAGATATATGGGTTTGATGGATGGATTGTTAGGTGAATAACAAATTGAATGGACAGCCACATCGAAAGAGTTATAGTCCATGGCTGAATGTCCAAATGGAAACCAGTGACCAGTGGTGTCCATCAAGGGTCTGTACTGGAACCAATACTATTCAACATCCTCCATCAATGACATATGCAGTGGGATTGAGTGCACCCTCAGGAAGTTTGCAGGTGACTCCAAGCTGAGTGGTGCAGTTGATCCTTTAGAAGGAAGGGATGCCATCCAGGGGAGCCTTGAAAGGCTGGAGGAATCGGCCTGTGAGAACCTTGTGAAGTTCAAAAAAACCAAGTGCAAGGTCCTGCACTACAGGGTGGGGGATGAAGGGATGGAGAACAGCCCTGCTGAGAAGGACTTGGGGATACTGGTGAATGAAAAGCTGGGCATGAGCCGGCAATGTGTGCTTGCAGCCCAGAAATCCAACCATATCCTGGGCTACATCAAAACAAGTGTGGTCAGCAGGTCAAGGGAGGTGATTCTCACCCTCTACTCAGCTCTGGTGAGACTCCACCTGCAGTACTGCTTCCAGCTCTGGAGTCCTCAGCACAAGAAAGATATGGACCAGTTGGACAGGGTGCAGAGAAGGGCCACAATGACGGTCAGAGGGCTGGAGCACCTCTCCTATGAAGAAAGGCTGGGAGAGTTGGGGTTGTTCAGCCTGGAGAGAGAAGGCTCCAGGGACACCTTACTGTGGCCTTTCAGTACTTAAAAGGGGCTTATAAGAAAGATGGAGAAAGACCTTATACCAGGGTCTGTAGTGACTGTTTTAAATTGAAAGAGTTTAGGTTAGATTGGAAACAAGGAAAAAATGCTTTCCTGTGAGGGTGGTGAGACACTTGAAACAGGTTGCCCAGAGAAGCTGTGGATGCGCACACCCAGGAAGTGCAAGGACTGTGGCAGAAGGATCTGGAGAGGCTCTCCTGTGGCACAGGGAGCTGTTCCCACAGTACTGGGGAGCCTGAGCTGTGTCACACACCCAGGGCTGCTCTGGCCCCTGCTGGTTTGGAAAGTGGCTCCTGCTTTTAGTTTTATAAGGGGGGTTGTGCTAATTTTATGGGCTGTCGAGACTGACGTTTCTCTGACCATTTGTCAGAAGTGCCACAGCAAAAATAGTACCATTAAAAATGGATCGTACATGTGACTTGAAATTTAAAGCCGTTATGTGGGCTGCCTCTAAAATTTATACTTTAACATTGTGAGATGGGTTTGTAAAGAAGCTCCTCTTTAGATTCCCATTTTCATCTCTTCATGCAGCCAGAGCTGAATGATTACAAGCTCTTTTCTGACAAGCTCTTTGCTTACACCGTCTCTCACTCATCCCTAAAAACCACTGAATGAGTTTTCCAATATCCCATTAGTCACCTAAGAATACAATTCACACGGAAATTAATTATTTTCAGTTGAAGGAATATCTGTGGCACATGGTAATTAAAGTCTGATTAAAATCCCTTTATTTAAGAAGAAACATTTAATCCCCCTAATAATATTTATTAACAATCTTTAAATCATCACCCAAAAAATGCTTTTTACCAGCTGGACAAGCTCTGCATGCTCCAGGTTGGGTCACACACATGCATGAAGGGAATGGCAGTGGGCCATAGTCTATACACTCACAACTTTTCAAAGGCTCTGCATACACACCCAGAAAAATCAGAGGTTTTTATTCCCAAAGACATGCTCACCCATATGCCTCATGCTTCCAGGCCCCCCAGAGAGGGAGGACCGTCTGTCATCTCCCTTGGCGAGCAGGCAGGGAAAGCCAGGAAGCAGGAGCCCATTGCGCTGCTCTGATGCCCCTCTCCTGCCTTGGGCTGTACTCACCTCAAAGGCCCTGTGACTGCTTCAGTGCCTGCTTTTGACTATTTTTATATTTGACTGTTTCTAAATTATTAACGCACCTAGCACCCAGCGCTGTGGCTTTGTCTGAAGCCTTTTCCTTTGATCTCCATTGCCTTTGAAACTCTGCCTGGCTGCGCCGGCAAGCAACGCTGCTTTTCCTGCAAACCACCACCCCACGGGATAATCTTTCTCTTACTGAAACCAGTTCAAAACGTTCTAGATATCCTGCAAAACTCAGGCCATGAACCCATGTGTTGTTTTAATGTTAGAGGTTTTTTGTAAGAGCCTGATTAGCTGCCCGTGTCTCACAAGGTGTGAAGCATCTCTGAAGTCACCAGCAGCAGGTGAGAGAATCAGCACATCCTCAGAGGCCCACAGCAACTCACAGGACTAGATCCATCTGTTACTGCTAGAGGTTTATATCCTTCAAGTGCCATGCAAGAAAGCTCGAGCATCATCACTGCAGACATTTCAGTGTATTGCTGGAATGACCACACTGTGCCCACATCAGCAGCTATCTGGGAAGCAATTTCTTCTACCAGAGGAGTGTCAGAATAAGGATGCACTAGAGCAATCTTAGCCATGGTGTGTACTTGAACCCTCCAACCCAAAGTCATTTCAAGATATTATGAGGCTGGAGTTTGAAGCCAGGCCTTGGCATACAGGATAGACTGATAATTGCTCCCCATCTTGACCTTTCATTCTGGAATGTGTCAAAGAACAAAACACAGGCACAGGAAAGCATCAGCTATGACTCTTAGAAAAAGAAGTGGACCAGCTGATTACCTGTTGATGAGCAATTTAAATAGAGTTAAATTATACACTCTGGAAGTCTGGCTCTCTGGGAGGTAATTACTTGAATTTCCGCTCTCTGATGAGGCCCCACCTCCCCAGCACACTGGGCACATAGGAGACAGGTACTAGCTCTGGTGCCCACGAGGATCCCCCCAGCTAGAAGACATCAGGCTGCCCCAGTAAAAGTGCTGACCACTACACAGGGAGGAAGGCAGCCCTGGCTGCAGAGTACAAGGAGGAGCCACACTGCTCATCATCTTACACCATGGCACTTCTGAAGCATCGTTAATAGGGACCATTTTAACAATGTTTTTAACTCAGAAAAAAACCCTAGTTTTCAGCCATGGGCTGGATTTGATGACACTGTTTGATTCAAGGGGAAGCCAAGAGATGGCCAGGGAACCAGCACCCCCTGACATTAACACAATCTGGCTGGGCCCTTGAGCTATCACAGTTATATTTACTGGTGACTTTATCTTTCTCGTCCGGTTCATATTGAGGCCTGGTTGTGCAAGGCTTTCCCATGCTGCTGGGCATGTACTCATTTCCTCTGACATTTAATGGCAGCACTCACATGAGGGAGGACCAAGTAAGGTGAGCTGAGGGTGGCTTTGGGCTTGTGTAAGAAAAGGCAAAGTTTCCAGAAAAGCAAAGGGCTTCCTTGTCTTGGATGTTTCAGCTGCAACTTGCATTTCAACAACCACCAGGCTTGGTCAGGGCTCAGTTTTGGGAGGACATAATGAAACCAAAGCAGGAGATAATTCTGGCTGTGGCAGGAAGCTCCATCTCTTTAAACACTTCAACACTTTATTGAATGCTTCTGTTACAGTCTTTGGTAAAGTGTTTGAAAAGCTGTTTCTTTGCTGTATAATTATTTGTGCCCTGATCCTGCTCTTTCAAAACAAAAGAAGCAGGCACGTTATAAACACAACTGCAGCAAGAGCAATATTAGCATGATTGCTTAAAAATCAGTAGCACTGAAGCATGTACCATGAGCCTAGCAGTTGGTATTACAGAAGGTGAGTAAGGCCTTATATTGCTTTTATCCAGGATCTACAGGAGGAAATAAAATTTATGTACTTAAACATCATACCATAGCATGCTGTAAAGTGCAACCAGTATTTGTCATGAAATATCTGGTAGAGCTTTATGGACACAAAGATGGATTGTTAATTATGAAAGGATATTTCTGCCATTACAGGATTACCCATTTTGGGGGTGGAGGGATGGTACATAGCAAAACTGGGGTCTGATTTCACTTCCACCTTGTGTCACCAGCAACAGTATAAGGTCCCAGCTGACCAGAAGCCTTCTCCAGCTTCTGTCCATCACCCATTCAGGAGCAGGTCTGTTCCCTGGGTATTAACCTTTTCTGTCAGCACACACATGGCTACTTGCAGCATCAACATCTGAAACCACATCTTGATAGCCAAGATTTCCCAGTCCAGCTACTCAGAAAAGCAGATGTAGCTCTGGAATTGCCTTTACTTAATGCAAAAAGAAGGAAAGAGTGGGTAAAAAGATGATTATCAGTCAGATTTACGTGTCCTAGATTTCTATGGCAACTGTAGGCAGTTCAGCAGTGACACCAGTATACACAGACACCCTCTTAACAGCATCCACCTCAAACCAGCAGCCTGCAAACAGTGCTGGAAATCTGTCCAGCCACCCAGAGAGTGAGGCATGGGAACTAGAGGGCCAGAACAGAACTCTCCTGGGATAGTTTTGATGTCTTTACTAGAGGGCAGTCAGGCATGAGTCACAATGTGCGGCGCACAGCACATGACAGCCAGGCAGCCACATTCCCCCATTAGGTGAATAAGCACGTGTTGTCAGAAGGCTTTCAAGTGACCTAGTGAGCAGTGCCAGGGAGCTTTGGGGGTGATGTGAGGAACCCAGCAACAAGGGAAGGTGGTGATATAAAGTGCAGGATTTGCCATATTCATGATTCCATGTAACCAAGCAGGCATCAAAATGTGCCTGACCTTCCCTGCCTCACTCTCTGCAGTTTTGGTCCAAGCTGTGATGGGAGAGGAGTGTTCACAGGACACCAGCCATCAGCAAGAAGCCTTGGGCATGGGTTTGCTATAGCTCCAAGAAGAAACAAAGGACAAAAAGGGTGTGTGTCTGTGAATTGGCTGCTCTGGATATCCACCAACCACTTGTAAGGGCTTTGCACCCCAAGACAGCACAAGGCATGGTTACTCTAGCCCAGCCAAATTTCTAGCAGTATCAGAGCAGTGAAGGTGATGCCAATGGAGTAGTTTGGAGCAAGAGACACTCTGCACAACAGGACTTTTAGTTCCCAAAATGAGGAGTTAAGCAGAGGGGAAGCTCTCCAAGAGACTACTGTTCCCAGCAGCACCGTGTGTCCCTGAGCAGGGGTTGCCTCCCATCTCCTCCCACATCTGTCCCTCTCATTGGTTGACCACAGTGTCATATGTGGGCTGAAAGCCTTGTTGGTAAAATACGTTTGGGGCACAAATTAAAACTAAGAGACAGCACAAGGAAAAGAGATGTTTTTTGCAGGGATGAATTGTTTGGAAGATTGTGGCAGCCCAGGACTTCATGCCACAAGCACCGGTAGGCAGTGGTGGGAATGCTAAAGCCCAGGAGACAGATGAAAATTTCCTGCGGGTGTTGAGATGTTTGGATGATTGGAGAGCCTCCAGAAATGAAGGCTGACCCGGCTTTCTGTGGGTTGATAATGCTTTGAGGGGCAGGAGAGGAAGGGAAGGCACATGAGCTTGACCACCTGCCAGGCTGACTTCTCTGATGCTCCGGGGGCAGCAGTCTGCACCTGAGGGCAAAAGCACACTGGTCTAACACTGCCTGTCCTGATGGCTGGAGTAGTTTTTTCCACTGAAGCCTTAGGAGATCCTTGACTTGGATGGGAACTAAACTTGTTCAATACTTCCAATGCATATTTGTCCATACTTCTCCCTGAGGCTGAATATCTTTACTAGATTGTATCTTCTTCCTTCTTTCTCATTTCTCAAGTCATCCTCTTAGTCTTATTCTAAGCAAACACAGATTGTAGGCTCATTCAGAAGTCAAATATTTAGGGAACTCTATCAGTGATGGCATTTTCCCTCCAAACTCTGTGATGAACACATCACTGCTTATTTAAAGCTCTGCTAAGGGGAAGGTGAGGGCTTGCCACCCAGGGGGCCACTTCAGCAAGAACATACCCAGCACACTGAGGGAAATGGTAATTCCCCTCTACCCCTACATGAGGCTGCATCTGAGGTGCTGTGTCCAGCCTGGGCTCCCCAATATGAGACAGACATGGATGTACTGATAAGGAGGGGTCTTGGGGGGGTGCAAATCCTAATGCAGTCTATGGGAGGACCTAGTGTTGCCATCCATTGCTGAAAGGGGATTACAGAGAAGACAGAGACAGGCTGTTCCCAGAGATGCACACTGAAATGACCAGGGCAATGGTCCCAAGTTGCAACAAGGGAAATTCTGGTTTGATATGAGGAAAATATTTCATCATGCACTGATCAAACACTGGCACTGGTTGTCCAGAAAGGAGGTGCATTCTCCATCCCTGGAGAAGCTCAGAACTGAAGGCCTGAGACCCTGGTCTACCTTTAGAGATGGTCCTGCCTTGAGTTCCTTCCC
Source organism: Hemiprocne comata (assembly GCA_020745705.1). Classification (NCBI taxonomy): domain Eukaryota; kingdom Metazoa; phylum Chordata; class Aves; order Apodiformes; family Apodidae; genus Hemiprocne; species Hemiprocne comata. The sequence continues at coordinate 194,518,983 of CM036586.1, read as the reverse complement.
ACTGAAATTATTCTGTGACTCTGCAATTCTAGTATTCACATTAAAAAATACAAGAAAAGTAAAGAGAAGAATAATGCGTGTTTTCTGTTTAAATTCTGATGGCAATAAAAAATAAAGCAGCAATCTTGTGCACAGCTCTGAAATGACTCAGTCTGATGAGTCTGGTGCTGGTTGTGCCTGAGAATAACACAAACTGCAAAATATAGCTAAACATTGTTTATTCTAAACATAACACAAGATTTTTCCTCTTTTTTTTTTTTTTTTTTTTTTTTTTTTTTTGCCTAGCTGCACACCCATCAAACATGGGGTTTGCTTTGCTGTCTGAAAGCTGCTTTATTTGCTTCTGTTCTGGAACTGAAATAAAGCCTCCTTTTGATTTTCACATTTGATCTTGGGTATTCTCAAGAACCATCGCCTTATCACTACAAAGTACCTGCAGATAAAAGGCCCAGCACCCACCCTCAGTGAGATCTTTTTGCCAATTGAGCTGAGGGCACTGCCCCCTGTAAAGAAGCTGTTTTATTGCCGTGTGTTTGCTACAAATTCTCCTCGTGCTTTTGCATGCCCCAGGTCCTCGGGCTGCCTTTGCAGGGTGGAAACTCCCCTCTCAGCAGCCTTTGTACTCCCTTCCTTCCTTAAAATCTCCCAGCGATACCATTCAGACTCAAGTGTCTCTTTCTCCCAAAAGGTTATTGACACCTCATTTCTCCAGGAGCTAGTGTTTGTGGCTGCTCTTTGTCTCTTTGGAAGCCCCAGTGTTGCTTCAGCAGACTGTGTGCCATCTCACAGGGGTAAGATGTTCTTCCTCTGTGTGGGCAATACCAATTACCAGCAAAATCACCCATTTGGCCATGTCGGGCCCAGGTTAGACATGGGCACATATACGGGTGCATTTTTGTCAAACTAGCCAAGGAGGTGGCACAGGGGCTTTGCCAGCAGCAGGGATGACTGACAGTCCCTGATGTGACACCGAGTTAACACATGAGCTTTCAAAAAACACATTCCCACCAGCAAAGTGTGTTTATTCTAGATAAGCTTTTTGTATCAGGGGGCTATGGCATTTCTGGTGTGTTGAAAGAAGACCCAGAGCTCCACTCCATCTTCTGCCAAGTGCAAACCCAGGGAGTATTTTCTATCCCACTGAATGGTGGTTCTCCTAACACCACACATCCCAGCAGCCACATCAAAGATGTAGGCATAGGCATGGTGTGAATGTCTGCCTCATTACTGCCTTGTGAATGAGAAGTCATCCTGGCAAGTCATCAGCTGTTTCAGGTGGTAAGGAGCCTGGAGTGACTGAAGCCCAGCACTGTCTCCAACAGATCCCAGAGTGTGGATCTCTACAATGATTGCAGACAGCGAGATGGCATGGCAAGCTCAGCTGCCCTGTGCCATGGGTACTTGCACAAAGCCTCTGGGAAGGCAATCATGGCCAAACAGCCCAGAGACCACCTGAGGTAGCAGCTGGAGCCATGGACACTCAGATAAGCTCCTCTTGGCTTCTATGGCTCCTGCAAAAGCCTGAACAGCTCTCATGGTAGTTCCCTTTGGCTCATCTCCACTGTCAGGAGCTTTCCCCCACTCCTCCAAAGCAGTGCTCAGCTCCTGCAATCTCCTGTGTGATTTGGGTGCCAAACTTCCTGAAGGGTAGCAGAGGAAGTTAAAGAGGAGCCTGGAAGTCTCTTCTGTGTGCAACTGGAGAGCCAAAACAGAGAGTGGGTTTAAGAACTGGAGCGTAAAATGGGGTAACTCACAGCTGCCAGGAGGAATGTCCCATGGGTTGCCTAATCCTGTAGGTATGGCACTTCTCCATCGCAGGAAGGGAGTCACTCCCTTGCACATCACCATCAGCAGTGACAAAAGATTAGGAAGGAAGAGAGCTATCACAGTGACAAGCTGTGTAAATATGACGTACTGCAGCACAGATCCACATAAGGATGCTGTCTCAACAAAGCAAAAATAGCATCATGATTGTCTGGACAGGCCAGAGGATGAACATGAATTTGGAGGGGTAGTTTTAAGGGCAATTAGAGAGGTATCTCTGCAACACCCATGTCAAGTTCCTGTGCCATACAGGTGGTGCCCACTCCCATAACTGGTCACAGAACATTCCCATGGAGCTCAGGGACAGGGCCTGGCACAGGGCATTAAGAGGAGCATCGCAGTGGTCCGTGAGCTGTTGTCCCATGCTGGGCAGGGCACTCTGCAAGGGACATTGGAGCACCAGGGACCTGCCAAGGGGACACCTGCCAAAGGAATGGATTGGACAATAGTGTGTGTCAAAACGGTTGCTTGGGCAGAGCGGGCACCCCGTGAGTCACGGCAGGGAAAGAAGGGTTTCTGCTCCTCATCTGACAGCCCTGGCTGGCATAGGTGGGTGGGAGACACGCAGTGTGCTGCCACCTCCAGCCCCCAGGCTCTGTAAGCTCCTCCGTGCTGGTGTTTCCTTGCAAAGTGGTCACCACAGAGTTGACCCCTTGTCATGGGCTCTCAGGACCAGCGGGTGTTTGACTCCAGCCTCTGTGATGAGGGGGATGTGCTTGAAAAAGAGACCATTCCCACATGCTCTCTTTCCTTCTCTTTCCTATTTTTATCCCTGTCAAATTGAGAACAAAGCCAGCACCAAGGGAACGCAACCCACTCTCTCTGAAATGATGCGCCAGGAGAAACCTGAGATGGATCCACGCATCGCATGAGATACATATATATATATATAGAGAGAGAGAGGTTTCTCTACAGGTGGCTGGCAGCCCCTGGAAAAAGGGCTGACTTCTGACCTTCTCTGGTGGTCCTTCTGCCACCTGCTGCAGCCTTGGCTGCTGGCACAGCCCCTGGCCAGGCTGCTGGAGCAGGGCCAGGAGAGCTGCTTTCACAACACACAGGATGTACCTTTGCTCCAGGCTCAGCCCTGCCATCATCAGGCCTTCACCCAAATCCTCTGGGACTATGCATCCTTTAAAATCAAGAGGCTGGAGCAAGCCCTTGGCCCTGGGTCTCACCTCCATGTTACAGGAGGACTATTGAGCCCAAGTGGCTGGCAGCTCTCCAAAATGCAGTTGCACAGAAAAGTCAGTCTTAGCCCATCTGCTTGGGATGCTTGAGTGTTGCCTCAGCATCTTAGGAGACTTTGTTGATGATTAGGTGGTTAATGAGGAGTGAATTTGCTCACCTTTTCCCCCTGCCCTGTGCCTGCCTTGCACACAATATGCTCAGGGAACCAACATTGTATTTCCATTTTACCTGCTTGTCTCAGACACTTACACCAAGTGATTATAATACACAGGAAAACAGTAATAAGAAGTACATGTAGCAAACCTGCCATTAGTTTTTTTAACTGCGGAGTTGTATTTTAAGCTGAGTATTACAAGGCTTACTCACCACCTTATTTTAAAAGGTAAAGAGGGTGGTAGAGCCCAAATGACTCATCTGATTGGCCAGCAGAAAGCTGTGCTGCCGCTCCTCCTTCCTCAGCTCCAGCTGCCAGCTCTGGGTCCCTTTGGGCACAATGCTGCCAAGGCCCCTCTGCCAGGGCCATTGGAGCTCAGCGAAATACCAGAGTGTAAGAAAAAATCCTAAGTGCCAGCAGCAGAGTGCACACAAGAGAGTGTGTTTGTGTGCAAGCAGGCACGTGTGTACAACTATCAGGGACTTCCAGGCAACAACCTGGACATCCAGCTCCATCCAGAGACCAGCTTCCCAAGCACGCAGCTTTCTCAGAATCAGTCTCTCCTCACTCAGCAATAGTCAAAGATGGGGAAAAAGGAAAGCCCCTATTTGCAGGGCTGCAACTGCCCTTGTCCCCACATCCCAAAGTGATGTCAGAATGAGGGGCTTGCCTGGGCTCACACAGGAGCTGGCAGCAGGAACAATTCTGATTTACAGGGTCCAGTGGTGTACTGGCAGCAGGAACAATTCTGATTTACAGGGTCCAGTGGTGTACTTCATCCTAGGAAGGGTTTAAGCTGAAATCTTCCTTTGCCAGCTCTCACACACAGATCAAAGGGCAGGATACCACGCAGGCTTTTTTGGATCAAAGATGCTTTAAAAGGGAGAGAAGCATCTATTTTTGACCCCTCCCTTCCCACTCCAAGATGAAGGATCACTCCAGGATCACTGGCAGCCGGGCTGGGAAGGCAGCTTCCCCCGAGGGAGCTTTTACCACATGATGTGTGTCTTTGGGCATGGGAGGAACAAATGATAGCATCAGCTGAGATAAGAGGAGACAAGCCGTTATCCTGGAAGCCCAGAGGTCAGGAGAAGAGGCGGCTGAGCAAACCCCAGCTCCAAGGGCCCAAAGCACCACAACCAGGATGCCGTAGAATATTTTGGAATAAATAAGCATGTGCCACTCCCAGAGCTGAATTGCTTTCCAGTATCCTTTCTGGAGCTGCGCTGGGGTGGCTCCAGTCCTCCATGGAAGCAAGGATGTGCCAGAGTTGCTCCATGTGCAGCCATGGTTTAAAGAGGTGCTAAAGATCCCTTGTGGAGATGAGCACTGGCCAGCTGCTGCAGTATGCAGAATGGCCTCCTCTAATGAATAAACCCTCAGAGCCTCCTGCAGGAATAGTTGCTTTATCTCTGCCTCATCTGAACCAGCAGGAGTAAATATGACCCAAAACAGCTGGGTTTTAGCAGCCTGGAGAGGCTCTGTGCTCAGATAAGCAGACTGGGAGCAGTGTTAGGAGCTGCTGCTGAGCAGTTGAGAGGGCTGCAGAAAGGAAGGTAGATTTAGGTTCATGCCAAGTACTTCCATCTGAAAGATTTATTGCTCTGCCTGGCAGCTGTGCCCTCAGAGAGAAAGGAGAAACTATCACCAGAGAGATGCCTGCCCACTTTAAGCATAAGGTGCACCCAGCTCATCCTTTCTGGGTTGTTCCAGATTTGCCTGAGGAACCTGTCAGAGGAAAAAAAAAAAAAAATTTATATATCAAATATGCCTGCTGAGGCAATTTTTTCCCACCTGATTTGGCTGCACAGTCCTGAATGCAAACCAGGTGTGATGAGCTCTCTGCCCGTGCCATCAGTGGCCACAGCTGCTGGGTCCCCTGGCCTGGTGCCCCCCTGCATTGGTAGATACACCCCAGCATCCCATTCTGCACTTTCAGCCTGCAGGTATGTACACACATGAGCCTCTCTCCTGCCTCTCTGCTCCTCTCTGGAGGAATTTTTGACCTTACTGACCAATTTCAGCCAAACATGGCAGCAGGGCAGAGGCAACTCAGCAAAGCAGGTTTGTACAAGTTTGGTAAAACACAGGCCCCCAGAGAAGGCAGTATGGCCTCTGCACAAAAAACTGGTGGGACATCAGGAAACCCAGGCAACCATAATCCCTAGTGCAGGCACAATGTTATAGGGGAAGCTGTGTTATGGCCCAGACATTCATGGAAAAGGACTGTTTTTTTCCTATAAATGTGCTAAGATGAGCAAATCCCTGTACATGCTGTGCTCCCAGCCTGTTTCAAGGCCACGAATAAAGCCAGCCTTGCCAGCAAAACCACGAGATCTCTGGGGAGCTGTCAGACCAGCCCATGATTTAATAAACCAATAAAACCACAAGAAGAGCTGGGGCTGGGCTGGGGAATTCTGTCCACTCTGGTGGGACCATGGCATCTCCCCGGCTTCATGCTAACCCAAGACCACCATAGCCCACATGCAGCCATATGCCTGAACCACAGCAGCAGACGGAGCATCTGCCACCACACTGGCTGGCTTGTTGAGGGCTGGGGAGCACAGGTCCAAAGGGACCAGTTTTATTTCCCAGTCTGGAGAGGTTTTTTTTCTCCATTTGGAAGAGGACTATCAGCCTTTTTTGACCTTCTTCCAAAGGACAGATGTTTTTGCTGTCTCCCTCATTCACTGCTAAGGCTTCAGGCAATAGCTACTGCTATTTCTTTTGGGTTTTGGATTCAGTTCCACTGCAGCGGTCCCTGGCTGAGTTAGCCTGTTTAATTAGTTATTAAAATGGAAGCACTTTTTTTTCATCACATATCCTACCATTCTGGAACAGGTCCACTAACAGTAGACACAACTCAGACAAGCATCTATTACTCTGCCTTGAACAGACTAAATAGTTTTGGCAAGTCAACCTTTCTCCTTTGGATTTGCCAGGCATCTGAGTCCCACTTACGCTTGCAGAGGGTGCAACTGCCAAAGGCAGAGCAGTTGGGCCAGGCACAGTCCTCAGTCACCCTGACAGCAGCATTCCCACCCAGCATTACAAGAGGATGTAGGGCTGCTCCAACTCTTTGAGGTGGTGCTTGGCTCTGAAAGCCTGATTAAGTGCCGGAGGTGTCTCGTGGCAGGATTTCCTGTTTACATTGCCTTATTCCTTGTTATTAGCATCACACCTCTGCTAAGCGTGCATCCTCGAACTGTGGTTCTGCCGAGTGGGGCAGGAGGGGGTGGTTTGGGCAGGTGAGTCACAAAAGTGCTGGGGGTGATGGGTCCAGGCTGGATGAGGAAAAAGGAGGAACTGTGTGGGAGCAACCTGTACAGAGACAGTCCCCAGCGTGCCTCCCCTCCAACCAGTAAACCCATCATTTGCTTTCCAGAAACACCCTGGGTGGAGGTGAGAGCCCACCGTGCATTTGTTTTGGCTCAGGGTGCCAAGGAGCCAGGCATCAGCCAGGCAGGATGGGGGAGACCAAGCCTGGGCTCTAGCTCTGCTGTCAGCTCTATCAACTTGCTCTGCTTGCTTAGAATAATTTTGACTCTTGCTATCTTAACAAAGTGATGCCAGGGGCACAGACAGATATTGAAGGGCCCCAGGTTATTTTCCTCTGCTGCACTTTGTCCTTTCATGTGTTTTACCCTTACACTGTGCTCCTTTCCCCAGGAGGAAAATGCTGCAGGCTCTGCCCCATGTGCGCAGCCTCAGCAGGGCCGGGTGGTCCTGGTCCCACCACACACCATTGTGCTGTGTCCCACACCAAACTAAACAGTGACCTCTTGGCACCTCTAAACAGTCTTCCTGGCACCAAGGAACCAGGTACAGGTGCCTGACAGAAACATACCAGCATTTCAGTGGGGGATGCAAGTATTGCCGATCCACTAAGACAGTGTGAGGGAAGCCAAAACAGATAACAGGATGAATATTTTGGTTTCTTAGCTCTGTGGCAGACTGGTAATTAGCCTGGCCTTTGCATTGGACTATAGTGAGATGTTTCTGCACAAAGTGACCCACACACTCATGTCCCCCACTCAGGATGCATGGGGTAGTGCATCTCCCAGGCACAGCTTTAAGCCTCCCTCTTTTAGAGGAAGACATGATTTCTGAGTCCTCAGCATCTATCTAACACTGCTCCCTTCTCTGGCAAGAGGTGTTTCCTGGGCCTGGGCTTTTCTCCTGGCACACAGAAATGGAAGGACAAGGGTATGTGCCACCTCCAGCTATCCAGCATTCCCACCACTAGCACACGTGGTGGGTGGTAGCTGAAAGCTGGGATGTTAGGATTAGCTTTTCCAAGGCTCTTGGGAAAAGCTGAAGGTTTGCTGCTGAGAAAGGGGAATCTATCAAAAGAGACATTTTCTTGTCAGACATGAATGTTTACTACCAAAAGCAAATAAGAAAAGCCTTGGGGCTACACCGAGCACTCATGATTGCCCAGCTTTAAGTATTTGCATGTGTGGCTGAGGGGAGGGATGATCACACCAGCTCTGCCTCTGCACTTGACCTGCCACATGTCCCCAGAAGCCAATTTGCTGCTTATCTGATCTGAAGTAAGACTGTGTCCTTGCTAAATGGCTAAATGCCTCTGTGAGAGGGACAGAAGGCAGGGCACATTGCCCCATCGTTGCCACAACCATCACCCATTGGAGGTGGCAACATTTCACCAGGTGACAGAGCTGTGGACTGTAATAAAGGGGTGATGGGGCTCAGCACCTGCAGAAATTAACATTTTGGCATTGACTGTCATGCACACCCCTGAAGCTGCAAAGGCAGCTGGAGAATAGGGGCCATCCAGCCCCTCACTCCTTAAAATATCCACGGTCAAGGTGAATTCACCAACCCATGCCAATACCAGCACTGCTGATGCCAGCACCACTGCCACATCCCAGGGCTGAGTGCTGCCCCTGCCCGAGCTGGCATGGAAGGTGTCTAACCCTGATGGGTTTGGGTTGCACCTTCCTCAGGGACTGCTCTTGGCCCCCAGGTCTCCTCCTCAGGCTACACCAGCAAAAGCCACACACAGCCCAATCTCCCAGGATGTGTGGGGAACACCCTAATTAGTGTTGGGGTGGTCAGGCTGAGGCAGGGAGGGGAATCTCCACCCCCAGCCCTGAGCAGGGCACTGTAACATGCCAGATTGACTACAGCATGAGGGGCATGTGCTTTCTCAGCTGCCTTGGCAGCATGCAGGGACAGGGTCTGACCCCCACGCCAGGTTGCACACCCTGACACATGGCACATGCCTGGGCAGGGCAAGTCACAAAAGGAAGCAGAAGGATGCAGTGCCTCCTCTCCTCCCCATTACCTGTGAGCTGGGATGGAGCCCCACCAGTCCAGCTAAGCTGTGGCAGAGGCCCCCCAGGCAGCTCCACAGATGGCTCAACAGATGGCTGCTGCTCTGCAGAGACAACTCCGGGGTGCTCCCTGCCAGACAGCCCCACAGCCTGAGTAGCACCCATTTTGTTTGCACTGAGCAGCACATGGTGCAAGGCAGTTGTGTCCTGAAAAAAAAAAAAAAAAGAAAAGAAAGAAAGAAAAAGATGCCCATGTTTTACCATTTACCCTTCAGTTGTGCTATCAGAAATCGTGTATTTGGGGTAACACTGGGTCCCTGGGCAGCTCAGCCCTGCATGGGGAGAAGCAGGCTAAGCACACCCACCCTGTCTCTAGGCCAGATGGAGCCCAGGGAGGATGCGATCCACAGAGCACCCACTTCAAGAGCCTTTCTGGCTCCCTTGGGAACAGACTAAATGGCTGTGGTAGTGGGAAGAGAGCCAGCAGAGCCCCATGGCGGTGCCAGATGGAGCACCAGGTTCTGGCCTCCCTGCTCTCTTCAGGCTCAGAGCTGCCCACAGCTCCCTGCTGAGGAGGGCTCTGCTGAACCTGTGGCCAGCCACCGTGTCCCTGTCCCTGCACCACATGGATAGCCTCAGCTTGCTGGCAGCTGATCCCTGCCAGAGGGAGCTGTAAGGAAAGCTGCTCAGTGGAGGTGATACTTGGGTGTCTCTGGAGCTGGTCCCCAGCACTGGTCCTGGCAGATGTCATGTGGTGGGACAGCAGCAGGAGGGTGAAAAGAAAAGCAGTGACAGTTGCTCTTTGCTTTGGGGGCTCTGTGTCTCTCTGCCTATGGGCTTGCCACCACACTGTTTTTAATGGATCTCATCCATCTCCTTAACTAGAAGCCCTAGTGGGCTCCCACTGAAGTGCCTCATCACTGAGGAAGAGGAACTGTGTCCACCACAAGTGCTGGAGCACTTGAGCCACCATGCTCCATTCATGGCTGTGCACCAGTAGGGCCACCAAGACTTTCCACCACAGCAGCAAAAGCTGGTTTTAGCTTTTCATTTCAAGAAAGAAAGTGTGTGTGTGGAGGATGCCAGGTCTCTCTGTTACACCCTTGCCATGGCCCTTGATGCATGGCAAAGGGTTGCCACCACAGGAAACCACTGCCTTACTCTTCCTCACACCTCTGCCCTCACCCACCTCTCCAGGTGGTTCCCCACAGCCAAGAAGAGCGTTGGACCACTCCTGCTTTTGGGAGCAGGTTTCAGGTGTGCTTGGTGTGGGGATCACTCACAGCTGCTCACCAGAGCAGCAGCAGCTGCTTCCCCTTCCAGCCACTACTCAGATCCGGAGCAGGAAAATCCCCCCCTCAGTTTCATTTCTCATTTTGATCCTCTATTTATATTTAAATGTTTAAGACATACCTGCTCAGAGCAACATGGAATAAAAAGTCAACATGCTGGTCGAACTGAACCCAGGCCGGGTCTGTGACTGGGGGACGTGCAGGCACAGGGTGCCTCCCATGGCTGTGGGTGTGCAGCCAGCTGGGGCACTTTGCACACTCATTGCACACTTGCGTACCCGAGGCAGGGCTGGCAGTGGCCTGAGATCGCCTCTCACCATTACTGCCCCAGTGTCTCTCTGCCACGCGGCCTCACAAACTAGCCAAAGCAAAGATCATGGAAGATAAATTTGTAAGACATTACAGCTGCTGATGTCTCTGTCACAGGACGTTTAGGGCACCCACAAACTGCTTGTAACACCTGAATGCATCTTTTGTACATCTCAGGCTAGGTGAGGTGGATTCCCACAGCTCCCGCTCCTCAGTGAGGTGCACTGGCATCCCTCAGACCCTGGGGTTGGAGGTCAGTCACCCCAGTACCTCTGTCATCCTAATGTGGGCAATTGACATCATGGTTTGGCCTTGTCCAGACCCAGCAATGTCTCACAGTTTGCAAATGAAGAATGGCTCCTAGTTTACACATTCACCCAAAAGCTGAATTGATAGAAAGGCTCCACAGTCCACTGCTGTTACTGCCAGGGTAATGTGGTGCAGGGTCACTTGGGAGGGCACACTGGCACAGGAACAGGCAAGGATGTCTGTCTGTCAGTGCCTGCTCTGTGCAGAGCCCCATCACTGAGTTTATCCTGAATATTTTGCCTCAAGGTGGCCACAGCATTTGACTCATCATGAGGTTCCCTCACAGTGGATCAAGGTATTGTTGCACTGAAGATTTGAGCATCGATTTGTTAAGAGGAGAGAGGATCTCACAGGACTTGTTTATCCCTTAGTAATACACTGAAGAAGCTGCTAAGGGTACTGTGTATTTTCAGGTCAGAGGATGACTGCCCAGCCTCCCTCCATGAGGGACATCAATGTTGCCAAAAAGGTTTTGCAGGAATATAAAAGACTGCTTCCTGCATAAGCTGAGAATCAATAATGCTTGGAAAAGGGAAGGAGAGGGGATTTTCTCCTAAGGAAAAAGGGTGGCTTTGTTTCTAGAGGCAGTGTTAAGCTCAAAGCAACCTTTCATCCTTGACTGCAGGGTCCATAGGAGACTGGTGGCTAGACCACCAGAGGATGGTCAGCTGGAGAACCCTGAGTGATGGGGGCTCCTTGGATCTGATCCAAAGATAGGCAGATATCAACATGATTTTCTTTAAATTCTACTCACCTGTCCCCACTACAAAGCAATTCCGTATTTATCCTATATATACTTCTACACTTCCCTGGAAGTATTCAAGGCCAGGTTGGATGGGGCTTTGAGCAACATGATCTAGTGGAAGGTGTCCCTGCCCATGCAGGGAGGTTGGAACTAGATGATCCTTCAGGTCCCTTTCAACACAAACCATTCCATGATTCTGTGGTTCTATACCTACACAGTGCCCATCTCTACCAAGGCTCATACCAGGGTCCCCATCCAGGCATCTACGAAGGCTCTGGTAGACAAGGTCTGCTGTCTTTCAGCAGGAGTTTACACATTGGCTTCCAAAAAACTACATTCCAATGACCTGTCTGTGGCTTTTATACCACTAGAAGAAAGTGCAGAAGGACTCCTGTCACCAGGCTGGAAGGCGTCATTACACAGTGGATAATTCTCCTGCTAAATTGATGGTTTTCTGGGGCATACCACAAAAATCACCACCAAGGAAGAGCTGGAGACTGGGACAAGGCCGTAGTGTTTCTCCTTGCATTGAGAGAACCGATGAAGGTCAGCATCGTTGCTCAAACAGTGAGGGTCACCTGTAGCCTTTCCCCCATAGCAGCCATGGTTTTGAAGAACATTTTGAAGGGTTTGGTCTCAGTGTAAGTGGGGCTTGTTTGCAATTTTTGCAGTTTAAGACCTGAGGGAAAGCTGGATTTAGATGGTGCTGTGCAAACAGAAAATAAAAAGTAATCAAATGACTCAGAAAAACTGATAAGCCAGCATTTTAAACCACTAGTTTCATCCTTCAGAACATGTTTCTACCAGCATGCTATATGATATGACAAATAGCTCGTCTAAGGCGCAAAAATGCAATATATTACTGCTCTTGCTTAGTTGTACTTTAGCAGATTCCAAGTAAATTTGCTTGTGCAGCTCTCACTTAACCTGCGTATTAGGAAAATTAATTACATGGTGACATACTAGAGACCAGCTGGGATCCTTGCCCCCATCTGTGACAGGAGAGACAACATTCTGGGAACATGTCTGGGCTGTGCACAGGAAAGACTCCTGCCTGCAGGATCGCTGCCTGTGGGATGCATTTGGAATGGATAGAAGCATACTGAAAGGGGAAGAGGCTCAGTGACTTGCTAAAGTGACCAGTTAAAGGAGCCAATGGTCCTGTCAAAGAACAGGGCTCTGCCCCTGCTGCACTTGCAATGTTTCTAAGTGATGCCACCAGCCCATCAATCCAAAGGTGACCTGACCTCCTCATCTCCCAGACACCCAGGAGGAAGCAAGAGGGACACCTGATTTTGAGGAGGGCTAGGCATGTACTGCTGCTCTGAAACACGCTCTGCACACTACAGACATCCTGTCCTGAGTGTCCCAGATGAGAAGGGCAGATTGACTCCAGCTCCTCCACTGCAAAATACAGAGGGGAGGCTTGGCTGTGCCTGGAAGACGACAGAGGAGACAGCATCATTACTGGCTGCAGATTGCTGCCATGATGACAGCATCGCGGAACCACCTGGGAGGAAATTAGTAATTATAAAGCCCGTGCAGGGATTATCTGGGTGCACACAACCAAGCTACCCACTGGAAGTGGGTGGTAAAGGCAGAAAGGAGGTAAACAAAGGAGGTTAAGGTCCCAGACACAGACCCATGGCTGGTGCAGGAGAGGAAGCCAAGCTGGGGCTGGGACCCGGGGTGACCGTCACTGCTGGCCCTGCTCAGCAGCACCACACTGGGAAGTGCCTTTCTCCTCTTCTGCCGCCTTCCTCCTCCCAAAAACCCTCACCCCAGCCCTGAGAACAAACTGGTGTGTCATGGTGCAATTACAGACTGCCAGCCCATGTCAGCCTGAGGTGGGTGGGAATTAAGGCCCACTGACATCTAGCATTTTTCTCATTTTTGACAGCCTGACTAATTTCAGACTAATATGGTGTTTTCTTGTGTTCTGTCGTTTGGGTTTGGTTTTTATCGTTATTACTATAATTATATTTATGCATGCTTCCATTTGATCAAACATCAAATAGAAAATACCCACATGCAGTAGTCACAGCAAGAAGAAATCCTGGGATTTGCTCTCCTGTCTCTAGCTGCCCTGGAGTAAACAGCACCCACGTTGGGACCTTCACCTTAGAGGAATGCATGAAATTTGGAAACGAAAATCAGAGAATTGCCTTTGGGCAAAGCCAGAAAAAAAACAGTTTGCTCCCTGGCTCCACTGTCCTTTAGGTCTCTAAAGCAATCTGGCATCTTCCTCTCTTTACTTACCTGCTGTTTGTTGCTTAACGGTTGTGTTAACATGTGAGGCATGAATATGGTCTAGAATATTTATTTATGCAACCTCTTAGGCATTTTAAGATGCTTAAAATTATCTTCAGATGCAGTAAGATACGTGAGCACCACTGTCAGCAATGTTTACTAAGGCACCTACAGCATCCCCTGACCGTGGCCAAGACTTTTTGGGCAGGTTGGAAATCTTCTCCCTGGGTAACAGATGCAGCAAGTTTCAGATGGTGGCACCTTGATTCAGAAAGTTATTTGTACCTGTCAGCTATGCTGCAACAACTCACTGTGATCACATTTGCTTGATCGGTTTAAATGGAAATATTTTCTGGTGCAAGCAGGCAAGCCAAGGGCACACGTGTAGATTAGTTTAAGCTGGTGTCAATTACATGTCTTTTGACAGCGAGTGCCCATATCTGGCTTACCAAGCAACAGCAGGGAGAGGAGGAGGACGAGCACAAGGGTGGAAATGCTGAAGCCCTCTCCATTATGTAAATGGGCCATGCAGAATCCCCTGGCCCCAGGGAGTGCACCCACTCACTCCTCCATTTTTCTCTGTGGGTCACGGTGGGCAGGGGTTAATGAGGCCATGATGGAAGGAAGTAATTAAAGACTGAAATACGGAGGAGGGAGGATTGCATTGTGATTGCTGCCAGGTTGGAATTAGTTCTGGCAGACGGTGCACACCCATGGGCTGTCCCAGCCTCGGCAGCCAGTGCCCTTAGCACTGCTTCATTTTTGGTCTGTTCCCATTTCTCCAAACCATTGAGATAGCCAAACGAGACCTCGAGACCTCAAACCCTCAGCTTACCTCTTTAAGCACATACGAGTAGGGTGTCCCACACAGGGCACCCAAGACCTGGGCAGGGAGTGGCCAACATCATCAGGAAACACTGAAGGAGAAGGAGGGTTTCAGGGGACCTGGGTGCTTGTGAAAGGAACGGGTAGGTCTGAGGTCTGGCTGATGAGAGCAAACTTGCTTTGTCAAGTGACGCCTCTGGCTTGGCACAATTTCAACTCTTCCAGAACCACTCCCTGGGGAAGAAATGTCTTGCTCTGATTTGTGACAGGACACATGACTTCCCTGCTGCCCAGAGCAGAGGTTTGCAAGGGAAAGGTCTCCAGACCCAGGATCCTCAGGAGCTACTTCAGTCAGTGAAACAGGGGCTGCAGTACACATTCATCCTAGGGCAGGTTTCTCCCCTGGTCCCTGCCCCAGCACATCCTGCAGCTGTTTTGTTTCATCAGACATTTCCTCAGGGTTTGACCCAGCCGAGCACTTAACACACATGCTAAATTTGAAACACATCAACAGGCTTACTCAAACCCTGACGTGCCAGGATCAGGGCCTGTTTGCATATGACAAGCACGGCCTTCTTCTGTGGCTGTCACAGGAAGGGCATCATTTTGCATCACTAATTATTTGAGTACCAATTGGCAGCACAGCAGGAAGAGCCCAAGCGGGGCATCCCACGTTGGCAGCACGGAGGAGGAATTTGAGCCAAAAGTGTCTGTTTGGGACAGTTGTGCTGGCTCAGGGGTGATGCGGCGCTGCACTGCTCCATGTTGCAGATTGTGGCCGCCACTTGCAGGACTCAAGGAGGACTGACCACTCGAGACCATCTGCACACACGTGCAGGCAGCAAATATAGGAACTCGCCTATGAGAAAATATGCAGGGACATTAAACCTAGGAGCTTTTCATCACCCCGGTCAGACCAGTCGCAGCCTGACTAACAGGAGGCCAAGCCTATACTTACTGCAATTTATATAAATCAAGAGAGATCCCATGAAAGACAACCAACCAACTTAATTGCTCTAGGGACAAATTCCTTCTGACACATACATCTGATAACATCAATTACCTTGCAAACAGACTGATTCAAGTGCTGTGGGTGTTTTCAGAGGTGATAAACATTATGGGAGGAGGCTGAGGCTGAAAACACAGGCAAAGGCATGGATCTGTAAGGGACAGCAACCTTACAGACATAGGCAACAGAGACCCCAGGATGGGCTGTTCACATCTCCCTGCACACCACAAGCTTCCAGCGTCTTCTAACAAACTTCAGACCCCTAGTAAAAGGAAATAAATTCAAAGCTAGACTGTGCTAAAGCACACTGCTGTGTAAAAAACTCCTGCGATACCAGGGAATAAGTTGAATAAAAAAAGCTTAAGGATGCGTGGAGCCCTCTCCTCGACAGCCCTCTTCAACAAATCCATCCTGCTCTCTGGCAGAGTGCTTGGTGCTCAGGTGATGGCAGGCTCTCTTCAGTTAGTTAGCAGGTCAGCAGGAGGCCACGCATGCTGGAGGAGAAGTGGATGACACTACACCCATTACTATTCATTGCTGCTTACAGTGCAAACCTCCCTACTGCTAGGCTGCTAGACCAGCCCCTCTGCACTCCAAGAGTGGTAGTTACCTGGGGGGGACCTCTGCAAACTGCAGGAGAAGCTGGTCCAGGTGAGCTCAGCCAACTAGAATAGCATGTCTTAGCACACTGTGGTCTCAGGAGACTTGGTGTTCTTGCTGCTCAAGCCCATATTGCTCATGTTTCACAGCAGGAGTGAGATCTCATGGCTGTGGAGCACAGGTATCTCTCCATCTGATGGCAGCCACCTCAAACTCCTCCCTGCACCAGGGAAAGCATCCCCATACCCAAAGGCACATGGGCTTGTGCCCAGCCCGTGGGAAGGTGGCCTTGCCTCTCAGAGCTGGCCTGGGCTTGGAATCCCAGTTCAAAGGGTCTGAAATAGTAAGACTACATCACAGCCTGTAGGAGTGGTGCCTTCTCATAGCAATGGGTGCCAAGGGGGTGTTTTGCATGCCCTGGGGTGCAATAAAAGGGCTTTGGTGGGCAGCTAAGGGCAGAATGGCTGCAGGAATACAGCACTGGAGGACCATGAGGCCTGACATGGCATAGCTAAGTGTAAGTCATTTGGAGCAGGCTCAGGAGGCAAATTTCCCATCAGCTAGGAGAAACTGGGACCACCAGGATGTTAGCCCTCATTTAGGGTTGCATTATAAGAGGACCCAGAGCAACTTCCAGTCTCTGTGGACTTTGCAGAAGCTGCCCCACCCCAGTGAGCATCTCACTCCTGAGAGGAGGAGAGCGGGCAGTGGCAGCAGTAAGTGCTCTGCCTTAACAGCAAACTTTACTTATTTAAGATGGACAGGGGGCTTCCCGGAATCCGGGAAGCCTGTGGGAGAGAGGAGAGACTTGGAAGGGCTCAGCAGCTCCTACGAGAAAGGCTGACGTGACTGGGGGTGTTGCCGGGGCAACCGCGCGGCATTTAAACGCGGCTGTACGCAGAGGCTCCCTCAGACCACGAGGAGAGCGGGCAGCGGCAGCCATTGCTGCAAGCAGTGCCAGCAGGGCTCAGGGTGAGTGTCAGAGTCAGAGGAGGGATCAGTAAAACCAACTAGCAGAGAAAGAGGGCTGAGCATGGTTTCCACCTGGGCAAAAGCCATTGCCAAAAACACTGTGGCAACCCAAACGGAGGTTCATCAGAGACATGTGGGGCTGCAGGTCTTTGGCTGCAGGGAGTGCCTGAGCCTGTCATTCACCCTCGGGAATGGCAGTGAGAGCAGCTGTGTGAGGTGTGAGCAGATAAATGATCTGCTTGGCATGGTTGCACAGTTGAAGGAGGAAGTAGATAGGCTAAGGAGTATCAGGTAATGTGAGAGGGAGATAGATTGTTGGTGTCATGACTTAGCCTCCCTGAACCAGGCCCAATCGTAAGGTGAGGGTCACGATGCAGAACTCTCCCTGCCCTCTCTCCACCCGGTCGAGAACAATGGCCCACAAGATAGTGAGCAGTGGCAACAAGTCCCTGCACAGCCCAAATGGCGTGGTAAGTGTGTCCCTGGGGTATCTGTTCCACCTCTCCAGGTGACCTTAAATCATAGATTATTGCTCTGCAAAGGGAGACAAATGGTGATGAGGATAGCTCACTAAACTTGGAGATGCCTCCGAGGCCTAGTCAGACTGTGCCTCACATCAAAACCTCTGAAGTTAAGAAAAAAAGACGGGTCCTTGTCATAGGTGACTGGCTCCTAAAGGGAGTGGAAGGCCCTATATGCAGACCAGATTCACTTCTTAGTGAAGTCTGCTGTCTCCCTAGGCCAGGATTAAGGACATAAAATGTAAACTCCCCACCCTAGTTAAACCCACAGATTATTACCCATTACTTATCTTACAAGTAGGCAGTGATGAGGTAACCACCAGAAGTCTAGGGGCAATGAAGAGAGACTTCAGGGCCCTGGGTCAGCTGTTTAAGGGATCAGGAGCACAAGTAGTGTTCGTCTTTATCCCTCCAGTTG
The DNA here is from genome assembly GCA_020745705.1 of Hemiprocne comata. Taxonomy (NCBI): domain Eukaryota; kingdom Metazoa; phylum Chordata; class Aves; order Apodiformes; family Apodidae; genus Hemiprocne; species Hemiprocne comata. Next base: position 194,501,270 of record CM036586.1, on the reverse strand, counting down.
TGGGGAATGATGAGGGACTAGTCAGAATGAGCCAGCAGATCAATATGTGGCTCTGAGCTTGGTGCTACCGGCAGGGGTTTGGCTTTTTTGACCATGGCTTGATTTCCAGGAGACCAAGCCTGCTGACTAGAGATGGGTATAGCTTAAGTTCTAGGACAGGAGTTGGCAGGGCTCATAGACAGGGCTTTAAACTAAGTATGAAGGGGGGCACGGGTGAAACTGGGGCCACTAGAGAGGAGCCTGAATGCAACATGCCAGTGCTTGTGGAAGAGGAGGGTGCCAATAAGGTCTCACAGTCTTGGTTCTTGGTGAAGAAGGAGGATATTAATTGTGCAGGAGGAACAAAAGAATTGGTGAAAGGTTGGTTACTTTGGAAACATCTGCATATGGTCTGGAGGCTGTTAAGGCTTCTCCTACCCAAAAGGTGGCCCAGCTGAGGTGCATCTACACTAATCCACACAGCATGGGTAACAAGCAGGAGGAGCTGGAGGCCATTGTTCAGGTGGAAAAATATGATATAGTTGCCATCGCAGAAATGTGGTGGGATAACTCACACAGTTGGAATACTATGATTAATGGCTACCAACTTTTCAAAAGAAATAGGCAAGGAAGGAGAGGCGGTGGGGTAGCCCTCCATATTAGAGAGAGATATGATTGTCTAGAAATTAATGATGGTGATGACAATGTTGAGAGCTTATGGGTCAGAATCAAGGGAAAGGCTAATAAGACACACATCATTGTGGGAGTCTGCTACAGGCCACCTGTCCTGGTTTGAGCCAGGATGAAGCTTATTTTCCTTTTACTGATCTTTTTTTTCCTTCAGTAAGCTCTCTTTTAACTAGCAGCAAGTGTTCCAGCTAGTGGACTGATAACACTGGAATGTTTATGTTACTGCTGAGACTCCAAGGTTGCTTCTTAGCTCTGCTGCTACAGAGGCTACCGAGGCAAGAGAATTGTATCTGTGACCCCCCCTGTAGGGGAGCTGGACTAGACAGACAGCAGAACTGACCAAAGGTATTCCATTCCATAGATCTACGTAAGCTCCAAGGAAGGTCAGAGATCACAGAAGACAACTTCCTGCCTGCTTCTTCTTCCCTTCTCTTCTGTCCATAGCCAGCATCCGGGGAGGACTCCATCCATCCATCACCACAGACCCCTAGGCTCAGGCACTTCATAACTCTCCCCTTAGCCCCTGTCTGCTCTGCCTTATCTCCTGCCTGTGGGCTGAGGCTTTTTGGGACTGCTCACAGCTCAGGAGAGTGCCAGGGCAGCTGCTGGGGGTGGGGGGAGGCAAGAGGCTTTTGCACATTCCTGAACATACTTATATATAATTGTGCATGTAATTAAAGCTGACAAATTTAGTTTTCGATCCAGCGAAGTCTCTCTCCTAATTCTCTCTCCTTCCCTACCTGGGTGGAAGGGGGAGGGGATCAAGAGCATTGTTGTCTCTGGTTTATTTTTCGATTCTGAGTCAAATCGTGACACCACCCAACGATGATGAAGAGATGGATAAAGTACTTTATAGACAATTGGGTAAGATCTCACAATCTCTACCTCTTGTTCTCATGGGCTACTTCAACTTCCCAGATATCTGCTGGAAATATAATACAGCAGAGGAGGAACAGTCCTGAAGGTTCCTAGAGTGTGTAGGAGATAACTACTTGTCACAGATGGTGAGGGAGCCAACAAGGGGAAGCACACTCCTGGACCCGCTGTTTGTTAATAGAGAAGGTCTTGTGGGGGATGTAATGGTTGGAGGCCGACTTGGAAAAGTGACCATGAAATGATAAAGTTTTCGATCTTTAGTGAAGCAAGGATGGGAGTCTGCAAGACTGCCACCTTGGACTTCAGGAGAGCAGACTTTGATCTCTTTCAGGCCATGGTTGAGAGGGTCCCTTGGGAGGCAGTTTTGCAGGTCATAAGAGCCCAGGAAGGCTGGGCATACTTTAAGAAGGTAATCTTAGAGGTGCAGAGGCTGACCATCCCCAAGTCATGGAAGACAAGACAACGAGGAAGGAGGCCGGCCTGGCTGAACAGAGAGCTTTGGCTGGAACTCAGAAACAAACAGAAAGTTTATGGTCTTTGGAAGAGAGGACAGGCAACTATGAGGATTACAAAGACGCAGTGAAGCTGTGAGAGAGAAAATTAGAAGGGCTAAGGCCCAACTGGAACTAAACCTGACCACTGTGATGAAAAATAACAATAAATGTCTCTATAAATATATCAACAACAAGAGGACGGCTCTATTGGATGCAGAGGGAAACACAGTGACCAAGGATCAAGAAAAGGCTGAGGTACTTAATACTTTCTTTGCCTCATTCTTCAACAGCAGGACTAGTTGTTCCCTGGGCACACTGTCCCTTAAGATAGAAGACAGAGTTGGGGAACAGATTAGGCCCTATGTAATCCATGAGGAAATGGTTATGGACCTGCTTCACAAACTAGACACGCATAAGTCAATGGGGCCAGATGATTTACACCCTAGAGCGCTGAGGGAGTTGACAGATGTGGTTGCCAAACCACTCTCCATCATCTTTCAAAAGTCCTGGCTAACTGGGGATATCCCATTGGACTGGAGACTATCGAATGTGACACGCATCTTCAAGAAAGGCCAGAAAGAGGATCCCAGTAACTATAGACCTGTGAGTCTCACTTTGGTGCCAGGGAAAGTCATGGAATGGACAATCTCAAGAGCCATCATAGAACATTTAAAGGTCAACCAGACAATCAGGTCCAGTCAGTATGGGTTTATGAAGGGCAGATCCTGCTTGACAAACCTGATCATGTTCTAAGCAGGTGACCTGCTTAGTGGATGAGGGAAAGGCTGTTGATGTAGTCTACCTGGACTTCAGTAAAGCCTTTGACACTGTCCCCCATAACATCCTCATGGAAAAGGTGGCTGCCCATGGTTTTGATGGGCATATACTCTGCTGGGTTAAACACTGGCTGGATGGCCAGGCCCAAAGAGTTGTGGTTAATAGAGTTAAATCCAGTTGGTGGCCAGTCACGAGTGGTGTCCCCCCAGGGCTCAGTGCTGGGGCCGCTCCTGTTTAACATCTTTATTAATGATCTTGATGAGGGGAGTAAATTTGCAGATGACTCCAAGCTGGGAGGGAGTGTCGATCTGCTGGATGGTAGGAAGGCTTTACAGAGGGACCTGGACAGACTGGATCGATGGGCTGAGACCAACTGTATGAAATTCAGTGAGGCCAAATGTTGGGTCCTGCATTTTGGTCACAACAACCCCAGGCAACGTTACAGGCTTGGAGAAGAGTGGCTGGAAAGCTGCCTGGCAGAAAAGCACCTTGGTGTATTGATTGACAGTCAGCTGAATATGAGCCAGCAATGTGCCCAGGTGGCCAAGAAGGCTGTTTTGGTTTGAGCAAGCTCTTTGCTGATTTTTCTTTTTTTTTTTTTTTCTTTCAGTGAACTTTTTAGCAGCGCCAGTGGACTGATAATAACCAAGGTCACTTCTGACTGTCTGCAGCCTCCCCCGCTAAAGGGGAGCAGATTAGACCGAAGGCAGGATCAGCAAATCAGAATATTCCTTTCTCATAATATTTTCTCTATTTGGCTTTCAGTATAGGTTAAGACATCACGGAAGTCAAGCATTTCTTTTTCCTTTTTCTCTCACTTTTCTGCTTACTGTTGCTTCTATCACCCTCTCTTTGGATCTCTCCTATTTTCTCCATTTTTCTTCCCAGCCGACACCCGAGGGCCCCGTCCGTGCGCCCGGACACTCCCCCCTTCAGCTGGAGTCACCAGGGAGAAGAGTTGCTGTGAGAGTCGCTGGGGGAGGAGGGAGGGGATCGGGTGTTGCACATCCCTCTGCGAATACATATATATATATTCCCTTGTCACCAATAATTAAAATCAATCTGTTTCACTTTTCAACCCAGAAAGCCTCTCTTTCTCATTTTTCTCCCTCTTTCCCTACCTTGGGGGAGGAGGGGGGGAGGGGTGACCAAGACTGCCAACTCGGTGCCAAACTGACACAAAGGCCAATGGCATTCTGGCTTGTATGAGAAATGGTGTGTCTAGCAGGACTAGGGAAGTAATCCTGCCTCTGTACTTGGCACTGGGGAAGCCCCACCTTGAGTATTGTGTTCAGTTTTGGGCACCTCAATACAAAAAGGACATTGAGGTGATGGAGCAGGTCCAAAGGAGGGCAACAAAGCTAGTGAGGGGTTTGGAAAACATCCCCTATGAGGAATGACTGAGGGAGCTGGGGCTGTTTAGTCTGGGGAAGAGGAAGCTGAGGGGAGACCTTCTCACTCTTTACAGATACCTGAAAGGAGGTTGTAGTGAGAGTGGTGTTGGTCTCTTCTCAGTGGTGACTGATGACATGACAAGAGGAAATGGTCTCAAGTTGTTTCAGGGGAGATTTAGGTTGGATCTTAGAAAAAACTTCTTTACAGAAAGGGTTGTTAGCCACTGGAACAGGCTCCCCAGGGAGGTGGTTGAGTCACCATCCCTGGATGTGTTTAGAAGTCATCTGGATGTGGTGCTTGGGGACATGGTTTAGCGGTGGGTCATCAGAAATAAGGTGATAGGGTTAGGATAAGGTTGGACTCGATCTTAAAGGTCTTTTCCAACCTGAACAATTCTATGATTCTATGAAAAAGGAGGTGTGAAAGGGGAGGAGGAGGAGATGGACAGGAGTTCAGAAGAGTTAATTGCAAAGTACGAAAGAATGAGGCAGGATGAAAGTGAAAAGTAAATAAAGTCACTGGAAAGCAGTAACTGCAGGAGTCTTATAGGAACCTTTTAAATCTTGGAAAGGAAGAGGACAATCTCTCTTACAGCCGAAAGGAGGCCCATGGCCTACACAAGCTCCTTTGTGTCTGTGAGAAGTCAATGCCAAAGTGAATACATCACCACCTCTACTCCTGCACTCAGCAAAGCTGCACCAAACCCCCCTCACTGTGAGGAAAAGCTGTAACTGGGGATGGATAGACTTGAGCTAGGAAGGATCTGTGGGCTCCAGTTTCTCCTGGGAGCTGAAGACCCTACAGCCAGCCGCAGGTGAAACACAGGAACAGAGGGAGAGGCAAATGGAGCTAATTGGTCCTGATTTGAAAGAACTAAAAATAAATCCTGGGGGAAGACCTCAGCAAGCAGCATGTCTCCAGAGGACACTGACTCAGGCAGAAGTGGCATGACGCAGACAAATGGGGAGGCAAGATCATCCTGAGCAGAAATCTCATTACAGCTACTTAGCTATTCCTGCTAACCTGCCTCCTATTTACTGCCCCGAGGGCTTAAGTAAAGAACATTAAGAATGAAATTAAGAATGTAGAAATGTAGGCTGAAAATCTCCCTGACACAGCAGCATGAGCTGAGCGTGTCCGCAGAGATTTTTGCCGACACCATCAGCCAGCTGAGCTGGAGCAGGAGTAGGTGCAGTTCTGCAGCAGTGGCTTCTCCAGCCCCAACTGAAACACCCTGGAAGATGCTTCCCTCCATGCTAGTCACCTCCGGGATCCTGGTACCCAGTAGATGGGGGGAGCAGGGAAACACAGTATCCCCAGAGCATCCTTTGGGCAGGGATGGTCCCAGGCTGGACCAGTTCACCACTTGCTGCTCGCACTTGCTAGGGGTGGAGCTTCCAAAGGAAGAGGGGAAACACCTCTCTGCCCTGCATCCCACTGCCTGGCAGAGAATGCACAATGGCTCGCAAGTCCCTAAGCAAAGGGGTGAGCCTGAAGCACTTTTATTTACTGCTGTAGCCCTTCAGCTGCTCCCACGGCCCCCAGAAGCACTGAGGCTCACGCATGGCTGTGTTGTAGCAGAAAGACTTGAGCATGTGCTTGCCTGGCCAACACTTTACCATCTCTCACCCAACTCTTCTGGCCCTCTTCAAAACCAAACAAACTAATTAGAAAATGAAAAAACACTGGATGCCAAGCCCTGCTAATGGACAGCAAAGCCCTCCCCACTGTCCTGTCCCCACTGCCCTCCTCTCCAGCAGCAATATCTGCACTGAGTTGCAAGGCCAATCTCTTTTCAGTTGTGCCCTGTGATAGGACAAGAGGCAATGGATGCAAACCAGATTACAGGAAGTTCCACCTCAGCATGAGAAAAAAATGCTTTACTGTGAGGGTGACGGAGCACTGGAACAGGCTGCCCAGAGAGGCTGTGGAGTTTTCTTCTCTGGAGACTTTCAAGACCCTTCTGGATGCTTTTCTGTGTGACCTGCCCTAGATTCTGTGGTGGTCCTGCTCTGGCAGGGGGGTTGAACTTGATGATCTCCAGAGGTCCCTTCCAACCCCTGACATTCTGTGATTCTGTGAAACCCTGGGTGCTGCCAGGGTGCTGCCAACCCAGGCTGGCAGTGCAATTAGAGGCTGTTATGTGCTCTGTCCTGTAATTTGCTACATTGGCACAGGCATCTGTGTTGGTAATTATGCACATAGTGGGATCCACTGCATGACACACAGCCACTAGCAGGAGCAAAGAGCCAAGAAAGCAAGGCTTTGCAAGTGCACAGCTGAGTGAGAGATTTGGCAGGCGTAGAGATCTTCATGCAATGTGTATTGTTACCTCCCTTTGGAGGGCTGGTGGGAAATGCCTGCTAATATCCACTTTCATAAACAAGAGCTGGATAATAGATGCATAAATAATGCAATAATAAGATGCATCTTTGTTCAGATTTCCATCACTTCTGCTATTGCTGTCCAGGCAGAAATGGTGTCAGAGAGTTAGGGCTACCTCTGGGATGGGAAGTGCAGCTAGGACAAGGACTCTTCCAAAACCCACGCTAAGAGAGCAGCAGTTGCTGCCAGGTTTAGGTGGATATACAGCCCCATGCTGTGTTAATTTCTGGAAAATTCTTAGGCCAGCAAAGGCCGAGTCTCTGTGAGGTCTGAAGAGAGGAGCAGATCTCCAGCTCTCATGCGGACAGCCCTGTGTAGAAGCTTTTAAGCAGATGCCCAGCTTCAGGCATGAGCTCAGGTTCCAGCAACAGCAAAAACATGGGACCTGTGGTTTACAATCACGGCAAGACTCAACGCAGGCTGCCACCAGCCCCAGAGGCTATCAGGAATTGATGGAAGTTCACCAGGCAGGAGGTGGCAGTAATTCTTTCTTCTCAAAAGGATTTTGTCCTGAAGACTTGTTTTCAGTGGTGAAGAATACTTGTCTCTTTGACCAGACCTGGGCCTTGGGGTCATGGTCTCCCCTGCCAGTGTTCTCCTATAGCACACAAGGGCAAAATGCTTGCAAGGCACTGGGGCCATGGAGATCCTCGTTCTGCAGCATCATACAAAATTTCTAGATTGGGACACCGTGGTCTCAAAGCCCAGGAGCTGGAGGTGGGATATTATTATCTTCCAGGCTCTGTGCTCACTTCCTGTCTGATCTTAGGCAAAACAGTAATCCCTTATATGTCTTTTTGCCACTGTAGACCCAGGATAATACTTAAATTATCCAGAAAAAAGACCATCCCTTAACAGTGTCCTGCTAACACAATGTAGTGCAGTGATTTACAAAAGGATGAGAACCTCATTTTTATCTCCTGTTTGAATTGTTGAAATAATTAATTACTTCTAGGCACTTTTAATTAAAACACTGCTGTATTGCTAGCTATGTTAAAACACTTAACATTGAATCACTTCATCTGCAATTTCCTGAAAGCAACAACCACTGCTGCCTTTAATATTCCAATCCCAAACTGTCCTGGAAGTGTTATTTTTATTTGTACACTTCAGTGGCCACTGGTAATTCTGCAGCTCAAATCAACATAATGCTTTTTCCATTCTCCAAAGTGACACCAAGGTATTTTTGAGAATTGCAGCTGTCCAACTAAATTATCATCAATCACATTAAATTAGAAAGCATGAGGGGGGCGGTTCAGTTTCAAATTGTCATTTTTATACCAAGTTGAGCAAGAGAAATCAGGTTTCTATTTTTCCCTGTTGGCAATCCCAGACTGCAGTCCCTGTTCCCTCCATTCCTACTGCTGATGCTCTGTAGGTGCCTCCAGGTGTGGGGACTTTCTTTTGAGTATGACAAGAGTTTGGAGGAGAGGCCATAGCATTGCCCACTTAGCACCCAGCAGGACAGGCTGGGGCACCTGGGGAGCTTCCACGGAAGCTGAGCCTGCTGGGGGCTACAAGGGAAACAAAACAGGAGGGAACTGAAGCTCAGCAGAAGGAAGTTTCCCACACAGAGATACCACAGCATGCCATAGTGGACCTAAGATCTCTGTGGGATGCTGTGGTTGAACACCTCACCCAGGTATCCCCGCTGTCCCTGGCTCAGCGGCACTCCTGCCCCTCCACTTCTGCACAGCCCACAGGCACCTTTTCTTGTGCCTGGCCTTGCTGCTTTGACTCATCATTTTATTATAAGAAAAAACACATTTCCAGAGCTCTTCCTGCACAGACGTCACCTGGCTTAGTGCACAGCTGGAGAACATACCAACCTGGGCATTGAAAAGCTGGCTATTTTTGCATCTGTTCTCTCATCCCAGCCTCCCTCTGACAGTTGTATGGAAAGACGCTTTACAGTAAACCTGGGGTAACACTGCATCCTTGTGTCAACTGAGACTCAATAGCAATGCAACATCAAAACTCAGATTATAGTCACCTCTGTCCCCTCTATTCCACATCTGTGTTCACGCTTTGGCATGGATGGATAGAGCACCTCTCACAGCATCTTTGAGAAAACACTTGAGAAGACCTAGCAGTCTTCAGGAAGCCAGAAAGGAACAAATGGAGCTGGGACTTTGTCCTATTGCTTCTTGGTCATAAGGAATAAATAAACCCAGGTTCTGGAAACACACTGCCACCATCCAAGCAATGTGTGTGAGCTATCAGGACCAGCTCTGCCAACTCAGCCAGATGTTTTGAATGCAGACCACAGGAGACAACAGCATTGTCATCTGTATGGTGACACTGGGGCTGGATGCTCTGCTGACCACATGCCTGTAGTTGATGATGTTCCGCTGCACTGAGTGTCCAGACCCTGGAATGCTAACAGTAATGCAGGGTAAGTATAAGGGAGTTCATCGCTTCTGCTTTCTCTGGTGTTCACCATCATCTCGTAGATGTGGTGCTTAGGGACATGGTTTAGCACTGGACTCAGTAGGGTTAGGTTCCTGTTTGGACTCAATGATCTTAAAGGCCTTTTCCAACCAGAAAAATTCTGTGATTCTGTGAGTCACCTGCAATGCAACACTGACTGCTGAACACACCAGCATGGCACCACCAATTCTTTGGGACAAAAGAGGAAACTTGCTTTAAAAACTAGTGTTTGGATGTGATTTTTAAATTCCATTCAAAGGACTTCGGATTTATATGCTACTAAACCAGCCCTCCATCAGATCTCATCTGCCAAAGGCAGAAACAGCTGGAGAAGGCACAAGAAAATCAGAAAACCCTGAAGCACAAGTAGCCTCCAGGAACACTGAAGCATCTGAGAATCAGCACCAAGCACCTCCGTCCTCTCACCCTCTCGGTGAAACACGGGTGCCCCAGTGCTTACGGCTCTGATTTCGCTTTCTTATTCATTGTACACCAGCTAATGGAGCCTGGGAAGCTGCCAGGTAGCATCAATACCATTTCTAAACAGTTCCCCGAGCAGATGTGGCATTGCAGGGAAGCCTGGCTCATTCCGAAAGAGCCCTGGTCGCTGCAGAGCAGCGTGTCCATGGGGGCCCTTTATTTTCTATCTAATAACCAAGCGGGCAGTTATATGGAAGGGAGACAGCAGAGGGCAGCTCCACCCTGCTGAACGCAGGAAATACTGCTCGCAAGTAGCGGCTGTTTACACGCTGCCTGCAAAGGTGAGGCAGATAGTTTTGCACACCAGGATCATGAAAAGAAAAGGGAAGATGGTGGCAGACACTGTCTCCTGCCCTCACTCGCCATCCTCAGTGCCTCTGTGCAGTGCGGAGCCTACCTGCTCTCTCTGCAGGGTAACTAGGGATCTGAGTGACAAAAATGCTGAGGTACATTATATCTTCTGGGGCTACTGGAGACTCAGCATGGGCCAGCTGCCTGGCAGGGGCTTGATTTGGCCCCTGGGATGCTCCTGCTGAGGCTACTGCCTTTCTGCAGGGAAGGATGGGGTGGGCAGATGTCACCCCCTGTGTGTGCCTGTGTGGGGTCCCAGACCCAAGGGTGGGTGACAGAGCAGCAGGGGTGCTTGCCTCACCCTGACCATGCCAGGGATGGCTTGAACTCTTCCTGGAATAAGGCCATACTAAAAATTGGGTGAACACTTGTCACTTTCACTTGTGTGGTGGGTCCAACCCCTCGTGGAGGGGAGGCTGCCCTGTCCTCCCTCCCCCCCACACCCAAAGACCTGCCACGTTGAAGGGAAGTGGTGAGCTGGGGCAGCATCACAGAGACACAGGAAAGGGCATGACCTTGTTACAGATTTATTTTCTGCAGATCATTCTTCAGTAAATAGGCCAGAAGAGCCCTGGCTCTTACAAAACATCATTGGAGAGGGTCAGTGGCAGAAATTTTAGCCCATAAATGATTTATAGCCTTTCTTTCCCAATACTGGGGATCCAGACAATTTGTTAGTTGATCAGCATCTGTGTGTGGCAAACAAACTCGGAGTGGAAGCTCCTGCTGGCTTCAGCAGTAATTTTGTTATCTTCCCAAAGGCAAAGGTGGGCATGTACCACCAGGGTCCATCTTCTGCTGTAGGTGTTTTCTTTCTCCTCTCTCCTGAGATCTGTTTCAGAATTTAAATCCTGACTTTTGCCACACTTTATCTGCATGTGTGATGCTTCCATGCAAGGTTTGACTCTAGAAGCAATCAGACAGCAAACAGCAACCACAACCAGCATGGTTCAACTTGCGAAATACAGTCTGATTCCCCCAGTGATGGCGAAGGCTAGTGGAGACAGCCCATGTTTCCACTTTGAAAAGTCAGCAGGGAAGAGGTCCCTTGAAGCATGAATAAACTGAGAAAAATAATTAACTACGACAATTAATTTGGCAACCGCCATTGCTATTTTGCACCTCCATGACAGAAAAACACCTGCAGCTCGTTGCACTGGTTCTCCAGTGTTTGTAATTTAACATGGGGGAAGGAGATGCTGCTCATCCCAGAGGTGTCATGCACGCCAGTGAGTCCAAAGGCACATCACACACATGCTCCTGGTCCAATGTGGCAGAGCAGCGTGGTCACGAGCAAGCCCCAGGTGCAGCACAGCATGAGGAGCTCGCTCAGCTGCAGCACCGTTGGGTCACCTCTGGTGACACAGCCACCTGGCAGATGCAAAGTGGCTTTTCCTAACAGAGACGGGCACAGTGTTTAAAATCCAGAACATGTATTTTTGCAGCAATACATATCTGACAGACAACATCTGGGAAACGCTGAAAACTGAGGGCCTTCCTTTTGCTGTTGCAGATCTCTGCAGACCCCAGTGCACAGTGCTCCCTAGCCTGCCAGTGGGGATCCCTGGCCTTCTGCACCCCACTGCTCTCTGCCCAGCACTGACAGCTCACATAAAAACATGGAGGCTTCTTCTTCAGGCAGAGTAAGTATCAGCTTGCATCTGTTACCACAAGGTAATGACAAGCTCCTACGTGGTTCACAGAGAGGATGGACAAGGGTATTGTGGCAACATGGCTGTGGGCAGCCCTCACAGTGATGGTGCAGCTGGGGAATGGGCAATGACAGCCCAGTGTCCCTTGGGACTCCTCAGTCTCTGCTAAACTCAAGGCAGCATATATTAGAGGTGCAGAAGGGTTAAGATGGGAAGGGGCCTCTGGAGGTCATCTGGTTCAATCCCCTTGCTCAAGCAGGGCCACCTACAGCCAGCTCTCCAGGACTATGGGCAGATGACTTGAGTACCTTCAAGAATGGACACTCTGCAGCCCCTCAGGACAATCTATGCCTGTGCACCCTTGCAGTGCACAAGTGTTCCCTGATGTCCAGATGGAGCCTCCTGTTTCCATTTGTGCCCTTGACCTTCTGTTCTAGGACAAGGATCTCTGGGGACAATAACATGGGCTGGCTTCTGCTGAGCGGTGCTGTCAGGATGTCTCATGTGGTGTTGCACACATTGTAGTTACTCAGAAAGTAAAACAGGCAAGTGGGAACCCTCCCTGGCAGATGCCCTTTCCCTTGGCTAGTGAGAAGACATGCTCCATCCCTAAGGGGCTGGTGTGTCTGTCTTCATTTCCCACAGTCACTGCTCCAAGTCCATTAATAGAGGTTTGTGCAGCTTGGGTTTACCCAAGGGGACACACTCAACACAGTTCACTCCTCTTTGGTGTGCCTGACCCTGGGGACCTGCTCATGGGTGCTGCAAAGCAGGCACTGCCCAACTGGGGTGACCTCTGTGGGGTAGCTGGGACAACCAGATAATCCCAAATACCGGCATATTGTTGGAGAAGGACCAAAAGCCATCACCAGGCACTTACCAAACAAGCCCCTGGGGGGATGCAGAGGTTGACTGAAATGTTATAATCCCATCCCTGAGGTTGGGGGAGCTCTGGAGCCTCTCAGAGGCTCCTTACACATCCTCGAACCCAAAACAAAGTCCCCACTGCTGGTCTCCTGGCCACCAAGCACCTGCCAACTGCCTTGCATGAATGAATGCCTGCCCACTGCTGCCATCTGACACATATTTTTATTTCACTGTCCTTGAGCTTTTCTGTTTATGCAAATTGCCATAAGGCCCCAAGTCAGGGACCTCTGCAGTTTTAGAGGGGTTCTAGTCCTGAAGAACCAAGCTGCTTCTGCATGGACATCAATGCCCACAGACTGAGCAAAGAGCAAATCTCCATGAGTCATTAAGTTCCTCTCTCCTGAGAAGCAGCAGCTCACCCTCAGTTATATGCCACAGGTGCGTGCATCTCCAACAAAAGGTGGGAAAAGGAAGTTTTTAGCTCTCAAGTGTAACATGAATGTTCAATAAATAGAATCATTTTTCAGCCATGAAAAACCGGCGTTGGAGTCACCAGTGCCCTGGGGCTATTTACTAGGCTATGCAACTGGTGGTGTGTGGAACACAGCAGCTCCTGAGCTTTGTTATGTATGTGGCAGGTTTTTCCTTGAGCTCTTCTGCTGCCTGTCTGGTTTGCTTTTAAATAAGTGTGAGGCACAGGCTGATGCTGTGGGGACGCCTTGAAAAGGGCAGCCCAAGTTCAGCCTTTCCCAGGCACTCAGAGATCTGCCAGGGAGGTAGGGCAGAGTGATGGGGAGTTTGCTGGCACCATTGCTTGCCTCTTGCAGTCTCCATCTTTTCCCTAATTAATTTGCCACAAACCAATTAACATACTTGAAGCCTCATCCCCTGCCAGTGCCCATGCCCTGTCATCCTCCAAAGCAGCATGCTACTGGGGAGGCAGCAGTCAGTAATGCTTTCCAAGAAAAAAATTGCATGTGGAATGAAGGTCCCAGGCCAGTATGTGTGATGTCATATTGCACCCTTGTCTGTGTCAGGGCTGCAGTTCTTCATCTGGACCATTCCTCAGGCAGCAGCCATGACACGGTGAGCATCCAATGAGCAGCCAGCTGTGGTTTTGACTGTGTGCCCCAGCACTTCCCCTCAGTTGGGTTGATGTCAGTTCCCTGCCCAGAGAAGCAGAGATGTGTCTTTGGGTGGCATTTGCCCACAGGTCACCTTCTGGGGAGTTCCCCACTTACTTTCACGTCCCTGTAGGATCTCTGACCCAAGACAGTGGGGCATCCGCAACCCTTCCCTGACAATCATGCCAGTGCAGGAGTTTTGGGGTGAATACCATGGGGGGCCTTGGCAGGGACAACTTGGAGTTGATTATTTTGTGTGTAATTGTGGTGTGTTTGTGTAACTGTTTGGTACACACCTCTCTCCACTGCTCAGCACAGCCAAGGAATCACATCTTCTTCCTCCCCTCCACTCCATGCCATGATAGCCTGCCTAGTTTGAAACCTCGTTAGCTTCATTTAAGAGTTTATTTTGCGAGGAAGACTGACCCATGCCAAAGCTAACACAGGATAAGAACTGTCATCTGTTTCCTCTTTATGAGGTGCTATTGCTATGCCGAAAACATGCCCCAACCCCTAATGTTTGATCCAAGACAAAAGACACCGTCCAGCAACAATAAAATCAGTTATGGTTATGCTACTAGCCAAGTCCAGCCAGAAGACAGGGTCTTCCAAGCAGATGCTTGGGAGACACTGCCTTGGGAGGGCCCATGTATGTGAAAAATGTGCCATGCATAAATGAACTTTCCAGAGGAGAGTAGTTTGTGGTGCCAGTGTAATTATTCAGTAAACTGCACATGCATCCAGCATCTTCACAGAAAACCAGACCAAAATAACCACCACAGGAGAAGTCATTCCAGAGTGGCTGGCTGAATAGCCTAAAAAAATGTAGTCCAAAACATATTTAATCAGAATTAAATCCTTTTGCTTCAGAATAGAGAGTCTGTGTGGGAGTTGCTTGGGAGCAGGTTTTTTTGTCACAGGTAAGTCCAGACTTCTGTTGACAGGTGCCAACAAGTTCAGCATGAGATTAAAATGCATATTAAGATGGAGGAAGGAAAAATAAATTTTAAAACCCCATAAAATTAAATAAATATATAAATAACCCCCCAAACGCCCAAACTCCTGGAGCAGGTTCAGGACCTGTGAGATCAAACTAGGGTATCACAGCTGTGCCCCCCCCTTGGCCTGCTGCAACAGGGATGCTGCCCAAATTGGTGTGACAGCCAGGGAGGGACAGGGGTGAGGATGATGGCTACATGCAGAGGTACACGTGGGGTTTGCTGCTTCTGACCACGTGCTTGCAAGAAGGCAAGAGGTAAGGATAACGTGCAGAGTAAAGAGTGACTCTGTTGAAGGAGCCCTGTGTACGTGAAAAATTCTCACCTCCCTGGGCTGTGGCACCAAACCAGCTCTTCTCCACTTCATGGTCTTCAGGCTTTGGCAAAAAGACAGGGCTTGCATGCAGTGATGCTGCTGTGTTGGCAGAAAGTACCCAGCTGAGCAAGTGAGGCAACTTCTTCAGCCAAAGAAATGGTGTTGCTTCAACTGGCAACAGCCTCTGCTCTGCCCCATTCCCTCCTGGCCAGGCTCACTCAGGGCATGGGTGGGCGAACCCAGCTGGGGTAAACAGGAAAACTAAAAGGGGAAGCCCAGAGCCCTGCCCATACCGAGCAGAGCCCTAGCCTCCCGACTGCTCTGCAGGTGGTCATCAGTGTGCTGAGCTGCTGCAGTGCTGAGGGATGCTGCCTGCTGGAGGGATTGTGCATCCCACTGGTGTCAAGTGGGGAATGGTGGAAAGGTTTGTTCCTGAAGGCTTTGCCTCAGGCACTGGAGCATCATCTCTGGTTATGAGAAAAATATGTTGGGAGGAAAGAAGTCAGCTCTGACCAGCCTGTGTCACGGGGTTGCAAAATATCATTAGGAAGATGTCAGGGCTTGTGGATAATATCTGTTTTTTTGAGCTTCACAATTAAATGCTGAGCCCTTCATCTAATTTACTACCACATTAAACATATAAACCAACAACTTATTGTTTTATAATCTCTCCCAGGGGAGTTAAGCTGTTGCAGCATCCTGCAAGAGCTGCAGTGAATGCTGGAGGTTAGTCAAGCACTGCCAGCCATCGCACTGCGAGAGCCCTTCCAGCCAAAACCAGAGCAGCACCCACAATTCACAAACATTAGGCTTGTGCTGGTACCACAGCAGCCGTGTCTCTGGCCTTCTCCAAGCCATCCTTGGTGTGACAGGTGCTTGCTCAGACCATGCCATCAAGGAGCCTCCCCCCAGTGCAGGGTCCCTGCCGAGCCCTGGGATCCCCAGCAGCGTGTGAAGGCAACAGCCGGTGCTGTGCAGCATTGACCCTAAGTACCTTGAGACTTTCTTCCATCTTCTCCTTCCACTGCCCCACCACCACCTCCTTCCCAGCCCGCAGGACAGGCTGTAGGCATGCCCCCCCCTGCCAGTGCTGCTGTGGTATTCCTGGCATGGTGACACAATGACCCCATTGCACATCCTGTAACACAGGGGTGGTCGGATGCTGTGGATCCCCGTGGCCCTGAGCCTCCCCTGCTGATCCCCACTCCTCAAAGCATCCAGCACAAAGGCTGGAAGAAGGGAGTGCGACTACCCCAACTTCACTGCTAGGGAATGGTGGGTTGCGGGTATGTGGCATGTCACCAGTAAACCAGGACACATCCCCGTGTCCTGTTGGCCACCACAGAGCTCAACCCCCAGCAGTGCATTTGGCTTTTCTTGGTGTTCCCCATCAACCCACCAGTGTGGTGGGAGTTGATCGGACTGTGCAAACACGGGAGGGAGGTGATGGGATTGTGCAAACATGGGAGGGAGGTGATGGGATTCTGCAAACCAAGCACTGCTCATGGGAGCACCTTAACTCTGGGTTTGGTAGCAGTGGTCACAGCTATCTATGTCTTCCCTTTGCACCCTGTAGCTTCACTGAGGCAGTAAAGGGCAAGCAGGTAATAAAAGACATAGTGCTGGAGCAGCTGCTGCCAAAACACTATTTTTCATGCCTCTTTCTTCTGTGTGGCCCTGAATTTAGGTTGAAGAAGCATATGTGGAGAGGATTGCAGCCTGGTATGGCCAGCAGTGAGTGCAAGATGTTGGATGGGGTCTGCAGACAAGGTCTCTCCTATGTCACAGGTGTGTGACAGTTGCTGCCAGAAATCAGCACCACAGCAAGGAACCATCACCATGCCCAGTACAACTTGCTCTGGAAGTTGCTGGTGGCTCTGTGTCCATGCACAGAATCTCCTCCCTGATAAAACCCAAATGCCTTTGACTTGCCATATCAGAAGGGGAAGGATGTTTGATATCCAGGAGGGATGCTCCTCACTCGGGCTCCATGCCCTTGAAGCTAGCAAGGCCTAAATCAGAAGAGTTTGACTGGAAAAGTTTTGATGCTAGAAATTTCATCTGGTTTCTCTAAAGTGAATGAAATGTCCTATTGGCCAGGAGGGTTGACAACAAGGGTGCTGAAGTGGTGTTGTTCCTTCTGGCCTTGGACACCTCACTTCCTCCCCTCTCCCCAACTCAGTGACTCCTCTGGCTTTCCCCTGGTAAGTTGGATCACAAAGCCACCATGGCAGCAGCTTTACACTATGGCCATGAGAGCATGGCACAAAAGATGCACAAGTTCACAGGTTTTCATGATACATTCAGGAATTCTTGAGATGCCAGCCCCTAAATGACAGTCACCCCGGGGTGGCCTGTGCAGCAGTTTGATGAGAGAAGGAAATCCTTCGGACACAAGCCTCATCCAATGCTTGCAATTGGCTTGTGCTGCACGTTGCCATGGTTTTCCAGGTTTCAGGGGTTGGTTTAATTTGGTACTCTTAGTATTTCACAATCTGCTTGCCTTGACTCTTTATGTAGGTTGATCAAAGCCAGTTAAAATGGGGGACATATTTGTAAAAATGCTCTCAAACTATTACCTGTGGTACCCAGCATGGTGGATGCTCTCGAAAAGATGCCAGGAACAGTAAAAAGCATCTGAATGGCATCGATAGGTCTGTGTCTTAATGTCACACCGGGTTATTCTGCACAATGGTTTTATCTTCAAGAATTAAATTGCAGTGTGGCCCCTCCCACTGCTCGCAGAGCAAGGAGCCTGCCAGAGCCTGTTCCTGCTGCCTGCACCTCTGCAAATATATAAAACCAGCTCTAGCCCTGGCCAGTCTGAGAGCTCTGCAGATCCTTTGCAGGTCTTAGAGCTTTAAAAGCAACAGCAGACAGGCTTTTGTTGTATTGGGTGCTTTGCTAATAGGCAAAAATCATTACAAAATTAAATTAATATTTTTTTTTTCCTGAAAGCATAAGCAGCAGGGGGTTGAGGTGAATGACAGAGGACATTTCAGCTCACAAAGCTTGTGACTTACTGCAAAAGCCCTCCCTCACTGTGGCTGGCCTGGTCTTCTTGTAGGTGTTGGAAATGGTGGGACTGGCTGGAGCAAGAGGGACCAAAGGTCCTCAGCTCCCACAGGCACTTTGTGAGATGGGACTCCAGCAGCAGCTTCACACCGGTGTGGCTATCAGAAAGAAATGGAGTGCTGGATGGAAAATTCTGTCCAGGAGCAGCATACCCTTGAAACTTGCAGTTCTTGAGGTTCTGCAGCTTCTGCCAGTCACAGGAAAGCTCAGAGCCACACTGCTGGGTTTCTTCCACATCCATAGTGACCTCCTCTTGGCCAACAATCTCTTCTTGGCCTCTCTGTTCCCTTGCTTCTCATCCCAGATAAATGCTTCCACTCCTCAGCAGCCTCCCCTTTGCCCAGCAGCTTTCACAAGATCTTTGGGAGTTTCCTTTCCTTTTTTTATTCCCTCAATCCCATTTCTCCAGCTATTGGGTGATACTCAATGCAAATATCTTCATAGGTCAAGTCACTTCAGACACCGAGCTGTTGGAGATGAGCTAAGTAACAAGTTGTTATTCTGTTCAGTTTCTATGGTAGCAAGAGAAGAGATTTTTCATTAGGCTCCACTTTTGAGACACCACCTCCAGAGCAGTTCCCGGGCTCTGGTAACAAATGGTCCCCATGTGACCTGTGGCTGCAGGACCTGCCAGACCCACAGACATGGTGCTGGCTGGTAGTTTGCTGTCTGGAACATGATATATGCAGTTCTCCAGTCTTGTGTCTCAGTTAGGAGATGAGTAAGGAGCAGAAGCCCTAGAGCTGAAGTGCTGTTGAGTAGCAACTCAGGGGGAACATGCCGGGGCCTAGGAAATCTTGGTGAAGACAGCCTAGTAGCTGCACTAAATGAACTAACACCTGTCCTCCTTCAAGCAGTCTCATGGGGAGAGGACATTGGCTCCATCCCTATGACCTAAAAACAAAAGGCTGCCTTTTTACAAAGATGTGAGAAATCCCAAGAGACAAATTGCTGTCATTCTTCATGACATTATGCAGGGCTCAAAGTGCCTCATCGCAAATTTAAAAACCAGGAAGAGCTCTGCAGTGGTGGAACCATTTCTGTCTGTAACGTTTGATTTCTTATACGCTGTGGACAAGCTCAAGTCTGCTTTTCCATCAATGCTATTTTTCAACTAATTACAGTGTGTTGAGTGTCAGGGTCACCAGCATTGCAGCTTTGCTAAGAATGCTGAGGAAGACAGAGACTTCCCTTGAAAGAGCCTATTCCTGCACAGTGGTTTGTCTGTACAGTTGTAGGTATCCTCCAAAACGTTTTGAGATTTCCACAGATACAAAATACATCTGCCAGGTTTGTGCTGACAGAGCACTTATTTTTAGATGTAGACCAATGTTATTGGTTTTCTTCTTAGTCTTATTGCACTGATAGGCCAGACTAGTTGTTTTCTTGACCAAGCCAAAGGCTGCTTTTGAGAATCCAGTAGTGATATGCTCTTCTCTCTTTGAATAGTAGGGGAAGGCTTTCTGAAGTCTCATGAGGCTGTCCCTGGAGCATGTAGAATGGGAGCTGTGCCTGGAGAGATGGAAGGAGCCTCTGCTAGCACAGGAGGTAGAGTGAGCAAACAAAATTATGAAAACCATTTTGGAGAGATGTGAGGGCATTGGGAGGTGTCTGGAATTGGGGAATGGAAGAAGGAAATGAGACAATGAGGAACACTGATGCCTTTGGTAGCCTGGCCAGTGCAAATCAAGCCAAGGTGTTGCTTTTCCACCAAAGGTTACTGCTTTTTCAGCTGGAAGAACAATTTTTCAGCTCTGTGGAAAAAATTATTCTGAAAGTGCAGAAGTTCAGGATAGTGGCATACTCCTGAATGTCAGAAATGGGACTTTCCTCCCTAGGTTTAGCCATCTAAAGTGCTGATTCCTGATCCCATGGAGGCAAGACATTGGCTCAGTGCTGAGCCTGTCACTCGCAGGGACCTCGTCCCTTGCCAGCAATGTGGAGCCATGTTGCCTCTTAAGATACATGTGTAATCAAACATCACAATGGGTTGTTTCCACTGGCTAAGTCTAAGATGGTTGCCCCTCTAATCTCCTGAGTAGAGTCCCCCTCTGTAGACAATAATGAAAGACAGCAAACTCTGAATACCATCATCAACACTATCAACTAGCCAACCTTAGGATGAGCTGAATCACCCCGGGGGAGCACACCTCCTTCAACTGACAACAGGCAGAGCCCAGTTAGCCAGCTCAGCTGGATGCCCTGTCTCTGAGAGCTGAAGTTAGCTGAGATGACTCCCATCTCATATGCCCTCTCACATCACCCCAATCTTGCTTAAATGATGCTCAGTAGCCTTCTCTTTATCACTGCGAGTGAGTGACCTGACCATTAATTAGGATCACAGGCCAGGAGGTCACAACAATGGAGCATTAGCATCCAGTTCTGACCACAGGGACTTGGTGCATCTGTTGCCTCTACAAGAGCTCCCAGCAGTGCTTGTACAACATCTGGGGCATCTCTGGAAAAAGAGCTATCAGCAGCACAGCTTCCCCTCCAGCTCCTTTGTGCATTGACCTTGCCCAAGGTGAAATACTGCTCAATGGGCTGAGATCACACTGCTTTCTTTAATACAAGCAGAGCTGCCAGAGAATGGGATTTTATCCTATTCCTATGCCAATAAGACATCTTCATAGCCTGGATTTCAAAAGATCATGGTTGTTTTCACCTTGCTGCCATTGTCCTACAAATTACTTCAAATGAATCAGTGAATGACAGAGTAGCTAGGGTTGGAAGGGACCTCTGGAGGTCATCAGGTCCCAGCTCTAAGTAATAGTTACAGCAAGCTGATAAGGGCCATCATCTCCAATAACAGAGACACTGCCACCTTTCTGGGGAACCTGTCCCAGTGTTTGACCACTCTCATGGTGCCACCTGATGCCTTATACCTAAACAAAGTTTCCTGCACTCCCTCTTATCCTTTCCTGTGTGCCTCTTAGAAGGGTCTGGCGTCATAAGCCCTATTACCTCCCATAGGGCAGTTGTAGGCAAAAATTAGATTTCTCCTTTATCTTCTCCTTCTGTGACTGAATAAACTCCACTCTCTCACCACCTTCTTGTACTTCATGTGTTCCAGCCATCTTGGTGACCTTCCACCAGGCTCTCTCCAATCCACCCCCTAACACTTGTCTCTATACCAGTGCTCCTTTTCCTGGCTTTCATTCCTTCACTGAAGAAAGGACACCCTTCCACATGGGTCCAATGAGAAGCACACACAGCAAGCACAGGACTGAGAGTGCCCTTGGTGTCCAGGCTCCCGGAGCACCCAAGCACCAGGGGTTAAAACCCAGTGTTGCACCAGCAGGTTAGTGGGGAAGGAAACATCTTTTCAGCCTTGTTGTGAGAGCAGAAGCAGCACAACAAAGTTTGCAACAACACAAACTGACACCTAGACAAAAAAACTTAAGATGGGATCTGAGCATATTAGCAGCCCCTAGAAGCTGTTTTGCCTATTTTACAGATACAGAAACGAGGAAGAAGAAGACTAAGGAAACTAACTCACAGAAGTTCTCAAAGACCAGAAGACTTGACCACTGGGCACAGGACACATTATCTTTGATCTGCTTCAGGGAATCTCTTGGAGACTTTTGAGCAATCAGGGTCAGGCCACTTTCTCTAGGATAGGAAGATAAGACTTATGCTGAGGACATGTACTGAAAATGTGTCTGCAAATGACACAGTGACACTGTGTTCAGCAAGCGTCACCAGACGGGAATTAGGGAATTTAGGAAAAACCCTCCTGCTTGTAAAAGATTTTGCACACAGAAGACAGAGAGAATAAAGGGCTGGGGGTGCCTTCATATTCGTATAGCCCTGATGGCACCACACAGTTTGCAGGGGTGATCCAACATCACCCAGCTGTGGGCTGACCCTGGCAAAGACCAGAGTTTTCCTCACATCACACCTCCAGGGAGCCTGGTGACACCATTTAGCAGGGGTCTCCCAAGCTCACCCGTGCAACACAGGAGCAGCTCACCCTCCCCACCCCGCTCCCCCAGGCTGCCCCAGCCCATCAACAGGCACCACAGAGGAGCCACTACAGCAGCTCAGGCTGGCAATAGGCTCTGAAGAGGAAGAAACAGTTTTCTCAGCATTTCATTTCAACTAATGTGTTCAAGCTAGTATCACACTGTGCTATTAATGCTGCCCTGGTTTGTAATTCTGCTTTCATGTTGGCTCCATTTTTCTCTTTTTAATACTGCTATCGAGCCTTCTGGTTCTTAAATGTGGGACCTATTTTTCTGCCTGCTGTAGCAGAAAGAGCTAATTTGGTCCTTCTGTGTATAAGCAACAGGACTGTGAAGTGGAATAGAAGGCGATTTTATCTCTGTGTACGTCCTTGGTCAGATTGACACTAGAATACTGCATCCCGCTGAGGTGCCATATTTTAAGGAGGACATCAAAAAATTGGAGCGGGTGAAGAAAAGAGGCATAAAAAATGGTTTGAGAGCTGAAGAAAACCACTTACAGGGAGAGACTTCTAGAGGTCAGCCTCTGTAACTTGTCAGTAAGAAAACCGAGAAGTGATTTGATGATGTGTGTAAGTACATGTGTGGAGAGAAAATACAGGATGCTAAGGGGGTACTAAAAATTTAGTGCAAGAATGGCACACAGATAGACAGTGATGGGCACTGGAGAACATGCTGAGCTGCATTAGAAATCAGGCATACTTTTTAAACCGTGAGGATGTGAACCCTCAGGAGAAAATTGCAGAGTGAGTGATGAGTGCTGCTTTTCTTGAGGAGTCTGAGACACAATTGGGTGCTGATTCTGCATGTCAAGATAGGGGCAGGGATGCCCGGAGATGGAAATCAAGGGGAGTTTGCCTGAATACAACCTGGGAGGTAGCAGATTCTGGCTGCACAGAAATAAAATTCCAAATTTTACTTCATATGCCTTTTTTTCCAGTTGCTCATCCTGGACAGAATCCTTGGGGAAGCAACACAGTCCCCTAGCGTATCAACAAACTGTTAGTAAGCTAAGTGGTCACTTTTAATGCTGGGAAGGGATATGGGGAGGGAGCTGGAGCTGTCAGACACACAGCAGTATGGGGATGGATGCTGTGAGGCTGCTTCCATGTGCACAACTTCAGGACCGTGGGGCTGGGGGCTGAATGCCAGCACCCCAGCTGGCCCCAGTATGGCCACACAGCAATACTCTGGCTGGCACAGTCATACCCAGAAATGCTCATCCTGCCTAATGAGAAAAATGTCATCAGGCTCCTGATGAAACTGAACTTTTTCCAGTGCCTGTGTCAGTGGGTGCCAGCAGCAGCTCCATGGAGCAGCTTATAAACTCATGTCTTCAGTGAACAGGAGAAAGGGGTGAAGGTTGCAAAGCCCAAATCATGGAATGCCAGGTTGGAAGGGACCTCAAGGATCATCTGCTCCAACCTTTTTAGATAAGAACACAGTTTAGGTGAGGTGGCCCAGCACCCTGTCAAGCTGAGTCTTAAAAGTGTCCAGTGTTGGGGAAGTCACCACTTCCCTAGGGAGATTATTCCTATGTCTGACTGTTCTCAATTTTCTTCTGATGTCCAATCAGGATCTCCCCAGGAGTAACTTGTGCCCGTTACCCATCGTCTTCTCTATGTGACTCCTTGTACAAAGGGAGTCTCCATCTTCTTGGTAGCCACCCTTGAAGTACTGGAACATGGCAATAAGGTCTTCCCTAAGCTGCCTTTTCTCCAGGCTGAACAAACGCAGTTCTCTCAGCCTTTCCTTGTAAGGCAGGCTTCCCAGTCTTTTGATCATCTTTGTCACCCAGTATTCCAGGTGTGGTCTGACAAGTGCTGAGTAGAGTGGGATGATGACTTCTTTATCTCTGTTGGTGATCTCTGTTGGTGCAACCCAGCATCCTGTTGGCTTTCTTGGCCACTGCAGCCACCGTTCACTCATATTGAGCTTATTGTCCACTAAGGATCCCAAGTTCCTTTCCACAGAGCTACTCTCCAGCCAGGTAGATCCCATTCTGTGCTGCACTCCTGGGTTATGTTTTCCCAGGTGCAAGACTGTGCACTTATCAATGTTGAACTTAATAAGGTTCTTGTTAGCCCACTCTTCCAGCCTGTCCAGGTCTTCCTGGAATGTGGTTCCCCCTCCTGGAGTGTCTACTTCCCCACTCAACTTGGTCTACAAACTTCATCAGGGTGCACTTGATCCCAACATCCAGATCACTGATGAAGACACTAAACAGCAATAGCCAGTACCAATCCCTGGGGGACCCTGCTTGTGACCAGTTGCCAGTTTGGAAAAGAACTATTTACCACCACCCTCTGGGTACAGCCCATCAGCCAGCTCCCCACCCACTGCCCAGCCCACTTGTCTAGACTGTAACGCAGCAGTTTCTCTAAGAGGAGGCTGTGGGGAACTGTATCAGAAAAATGAAAAATATGAAAGGAATATGAAAAAATTATAAAAAACAGGAGAATATTAAAAACCGTGGCAGAACTCATCAGGACTAGGTCTGCAGGATCATTTACTCCACTCCCTGCTCATAGGCAGAATGGCTCTTGCAGTGCTGTTCATGGGCGAGAGTTTGTAGTTCAGATACACCTTGCTGGGATGGGGTCTCCACAACACTTCTGTTTTTCCTGTGGGGATGTTTGTATTCTTTCCCTTTATGTCTAACACAAATATCCCATCTGTGAACTTCAGCCTGTTTCCCTTTGTCTTACACTCAGTGGACACCAAGAATAGTATACTCTCTCCCTCTTTACAAATTGTATATTTTCCTTTTTTAGTTTTTAAAATATTTTTTTAAATAAATTTTTTAAAAAAACTATCAAGCTAAAGCCCCTTAACATTTTCTTCTTTAAGATGCAGCAAGCCTCATTCTGAGCACTTTCCTCCACAGACCATGTTTCTCTGCACCTCTTCTGCTTCTTACTGTCTTTCTGTGGATGTCCTCAGATTCCCTGTGTGTTCTCTCAACCACAGTGTCAGGACTGGGGACAGATTCCCAAGAGACAAGGACAAGAGGCCCTTTCTTCCACCAGGAGAGCAGGATGCTGGTCCCTCATGCCTGGCTGGTGATGCCCTGAGAGACCCAGACCCCTCTCTGCTCTGCTGCTGCTGCTTAAGTCATTTCCCCATCCTGCACATGTACAGTTAATAAATATATCTCCAATTATGCCAGTCCTCATTAGTAAACATGGACCTTTTAAACAGCTCCTACACGTCTGCATCAGAAATATAACGCGTCAGAAAGCCGCAAAGAGAAACTTCCAATTAAGCTCACTTTGTAAATCATCTGAGGTTTCTAAACAAGCCTGGCACATACGCATTCCTCTTGGTTTTTCTCCTGGTGGATGTTTTGCAGTCAGTACTTTGCACACAAACTTCTGCAGTTGCCTTAAAGCTAAAGCTGCTCTGAGCAAGAGCTGAGTGCCCTGAACCCAGCCCCGAGGCCGGGAACTGCATCCAGCCCCCGGCTATAGCTGCTAGATGCACAGACTGGAAGGCTGCTGGGCATGTAAAGCAACTATCGAGCTACTTCTTGTTCTTCAATCTTCCTCAAATGCTTATGAATCCCAAAAGCAGTCTGAACCCTTTCTTTCCCCAATGAGCTCTTACTCTCTTAAGGTCGTATTTCTGCAGATGGCCATGTTCGGGATGTTTCTGTTGGCTCTAGGAGTCAAGGGGTCTTCAAGAATTCAGAGCTCAGCAGGACTTTGAATCCTTCCCAGCTGAGCTGTTGTGCTCTGCAGCCTCTGCATGGCTTAAGACGTTTCAGTATTTACCAGTCTGGTGCAAGTACCACATCCCAAGGAGCCCTAAATCAAAGGGTTTATAAGCTCTATGTACACTGTGTAGAAAACCCTATTCAAGGGATTTGTGCTGGCTGAGCAAGTGGGTTCTGCACACTCAGTAGCTGCATATCCCTCTCCATACAGGAAAATTACACGGAAAACTCTGAGGCTTAAATAAAAAACAAGGCTTAAATGTAAATTCATAATGAGTCCTGAGAGACTGGAGGAGATACTGAACCATGTTTCATAGCATGCTAAAGTAATTCTCAAGGGAAAAAAATGCATTTATCTGAAGGTAAAACTGAACACAAAGAACAGAACTTCTCAGAGGTGCAAGTGGTCCAGCTTTGTGTCATGTAGCAACAGCAGCTGGAAAATCCTGGTGGGAGCAGAAATCCTTCAGGAAGCCAAGCCAGGAGACACACTGCCATCTCTATTTGGGAGCAAATGGAAATGGTCTCAGCCCTATCTCTTCACAAAGCACAGGCAGAGCCCTTCCCAGCTGCCCATGCCTCATAGTGCCCCAGCTGGCACCAGGAGCTACCTGGCCAAGCAGCAAGCCATCCCATGGCACTGGTCTGGACAGCTTCCTCCAGCAAAGCTGTTTGATCTCAGCCTCTTGGAGGACACCATCCATAGGTCTGCTAACAAGCACTGGGGGCAGCAACAACCATCAGTACACCCTGGTCACATCCATAATAATTTCCAGTTGCTTCCCTCAGCTATTCCTCTGCCCATCTTGGCTTGTCTCACTGGTGTCCCTGGTTTCTCATTCACGCTCGGCTGGCTATCCCCTATGTGTCTGTCCAGCAACTCACACAACCAGACCACCCATCTACCACAGGTCTCTGAAGAGATGCTGTGCAAGGCCCTGTAATGGGACCCTTTGTCCCCCTCCCTTGAGAAAAGAAAGGTAAGTGGGTGTCCTGGTTTGAGCCAGGATGAAGCCAATTTCTCTTTTTACTCATTTTTTTTTTTTTTCCCTTCAGTAAGCTTTCTTTTAACTAGCAGAAAGTCTTCCAGCTAGTGGACTGGTAACGCTGGAATGTTTATGTTACTGCCAGGACTGCAAGGTCACCGGAAGAGTCGTATCTACAGCCCTCACGTAGGGAGGAGTGGACTAGATGGACAGCAAAATTACCAAAGTGTTCCATTCCATGTATACACATAAGTTTGGTGTAAGGTCAGAGATCACAGAAGTCAACTTCCTTCCTGCTTCTTCTTCCCTTCTCTTCCATCCATGGCTGGCATCCAGGGAGGACTCCATACATCCATCCATCACCATTGATTCCTATGCCCGTGCACTCCTGACCCTCACAACTCTCCCCTCAGCTCCTGGCTGCTCTGCCGCTCTCTCCGGCAGCGCTCCGGGACATTTCAGAACTGCTCACAGCTCAGGAGATGCTGGGGGAGTTGCTGAGGGTGGGGGGAGGCAAGAGGAGTTTTGCACATTCCTGCACATACTTGTATAGGATTGTACGTATTTTCTTTTCTCATCATTGGTTACTGGTGTTCACCCTGGAGCTTGTTAGCTGGTCCCAGATCTCTTCCTCCCTTTTATCTGTGCAGCATCCAAACATTCCGAGAAATGCTGTGGTCTCAAACCACGTGGGTGCACACCTAGCTGCATCCCCCGTGAACAGAGTACCCAAATCTTTTCTCCCTGCTCAACAGAATCACACAGAATCACCAAGGCTGGAAAAGACCTTTAAGATCATCAAGTCCAGCCTATGACCAACACCACCACACCATCTAGACTATGGCACTAAGTGCCACATCCAGTCTTGCCTTGAACACATCCAGGGACGGTGCCTCCACCACTTCCCTGGGAAGTCCATTCCAATGTCTAATCACCCCCTCCGTGAGGAAGTGCTTCCTAATATCCAACCTAAACCTCCCTTGGAGCAACTTCAGGCTGTGTCCTCTTGTTCTGTCACCAGTTGCCTGGGAGAGGAGCCCAGCCCCCACCTGACTACAACCTCCCTTCAGGTAGTTGAAGAGAGTGATGAGGTCCCCCCTGAGTCTTCTCTTCACCAGGCTAAACAACCCCAGCACCCTCAACCTCTCCCAATGAGACTTTCCCTCTAGTCCTTTCACCAGCCTTGTTGCTCTCCTCTGGACCCGCTCCAGCACCTCAACGTCCTTCTGGAAGTGAAGGGCCCAGAACTGCACACAGTACTCGAGGTGAGGCCTCACCAGTGCTGTGTACAGGGGGAGAATTACATCCCTACTCCTGCTGGCCACACTATTCCTGATACAAGCCAGAATGCCATTGGCCTTCCGGGCCACCTGGGCACACTGCTGGCTCATGTTCAACCGGCTGTCCACCAGCACTCCCAGGTCCCTCTCTGCCAGGCTGCTCTCCAGCCACTCTTCCCCCAGCCTGTAGCGCTGCCTGGGGTTATTGTGGCCAAAGTGCAGGACCCTGCACTTGGTCTTGTTGAATTTCATGCCATTGGCCTCGGCCCATCGATCCAGCCTGTCCAGGTCCTCCTGCAGCCTCTTCCTACCCTCTGGCAGATCGACACTCCCCCCCAACTTGGTGTCATCTGCGAATTTACTGAGGGTGGACTCAATCCCCACATCCAGGTCGTCATCCTGCCATCCCTTGGAGAGCTCCTGCATCTTGCCCTCATCAGTCCGCGACACCTGTGTATCCCACTGCCTACCATCATCTCAGTTAACAAATGAGTTGTGCAACACTACACCTAAGCCTGCTGCCCTCCTCCTGTAGGTTATACAACCAAATAGTTTATTCACCTGGTTACAGCAATATACTGTGATGGCAATTTCTTTTTTTCCTCACCTTACTGGGTAACTTGCTGCATGCAGCTTATGGACCAACCATGTACACTTCTGGTGATCTTTGTTAAAAAAAAACAAACAGGCTCAGGTGAAATGAAAGGTTACTGAAGAGGATCCATCTTATAAAAGAAACTGAAGGAGCTTGCACAGTCTTACAAAGCACAAGGTGTTGCTTTATATGATGACTCTATAAATACATTCAGGGATGTAGGATAAATAGCAGGGACTAAGATCTATTTGTTAGAAGATGACACCAGCACAAAATCAGATGGAGATAAATCAAGTGTGAATTTATTTTGATTGGAAACTTGTAGAATGTTTCCAAATCATCTGCGAGAACACAAAACATCTGGATATGCCACAGAGCTGGAAAAGGCCTCCTGGGTCACTGGCTGTGGCAGGCTCTACTCAGTCTTAAAACTGAGTAGTATTTCATTTGTTTCTTTGTTTTAAAATAAGTTCCCTGCTCTTCTCCCATCCACAATCTGCATTGCGTGCCTGGGGGAAGCACTCTTCCCTCTCTTCACCATTGATTCCCCTTGTCCAGACAGGGCGGGCACACCGGGACACAGCCCAGCCTGTCGTCCCACCCCACCTCTGATTGACCTCCTCCTCCAGCATCTCCCCGGCCGAAGCTGTTTGCTCTCACAAACTTTGCTTGTGGTTGTGCCTTGCAAAAGCACAGCTGCCTTGGTGGGTGAAGGAGGGAGTGCGGGACGGGGCACCAAACATTTGCTTAAGCTGGGCAGGTTCCCAGCCTAAACACATCTTAGTCCCCAGGATCTAGAGAGGGAGGCTGACCCGGCAGTGCCGCCGGTGTGCTGCTGGCAGAGCCGCCAGCAGAGGGGCAGGCTGCCTGCCCCGCTCCCCCCGAGCTGATCCATCACGCAGGGAAGGAGCACATCAATCTTGGCTCCTCGGTGAACAGGGAAGGAGCCCAGTCCCCCAGCACCATAGTAGAAATGTCTAATGAGATAGAACAGAGGGACAGATATGAATCAGGGACCCTTCTACACAAGCATAAATTAAGGAAAGCCAAATATTTATTTTAAATGACTGTGCCATATGCTGATGAAATGCTAATCTGCACAGAAAAAAAAAACACTGTAAATAAACTCCCCAGAAGCACCTCACATTCACTGAGCTTCATCTTTCTGAAAAACTGTAACAAGAAGAAAATAAAATCAACAACATCCATTATAGACTCCCTTCCATAAGAAATTTAGGCAAGTTTAGGATTACAGTGCTTTACAAACTATCATCTGCAGCTCCCAGGAGCACCACAGGCTATTTGTTAAGGCCCTGCAAGAAGGCACTTAAGAAAAACAAACTTGCTGTGTTTAATTCACAATACAAGGATCTTTGGCCTCAGTAGAAAAAATACTAGGGGGCTGCAAAACAAAAGCAACTGGAAAACGTTATTGTATGCTTTAAGATCAGAAACTGGGAGTCAGAGGGACAGTTTTGTCTCCTCCACTGATCCCAGGACCTTGGGTGAGTGACTTAACTTCTACCTCTCTTCTCATCCTTCTACCTCCTCAACTCCCCATAAGCATTTGCAGCATCTCTTCTTGTGCACCCCAGGGGTACGCAACACAAGAAAGCCCCAGGACCCTCCAGAAACACATCACTATTAACATGCCCTTATTCTTCTAGCCCTCCAAAAACGCTCTGGCCCCAGCACATCCCAAAGTTTGAAGACACTTTAAGATGGGAAGCAAGCTATTAGGAAGTCAAATTTGATTACCTAAAAGGCAGTTTTTGAAGTGGCTGTAACAAACCAGTCCTGGTGACTGGGAGGTTTTTAAGCAGCAAGGCTGGGTGACAAAACCTGTCAGCAGTGCCTGCAGTTGGCTTCCTTTGTTCACTGAGCCACTTCCACCATCTGACATACGTTCTCCTTGCTATCAAAGATGCAAAGACCACCTTTTTTTATCAACATGCATATTGCAGTGTTGTCAGCAGCTCCTTAAAGTTACTCCCTTTTTCTTCTCAGTTATATTTCTAAACCCTGTGCAGAGTTGCTATGGTTTCTGTTACCACCAGTCCAATTGGTATTCAGCACAGTTCCTCTCACCTTCACCTATTCGGGTGACCTTTACTTCACAAGGAAGATCTCATGCCATCAGCCCGTTCAATTAGATGTCACACAACACGCTGTGCAAGAACACCATCCACTAAGCAAAAGAGGGCTCTGTGGAACCAATTCATCTGCAAAGGCTGTCTGAGAGACAGATAAACAATGGTAATGATTTCAAAACAAATTGGAACCAGAAAGCGCAACCCAGCAGTGTAACTGCTAGACAAAAAGGAAAAACCACAAAAAGAAGAAATTTCAGCTCCCAATGTCTTGGGTACTCCAGTATCTTCCTCTAGGCAAATCTTTTTCTACCTTTCTTGCTCTTCAAAGTCAAGCTCAAAAAAACTCTTACTTTCAAGACAGTTTCTTTTACATCAGTTGAACAACTTATGCAAGAGACTGCTCACAAATGGGAGCAACACAGTTGTAATATGGTAGAAAGAATTTCTCTCTTTGCCAAACTAATATTGTAAATATTATGTTTAAGCTTCTTTGCACAAAGTTACACTACTCACTGTATCGCCAGACAGCCAAGCAGGATGCATGATGCTTTCCTCCAAAAGTAAGCATGCAGGGCATAGGCTCAGCACTTCATGTACCAACCAGATCATGGGATCACCAAAACTCTAACCCAGACACTGAACAAAAACCCCATGGCTTCTCCCCAACTAGTGGCACTTCTTCGGCTGTTGAGCTAAGTGTTCTTGCACTGGGCAACCAGGCTAGGCAAGACATCTCATCCCTTACACTTTTAATGCTCATCAGGGCCTTCTAAAGAAGAGGAAAATTGCCTGGATCTTTCCAAGAAACCTAGGTGTAGACACGTGTAGGAGCATGGTGCTTTAGCTGATCAAAAGACAGCTCTGTACCGCACAAAAGAAGCTCCTCTATTATAGGAACGGAACAACTGTATATGCGGTAAGTGGGTCAGAAGAACAGGTCACAACCAGAATACAAAAGCAGGATGGCTTAGAAAGCAGAGGGTCAGCTGCCTCTGTGCTGTGAGAGGTGGGAACATCCCTTGTTGCTGCAGCTCTGTTAGCTAGGGTTTGTGTGGAAGTTGGGCTCTGACACACGGGTGATTGAGGCATCCGCAGCTGCTGCCAAGCTTTCACACAGTGCTCTCGTGAAACACTTCATGTGAGCCAGGAAAAAGACCACGTGCCACACTTTGAACCAAAGCATCTCTCTGCCTTTGCTGTCACCAACATGGGTGGCTTTATGCAGTCTGCTTTATTCCATCAGGGGCTACTAAGAGTACTCCTGCCTGGCTTGCCTGCAGCCTGCACCGACTGCGTTGTCTGGTGGGTGGCTCACACAGAGCGGGCACCGGCTGCTGCCGCGGTGCTGGCGCCCGCTTTACACCAGCACATTGCTCCAGCACTCCCAGGCTCCCTGCTTGCTCCCCAACAGCACATTGTCACCTGCATGTTCCTCATATGCTTATCTGTAACTACAGATTAAAAAAAAAAATCAATTAAAAATGTCATTCGGGGTGGCTTATTCCAAAAACAGACAAAAAATGTTCACTATTTTCTCTGTTGCTTCCCCCTTCTCGTGCCTGGACTGTACAGCTAAGTCTTTGCTCACCTGATGGAAGACTTCTTTACAGCACACAAGCTCTTTCATCTTTAAGATGATCAGAACAAGCCAGTGCAACTCTGCTATTTCACAGTCTCTTTTAAACTGAGGTGAGCTGAACTTTCTATGCAAAGATTTGACCTCTCCTGAAATCCCTTGATCAGCAATTTCCCTTGCTTGCTCTTTCATGCCTGAGGCCTTATGAAACACTGGAAACTACACATACTTTCATAAGGAAGTTAGTGAGAAAATTCATATAATCAGCTCAGTCCCAAGAGACTTGGGGTCTCTTTCCAAGTTTGAAAGCTCTTTTCTAACAGGAGTTTTGCTCTTGAAAGTCTTCTGGTTAGCAGGCAGCTGATGATACAGCTTCTCTGGAGCCTGATTGTACTTACAGCCCAGAGGCAAGTAATAAAAAAGCCTGCCCAGCTCTGTGAGGTCTGAATCAGGTGCTAACACTGAACATCTGCTGGGGCCTTTGCTCTCCTCTCCCCCCCTCCACCCCCCTCCTTCCATGTGCTGGGCATTGGAGCATTCTCCATTTTATAGCTTGTGGCAACGAAAGGCTAATTTAAGAGGGAAAACATTGCTGACAGTGTTATCCAGAAAAACCAGACTCTGCTTTAACTGCTCTCCATCCAGAGTTTGGACTTTGGTGAGTCCAACACCACCGTGACATGCTGAAAAGATCTGCATTGTATGACAGCCATTGGAAACAGTTGCCAGCAAAGCACTGGCAGCCCAACCCAAGCGAGACAAACAGACTCTACATGTATGTTTATTACTTCATACAACCAAATCTGTTATTGTACAAAAATTAACAGTGTCAGCCCAGAGGGCCTTCACAGAGGTTTAGAAAGAGACACGTACAGACAGCTTTAAAACACGTTTTTTATGTAGTTTAGGTACAAACTACTGAAGCACCACACATTATGTGCGCATATCTACACAGCCACGTGGGCACACGTACCTCCATACATCCAGACACAGACAGAGCACATTGTCACAGCAGGCTCTGATATGCTCAGACGTGGCTCTCTGAGGAATCCAACATCCCTACACGAGGGTTCCCATCACCGGGACATGAACTGGACTTAGGCTGGTCCATAAACTCATCCTGAGGGCTCTGAGCTGCTGCCAGTGCTGGCCTGACCTTGCTTCCCTGGTTGCTCCTTGCTGCATCCTGCTGGCTCCCTGCTTGAATGAATAACCCAATCTCCAAGCACACCTAGGTGAGTGCCAGCATGATCTCGTAAAGATGTAAGGGTCAGCAGAACAGGTCCAGATCCCTACCCTGAGAAGTCTTGGCTGGGATGGTCTCTGTCTCGCAGGGCACCTGATCTAGCTGGGCTCGTCACAGGTGTAGTGCTTCAGCACAACCATTGTACATACGAACATCTACAGCCTGGAAACATTCACTTTTCTTTTATGCAGCAGTAAAGGATGAATGGTCCTGTACAAGAAAAACATGTTTTGGGTAGAAATTATGACTTTTAGAGAAAAAGACCACAGGACCTAAATGATTCCTACTAGCAGGAATGTCCAGTACAGTGAGCTTTTATTAATATGCAAGGGGCACGTTTAACACCTTAAGGTTCATCAAAAAGCTAAGGAAGGACATTTTTTGCTAAATGCTGTGCCTTCATCAGCAGGAAGGGCAGTGCTGCTTGTACTATGACACTGAGGAAACTGGTACATAGACCTTTCTAAGCAGCAACTGCTGAATCCCAGCAGGGCTCTTCAGCAGCTGAACAGGGTAAGGTATTGGCATTCACATCTATTCCCTTCTAGATCTTGCTTGTGTAGCCTAAGTTCCTCAGGCAGCAATGTCCTCTCTAGTGGGAGAGCCTGAAGTCTCTTTGTGGCATCAGCCACAAATTACTGATTTCTACTGCAGTAAGACAAACAAACAAACAAGAGAGTATGGGCTGCAGCCTACAGCTTTCATGAGGACGAAATGACAGACTGTAGCAATGTTTGCAAAACCTTCTCTCTATAAAGTCCAGTTATTCCCTTGCAGGAACAGACTAACCCTGGTAGGAATTCAGCCCAAAATTATAGAGTCGACCCCTCTTCTTTTTGCTCACCTTCCAGTGCAGAGAGAACTGTTCCTTTTAGTCTGACAGCTGCAGGTATAGTGAATCCCACAAGGGCTCTACTGTGCAGTTAGAGGAAACTGGTCAGGAAAGAAGCAGCTGAAGCTTTTATTCTTCCTACAGGTAAAGGGGTAACAGCTGATGTTCTTCCTGCACTAACCTCCCTGTCCATGAGTGTAACAGGGCCTAACGCTAGCCAGTGGAGATACTCTGTCCTTCAAAAGATATCAACAGCAGCTGTACCTCAACCAGCCTCAGAGACCTAGAAGGTACTTTTCTGGAGTGCCACATGGAAGCACGCTTCTTAAGCCACCACTGAGTTTCATGTCAAGTGCAAGACTGACAGAATCTCCATGGTGTTCCTCCATGTAAATTGGGACAGCCATTTAAAATGACAGGATCAACTCGAGATGGGTCTTCACATACAAAGACAGAAAAAGGAATACTGACAGACAAAACAGCAACAGTAAAACAGCTTTAAAAGCAGCTCACATAATCAGACAGACACTGCAGAGCTGTCCTGCATGTATCCTGACAGCCCCTGCTACTGAACAGCAGACATGCTTCAGCAGCATTTGCCTTAGTGGTTCACATGCCATGGCCCAAGAGACTAATGTGCTGAGTTGCTGACATTATTGGGATATTTCAAGAATTAGCAAAAAGGAGCAAATAAGGATACATTCCCATTCAAAGGAGGTGTTACCTCTTTCATACTCCAGCTTTCCACATCTGGCTATGCCACTAGGATTCTCAGCAGAAGGGCAGAATACCTACTGAACCACACAGCAATTCACATCCACCAAGATACTTCAGGCCTAGCGCACAGAATAACCAAAAATTTGACAGCTTGCATATTCCTCTGTAAATTTAACCTCTCCCTCTCATTCCTACCACGGGAAACCTTCATATGTCAGACTTGCAGCCCAAGTCTGTGAGTCAGCATGACAGTTATACTCCAGAGAGAATGTTTCTCATGCTAGAGATCATAACTCAACCCTTCTCATCCCTGCATTTGTACATGGGAAGGGAAGAATCAGGTAAGCACATAAATGAGATTGTACAGATTATTTTCCTCTAAATAATTTACACATTTTTAAGAAATTTTAATTTAAAAAAAAGAAAGCATGAACAGTTCTACAACATAAACAGATGCAAATTTCATTGCCTAGTAAAGTTAGGGAAGAGTTCATGTCTAATCAGAAGTAGTGGAAGTCCACAGCCATGTGTTTTAAGGACAGCCTTGTGTTAAAGACAGCCTTGATATTAGTGTTGTTACAGTATTAAACTCTTGGTACTTAAATAATAATGGTAATAATATCTAAACAGCACATACAAAGTATAGGATGATATATAAGCATAAAAGTGCAAGATGTAACTTAAGCCAAAGTGCCTACTGGTCAAACTTCAAAGTGTCTACCAGTCAAAGTGGTACAAACCATGTTCAGAGATCAAGCATGAACTGGACTGAGAGCAAGCAAAAGGCCCTTTCCTTTTCCTCTCATTTCCATCAGAAGTCATCACAGGTGACATCAATCCAGTTCAAAGTTATATCGATTCCAAATGGGTGTACATGAGAAGAGAGCCAAGCCCATGTCTTGATGGAAAACTGATCCTCATTGCCTCTGTGTAATGCCAATTAATCCACAGGCTTTTCTCTGAATATCCAAGCAGAGAGAGAGGACAGTAACTTCAATGCCACGCTCACGGGAGGCAGAGTCAGCAGCTCAACAGAAATGTATCACTGAGGAGGAAGGGGTACAGTGAGCCCTTATTAGCTCGTCTGGGGTCACATCTCCTAGTTGATTTATTGATTCCAGCCATGAAAGATGACTATAAGGAGGTTAAGTAACACTGCTCTTCATTGGACAAATAAAAAGATTACCCTCACAAGTATAATTTTTCCCTTCCTGTTTGCCATATTTTACTATTTCAGAGAGAAAGTATCTTTTATAATAGCAGCTCAATATTGTGTTCATTGCTTTTAAAGGCAAATGGAGTTTAAAGATCTTGTCACCAAGAAGGGGGTGGGATGAGGGCAGAGGCAGACCTTTTATTAAACCTTTAAAAAGATTTCTAACTCATTTTGCAAGTGAAAACAACAAAAGCCATAAAACTCTAGCAAACGAGAGCTGTCACTGAGATTAAGCAGATCCAAACTCCACCATCCATTTTTCATACTTCTCCAGGTCTGCAGCAGAAACAGATTTGGAGATTTTCTTCAGAGCCAGCTCAAAGTCCCCCTTGGTAACTGGCATTTGAAGCTCCTCTTTAGAAAGTGCACGAATCTCTTCTGGAGTTAAGCCGTTAATACGTCGTCTCATTGCCATTAAAGAAGCATCCCTGGAAATACAGGACAATGTATGGGCACTAATTGCTAGCAGCATGTGCTTTAAGCCTATGAATTTTGATTGTATTCTCTTGCTAGAAATCACTGGCAGGAACACTTAACAGAGCATTTATTTACCATAGAAGATGCGGTTCACATCTTTCTTAGCTTCCATTCTCCCAGATCCCTACATTAATTCAACAAAAAGAATGCATTGGCACCAAAACCCATTTAAGCATATGGTAAATGTGCGGAGATAATTAAAACTATAAAACTGAAAACCTTTTACAATGATTCATAGAGATGAAATTTTACAACTTCAGTGCAGGAAAGGGCAGGGTGGGAGATGAACTGCACTCAAAGACCTTTTTTTCCTTAAAGTAGTCTGGATTTTCCACCCCCATCCCCTTAGATTTCAACCTTCTCCTCGCTGCGTAGCCCAAAAAGACAGTCAGCAAGTGCTCAGTGCAGCCCAGCTCTGTTCCCCGCTCGCACACAGCGCCTGAATCTGCAGGGGGCAGAGCAGGACGCGTCAGACACTGGCGTCACCTGGCTCTGCGGGGCTGAGGCCACCGGCGCCTGCGGCTCCTCATGCTCTACCTGCTCCACGACTCCTCCCCAGCCTGGATGCTGCCAGTGTGGCCCACATGCAGTCTGAAATTACATTTTCTCTTTCCCCAGATTTTTCCCAGCAAGGGATAACACGGGCCTCAGGGAGAACAGGTAATTTAACTATTGCACTGCGTGACACACACCAAGTTTTCAAAACCATGGAGACATTTCACAATTCCAGCAAAGCAGCAGGGGAAGAAAAAAAATCCCAAACCATGTTCTTAAAGGATCAGTTTCTCTTGGCATGGATTCTAACGTTGTAAGGGATGTAGACTTCCTACTGATAAGTTTTTATAAATACCTATTCTCCAACAGAAAAGCCCCATATGTCAAAAAATGAAACAAATTGTGGGAACAGGATGGAAATAAATTCAATACTAATGCTATAAACTATCTGTATTACCCTTGCACCTAGAAGATTTGGGCAGAAACCAAGACTGTGCTGTACTGGGGACTGTCCAAACATACAGCAAATAGAAGCCCCAAAGACATATTCTGTGAAAGGTTCCGTTGCATCACAAAATTCTACCTCTTCAACTCATAGGATTTAAAAAAACAATCAATCCAACCTGATTTGCACTATAGTAACAAATATTCAGTAAATGCAAACAATGGTAACATGTGATTTGCTCAGACAATTTTTTTCTCTCCAGAGCCAAGAAAATTTAACCACATCTCATACAGACTCCATAGTCTTCAGGCTGCTTCACATGACAGCAATGTATGGTTCCAGCCAATAGATTTAGGCCTCACACATAGTCACTGTTAACATGGCTTCAGCTGCAGTGGGTATTGCCTTTTATCAAATAATGTAAGTGATGATGTTCCATGCAGTTTTATTTGCAAATTAAGGGGGATGAGATACCTGCAAACATTAGTGATGTCAGCACCAGAATAGCCTTCAATCTTCTCAGCAATTTCTTCAAGGCTGATATCAGGATCCAGTTCTACTTCCCGAAGATTAATCTTAAGTAATTCTGCTCTGCCTTTTGCTACAACATAAAAATACTTTTTTGAACACTTCCAAGAGTAACATTAAAACCAGAAATAAACACAACTTAGATTTTGCAGTGAAACGTACAAACAAAGGGGCTTAATATAAGAAGAGAGACAGAACAAAACATAGTAAAGTGTCCAATCAAATACAGTAAAGTATATGGTTAAAAGTAGTATATTAAAACTGCATAGTCTTGAGACATTTCCCAAAGCCATACGTCTTTAAAAATGTCTGTTATGTCTCAGGTGACTAAGCATTTGGTCACATACTACCCAAGGCCACAAAAGCACAATCCTACAAATGTCTGCTTACTCTCACATCCCTTTGGATTCACTTGCTGTTCAAGTGTATGATTGCATACTATTCACAAAGTTTCATTAGAACCACGATGAGGATTGTACTAACAGAGCTTCAGACAGCACAAATCCCTTAACAATAGGCTGAACTTTAAGCATATGTTTAAGCACTTCACTCAGCTGGGACCCATGAAAGCTGCCGAAGCCTGATAGAAAACAGATACATTAATACAGTAAACATATTAACAGTACAAATGTGCTGGTATCCCACTTTCAGTCCTAGATGCAGCTTGCACAGGGTGATTACCAGCTGCATAAAAGAGCACTTACGCAGCCAGTTAACCATTTTTCTTGTACAGGGCATGTGCATATGTGCATTTGGGTACATATGTTAAGTAGCATAGGCTTGTAAGAGGGAATTCACATTTGACAGCTTAGGCCTCAGTGTTACTCTGCACAAGGGTGGTAAAGAAGGGGACAAATGCTTTCCTGGCTTTTACTGTACAGAAAAATATACCACCTCAGCATCTTTATTTTCACAGTGACCAATTTTTAAGACCTAGAAAAGAGGACAATGACAACAAAAGAAACAACAGTAGGCAAGACTAAAAGTCTTAAGGAAGTGTCCACACTTACATTTTATTTCTTGCTGTCCCTAATTAAAAAGAAGGGGAAGGGAAATATAAAAGAAATTGGAGAGCTTGTCTAAAACTGCTGCTTTTGTGTGCTTTGCAGAACTGTCAAGAATATAGAGTTATCAATCACACACAACTGGCACTATAAAATGGGGATTTATTATTTACAGAGCACAATGTACATACAGCATACCTGCAGAGAGCATCATGTATCAGAGAACATCCTTCTAATCTCTGCTACAAGGCTAAGCAAGTCCTTGCAGTATTTTGAAAATGAAACACAGCAGAATATATACTTGCATCGAATTCTACAACACACTGGTGCATATATGACATGTCGTATCACTTTTTCAATTAAAATGCCTGATCACATCAAATCACACAGCATAGTTATAAATGCATCACTTAGACTTGCCCAGGACACCTCAACATTCTTCTTTACAGAATAGATGCAACAGAATGTAAGATGGGAAATAAAACTGGAGCACATTTCATATGTTGTCCAGGCTGTAATACATTGTGTCAAAAACCAATCTGGTTTAATTAGAAACAAGAGCAAGAGCTGATAGGATTTTAAACTAATTGGTCATAAAGACAGGCATCCTGTTAGGAGCTGGTACCGCCTGTAAGCCGCAAAGGCAAGATGTTGAACTATTAAGTTTCCTGATACCTGCTAAACTCAATCACAGCTGCTGTCACCATGATCACGCATCTTGTTATCTTGAGTGCTCATGCAGGGAGATGAGGCACCCACTGTACCAAGAAGAAACGAAGCTATGCAAACTTCAAATGATAGGAATCTCAAAATTAATAGGACAGCTGAATGACAGCTCAGGAAGACAATACAAGCCGACACGTCTCAGGGCAGGAAAGCAATCAGCCTGATGCATTCTGAGTGACTCGAAGCACAGTCATAAAGGAGAGCAAGCAGTGATTTACAATGAACTAAGCCTGTAAGTGAAAATTCATGGATCCACTTCTTTGCATTTGTCTGCAAGGACATGGAGTGCGTTTGCGGTATTTCTGAACATGTCCAAAGGCTGCCTTTGATGATCACTCAGCGATTGACTGTTAAACATTTAAAATAATTCTAAGCTCATTAAAACTAACTCTCTTTCAAAATGTAAGAACCCATCAATGGGCTTGAAATGAAATGGGACAGTTCTTTGTTTTTAAGCCCCCAAGCAAGTAGTGTTTTTTTTGTTTCTCTCACTTTCTGTAAAAATAAAGCAACCCAGACAAATGATTAACCCCTTCATTTCACTGCTCATCACAAAAACATCAAGATTCCTCCCAAACCAAACAGTCCTGCACTAGTCCTAAGCTCATCTTTAAAGGTCATTTTAAAGGAAAATTCTCATAGCGAACATACCTGTGGGCAAAGGTATATATATCCTCTTCTCCAGTCTCCGTCGGAGAGCTTCATCAATATCCCAGGGAAAATTTGTAGCTGCTAACACCATAACCATCTTGGAGGGGTCATCGTTTTCCAGAGTACCACCTACCCCTGTAAGTACAACAGTTGAGAGAAATGTCACTCCACAGCTCTTACTGATTGAGATACTTGCTAAGAAACACCGCACAGACAAACACTGCAAAAGCCTGGACGAAGCTAAGCAACAGCTGTGTGTAGTCCTAGTGTTGTTTTCCAACCTCACCATGGCTTAGGTGTGACAAGACCATCATTGTCACAGAGAGAGAGACAGTTTTTGCTGAGTCAGGGGAGGGCTTTCTTTGACTGTGCTAATAACACAATCATACATGACTGTAGCCTAACTAGTCCCTCTGAAAGCACCATCTCTGTCAAATCTGGCCATAGAAGAAATAGGAATCACTCCTTGGTCTCCCAAACGAGGACTGTAAAGAAACTAGAAAGAAGTTATCACTTGGGGGGCAAAAAGTTGCCTGCTCTGAGTTTGCCACAATGAAGCTGCCCATTTGAGGACATTATAAATAGTAGTTAAACAAAAACTTCAATACAGAGGTGGTTATCAAACCACTAAGCCATACAGTATTCCTCAGATGGTCATTCTCATTACATGCACCTGCACAGAACAGGTACTAAATCTGACTAAAAGGGTAATATTAGCTGCCACCACAGAATACAGCAAAATCAGATCTCACAATGGGGTCCCTGAGCTGGACACTCTAGCAAAGGGGAGAAATTGCATCAAAATTGAAGACCCATATTAAACTGCGCAAATCTCCATTATCTGCTTCTCCTAGAGCCTATCTCTCTTTAATGCGAGTTTTTGAATTTATTATCAAAATGGCCATTTTAGAAAAAATAAAGGAGAACACCCTTTTCAGTCATCTGCCTTTGAACACTCCAAAAATACACTACTCTCAAATTCTGCCTTATTTTTCCCCCATCCATCTAGTCAGGTTTTCCAGATTGGTCTAGTTCTTACATTCCCACCAGTACAGAAACAGCACCCCAGCCCCAAACTCAGATCTAAACATTTGTTACCGTCCATTTG
The DNA here is from genome assembly GCA_020745705.1 of Hemiprocne comata. Classification (NCBI taxonomy): domain Eukaryota; kingdom Metazoa; phylum Chordata; class Aves; order Apodiformes; family Apodidae; genus Hemiprocne; species Hemiprocne comata. The sequence continues at coordinate 194,459,726 of CM036586.1, read as the reverse complement.
CACGAGCAGCTCTGACTTGACTCTGCGACTCGCCTCGTGTTCGTCGGACGTGCCTCTGCGGCTGCAGATGGAATCTATCTCATCAATGAAGATTGTTGTTGGAGCATAAAACCTCGCCTTTATTCAAATGAAAGCATCACTGTTAAGGCTGCAGCAGCAAGAACAGGCCCTCATCAGACCATGATCCAGTCCCACTAGACATACTACATATATATCTTCCCTGCCTGTCACAAAAAAATAATCCAAGATCTCGATTTACAAACTGTTTGGCATATGGTTAAGCTTGAACTGTACTACTCAAGTCAGGGATACTTCCGTGTTGGTTGGTTTTCTTCAGCAACTAGTCTTCCAAAGGAATACAATCAAAACACAGGCATTTTTTAATGTCCAGGTTTTTCCATGGTGAGCGTGAAAGCCCAGGGGACAGAAGAGAGCTCAGATTCTTCCAACAGAGACAGGTTTTAATTGAGAGTACGGTTGAAGTGCAGTGAGGATACTGAAAAGGTGAATGACCCTTCAGCATAGGTCCACATGGGCATGTCCTTCAAACGTCCTGCATGATGGACTGCACTCAAAACTTCAACAATAGGTTTGTGTCCATTCGGAACAGAAAGCAGAAATAAAACATGTATGGCTTCTAGTTCCCAAACCCTTCTAACTTCAAATCTACTTCCTATAGGCTTATCTCATAACAAGAACTGAATTTCTGTCAAGGTCACAACTCTATGTCTAGTCTGGAAAATGTTATCCTAAACATGGGTGATGAACCATTCCCTTCTTAATCTTCAGTGACATATCAGAAAAGGATGGAAACACAGAGACTGTGCTTTTCTATCTGGTTGAGGGAGTATCAGTGCAATGAACTCCATGTTTCCAACATGCTACTAGAGGGGCAGTAAACCAAGGAAGATGTCCCTTCTCACCTTAGCAATCCCCAGATCATGTCACTGAGAACATACCATTTCAAACAAGAGGCGGACCAGCTTCTCAGACTCGCCCCTGTATTTAGATGTCAGGGTAGAAGAAGAGACATTGAAGAATGTTGTTCCACATTCTGTAGCAACAGCTTTTGCTAGCATTGTTTTGCCAGTGCCAGGAGGACCAACCATCAGCACGCCCTGAAAGGTAAAAACAAAGGTAATGAACAACAAATAAAGAAACTACAATTGGTCCCACATCTCGATATTATCTGAGATCTGGTTTTTAATTGTTTAATAACATAATTGCCATCAATGGGAAAACAAAAGACAAGAATCCTGTTTTTGACAACAGTGTGGAAATGCTCTGGGATTTATTCTTACCATTCCACTGGAGTATGAATCACAAAAGCCAGTAACTGTTGCTATCACCTGGGAAGAAGACAACAGATTTACAGTCTTCCTCTGAATCAGTCAGAGCCTGGACTCAAACTTAGGCCTTTCCCAGCTCACAAGGGTCTGTACATGCAGATGAAGAGAGTGAATTCTTCAATTTGGAACAAAGGCCCCATCATGAAAAAAGCTTCAGAGAAACCAAAATACATTTGCAGAAAATTGTGTTCCCTCAGTAGAGCATTTTTTCTGTAGAAAAGCATTCTGTAAAAAAAATGCTGATCTATGTATATGTATGAATCTAGTTGATTTTTACATTTAAGTATGAACGAGAGCATTCCCTGGAAACAAGGGATTGTCATACCATTTAATCTCTCCATCTCCATATTTCTATGGCCATATTATTGCATTTTAGCAATTCCTGAAGGAAACACCATCCTCTCCACAGTCTTGGATGGCAGAAGAGCACTGCTATTTCTGTTTCACAGATAAGCAACTGTAGCTCACGTGGACTACCACTCAGTCCCACAAAAAGCCTAATATGAGCCTCAGTGATCATTCAAAAAGCTTTAAACTAGTAAACTGAACTAAAATGGTTAATTCCCAGGTTGGCATCCACACCATCATACTGTCTTTCCATCTGTGGCCTATCTGAAAGAGAGAGTAAGGAGTACACATCTCTGGAGCTCAGCATGTTTACCCATCATTACACAAGCATGTTTTAGACACACAGTGTTCTGAGGACCCATGTTAAGACTGTGGCACTGAGACACTTGATAATTATCACTCTTGATAATATTTTTAAATACAGTTGTCTTTATGGATACTTTCCAACCCTTTCAGCAACAGTGCTGCAGAAGGACAACACACTCTTACATCCCTGTACAGCACTATGAAAATGGAGTGCTCAAACAGTTTGGGGGTTTTTTCCCCCCTCTCAACCACAAGGTCTTATTACATGCTAACAAGAGCTTCCTCCAGTAAAGTTGCACTGTGTTGCAAGGGTAATCAAATTAGCTAGAATTAGAATTGCACATCATAATGTGCTTTGCAATTAATAACTTACATAAAATGCCACAGCAATAAAATATCTGTTAAAGGCAAGCCACACAGCAAATTAGATTTCATCTGTTCCTCACAAAAATTTACTTCAAAAAGCACAAAGAATGACATGGAAGAGATCTATAAAACCAAATCAACCGGGAACACAATTATTAAAAAATGTACAATTCAAAAGCAATAGCCTCTCTGTATTCCATTTTCCATTAACTCTTAATACCTTTATGGCCATTTAACACTCGGCTAATGCAAGCTCAACATACATTCATTGGTAAATTAAGTCAGAAATGTTCACACTCCATTCATACAGCAAACAGTCCAATGTCACTCCTCAGGCTGCCCAAGGTTTCATGAGCTCCAGAGCAGCAAGCATAAAAAACAAATGGACTCTTTTTCTCCCTGTGAACATTCAGACACATACTGTAATTTGAGTTGCTGCATAGTCATACTGATATTATAATAATATTGTAAGTACAACCCTGGAGTAACTGGGTGAAAATTACTCAGCCTGTGATACGCAGGTCAGAGATGACTTAGTGTTCTCTCCGAGTTTCAAATGTGTTAATACTTCAAAGCAAACTTCACCTCAACTCAAATCACACTTGACCCTTTGTTTGACAACCTGTTTTTACTGCAGGACATATTTTGGATATTGCTTTGGTCCTCCATTATTAAGGAAGGTCAAATTCTGGCTCCAGCTACACACGCCAATCTGCTGAAATCAAAGCCCATGGCTCTGCACTCCTTGTGTAACTATTACAGTGAGCATTATCTAGCACATGACACTGGAGCCATTAGATATGTACATAACACAGGTCAAAGCAGCCACGCAAGGTGTAAGGCCAGAGAAAAACCAAGCCCTCTGGGGTTAAAGGTGATAGAAGTATCCATTTAAAAAAAGGAAAAAAAAATTAACTTGAGTTCTCAGTAAAACAAGATGAGCATGGTTTCAAACAGAAACACACAGGATCAAATTGCTGTTTCTCTCTGTGAACTAGGAGCCTGCCACTTACTCACTAGTTAAAATCCTTGACAAACACAAAGACTACTTTATTCTTCCTCTGTGGCTCTGTTAATCCAAAGTATTCCAGTAAGAAGCTGAAATGCACCACAGGGAGTAAGTGTTTTGATGAAATCACTGCAGGGTTACTTCTTGTTGTTGTAACAATCACTAGCAGAGCAGTGGGAAGCACAGTGAGCAACCGGGCCTTCTTGGCACAAAACAGTTCAGAGAAAAAGAAAGAGCAAGGCCGTGGACACTCAGAAACCTGTGGCTGCAGCTACACAGCACCTGTGTTCAATCAGGGAAGACAGCTGGCTCCTTCATACACGGCACCATCCTCTGAATGCAGGCACAAACTGTGAGGGCTGCCTTGGGAATTGTTCTCAGAAGAATCTGAACATCCAAAACCAGATTTGGCTGCCTTTTCCCTGAATTATTGTCCTGAATGCCTAGGCTCAACAAATGCCTGCTGCTATACTGATTACTGCAAGAAACAGTCTTTCCTTCAAAACTTTGCATCCTTGTAGTGCAGTCAGAGGTCAACAGTAGGGAAAATACATGCTGTTCTGTGTGAAAAACAAATTCAGAAGAGTTACAGCTTCACAAGTCACCAGGGAAAAAGCTAACAATGAAGACTCTTCACGGACTCATCAGAAATCAATTTGCATTTCAGACTGAAAAGAGGAAATAATCTTAGAAAATTTTTCCATGTCTGCAACCACCTAGTTTTCCTTCACTGCTCAGTAGGAAAAGATAATCTCATGCAAAAAGATGGAGACTGTAACTCTGTAAAAGACCAAGCTATTGTTTCTTTATCCACTGCCACAATACTTAGAGACAGGGCCAGTGGCACTCTTCATATTCCCTGCAGTCTGCTGAGATACCTGCCTTAAAGACAGGTGGCCACGACATCCTCTAGGCAGGTTAAATAGCTGAAAAAATGCACAGCAGCTCTTCACTCCCTTAGAAGCTTTTGAAACCGAACTGACAGAGCCCCTGTAGCCTACAGTAAGGGTATGAATCAACTTCCTCTACACCCAGAGAAAAAGAGAGAGATTCAGCTGTTAAAAAGACACTAAAATCTCACCCTGCACTTGTAACCCATGATGTCTAGGCTCTATCCAAGCTGTTATTTTGGTTAACCTAAAGTTAACCTCAAGCCCACTAGTACTGACCACAAGCACTCTAAACCCCAAAGGCCATATAGCCTGGGGCTATGTTTGGGCTGCTCCCCTGCAACTCACTGAAACCTCCACTAACAGCCCTCAAGCGGCAATCTCCCAGCTTCCCCCATCAGCTCCCACTCTTTCCAACTTCCCCTCTCCAGTGTCTGTAGACATAAGCCCCAAGAATGACAAGTCTTCCACTCATCAGTTCCTGCAGGCTTTGTTTCATAAATATGCAGAATAATAGGGATCTAGGACTGGCTTAGTCTGGAGGAGGACAGCTTTGAGGGGCAGACCCAAGTATAAGCCAGAGAAGTACAAGGACCAAGCAGGAAAAGACAGGGCAAGCCCTAGTAAATATCTGACATGCTGCTGAACCAGCATACTAAACCACAGAAACTACTTACATACACAGCATTCCCTACACATGCCATTGCCTTGCAGACGCAGAATAACAATTTGCAAGTCTCTTTTCCCAGTAATCCCTCCAGTAAACAGAAAGCCCTTGTGTTGTGCCTATTCATTCCCAAAACAAGTGTCATCCCATCCCACAACAAAAGCAAGATAATTTTATTTTCTGTTGACAGAAATGCTCAGCAACGTCTTCCCTCCTCTTCCTTTTTAGCTCTGAGCAAGGCCCAGATTGGGCTCATCTCCAGTCCATCAGCCAGGCCAGCTCACCCCTATATCCCTCGTTGCCCACTTGCAGCTCATTCTCCCACTTTTAATTTCTCCCACTCCAGCAGTAACTATGCCCAGTTGCAATTTTAACTGCAGAGCTAAATCATCACTCAGATTAGTCCCCTCTCTCCCTGTTTCCTTGTACCATCCACCCTGCAGTGTGCAGTCTGAGTGAGAGACAGCGGGCACATGTGGAGTAAAACAGTCCGAGGACTCCTTTCCTCAGTGAAGTGTTGAACAGAGTGGCCATCGTGTCTACTAAGCATTTCTGCTTCTGTCAATATACCCTATATATTCTTGCTCACATGTACAGGCTGACATATAGAAAGTATTATAATCAACAAGCTATGACTGAGTAAACACAAAATAATCCATTATTTACTGTAAAGCCTGCATACACTTCCATCTGTTTCTTTCGCTGCATTTTACATAAATCATTATGAGAGAATTTAGTGAACAAACTCCTGATCTTTCCCATTTGTCTTTTTAGCCTTCTGCTACAGGCACCCACACATATTACAGCAGCAGACATACATAACTACTCCTTGCCATTTAGTAAAACATCACATAAATTCCCACCTTCCAAGGTCTTCTGATCCCTTTGAAAAAATCAGGCATCCACATTGGAAGAACAACAGCTTCTCTTAGTAATTTCTTGGCTTCTTCCAGATCTGCTATGTCATCCCTGTGCAAGATGAAGAAGCTTTTGTAAGATTCCCATACAACAATATTTCTTTTATTTTTATTTAAAAAAATAGAAAAGCCTTTCACTTAGTACCATCTTTTTCAGCATGCCAGTGTATGCCTCATGAGAGCAATCCTATAATCGTGTGACATAAAATTGAATTTACTTTCAGAAGGTAGGGAAAAAGTTATTTTCAACTCAAGCTGTCCAGAGCTGCTTAATTAAAAATTGTTTTGGACAATGTGAATACCAAAGCATATATTTAAACTTCTCTGGAGTGTACTTTCATTTCAGCAGTACTTGTAATGGATGCACTGCACCAGTTAGCAACAAAAGCTTAACTGTAATCAAATTAATAAACTGTTAAAACCAAAAGACCTTGTTTTGCTGATCTGTAGATTATAATGCCTCCCTGTTTTAAGAGTTAGGAGAAGGATAACTTCTTTCCTTCTCCACACTAGCAAAAACACTTGAATTGAGAAAATCGTCATACCAATGAATATTTGGATTCCTTGACACAATGTCTCTTTCAAGAGCTTCGACCAAGTCTTTGTCATAACCTGCTCCATCAAATTTTGGAATTTCCCCATCACCAACCTCCTGGGGTATTTTCTTTCCCTAGAAGTGAAAGTCATACAGGCTTGTAATGACATGATTCATTCAACACATCCTTTACTAGTAATATATAGCAGTATTGTCTGGTTCACCTCTGTAGAAGCCACAAGAATGTATCAAGCTTTAACACACCTATATTAACACCACAATGGCCAGCAAAACCAACATGTTCACACCCTACGCTCTACAAAAGAGTCCCCAAACACCTGTGGTTGCTTCCATCACAACAGCATCATGCTTCCTTCATAGATACAGTTCAGAGTGATAAAACCACATCAGAGCACATTACATACCATGGTGGGTGGGTTGGCTGGTTGGTTTTAAAGCATCAAACCAGACTCTCTTAACAGTGCTAAACCACTCTTTAGACTAGTGACACATTTCCTGGCCAGCCGAAGGCATGAAAGCAGAAACAGCCTGACATAGCAGGCTGCATCATGACTTAATGCTACATGAACTCCTGATGAAGATCAGACCATCCAAAGTGTATTTTGAAGATGCTGCGCTTGCCACACTACCTGCCAGAGCTAAACTACTGGCACCCCGTCATCACTGAAAAGGAACAAAAAAGCTGTTACACCCATTGTCTTTGATGGAGGAAAACCAAGAAGATTCTCTCCACTTGTTTATTAAAGCCTTTCTGCCCAGCAGTTTCTCTTTTCCTCAACTGCCAAGTATCTGTTTCCCTCCTCTCATTCACAGGCCAGCTCTGTAAACAGTTAAAATGCTTTTAAAAGGTCATATTTATTTAGGGGCTGCACCAAAAGCCCTAAATAAACTCCCAAGTCACCCAGGCTTCTTTGAACTACAATAATTTCTGCAGCATGCCAATGCTCATTCAGCAACAAGCCACACACCGCCTCTGCCCCAAACAGAGAGTTTCTGGTTAGTATTTTCACAGTGCCCTTAAACTTACGGGATGAACTAATATTTTGCCTTTGAAGCATCAGGGCTCACGCTCTTCTGCTTCAGAAAGAAACCCTCTCCCCTCCCAGCTCAACAGCAGCATTCGGCTGTGCCTGAAAAGCAGCTGCACAGTTTTAACGATGGAGGCTGGGTAGGGAGCTACTTTAGGACTCTTAACTCAGCTTCTAAACACTATCAGCAGCAAGTTAAAGAATCCCAGCTGGCCGAACAAAAGCAGTCTAGGCAAAGGCAGGCCGAGAGGCAGCTGGAGACACAAATAACCTCGCAGCGAAAAACAAAGGTACCGATTATACCCCTCCCAGCTGCTGTTTGCCCACAAAGCCTGTGAGGGAGCAGTTTCTCTTCCCGCTATTTTTACTTCTTGCTTCCAAGTGAACTCTATGTTGTTTAGTACTCCCAGATCAGGGTTGTATTGGGTTTTTTTTGCAATGGAAATGAAGCTGAAAGTTGTGTTTAGACAAAAACCTGGTGTAAAAAATATAATGGTCTGGTGCAAAAAGGAAATGGTGAAAAAAAGCCCTGTAGATTTTGGAAGATTTCTAGAGAATGAGAATGGAATCCAAATGTAACCATAAAAAGAGAGAGAAGGAAAAAAAAACAAAAACAACAACACACAATTAAATGAAAGGTATTTTCTGTATGTCTGTTCCCTCTGCAACAGACTGGTTTTCCCCACGGAAGAAATTTTCTGTACATCTCAGAACAAATCAGATGTTTTGGGGTTTTTTTGGGATGTTCTGTTTATTTTCTGAGTTAAGGCAGGCTTTAAAAAGCAAGAGAAGGCAGACTTCAAAAAGCAGAAGGCAGGGTGGGTGGCTGCAGAGCCCTGTGGAGGAGGCTGAAGGAGGAGGCTGAAGGAGGAGGCTCAGCCCCCACACCTGAGCCCGGCTGGCAGATCAGATGTTTGCTGCGCCAGAAGGCGGTGAACACGCACATCAGGCAGCAGAGGCCACAGCGGGCGCGGGGGCGCCACAGCCTGAAGAAGCGGAACAGAAGAGAACTAGAGGGGACTGGCAGGCCGGCAGCACGGGGCGCCGCGGCACCTGGTGGCGGCTCCTCCGCCAAGAGCTGGCGGTGCGGCCTGGGCCCCGGCCTGGAGCTTCCTTGGTGGCTGCCGCCGGGGCCAGGCCCCAAACCCCACTGCCTGGGCTGAGCCCTGAACCCCACTGCTGGGTCCTGCTGTACTTACGTTTCCTGGGACAGTTATTTTTCCTGCTCCCTGTGGCATGGCTTGCCAATGGAGGGAGAAGGGTGGCCAGCTGGGAGAGGTGCTTTCAGTATCACCTTGGCTGTGATGTTAGTGACACTGAAAGTTTAAAGCTTTTCCAGTTCCAAAATAAAACCAAGATTTAAAATATTTACAGTTCTCACATTTAATAAGATTATTAATGTTGGTCCCAAATTGGCCCAGCATGCAATCCTCAGTCAGCAGGTAAGTGAGCAGAGACTAGAAAAAACAAATTTAAAAATTGTCACCTGAATCCCAGCAGCAGGAGTAAGCATAATTTTTCCAGTCATATCCTCATCTCTTCTTGTGGTATTATTTTCCCAAAACAGCTTTATATAAAGCTGCTGTGATGGCTTTTCTCTAGAAAGGTTTGCCAACAGACAGAGGTATACAGGACTGCAAGAGACTGCTCCCTTCCAGTCCTCATGGCAATCCCACCACGTAACCACCTCCTCAGCCAACCAAGTTCTGACTTTAACACATTTAGTAATTTGCTGGGCTTTCCATCAGGAACAGCGATCAGACGTGTACTAACCCACTGGAACAAAAACCTCATTTCCAAAATTAATGTATTTCTACTCCTGTACTAAATTTGTGCCTTAGTCTCAGCACGATGACGTGTCCACCACCCTGAGGTACGTGCAGCATGGGTATGCTCTGCCTTCCTTTACCAAACCAAGCAAATCTCTTCTTGGAACACAAGCTGAACACAATTACCTGTTCACTTTTGGCAACCTTTTTTTTTTTTTTTTTTCCCCTCTCCTAATATTAACACATCTTTCAGAAGGATAGTTCTTGAAATGCGTGCAGAATACTCCAGTAGCTGTCTCACCAGGGCCTCCTATAATGGCATAGGTAACTCTTCCCACTGCTGGTAACACCTCAACAGACTGAGCCTAGGATTTAATTTACATTCACTTCCATGGCTATATCCTACTGCTGCCTTACATTCAACCTCAAACAGATCAATCACGTAGGATAACCCTGGCAACTGCCATGACCAGAGCTGGGGCCTGAAGTAATTTTGCTTTCCTACATAAAAAAACACTGATTTTGCTTTACACACAAACACTGAACAACAACTGCCAGATGCACTTTCTGTCCTTTGCTCCCAAAGGCAAAGGTAGCACCTGGCAGGAGATGTCATAGTGGGGGTCTGCTACAGGCCACCGATCAGGATGGCTGAGCAGATAATCCTCTCTATGGGCAGCTGGGAGCAGCCTCCCACTCACAGGCCCTGGTCCTCATAGTACATTTCAACCACCCCAATATCTGCTGAAGGGACAACAAAGCAAAGCACCAGCAATCCAGGAAGTTCCTGGAGTGCACTGATGACAGCTTCCTCCTCCAAGTGGTAAAGGAACCAACAAGAAAAGGTGCTTTGCTGGACCTCACTCTCACCAACAGAGATAGGCTGGTTGATGATGTAAGACTTAATGGGAGACTAGGCTGTAGCGACCATGACATGGTTGAATTCGGGATCCTTAGGGTACCGAGGAAGGAGCAAAGCAAGTTCACTACCCTCAACTTCAAGAGAGCAGATTTTGGTCTCTTCAAGGATCTGCTTGGTAGAGTACCGTGGGACAAAGCCCTGGAGGGAAGGGGAGCCCAGGAAAGCTGGTCCATATTCAAGGATCACCTCCTCCATGCTCGGAGGCTATGTGTCCCAACAAAGAGGAAGGCAGCAGGAGAGCCATGAGGCCGGTATGGATGAGCAAGGAGCTTCTGGAGACAGTTATATGTAAAAAAAAAGGTATACAGAGAGCGGATGGAGGGCCAGGTATCCTGGGGGGAGTACAGACAAGCTGTCAGAGAAGCAAGGGAACAGGTAAGGAAGGCCAAAGCACAGACAGACTTGAACCTGGCCAGGGATGTTAAGAATAGCAATAAAGGTTTCTACAGGTATTTCAGCAATAAGAGGAAGATGAGGGAAACTGTGGGCCCACTTCAGAAGGAAACTGGAAACCTGGCCATGCAGGACATAGAGAAGGCTGAGGTACTCAATGACTACTTTGCCTCAGTCTTCACCAGCAAAGGCTCTGGTCACACCATCCAAGTTAGAGAAGGTGAAGGCATGGGCTGTGAAAAGGAAGATCTCCCCACTGTAGAAGAACAGATTCATGACCATCTGAAGGACCTGAAGGTGCACAAGTCTATGGGACCTGACGGGATTCATCCACGGCTCCTGACGGGATTCATCCATGGCTCCTGAAGGAGCCTGACGAAGTGGCAAAGCCTCTGTCCATCATATTTGAAGTGTTGGCAGTCTGCAGAAATCCCCACTGACTGGAAAAGGGGAAACACAACTCCTATTTTCAAGAAGGGAAAGAAAGAAAACGCAGGGAACTATAGACTAGTCAGTCTCCCCTCTGTGCCTGGCAAGATCTTGCAGCAGCAGATCCTCCTGAAGGCTCTGCTAAGGCACGTGGAAAACAAAGGGGCAATTGGTGACAGCCAACATGGCTTCACCAAGGGCAAATCCTGCCTGACTAATTTGGTGGCCTTCTACAATGGGGTCATGGCATCAGTGGACAAAGGAAGAGCAACAGATGTCATCTACCTGGACCTGTGCAAAGCCTCCGACACTGTCCTGCATGACATCCTGGTATCAAAACTGGAACAGTATGGATTCGATGGATGGACCACTCGTTGGGTAAGGAACTGGCGGGATGGTACACTGAAAGAGTGGTGATCAATGGCTCGATGTCCAGATGGAGACCTGTGATGAGTGGTGTTCCCCAAGGGTCGGTACTTGGACTGGTGCTATTTAACATCTTTGTCGGTGACATGGACAGTGGCATTGAGTGCACCCTCAGCAAGTTTGCTGATGACACCAAACTGTGTGGTGAGGTTGACACGCTGGAGAGAAGGGGCGTCATCCAGAGGGACCCTGACAGGCTTGAGGAGTGGGCTCATGTAAACTGCATGAAGTTCAGCCAGGCCAAGTGCAAGGTCCTGCACCTGGGTTGGGTCAGCCCCATGCACAAATACAGGCTGGGTGGAGAATGGATTGAAACCAGTCTGAAGGAGAAGGACTTGGGAGTGATGATCAATGAGAAGCTCAACGTCATGAGCCGGCAATGTGCACTTGCAGCCCAGAAAGCCAACTGTGTCCTGGGCTGCATCTAAAGAAGCATGGCCAACAGAGCCAAGGAGGTGATTCTTCCCCTTTACTCGGCTCTTGTGAGACCCCTAATGGAGTACTGTGTCCACTTCTGGAGCCCGCAGCATAAGAAGGACATAGAGGTCCTAGAGAAAGTCCACAGAAGGGGCATGAAGATGATCAGCACCTCTCAGCACCTCTCCTATGAGGACAGGCTGAGAGAACTGGGGCTGTCCAGCCTATGACCAACACCACCACACCGTCTAGACTATGGCACTAAGTGCCACATCCAGCCTTTCCTTGAACACATCCAGGGATGGTGCCCCCACCACTTCCCTAGGAAGTCCATTCCAATGTTTAATCACCCCCTCCGTGAAGTAGTTCCTAATATCCAACCTAAACCTGCCCTGGAGCAGCTTCAGGCTGTGCCCTCTTGTTCTGTCACTGGTTGCCTGGGGGAAGAGCCCAGCCCCCACCTGACTACAGCCTCCCTTCAGGTAGTTGAAGAGAGTGATGAGGTCCCCCCTGAGTCTCCTCTTCTCCAGGCTAAACAACCCCAGCATCCTCAACCTCTCCCTATAAGACTTTCCCTCTAGTCCTTTCACCAGCCTTGTTGCTCTCCTCTGGACCCGCTCCAGCACCTCAACGTCCTTCTTGAAGTGAGGGGCCCAGAACTGCACACAGTACTCGAGGTGAGGCCTCACCAGTGCTGAGTACAGGGGGAGAATCACATCCCTACTCCTGCTGGCCACACTATTCCTGATACAAGCCAGGATGCCATTGGCCTTCCGGGCCACCTGGGCACACTGCTGGCTCATGTTCAACTGGCTGTCCACCAGCACTCCCAGGTCCCTCTCTGCCAGGCTGCTCTCCAGCCACTCTTCCCCCAGCCTGTAGCGCTGCCTGGGGTTATTGTGGCCAAAGTGCAGGACCCTACACTTGGTCTTGTTGAATTTCATGCCGTTGGCCTTGGCCCACCAATCCAGCCTGTCCAGGTCCTCCTGCAGCCTCTTCCTACCCTCTGGCAGATCAACACTCCCCCCCAACTTGGTGTCATCTGTGAATTTACTGAGGGTGGACTCAATCCCCACATCCAGGTCGTCAATAAAGATATTGAATAGGACTGGGCCCAGTACTGATCCCTGGGGGACACCGCTGGTCACTGGACGCCAGCTGGATGCAGCTCCATTCACCATCACTCTCTGGGCCCGGTCATCCAACCAGTTTTTGACCCAGCAAAGGGTGCACCTGTCCAAGCCATGGATTGCTAGCTTCTCCAGGAGGATGCTGTGGGAGACTGTGTCAAAGGCCTTGCTGAAATTGAGGCAGACCACATCCACAGCCTTCCCCTCATCCACTAGGCAGGTCACCCAGTCATAGAAGATGAGATTAGTCAGGCAGGACCTTGTGAAGGACATTCCCCACATAAACAGTGAACTAATGATTCCCATGATAAGGACCCTAAATTGGGAAGTGAATGGAAGGCAAAGCAGGAAACTAAAAGCGGACCAAAGTGAGAACTGACAGTGCCTGAGGCAGGAAAAAGTCTACATTGTAGCAACCTAGAAAATGCCTCAGGAAGATGAGAGACCTGACTGGTGCAAATGGACCAATCACCACACGGATTCAAAAGTGCACCAATCGGAGAACAGGGTTCACCATGCCAATCTCCATAAAGGAGCACACAGCTGCTGCTGCTGGGGGCTCTCTCTCCGTGGACTCTCAGACTCTTGCCAGAAGACGCTCTCCTCGCCACGGCCGCCATCTCAGAAAGCTGCTCGCCTTGCCAGCCATCGCTCCCCTCCGCGCCACTAGTCAAGGCTTGAGCTGGGGAGAAAAGCCTTTTTAAAGGCTCCCAGGAGCTGAACCCCCCCGTGAGCTCGCCTTGTGAAGAAGATCGGAAGGACGCTGGCCAGCAAGAGCCGGGGCAGGTTCCCCGACTCCACCCGTCCGGAAGGCATAAGACTACCTACCCTAAGACTGCCTTACCTGCCGCGTTCCTTCCCAATTCCCTAATTTTCCCTGGGAGGGGGGAGGGGGTTGTGGGTCTTCCTTCCCTAATACCTCTCCCTAATCTTTCCTTCAATTGGCGCGGGTTCCCTTAATTCCCCTACATTTGTATGCTTAAGTGGTTGCTAGTCCTTTTCTGTTCCTATTTTGTATAATTTTGTGTTTCACAAATTATAAAGTAAAAGCACATAAAATCAAATTCCCTTAGGGTGGAGCTCCTCATTTCTGCGGCTGATATTCCTTAAATACCGGGGGGGGGGGGTTGTACGGAGGGATAAGTGTGGGACTCTTGGCCACTCGAGTCCCCTTAAACTCACGGTTCCAGGGCTTCTATTCCTGAAAACAGAGTGTGTGTGTGTGTGTGTGCTTGAGACGCAGCAAATCTGCGAAGCGAGTGCGGAGTCCCGAGCTGCGGTTCCGTTCTCCCGCGAGGGAAACAGCCAGCGACGGAGGAAGTGAAAGGCGCGCAAGGACAGCGTGAAAGAGGGCGTGCCTGAGGTTCGGTGTGAAAAGCGGAGCGAGTGTTCGTGCCTGCTGGTAAAACATTACGCCAACCAAAGAATCCACCTCGCGAAACACTCTCGCACATAACATCCAACACGCTGCGACACACCCCCACGCAGAAGCTCCGGACCGTGACAGACCTTCCTTTCCTAAACCCATGTTGGCTTGACCTGATCCCCTGGTTGTCTTCCACATGCTGCTTGATGGCACTCAGGATGATCTGTTCCATAACCTTGCCAGGCACCGAGGTCAGGCTGACAGGCCTATAGTTCCCCGGATCCTCCTTCTGGCCCTTCTTGTGGATGGGTGTCACACTGGCCAACCTCCAGTCATCTGGGACCTCCCCAGTGAGCCAGGACTGGTGATAAATGATGGAGAGTGGCTGTGAGAGACGGACTCTATAATGGCCGTTAATCCAGCGACATTCACTGACCAGTCCCGGCGAGGTGCCCCCCCCGGCACTCGTGAGGAGAGGACAGAGGTACCAGGCGCATGCGCACAGACTACAGACTACAGCTCCCAGGAGGCACGGCGGGGCCGGAACCGGAAAGAGGGGAGCAAGAAGGCGCGCGCTCTGTGAATATCATACGGATCCAGCCGCCGCGGTGAGCGTACCGCTGCGGAGGCTGCCGTGAAGTGATACGGAGCCTTGTCCTGTGGTTGTTGGCGCGTGAGCGCACCGAACGGACTGTCTCACGGGAAAGGACGTGGATCCCGACCAGGGATTGGCTTCGGCCGTACCCCGGTGGTGAGAATTGCGAACTACATTCCGAGGCTTCTTACTAACATTCCTACATAATATTCACACATACCAGACACTCACTTCTCTCTTCCAATATTCTTCTATTTCCCAAAGGCTCTCTCCAGGCTTTCCCTCTTATCCCTGTCCGGGAACGGGAACAGGGGGGAAGGGGAGAGGTTCTCTCTTGTTTTCTATGTGTGTTGTTATCGGTATATAGATGTAGTGTTGTATAGCTGTTGGAATATGGATATATAGGTGTGGATATAGATATAGAGATAGACCCTGTGTGTTAGGGGATATCGGACTTAGCCAGTTCTTCCGCCAGCTCCCTCAGCACCCTAGGATGAATCCCAACCAGATACATGGACTTGTTGGGATCTAAGTGGCACAGCAGGTCCCTAACTACTTCCTCCTGGATTACAGGAGGGGGATTCTGCTCCCCATCCCTGTCTACCAATTCAGGAGCCCAGTTGTCCTGAGGGTAGCTAGTCTTTTTGTTAAACTCTGAGGCAAAGAAGGTATTAAGCACCTCAGCCTTTTCCTTGTCCTCCGTTACTAAGTTCCCCTCCTCATCCAATAAGGAATGAAGATTTTCCCTGACCCTCCTTTTGTTATTAATGTATTTATAAAAGCATTTTTTATTATCCTTTACAGAGATGGCCAGTTTAAGTTCTAGTTGAGCTTTTGCATCTCTGATTATCTTCCTACATGACCTTACAATATCCCTAAATACTTCCTGATTCACCTGCCCTTTTTTCCAAAGTTGATACACTATTTTTTTATTTCTGAGTTTTTTGCAATAGTTCCCTGCTCAACCAGGCTGGTCTTCTTCCCCGCTGGCTCCTTTTTCGGCACACAGGGACAGCCTGCTCCTGCACCTTCATAAATTCATTCTTAAAGCAAGCCCAGCCTTCCTGGGCTCCTTTGTTTTTGAGGGCTGCTTCCCAAGGGACTCTCCCAACCAGCGTCCTGAAGAGGCCAAAGCCAGCCCTCTGGAAGTCCAAGGTAGAGGTTTTGCTGATGACCCTCCTAACTTCACCACAAATTGAAAATTCTATCATATCATGGTCGCTGTGCCCAAGACAACCTCCAGCCACTACATCTTCCACCAGCCCTTCTCTGTTTGTGAACAGTAGGTCCAGCATGGCACTACCCCTGGTAGGTTCACTTACCAGCTGTAGCAGGAAGTTATCTTCTATACATTCCAGAAACCTCCTGGATTGGCCCCTTTCTGCTGTGTTGTACTTCCAGCAGACATCTGGTAAGTTGAAGTCCCCCACAAGAACAAGGGCTAGCGAACATGAGACATCCCCCAGTTGTTGAAAGAACATCTCGTCAGTCTCTTTATCCTGGTCAGGTGGTCTGTAGCAGACTCCCACTAGGATATCACCTCATTGGCCTTCCCTTTTATCCTCACCCATATACATTCTGCCTTGGTGTGTCTAGTATTGAATTCTAGGCAGTCAAAGCACTCCTTAACATGTAACGCCACCCCACCACCTCTCTTGCCTTGCCTGTCCCTTCTAAAGAGCCTATAGCCAACCATTGCAGCACTCCAACCATGCAAATCATCCCACCACATTTCCATGATGGCAATTATATCATGGTCTCCCTGGTGCACAAGAGCTTCTAACTCCTCTTATTTCCCATGCTTCAGGCATTGGCATATATACACTTGAGCCATGGTACAGACTGCTTGCGTGGTTACCAACCTGTTAGTTGTAGTATTAGTAATTCCTCCTGTACAACAGCCTTCTTCGCCTCTGCTGGGGTTAGTGCTTCCCAACGCAATATCATCAGCAAATTTAATTAGCAAATGTGTCCCTTTTCTTTGTGCCAGGGTCATTAATTTAAACGTAAAACAAAAGTTAGTCTCTACTCTTGAGGAAATCTACAAATGATTTGCCAGTTGACTGATAATTTTTCTTTCAGTATCACTGGTTTACATTCCCATTGCTGCCTAATTCCTCCCCACCTTACAATTCTTCTACATGACACACTCAGTAGATAAACTTATTACTTCCCATGCGGCGTGCAGGTAGATTAATTTGTTTCTGTAGGAGAACTCTAAAGAAAGTGCTGGCAAAGGAAACACCTTTGCTTAAGAAACCATATTTCACTTTGTTCCACTGTCCAACTAGTTCCAAGTCCTTCACTTTTCATCCATTCTAAACTTGTTGTGAAACTTTGCACACGGTTTAGATAAATTATCAGCTCCAGTTGCCTGGATCCCTTTTCCTTTCCCCTTCTAAATACAGGCACAGTCAACACAACTCACCATTCACATGAGACAACAGCAGACCCAATAAATGTTACTGGAAATCTCTCCTCCCAGCCCTGCAATTTCACCTACCAGTTCTTTCCATGTTCTTGGATGGAGATTATGCAGCTTTACAGTCCCAAAGCATGGAGGTCAATATTTCCACCTAAATACAACTATCTCATCTCACATCTAATGACACATATCAGAATAATAAAGCAGAAAAAAATTAAATTCTTAAAGTAATATCTTTAGCAATTTTAATATTCACTTCACTGATATGGTAGCACAGCCCTTGGCTATTTCCTATCCTTTGCAGTATCTACCATCCTTATCCACTGACAACCTAAAATAATCTACAGAGTACTCCTAAAAAAGTGTTCTAATGCTTAGCTATAGTATTATGCAACTTCTAAATGACGGACAAGCAGCATTCGTGACGCCTCTTTAAGCTGAACTTTTGAACAGAAGCTAAAATTCTTGGCAATGATCCAGCAGAAGGTACCATGAGAGCAAGCCTCATCGTTGCCAGTGGAACTAAGAAGGAAGAAGCACTTGAAAGCAGTATTTTAGAAAAAGGAACATGTAAACATAAGAGTTTGGCAGATAAACACCATCTGGTGGGTTGAAGTTCAAAATTATTTTCTGTAGCACTACAAAAGGTCATTTTACAGCCATAGTCAGGTTAAAACTCCTTATGCCAAAATGGTTACTGTCAGAATGAAAAGATTATATGGTCTGGGGAGGAGAAATGGTGAAAGAAGGCATTTGCCTTAACTGAAGCAAAATACTTTTAAAGCATAAGTACTATAGCTATATTTATCTTGAAAAATATCACAAATAAACATGCATATTGCACTGTGACATTATAGCCAGGACAGGATACAACCTCTTACACTGCAACCAACATCTTAGGAAATGGATACGGCATCCAAGTTCACTACGTGTCCTAAGCAGTCCTAGCCCCGCATCCAAACCCAGGAACAACAGAGCTGAAACACTTACCATGAGAACAGCAATACCTTGTTACTTAGTTTGAAGCTTCAGTTTTACCCTATTACTTTTAACTAAACATGAAGATTTACAGAACCTCTTTGATTCAACATACTATGCTGCGGAGATAAGCTTCTTGTAACTTTAAGTTCAAAAACTGAAGAACATAAACATCTGCAAACTAAGAAATTATAAAACTGAAAGGCAAGTTAAACCTATTTGCATGCCTGTGTGTAAATCATGAAAAGTTGAATTAACTTCTCTCACTTCCCATGCCTGGCTACTTCCTCTTTCATTCAAAATTTTCTTCAAAAGAAAATAATGGATTCCATTAAAAAAATTGTCATGCAGCGTGTGAGGATTTGCAACCTGGCATGATTTTTGCATACATATCCCAGACAAAGAAAGTAAAATAACCACCAAGGAACTAGACAAAGGCGAAAACAAGGGCACATGCGTTGGTATTTTTTGAAGAGGAGACGTATTTTCCTTCTGCCACCTAGTGACCAATGTATTCAGTTTAAAATGTACCACATTAAATGGAATACCTTCATGACTCTTCCTCCACCTGACAGCAGTAGTGTTGCTAATTGCATTATTCCCAGAGACAAGTATTGTAGAAGTCATGTTGTTGTGGGCTCCCTACAGTAAAGCCCTATAATGCTCATCAGCAGAAAGCTTCGAGAGCAGAGTTCACCCTCATTAGATCTAAGACTTTGAAGGCTGCCTTACAGAAGCACATTTGGTGAACCTGTCACACATCACGACTCCAATTCCCCATATAGCTGGCAGAACTGTAAATCACTTCACAGATCTTCACATGCTTTTTATAGCTTGCAGGATGCACACTTTTTATTTTAAATCTTACTGATCTGGGGTAGGGAGATTTCTAAAATGTTTAAACTTGATCTCTCCAGTCACTTGATCAGCAGTGCCTACTGATGGTAATAAGGGCTGGGATTACTTGGTACTTTTCTTGTGTATCAGAAAAGCAATTCTTGATGGAAAAAGTGTATCTTTAAGTTATTTCTGAGCTATGAAGAAGCAACCTGTAATAGAAAGGCCACGAAGGGACTAACCAGATTCATTTGGAAGAAAACTGGCCTAAATATTTTCTTATTCATCTACCAAGATCTGTACAATACTGTGCGCTCCCATAGGAAGGGGCTTCTCGTATCTCTGTCTGTCAGGAAAGTAAAGCCACTTCAGTACACTCCCAACTTGTATCATTTATAGCACAGATTCCTTGGGTTTCTGGCCCTGACTCTACATTAAATTTTAAAAAGCAAATGTCTCAGAAATTTGTATGCAGACTTTTTTTCAGCCAGAAAACAGTCCTACCTTTGACATAATGACTTGATAGTGAATCACTGTTTCTCCTTTCGCTTCAGCAGTGCTTCTTTTTCACGGGTCTTCAGAAGAAAGAATCTCCAACTCAAATTTATTTAATTGTTTTTATTTTTAAAGCAAAGCCTTTCCAAGAAGCATGTTCCTAAACACTAGAATAAATACAAACCCCTTTTCATAAACTAAAGAATATGAAAGCTGCTAAGAGTTTGCCTTGACTATGTCTCTGTCACATCATTTTCAAATATCTAACTTCAAATAATTTGGCACAAGATTTACCTGGCATCAATGCATTTACAGAACTGTCCTGGACTTCCAGGCACACCTAAATTTGTATGGCAGAGGTAGTGGTACTGTGGAACCCCGTTCACAATGCTTAAAGTCTAGAGAAGGGGACTGGTGTCACTTTTGACATTTTTACATGGAAATCTTTACAACACTCCTGAATTGGATTCCTTCTTTTAAAAGAAAGGGAGGGGGAGGAGAAGGGACTTTATGCTTGATTGACACTGACAGATTAGAGTCAAGCCCATGGTCCAACTGAGATGATCAGAAACCACCAGCAACAGGCCACTGTGCTTCCTCCCTATCAAAAAATCTCAAATCCAGACAGAGTGAACATGAAAGAACTTCCCTTAATTTGGTGTCATTATTACTAAAAATCCCCACCATACATGCTTTGTCCATGAGGCAAGAGGCAAGCATGAACTTTTCTCGCACAGGATTATTGTGACTTTGTATTATTATCTGTATTAAATAACTAAAACTAAGGATGCTTCCCTTTGCCACCTGCTGCATTGTAACTCCTCCCTGCCATGCTCATTCCCACTTCTTACCTTGTCATCTCTTCCTCTAGCTCTGGATTCCCTTTCACGGCTGGCCGCAGGCTTCTCACCCTTGGATACCGCATGTGCTCTGCCCGCAGGCCCGCGCGGCTGCAGGCCTGGGGACTCTTTCCTCAGAGGTTTTACTTCTCGGTTAGGACGTTTTATCTGAGGTGGATTCCTAACAACAAGCAACCACAACAAAAAATACTAAAAAAAGAGCAACATCAAGAAGGAAGGATTCTAATATTTCATTACTTCCCTTAGTGCATTCTTACTAAAGCTGACAAGCCCCTCAGTCTTATCTCCCTATATCTGCAAATCCAGCAACATATTTCTGGTTCTGTCTCATACCCAAAGCAAGAAAAAAATACAAAAGGAAAAAAAAATTTCAACAGTGGAAAAACATAAAATTAACAATACTATTAGATCAGTATTCCTAACCAATCTCACAACAAACCAACATGCATGTAACAGAAGAGGAAACAATTTAGTAGAAGTCTTCAAATTGTAGTTTCCTCTGACTCAAAATCAGGAGATTACATTAGGTTATCATCACAGTATCATTCTGGTTGGAAAAGACCTTCAAGATCATCAAGTCCAACCACTATCCTAGCTCTGCCACGTCTACCACTAAACCCTGTCCCTTGGTACTACACCTGTCTTTTTAATATCTTCAGGAATGGTGGCTCAACTACCTCCTTGGACAGCCTGGATCACCAAGTCCAACTCCCATCCCAGAACAGGACAACCCCAAAGTTCACACCATGTCCCTGAGGGCGTTGTCCAAATGTTTCTTGAATTTTGTCAGGCTTGGTGCCATTACTGCTTCCTTGGGGAGCCTATTCCAGTACTCCAGCACCCTCTGGGTGAAGAATCCCCTCCTAACGTCCAACCTAAACCTCTCCCTGCGCATCTTCCTACCATTCCCTCGGGTCCTATTGTTGGTCACCAGAGAGAAGAGGTCAGCACCTGCTCCTCCTCCTTCCCTATTGAGGAAGCAGTAAGCTGCCATGAGGTCACATCCATATGTACAAGTTTTACACAACCAGATGACATTCCTGGGTAAAAAAAAAAAAAAAAAGGCAAAAAGCTGGCCGATAGATTTTACAAGCCCCAAAACAAGGGAGGGAGAATAGTAAAACAATCCTATGGCCTCTGACTTCATTCCCCTGCGTGAAAATGTCAAAATGTAAAAACTGCCTAGAAAGCAAAAGCAAACAGAGCCAAACTGCAACCATCGACACTTGTGTGCATCACCCATGATGTCAAAGAGAATCAGCAGTGGCACAAGGAGGCAGAATTTGGTTTTAAGACAGGGTGTGACAGTCATTTCGCTCTAGGGATTGCACTTGAAATACAGAACTAAAATAAATGGCAAGGAATGCCACCCAACTTTAATTAGTGTCCCCTACTAAATCTTCTAATTATTATTGTTCTGAGTTACTCAAAAGTTGCTAATTCCAAAAACAGTTCCCTGAAACATGGCTTAAAAAGAGTATATACTTAAATGCGCTGCTGGATACATCTGCTACATTTTGCTTTCTATACATTTTCATCAAACTAAACAGCACAGAAGACTGGCTGTTTTTTCTTACTTATTTGTACAAGATTTAAATTTTAGCTTAAAAAAGCAGTGAACTATTGGGCCTTTAGCTCTACGGAAGATACAGGAATAAATACATCTTGCACTTCACATAGCATTATCACAAAAATTCTGATAATAATTTCTACCACTCACAAAAGTAATCAGCATTAATATTATTTTACACTTACAATCTTATTTTTTTTTAAAAGTGAAGGTCTATTTGTTTGGTAATGATAAAGCACATACATTTACAAATAAACCTGGTATTTCTTTCTGTTTGGCAAGATCCCTCATTTTACTTTGTTCCTTTGCTTATGTGAGTATACACACATTAAAATTCTTTGCTATTATAATGTTAGAAAAATGCTGGCATGATAAATGGTATTCTTGTTTCTAAATTGGATTGTTGTTCCCAACAACCTGTGTCAAGCTCTATTAGGGTGACAATAGGGATTTCAGAAAATACACAAGCATCTATTTTGAGAAAACTGTTAGCTAACTAAAGTTACCTTAAAGGTGGTTACAGAAGAGAAACATCATGTACAACAGAACATATTTAGCAATAAAACCAACCAATGGATTAAACACGGGTCATATTATTTGTAGCTATGGAGGGATTTCTAACGACCATGTCCTTCAAGATCCTCCAGTCAGCTCCTCCAGTCAGTCAGCTTCTTACTGACTCCTGAGCCATCAATCAATTCAACTGCTTAAATAAACTGAAATGGAAACTTTTCTCCCTGCACCTGAGAAAGGCAACTGTCACCAAAAGCCCACTTACCTCTCCAGCAGACTTTAGTTCCAGGCACTTGGCTAGTCACTCCTACCAGAATAAACGAGTGACTTTCTTTAGAACTCCAGCAATAAATCTGACTGTAGTTTAATTACTTTTTTGCCAAATGAATTATTTCTCCTTTATTACATATGACTAAGAGGTAAATTAAATGGGATTTTCACATTACAAATGCATTCAAAAAAGAACATAAAATTATGGTGACCTAACTTTATTCCACACATTCTGCTTGAGCCTCTAATTACCTGTGTTCAGCTGGAACAGGAGGGGGGCCAAACAGCAGGATCTCTAAAAGGCTCATCTTGACAGGATACAGGGATATCTGCAGGTCTGTCCATTTTAAAACTCTCTAAAGTGTTGACAATGCTCTTAACTTGTTCATATTCTTCAACTAATTCTTGTCGGACCTTGAGAAATACACACATTAATTAAAAATGTTACAATTAAAACTTTTTCTTTTTTCTTTAAACCATTGAAAGTACCTCAAGACATTCAGTATCCTCAGAGCAGGGACCCTCAAGCCTTTCCATTCACAAATCCCAGGCTCATCAGGCTGCCAGTAGATCTTTAACAACAGCATAAACGATTCAATCTCTGTTGAGTTCATCTTCCTGCTTGTCAATGTCATTACCAGACATGATTGCTAAAGCATGGATCACTCTTCCTTAGCATGTGCTGATGCTTAGATTTATGTGTGCATGTTGACATGTACTCACACATACACATACTTTTATACTAGTAAAGGTGCAGTTGGCAGATCCTTAGCATATTTGCTACTATTCTGGCATAACAGAACTTCACTGCTTACAGTCTCCAAGGTCCTAGTTATATATAACTGGCTAAGTCATTAAAATATAGTATTATGAAATTAACTTTGTGAGGGGCACAACCTCACCATACAGTCAAAGTACAGGGCAATTTTTTGTCAGATTGCAAAGATTAGGACAGAAAATGGGAATTTTAACACCCTATAGCATAAGTTCAAATGGTAAGTAAAGTAAGTAAAATTAAAAAATGAGAGAAAAATATGTATTGGAAAGAAATGTGCCTGCAGAATTATGGAGCTGGATTTTATATTTGAAGTTTCTCTTGCCATTAGTCAGGCAATTAGAATTACTGCAATAATTTCAAGATTATTTACTTGTGATTTGTTCATTTAAATTTTCTTCCATGAAGCCTAGAAAAAATAAAATTGTTGTTGAAATTTGCTAAGTTTTAAGTGATGTGGCTTGTTACAAGCTCCGGTTTTGTATGCTAAGGTCACCACTTCTTAGCACACACCAGCAGCCAAAACCTGCATCGTACATTCTTGCTCAGATGCATAAGCTTTCAGTGCATTAGCTTAAGATGTGCTGGGATTCACCTGAGTGCACTTGTACTGCATCTTACCAATCTTCCACCTATCACTCAGTGATGCTTCCCATCCTGTGGGATCAACCTCCATGCTTACTTTGGTTTTCACCCGCTCAAGGGTCATAACACCCAGATGTCACCTCCTCACTGGTGGTGCCCAGCTAAAGCTAATTAATGCATTGATGTGCATGCCTGGAAACCAGCACTGGCGGCTCTGCAGCTAGGTTTACCTTAGGCCAGTGTGAATCTTGTCTGTTCCAGGCTCACAGCTGGAGCTACAGAGACATTCTGAACCTTTCCATCCACTGGGAAGGTACAAAGGCTCTAAAAGCTCTTGTGAAGGAACAGTATGGTGAGGATATTTGCAGGCTGCCACTAGGCATGCTACTGAGGCTACAACCAGCATACACTGCAAGGCTGAATCAAAAGCCAGAATTTTAAGTCAGCTTACAAGAAACCCAGGGAAAGACACCAGGCACCCAGCTGTACTCATGTCATGCATCCATGTGAAAAAAAGCTGGAAAAATATCGCCTGGGAATGCTGCAACCAGGCTTTGCTTTGTGGCAAAGAGAGGAAAGCAACTCAGGACAGTATCAACAGATGTCAGCGATGCTGCCTGAAATCCAGACTCTCTTTGCTGTGCAGACTTTGAGTAATCGAGAGGATCAGGAGAACAGAGGTCTGCAAATCCTGCCTGTCTCATAAGGTTATAACAGCAGCAAATCAAGGAACAAATATTAAACAGCATCACGTCTTATGACTGCTCTTCCTAATGGTGCTTACTGGTGAAAACATACAGCCACTAGCCTGAGAACTCCCTATTTCTGTGTGTGCTTGGCAATGAACCATGTTGGGTACATGCAGGATGCTGTGTCTTGTCAGCACACTTTTAGAAGCATGCCTCTTCCAGCCTGATTTTCACCTGCTCATCCCATTTCTCTCTCACACTTTCATTTCCTCTCTCAGAATGGTGTCTGCCCTCACCCGCCATGCTCTACATATTCAAAACAGCAACAGCAGTCCCCTACTTGTGGTGAGGCAACTTCAAGATAAAGAGCACTGACATAACTGTGGGTAAGGTGTATAAAAGAATGAATGATTAAATCAACTGCACTCACTAACAAACACACATCACCTCTTTCTGGAAGCTACAGTTCTCCAAAAATACTACCAGGTACATATCAGCAATGTATCCTTCAGCTCTGTACTTATGTTCCAGGAATTTTCCCATTACAAGGAGAAATTAGAAGATCTCAGCAGTACAAAGAAATTCTGGTTTAAAAACCTGTTTAAAAGAAGAGTATGTGTGACTGTTGTCAGCCTGATACCAGTAAGGACAGAGGCAAAGTGAAAGGTAAATATCCAAGCTTTTGCAACACTGCATTTACTTTACCAGGAGCTCTATGTGTATCTGTACAAAAGAAGCCTTAGGTACAAGAAGAACTTGATCATTTCACAGGGCAAAGCAGCCTTCTTGTTCCTTCCAGATGGGGTAGCTCTATCTTCCCAAAGACAGGACATCCAGCTCAGGCAGGATTGCTCCTGCCCTGCTTTGCTCTCTTTGCTTTCTCATCACACAATCAGCAGACACCCCCCACCAAAAGAACTTCCAGCTGAGTTACAGAAGTGACTCAATACTAACTGGGGTCCTTCAAACTGTCTAACACACATCCCTCCTGTCCAAAATAAATCCAGCCAAACAGCTGCTGTGAGGTACAAAGGAATGATACAGCATAAAACCTCCAGGGCACTGTTCCACGAGAGACAGCCACCTCCTGCTCGAGTGCTCCAGGAACACAGATGGGATTCCTTCTATCGGCCTTCCAACACGTGTTAAAGCTGGTGGAAAACAACTTGCTACCACTGAGGGCCTGAAGGATAGAATCATAGAATGGTTTGGGTTGGAAAGGACCTTAAGATCAAATGTCATTTGTCATTTAGCTCTCTGGGCCAGCAAGAAGGATGGTATCTGAAAACTGAAAGAAAGTGATCCTTTGATGCCTTGGAAGCTGAAAAGACTATCAACTCCTGGCCATCTCTTAGCAAGACCTGAGCAGACCAAACTCTGAAATACAGAACCTTTACTGCTTAGTCAGTACCTGGCAAACCAACCAACAAAAAATCCTCAAAGTATTCGAACAATAGGACCAAAAAGGAAATCCAGCTGATAAATTGCTGGAGGCCCTAAAGAAACCAAGTCAGATGAAACAGGTGCAGAAAGAATTTCTTGCAGCTGAGAAACAAATAACCCAGATGAGAGCCAAAAAGTGCTGTGCCGCAATTATGGAGGTGGCAGAGCAGTGTCTTTAAGTCATCAGTGCTACTCTGAAGCAACCTGAAGGCTGCAAACAGGAAAATCACAGGTCAGGACTCACCCAGTCTCTTTGCCCCATGTCACACCCTGCCCTGGCACTCCAGGGGGCTCCTACTCAGGTTGTAGAGAAGAAAGCTTTTAGGTTATTGATGTTTCAGCAGTTTCAGGAGGTAGCAAGGGCCGAATTGGCAGCTTACCACTGCCAAACAGATCTTCTTTCTCCTCACTTTTTCTCCCCATCCACACTCTGCTGCTATTCTTCGGGATTCAATTCTAGCATCTCAATACAGTAACCTTGGTAAAATGGCAGAAAATTAGCCTAGGAGGGTAAAAAAAAACCCACCCCCCTGCCCCCCCCAAAAAAAAACAAAAAAACAAAATCAAAACAAAAACCAAACCAAACCAAAACAAAAGAACACTTTTGCTGGGTCAGCAAGCTGCACTGGCTTGCTACCCTTGCTACCCTGTAATCAGGTGAATCTCAGGAAGAAGAATGGCAGGGTGCAGAGGAGGGAGAGAAGCTGGTGCAGCTGGAGGGAAGACTAGGTGGGGAAGAGCTTCGCCTCTCTGGGCATGCAGCATGTTAACTGGATTCAGCTACCACGTTCAAGTGCTTGCTTTCAAGAGCCTGGCTCTCTCCTACAGCAGCCACATCAGCTCCTCCACAGAAGCAACATCACGGGAATTGGTGATGTTAGAAAGCCTGATAAAAAGCCCTTCAGCCCAGGGAGTGGCCTCACAGGTCTGTTTTGACATTCCAGCCCTAAGAATTTACAGTAACCAAGCAGAAAACACATCCTAACAAATGGATATAAAACACAGTGACCAAGAGTTCACTCTATCTTAGTTGTAGTTCCTTAAACCATTTCAGGGACTTCCTCCTTCTATCTGGCAACTGTTGTACCTTTGGCATCACCAGCTTTTATTTACTGTGCTAGGGCTTGTATTTCTGTACAACTTCCCATAGCAATAAACATAGGTGTTTGTACCTTGGTAAATACAAATAATGTGTGGGGTTTCTTGGTTTTTGGGTTTTTTTAATTATATTATGCTGTAACAAAACAAATCAAGTTTCTAGAAAAGTGTTTTCTAAACCTGAAATTACTGCCTAGTGTTAGTTATTCAACAAGCTCCATTTTAAAAAAAATGAAAATAACAATTCCCTAAACCATACCCAAAATGGACACCCTGTAACTCAGTCTCATCCCGTGGAGTCAAGGTATAGCTTCTGTAATCACAGTTCTTCATTAGTTACCTGCAGAATATTCCTTAATTACTCATGAAGTAACCTACATAGGGTTAATAAAACAGACATGAAGAAAAAAACCCAGACATACAGATTGACC
Source organism: Hemiprocne comata (assembly GCA_020745705.1). NCBI lineage: Eukaryota > Metazoa > Chordata > Aves > Apodiformes > Apodidae > Hemiprocne > Hemiprocne comata. The sequence continues at coordinate 194,431,874 of CM036586.1, read as the reverse complement.
AAAATGTGCTTAAAATTAAAATAAATATAAAAATTATCCTTTATTCTTTAAGCAGGGATACAGTGCACCTAATCACCCACACCAGTGACATGGTCGGTAAGGGTGCCTCACGGGCTACTCCAAGTGCTCTGCAAACTGTTGAACTCCTGTGCTCTCCAGCACTGTGCAACACAGAGCACACGGGTGTAACAGGCAGTAGGCTTTGCTCGACAGCCCCTGGCCTTGTCATAAGCCTGTACCATCTCCCGGGGGCACGCTCTGCTGTCATGCTGCAGCTGCTGAACTGTCACTGAAGCCGCTCTTTCCTACAAGCCAGCTGTCTAGTAAAAAGACTGCAACAGCCAAGAAACTCTCTCAGAATAAACAGGGGGAATGTCAACACAAGTAAAGTTCACAGTTGCAGTCATGAGAGTAAACCTACCTTTTATTGTTGTTAAGTAGAAAAAGAGATGGCTTTCTGCTGATTTTGAATCTTCCCAGTCCCAGCCTGTCTTTACATGGATTAATATGCCTACATGTCAGCCAAAACTCAGAGCACAACAGAGAAGTAACTTTTCCTTTTTCAAATGAGCTCAGAGGCCTAGGAGTGAGGATAAGAATGGAGCTATACTTAGCCACCCAAGAGCAAGCTGGGGACTCCTTGTCTGCAGAACAAATAAGGGTCTTAAGAACAGGTCACTGTTGATATCCCCGAGCTAAGCTAGTTATCAGACAATCAATTACAATGAATTTTCCAAAGGGCCAGAGGAATTCTTATGCTATCACACCACTGTGTTGGTGGACCCTCCAGGATGCATCTTTTGCCCTTTTGAAGTCCTGCAGGTTGTGCCAGACTAGTAACACAATCCCTTTCCCCCAGTTAGTCCTGATTTTGAAGTCCCAGAAGCAGTACTGCATCGAGTGGAACTGAGCCAGTCAACTGCTCCCAGGCGAGCAGATGATACTTGTTCACATTCCTCTTTCTCCTATGCTCTCAGCACCAAGCACAAGGAAGCCTTGAAACCAGGGTGCCCAGTTGCAAAGCTGAAGCTGTCTGACTGTGCCAAATGAAATACAAGCCACCAAATACTTGCACAGAATATTATTCTGACCAGACCAACCGGTAGAAATTTGAAAACAACACTTAAGCTAAGACAGGTAGATCAAGAGTGTTTAGGAGTCTTACTGAAAATCCCAGCTACTTCTGGTTCACCTCTGCTCTACATCACTCAATAAACTGCTGGAAAATTCCCCTGTAGTACACAAGGCAACAAAATAGATCCACCTAGCATGGGGTACCTATTTGGGAAGGAGCACTCACTGCAGAGAAGTGACCAGATAGGGAGAACAATGGTTCATGTAAGAGGTATGAGATGGTCAGCTGCAGAGCCATGGCTTTGAGGTATTACTCATACGGACATTCCTGTTTTATAAGGGAATGTGTATGCAAACACCTGAAACAGTTCACAGCCTCAGAAGCATCAGCAGGACAGACACCCTGTTCATGTGCTACACACAAATGTACAAAAAACGGAAGGGCATGCTTCATACTGCCAGATCCCCTCAGTGTCGGTGTCCCAGGAATCCTTCAGGAGATCTAAGATTGTGAATATGCATGCAGACAATACATCTCAGAGAAGAACTGATTTAAGGAACAATTTTCTCCTTAGAACACTTATCTACAAAGACATTCACACTGTGGACTGCTCCCAACACTAAAAGCTCTACCTACCCTGCTAGAGATTGCTAAACTCCACCTCCAAAAGGTACCAGTGGTATTATCTGCCTGAAATTCCTCAGAGAGTGGAGAAACTGAAGAACCTAAAGAACAGTTCCATACTCCAGGGACAGAATTTCAGGTAAAAATCAACTGCATTCATCCCCTTAACCATGACCTAAGGATTGCTTTGTTTCTGGTGTCACTTGAAAGAAGCATATGGGTATGGGAATCTTTTGCTTCTGTACACTACTGGTCCCAAGTGGGTTAGACCTGAATTTGGCGAAACTTACATAATGTGTATAGCATAACTCTCTTCTGAGAATGATAAAAAAAAATACCTAAATATTATTTTAATATTGAGAATGAGTGTTCCTTGTGATCCAACTTTTGGGTTAACTTTTTTCAGAATAGGCTGTCAGACAGCTACTGAATGTGGCTGACCATCTGGATGTAGCTGTTGTTGGAAATGGAAAGCAGTACTAACATCCAGATCATCTGTCTCCCTCTTAGTCTGTCCCAAGGAGTGAGAAGGCACAACAATTATCTATCAAGAGTGGCTAAGAAAGCAGGTTTACCTCTGTAGGTCTCACCAAACCATTCAGGTGCAGGTATGGAAACACTAGTGTTTTTAGGGCTGTATTGTTTGTTTTCAGAGCTATATTATTTTGTTTCCAGTGCTACAGGTAGTCCCACAAATGAATGAGAAGGCAAATAGCCTGGGGATGAAGCACTTCTCTTTTTTTAATAATGCTTCTTTCTTTTTTGTTATTTGTCCCTAAGCTGAGATTTGCATCAGTAATGGCAAAGTGATATTCTGACAAAGTTCATCTGCCACTGCTGTGTTGGGAACTTTTAGAAAGCAACATGAGCCTACAGCATGACAGACACTACCTCACCTGCAGTTGATCTTTGAGGCACAGTTCTCTAAAGCATCTATGGGACACTGTCAGGAGCCATTCTGTCTTTACCTAAAAGGGATAATTTCTGAGAAAGTGGCAACTTCAGATCCTCTGCTAAAGAGCCAGCTGCCTTCCCTAGGGAATAATCGTGGAAACGGTGTTAATGGTCCTTTTTTATTTGAGGCTTGCCTCCAATGTACAGCACACATTTCATGGTACACGGGCTTCTCTGAAGCAGTTCAAACAACACACAACACCATGAGACTTGAAGTAACATCCACAAGGTAAGAGCTGTTAAAAGTTTAATGGAAGAACCAAGGTAATCAGAGGAAACACTAGACACTAGAAGTGAAGGCAATGCAGTGATGCAGCTGCAGAACAAGGAAAGCCTGATGGTCTGTTTTCATGTCAGCGACAAGCTTGGCAGGAACTAAGAACATGCATGGGGCATGAACACCTTGTATCAGCATGCCCTGGGGTAGGGAAGAGCTTGAATACAAATATTTGAATGTGAATATCTCCTGTACAGCATTCAGCTTATTGGCTCACCAGGAAAGCTAGGCACTATCACTGCTGCTTGTACACACACATGCTTTGCAGACAAGCCCTTAATAAGCAGGCAGACTTTTACAGTCCTCTGATAAACACCTATGAATAGCACTGTCATTACAAAAGGACTGCTACCAGGGGTGTAGCTATCAGTACACAAAATACTCCATGTCAGTGTCAGATGTTTCAAGCACAAAACCATAACCAAAGCACCTGCTGCCATAAAAACAAACAAAAATGCTTCTGCTTTAAATGACATTATTTAAACATACGATATTTAGAAAAACTGTTCTTGAAACCATCTTTTCAGTTACTTACTGAAAATTTTTATCTTTTATAGGAGCCATGTTCTCCTTTCAAAAAATAGTATTTATTCAATACGATAGGGGCAAAAGGCAGCAAGCTCCTGCCCAGCACAGCAGATGCCACAGGCACATCCCTCTAGCAGCTGCCACACCTTCCCAGACCCTAACACCAGACCCACTTCATAGGGAAGTCTGCTGCCTCCCTGGGGCCCTGGTTAAAGATGTTCATAGAAAGCTCCTTTCCCCAGTAAAGTCCTCAGTTTATTACCCATTGTTAATCTTTCAGGTAGGTAGTGACAAAGTAGTAACAAGATGTCCAAAGGCAATTAAGAGAGACTTCAGAATCATAGGGGTTGGAAGGGACCTCGAAAGATCATCCAGTCCAACCCCCCCTGCCAGAGCAGGGTCACCTAGAGCACATCACATAGGAACGCATCCAGGCGGGTTTTGAATGTCTCCAGTGAAGGAGACTCCACAACCTCCCTGGGCAGCCTGTTCCAGTGCTCTGTCACTCTCACAGTAAAAAAAAATTTTTCGGATATTCACCTTGAACCTCCTATGCTCCAATTTACACCCATTACTCCTTGTCCTATCACTGGTCATCACTGAGAAGAGCCTAACTCCATCTCCCTGACACTCACCCCTTACATATTTGTAAACATTGATGAGGTCACCCCTCAACCTCCTTTTTTCCAAGCTAAAGAGACCCAGCTCCCTCAGCCTTTCCTCATAAGGGAGATGTTCCACTCCCTTAATCATCTTTGTGGCTCTGCGCTGGACTCTTTCAAGCAGTTAAAGGACCTTAAAAAAAGTTCAGGACCTTAGGATAACTAGTTAAGGGATCAGGAGCACAGGTGGTGTTCTCTATCCCTCCAGTTGCAGGGATCGATGAGGGAATAAACAGGAAGAGCCAGGAGATCAACACTTGGCTCCAAGACTGGTGTCATCAGCAGGACTTTGGGTTCTTTGACCACAGATTGATTTACCGGGAAATTCCTCGAGGGCATTGATGACAACTTCCTCCTCCAAATAGTAGAGGAACCAACCAGAAAAGGAGCTTTGCTGGACCTTGTCCTCACTAACAGAGACGGGCTGGTGAGTGATGTGAAACTCACTGGGAGGCTAGGCTGCAGTGACCATCACACTGTAGAATTCAAGATCCTTAGGGCAGCGAGAAAAGTATGAAGTAAACTGAGCACACTTGATTGTAAAAGGGCAGACTTTGATCTCTTCAAGGATCTGCTTGCTAGGGTAGAATGGGACAAAGCCCTGGATGGGAAGAGAGCCCAGGAAAGCTGGTCCATATTCAAGGAACACTTCCTGCATGCCCAGGACCAATGTGTCCCTACAAAGAGGAAGGCAGGCGGGAGTGCCAGGAGGCCTGCGTGGATGAGCGAGGAACTCCTGGACACACTTAGGTGTAAAAACAAAATTTACAGAGGGTGGAAGCAAGGCCAGGTACCCTGGGAGAAGTACAGAGAGGTAGTTAGAGAAGCAACAGATCAGGTTAGGAAAGCAAAAGCACAGAGAGAATTGGATATGGCAAGGGAAGTTAAGGGCAATAAGAAAAGTTTCTATAGGTATGTTAATGATAAGAGGAAGACTAGGGAAAATGTGGGCCCACTTCAGAAGGAAACAGGAGAGCTGGTCACCCAAGATGCAGAGAAGGCTGAGGTACTCAGTGACTACTTTCCCTCAGTCTTCACCAGCAAGGAGTCCCCCCATGTTATGGAAACCAAAGACAGGGACTGGGAAAAAGAGGACGAAGAGGAGATTCGAGACCACCTAAAGAACCTAAAGGTGAACAAATCCATGGGACCTGATGGGATTCACCCATGGCTCCTGAAAGAACTGGTGGATGAAGTTGCAAAGCCACTGTCCATCATATTTGAAAAGTCATGGCAGTCTGGTGAAGTTCCTGCTGACTAGAAACGGGAAAACATAACCCTCATTTTCAAGAAGGGAAAAAAAGAAGACCCAGAGAACTACAGGCCCGTCAGTCTCACCTCTGTTCCTGGCAAGATCTTGGAACAGATCCTCCTGAAGACCCTGCTCAGACATGAGAACAACAAAGGGGTGATTGGTGACAGCCAACATGGCTTCACTGAAGGCAAGTCCTGCCTGACTAATTTGGTGGCCTTTTATGATAGGGTCACAGCCTCGGTGGACAATGGCAGAGCAACAGATGTCATCTCCCTGGACCTGTCCAAAGCTGTTCCGCATGGCATTCTAGTCTCAAAACTGGAACAATATGGATTTGATGGATGGACCACTTGTTGGATAAAGAACTGGCTGATTGCTTGCACCCAAAGAGTTGTGATCAATGGCTCAGTGTCCAAATGGAGGCGTGTGAGGAGTGGTGTTCCTCAAGGGTCAGTACTTGGACCAGTGTTATTTAACATCTTTGTCGGCAACATGGACAGTGGCATTGAGTGCACCCTCATCAAGTTTGCTGATGTCACCAAACTGTGTGGTGAAGTCAACATGCTGGAGGGAAGGGATGCCATCCAGAGGGACCTTGACAGGCTTGAGAAGTAGGCTTGTACAAACTGCATGAAGTTCAACAAGGCCAAGTGCAAGATTCTGCACCTGGCTCGAGGCAATCCCAAGCACAAATACAGGTTGGGAGGAGTGAGGATTGAGGACAGCCCAAAGGAGAAGGACTTGGGGGTAGTGGTTGACCAGAAGTTTAACATGAGCCATCAACGTGCGCTTGCAGCCCGAAGAACCAACCGTATCCTGGGCTGCATCAAAAGAAGCACAGCCAGCCCGTTGAGAGAGCTGATTCTCCCCCTCTGCTCTGGTGAGACCCCACCTGGAGTACTGTGTCCAATTCTGGAGTCCCCAGCATAAGAAGGACATAGAACTCCTCGAGCATGTCCAGAGGAGAGCCACGAAGATGATCAGAGGACCGGAGCACCTCTTCTATGAAGACAGGCTGAGGAAGTTTGGGTTGTTTAGCCTAGAGAAGAGGAGGCTCCGGGGTGACCTTATAGCAGCTTTCCAGTATCTGAAGGGGGCCTACAAGAAAGCTGGGGTAGGGCTTTTTACACAGGTGTGTAGTGAGAGGACAAGGGGCAATGGCTTGAAACTTAAAGAGGGGAAATTCAGGCTAGACATTAGGAAGAAGTTCTTTCCTGTGAGGGTGGTGAGATGCTGGCACAGGTTGTCCACGGAGGTTGTGGATGCCGCCTCCCTGGAGGTGTTCAAGGCCAGATTGGATGAGACCTTAAGCAACCTGGTCTAGTGGGAGGTTCCCCTGCCCATGCAGGGGGGTTGGAACTAGATGATCTTTAAGGTCCCTTCCAACCCTAGCCATCCTATAATTCTATGATACATGACACCAGGCCTGCTGGCAGCAGACATGGTACACTTGTCTCAAAGGGGGAAGAGAATCCTGGCACAAGAGCTAGAAGGGCTTGTTGAGAGGACTTTAAACCAGCGTTGAACGGGGAAGGGGATGGAGATTCATGTGGTAAAAAAGATGCATGGGTCACTGGTCGGTTAGTTACCAGGGAAGTGCCTGAGAACACCCAGCTAGGAATCAGGACTTCTTTCATTAAATGGTGGGACCATCACCCCAACTGAAGTGCATCTACATGAATGCAGGCAGCATGGGCAATGGATAAGAGGAGCTGGAAGCCATTGTGCAGCACAAAAACTATGGTATCATTGTTATCACAGAAATGTGGTGGGACAACTCATATGACTGGAGTGCTGCAATCAATGGCTACAAGCCCTTCAGAAGGGACAGGCAAGGCAGGAGAGGTGGTGGGGTCACACTGTATGTTAGAGAGTGCTATGAATGCCTGGAAGTTGATGATGGCAACAATAATACTGAATATTTATGGGTAAGAATCAGGGGGAAGGCAAACAAAGCAGACATCTTGGTGGGAGTCTGTTACAGACCACCCAACCAGGATGAAGAAACAAAGTATTCTATAGACTTCTGACAGAAGTCTCTCAATCACTGGCCCTTGTCCTCATCAGGGACCTCAACTTCCCAGATATTGGCTGAAAACATAATACAACAGAGAGGAAACAGTCCCAGAAGTTTCTAGAGTGTATAGAGGATAACTTCTTGATGCAGCTGATGAGGAAGCCTATTAGGAAAGGTGACCTGCTGGACCTGCTGTTTGTCAACAGAGATGGGCTTGTGGAGGATGTGATGGTCAGAGGCCATCTTGGGCATAGTGACCACGAAATGATAAAATTCTTTGTTCTTGAAGAAGTAAAGAGGAGGGCCAGTAGAACTGCCACCTTTGGACTTCCAGCAGGCAGACTTTGGAACGAGTCCAGAGAAGGGCAACAAAGCTGGTGAAGGATCTGGAGAACAAGTCTGATGAGGAGTGTCTGAGGGAACTGGGGATGTTCAATCTAGAGAAAAGGAGGCTGAGAGGAGACCTGGTTGCTCTCTACAACTGCCTGAAAGGAGGTTCTAGCAAGGTGGAGGTTGGTCTCTTCTCCCAGGTAACAAGTGATAGGACAAGAGGAAATGGTCTCAAGTTGCACCAGGGGAGGTTTAGATTAGATAGTAGAAGAAACTTCTTCACCAAAAGGATAATCAAACACTGGAATAGGCTGCCCAGGGAGGTGGTTAAATCACCATCCCTGGAGGTGTTTAAAAGACGTACAGATGTGGTGCTTAGGAACGTGGTTTAAGCACTGGACTTTGTAGACTTAGTTTAACGGTTGGTAGAGTTAATTTATGGTAGGACTCAATCGTCTTAAAGGTATTTTCCAACCAGAGCAATTCTGTGAACTCTTTATTCTGGAATACATCTTTATATGTTTATTCCAACTTCCCCCCCCCTTTTTTTTTTTAATGAAACGCATTTTGTACAATGAAAAATGGAACCACAAAATGTAAGAAAGACTTAAATACTGAGAGTGCTAAATGAAGGTTCTTAAATTACTTTCTCAGCTTCATCAGTTCTCTGCTTTAGCAAGATGATGCAGGTGTGCAAGAACTAGGACCTGATCCAAATAGCACATTGTAGCATTATCGTTAGCTGCTACTTAGACAACCATTCTAGTGATGCTAACTCATCCACTCACATCTTAGTTCACTGGACATTAGAAGTTCAAAAGATAAAACAGCAAAAGGAAATCTTCAGCAAACCCGATTTTCCAAAGAATGCAATCACACACACACAGACACAGGATTAACAAGACATCGTAAGAGAAAAACAAACAAACAAATGTATCCAATTAGAAGAAAATAATTCATTTTAAATATGCCACCAAAATTCTTTCTCCATAAATATCAACACAATATTGCAAAAGAAATGTTGTGAATTTAGGTGTGATATACGTCCCCTATATCTCAAATGGTTTGGGAAGTATAGTGTATTTTCAAATATCAACTAATAGAATAGCGGCAACCTTATTTCACCCTACCTGTTGCCATTTGCCCTTAATTGCTGGATCTCTGATTGACTGGCAATGTCTCTGGATTTGTTGGATGACACCCTGGTAATACACCATAGAAGAGTCATAATTCCCAAGGAGTGCATATTCTCTTCCTTTTTTGGCATTATCGCAAATCTCTGCTAAATTCATCTTCACTCAGAAATCTAAAAGAGAACATAATAATCAGAAGAACAAATTTTACATGCTGTAGAATAATTTAGACCATGACACTCCTGTTTTGTTTTTTTCTCTCATTGCTGAATTGTGTCTTCCCACCCCTTGTCTCTCCCTCTTTTTCAACCATTTAGCTCTGGAGTATCTGTTTACTAGACAAAGGTCTGAGATCATGAATCATAACTCTTTTATAGTGACAAAACCCACAATTTCTTCGCTGCCTTTGGCCCCAATCCTTTTAAATTAATGCAAGAAAATTAAATGCTCTTCCCACACTGAACGTAACAAGCCAAACCTTAATTTGTAGATCACCACAATATATTAGCAGTCATCAGCCCATGAATCACAAATCACACGAGGCATTAAATTGCTTGTTATACTGCTGTATTACATACGTGCCTAAATGTGCCAACCATCATCAGGGAAGTCTGCACTTAGCACTTTCAAGAGCCCTCACCCTAATGAGATTATGATATGGTTGAATGACAGGTCTACTATAGACAAAGTTGAGAGCCTCATTCTCTTTAAATGTTCTTTCAAGGTACTCCAACATCCACATGCTGACTTGGATTTTTTCAGTTAATTTAAGATGCCACTTTGGGATTTATGGCAGAATTAGCAATCCAAATTTAAGATTTCTTAAAACAGTGATTTCCAAAGGACACCCTTACCCTAGTCCCCGAAACAATTTAATAAGATTTACAGATTTTACTAACTTTTTTAAACAAGCAGTAAATTGCAGCATGACTTAAAGGCAAACCCATAGTCCAGACTTTCCCAGGAACCATTCAAGAAAGCAATATTGAACCACACATTCAAAAGTAACCTATGTTTTACGGCTAGGTTGGGATTTAAGGTTCAAGTCTGCTCCTATCTGAATCCTACATGGTCCAAATTCTAGGTCCTTACCACACAAAAAGAGCATCAGTTCCTTTTCCTTGTCCTCTAACTCAGCATGGGAGGGTCCCTGACATCAACCCAGATATACACTTCCAGAAGTCAAAAATAAAAAATTACGATTCATAGCTACGCCTTCTACAACAAAGTAACCCACTGAGTTGATGCAGGGCGAGCGGTGGACATCGTCTACCTGGACTTCTCCAAGGCTTTTGATACGGGCCCCCACAGCCTCCTCCTGGACAAACTGACTCATTACAGCCTTGATAGGTGATAGTAAATAGTTCCTCCTCAAACTGGCAATCGGTCGCAAGTGGGGTCCCCCAGGGATCAATAGTTGGCCCAGTGCTGTTTAACAACTTCACAAGTGACCTGGATGTTGGGATCAAGAGCATCCTGATGAAGTTTGCTGATGGCACCAAGATGAGTGGAGAGGCTTTCCAGAAGGGAAAGCCACCCTCCAGGATGACCTGGACAGACTGTATGAGTGGGCTGGCAGGAACCTTATAACGTTCAACGGGAGAAGTGTAAGGTCTTGCACTTGGGAACACATCACCCAGGAGCGCAGTTCAGACTGGGATCCACCTGACTGGGGAGCAGCCCTGTGGAAAGGAACCTGGGCGTCTTGGTGGATAACAGGATCAACATGAATGAACAGTGTGCTGCAGCAGCAAAGAAAGCCAACAGGATGCTGGGCTGCATCAACAAGGCCATCACGAGCAGAGATGAAGAAGTCATCCCGCTCTACTTGGCACTTGTCAGACCACACTTGGAGTATTGTGTTCAGTTTTGGTTCCTGCTCTACAAAAAGGACGTGGACAGGCTGGAGAGGATCCAGAGAAGGGCCACGAGGACGATGAGAGGGCTGGAGGACCTGGCATATGAGGAGAGGCTGAGAAAACTGGGTTTGTTCAGCCTTGAGAAAAGGAGGCTTTGGGGCAACCTTATTACAGTGTTCCAGTACTTAAAGGGGGCTACCAAGAAGATGGAGACTCCCTATTTACAAGGAGTCACATAGAAAAGACAAGGGGTAATGGGCACAAGTTGCCCCTGGGGAGATTCCAATCGGACACAAGAGGTAAATTTTTCACCATGAGGACAATCATGAGGACAATTGGAATAGTCTCCCAAGGAAGATTCCCCCACATTGGACAGTTTTAAGTCCCAGCTTGACAGGGTGCTGAGCCATCTCATATAAACTATAGTATTACCTAAAAAGGTTGGACCAGATGATCCTTGAGGTCCCTTCCAACCTGGCATTCTATGATTCTATGAATGGAGAGAGTTGCATGGACCAATGGGGAGGAGGCTGGCTCAGGAGGGCTGTCCACTAACTGCCTCGAGTTTAGCAAGACCAAGGTGGTAGAGAAGAAACAGGAAAGGATGGAGGGGTACAGCCAGGCAGGGAGAGAGCAGGGCACAGGGCCTGGTGCAGCACACAGTTCAGGCTGTGCTGCTGAAGACAGCCCATGATATGGGGTGCATGCAGTAGGAGCAGGTGATAGCAGAGAGAAGCCAGAACACAGAGGAACAACTTTTTACAGCCCAGTGGGTCATAAAAATGTTAGTATTTTTTATAGAACAGGCAAGACAAGATCAAGATGTCTTTAAGAGGATGTATCTTATGCCTTTATATTCCCTCATGCTTAGCAAAATTCAAACCTCTGACAATAAGTTAAGCATATAAACACATGACCTCCATTCTGTCCTCCTCGAACACTGCCCAATAGCAAACATGCTCTGCCTCTCAGAGGGGTGAGACTGATGGTCCTTACTGCTGCCTGCCACTGCTAGCAGGTCTGCTCCACCACCGCTTCACTGCTGCTCCCTGCAGCTAAGCCATGGAAACCTGCTACCCTCACCTACACCCACTGGTCATGCAGCTTCCACATGCCTGAAGACTTTGATAGCAGACCACGCTGGTATGCCACTAAGTGCAGCAAGACGCATTGGGGCTCACTTGTCCACACTGTGCCACATGGTTCAGCTTGCAGATCATTCCCATGTTGTTATAAACTTCTGGGCAGCAGCAGAACTAAGATGGAAAGGGCAATGACCCTAATTTTGTTTTCTCTCAATGCTGAAGAAGGACAGGATACATGGTTGGAGAGCTCTAGCTCTGCAGCAATTAAGACCATATACTTTTAAAATACAGAAGACAGTAACTGATAGGAAATAGTTACATCCCCTGCATTGTAGTGGAAGTAGGTAAAAAGACAGGAACAGAATATAGGTTACAACCCCTTCAGATCTGATGAGTGAACTTATAAATTAACAAACCACCACTCCGGGCAGAATCTGTTGCCCTGTCTTAAAACACATCCAGGTTAGGATCTGCTACACAACCAGCCTGTCCTCAAATCTCTGAAGGATTTCGAGGCACATAGCAAAAAAGAAAGAGTAAATAAAATATTTCTGAGGAATTGCTGCATTCTATTCCTAGAAATCCATAATACTAAACAGAGCATGTACTTACTGTAGCAATCTCTTGTATTTGTTTATTACAGTTAGTTCCCACCCTGCAGGCGTGTGTTGTAAAACTCCCTTTTGCCTTAAGAGGGCTGACAGTCGCATTCAGCTTCCCTTTGGCCCAGAAGAGTGCTGCTCTCACTGGAGGAGCCAACCTCTTCATGTCTGGTGGAAGCCGGGCCAACCCATGGGCAAGGCACGGCAGCCACACAGCTCACAGGAGGCAGACAAATTTACATGGTCTTAAAACTGCAGGGGGAAACCAAATTAGAGTGTACCTTCTCCTCCAGCAACCAAGAGATCAGGAGGCATCAGGGGTAGGGAAGAAGGGGTAGGCAGAACTAGGTGGGGGCTTTTTCATGTTATGTACTTATTTTTTACTATCTGTTCTACATTATATTATAGAGTTCATACAACATTACAAACATCCAAGAAACCAGAAATACATAATTCATAAATGGTGCTTTTTTTCTTTTTCTTTTTTTTCTTGTTTGGGATTTTGTTTAAATATTTGCTTTTCCTACCATATCACAGCCACATCTTTTAAGTAAATACACAGCCAGGGACAACTGTTGTCAGGTACATTTAGAACAACTTACACATTACTTGTAACACCAGCTTTTCATCCTGTCGTTGTGCAGTTCTTTCCTGTTGCATGGAGAGAGCCTTTTCTTTCCTTCCTGACAGCCCCACGGCATGCCAAGATATCCTTGGAGATTCCTTAGTTCACGGATCATTGACAAGAAGAGGCATTACAGCCACTCATGTCAGCATAGCTGCCACACATGGGGTCTTAAGCCCAGTTGTTAAAAAACCCTGCAGCAGCTAGGCTAAAAGGTCACAGGGGATATTAATCGCTATTCTTTGGAGCATAAGCTGAGCTGATCCCTATCTGGGGTCAGAAAAGAATTTTTCTCCCAGAACTAAAGCAACAGCCAATTGAGCAAGATCCAAAAGACAGTCTCTGTTTTAACATTAAAGCATTAAATAGGCACAAGCATATCCACAGGCAGATACACTCACCGTGTGCATGGTGGGCAAAGAACAGCTTGTTGAACACACTTCTCCAGACTTGTGTGCAACACCAGTGGGAATGTAGGACAACTGGCCCCCTTCAGCCTGTTTCCCACTTAACCTCACCCCAGTGTTACCAGAGGCAATAAATGCCCTCCCCTACAGATGGGGTCTGTAGCAGGGATTTTTCTATTGTTTGATATTGATCATTCAACTCTGCAAGGGCCAAAATGAAAAGCATCTCTGCTATTTTTACATATCTCTTTGATGCCAATGTGTTTTGACACAATCAGTTATACAACTGCATCCCATTTTGTCCACATGCACTCGACTCTTGCACAGGATGGATGACACTCATTAAATGAGCAGTTTTTCATTTTTGCTTTATTCTCATTGTTTCAGCAATCACATCAAGCCTTACATACTGCACACTAATCAGATTTTTCTCCAAATCAGTTGTTGTTGCCTCACTGATAGGGCTATACCTGTTCTTCTCTGGACACATGTCTTTCTCTTACCAGAATTTTACCCAGGCAGACTAAAAATTTTCCACAGCTCCCTGAGATTGCTGGACACATGGTCTCACGTCATGGCAGCTGTGCAGTATTGCTGACTGGACAGCTGAACATCTGGAAAACCCTGGACATACACAGATGAAGGCTGGTTACTGATTCTGTTTCTCATTTTCTGCAAATCGGCCATGCAGCATGATGTCAGGCATCCTGAAATGCAATTTAAGAGACCCAAGTAACACCATAAGACAGAGCACCACACTGTTAGGCACCATCTTCTGAAATCCAGCGCCAAGGTATGACTATACATTTTCCACTGCTACAAAACAGCTAGGATGGCCCTCTGCTGCTGCACAACCCCAGAACAAGTTCACTGCTACACAGAACAAAGCAAGGAAGCAAATGCCAGTGTTAAGAGGTTTTGATTTTTGGATTTATCCACTTTTTGTGTGTACCCATAATAGTACCAGAGTCTAAGCAATGAGCTGAAGTTGTTCCTTTCTCCAACTCTTCTTACTGCTTCAAAGCTTTTCCTTACAAATAATCTAAACTCACCCTTATTTTAAGGCCATATTAGTTTGGTAAGCCAGCTTTGACCAGTTTTGAACAGTTTCCTCTCCCTTGATGATGTTCTCACTTAAAATAGTACAACAAACCTTTTTCATAGAATCATAGAATGGTTTGAGTTGGAAGGGACCTTAAAGATGATCTAGATCCACCCCCCCTACATGGGCAGGGACACCTCCCACTAGATCAGGTTGCTCAGAGCCCCATCCAACTTGCCCTTGAACATTATTTTCAAAAAACTTGTTAAAATAGAGACATATAACAATATGACAATACCTTCCCTGGAAAAGCGTAAACTGCAACACTACCTGGAACGTTATCAGAGGAAGAAGAAAGCATTTTTTCCCTGCATGACATGTGATTCCTACTAGAAACTTAGAGAAGTCCATTTCAGACTGAAATACAGACTGCATTTATTTTTCATGTGCTTGATGTATTTATTTGATTTTTAAGAATAAGTATTGTATTTTTTTTTTAATAATTACATTTTTAATAAGTCTTGTCTGCTTTATTAGAAAGATTATCCCTTTTCTTTTGGATTTGGGTGCAGAACAACTGGTCTTCATTTCTTATAATTAACTGTCCCTGTTCAGATGCAACCACTGATGTTGTAGACAATTATCTGGCATTAGATTCGCATGACAAAAACAACATTTTAACTGATCATTGTCAGATAAAATACAAACAAACAAAAAGCTTGCCAAGTTCCACAGCCAAATCATTCTTTCCCTGTTAACTTGGCTTTGTTTAAACTTGCAGCTGAGTCCCATGGACTGGTGTGGAAGCTAACAATCATTACCTCACAGGACCACAACTCCTGTTAGAAAAAGATACATATAAATAAGGATGTGTCTTAGTTCCAGGACCTCTGGATTTGAGCTACATTTAAATGGCTTCTTGAATCAAAGATGAGAAGTGTGCTATGCCAGTGCTCTTTTTTTTTCCTTTTGCTGTGTGCATCAGCAGCGACAAGAATGGCTACAAACACAGCAGCAGCACTGGGGGGTTGCAGCAGATAATGTCACTGCAGTGTTCACTCTCTGACATGTCACTTCAAAGCAGCACACACACCAGATAAAACACACACACACACACCATGGTCTGGGAAACCCAGCACCAAGGGATCTTTCAGTTCAGTTAACTGCTTTCTGTTTTGGCTTTTTTACACTGAAACTCTGGTTTGAAATAGCAGATGTCAAGTTAATGGGGAAATGTCTACGGAAGTGGGACAGAGAAGAAGCATACACACAGCCTTCAAACTATTGCTGTGTGGCATCTTCTGAGAGCTAATGTGAAACAGAGAGTTGAATGTTACTTTAAATGCAAGTGAAAAAAAATTCTTCAAATGAAAACACTCACTAGAAGTTAACACTACACACAAATAAATAAAAAACCACTAAACACTGGTCAGTGTTATAATTAGAGATAGCACACTACTGCACCAAACAGCAGCACCCTGGAGAATGAAATTACCATTTGCAAAGCCTTTGAACTAAAATTTTCTGAAGAAATAGAAGGAGAATCAGAGATGGTTGTGCTAAAACTGACTGCAAAATGTATCCTTCAGAGCACCTCATGTACCAGCTTCAGGCATATCCATGCGGCCACATCACCATTTTTCAGGGTAATGAGGTGTTCATCAGTAGGCTGGGTAACAGAAACTAAAACAGCTAACACAACATTACGTGGCACCCTAGGGACTGTAGCTCCATATGCATCCAGTTTAGGCAGCCAGAGGCTTGCTAGTTTCTTCTCCACCTTAGCCCTGCTGGACCCCTGCTGGCTCTACAAATCTCTCTTCTCTCCAGCACAGTCTCCAGGGCTTCCAGCACTAGAACTGCACCGAACCTAAGCCAGCCTTCAGGAGGCACCAGCCCTGAGGTGACTGATCCCTCCTCTGACAGGATATAGGGCTCAGATACCTGAAGGATTCTGCAAGGCCTGTCTGGAGCTCAACAGAGTGGAACTCAGCCTAAATCAGTAATCCCTCTGGTCCTTTGTAGAGCCACTTGCTTCTCTGCACATCACGTGTGTAAGCACTTCTGGTAGAGCACATGTGCCACCAAGGACTCCCAAGATGGGTCTGTGCAGAGCCAGCTTGGGTTCAAAGTGTTTATTAGATTGAGCTCTGTGCCAAGAAAGGCAGTTAAACTGCTTCTGCACCTGGCCCTGGATTCACCGTATCCCTGTTCCCACGGCACTGCAGCTCACCAGCCCTGCCAGACCATAGTCAGCTCCACAAAGATTCGGTTCTGGTGCTGCTATATTCCTAGCGCAGCCAATTGCAACCCAGATAAACTTTCCATGAATAATTGCAGGTTTAATGGACTCACACAAGTGTTTATAACCCTAACTCATAAGGTCAGAATTTAAACCTGGATACATTTCCATCTTTTGAATTCCACTCTGAATATCAAAGAATTGGCTCTTTAGGACGCATATGAATGTGTATTTTTTTAATTAGAATTTTGGGTTTTTTAATTGTTCTAAAGAACAGTATATACTATTTAAAATAGACATTTATATTCATATTGTTGTTAGTGCTGCAGACATAAAGTCTTCCCATTTCTCAGCTAATCCACAGAAGAATCAGTGGTTTTTGTTTCAATTCTTTACACAGCAAACTAGATAAAAGCCTATTGTCATTCCCTTGTCTTCCATTTACTTTTCTAACTATCTTGAGTTGTGATTAGCTCAGGGCAGGACCCATTCCTCTCCATTACCTGCTGGAAAGCCCAGCTTCCAAAAGCAAAGCACCCTGGAAGCATGTTGCAGCAGCAATGTTCACTTCACTGTCTTCTCAGCAAGTTTGCTGATGACACAAAGCTGGGAGGATTGGCTGATTCACCTGAAGGCTGTGCAGCCATTCAGCAAGATTTGGACAGGCTGGAGAGCTGGGCAAAGAGGAATATAATGAGCTTCAACAAGAGCAAATAGAGAGTCCTGCACCTGGGAAGGAACAACAAAATGCACCAGTACAGGTTAGGAGGTGATCTGCTAGAGAGCAGCTCCATGGAGAAGGACCCTGGAGTCCTGGTAGACAACAAGTTATCCGTGGGACCACAATGTGCCCTTGTGGCCAAGAAGGCCAATAGTATCCTGGGGTGCATTAGGAGGAGTGTGTCCAGCAGATCAAGGGAGGTTCTCCTCCCCCTCTACTGTGCCCTGGTGAGACCTCACTTGGAGTATTGCATCCAATTCTGGGCTCCCCAGTTCAAGAGGGACAGGGATCTACTTGAGAGAGTCCAATTGAGGGCTACTAGGATGATTAAGGGACTGGAACACCTGCCCTACGAGGAAAGGCTAAGAGACCTGGGGCTTTTCAGTCTAGAGAGGAGAAGACTGAGAACGGATCTAATTAATGTCTATAAGCACATGAGGGCTGGGCATCAAGAAGGTGGGGACAACCTCTTTTCACTTGTGCCCAGTGATAGGACAAGGGGCAATGGATTCAAACTTGACCACAGGAAGTTCCACCTCAACATGAGGAAGAACTTATTTTACTGTGAGGGTTACAGAGCACTGGAACAGGCTCCCCAGAGAGGCTGTGGAGTCTCCTTCTCTGGAGACTTTCAAGACCTGTCTGAATGCCTTTCTGAGTGATCTGCCCTAGTTTTGGTCCTGCTCTGGCAGGGGGGTTGGACTCTATGATCTTTGGAGGTCCCTTCCAACCCCTAACATTCTGTGATTCTGCAGACTGCTAAGTACCAGGAGCTGCAAGAAGCCTAAGCCTGCCTGTATCTGACACGGGGTTGGGGGAAAAGAAAAAAAATAAACCGCTCAAAAACCTTCAACTGTAATAAAAATCAAACATACATTGGAAAGAAATCCACCTTTGTGACATTGAAACTGTATTAGGAATCATTCAATATTAAGATACAAGGCAGAACTAATGCATTGATGCTTCTAAGGACCAGATTTTCAGGAAGGAAAAATAACTTTAATATACCAATCATAAATATGTATATTTTGTATATGATACAGAACAGGAACTGTGATTTTATTCCCCCCATTTATAGAGAATACGAGATAAAGGGTAACACTGGAGTTGTCATCAGAGGAAACAGGGAAAACAGATGCCAACTGTGGAAGCACCATCCCTGGAGCTGTCCAAGGGCAGGTTGGATGGGGCTCTGAGCAGCCTGATCTAGTGGGAGGTGTCCCTACCCATGCAAGGGGGTTGGAACTACATGATCTTTAAGGTCCTTTCCAACCCAAACCATTCTATGATTCATTCTAAGATTCATTACTGGTATCACAACAGAAATGAAGCAAAATTATTTTAAAAAGTAACACCGTGTCTGCTCATGTAAAGAACACCTAGGACAACAAGCTCAAAGGAGCCTAAGTGCGGTAGGACACGTGAAATTCTAAACCATAAAATAAACTAGTTGGAGAGACTTTCCAGGGCCCCTAGCTTCTCTTCCCTGGCTCTCTTTGACCGTTGTCTCCTCTGTATCCGTTTACCCAGCCTCCAACCTACTCTCCCTTCTCTATAGCCCTCCCCTTGCATCACTCAGCCACTCCTCCTCCACCAGATCTCTTCTCTTTCATCCATCTCCCTGTGTTCCCACATGCCCCTATCCTTGCAGTCATTCTTTCCCCAGGCTCCAGTAGAGCGCTCCACTCGTATCCTCCACACGCCATCCAATCCATGCTCCATCCAGCGCACCTCCTAACTGTTTCTCCCACACACCCCCATCCCTGCATTCACTGCAACATGCCTCCCCTCCTGCAGCCATCTACTCCCATAGCACACACATTCTGCAGCCAGCTACCCCCCCAGCACACCCTTCCTGGAGCCACCCACCCCCCGGCACACCTCTCCTGCAGCCACCCCCGAGCCCGGCCTGCCGCATACCCCGCCCTGGGCGGCACAGCCCTCCCCTGCCCGCATCCCACCCCTCCTCCAGCATACTTCTATACTCCTCCTCCTCCTCTGGCACCCACCCACTCACCCCCCAGTGCCCCACACAACCCCTTCGGCGCCCACCCCCCCTCAGAGACCCGGCTCCCGTTCCTCACTGCCCCTTCCTCCAGCACCCGGTAGCGGTAAAGGGGCACCCTCAACCGCCGTCCGCAGCGCCCCGGCCCCACCATCCCCTCAGTGGCGGCTCCGGAGAGATGAATCGCCTCAACGCCCTAGTTCAGAGCGAGCCTACCCCTCCTCACAAGGGTCTCCTCTGAGGGGGCACAACCACAGTAACCGTCTCCCCCAGCCGAGCGCGCTGGGGTTTGTAGTTCCCACCGCCGCCTCTCCCCTCAGTGCCTAGCGCCCGGCGGGGTCCCGGACTACACTTCCCAGCAGGCTCCACGGGGAAGCTGCTCTCCGCCAGCCTCCCCCGTTGGTGCCCCCCCATCCCCCTAACCGCCTCCCTCAACGCGGCGGGACGGGCGGCGGGAGGGCTGCCGTTGGGCCACGGTTCGAGCCGCCGCCCGCCCCGGGCAGCGCTGTGAGGGGCCGCCCTGGTAGTCGGGCCCCGCCGTTACCTGGGAGAGCCGGGGTGCGTGTCCGCGGACGCGAGCGGCGCGGGGAGGGGGGCGCAGCCCTTCTGCTCTGTCAGACCGGGGAGGGGGGGAGAAGCACGGGGGTGTTGAGGGGGGGGGGCCGGGCAGGGGAGGGGGTGCGCGCGCGCGCCGGCGGCGCCGGGTGGTTGCCATGGCGGCAGCGGCGGGGCGCCGGGAGGGGAGGGCGCCGCATCCAGCTACCCCGCCCCGCCGGGAGGCCGCCGGGCCCGCGGGCGGTGCCGGGCCCGCTCCGGAACCAACCGGCGAGCGGTTAGGCTGTGGCCTCTCCGCGGCGTACTCGGCCTGGTCCTAGCAGGGGGAAAGGGTGGGGTTTTCCCGGCCGAGCTGAACACAAAGGAAAATCCCGCTGCATCTCCGGGGGTGGCTGCGGGTACTGCACTGCCCCCGCCGCTGCCAAACCTGCGTTTTGGCAGCCCTTGGGAGATCTCTTAAATATCCCGACTGGAGGCAGGCAGAGAGCCTATCCCAGCCCGCTGCCGCAGGAGCTGGTGTAAGTGCAAGGGCAAACCGCCACGATTTCCCAACTGGCTGCGGAGTGCCGGCTGTGCACCTTCCTCTGGTCCCCTCTGGCTGTGTTTCATCTGTTTTGGTTGTAGTGGATGAACACACTCAGAAAGCAAACCTCATCTGCTTGCAGTTCAGGTGAGGGAGTGGCTAGGAGAGGGACAATGTGCAGTTGTCCATCATCGACACGCAGAAGGAGACTACACCATTTTCGCTAGCAGGTTTCATTGCTTTTATGTAACAGTAAAAGAACAGATTTGAGGATTTGCCTGTTCTTTGGACCACAGCGATACCTGGTGATTCCGGGTGGCCTCAGAAGACTGTACCACCCAGTTTGTATCGTTTGCTGAGGGTAAATGTTTCCTAGCGTTTCTGAGGTCTGCCTCCCTGTTGATATTAACAGCCTGGTTCCTGCGAGGGGAGCAACACGGTGGTAAACCTAAGGATGTGATTTCACAGTTAATGCAAGCCAGCCCTTGTCGGTATTGCCACCAAAAGGGGCAGTCCTGCCTTCCGCCCTCCCTGATCGTGGCTATGCTGTCCTGTTTGTTAGCTACACGGCAACACTGCTTATGTTGCCATCTGCCAAGGCAAGTCTCCAATCTAATCTGGCAGAAAGCCAGTTATACCCCTCCAAAAAATTACAAATATTCAGCTGGATCAAGTTCCTGAGCTAGCTAACCCTGTGGAGCTGCTGGAGACGCAAGAAGGCTGAGGAGATGCGGCAGCAGGAGCAGCCCATTGAGATCTCAGAGTATCTGAGCTGTGTTTCTGCATGCAGCCACACCACTGCAGTGAGTCCTTACTGCTGGAACTGCCTTGTGACAGTTCTAAGAATGTCCCACTGATTATGATCTTGTGATCGCTCCCAATAATGACACGTGATTTCTCTGGAAAATGTCAATTGTAGTTACCTTAAAGTAGCAGCATGAAGTTGTATCTCACTATTAGGTTCTCAGAAACGTTAACTGACACAAGTGAAAGAGTGGGGATTGAAACTAAATGTTCAGTATGCCTCTTAAACAATACAGCATGTGCGAATGTGTCACTCGTCTATCTACAGATTTTGCTTCCCTCAAAATCATGTGGAGATTCTTATGTCTTTGTGCGTATTTTAGAACCGGAGCCAAATTCGTGATGAATTTGTACCAGCTGCAACTCTGGCTTCCCCTTTTTCCAGATTTCTTCAAACTTGCCTGCCTGTGACATCAACACCTGCTGGTTTTTCACATACCCCACAGAATAGAAGCTGTGCAGAACTTTCACAGCCCAACATTTCTTGGGGAGAGCAGATCATAAGCAGCCTATTCCCAGCACCACCATAATATCCCTTCCCACAATACTATATAGTTCTTATCACATTAGGCAACAACACATTAACAGCTTTGTCTGAGGCTCATATACCCCAGCTAAGAAACTGTGACACAGAGAAGGTTGATTATTTAGTCATAATCTCTATTTGTTTGTTTTGGGATTTTTTTTTTCTCCATCCCTTTTTTTACTAATGCTTGAGTCTAGTGGCGCTGCTTCCTGTTGGCAGAGGGTACCCACACTAATGCTGACCTACCTTTGAGAAGTAGTTGCTCACACCAGAGCAATACCAGTGTCACCATAGGTGGACCCTCAGAGGGAAGGTTTGGTAAGCATTGGTTTAGTTTTCCAAGATCTACAAAGTGACTGGGTTGGCAGGAACCCCTCACGCTAGGTACATGTAAGGATCATAGGATAATTCAGATTGGAAGGGATCTCAGCAGGTGATCTAGTCCACCCAGACAATCAAAAGTTCATACATTTGTTAATAAGACAAAAGAATGGTAGCCATGAGTGTGAAATTCCATAACCTTTCCTATTGTCGCAGTCAGACAAACTCCAGCAAATCTGGCTGGAGTGACACCAGAAATACTGCTTCCCTGGCCATCTATTTCTGCCTCCTTACTGAAGGTTCCTGCCTCCACAACAGTCCTGGGTTTAATACAATTACACATTAAAGTCATCTCTATCAACAATTTAAGCTCATTTGCTGGGCCTTGTA
Source organism: Hemiprocne comata (assembly GCA_020745705.1). Taxonomy (NCBI): domain Eukaryota; kingdom Metazoa; phylum Chordata; class Aves; order Apodiformes; family Apodidae; genus Hemiprocne; species Hemiprocne comata. The sequence goes on along the minus strand of CM036586.1, from coordinate 194,409,312 downwards.
TAGAAGCAGCTGGACTAGTGTGTGTGTTTCATTCCACCGACTGCTGTGAGGCAGTAATCTCGGGCAAAGAGAAGGTAAGAAATTGCTGGGAGGGGATGTGACACTTTAAGCCACTGAAGCCTGTTCCACTATGAGTATATTCTCATGGCTGACATCTTTTTATCTTTTGATAGAGGTTATAAACCTGGCAGTTCTGGATAAGACATGATGTTGGTGGGTGTCAGTGACTATGGTTAGGCGGGCTCCAGCTGTGTTGGTGGAGGAGAGCATTACTCACAGGCAAACCCCAGAGACTTATGCCCCTTTCCAACAATGTGCAAATCTGTCAGCAGAGCTGATTGTGTGCCCTCTCTCTTTGATTTATTCTAGTCAGTTCAATCAGAAGCTGATATAAATTAATGTAAGTCTTTTGCCGTGAACATTTGATTTGGTTCAAAAGTGTCTCTTCAGCTAGAGTAATTGCAGACACTGTCAGATAAGTTTAAAGCTATCCACTCTCAGGGTCTGTGTCAGATTAACAAAACTGGCTTCTGAATTGATTTGGTTATCATTGCATAAATTCCATAGAGTGTGTCTAACTCAGATGGCTGGCACAGGCTTCTAGCACAAGGTAGCAAAGAGCTTAATTTGTAACCTCCTCCCACACACAAAGTTCTGCAGGAGAAGGTTGAAAACATAGGAGATTTCTATGAATTATGAATTGCCCTTTGCTTTTGTCTTCCCTTCCCCTTGCCATTATATTTAAGTAGACTACAGGAATTATTGTGCCTTCATAATAATTTTTAATGCTCACATGTGAACATAACTCTTTACCAAAAGTCTTACAGGCTGCATTCAGAAATGCTGTAATAATGGAAGGTGAAAAGCAATAGGGAAAAGAAGGTGCATGTTACATATATCCATGGGCATGAACCTTCCAAGGGAAGTTACGCGCAACTCAGTAAAGACATCAGTAGACAGATACTGTTAATTTTCATACAGACATAGTAATTGTTCTGTGTAGATATTTTTATGGTATGATATTTATCAGTATGACATATCCACCAATTTCTCTCCTAGGAAAGAACCTCAGAGTCTGAACCTTGAGAAATTGTGATGGAGTGGCAGCACAGAAGGATTTAGACAGCATCTCTCACACAAGGTACGTCACAAAATGCTGTGAATTGTTAGTAGGGAACAGTTCAAGGGAAAACAGTTGATTTTCAAATGAGATTTCAATTAATCCAGAAAGTGAGAGTAAGAATGGACATGGGTGTTTGTATTTATCTGGTCAAATGTAAACATCTGCCTTACAGACCTTTGCCTCTGAGTTAGCTTTCCTCTAAGTTTTTTTCATGGTAGAGAGAGAAGTACTTTGGGGATGTAATTCCTGCTTTGACCAAGGTGGACTGTACCCTGAATGTGTTTAATTTTTTCCAGTGCTTATAGCAAACTCAGCTGATCAGCATAAATACAGGTGTTTGTTCTGTAGATGCCTAAAGGTAGGTGAGAGGAGTCCCACCAAAAGTGTTGCATTGTTAGAGCCACAGAAAGCTGTCGTGGCAGTTATGACTAGGTTGATTAAAATTATTAAAAACAAGCCAATGCCAGATTAATAGAAAATACAATATTGGAGCATTACTGTTTGGAGAAGGAATAACAAAGTCTACAGTAGTCAAAAAGAGAGGAAAATGTGGACAGAAACCTCAAATAAAGTAGAGTCAGACCCAGGGAGCTGTGTGTCAGCAACTGGTAAGTGAAAACCAGAGAAAAAAAAAGTTTATTCAAATCATTGCAGTCCTGTGGCAGACCACTAGACAGTATCAAGTGGCAGAGTTTCCTTAATCTGTCTGCTAGGGTTGACAACTGAGACAAAATCTCCTGTGATGCACAATTAGGCAAAAAAATGTTCAGCATTCATGGTTCAACTCTTTCATGGTAGGGTGTGAATTTTGGGCTGGTTTGCTAAAGATGTGACATTTCTGGAATTGCACACTGTCCCACCACAGTAATTTTGGCCAATTTTGACTCCATTTGCAAAAGGGTGGTGGTGTTAATAGTATCTGAGTTACTTTTAGTTTTGTAGTAAGTAGCATGGTAGGAAAGATGGGCTCAGCTGGTGCCCCCGCTGAGCACAAGGTAGGCATAACTTGGCTGTTAAAGATTTCTTGTGGAGACAAGCTGCCTAGTTTGTATGCATGAAACGACCCACAGCTCCACTTTTAGTGCTACTTGCAGCACCTGCTTCTGTGCACAGTTGCAATACCATGTATGACCTATAGGCAGATGTTTTATTGAGGTGATGAGGGCTAAGTGGAAATGGGTACAAACCCATAGGATACAAGGCTTTGATAGTTTGAACCAAACAGTTACAGCAGTTGAGCCTGTAAACTCAGGTGCAGCCATTAATTTTAAGTCATGCTGGTCTATATTATTCTCCTTCCCCTGTAGTTATTTCTCTGACTTAAAAGTGACAGTTTCAAATAAACCCGCACACACACACACTGGGATGGGGAGGACAAAGGCCAACTAGAAGCTCAGGGGTCGAGACAAAGGGCAAGAAGGGTTTGCTTACCAATTATGATTCTAGGCAAAACAGACTCAACTTGGGGAATAATTTTATTTACCACTAATCAAATGCACACAGGACACAGACAACATGCAGAGCAGTGCTTACATACATTACCCCACCCCTCCCTTTTTCCCGGGCCCAAATTACTGTGTTCCAAATTTCTCTCTCTCCTTCCCCCCCAGCAGCACAGGGGGACAGGGGATGGGGTTTAGAGTCAGTTCACAGTCTGTTGTTTCCTGCTGTTCCTTCCTCCTCAGGAAGAAGGATTCCTTACAGTCATCCCCTGCGTGCCTGCCGGGTCCCTCCCATGGCAGAGTCCTTCACAAACCTCTCTGACATGAGTCCTTCCCGCAAGGTGCACTCCATCAAGAACAGACTGCTCCAGTGTGGGCTTCCCACAGAGCCACGGGCTGCTTTGGGAACAGTCACCTCCCCTGGTGTGGGGTCCTCCACAGCTGCAGATCCAAGTCCTTGGGCTGTAGGTCCACATTTGCCCCCACCATGTGCCTTCAGGGGATGTTCCGCCACGTTCCCTGATGGGTGCAGGGGGACAGCCTGCCATCTCGCCATGGGCTGCAGGGAAACTTCTGCTCGGGCACCTCCTTCCCCTTTCTTCCTCACCAACCTTGGCATCTCTACTCTGGCACTGCTCTCAAGTCTCCAGCTCAGCCCTTCTTCCTGCTCCTCTTCTCTCCAGTCTTATATTAGTTCTTTCATGTGTTAATTGCAGAGGTGCATCTATTCTCTCTCTAATGGCTCCAGCCTTGGCCACCTGAGCTGGGGGAGCTTTTGGTAGCTTCTTACAGGAGCCACCCCTGGGCCCCCTCCCCCACTACCAAAACCATGCCAGAACCAAACCAGCTCAATGAGCTGTTGGGCAGCTTTTTTTAGATGCCCAAACCACTAGAATAAACAAAGCACAGTCTCATGCTTATTTATGGCTTGCCCAGCGTTTTTGATTTCTTAGGTGTGTTAGTTCCAGTTCTGCAGTATGAGATATTAGAAGATGAATCAGCTTTAACAATCCACTCCTGTAAACACATTCATCCAAAACAGAAGATAGCTACATTTAAAGAGCATTCTTTAATCCTTTCCAGGGCTGTTTCAAACAGTCCTTTGAATAGTGCTGTGATCAATGGCAATGAAGGTGACTATGTTGGAGAAAGATGGACGTAAAATTTGTATTCTGGTATGTGCCTGAGTATCAAGATTCTGCAGGGCAGGAGGTAAGCACACCAGAGGCCATGCATCTGCATTGGCAGAAAAACTGTCATTTATCAATAACTTCTTAAATCCCCATCACTGAATGTTTAAAAAGTTCTGAGTGGGTAGAAGTAATGTAGTAAATGGCAAGATGTAATTACAGTGGAAAGTTTAGCCAAAGATCCTAATTGAAAACTTCAAGGGGAGCAAGAATGTTAAATAAGATATGCTGGTGAACTTTGTGAAGAATCTCTTTTCCCTTTCTGGTCCCCTAATGCGAATAGGGAACATGCAGTGGTTTCCATGTGAACAACTTAATCTGGTTCATATTTTGAGAGTAAAATTAGGAAACTTTTTTTAACTTCAAAATTTGGACTGTATTTAGACAATATGTGTTTTGTTAATGTTCATTTATCTAACAAATGAGAAACATGATTGTGTCAGTAGAGGGTCAGTGGGACAAGGAACAGTATCTTATAAAATAACAGACATTGGTATCACAGCTTTGGTTAAACATATCCAAAATTATTATAACATCCCATTTGCATTCTTAGGGGGGATATTCGCTGCCTACATTTGAACATCTAACTTAGATGCCTAAATTAGGAGGCTTGTCTCCCTAGATGCCTCACATAGTTGAAGGAGTGAGAGAGGCTCCTCCAGAGAGCAATTTAGACTATCTTCATTAGGTTTCTGCTCTGAATTATCATCTGGAGGAGCCTCTTCAACTTTGAATGCTGTTCTGTGCTATTCTTTGCATCTTTTCCTTGGCAACAAAACTGACTTAACTGGTCTCCACCCCTCAACACTTGTTCTTGCCCTTTGCTTTTGAGTAGCACTCTGCTGCTTGTGCTAGCTGTTGATGTGGTGGCACTGCCTAGTAGGCTGGTGAAATCATCAGTCAGTCAGGCTTCTTAATAACCTGGGAAGAGACTGTATAATTGTATTTACCTGTGACCTTCCATACCTCAACCTGCCTAATTGCCTCTTTCTGGTCCTTCTCCATGAAAGTAAGAAGGAATGAAAACATTCCTAAAGAATCAAGTAAGGAAAAAGCTAAAATCCACAAGGAAGCATAACTGATATGCTAAGATAGAGCTAAACCTATGTATGCTGTTGTCTTCTCGTGTGCATTTCCCCATTCAAACAATGTTTCATACCACCTTAAAAGAAAAAAAAAAAGGGGGTGAGGGCACGTGTTGTGTTTACTTTTCATGTCAATGCATTTTTAAATGTAAGGAAGTTACAAAATGAGCCTGTCATGGTTTAACCCCAGCCAGCAGCTCAGCCACACACAGCCACTCACTCCCTCCCTGCCTAGAGGGATGGGGAGAGAATTGGGACAGTAAAAGTGAGAAAACTCGTGGATTGAGACAAAGACAGTTTAATATGTAAAGCAAAAGCTACACACACAAGCAAAGGAAAATAAACAATTTACTTCCCATGGGTGTTAAGCCATCTCCAGGAAAGCAGGGCTCCATCACACGTAGCAGTTACTTGGGAAGGCAGATGCTATCACTCTGAACCTCTCTTCTTCCTCCTTCCTCCCCAAGCTTTTATGGCTGAGCATGACATCACATGGCATGGATTATCCCTTTGGTCAGTTGGGGTCAGCTATCCCAGCTCTGTCCCCTCTCAACTTCTTGTGCACCCCCAACCTGCTTGATGGTGTGGTGTGAGTAGCAGAAAAGGCCTCGATTCTGAGTAAACACTGCTCAGCAATAGCTAGAACATCCCTGTGTTATCAACACAAATCCAAAACACAGCCACTTATGAACTACTATTAAGAAAATTTTTATCCCAGCCAAAACCAGTACAGAGCCTTAACTCTTCACATCCTTTTACATTGGAGAAATACATGTATAATGAGGGTACTTCTACAATAGAAGATATAAGACTGGGGTTTCTATAATTACAGGTTACAAAAGAAGAACAAAGGTTATTAAAAAAAAGTTCCAAAAGCATAGTATAATATTGTACAGTTTTCTCAAGGTGGAGAAGGTGATCCTGTGCTGTTTCTCCTCTGCCATTTGTATTCTGGGTTTCTGTTTTGCTGAGACAAAAAAAAATCCCCCCCCTATTGAGACAGTCCTGGGGACCTTCCTACATTAGGAAAGCAGCCTCCAGCACCACCGTTCAGTGTGCTGCTGGCTGATACGGGCTAACTCCCTCTGCCATTATTTGCAAGTGGCCCCAAAGCATGTATCCACACAAGAGAGGGAGCAGTTTACCATCTCAAGGCTCAGTGGTGGGATGCTGACTCGCACCCGGGCTGCTTAGAGCTGCTACATACTGCTCTGTTCACACCACATAGCCCTGTACCCTGGATCTCAGATGTGTACCTTGCGGTGTCCCTCCCATAAACTTTCAAGAGTGCAGAGCCTGCACAGAAGACAACAGGAGTGTGAGGGGGCCAAATATGATGTTCTTGGCCTTATTGCCATTTGGGAGGGAATCCCAAGAATGAACTACCTGAGATCCATGCCTTGTCTTGAATGCTTATGGTGTGCTTAAAACAGGTTCCCAAGGAGAAGGCTAACAGTTAAGCAGATGGGACAACTGAGGGCTCAGGATTTTTTCCCTTGACCCCAGTGTAGGACATAGTGTAGACATCTCTTAAGACATGACTGGTTTTAGTCTTGTGGTAGGATTAGTACAATACAAACACATAGGTTCATACAGATTAGAGTAACATGCATTAATTGTATACAGACTTTGAAAACAGAAGTGGTTAATACCGTATGTCAGAGGCACCTTAGTGTTTCATACATACTGCTGAAATAAAGCTGCTTATATTCCTAGTTAGTAGCTCTACCTGCAACTCAGCAGAGCTTTGGCTGGCTGTTAAATCTAAAAATAAAATTTTCCTTCCTGAGATGCCATGCGCTTCAGTGATATGCTCAGTAGGAATGGAATGCAAAAGTGGAATATATTAATTGTTGTCCAGAAGTTTTCTATCTACCGCATAGGAAACCTTCATTACATTCTTCATTACACCACATGGCATCTAAGTATAATGTGATAAAATCACTAATACAGGACAATAAATAACATTATAATTATGTGTTATGGGTGCTACCTCATACATGCACAACAAGTGATTATAGTTGGAATGAATAATGGAGATTTGAGTGTTATATCTAGGAATATATTAGAAAGGACACAGTTTGTCATTAAGGATGGTAATTGTCTCATCTGAGATTATGGATTCAATAAGTAGGTGTTCACACCAAGCCAGTCATCTGTGACTGCATCTGTGATCAGCGGAGAGGAACAGGCACTTCAGAAGATAAATGGCCCCTCTGGTGTCAGAAAAATATTTTCAGAGGAATGCATCTCAAAATCTCATGCAAACAGAAAATCTTCAGCAACGTCTTCCAGGGGGAAGAAAGAGAATACATCCAGGAAAACTTGGTCACACATTGTAGCCTTTCTCAGATGAGTCTCCAAGTCTATTCTCCACTTCAGTGGACAATTCAGTAGTGAAAATGTTGATTATGTTTATTTAAGCCATTTTTAGCACGTTCCTGTGATGGAAGTTTCACCATTTCTCTAGGCAGTTTATACCAATGCTTCATTTTCCTTAATCCTGGACGGTTGTCTGGTGGTTTAATGTAAGTCTCCTGTGCTGCAATGTATCCCCATTGCTTGTTGTTCTAACAGACACAAACAACAGTTTATTTCACACTTCTTTGCAACTATTTTTTACATATTTAAAGATTCCCCTCCCAGTTTTCTCTGTTCTTGACACCGGTGTCTTGACACTGAGCTGAAGTACTAGTGAAGTGATACCAGTAGGATTTATGCACAGTTCTCACTCACCTAGGTACAGTTCTTCTCTCACCTACACCTTCATAGCCTCCAGTGACTTCAGTGGTCCACTGACTCCAGGATGGCACTTATGTGTCTTGCTGTAATCACAGCTGTCACTCTGGTTAACTTCAAGTGAGCATTCCAAGTTGATTCCGTCCTTCCTGGTAAATCAGTGAGAGAAGGGGGTTAAGTGTTTGGTTGTTTCTGTCACTCTCCTATGGACACGAACTGGTTCACAGCTTTTGAAGGCATGATGCCCACACTCAAAAGTGAAAATCTGGAGGCTTGTTAGGCAGTGTTTACAAGCATAATGTAGTTCTTGACTCATATCTGCCTATTTTTTTTCGCTTGCTGTTTTCACAGAGCTTCCATGCTTTCTAATTTCTTTGCAGTAGTACCTTTTGCGATTTCCACAATGCATTAAACAGAAATCCAGCCATTTTGTTAGTGTGTAAAGAATTATGCTTAAGGATCTTGTGAGTTAGTCTTAACACAGAACATTTCATAGGACTATACATTATACCACAAAATTATTCTTAACATGTTAATATAAAGCATATTTTTCTTTAGATTAGTTCATAAAGAGAGAGGAAGGAAGATATTTAGCTCCAGACAGCACTTGCAATAGAAATCAGTTATTTCTGTACAGCATCTTTCCTTTGAAATATCACTAAATGATTTCCAGAGAGAGGAAGAATGTAATTTAATGATCCCTTGCACAGCTCGAACACCTTTCATCAGAGCATCTCAAAGCATTTCAGACAAGCCTGAAAGCTTGTCTGGTTTTCCCCAACTATTTCAGCTGGTCTAATAAAAGATACTATGTCTTCCTACACACCTTGTATTGTTTAGCACTCAAAGCATTATCATACTTGTTTTACAGATAACTAAAAAGGGCACAAAGAATCCACACAGTTTTATTTCAAACAATGAATCTGAGATGAACTCTGTGGGGTCTCGTTTTCACTGAGTCTCCAGGACTTGCAGAATACATGTTCTCAGATTACAGGCAGACATGTGGAGCAAAGCCTTCGTCCCACTGACATCAGTGGCACAATTCCCATTGATCTGAATAAGGCTGAAATTGCGTCCTAGCTTTTCTAACTGCTGCCTGCCAGAATCAGCTGCAGACCTGTGCATCCTTCTGTCCTATGCGTCACCATTAGTAATGAAGGTTCTGCAGCCCACGCAGTGTCTGCCATTGCGTTCTCAAGAAGTGATGAAGATGAATCTAAATGAAGAAAGAGGGACCCCAGCAGCAGGAGGGGTCTGTGTGCAGTGAGAGTGTGGTGTGTGGTTAACAGTTGCCTTGCAGTTACTGCAGATGGATCCATCTGCCAGTTATGCACACACTCTGTGCTGACAAAAGGAGCTGTACGAATAGACGTTTGAATCGGCTTGCGCTGACATGGACGTGTGCTGTCCTTGCTCATCAGTGTCCCAGCTTGCAAGTGTGCTGCCAACACCACCACAAAGACTGTCAGGTCTCTGATATAATGTCTAACTTTTTCTAATTAAAGGACAGTCTAACTGTTTTGAGAAAATCTAGACATGTCTTCTAGCTTAATTTTTGTTTAATTAACACTGTGGTTTTGGGCACACAGCACCAAATGCACCCAAAGCAAGTGTAGTCTTAAGGAATTAGCAAAAAAAAAATTACCAATAAGTCTTTCTACTATCATGTCCATGGAGTATACACTATCATCAGAAACTGTATTTTCTAACAGAAATATAAGCACTTTAAAATACAGATTAAAAAAAGGAACATGAAGGGAGACAATGCCTGTGTATGCTGTGTACGGATATCTTCTTCTGCTGTTGAGGATAGCTGAATATGGTCCTGGTGAGATAAAAAGGATTTGTTCATTCTCACTCCCTGTATTGTCCATTTGTGCCTTGCTCCAGGGGTCTTCTCAAGCTTGATGGAGGTGCAGCTGCCCAGTCTTGATATATTCTTGATGATACCCTAGGAAAATGCTCGCGGAATCCTCTGGCTGTTGTGCTAGAGTGTTGAAGAATGGCTTGCAGAAACAGGCCACGGGTCCATGGAAGAACTGTACAAGCGATCTCCTTGTTAGCTTAGCATAAGTAGGCCCGACGCCATATTGAAGAAACTGCAAGTCATGCTGATACGGAAGAAAGAGCAAGGGCACAGTGGCCTTGGTGGATTGTTTATGTAAGGAGAAGGGGGTGTAAGTGGTAAGAATGAGGAAGAACCTTGGGCTAGAGACCGTAAAGTAGGCAGAGTGTGTACATGTAACTGTTTGTGTGTAACCAATAGCATTATGACAAGTATGCATAATTAGTAGCAAGAGTATATAAGCACTGCTGTATCCTAATAAAATCGAAGCTTGCTTTACCAATCATATTGATTTGACTGCTTGTCTTCCCTCGCCGTCACAAGTGGCACCTGAACAGGGACCCGAGTCCTTGTTCCCATTGGACGATGGGAGATCAGAGAAGCACCGGTAGCAGTGACCGGGGAGCAGAAGATCAGCGAACGCTGGCGTGAGACGTCTGATCCGTGCTTGAACCGACCTAATCAGAGGAGTTCGCCGTCCGATTGGGCTACCAAAAGGAGAAAAGGCTGCATTAAACCACATCGACAGGGACAGTTGCTGGCAGAAAAATGGAAAGTGAGGTAGCCCTTGATTTATTAATGTGCTTTTTAGGAAAGCGGTGAGTAAAGGATATTGACCTTAAAAAAGAATTGGCGGGGTTGGTTGTATTTGGGAAGGCGCAAAGGTGTTTTAAGGATCCAGGGACGGTATTTCAGGTTGAGGAATGGCGGGAGTATGGTGATAGATTGTGGAATATGGTTATCGATGGTAATAAAAGTGCTAAGAAATTGATGAAACCTTGGCAGGCGGTGACAAATTGTTTAAAGCAATATCAAGCTGAAAAGAAAATAGCAGCAGTGGTGTCTACCCATTTGGAAGGTAAAATTCAAACTTGGAGGCAGGGAGGCTCAAGTTAGGAATTGACTATGTACCCACTCCCCCCACCAGGTGTTCAATATTAGTAAAACCTCTAACCTTAACAGAGCCAGAGCCGATGGTGGGGGAAGCAGCGGGAGTAAGTGTGGAGCCCTCTGCCCCGCCGGTTGGAGAGGAAGGCGTAAATAGTTCGTTGCCAGAAAGTGATGAGGAAGAATTAGAACAACAGGCAGCAGCATATAATAAGGATGGTAATAGGCTCCCTATAAAAGGAAAGGGAGACGAAAAAGGGGAGAAGCGAAGCCTAGGAAAAAGGGGAGGAAGGAGAGTTTCACAAGTAAATTGGCAGGCAATTTCAAGAGAAGCAATTGATAATGAAGATTACGAGATTTTGGGTGCCATGGACGAGCTAGGTGCCTTTCCGGTTTTATATGAGGCTAATGATCAAGGAATTGTTAGGGGAACATACAGACCTGTTGATTGGAAATTGTTGACACAGCTGCGTAATACGGTGAATGAATCTGGCCTGCATAGTGAACCAACTAAACAAATGTTAAATTACATTTGGGGCAGTGGGTTACTCTGCCCAGAGGATATTAAAACAATTATTCAGATGATCATGACTCAGTCTCAGTTAATGTTGTGGCAGGCTCATTGGAATAAGCTATGTGATAACGCTGCTAATACCCCTTGAAATCAGCAAGATCCGTTGTATGGTGTTACAGTTGAGCATCTTATGGGAGTAGGTCAGTTTGCCACAGTGGATATGCAGGTGCAGGTAGGGCTGGATGTTTTAATGGAATCAATGCGGCTAGCTCGGAAAGCTATTAGCCTAGTGAAAACGGCACCGCCTACACCATCGTACATGTCTATTAAGCAAGGAAAGGATGAAACTTTTGCACGATTTGTAGATAAGGTTACAGATGCTATTAATCGGTCAGAGGTACAGGAGTGGATGAAAGGGGCTTTGTTGAGGCAATGTGTTCTGGAAAATTGTAATGCTACCACTCGGGCTATTATAGTAACCTTGCCGGGTGATGCTTCTGTAGAAGAAATGCTAGAAAGAATGAGTCGAGTGCCAGTGGGCCCGCAGGCAATGTTAGTTGAGGCAGTAAAGGAACTAGGGAAAGATCTGATGCAAGCCCAGAGTCAAGCCTTTGCTGCCGTCACGCCACTTCATCAGGAAGGATTCTGGAGCGGCGCTGCTGCCTCTAGAGCTAAAGATCAAAAATGTTTTCGCTGCGGCTGAAGAGGACATTTGCGGCGCCAGTGTCAAACCCAGCAGGTGTGGTGTCAAAACTGCAGTATGAACAATCATAGTACTGAAGCTTGTCGTCGAAGGTCGGGAAACGGGAAGCAGAGCGCGAGGAACCGCGGCGCCCAGACACCAACTGCAGTTTTTAATTGCAGTCGCTGCATGGACTTTCCCGATTCCATTGAAGTGGCTGACAGATGAGCCTGTTTGGGTCAAGCAGTGGCCGCTAAGAAAGGAAAGTCTGTTACAAGCACAAATACTGGTCCAAGAGCAACTGAAGCAGGGACATTTGAAGCCTTCCACCAGCCCCTGGAATACTCCTATATTTGTGATCAAGAAAAAATCGGGAAAATACCGTCTGCTGCATGATTTGCGTGCAGTGAATACTCAGATGCAATCAATGGGAGCCTTACAACCTGGCTTACCTAACCCTGCAATGTTACCAGAGTCTTGGCATCTATTAATAGTGGACTTAAAGGACTGTTTTTTCACCATCCAGCTGCACCCTGCTGATACACAAAGCTTTGCTTTTACAGTTCCGTCTGTAAATCGGGAAGCCCCTGCAAATCAATATGAATGGGTGGTACTGCCTCAGGGTATGAAAAACAGTCCCACCCTATGCCAGCTATTTGTTGATACAGCCTTGCAACCTGTTCGTATGGCCTGGCCGGACACTCTAATTTATCACTACATGGATGATATACTGCTGGCTCAAGAGACACCATTCTCGCAGGAACAAGAGATTTTTTTAGCACAGCAATTGAAACAGCAGGGCTTGGTCATTGCCCCAGAAAAGGTGCAGCGGTCACCCAGGTGGAAATATTTAGGGTGGAACATCACTGAATCAAACATTCAACCGCAGAAGTTAACCATCAAAGCAGAAATAAAGACTCTGAATGATGCTCAAAAACTTATGGGGGATCTGCAGTGGTTACGACCAGTGATCGGCATTACTAATGACGAACTTGAAGTATTACGGCCGATGTTGAAAGGCACTGATCCATCATTACTGGTAATACCCACAGCCAATCAGATCTCACTGATTCAGCGGCTTAGTACTGTCATCACGCAAAGAACAGTAGATCGCCTGGATCCAGATTTGGACATTGATCTAACTATTTTAACAGGTTCATCGCATTTCATTCGTGCACTTACACAGTGCAAAAAGAAGAAGGGGGAGACGGGGGTAAAGGTCCTTGAATGGATATTTACAAGATTACAGCCAAAGGTAACAATTCAACAACAGGTAGAGAATCTGGCTGAGCTGATTCGAAAGGGAAGAAACCGAATCCTGCAAATATCAGGCAGCGAGCCAGGAGTAATCAACTTGCCTTTGAAACGAGACGATTTGGACTGGTACCTGCAGCATTCACAGCCATTGCAAGTCAGCCTTTTAAGTACGGCTCAGGTGATCAATGTCAGTTCCCTCAAAGCCCCCGTACTCAAGTGGATGAGTCGGCAAGAATGGATCACAATCCCCAAGCGAAGTGAACAGCCCCTACAAGGAGCTGTTATGGTATTCACTGATGCTGAGAAGAAATCACGACGTGCTGCAGCAACTTGGCATACAGATGGTCAATGGCATCACGATATTCTTGATGCGGAACCAGGAGATTCGTTGCAAACGCTGGAATTATCTGCAGTGGTCTGGACTTTTAAGCATTGGCCACAAGAAAAAATAAATATAATAACTGACTCACTGTGTGTTGCGGGGATTGCTCAACGAATAGAAAATGCCAGAATTAGAGACATTCAGAATCCTCGCCTGTTTTGAACTGTTGAGACAGTTGCAGGTGGCTATAGCTCAAAGGGAGGACTCATATGCAGTGCTGCATATTAGAAGTCACAAATGGACTGAAGGATTAGGCGAAGACAATGCTCGTGCAGACCAACTGGTATCATTAATGGTGCCCATAAGCGAGTTCACGAAAGCTCGAGAGGCTCATGCCACATTTCATCAGAATGCCTGAGGACTACACAAGCAATTCAACATCACCATGGAAGAAGCCAGGGGGATAATAAGAGCATGTCCTACCTGTAGCCATCATGGTCTGGGCCTCGGCGTCGGGGTAAATCCTCGGGGTTTAGACCCGGACGAGATATGGCAGATGGATATCATGCATGTCCCCGAATTTGGGCGACTGAAATATGTACACGTCACTGTGGATACCTTTAGCAGATTTGTGTGGGCCTCAGCACAAACGGGTGAAAAGGCCTCTCACGTAGTCCGTCATCTTGTCTTCCCTCGCCGTCGCACTAGAGTGAGAACAGAAAACTCTTGCTCATCTGGCATTTGTTATCTACAGCTGCCTTTCCTCTTTCAAAGGTATTTCGGGTTATGGATAAGCTAGAGGAAAAATGAGACTTTTTCATACCACCAGTTTCAATTTGAAGCTAAAGAACACCAAACAGCCAAGGTCTGAGAGTAACTCCTAGGCTCACAGAAACATTCTCATGTCTTTTGGCTGAATTAAATGTTGGTCTTTCTATTACATCTTGCGTTACAAGTTGCTTGCGAATCTTTGTATCAGATCATTCTGTCATCATGTTGGAAAACAATATGTGGGAGTTTTTTTCCATACTGCATCTTTGTGGGTTACTTGCTAGTAAACTAATTTTACATTACTCAGATTTAAATAATAAAAAGGCTTAATTCCAGTGTGAGAAGAGTTTATTGTCCACAACTGTAGCCTAGAGACAAACTCCAGCGCCTTTGGGACTCAGCTGAGGCAGCAATTAGGCAGCATTTTATTGTGATGCAGTGAGTGCGCAAAAGATGAAGCTGGACTACTCTCAAGAGCTTCGAAACAAAATTGGCTTCCTGGAGAGAGAACATAAGAAATTTGGCAACCTAAAAATATTTAAAGAGCTTAGGACTCCCAGGGGAGAATTTCAAGCTATTGAAGTGGAAAAGACTGAGCATTTGCTAAGATTGAAAAAAAAAAAAAACGGGGGGGGGGGGGAAGTACATGAAAAACTACAAAATGTACAGATTTTTTTTTACTGTAGCATGTTTCAAAGGGGGAAATATAATAAACCTGAAATCAATCAGTAGCACAGACTTCAAGGCAGTGTTCCAAATCAAACAGCCCTGGCCTGAAAACAGGAGTCAAAAGGGAATTTTTTTTTTCATTTCAGAATTATAAGGGATTGAGGCCAAGAAACCATTAAATGAGGTGAAAGGTCTAGGCTAGAGGGCATCTTGAGCAAGTCTAATGAAGTCATGGTTGCTTCAGCAGCCACATTCCCAAAGGGTTTTGCTGTGTCAGTCACCGAGTCTCTGTTCCTCCTCTGAATCCGGCTCCCTGTCCTCTGTGGTTATGTGCCAGAGTGTGCCCCACCAGGCACCCTACGACACCTCCTCCTAGCAGCCTGGTAGTGTGTAGCATCCCTGTGTCAAATCAAAGCTGTACAAAATGTGATTTATCTCACCCGTCATTTGACATGTGTCGCACAGAAATCACCTGTGAGCTAGCTATGCCTGACTCCCTGTATTGTCAGTGAGGAGCAGCAGGAGCTTACAAGGCACAGTTTAGCTCAACTGAGTGTAAATTTCCATCATATGCCAAAAGTGCCTATTTCTCTCTGACTTAAAACAGCATCCTAAGGTGACTCACAAATGGACACCTACAGTTTTAACATATACATCTGCTCAATGAACTCTACCCACACAACTAGCATTACTCCACTGCAGACTATATATTAGAAGTTTCTCTGCTGTGTTCAGACTATGCCTTCACGCACCTTGTACATAGGACTAAGATTAATTAGCTGGAATGGTTTCACTTATGTCCCAACAGTAATGAGAGGGCTAAAGGGTGCCAAATATTTACCTTATTGTAGCCTCTTCCCTTTCTTGCCACCGTTTCTTTGCATTATGCTGACAATCCTGTAGCCTGACTGCTCCAGTTAGGTTTGGGGGCTGGGGAGTGACTATCTGTATGGAGGGAGAGATGGAGGACACCCCAACGTGAGCTGAGGTGGCTGGTGAGGGAAGGAAGCATGCAGAGACAGGAGGGCCAGGATGCTTTATGTGCTGTGGTAAATAATGGCAGCCCAGTCTCTGTCTCGGGCACCCACAGGGCAGTGCAGTCACAGTCCTGAGTTCTGTGTGTGTAATGCAGCTGAGGGATATTCACCCAGATTCTCCATCTGGGTACTGGTGCAAGAGCCCCTGGGGCTGCACTGCAGGTAGGGAGCATGCCACATGTTATGGCTCTGGCATGAAATAAACCCTGCCACACACATCCTACCTGCACCTAGTATTACTGCCCTTCCTCAGTCATACAGCCCCACTCATATGATTTCATGTCAGAGGCAAGCCCATCAAATGACAAACCCCAAAAGACATCTGAAGGATTTCTGTGCCAAGGGGCAGAGCCAGACAACTGATCAAAGTGGAAAGTCTTGCTGTGCTCTTCTGTACCTGAGTAAACTTCATCTGCACAAACTTTTGATGTCTCTTTTGACTTTGACAGAGCTACGCTAGTAGGCAAAACTAGTCCATGATTTTTAAATAGCCCCCTAAGGAGTACTCATTCTGTGCTGTATGTACTCAATTCCTTCTCACAGTTCCAAGTCTTCCCTTTCAGGTACTTAATGTCATAGGCTTCCCATCCGGTTTTTCTGTTGATAGTTTGGAGGTTTCTACATCCTCTGACTGGGATTTGCAGGGCAGACAAGATTTGTTGCTGTTATCATTAATGTGGCAGTGTAAGTGCCTGGTGTCAGCAAGCTGCCCAGTGTTGCAGGCCTTTGTGCAGCCCTGCACACAGCACTGTACATATTGGAAAGCCATCCTGCTTATCCTGCTCATGATTATTGCTAAATTGCCTAGAATCCCTCTCTTTTGTTTGTCAGAAATTAGGCACCTCTGGTAAACAATAAACAGCAGGGAAAAGGATGGCATTATCCTCTCCGAAGCATACCAGCATTGCAGCCAATTTCTGGATACACCACTCATAGACCAGAAAGCAAAGTGCTGGCTGGTGTGCAAATATAACAGCAAACACAGCCTTCCCTGGAGAGGCTGAGCTGTAATGTGCACAGACAACGTGGAGCAGTTCTGGATGAGCAGAGGACATGCGTATCTCAGCATGCTGCAGACAGCCGTGGCTCTGATATTGCATGGTCCAAGGCCAAATAGATATTTAAAGCATTTCCTGCGTCAGCAGTGTCTGCTAGGGATATGATTCACATTTTCTATACATCCAAAAGACCAAGTGTAAACACAGCCATGTCTGTAGGAGAGGGGGAATCAGACCCTGTGCCCAGGACCAGCGTGGAAACGCTCCCCAGCCTCTGCTATGTCAGTGAGGAGGAGCAGTGCACACTGCACAGCACCCAGTGGTGCTGAAGAGGGGATGGTGCTGAGGACCTGCTCAAATGCACCCATCCCAGACTTGACCAGTTAACCTGTTTTGTGCTGGAGATCCTGTTGCTTTGCTCAACTGATGTGGAAGGGAAGGCATGGTGGAGATCAGGTCAGTGGTACCTGTGAGTGCAGTACCTGTGAAAGGGGGTGGGGTAGACCTTAAATGGGTTTTGTTGCTGACAGTGACAATCTGCAGCCTTAGAGTCAGGGCCTCACGGCAAGAATCCAGAGCCACGTGCCACTCTACAGTACACCCTTTGTTGCTGGAAGAGCATCCACAGACAAAACACATTTTGCAGCAAGACTTGAAAGAAGCAGGTATAATGCATTGTAATATTGCTAGGTGACCAGAAAATAAATGTTTTTATGCCTACCAAGATGTGCCTAGATTGTCAGTTATGTAACCCACTCGCTCATGATCTATTAGTAGTTTTTCTGACAAAAGACCTTACGCAGCTTCTTGGCCTTTGGAAGCACTGAGGATCTGGGCTGGATTGCACTAAACATGATGCTTACCTACGAAAAAATTGGAGAGCTTTCCATGAGCTCTGCTTGTTGCCATACATTTCTTATTCTCAGATTAGGCCAAATTGCGATATGCAGCAATTTAAAAACAAGCAGAGTCTTTCAGAAGTCTTTTTTAAATTTTATTTTAAAGTTGCATATTTAATAAATACCTCACCCAAAACACAACTTATTTTATTGAGAGATGTGACAGGGAACCAGACTTACAAAGTGTCAGAAAGGGTTAGTTTTGGACATGTATCACACACTTTAGAAACACTAATAGTGCTCTGTACTTTTGTTGAGATGTGCTTTGACCATCTGAAAGTGTTCCACAAACTGAAGCAGCAGTTATACCTCTGCCATAAGAGATACCAGTATTACTGCCATTACAGATAGGAAAACGAGAAACAAAAGGGACAGGGATTCATCTCATGTCAGTATCAGAGGTGGGATTGGAGTCACTTGTCCTGATTTTTTGCTCTAAGGATCAGCATTGTTTCTCAAGTGTTATCTCAGCCAACCCCTAGCAGATGAACAGTGGGGCAGGAAGCAAAGTAAAGCCTAATGAGCCCAATGTTCGTCTCAAAGTAGATCGATATTAATGGAACTCAAGTAGGTGCTTTGAAATTACTGCAGGCTGACAGCTCAGTAAAGTTAGGAAGATCAATATTTGTGTGTTTTGAGGAGGAAAGAGGTACTATGGGCAAAACTCACACAAACTAAAACCAGACTATAGCTGGAGGACTAACTTATTATTATGGTATCTATTTATCTGTTCTTCATGATAATAACTGAGTTTGATAAACAGCATTACTCTACATGTTTTACAGTTGTTTTGTACCTGAAAACCTCAGCTAAAATGAACCTGTTGTTCACTAGGTGCTTTGAAAACACAGCGAATGTCCCAGGGCCCTGTGGCATTTCTGAGCAGCAGATGCAGCTAACCTAGGCAAGGAGGTGGCAGAGGCAAAGGGACTTGCCTCAAGACACAGAAAATGAGATGGCTTTGCAGGAAACACAGCCCGGGTCTCTGGATCCCCAGACACCATCTGCCTCTCTGCAGACATCTACACGGACTGACTCAGTTTCAGAATTACAGGTTCCTGGGCATGGAGCAGGGGGAAAAGAAACCAAATAAGATCCCTTCCTGGGCAGAGAGGAGGCCAGGAAAAGTCCTTGGAGTTCCATTCTGGTGGGGAACGCTTTTTTAGCTTCCGTCATGTGATGCTCTTGCAGGAGCGACTTCCTCACAGCATCCCCCTCGGCTTCCTCACTGCTGGTCTCCTCATCCTCTGCTCCCCTGCTCCTGTGCAGAGGCCAATGCCATATGTACAAGGACATGCCTTGTGGAAATGAGCTTCTCTCTGGGACAGAAGACTGCACACTCCCTTTGAAGAAGGAGGGGCCTGTGATTATTGTTCCCAGAAGAACGGGAATAGCTATTTACCCACAGCAAGAAAATGTTATTTTGGGGCAAAAGGGAGCTGTAATGCTTTCCTGTTGCAGTAGTTGGCAGCATTTCTCTATGGCCCAAATAGTTCTTTTTAATGGGATCTTTACTCATTGCTGTAAGTTTACTAGAGAGAGGAAAGTATATGAACAATTTTGGATTCAAACATAATAATACTGACCGTAAGACAGATTTAAATCCAGGGGGCCCAGTAGTGACCAAGTGTAAGAACAGAGTGGGACCCAGAACCAGGAGCCTGGGCTGAGGAGAAACCAGTGGCTAGGTGCAGAGAAGTTTGCTTGGATGGTGATTTTCAAAGCATAGGCTATTTGGATTAGATATGGTAAGGACATCACTTGCAGCTTTTTCTGGGTTCATCCAGATGTTTCAACTTACTAAATCTGAGCAATGGCATGGGGAAATGGGAACAAAATGAGTTAGCTGAGACAACTGCAGTTGGAGGCCAAGGGTAGCTGAGTGAGTTGATCAAAGACATGAAGGTGCATTTTGTGGGAACACATAGTAAGAAAGTTAGGTACTGACCTGCCTCTTCTTCAGGACTGATTATAAGCCCTCCTATGACCCTGATTATGCTCTCCCATTAACGTTCTGTCTCTAATCCTCCTTTGCTTCAGGGGAAGGTTAGTAGTGAAGCTGCTGTGGGTTACCCCTGGCAGAATTTGTCTTGCTGAGCTTCATGTCACAGTAGCTACACAAACCTGACGCACAAGGGAGGAACAAGCTCTCACTTCAGGGAATGCTGTGGGGATGCTTGTTCAGCTGCTTGCCAGTGTTTGCCCTCATTTTCCTGTATCACAATGTAAGCACTGGGTCCCCTTTCCCATAGCTTCCCATGCAGCTACAGCACTGGCACTTCACCAGGCACCCTCCCCCAAGCCAGGAGCCTGCCACAAATACAGTCTCCCCTCAAGAACAGCCATCAGCTCTAAATGACAAGGAAAGCCACTTGATTTTGGGCATCATTTTGTCCCTTGGAGAGGGTGTTGCCTATGTTGTGGCACTGGTGGCTGATACAGCCAGAGGATAAGCTGCTGTTGTTGCTATAACTACTGTGTAGCAGGTGTTAAATCTAGTGCATGTGTTGCACTGAACACATTTGAAGGTTGGGTGCATAGTTGGATGGTAAAATAGCAAACACCTCAGGCCTAAATACCACAGGAAAACCCCTCACTTACATGTATATCAGACGTGTTTTCCTTGTGGCACCATTCTTTAACAGATGGCTGATTCTCTGTGTTCAAAGGAGCAGAGGAATGTTTGCATCCCATCCCAAGGCAGCTACCTGCCCTGACCCTCCAGGGCATTTGGGGAGGTTTGCAGGGTACAGCAGAAGTCCACTTGTGGGTGCACATCCCTCATTGACTCCTGCTAACTGAGTCCACACTGCCATCAGGAAGGCCAGTCTTGCACCTTCCATCTCAGCTCACCCCCACCGTTTCCTTGTGCCAGCCCCAGCATCCACCTGGCTACTCGGCCAGCCAGTTCAGCCAGCTGAGCTGACTGAAAATTAACCCTACCAAAAGGGAGGGGTGGGAGGAGGGGAGAATTGAACCCTGGTGCCACTGACCCTACAGCCAAAGGAGCACAAGTGTCAGCAGAGGGGAGCAAGCTGCCTTTTGGCAGGAGCCAAGCTGTAGGTCAGCTTAGGCCAGTTGTGAAACTGCACATTCACTCATCCCCGAGCTGCTGAGGGAGCTGTCATGTTCGCTGCTGGCCAGCTGCCCAGCCCCTCCAAACCTCGCCATGGCCAGCTGCACTGTGGGTGTGTGTGCTAGGCCACGGGTAACATTGTTAATGGATCCAACTAATTCTGCCTTTCATGTCCAAGACCTTGAAGAGTTAACGCCCATTTTCCCAAGCAAGAAGGGAGCAGATTCTTACTGCATGTGCGCCGGTAACACCCTGCCAGGGTGATTTAATGCTACCCCATGAGAGTAAGTGCTTAGGGGCAGTGCTCGGTCTTGTTCTCCTCCAAAGCAGGAGGCATAAATAGTTAATAGAAGAACAAAAGAGGACAGCTATGCCACAGTTTACACCAGGGAAGGTGAGAATGCAAATTAACCTTATGGCTTGGCTTTTGAAGAACACACAAAGTTTTGGATATTTTTCAGTAGTGTTGCAGCAGTGATGGTATCAGGCTATAAGCAAGGCAGAATTTATCAGAAGAGATAAGGTCTTTTACTAGACCAGCTGACCATATTGTAGAGAACAGACAATCTTGCAGACACACAAGCCCTTCTTCAGGCCTGTTTCAGATTTGAAGAACTTGGGTCTCTGAAAGCATGTTTGGCCTAGGAAATAAGTTGGCCTAACAAACCTCTTGGCCACCAATCTCATGCCACTGCTGATTTAAGGGCACTCTTCTGGCAGAAGTTTCAGCTCTTTGAAAAAAAAAGGGTTTTTCAGCTGGGCATCCTATTCCTTATTTTGGATATTCAGTTCTCACCCTTGAAATCTTGTGGATCCATGTGGTTCAAGGCACACCAGCAGCAGGAGTGCAGCGCAGCATCACACACTGCATCAGTTCTCCTCCCTCCGTCCTCTGCCCCAGCAGGCACTGCCACACGCCATCTAGTGAAGTAACAAAGAAAGCTGCTTGGCATATTGTGCACACGTAGGGGACATTTATTGTATTTAGCCATGCGACGATGCCTGACAGAGAGCTGGCTATTTTTTTTTCAAACTCAGGTTATTTTTTTTAAGGTAGCTATCCTAAGTAAAGAGTCTTTCTCGGCCTTTGCTCTTACGTAGACTGGGGCACTTGTCCGTGGTGAGATAGAGACAAACAAAAGACAAAATTTACATAAAAATTCCTTAGTAAGTGTTCAATAACCTTGAAGGGGCCTGTAAGGTAGCTGTTGCCAAAAATGCTTCCTGGCTAGAGGTAGCTACTGTGATAAAAGTAACTTTATCACTGCGTAACTGCAGCGCAGGAGCGAGCTGGTCTCCCTGCGCCCGCAGCCGCATTCCTCCCATCTGCACAGCTGCAGCCTGCGCCGAGGAGCTGAGGAATCCCTCCGAGTCCTTCCTGCTTCGGGCTGTCGCACTGTAGCTGCAGACAGTGCTACAGGAAGCAATGCTGAGCACACACCCTCCCTTTGTGCTTTATGAACCTTACAAAGGCAGCAAACACTTGTCTTTTGTCAGTGAATAAAGCAGAGAGCATTAAGACACAGAAGATTTATAGGTATAACGTCCCAGCGCTGCGCGCTTGGATTTACCCTCACTCAAATCCCATTTACTTTAATAGAAATGTTGCTGCTAAAGCCCTGCACGATGTTTAAAATATTTACCCCATAGGGAGTAGATAATCTGGGAAGTAACAAGGTGCCATTTCCAACTGAAAGTGTTCTCTCACTATAACCACATGTCAACGGTACAATTCAGGGCCATGCTAGAGCAAAGCGTTGATTCATCACTCACTGGCACAGTTAAGCTCTGCCACCAGGTAAACTGGGAAGGTCCTGTTTGCTGTCATGCTGGTATTTGTCAGATAGGAAAAAGAAAAGAAAAAGGAAAAAAAAAAAAAGATACCAAAGGGAGAAGAACATCAGGCTTCCTCATGTGGCTTGCTTTTCTTATTTTTATTTTAATCCTCAGAACGAAACAATTTTATTTTGGAGTCCAGTTAGATTTTTGTGAGTGCTGCAGTGGTGCTCCCCGTAGGTGACCAACACAAATGACATGGTGGCTCTAGAGACCCACATTGAGCATGGCAGCAGGATGCTTCATGTCAGAAATTCTGTCTTCCTTTCCAAGAACATCAAAATGCTGCCTGGCTTTTAATTTTGCCAGGATTTTGCCCATTCTGGTGTGGATATCAGCAGATTTTCTTGTCCTCTACAACATGAAGCAAAGACAGGAGCTGAGTTCTCCCACCATGTTGCCTACCCCTTGCTCAGCTCTGAACTAAGGCACGTCAGCACATCACAGCTTAAAACCTCTGAAGAAGACATGAAGCCCAGCAGTCCCCATGGAGCCCATCAAAGAAACGGTAGCGCCTCTCCTAACCATACTAAAGCAGTAGTTGGTTGACTCTCCTTGTCAGTGGACAAGGAGACATGTTTTGGGATGTATTAATGAGTGTGTTGGGCTGGATTAACCACAGTCCCTCACCTTGAAATGGCTTCAGCTTGGTTTCATATGGAAATGAGGGTCTGTGATCTCGTGAGCAGCTGTATGTCTCAGTCTGTGCTTTCCTGCCTATCTGCCCTTCCCCCACTAACTTCTGAATTCACTAACCAATTTCAGCAATCTGTAACAGAGGAGTAGCAGTGTTAAGATAATTAAGTTGCTAAATGTTCATTGAAGTCCACAGTGAACTACAGGAGAAAGAACTTATTGTCATTTAAAGTAAGTGTGGCTCAACACTTACTTGCCCCAGAGAAAATCCCCACTGGGGAGGATATTATGCAAACCCTTTTTTGCTTCCCACGTGTATTTTAGCAGAGCAGGGTCCAGTCCTAAAAATTGCACTTTCTTTCTAGATTGTTTCTAAGGTGGTATTCCCAGATATGTTATTCCATAGATGCTTAACCACCAAGCACTAATTAATTCCTTCAAACACGGTGCCAGGCTTAGTGCAGAGTGTGCTGTAACATCCTGCCAAAGGAAGCAGTTCATTTGAGTCTGTAATGGGGTCACTAGCAGTGTTATCTAAACTACTAGAAATAATCTAGTGAGATTAGAAAAGTTTATTTTGACATGGTGTACATGGTAGCATCCAAACCATTCTCATCAGGTCTTTGTGTTGAGCATAGCATACGTGTTGTCGTTCACCCATTTTGTACTAACTCAAACCCCATCCATTTTGTGCACGCTGGTGCAGCGGTGGCCGCACCTCTGTCTCAGGCAGCAGAGGAGCAGCTGCATTACCTTGTTGCTGGTTTGCAGTGAGGAATCGTCTCACTTTGCAGCCCTGCCCGACAAATCCAAGAGAGCAAGTCCTGAAGCACAGCTTGAGCAAGTGGGTGACATTGCTTCCTTGGGAGCCCAAAACCCCTCAGAGGAGGGGTGGGGGTGACAGGCGTTCCTGGCTCATCCCCGAGCCCAGAGCTACCACTTAAAACAGATGTCTGCATAAAAAAGGCCCCACACCTGCCAAACCACCAGCCTCAAGCTTCCTTCCTCATTTCTTCAGGCCTCAGAATAACAAGAGCATTTGTGCAATGTGCAGCAGGCCCTGTGGTTTTCTCTTCTCCCTGAAGACATGCTATCTAATCTCCCTGGAGCAAAAAGTCAGACAGCAAGCCTTACAAGATGGCAGAAAAGAGGTGAATAGTGAAGCAATGTGCACTTTGCTCAGCTGGCTTTACTTTTCAACACCAAAGAAAAAAAAAAGGGGAGCAAAAGCATGGGTCAGTGTTTCAGAGCTTGCTGGAGAGGCATTTGAATCTGATAAAAAGTGTGAGCGCCTCATTTGTACATGTTCTGCAGTGCAGCGCCCAAAGCACTAAACTAGAGAAAAAACTGTTAACTGAAGTCATCTTGAATCGGAAACTTGCAAGGGTTCAATTTTAAACTACAGCGAGAATTTAGTGTTTTATTGCTTCTCTGCTTTTGGTTCCTGTTTTTGATAGCGTTGAGAAATGAGGTGCCTTAGGAAGCTGCGTGGTGTGTAACACGCAGTATCAGCCTGTATACAAAGGAAGGAAGATGATGTGGCAGAACATTGTTAAGGAAAGATCCTGTTTGTACAGGGAGCTGGAGAATAGTAAACCAGAACAGAGCAGGGATGCAGAAACAACCAGAAATTAAAGGAAACCAGCCCAAAATGCTTGCAAATCCTGTTTGTGTGCAAGAAGTCATTACACTCTCTAAATAAGTCTCTAATATGATTTTTGATAAACACATCTTTTGAAAGTCATATCAAACATCTTGATAACAGAGTATCTTGTCTCTGCAATGGGAAGATTAGCCTGTGAGTAATCTGGGTGGTGCTGCAGCAAGTGTTTCTTTTTTTATTTTTTAATTGATTTAAGCTGTTCATAGTCAAATTTAGAGACCAATACATACACAACAGCAAAATCCTGCATCCAAATAGAAGCATTCGTAGTTCCTTTTTGCTCGTGTATAACCCTCCTGCATTGGTGTAAGCAACTTTGATCTTTGATACAGTGACCAGCTTCCTGCAGCAGGCGGAAGAGACATTCTTAACTGTGTCTGCAAGCTGTGTCAAGAATTTGTCAAAGTTGCTGACTCCTAAAATTCAGGCAGGCAATGCCACAGCACATCTTATAAATGACCATTTTCTCCTGACCCGCTGTAAACCAGCTTGATGCAAATTGAGGCAAAGAAAGCACCATGCCAAGGTGTTTATTGATTTCTTTGTGTTGTGACTCTGGTGGTTTGGGTGGACCCTGTTAAAGCCCTCTGTAAAAAGGCAGTGCATGAAAATGCTCTGCACATGAAATTAACAATAATTTTAATGGTAACAAGCCAGGAACATTCTAACACACATCAGAGCCTTCCTGGGCCCGAGCAAAGAATAACATGATTCTTATCCCAAGACACCCAAGATGTGGTCAGCCAGTGCTGAGTGAGCAGTGAATCACAGGCCTAGGAGAGAGGTAACTGGTCAGGGATGTTCTTCTAAGCATTGAGATAAGCCTGTTTCCTCAGGTGATTTCCATAGGGAACTTGCCTGGTTTGAGCTTTTCTATGGCTGATCAGTGATGTCATTGGATAAATTTGGTCATTCTAATGGCACATATGAGTGCACAAGGGGAAAACAAAAGGGGGGTAAAATCTCTGCCTTGTTTTAGTTACCTCATCTCCTCCTCTGTGATGTGACTGGCACCACTCACTCATTGTACTGATGGGAGGAGGTGAAAGGAGCTACTGGAGACAACTAAAGCTCTTGTGCACATCTGTAGCAAGGCAGGACCGTGCCATGGGTGCCACCAGCTCTCTGCCAGGTACTGTTGGATGCCATATGTCTAGGAGGTCTCAGGACCACAAGGCTTGTGGACTGGTATGGGCCAGGCAGCAATCCTGCCTTCTCATGTCGTCTACATATGAAGAGGGAGTAGACCTGTTTATATCAGGGATGTGTTTTGTATATATGCCCGTGATCTCTCAGAGGTCTCATCCTGTGCTGGGGACACACAGGGATGTATGTCACCCCAGCATGCATGCAGTCTCTTTGGCCATTAGCAGTAAATGACCCAACTCTTTGTGAGGCAGTAGCAGTGCTGCAAATTTTACATCAAAAAATGTCCCAGCATGCTTCCCAGACCCAAGGTGTCTGAGTACACCAGGTGGCATCTCAGAAGGGATGGGAGCTCTGCACCCAAAGTTCACATAGCCATCCGTGCCAGTTTCCTGTCTATATGGTGTGGGTGCAGGCACATGACAGGACATCAGGGAGTGCTTGGCCCAGGTCTGCTTCTGCTGCTTCAGTGTTGACTAGGCACATTAAAAGCTTCATTGTGGTAAGGGATGTCCTCTCTTCTCACCATTTTGGTAAATTTGTGCAGCCTCTCTGGGTCTGTAGGATATGATGCATGTCTGAAAATGAAATGCGAAGGGGCTGCAAAATGAAATTTCAAGTCATCAGCAATGTGTGGTGAGGTCGACATGGTGGAGGGAAGGGATGTCATCCAGAGGGACCTTGACACTCTGGAGAGGTGGGCTTATGCAAACTGCATGAAGTTCAACCAGGCCAAGTGCAAGATTCCGCACCTGGGTCACAGCAATCCCAAGCACAAATACAGGCTTAGTGGAGAATGGATTGATAAATGCCCTGAGGAGAAGGACTTAGGAGTGATGGTGGACAAGAAGCTCAACATGGGCCAGCGATGTGCACCTGCAGCCCAGAGAGCCAACCGTGTCCTGGGCTGCATCAAAAGAAGCGTGGCCAGCAGGGCCAGGGAGGTGATTCTCCTCCTCTACTCCACTTCGATGAGACCCCACCTGAAGTACTGTGTCTAGTTTTGGAGCCCGCAACACAGGAAGGACATGGAGCTCCTGGAACGAGTCCAGAAGAGGCTACAACGATGATCAGAGGGCTGGAGCACCTCTCCTATGAAGACAGGCTAAGAGAGTTGGGGTTGTTCAGCCTGGAGAAGAGAAGACTCCAGGGAGACCTTAGAGTACCTTCCAGTACCTGAAGGGGCTACAAGAAAGCTGTCACTATATGCCCTTTTAGAAGGGCATATAGTGACGGCCCAAGGGGTAATGGTTTGAAACTGGAAGAGAGGAGATTTAGGTTAGACATTAGGAAGAAATTCTTTAGTGTGAGGGTGGTGAAACATTGGAACAGCTTGCCCAGGGAGGTTGTGGCTGCCCCCTTCCCTGGAAGCCTTCATGGCAAGGTTAGATGGGGCTCTGAGCAACCTGGTCTAGTGTGAGGTGTCCCTGCCCATGCAGGGGTGGTGGATCCAGATGATCTATAAGGTGCCTTCCAACCCAAACCATTCTATGATTCTATGATTCTCTGAGCAGAAAACCCAGGCCATGCACATCAGCTTCAAGTGATAGGAGTTGCTGAACTTTACACAGAGTCTTCTGAAATCAGCAAGTGCTGGAGATACTGTGAAAGAAGTTACTTTGTCCTGGCTGCATCTGCCACAGGGGAGGGAACAGGCTCAGGCTTGGGTTGAGCATCCTGTGGTACATCTCTGCTCTTTGCCTCTGAGCCCTCCCTGAGATGCTGTTCCTCCAGGCCAGCCACCCTTTTTTGTTTGGGGGGTGGCTGTGGGAGGGAAGCTTGCCATATATAAAAGCTCTGCTGTGCCACTTGCTGATGAGCAAGAGAATACACCCTGGACTGTTTTGTTCACAGCGTAAATCACAGCATCAAATTTGTCTTTAGCTTCACTAGAGATGTACCAGAGAGAGTTTTGGCCCGTGACAGCATTACACATGTCCAGCTGCCAAGAAAACACATCTGAATAAAGCAGGGGAAAAGATCTATGATATGAGAGCTTAAATTCTGTATTGTCTAATTTTTCTGTATGCCATCACCCCATTCAAGAACTGGTCACCATGAGCAGATAGTGCACAGAGGAATATTGTTACAGAACCTGCACTCATCTCCAGTTAATTAGTTTCTCACACAAGGACTGCTAAGTGTGTTATCTCATCCCAGGTGTCAAGGCTTAACATCACTGCCACCAGCAATACAGTTTAACAAAGCTATGAACCAAATGAGTTGCCAGCCTGCAAAACCTTCATACCTGTGAGATTCTCATTCCCTGCCAGGTGTGGTTTTCAGGTGGGCACTTTCAGACTCTCAGATTACTTTGCTAGGCTGAAGGATCTTACACAATACATGTGTATCTCTAAGTTGAAATAAACCCATCCTGAGATTTGCCTGAATAAAAGTTTAGCACTGAAATCATATAAGTTTTGTAGACTTGCAGTGTCCTACACAGGAGGTCACAGTGCTGGGCTGCATTAATATGATAAAGGCTTCCTTCTGTGCATGTGCAAAGAGGAATGAGAATGTGATTTGTCCCATACTAGTGCAGGTCTGCAAATATAATTTTCCAGAGCCATGAACTCCAACACTGGACTTGCTGGAAGGGAAGGAGAGAGGATCATTTCCCTTGTAAAGACTGGAGAGCTGAATAGGTGTTCACTTGAATAGGCTGAACGTAAGAGAGCAAAAGATGCTGATTGTCAGAGCACTTTGCAGTCAGGAAAGAGAGAGCGAGTATTTTCAGTCCCTGGGGAGATGGATAGAGTCCAAACTATGTGAAGGTAGGAGCTTCATACAGCCTTGTAGTGGACCAGGGAACTGGTAAAACTGGACTGGGACAGTAAAGGCTGTAATCCCAATTCATCATAGCCTGCTCACATCCAGGCGGACACATCTGTCCCAGTCTTCTCGGATACAGCAAGCCGCTTCATTTCACAATCATGGGAAGGGCTCCCCAGCTGCACGATCCAAACATTTTGAAGTGAAACATGGTGCCTTATATTAACTTGGTTCAGACAATCAGCTTTAAACATCTGACTCTCATTTCTTGATGCTAATTCCTCTTGCTCAATCTTTATTTCAGCTGTGTAGAATTCTCAGACCTCTCTGACCCCAACTTATCATTTCCTGATGTTTTATTGCTAAGTCATTGAGGTTTCAGAGAGGCTGATGTTTCTAAAATATGCACACCTTTGATTGTACGCACAGCCGGCGTGTCAGATTGTACTTTTCATATGCTTTGTATATATCACTGTCTCCACTGCTGCATCCTCTGCAGTTTCACCATTTGGCGCATTTATCTGCATGCCCCATTGATGCAATCCTCCTGAAAATGTGGTTATTATTTAAGGCTTTTCAAAGGCTCAGCCTCTGCACACTACAAAACTCAATCTGAGCCTATGACCGCTCTTGTCACTCATGTACAGGTTCCATCTGTTCCCCTTTTCCTCTCCCTTTGCTGCTTGCCACTTCCAGACCACATGCTGTTTATACATTGTACAATAGACATTTCTGCACACACACTTTTGAAAATGTGGCTCTTAGTGCTTTATTGTTCACATGTGTCTTCTTGCTTAAGGCAAGTTTTATCAGTAGTGATTTTGTTGTTTACTGACACGTAGAATAAAATAGGGTACTGTTAAAATGTGACTGGAGGAGAGGGGAAGGGCCTTTGATACACCAATTACAGTTTCTGCCAGCTTTCTGATCACTGCCCCCGGCCACCACTTCCCAAAATTCTGCAGTAGCCCGAGGATAAAGCCAGATCCTAACATCACTTACAGCAATGTAAAGGCTGCTCTGCTCTGCATGAGGCTGATCCATGTTGGTAAGGATTCACCAGCATTTCCTATGCTTCTGAGTCTGGTGAGGAGAGGGGACGGGGCCTTCTAGCACTCCTTTCCAGAAAGGCAGCCCTAGCTTCTGCTTTAGATCTCCTTTACAGGTCCTCAGTGGCACCTTTGCAAGTGGCTATAGTCTTCTATTTGGAGGGGGGGGGGGAAATCCTACAGAAACTAGCTCTGGAAGTGAAATCAGAGCTAGGAAGGTATATAAAGATGCTACTCTTGCAGGAGCTGAGCTGACCTCTAGCAACTATGCCAGTGCCTGGACTGGAACACTCAGAAGTATGCAATGACAAAGGAATTATCCCAGGCAGCTCCCCTGGGAGCCGTATCAGGTCTTTCCCATCACACCTTGCTTCATACCTGTGGTGAAACTGGTCTATCTGCAAACAGATCACACTGGGTGCAACTCCCAGTAGTGTTCCTAGGTGTCTGCAGCAGGGATGGCACAGAGCCCATTACACTGGATTATTGCCACCTGGGGATTTACTGCACCAGGAAAATCCCCAGCTACCCAAACCCTCTGGTTTTCCAGCTGGAGAACCCAAAGACCTGCCTATGGTGATGATAATTCCTGCTACTGGGAAAAGCAAAGGGTACAGAAACCCACACATGGTAGGAATAGATCCAGTTTCTATCAGAGACTTGTTCTGATTGAAGTTTTCCCTACCAAGGATGGTGTCTGCTTCTGACACAGAGACAGTCAGCTGCTCCCTTCCCAAGAAGAGAGGCAAGCAGCCACCTCCCCTGTGCAGCCAAACCTGCGTGCTTGGCACTTGGTCTCCTGGGCATGGCAGAGAGCATAGCCTGAAGTGCTGGAAAGCTGATGGTGAAAGACTCATTTGGGAGAGCTGCTGAAAAGAAGACAGCAGTGCAGGAACATAAAGACCCCTTCCACTTCTGTCCATGGACTACAGCTATGGCTCATAGGGTGTCTCATGGCTCTTGTTCCACCCTGTGGCTCCCATCCCAGCCAGTTCCCTCTGCAGGTCAGCAAAAATGGCAAGGAGACTGCTGATTTATGTAAATCTCCTTAAAATTTTTCTGGTAATACTAGGAACAAATTTGTTTTGAATAGCTACATTATTTAAAAAGCAA
Organism: Hemiprocne comata; assembly: GCA_020745705.1. NCBI lineage: Eukaryota > Metazoa > Chordata > Aves > Apodiformes > Apodidae > Hemiprocne > Hemiprocne comata. Next base: position 194,378,337 of record CM036586.1, on the reverse strand, counting down.
TAACAAGGTACTACATAGTTGTGGGGGCAATTTAAAAAATTTAGTATTATGTTTCAGAATAATGTGGTTTCTTTTGTCCAAATGAAGAGGTATCATAGGATGATTAAATAAGAAAGCTAAGGATTACTACTTAGGTATAGTAACTACTGTAGGTGATCCTGTTCTAGCATGGGGGTTGGACTAGATGATCTTCAGAGGTCCCTTCCAGTCACTCTGTGACTCTGTGAGATCCAAGGTCTCTTTCCTCTGAAAAAAGGTGGGCAGGAAGAGCCAGCTTTTGTTTGCACCAAAATACTCATCATTTTCAGATACAATATGCTGAATATTTTGTGTACTGCCCTGCACCAGAGTTTGAGGCCATTCATCAGCCAGAGGGGAGACACGAAGGACACAAAAGAAGAGAATGGAGCAGAGCTTTTGACAAGCTGCTGTAGATTAGAAAGGAGGCAGGTAGGAACAGCAATGGAGCAAGTGCTTAAAAGAGTTATTCAGGAGAAACAAGGGATTTAAGTGACATTTGAGTATGGGAAAGAAATTAGTATCCATGGTTTCCATTGGTGTTTGGAGTGCTAAAAGCAGAAGTGGTTGCTGGAGTATGAACAGGAATCTGAGGCTGAGCTCTCAGCTTCCTCCCCAAATTGGATGAGAAACTGTTCACTTGATTTACAGGCTCACTGGCAGAAAATGTCTTATTTTACAAATTTTTCTTTTTTTTTTGGAAACAAATTGCTTTGTGAGCAGTGCAACTCATGGCACTTGGTTTCCTCTGGGTCTGTGACCCTAGCTTTGTAGTTACCTCCCTTCTCCTCCTCCTCCTAAAATAAAATAGCTGCAACAAGTCCAACTCTCCCTCCCTTTGTGCTCTTAAGACTCCTCCCTGGGCAGCAGTCAGGTACAGATACATCTTGGCTGGCCAGCTAATGCATACGTGGTCAGCCAGGGTGCACACACTCACTAGGCCATTGGCTGCTGGCTGCAGTTCTCTAATTAAGGTCTCTATCCCACATCCAGCCATCAATTTACACAAAATTTAGAAAGGAAATTGATAGCTTTTGAAAATCCTACCTTTCTGTCCTATGTGAAATCAGGTGAAAATTACTGATGAAGCCGGACAGACAGATTGAATCTGAGCTGAAAAGGTTCTGTTGTACTCGCTTTGGATGCACATGTGTGACGTCAGTCCAGGTTCTGGAATTAATTTCTCTCCCTCTCTCTCTCTTTTTCAGCTATTTTTAACCTGGATGTGTTCTGCAGTTTGTTTCCCATACAGCATTGAAACTGGCACAGCTGAGGGGTGAGTGAGTGGAGGGAGAGGGGAAGGGGAAGTCAGGGGATGCTTATGTTGGCCCTGCTGCTGAAAGAAGTGCTCACCAAACGATAGCCTCTCAGGTCTGTATAATGTGGAGCCTCACACCACCCCACACAAAAGTTGCTAAGATAAATATATGCACAGTCTTCAAGTGCTCAGATACAGGGCAAAAAGAGCTAGAGAAATCAAGGCATCCTGTAAAAAAAGCACCAGAAGCAGTGGCCAATTTTGAAGTAACATTTTGTGTAACAGACCAACATCTCACTACTGCCCACATTCCTGTGTGTACATCTCAAAACATCCCTCTGTGTAGGGTCTCCTAAGAAAGATCCTTTTTGTGGCAGCCCAGTCACTGTAGAGTGCACACTGACTCACAGGATCAATTCTAGAAACCCTTTATCCAAGTTATTATCCATAGAAACCTAGGGCTTGGAAGAACAGAGGTTTTAGCTGGAAAATACAAAGGAAAAAGCTTCTTGAGTGTTAATTTACAAGATGAGACCTCTAATTGCAAAGCATTTCTCTTCTTCAGTTAAGTATAGATTATTATAATGTGTGAGATCTGCCTTTCCCTCCTGTGTTCTGTTTAACACTGTTTGTTAGACATGAAAGGAAAAGAGGATTAAAAGGGAGAGATGGTATCATAAACAGCCCTTCAGGGTAGTTGGGAAAACAACAGTAACTCTCACAAACAGAACACAGGGATGCCCTTAGGAAGAGGTTTTGAAAGTGTCCTGCTTTTGAAAGTTAATGAATAAATAGATCTCAAACATTGCTTTAAAGACCGACAATGCCAGCTTTAACATCTCAAACATGCACCACAACTGAGAAGAGACAAAGGGAATTTTTAATGGGCAATAAATGGACTAATATTTTTGGATGCAAAGCTAAAAGGGAGTTAGTTCTGATGGGATGTGGGTTTGTTCTGTACTTCCTGACACAGCGGCTTTACTGTATTTGGTTTGTTTGCCTTACGTTATCTTTTGATGAGGCACCACTTTTTCCTTTAAAAAGAAAAAAAAGGGCGGTCTTAGTAAATAATCCTCCTTTGAGCTACAGTAAATCCATTTGATATGGAGTATTCTAGCTTTGGGGGTTGTGTAGGCATGTGCCAGACCCTCTCACAGCTATCCTGTGAAGCCTATCTTCACACCTAGCTCATGTTGCTTGCTCACCTCTGCCCCTGCAGTGTTGCAAGATCACCTTGCATAGACATCGCCTCTGGTGAGAGCCCAGTGGGCCATCAGCAACAACCCTTTCCACCAGCAGATACCAGCACAGGCACTGTTAGCCCTGCTGCAGGCAAGCCCCTTTCATGTCCAGTGGATTCTAGCCGAGGCCCCAGACTTGACATCTCTCTCTGGAGCAGTCCTGTACTGTCCCATACTGTTGCACTTCAAAGGAACAAACTCTCAGTTACTGTGTTTCTGGATGTCAGGCATTTTGGAGGATGGCTGGTCTTATCTAGAGCTTTTGTACAGTTCCTGTCACAGCCTCCCGACCCTCAAAGTCCTCTGCCCATGTCTGTCATGAGCACTGAGTAGCTACCATGGCTTCCAGAAGTATGACTGTGCCTTTGCAGCCACAGGAGGACCCCCAGCAGGAGCTCCCAAAAGCAGGTCTGCCTTTCCTTCACCCAGAGCTGGCTCAAGGCATAGATGAAGTCACCTCCTGAAATGGCAGACTTCCTATTTTGCCTATGCCCGAAGAGGCAAAAACAGGTGTTTCTGATATAACCAGCTCATCTGTGCCTACTGCCCTTGGCTGAAGAGAAGATGCTTAGCTCCTGGCCTACTCCCAGCAGCTCATGGAGGGCAGAAAGAGCCACTAGGTGAGGAGGAAGAAAGGGAAAAGGAGTGGTCTTGCTGGGGAAGAGGGATGGGAAGGACGTGTGGGTTGGGGCGGAATCTTGTGTTAAGGGAACTGGCATCTTGACTCCTGTCCCTGCAAGCCTGAAAACTTTGACACTCGGACAGAGGGACAGAATTGGCTCCTCTGTGTCCTCTTCCTCACTTCTGAGGGCACTCTTCAGTACAGTCCCAGTCTCCTCCTTCTCATTAGCTTTTGGGTTAGTCTCCCTTGAGTTTGTCTCTAAGTGACAGGCTGCCAAACAGGTACATAACCTTTCACTTGACTTCCAGCAGGGAATGCAGCTTTGAGCTGATAAGGGAATGACTAGACCAGTTCTCCTGCCCCATCAGTGATGGCACCACGTGGGGGCAGCTCTGCTGTGCCATCTCTTTATGCTGTGGAAGTTACGCCCAGCAAAAATGCTAGCTTTCATACACAGATACACACCTACCTGTGTACGTATATAGACATACAGATATAGGCTCTACTGAAGCCTGTGCAATTTCTGGCATCCTTCTGAGCAACTGGAGCATGAAAAGTACAGAAGGAAGAGGGTGCTGAGCTGCTCTGTGTGGAGTGAGAGAGACTGCTTGCACCAGTGGCTGTGTTCTTTGGTGCAGTCCCAGCCCTGGGCACTCAGAGAACACAGCCAACTGGCAACTGGCGAAAGGCTCTAGCCATGCTTATTGTGACCCTCTTTAAAAAAACTCAGCTTTCTTCTGGCTGATAAAGTCAGTATTGTGAAGGAACCAGAAATACTAGTCCTGCTCAAAAGCTGTGCTGCGCCCCAGGCGAGAACAGGAACACAGGCTTCTCCCTCCAAATAAAAGTGAAACAATCAGGCATTCTCAGTGCAGCCCCAGGTGGATGGCCCTGCTTGTGGGGGGTACATACAGTGTGTGGCTCCAGGGGTGACAATGTGAGACTGGGGACAGGTGGAGCAAGGGAACATAAACTCATCCAGATGAAGAGTTTGCTCATGGTGCAGAACTTAAGAGAAGTTTCAGCACCGTGCCTTCCCTAGGTGAAAGTTAGGTCATCTCGATGCCTCGTGGGATTTGACTCACCAAGAACAGCATTGTATTCAGCATAACGTGAAACATAGGGAAGAGGAACTCATGTATGCAGACATACAAAGGGAAAAGATGCATGCTGCAATATTGTTATGGCAAGCATTGAAGAAAGAGGTAGATTTTGAAGAGGGATAGGAAAAAACCCCTCAACATTCTCCTTACCATGCATGACAGCAAATATAGAGCAAGGGTAGGTTTGGGACTTTTCAGTGGGAGGAGGATGGCCCTCAAGGTAAAAACTGTGCTTCCATTTCCCGTCCTCATCCACTGCCCAAAGACTCAATGGCAGTCAGCAGTAATAAGTGTGAAGCACCAAGCTTATTGGATATCAATTTAGTAATCCCCAAATTCAAGAAAAAGTCAAATTCTATCATCCCATTCCCACGGAGGGAATGGCCAGTTTTCCTGCTTTGTTTCCTGCTCCTTCTGTGCCTTCCCTCATGCCCAACATGGATTTATTCTTCAAAAAAAGACACTTGGGCGAAACAAAATGGTCCTGTTACCAACCCTGAAAAAGCACATCCAACATCTCTTCCCTTCAGTCTCCTCACTGCAATGTGGTGCAGGATGTAAGTCATCTGTCCAAATGCAGATGTCAAATTCAGATGAAAAGCTCCCAGGACTTCAGTAACTGTACTGACTGGATCTCCACTGACTGTGAGGTGCACACTGCACTCCAGGCCTCACTAATACCTCCCAAAAACCCTGTGGATGCACAGTCAGAGAGCAAAAGCCAGACCTATGACGTGCTACAGAAAAATAACAGGCATTGCAAGTGTCTCGTGTCCTGCCATAGCAGGGACTGTTTGGCAGGTATTTTTGAGTGAACACATCTAGACCCCTAACTCTATTCCTGTCCAAAACTGGTGTGTATTTTTCCTTGGACAGTGCCCAATCTGCATAGTTAGTGTTCTCCACACAAAAATGCCTGGCTGGTAAACTTCCAAGAAGTTCTATTTTTGATTCAATGAAGAATGGCAGCTTTCCATGGAAGTTACTTTTCTTTCCTTCTTTCCTTCTTTCTCCAGTCCCCCCTGCTCCCCAAGAAGATTGTTCAAAAATCCATACATTTGCATTTGGAAATGCTACCCAGGGGCCCCATGGATGTCAGAGTTCAATTGTCCTGTTCTGCAGGAGGTTGGATGGTTTCTGTGGTAGTCCTTTTTATTCTTGAAAACATACAGGGGAGGGTTCCCTATCTTTACCTTTCCATTGAACTGTTTTTCCCTCCTCTTGAAGAGAAACCAGCCAAGGCTCTGCCCACATGCTCACATTTCTGAATACTATGCTGCTGCTCCTTTGTGACCATGAAGGATGAGGAGTGGAGTCACTACTGTGGAGAAGCCACTGGAATCCACAGATCCACGGTCAGAATAGAGATCTGCTGGTATGTGATTGCCTCAGAGTGGTAGATAGATGCAGATCTTGCAGGAAGCCTCTTGTTCTCCTGCATCCAGATTCACCTACTTCTGGTTCACAGCCTGCAGACCAGGTCCTAAATAGCTAAAATTTGCAGGATTATGCCATCTCCATACCAGCTCCCATGTTCTGATACGTCTTTACTTTTTTTGTCCCATTCTGTGTCTCCAGAGTTCTCAGTGAGCAAGGACTGAGCTTCTTCCAATTTAAAATGATCCTCACTTGTTCACTCTCTCACAAACAAAATCGCTTTGGCCAACAGCCAGGGCTGCAATAAGGGCCAGGCACACACACCGGCAGCTTAAAAGCACCTCAGCTTTGGGAAGTCCTGCTGGGCTGTAAAAGCTGCCCACAAACCCAAATCATATCAAGCAAGGCCTGTCTGATAATTCTTTGGCACAATCCCCAAACTCGCTGAACTGCTTTTCCATACAAAGTATTTCCAGGTGGGTTATTAGGTCCTGTATCCCTTCCATCTTGTATTCTCTTGTGGTAAAAAAAAAAAAAAAAGAAAAAAAAAAAAGAAAAAAAAGGCATTCCTTAGAATAAGCTATTTTTAAAAGGAAAACAAATATTCTTCTTTATGTTCTGGTTCCTCTAAATCAGAAGGATACTTTGCAAGACGCAAACTGTTCCTGCCAAGTAGTGCAGGGCTCTTATCTGCCACAGTGGCTTTGCCCATACGGGACTTTAAGCTGGGGAATACTTCATATTTTCACAAGGAGATTGATGCTAATATGGCTACCAGTTATGCCAGTATGAAGGTGTCATACTCTCTTAAAACTAGTTTCCCTTCCTGTATTGATATAGCAGCATCACTGCAGCCACATTTGAGTCTCTGCTGCTTTAGTTGTATCAGGAGTTAAAAGGAAAGAGCTGAGCCAAGTGAGTCCCACAGCCGGCTCCTGGTCAAGCCGTGTGGGTCAGGGTGTGAGGAGGCAGGAGCCTAGCCCCATGCCGCTCTTCCAGCTTTGCGTATGCACACTTAGGCTGTTCTACATGTGTGCACACAGGATTCATCAGTAAAGCTTAGCTTTGCCAGAAGAAGCTGCATCTACATGAGGACCTCGTGGTGTAAGACAGCAAAGCTCTGATTGCTTTCTCTCTAGGAAGGCTGGTTTGCGGCAACCTCTACGATGGAAGAAGTAGGTAGAACCTTCATTGACCTTCTGTTATTTTGGCCCATTGCAATCATCTATGTCTAATGTAAACAGGATTATTGAAAATGGACCCCAAATGTAAGACCTGTAGAGCTATAACTAGATAAGTCATGAGCGAAGTGGGTAAAGAAAAGATAGGGTTTTCATTTGAAACTTGTCAAAGCAATAAAGTGGTTGGTTTGTTGATTTGAGTCTTTAGGGTCTCTGCCACCACTGAAAACAAAGAGAGGTGGAGACAGAACAGAACAAAACACAGAGGTTTCTGTGAGTTAAAACAGTTTCATTTTGAGACACTCTCAGGCAAGATGATTTTTATATGTGTCTGGAAAAAAATAACCAACTGTGACGAGTAAAATCTGACCAGGCAGTAAGTGATCTGGTTTTGATGCAGACCTGCTGGTGAGACCTCCCTCTCCAGGGAGGCCTGCCTCACCACTGGCTGCAGGATTTCTTTCATACCACTGCTGGGAAGAGGTAAGTGTTGATGGGAGCCCTGTCAGCAGTGTGCCACCCCTGCAAGTTGGTTCTCCTGGCTGCAGTGAGGCTAAGAGGGGCTGCAGCACTGCACAGGCACAGAGTATTGGCGTGACTCCAGCTCACAGTCACGCAGCCACCCTGCACAGCTTCCTCCCATGTCCCTCCTGAGGCTGCAATCTTGACACTTCCCACCCCTGATACCTTCATCTTTTTCCCGAGGACAGCCCGGCCAAGCACCACTGCCTGCTGCTCAGGGTTGTGCCAGACATTGAGCCAAAGCTCCTGCCCTCAGCCCACTCAAACTCAGCCCAGTCAGTGGAAGCTGGTGAGACAGTATCAAAGCTGGTCTGGGCTACAGAACAACCTGGAGTCTGTGAGTCCTGGAGAAGCTGTAGCATTACCAGCCCTGGCAGAGCCTGGAGATCCCTGCACTCTTGAGGGAGAGCAAACACAAGGCAGGAGCTGTTGCAAATGCGTTATTTTTCCTCCCAGTGAGTAGTGGAAAGCACCACCCAAGTTTCACTCCTCACTCCCACTATATATTAAAAACAAACAAAACCAAAAAAAAACCAAACCATTTGCTACTGTGAGCTGCCCTTGCTGCCATGTGACCCAAGCATGTGATTAAGTTGTTGATATTTGTTTTTTTCTAAGATCAAATTCATAGCTGCTGTAGAAACCTGGGTAACTTGTCAGAGCAATTCTCTAGCCTGGCAAGTTACACAAGCTGGGGAGCTTCTCACTGCCCCAGGGTATCCTACCTATCTCTGTCTTCTCCCTTCACACGTGGTTCTCCTCTCTGTCCTTCTGCAAAGGCATTGGCTCTACTCATTTTTAGGAAAAAGGGCAGAATTCCTCCTAGCTGCACCGTGGAGCTTGGTGAGAGGTCCTCGTGACGAGGCAGAAGTTTCTTCCAGCCTTTCTTCCCATTGGAAACATTGCTTAAATAAAAGGGAAGGATGAGCCTTCGCTCAAAAAAAAAGACAACTGGGCTTGCCAACCTGCAGCGTGCTCGGTGTTTGATTTCTGCTGGCATCCTGCTTGGCTCTGCCTGTGCAGATCTGTTTAGTCATGTTGCATGGCTAGACTGGATGGGGCTGTTTGCTTCAGAAGTGGTGTTTGTTCCCAGCTTTCCTGAATGATCGAGTCTTATCCATGCTGGGGAGCCACTGTGCTGTAATTGGGCCCCTTCCCTCCTTGGCAGGCAGGAGCTCCAGAGGATGAAGGCGGGCACACAGAGCCTTTGTAGGAAAACAGGTCTTAGCAAGAGGATACCCTTTTACTGAAGGAGTAGAAATAACCATAGCCTTACTTGTGGTGGCTTGGTGTGACCAGTTTGCACTGCAGTGGGACCAATCCCAGTCTGCTTCTCAGGTCTCAATAGTTCATGTGAATAATGGGTGGGAACCCCTGTTCAGTGACTGCCTTTGCTACAACAGAAGGAGCAAGCCTTTGAGATAGCTTCATGATCCTCTGCTGCTAGAGTTGGCTTGAGACCAGGCCAGCACTTGATCTCAGATGAAGTATTTGCAATCCTGGAGCCCACCCAAGGGTCCATGGTTACACAGAGGCATGAATGAGAACCAGTGCCACAATGTTTGTCCACAGAACCCCAGCAAGAAAGCACAGGAGATGTGAAATGCCCATATCTACACATTGATGGTAATTATCTATTACCACCCTGTGGCTTATTGAGGCAGAAGACAAAAGTGTCAACACTACTGATCTCCCCAGCTCGCCCTAAATCTACATGTGCTTCCAAGTGATGCAACACACACCCTTTCTGGGATGTGACTAGTAGGTACCAACCTTCCTTCTGGGCTACGACTGCTCATGCAGTTGTTCCTAGCAGCTTACGGTGGCCTCTCCACTCTTTTTCCAGGGCTCACTGCTGTCAACTTGCTGGTGGTGGTTGTACTTGCAGACACCACCACATTATGGAGACAATACACAGTTTTTGGAGTAGGGATTTTGTCTAACAGTTGTACAGTGATTGTGATCTATATTTCCTCCGCACAGAAAATGTACCTCTGCCCATCCAAAGCCACTTTGCAGGAAGCAAATGTTCACCAGGGCCATATAACAAGGATACAAACTGTTGTTGTTTGTTTTGTTTCTGTCAGACAGAAAGTCTGGAGGCAACAGTGGACAAAGTGCTTGCTTTTCCTCTTCCTGTATGTTTCCCCTCTTCTGTACCTTGCCACTCTATCTTCTGTCTTCTTAGAATGGTGTATCTTTGATCACAACCATTTATCATCACCTCTCTTCATACTGCTTGGATTTGAATAAGAAAGTCACAGACTCTAAGGCTCATTGCAAGCTCTTTGAGTTTCCCTATTTTTTTGGGGGGGAAAGGTGGTCTTAGTGCATTTCTGTTTTAAAAAATAATTAAAAAAACCCAGAGATTATGTTTGGAAAAGCACATTGCTTTTAATGGTAGTTCAAACTGTCAGAACCTGCAAATTTCAGATTTCTTATTTCAGTGGTTAAGTAGGAAGTGGTTGAGGATTGAAAGAGACCTTCAAAGATCATCTAGTCCATCTTCTCTGCTGTAGGCAGGGACATCTTTCACTGAATCATCCAACCTCACTTTGAACATTTTCAATGATAGAGCACCTACAACTTCTCTGGTCCACCAGTGTTGTGGTGCCAGTCAGCACACATCACACACCCAAAATATGTCTACTTCTATGTTGGTTAGTTTTGCTGTCTTCTGGCCCTTTAGCTCACAGACTGTGTAAGGACCCAGTTGCTTTTCTGGGCTCTAGAGCTCTCTGCTATGGCACATTTCTCCAAAATTTTTTGTTCTCTTCCGAGGATCTCAGGTAGCTCGTGTCTGGTTTGCATCTGAGCTCTTGTGTCTCTCTTGACACAGGTAAGGGTTTCCATGCCCCATTGGTTTATTTTGCTGAGCAGGAACCTGAGAGTTTTAAAAAGATCTTATTCCCATGGTTGGAGAAGGTTCTGTTTTGCCAGATCAAAAAAATGTCAGCATGGAGATGCCAGTTTTCCATATGTCCCTATGTAATCAGCTGGGTAGTGTTCAGTGTGCGGTATTCAAGAGTAGCCAGTATCATTCTTTGGTTTTGTTGGATAGGCATAGCTTGTTGTTGCTTGTTGAAAATGATTTTCTGTTCTCAAGAACCCTCTCTCTCCTCAAAACTTATTTTTCCTTAGATTCCTTACCAGTAGGAAGCACATACATGATAGCAGATACAAATAACAGACCTTCAGTTTTCTGAATTTAAACTTAAATGCTGTGTACTTTTTATGCTTCAACAACAACAACAAATCTAAAATACTGTGAGAAGGACTCTGATTTTCTGAGAAAATCTGTTAAAAAATAGTTTTCAGTTCCTCCCTGTTCTCCCTGCCAGTGTTCTCTGGCAGGCATGGTTTTTTTTTCTGGGGGGGTCAACAGAGACGTCTATGGGCCAGGGGTTGCACGGGCTTTTAAGCTAGCAAAGGGAGAAGAAGCATTGATTGTCACAATTAACCTGAAGCTGTTAGCCAGAGCTGCATGTCACAAACCCAGAGCTTTGCCGTGCAGGAGGCTTTAGCTGCAGTGAGAGGTGCTGCTTTAGAGACAAGCTTCCAGACTCTAAACAGCAAGTCTGTTGCAATAACTCTGTTGATCAAATAAAATTTCTGTTCACAGTGCAGAGCCAAAAACAGTTTTTACTTGCAGCCTTGAGGGGTATTTCTTGGCTCGTGGTCGATGTTTTAAGCAATGTGTAGCTCTACAAGTCATTACCAATGTCTGAAATCTCTTCCTTCCTATTATCCTCCGAGATGTGGAATGAAGACTATTTACCTTCCCTTCATAGTTCATTATGATTATCAAGCCATAGGAATGAAGACATGTGGATGAGAGTTGGATATAGCAGGCCTGTTCTGGCTTTGTCAACATTATTTCCTGAAGAAAGACTATTCAGAAATATGGCCAAGTTTTCCTTTTATGACTTTCTTCTCCTAACTGTATTTGTGTACAAAGATTTCAAGATTTCACAATACCATGTTATATATGCAGTGTTGGCTGAAGCATTAATTTGAGGTTTCTAATTACCACATTACCAAGACACTTTAAAAAGTCCCATCATTAATAATCTGTTGCTTATACCTTCAGATTCCGGTGTCTAGTTTCACCTCCATGTGCTATCTCAGCTGCCTTCCCTGCCTCACTGGATTTTAAGTTATTTTAGTTGTCCCACCTGCCCCCTCAGGCCCTACCAACTCCTTTAAAATGGATCTTCAGGCCATGTCTGTGAATTAAGGAGTGACTGAGGCCCCAGCATCAGTGGAATGGTGTTAGTGCTTGCAGATATGTCCACGCTGCACCCCACAGCCACCATTTCCAGCTGGCATCACCACGTGCTCCTGCTCTGTGCCCTGCAGAGGTGCTAATGAGGGTAGGAAGGGGAGTGTATTTGCATTAGTGCTGGTTCCGTGCCAGCAAAAAAGAAAAGCTTGATCAGCCAGGCTTAGACCGACCTGTCTACACTGATCCTAGCCCTGGGGACAGCAGGAGCTCTGCAGGCCACCTTCACTTGGCACAGTGTAGGTACATCCTGAAGTCCTTCATGGTTTTCTAGCTACACGGCTGGGCCCTGTTTTCAAAACAGACTCATTTACTTGATACTTTCACACTCCTACAGTGACATTCAGCCCAAAATCTCTTTGGAAAATGCAAGCTACTGTTACAAATCACCGGAGGCAGTGGGGGGTTTATTGTCACATCTGAGGTCTGCAAGTGTTAGTTCTTTTAGCCCCTTTTTCAGAGGATGGGGAGATTGCAGTGGTGAAGATGCTGCTGTTGATGGCAGTGGGAACAGAGAGCTCAAGCTGCAATGAGTGGAGAGCCTGAACTGTCCTCTCCTTCTCAGATCCTTTTAAATGAGCCTTGGCAGGTCACTGTGGAGGAACATGGGCACCTGATACATTTGTTCTCTAGATGGAGAGGACTGAAATTTCTTAGACTGTTTATCTTTTTCATTTCATAAGCACTACATCTACCTTTGAATATAAATGAGATGTCTGCATAGCCCATGTGTGCTTTCATGCCATACGTTTTTGTCTCCTAAAAAGCAAGATTTTGCCTACTCTGAAGAATGTGCTTTTTTGCTGGACACATCAATTTGCACCTTCTCCCCACTGTTCATATCCTTTATCGTCTGCTTCCAGGTCACTGTGACAGTACATTGGAGTCTGTAGGAGCAGGGACTGTCTCATGACTTGTTCATGTAGCACCTAGAAAAATGAGTTTTTAATCTAAACACACATCCCTAGTACATAATATGCAATAAACTGGCATAATGAAAATGGATAAATTGGGAACACAGCTCATTGTGGAAATAGTACCTAATATGGGAATAATTCCTAGCTCCTCAGGGTTCCATGGCTCCTTTCTGCTTTGCTCTCAGCATTCAAAAGCATGCTCACCGCAAGATGGTTTGTGTTAGGAATGATGACATTTGCTTAATTAAATTTCAAAAATATCTAAGTGGCAGCCCTACTGGGCAAGAGTGGAGAACTTTTCCATGTTTTCTGGTGCTTAAGACAATGTTGTTTGTTGGTGGCTAGTGAGTTTTCAGTTCATACATTTAACAACACATTGCTGATGGCAAATAGAATTTAACTCTTCTTTCCTCTAGAAGCCTTACCAGTACAAATCTGTTGTTATATCCTTGTTATGCTTCAGTAGCAAAACAGCATTAACTAATAATTCTATAGGTATGTGGATGGCTTTTATTAATAACATAAACAGGTATTTTATCATAGGAATTCTACTAACTTCTTTAATGTCACTGCTGGAGTCCTCAAGAGCCAATACTCGTAACCAGGGTGGTGCTGCCTTGGACGCTGAACAAGGAACAAAACACATGCTCCAAAGGAGTTGACTGTTAGAAATAATGGATGGATACGGGCAGGATTGTGGCACCAGGAGCAGGTAGAGACAACTGTAACACATAGTGCTTACTTGGGCCTTTTCCTAGTAGCATTGCATTCTGACTTATCCACCGCTTTAAAAAAACAGTACTCAAGATCTTCTCCATAGGTGGGTCAGGACTGAGTTGTCTTTTAAGCAGTAGTAGATGTTCACATACCAGTAAGACCATGTAGAGCCGTGTGTACACATGAAATGTTTTTAGTTCCCAGCACTGACTGGGTAGTCTTCCAGCTCTAAAGCACCCACACAACCTAGTGCTTGTGGCAGCTCCCCCAGCCCTCATGCCAGTCTCCCTTCCAGCTGAAAATGCGGTACCTGCAGGTGGGTTTTATAATTGCAGCACATTCCAGTGAGGTGCAGTATTTGGTGCTAGTGCAGCCCTGCAGGAACTGTGGCTGCTCTGTGTCATCTGTCCCTGGTGCCATCGTTGCTATCCCTTTTGTCTCCCATTCAGCCTGTTTTAATTAGGAACACCATAGCTACCACAACACCACTGCTGCAAAGAGCTCCCCACAATGACTGGCTGTGTCACTGTACCTGTGACAGTGAGCAGAGGTTGTGGGGTACTGTCTGCCAGGTGAGGAGAACAAATGCAGCTGCCAGGAGCAAGTTATTGTGGGCTGAATGTAGTTTGGGGTGAGAAAGCTAGCACAGGCACAGGGGCTGCTGGCATACTCTTGGGTGGAGAGAAGCCCCAAGGCAGCAGTTTTGTGCCATGTCTTCACTTTGAGGTCTGGGTCTGGACTTTGGGGCATCTCAGAGCCTTGGGAGGCATTGGGGGTGGTACTGGGGCTGTGTGTTCATGTGCTGTCAATTGAATATGGAATTCAGAAGGCAAAAGTAAAGCTTTTGGTCAAGGAAACAGTGGGGAAGTGCTTAGACTCAAGAGGCAGACAGAACAAGTAACCCAGATGCATCCAACTGGATAAAACAAGTTGTGTATAAATAGTCTCTAAAATTGTTTACAAAGTCCAAAAGAAAGAGAAAATATAAAAGATTGTTTTTCTGCCTGAAAGCAGAGGACTCAGACACTTGTTCTTTGTCCCTTCCAGCAGTGTTGGGCAGTTTATTACTGGTGGTGACATGGTCTGTGCCTGTGGTGCTTAGGGATGTGGGGCTCCCCATGTTCTACAAGCACTTCCATTAGCCATCTGCAGTCTCTGCCAGATGCATCAGGGGAAGCATAACCAAACACAGGTACCCACTCATTTGACTTCTGCTCTTTTCCCTGTATCAAGGGCACCAAATCCTCCACTGTCCTGGAGCAATCAGTCAGTAACAACAACCTTGCTGCTTCCAGGGTGCTTCTCAAGCCATTGCAGTCAAGGATACTTCTGGAAAAGAAAGGAAACAAATTTTATTTTGGCTGCTGAAAACCCCTATGTTTTTACCCACCAACCGGCCAGGACATCATTGTATGGCAGCAGCACTGCAGAGGGATGGCTTGTCAGAAGCTCTAGCTGGTGCTGCCACGATGAATTTACTCTAAAAGTAGGTCCCTTTTTCCCAAGAGAGGGGAACTTGACAGGGGACATCCACAGGATACAGGGGCTAGCAGACATTACAAAGTTTGGGGCATGGAGTTGCTAATCTCTGGCTAGAGAGAGCAGTTGCTTCAGACAGCCAGAGAATGCTTCATGGCTCCTCTGTTAGCAGAAAAGGAGCCTGCTGATGTGTCTGCACGGTGGTGTGCATGGGTGGAAGCAGTAATAAAGCCACTAGCCAGGAACCTCAAGTGAACAGAAGCTGCTGCAAGAAGGCATGGTCTGGGTTAGTTGATGACAAGTGGAAATTCCTGCACCAATTGCCTTCTGACCTGGGATTTCTACCACTTACCTCTTAGTGAAGCAACTGGGCTGTCAATACACATGGTTAGACCATGTTCACAGGGCCACAAGCCACATGTCCCAAGCGGAGAGTGGGTTGGAGGAGAGCACAACACGCTGCTTCTGGCTGTGGGAGGAGGAGGCATCATGGAGGAGAGGCTCAATTTCTTAACCTTTACTGTTAGTTTCTAGGGAGCTGCCAGCTTATTAAACCAGCAGAGGAAACCTTACTTGCTTTATCACCCCTCTATGCATGGATAGTGACACTCACTTTAAATTACCTTCCTTAGAAGGGTAAGGGAGCATGCCAAGAAAAGAAAAACTTGGTGGAAGAGCAGGAAGCGAAGCACACAGCACTCAGTAGAACTACTTTGCCACTCCTTCCTGCCACTGATTCACTAGATCCAGCCTCACCTTTGGTTTCCCAGGTTTCAAAGGCAGCATTTCTGAGCTCCCTGGTTTCCCAAGGCAGATGTAGGGCCATCAGAGTCTCCTTCATTCTTCTTACTTGTGTCCCAGCATCCTCCTCAGTGTGGGGCTCAGAGACACTGTTTTGGGGAGCCCATTACATACCTTGCAAGGAGTCCATAATTAGGTTGGGGTGGGTGATTGTTCGCACCTCTGATAGCACATTCTGTCCTACAGGAGGAAGAAAAGATGTTGGACAATATTTGTGCCATGGGACTATGTAGTGATACCACTGTCAGGGGTCCTTTGCTTGACCCTATGCTGCTTTTTGGCTGGTTTGTCCACTTTAGCTGTTACTGCCATCTGGTCCTCGCAGTCAATTCTCCCCTTGAGGTTAAGAGATCCTCTTGCCTCTAGGTAGAAGCATGGGACTTCAGCTTGTGCGTGTGCATATCTTGTGTAACTATGTTTGTCTTCCTGCAACCCAAACTGATCTGGTGGAGTTCAGACTTGTGGCTACTGTGGCCCCACACAAGGTGTGGGATTGCCCTGACAACTGGTGCTGCCCCAATGCCTCCCAAGGCTCTGAGATGCCCCAAGGACTTTGTCCCATTGGCAATGCCAGCACACTCTGGGCTCAAACAAGGTGTGACCCATAATTTGTAGCAACGTGAATAGGAGCAGAGGTTTAATGCACTGCAGTGGAGATAGTGCACTGAACAAGCAGTTTCAAAATCCAATTTCATAGACACAGAGATTACATTAATCTCTTTTAATAGCTAAACAATTCCGTTTTCAAGATAGGACAAAGCATGGGATATTCTTGACAAAACTGGTGCTTCAAAGCTGCCTATATCAGATTTAAATCCTAACTCCTAAGCTCCTAACGATAAACTCAATTGTATCTTTTCAGACAGTAGCCCTGCAAAACTTGCATTTAATCTCTTTTTATAACATGCTGTAGCTGTCTGGGCTTGCTTTTTGGGAAGCAAATGTAGATTGACTTTGCCTTCAAATACCATATGAGGAAACGCACTCAGCCCTCACCAACTGATCTTGGGGGCCTGTGGAATGATAAAAACTCAAGTTATCAAAGTATCTGTAAACTGCCTTCTGATTTCTAGCTGGGGCACCACCCTGAATCTGGACCCTTTGATTTAAGGTGGCTGCTTTCTTTCACGGTGTCTCAACAGGCAGAAAAGGGCATAGCTGTAATTCCTGTTGGCTCAGTCGCATTAGTGCAACTGGACTGAAAAGCCCTCCTACCTCCAGAAGCACAGAATTGGATGCAGATCTACATTAGAAACTTCTGCCCATGTAGTTAAGTACCTTGTAATATATAGGGATGTTTCCATACCACCAAAAATACCGGTGTAAAGGTGCTTTTCTTGTTGACACTGTTTTGCTTGGAGAACCAAATGTAGCCCTCCTGGGGAAGGCACTGTTTATTGGGCTAGACTGCTTGTTTTCAGAGAGTTTGCAGGTTTTGTGGTCTAGGCATATCCATTTTGGGCTGATTTTTAGTGTTTGTGTTGAGAGTTAAGGCTCCGTCAAATCAGCTGTAGCAAATAATGGTGAGGTGACTGAAGAGGTGGCCCACCCAGCTGTTTATCATTGCTCCACTGGCAGAGATTACTGTCCCTGCAGCAGAGGTGGCAGAGACAATATATGTCCAGGGCAGACCTGCTCCAAATGGCATTTTAGTTGAAATTTCCAAGAAGCTGGGATTAGGCTAGGCAGAAGACTGTAAACTAGAGATACTGAGATGTTGTCCATAATTCTTAATGTCCATCAAGACCAGCACTGCTGCTATTCCTCATGTCCTTACAGCTTCTGCTCTATGTTTCTGTCCTGTCTTTGCACCAGAATTGGCAGCTGGCAGTCATCTAATCGTAACAGGAGATGATTCAGGGACTTCAGCCAGCCAAATTGTCTCCTCACTCACCTAGAAGGAGTGTGGGCAGCTAAAACACCAACTTCTATCAGCTTCATCATGATACCTTTCTCTTGGGCAGTGGTACAAATGTCCTTCTGGTGTCTCAGCTCCATTCTCGCCTTTGGTGGTAGAGTGGTGACAAGCAACAGCAGGTGCTAATCTCTTCATCTGCTCATCTGTTTTCCAACCAAATGGTAATCTGAGACCAGAGACTCCCCCAGTGCTCTGGTACGGCCAGCTAGCAAGGCCTCTGCTGCCAGGGAAGTTACTCCTCACCCTTCAGCTGTACCCTCTGTTCTGCTATAGGAGTAACCTACTGTAGTAGGTGGCACTGCTGTCAGAAATGGAGCTGCCTGTGAGCAGTTGTCTCCGTCCTCTCTCAACTTGGAGGGTGGCTAGCCAAAAACTGCCCTTGCACCCTGGTGCTGCAGCATGCAGGAGCCATGGCAGGAGCTGGTCAGGACTGACTCTGACCTGAGCAATATTGCCAGGCTACAATGCACCAGTTTTCCTCTCCCTGGTCTGTTTCTAACATGGAAAAAATCAGTAGGAAGAAGACTGGGCCTTAAATACACAATGAGCCTTTTCCCCACCCATTACCACCTAACCGATAAGCTACTCCAGGCTATCTTGTTTATGTTTATGAGTGTTTAATACCTCTTCGCATTTGCATTTGCCTTGGAGCTGCAGGCAGCTATGTGCTGTACTGTGCTAAATATTTGTGCCATAAGTACAAACAGATGTTTGAAGATCTGCTTTGAAGCAAATCTTTACCCTCTAAATTCTCTCCCAAGACTCCTCAGGAACAGCATACATCACTATATTCAGAGCAAAGCCTTGAAGGGCAGGGAGAGAGGAGATACATAAGAATAGTCAGCAGTGGCAAGAACACGTGATCACAGCTCTGTTGCATAAATCCTTCACAGAAGCACTTTGGACATAAAAGTTTTCATAAAATTTGCAGGGCCTCATTCCTATAAAGTAGTCTCTGCTGCGTGCAGGTCTTTTAGGCTTACTAGCCTAAGGGCAGACTCACTAGCCAGATTCTTATCACCCTCAAGAGCTATCACCTGCAACCTAAATAATCACCCTGATATAAAAAATCTCAGCGTGAGCAGAGATGGTAAAACCTGGGTGGTGTGCATGGATGGCTCTTGCTCATGTATTGCTTCTGTCAGCTGCTCACAGGGATGGAAAGACTTCACAAGGCTGGCACAAGTGGCATTAAATTGGACTTTCAGAGTCAAAATCTCAATTTGAAGTAAAAACCTGTGAGATAGCCCATAGTATTGTGTGCCACATGCAAAGTAATGGAGAAGGTTAAATAGTCTCTGCCTCAGGCAGCTCCCAATTTGTGTCAAGGTGCAACAGAAAACCAGAGAGGGGAAAGGTAGTGGTGAAGCCAGCCAGGATTGTGTGGTGATTGCTGTGTGGGAGGTTGAAGCCAGGACTCTCAAACAACTTAAACCACTGTGGTATGGCATTGGTTTTGTTTCTTCTTTTCTCACGTTTTGGGGGAGAAGAGGGTGTGTCTCAAAGTTCAGGTGCTAGCCTGGGACTTGGATGATTTACGTCCAGGTTTCTGGCTTGCCAGTGACTCCCTTGGGTAACCTTCTCCCATCCCCTCTGCCTTTTGCCCCTCATTCTCTGAGGAAGACAGCACTTCCATACTCCTGAGGCATATGAGATTAATACTTCAAAGCATGTGAGGCGTTCAGGTATGGTATGAGCAAGAGCCATATCAGGCTCTGAAGAGATTCACTCTGCATTACCTTTTGACTGTAAGTCTTGGACAGCAAAGGGGATGCTTTAGAGTACTCAGTGTAGCTGACTTCTAAGTGCAAAGCAATGTTTGACCCAAGCTACACAGGGAACTGATGTTCTGCTGAAAATCACTGTAATTCACTCTGCTTCATTTCATCTCTTGCATTTCTTGCTTAAAACATGCAAACTATTCATATCCATTTTTATATAATTAATTTCCTTTTCCTGGTAACAACTCTTCTGTCTTGCCTAATTCACAGAATCATAGAATGGTCTGGATTGGAAGGGACCTTAAAGATCATCTAGTTCCAACCCCCTGCCATGAGCACCTCCCATAGACCAGGTTGCTCAATGCCCCATCCAGCCTGCCGTTGAACACTTCCAAGGATGGAGCATCCCCAACTTCCCTAGGCAACCTGTTCCAGTGTCTCACCACCATCACAGTAAAGAATTTCTTCCTAATGTCTAACCTAAATCTACCCTCTTTCAGTTTGAAACCATTCCCTCTTGTGCTATCGCTACATGCCCTTCTAAAAAGTCCCTCTCCAGCTTTTGTGTAGGCCCCTTCAGGCTGCTAAAAGGTTTCCCCCCTGGAGCCTTCTCTTCTCTGGGCTGAACAGCCCCAACTCTCTCAGCCTGTCTTCACAGGAGAGGTGCTCCAGCCCTGTGATCCTCTTCATGGCCCTCTTCTGGACTCATTCCAGGAGCTCCATGTCTTTCCTGTGTTGGAGGCTTCAGAGCTGGGCACAGTACTCCAGGTGGGGTCTTACCGGAGTGGAGCAGAGGGGGAGAACTTCATCTTCCACTTCATCTGAAACAGTTCTTCCTCCCTTCCTCCTTCTCATCATCTTTGATGGGAGCCACCCATCACTGAGATACCAGCTAGGACTGTGCGGGCAGGTAAATCCCGGGGTTTACAGACCCTTTGCAGCAAGGAGTGGCTGTCTGGGACTGACCAGGTATATTGCAAGAGCAGGGAGTGCTTCCCAGCTCCTGCATCCTGGTGCCTGGGTGAGGCTGAGGTGGGTGGTTATTCCTTCCATTTGCACTGTGCTTACCGTGTGCAGGAGAAGCTGGTGTGTGCTCAGCAAGGAGCTGGGGAGCAGCTTGGCTTTTTGATGGGCAAGGCTTCGAGAAGCATTGTGGTGCAAAACAGGAGTGTGCTGGAGTGACAGCTGGAGAGAAAGGGTGGGGAGGGAAGTGTATGGGATCACTGTGGATGTAAGCCTTTAAAGATGCTGTCTCTGTCCTCTCTTTACCTTTTTTCTTTTCCCTAGTTGCAAATAAAGGATGTGTAGCAGCTAAGATACTACTGTGAGACTCAGGAGACTTGTTTGGTTTACAGAGTTAGTTTTCTTTAGATCCCTGAAACAATGTCCTCAGGGTGCGAGTCAGCAAAGAGCAAAGGCTGAAGAGGGAGCACTGGACCAGAGCTGGAGAGGAGCCCATCTTTGTCTACAGCATGAAGCTGTCAGACTGACTCAGCTGTAACATGAAACTGCATCTTCCAGGCAGTGGGGCCAGCTGTTTTGTCATCCTATTCTCCTGTTCTCTCTTTTTAAGAGAGAACAGTATTTTATTCCCTTTGTAGGGATGAAGTTTGAGACTATGAAAGAGTCTAGTAAGAACTGCAGCAACAATTACAAAAGTGGCTAGGAGTCTTGCAGCTGCTTTCTGAACTCCGCTTTACTCACCACCCTGACAAATTGGCCTGAGAGAAAAGATGCCATTTTGGGGGACAGCTGACTGTTGTGCCTTCCGATGAGGAATATTCTGCTTCCATCAGTGCTGTAGGCAGAAAAACTTGTCAGAGGCAAGAGCCCACAAGTAATTTACAGCAGATTTCCTTGAGGTAGCGATGAAATCCGTGGTGGTTTTGTTTGACATCTGCAACCCCAGTGAAAAGACAATATTGTATGTTTGCATCTGAAGCCTTATCAAGGACAGAAAAGAAGATGCACCTCTTTTTTCTTTTTTTTTTTTTTTTTAATCTTCTTCAGGTACAAACAGTGTTTGTCTGGTGTAAATCGAGAGGCACAGGGCTCTGTGGCAGTGATCCACTTCTAGGAATTTATTTTACGTGGCTGTGAGTGGCTTAGCAATATAGGATGGGAAAAAAGAAACAGGCCCAAACCTTCAAATAACTCTGAAAGAGCCCAGTGATGAGTCCTCAGATCTCCTGAGTCCCCAAGAGAGTGGAAACCTTTCCAAGGCAGCTGATACATCTACTGCCAGTGTTAAAAATTTTATGTTTTGTTTTTTAAAGAAAAGCAAAGTTGCACTAGGAAGTATCACCTGCCCAATTTTAAATCAAAACAAATAAATAGACTTGGGTTTTGCTTTTTTCCTCTTCAGTGCCAGTTTTTCTAGACCCAACAGGAGTCTTTTGAGAAATGCTGAGAATTTCAGGGCTGGGAAGGCAGCTCCCTGGCCCGTCACCTCTACAGCAGCTGATGAAGAGCAGAAGAGCTCCAGCAGCCAACGAGCCCTCATCCCAACAGGTTGGGTCTCTGGTTTTGCCCTCACCGGCTGCTCTCAGCACAGGGTTTCCTGCTCAGTTTCACCTTTCAAGGAGGGACTGTGTCCAGTTCCCTATTAGAATAGGCAATTTTTCAAATTGTCCTTGTTTCAAATTGTCCTTATTTCAAATTATCCTTGCTTTAAAGAAATTACTGTGCTCGGCAGCAGTGAAAACAGAGAGCTAAGTGCTCTCTGGTGTGTGCTGCACTGATGTGATGAGTCTGGGCCATGGGTCCTGCAGGTTTTGCTCATTTCTGTGCTATGTAGTGGTAAGCTGGCACATACTGTATTTTTACTTTACCCTAGAGCTTCCTCCCAAGACCCCATCAATAATTTGATCCTGCTTTGATAAATCATCATAGAAACACAACATGGAACTGTAGTCCTAATGACTTGTGTTAATTAAAAATCAAATGACACTTTGTCAGGAAAAAGTTCTTTAGTTCCAGTGTTTTCCTAAGATAATTATACCAAGCCAGCCTATTACCCTCCCCGGTAGTTTAATTTATGGTTCACTATGTCTAAACTCCTGAATGCCATTGCACTGCATTATTTTGTCACGTTCCACCACATAATTTCAAAATAGGTTTGTTTGTTTGTTTAAATGTATAGGAAAAGCTTTAAAGACTTGAGGAGAGAGATGCCATGTTTTTACTGTGATGAAGTACAGTCTGCCGGTTTGATTTCACTGCCTCATAGCACCAAATTGAGAACCTCTGACTCTTCATCTCCACTGGCTTCTAAACTAGCAAGACATAAACAGGAAAAAGGGGAGACACCTTCTGTTTCATGTTGTTCGACTCTCAAGTCAGTTCAGGCTCTGATATTAATAACTTCCTGTTTTGTTATAAGTCCTCTGACAAGTGCAGAGCCTCCATGTGCGTTGGCATTTCAGCCTGAGCTTGGGCAGCTACATGACTAGCGTGTTCCTGGGCTCTGAGTGACAAAATCCAGTTTTCTACTTACCTTCCAGCCACAAGGTTAGAACTGGAAGACAAATCACTAAAAATCAGGTGCCTAAAACCACAGTTAACTGCCAGAATAAAAATGACCTGACTGTCACAACGGTTGAACACCTGCAGACCCTGCAAGTATCATGGGACTGAAGAGAGCAGAATCTATACAAATCAGACTAATTTTATGTAGGAACTCAAGTAAGGATCCTAATTTGAAATTCTGAGCTTTTTTTCATTGCTAAGGATGAGCTCAGTAGCTAGAAACAGAAAAGAGGATCTGGAAAAATTTGGAGAAAGGTGGATTTGTGTAATATCACTTGTGCAAGATGCTTGTGAAATGTGGTGCATGTTGCATTGCATCATTTTTCACATATGCTTAAATTAGTAAGACTCTTCCAGCTATACAAATAACTTTCCCTGTGAACTGAACTATTTTGTCTGGATAATACGCTGTTTTGCTACCTGCTGGAGAGGTGGAGTCCCCCCAGATGACTAATGCCTGTATTCTGTCCATGGCTGCTGGTCTGCATAACCAGGAACCATCTCTTGATCATGGTGTGCAACAGGACAGCTTGGACTTAGCAGTTCTTTGAAATTTAAAAATCAAGCCACATAATGGAGATTTAAAACAGCACTGGACTGAAAAGACTAGCAAGTGGTCCAGCTGTGAGTTAATTCATTAATTGCAGTAAATATCAGTAGAAAAGCTTGTCCAAAGGAAATGTGAAGCAGCTGAAAAGAAACGTCCTTAAAGTGATCGTGAAAGGCTTATGCAGCTGTCATCCAGTGAACTGGGGGACTCCAGACTTTGGAGAGAAGATGAGGGTAAAAGAAATAAAAAACTGAGTACAGAGGATAAAGTACTGGTTCCCACTGAGTGATTAAAAAGGAAGTAATCTTATTACTACAGGGACCTAATTAGAAACTGAATCTCACAACTGAGTAATGTCTCCTCCAGGACACTGAGAAGCCTCAACTATCTCAAGCAGTCTGTTCAGACCTGTAGCCCTGGGAGGCCGTGCTGGTTCAGGAGCACACTGAGATGCCAGGTTTATATAGCTGTGGTTGTTTCCAGTGTTCTTGAATCCTGTGGTCTGTTCAGCGCTCAGTTAGGACCAGGGGAGCAACTTAATTTTCTTGCCTGGCCAGCAGAGCATCATCCTGATCCTACAGAAGACAAAAATGGGCTCCCACTCCTGTCTACCTGAGCCTCCTGGAGGAGAGGCACCAGGACCCATTTTCCCAGGCAAGTATAAAAGTTAGTTGTCAACATTAACAAGACAGAATTTCACTTTTCTATGACTTAAGCCTTGGTGAAGGGCTCAGCTCTCCCACCTCACTCCAGCTATTGCCTGTCTGAGACATCGTCACCCTTCTCTCCCTCTTTTTGGAAATGTTGGCAGCAATGCCCACCCCTGCTCTAGCTGCTCCCTCCCACCTCTGAGCTGCAGTGCATCACCTCTTTATCTGCATGCCAAGCAGGGAACTCCCCAAGTTAGGTTTTTTATTTTGTGGGTTTTTTTCTAAACAGCAACAAGGTTTTTTGCTGGATTTTAAGGCTGGTGTGTTCTGGGCCCTGGTCCTCAGCACTCCCCACCTGGTGCCAGGAAAGGCTATGCCAGCAGGAGCCATGCTCTGGGGTGAGTGAGCAGCAGGATCACCAGGAAAGAATTATTTTAGCTGCTATTGCCATTAAAGGCACTTTTTATGTAACCCTGTCCCTGCAGAGTGATTCTGTGCATGTGAGGCTTCAGACAAACGCAGGTGTCATCAGATGAGGACAGGAACACTTCCAGTGTCACTACTACTAACAGCCACATTTGTCTGTAGCAGGATTTTTCAGGCATAGGGAGGCTTGGGCTTACTGAGACCACTCGGGGAGCTCAGCACTCCTGGGAAGAGCAGGGACAACTGCTTGGGATGGGTTGATGTATCGTGTACTGGGAAGCAGTGGTTTACAGGTCTCCTCTGGAGCTGGGAGTAGGTAAGTGACATGCCCAGAGAGAGCTCAGCACTGCTAACATCTGACAAGGACATTTCCATAACTAAGATAAATAAACAGATGGCTTTTTTTGCTCTAGGGAGATAATTTCTTCTGTGCTACTAGCCTGAGACTGTTTGCTTGGCTTAGCCTGTATTTTTATTATATACAACAAGCCTTAACCACTTCATTTGAGGCTGTTATTCATTTGGGGCCAATATGAAACGTTTCTGGCATTTCTTTTCCGTTTTTCTGGCCCTTACATGTTGCTAATGTCTCCTCTTCTGTATATATATGTTTTCTTCTCTAGCAGTTCAGTTCTCCTCTCTTGTAATATTTTAAATCCTTAATTGCTTGATGCTGCAGATGGAGGGTGTTAGTTGCCTTCCATCACCACTCCAGCCACGATGACTTCCTTTGCTTGACAAGTTGATTACTTTGTCAAGGTGAATGTTAAGTCTGTCTGGAGTATCTCTGTGCGCCTTGTGCCAGATTGCATTTGCAAGCTGGTTTCTTATCAGACATGCTGTTCCTCCAGACACCAAATAGCAGGAGTAGAAGTGGGATTTTGTGGGGCTTTTTTCCCCACTTCCCTACTGAGGTTGATGTTGCTCCCATTTATACCAATAGGATTTATATTACTATATCTCTAAATGTGACAAGCTTATGCATGGCAAGCAAACCCAGCTGATGAAATTCCATTGATAAAGAGAATTCCCATCCTGGCAACCACCCAGCAAAGTCTGCAAGTAGCAACTAGGAGTTAATAATAACTGCACCAAGTCTGCCAAAGCTGCTGGAGATGTGACTAACAGACACCTCTGTGGAGCCAAAGACTTGTTGCAGTGCCTGCTCCCTGCTGCACTGCATCAGCATATCTAAAAGGGCAGTGTCCTGGGTGAACGGTGGGGCTGACAGGCTTCCCAAAGTGCCATTTACAGGCAGTAGGGACTAGAAAATGGCTTAACACTATATAGGCTCATTAAAGTGGGAAAGAAATGTCCTCTCCATTGCATAATAGGATAACACCGGGATTGGTGTCTCAGATCTTGCCATCAATATGTGAGTCCATAGCTTCCCTTCACAGGTCCAGTGCACAGTGTGGGGTCCACTCTTGTCTCTCCTTGCCAACGTGGCTAGACACAGCACCAAACCATGCCTCCTTGTCCCATGCACATGGCAGCCAGGCCTCCCAGAGACCTTCAAATGGTCATATTCTACATGACCTCTAAAAGAGGGTAGATGTGAGTTGCAGCATAGAAGCTGTGGCATTAACAGTGCTTTCAGATTGTCCTGTGGATATAATTGAGGCAAAGCAGCAAAACCCAAGTAAATTAAATGCATTTCATAGCAGTTCCTGAGGGAAAACAGGGTTCATTTTTTGTGAGCTGCAAGCCAGGTCAAGAGGGCTGGATCTTCCACAAGGGAATTGCTGACATTGTTTCTAAAGTGTCATTGTTAAGGTAAGAAAAACATCCAAACTTCTTTTCATTTTTCCTAGTTGATATGTTACAAGGAAGTGGCATGCAGACCACTATAGGTGTTAAGAATTTGGGAAACAACACTAAGCAACACAAAGAGCAAAAAACAGTGGGTGCTTTCTGAGAGGAAAGGGAAACTGGGTCCTATGCCACTGAATGCTCCAGGACAGTAATAGCTACAGTAAATGTAACTGGGACCAGACTGTAAACAACTCTTTTCTGATATTATTTGGCAAATGTCTCAACTTCTTGAGCTCATTGCGGAAGATAAAAGAAAATTGGCCAGCATTATTATCTGGTGGTACAGGAGTACAGGAACATTCATTTCTCTAACCCCGTGTGGTGGTACCTGATTGTCCTGGATATCTGAGCAGACAGGTCAAAGGAAAGCAGTGTGTAGGCTTAGTTTTCAAAGACACCTATTTCTAGTAAGTGTGAACTGCATTATCTTTTAGGAATTCAGTTTTCATGGCATATTGTAACAGAAATAAGAAAATTTTTAAAAGCATGTTGCACTTGTAAGATACCACCTACAGCCAAACCAGCTGTAGGTGCAGTGTGAGCACTGGGAGCAGATGTCTGGCCACTCCTCTCCTGGCAGATGTGGTCCTGGGGTTGCTCTCCTCACAGAATCCCATAGTGAGACCTTAGTGAAGAGCAGAGACAGAGCTTTTCTTGTGTCATACCACACATGGACAAGGCAAGGATGTGTTGGGGAGCCTATATATTGACCTACCTCAGGTCAGCTTCATGCAAGAATGGAAGAGCAATATGCATCCATCTTCTTCTTCTTTTTTTTTTTTTTTTTCCCCTTTGTGGAAGGAGGAAAAGCACCTTTTACTGTTTGAGCTTATGACATTTCTGCTCCCCCTGGGTGAAAAGGAAAGGGACCTCTTCTGTCTCTCTGCCTAGGAGGGAAGCGCTGACTATTGGTGTGAGTGATGGGTGAGAAACTCCCTCAGGACGTACCTTCTTCTCCCCAGGGACCTTCACCCCAGCCACTCCCTGTCCTGGGTTAGTGTGCTGGAACCCCCAAGCTTGTCCCCTCCCAGGCTCTCCCCTCTTCTGTAGATTTGAGCCCTGCCACTCTCTGTCCTTGAAAAGTCAGAAGTGGGGGATAAGGCTCCCAAGGGGTCCAGAGGAGCAGAGGGTCTCTATCGGGAGTATCTCCTTGGAGGAGGTGAAGAAGGCATCTCCTCCACAAGGGCTGCAGGCAGGGCTGCAGGCAGGAGCAGTCACACACTTCCCTCTGCAGCCAGCAGTGCTCTGCTTTTTCCTGTCATCTATTACCTGACTCCTGTTTTCATGTGTTTCCTTCCAGGCCAGGAGGGCTGGCACTTGGGACACCTCCTCCTGGTGCTCTGCCAAGGACAGTGTCCTCCTGCTGAGGGCAAGGGTGGTGGCCCCCACCCCGGGCACACAGCATCCATCCCCGCCACTCGCCCGACCCTCCCCTCAAGACCTACTTTTGCTGGGAGAGGCAAGGTAACCTCACCACTGAAAATAGCTGGGATGGCAGCCAACAGAGATTAATGGCATCATTAACGTCCTCGGTTTATTTATAGGCTTAAAAATGCCTCGGACCTGCAGACTGAGCAGAGATTGCTCATTGCAACGCAGGGACTCCGAGGTCTTCTTCTGCCTTTCCCCTTCCTGCTAGTTCATCCTGATCGCTTGGACTGTAAAACCACTGGATCAGGGACTGTCTCTCATTGTAAACCTACTTTGTAAAGCTTCCTAACCAGAGGGATACACACGGAAATCTTTTTTTCCATAAATGCTGCATTTGTCTGGTCTCCTTCCTCCACCCAACTAACTCTTCCTGCGCTCACTGTGCCCTGTGGCCCCTCTTTGGGAAAATTATCTTTTTGATGAATTCCTGAGGCATGGGCTGAGCAGTCATCACAGGAATTAATTATTTTCCACCTTGAGTTTTAAACTGTGAGCTCTGTGGGAGGAAGACTGGGAATCTCATAGCTGTGGAGAGCACCTAGGACATGTGGGGCCCTAGTGAGACATGCAGATGTGATTAACAACCGTGGAGGTCTTCCTTCAGGAGCCAGCAGAGCCAGCCCAGCTCCCAGGACCTCCAGGAACCTCGTGGGACTGGCAAGAAAAGAAAAAAAAACAACTCTAAGTGTGTTTGGCCCAGAAGAGGTTTTCGGCATGTGACCTGCAGCCACACTGCCTGGCCTGTTTCCCAGCCCTCGGTGAAAGGTAAGTGAGAGAGGAAGCTTCTTGTCATCAGGCACAAGCTGAGGGATCTGCTGTGTGACTGGGAGATGGCTCCAAGGGCAGGAGGCAAAAGTAAAAACGCCAGTAGGACCCCTCCTTCCCAGAAACACAGAACCAGCATAGCACTTCATGGAGGTGAGGTTGCTTCAGAGGGCAACCACCCTTCAGTCTGGTGTGGGTTTTTTGTTGTATCAATCTGAGATAAACTCCTCCATGAGTCTCTTCTTGGCCCTCTCTCTTCTAGGGGCTGAAATAAAGAACCAGCAGCGAACCACTCAAACTGCTGTTGTCTTTTTTTACCGTGAGCAATGAAACTACTTCAGGGCAGATTAAAGGAGCCCAAAATACTGGGAGGATTTGTTTGCCCTGGTCACTACGGGTGAAACAACAACCCTGGGATCCCCTCACATCTGGAAGGTTCAAGACATCTCAGTGCCTTGCTTTGCCCTTTCCCCTTTCCCACTTGGGTTCTGGGCTCCAGTTCTCCTCCATCCCCTCCTGGCCAGGACCCAGCTCTCTCCTGCAATGGAGAAGGCAGAGCCTGCTCTGTGAGGACTTTCCCGGTCTGTGAAATGGGACCATGACACTTAACTGGCTTTATATAATCCTTTGAAGGACAAAAGTATAAGTGCAATTATTCAGTCATCCAAAGATCATAACTGGGAGAGTATTTATTTCCACGTCTGATATACATGAGATCCTGTATAATTTAAAGGGCTAACAGGAAAAGGCAGATCATACACAGCACCTCAGATAAAGGGCAGAAAAGGTAATGTTTTAACTCTACTTATCCTAGGAAAGAGACACCTCTTTGTAGTTGTTTCTCATCTAAATTCCTGAACATCTAACCAGAAAAGTCAGCACAACTTTTTCTCTAGATTAATGCCAGATTAGAGGAGTGAACCTTGTGACAAAAGAGGCCATCTACGTCTCAAACTGGTTACCTGCTTTGAAAAGTGAATATAAAAGGTGGAAGATTTTTTTCAGCAGGACAGCTAAGCCATGTTTTGGCTGTGGGACAGCTGTCTCCTGGACCTCTGTGCTGCACAGCTTCTGAGGAATTACTCACCCCTGATACAGAATGCAAGAGCAGAGAATTTTTTTCCAGTTTCACTAGGCTGCACCCAGTTGTAACCATATTTAACCTTCCTTTTTCTAGCTGCCAACACTGGGTGGCACTAAGTAACTCCTTCTGACGTTTTACAAAATTGCCTCTAAAAACTTGAATCACACTGACTTGGCTCCACTCTGTCCTGACAGCAAATGGTTTTGTTTTAGAAACTTTTGATCATATGGTTGTTTCAGTAGAAACATCTGACTTGCATGGCACATTTTGTACTTCCTTGGTTTGCTGGGTTGTTAAAACTCTCCTGAAACTCTGGCCTCACAGGTTTGGTAAAGGTTTAATGTGTTTGTTGGGCTTGAAAGCCAAATTTCCTGTACTAAAGTGAGAATTGATGCAATACTTGAAAGTAACTGTGCTTTATGCTGGAAATTTAAACAAATCTCACAGAATCACAGCGTGGTTGAGGTAGGAAGGGACATCTGAAGACTGCCTAGGCAAAGCCCTCTGCTTGAGCAGGATCAGCCAAAGCAGGTTGACTAGGACTTTGTCTAGTCAGGTTATGAGTATCTCCAAGGATGGAGACGTCACAGCTTCTCTGGGTAATCTCTTCTGTTATTCAACCACCCTCATAGTAAAAATGTATTTCGGTTTGTGGTCACTGCCTCTTGTCATGTCCCTGGGCACCACTGGAAAGAGGCTGGCTTCATCTTCTTTAATCTCTCCTAACAAGGCTGAGAGACCTGGGGCTCTTTCGTCCAGAGAAGAGAAGATTGAGAGGGGATCTTACTAATTTATATAAATATCTGAAGGGTGGGTGTCAAGAAGGAGGGGCCAGTGTCTTTTCAGTCGGGCCCTGTGATAGGACAAGGAGCAATGGATGCAAACTAGAGCACAGGAAGCTTCACCTCAACATGAGGAAAAACTCATTTACTGTGAGGGTTACAGAGCACTGGAACAGGCTGGCCAGAGAGGTTGTGGAGTCTCCTTCTCTGGAGACTTTCAAGATCCATCTGGATGCGTTTCTGTGTGACCTGCCCTAGATTCTGTGGTGGTCCTGCTCTGGCAGGGGGGTTGGACTTGATGATCTCTGGAGGTCCCTTCCAACCCCTAACATTCTGTGATTCTGTGATCAGGTACTTAAACACACTGATAAGATCTTCCCTGACCATTCTTTTCTCAAGGGTCAGCAACCCCAGCTGTCTGAGCCTTTCCTCATATGTCAGTTACCCCAATCACTTAATCATCTTTGAGGGACTCACTACTGTACATCCATGTCTCTCTTGTACTGGATATCCCAGAACTAGACACAGCACCCCACAGACATCTCAGCAATGCAGAGCAGATGGGAAGGATCACCTCCCTTGACCTGCTAGTGACACTGTTCCTAACGCAGCTAAGGAGGTTGTTGGCCTGATTTACTGCAAGGGCATATCGCAGGCTCATGGTCAGCTTGTCCACCAGGAGCCCCAGGTCCTCTCTGCAAAGCTCCTTCTCAGCCAGTCAGCTCCCAGTGTGTACTGCTGCAGCAGGTTATTCCTTCCAAGGGTAGGACTTTTCCCTTCATGGAACTTGATGAGATTGATGTAATCCCATTTCTCCAGCCAGCTGAGGTCCCCCTGAATGGCAGCACAACCCCTCTTCCTTCTGTCCTCTTCTGCAAACTTGCTGAGGGTGCAGTCTACCCCATCATTCAGGTCATTAATGAAGCTGTTAGACAGTATTGGACCCATTATTGACCCCAGGGCACTCCACTAGTGCCTGGCCTTCAGCTGCACTTTGTGCCACGGATCACCACCTTTTGAGCCTGGCAGTTCAGCCAGTTTCCCATCCACCTCACTGTCCACATACCTGGCCCATTCTTCATCATTTTGTTTATGTAGATGTCATGGGAGTTCGTGTCAAAAGCCTTGCTGATGTTGAGATGAAAAATATCCACTAAATTCCCTCATCCACCAACCCAGTCATCTTGTCATAGAGGGCTATCAAGTTGGTTAAACGTGGATTCCCCTTCATAAAAATATAATGAATTGCCCCAATCACCTTCTTGTACTCACTACCTAAGCTTTCTCCATGTCCTGTATGACCAGGTCCCCTCTTCCCCATTCAGCAGCATGCTCACGTTTTCTGGCCATAGAAGCCCTTCATGTTGCTCTTCATGTCCTTCACTAGGTGGGCTTTGGCTTTCCTAACACCATTCCAGCACACTCCAACAGTCAGGGTTACTTGACTCTGCTTCCACCCTTGTGTGCTTTTTTGTTTTTGAGTTTTTGAGGATCTCCTTGATCATCCATGCAGGCCTCTTGCCATCTTTATTCCATGTCCTACATCTGGGCATAGACCATTCTCGAGCTTGTAGGAGTTTATCCCTGAAAATCAACCAGCTCCCCTGGATCTTTCTGACTTCCAGGGCTGTATCCCATGGGATTCTTACCAGCAGCAAAAGGAAGAGGTTAAAGTCTGCTCTCCTGAAATCCAGGGTTGTGGTCCAGCTCTTTGCCATGCTTCCTGCTCTCAGGTTCCTGAACTCCACAGTCTTACTGTCACTACAGCCATGGCCACATCAGCCTTCACATCCCTGACCATTTCTTCCTTGTTTGTGATTCTGAGGTCCAGCAGGTTATGTCCCCTTGTATTTTCAATCACCTGCATCAGAAAGTTATCATCAATGTAATCCGGACACCTCCTGGATTGTTTGTGCCTTGGTGTCTTTCCCTTCCAGCAGACACTGGAGTGGTTGAAGCTCATGTGGTTTTCACCTCCTGCTTGCCCTGCAAGTGCCAAGGTTGCCATTTTAACGGTGGCTTTGTGGGACCTGCTGTCTGGTGCTGGTGCCTACATTGATGGAGACAGCAGAAAAACAGGGCCAAGTACTGTGTACTCAGAGGACGTGGCTGTTCTCAGCTAAGCTACCCATGGAGACACCTTGCTGTGTCCTGAGAACAAAAATTAGCATTGCTGTGTTTGTACCTGTCCTTAAGAAGGTATTTAAAAATATAACAGAAAATAGATAGAATAACCTGATGGGATCATAAAGATTTGTGTCCTGAAAGCAAGGACATAGGAAAACCAATGATAGGAGCTGAAAGTCCTCAATATAGAAGTTGTTTGTTAACCAAATCTTTATATGGCCATTCTGATGGCAGTGGAAGAGGTGCAGCTGAGGAAGAAGCTGCCCACAGCAAGAGATGGAGACTACTGAAGATCCTCAGTGTCTCCAAGCAGAAGAGCTGGCAGAGGGTGAGACCAGCTTGTGGCTACATTAGAGCCAGAGCAGAGCTGATCCATACACTGAGCATTACTTACAACATCCATTCTCCCTCCTTGGCAGTGGGTAGGGGGCTTCAAGCAGAGCCAATGATTTCTGAAGAACAGTTGTTCACTGAAAAGTGCAATTTCTGGTGAACCAAAACTGTCTGCCAATTGGTGTGCAATCCATCGATCAGATTTAACCCATAAAATTTGAAACATCACAATGGTTTTCTGAAGAGCAGCGTTTTGACTCTTTTTGAAGCTGATCTCACAAGGAAGCCCAGACAAGTCACATTGGGAAGAGAGGTTTGAATGCCCTCTCTGCCTCAGCCAGAGAGAGGATTTAACTGACGTGCTACATCTTAGGACTGTGGCCAAACCACAGGCTGTGGAACAGCCTGCAACAGGGCTCTCCTAATCCTCCTGCTCAGAATATAATGTTGTATTAATTATTTACACTGTTTATTGGACCAGATAGAGCAGGAAAATCTACATGGCTAAATTGCCTGCCCCAGGGAGCTGGCCTGGGAGCCAGGAGATAGTGTTTGAGAGCAGTTGTGTCCACACTGCTCAGGGCCAGCCCAGATAAGGTAGGTTGGCCTTGGCTGCATGACATGGCTCTTGACTCCAGCTCAGCTTGGCCCTGTGTGTTGCGTTTACAGACCTCAGAGACAACTAGTCTTTTTGTAGGTTTTATTATAATTATCCCAGCTCAAAATACTTGGGATAATGAAGATGATGCTATAGCTCCCCAGTGTTAGGTTTCCGTAGTGTAAAAGAGTCAGGGTGTGTTGCATGCCCTGGGCTGAGCCATGAGGACATTCAGGAGAGCTGGAGGAATTAAAGGCTGGTGGCACCATGCTGGGGGGCATCATGAGGAAAGGGAGCCAGAACTTGACCGTGCTGCTCTTGAAAGCTGTCCCAGGAGTAGCTATAGCCAGAGCAACACTGCTGGACAGTTGGAGGGACCTGCTTATCCAACTCCAGAGGAGATCATAGGCATGTACAGTCTCCTTAGGAATCCACCCTTCCACTCCTGTTAGGGTTTTGGGATTGACCTGTAACATGTATGTTTAGCTTTTGGTTTGAATACTGAACAGAAAAATCAACTACTGGTAGATCCTTGTCAAATAGACAAGGACACAGAAGAGGAAGAAGCTCTTTGGAGACAGGCCCTACCTTTGCAGGGATCATGGGGGTTTGGAGAGAATTCAGGCAGAGGATAAACCATGCTAACCAAAGGGATAACTTGGGGAAAGGGAGTTGCATGGGATTTTTCCGTTGCTGTAGGAACCTTTACTGTATTCCACTCATGTTGATTAACCCTGAATGCTAGATTCTTAAAAAGTGATTAGTGAGATCATACTGGAAACAGAAACAGATGTACCATCTGTTATGAGGTGTGTGAAGTTTAGAAGGAGGTTTTGCTGAAACACAGTTGTTCCAGACACTGTGCTGTCACCTTCCTGTTACCTACCTCCCCAGAAGCTGAACACTGCTTTGAACACGTGAAATGAACTGGTGGGATTTGCTGTCAGTGGATTGTTGGTATAATTCTGGTCAGTGACAAGGCTGAGAGCTGAGCTATGGTGGCATCTCAGCCTTTAGGGTAAGCCATGGTATAGGACTTTATCTCAGAGATGCTTCCCAAGCACCTGAAATCTCAGAGTGGGGAAACCTGGGCTTTGGTCTGAACCTGTGCCTGTGCCTCAGAGCATCTTTTCCTTCAGTGAAATGTAAACCCTGAAAGGTTAGAGGTGGGTTTTTTCAATCTTTGTGCGGAGTTGTTCATAGACTGTATCCCTGCCCAAAATACTCTCTGTTTATACTGTAGCCACTCACTGCAGGTCTCAAGGATTATCAGCAGCTCTCAGACACCAATTGCAATTACGCTTCTACAGCTGTGATTGTACACAGCAGTGCTGGCTGTCTTCATCCAGAGCACAAGAGGATTTTAAGAAACAGTTCAAGGCTGGAGAAGGCAATGCATCCATATATGCTTCCCTAAATCTAATCTGGCATCCTTCTGCCTTACCTAGCATCTGAGGAGCAAAGTGCACATTTGTGCTGTTCATAGCATTGCTGCCTGATAACTAATACCTGGTCTAACAGGTGAAGCACCTGGGGAGAACAGGAGCAGGTTCCCTTTGCACCGCAGGGCACCTTTTCCAGGTCAGCTGCACAGCCAGGTAGAAAGCTATCAGGATTCTTGTTTTCTTCTTCCTTTTGCAGAGTAATTGCATCTCATACTTAAAGTCTCTGGCAGGCCTCCATTTACCAATATAACTACTATGTATCATTTATACACAACCAGAGAAGGGCCGTTGCTTTATGACTGTGTAATAAAATGGGTCACTGCTCCCTGTGTGCTTTGAGGCCCAGGATCTGATCCAGTGGAGGTAGAAACCAGGACTCCAGGCATGGGAAGGGTATTGCGATAGTGGATCCCTGTGCAGAGACCAGACTTAAATACACAACACACCTACAAAGCACAGGTATGGCTTTATAGTGGGGAAAGGACCCAAGCAGCCAGCTGCCCTCCCTCCAACAGCGGCATTACAGGGGAAGCTGAGCACTGAGCTCCAGCAACACACTTGGGGATCTTCTGAATGTGCGACCTGCTGGTATTGCACTAGTTTTACCTGGATAAAGCAGCAGCCCCTTAAAAGGAACTGCTTATCTGCCCACCCAGTTGCTTCTCTTGACCCACCATTACCCCCCATTAACTGTCCTTACCCTTGGGGTCTCCACTGGGACAGAGGAGGCAGAGGGTGATGTGCCATGAGGAGGAGGGTGACCAGATGGATTCAGCACACAGTTGTGCTTTACATTTCCAGAATGTCGTCTCAACCCTCACTGCCACCCCCAACTCCAGCCCTTCATGGCTGTCCCCACGGCTTGTTCCCCAGGGTGCTGAGAGGAGCTCAGTTTGGGACACTGGAAGGGGAGAGGGGATGGCCTGGAGAAGACCAACAGGTAGCTCACCTCACGGAGGCTAGGGCATGTCCAGGGATGGGTAGACACTTCAACAGCTGAGCTGCCTTTTCTTCTCAACACCACCTGTGTAGTGAGGGACCTGGGTGCATCCCACCAGCTCCATCCACTCCAAAAGGATTTTAGGGACCTAAGCACACACGGTGAGGAAGGAGGACTCAGTTTTGCTCCTTGGTTCCCTATGGAGATATTTTGACACCTTGCAGAGGGATGAGGGGACAGGCAAGCATAGGGCAGAGGGAAAGTGAGGCACTGGCAAAATCCATGGAACAGCCAGCAGCCCCACCACTGACATCTTGCTCCTCCAGCAGTGGCAGCAGCCCTCTGTGCCCCATCCCACATGGACCTGCCTCTCAGCAAGCCTGGAACTCCCACAAGGATGACACAGCTCTCCAGGCTCTCACTTGTTCACGCATGGCTGATTAAAAAAAAATACATTGGATGAAGATGTTACGGACCTTTCAAAATCTCTCTTCATACTCTGGCACTTCCTTCTCTCCATCCTCAGGCAGGAATCACACAGGTCCAGACTGCATCCTCTGGCACTGGAGCCCCAGCAAGCAGGAGCCAGTGCCTAGCAGCAAGTCCTCCCCATTATTTCTTTTTAAAACACTTTGTCACTAAATAGTTGATGAACCCTACAAGGTGCTCTCCCCGAGCACCGTGTGCCATGCACAAGGACCGTGCACCCACTGCCCAGGAAGAAGATGGGGTCTGGGCTCCTCATGCAAGCCCTAATGGCCAAGGAGGGAAGGGATGTTCTCAGGAAGGGCAGGTGCTATGGTTACCCTGAGGAAAAAATGTCACACAATACAGATTTTCTTCCCTGCAGATTCCTCACATGCAAGATGCAGAAACAAAAATACATCCTTACTCTCTTTTCCCAGGGAATTTTCAACAGAAAAATGGAAAGCATGTTCAAAAGAATAAAAGGAAGGATGTGGGGAATCTTACCAAAGTTGTCTGAAATCACTGAGTGTGCCTGCCTGGCTCTGTTAGCACTGCTGGGCTCAGCCCACAGGGACCCTGTGCTCTGGAGCTCAGCAATGCTCAGGGGCTGAGGAAGCTGTGCCCTGGAGGGCTTTTCCTGCCATCAGAGCTCACACTGCTTGAGCAAGGACCGGAAAGGAAGTGCTGGTGGTCCTGAATGCTTTGCCTGAGCAGCTGAAGGGAGAGATATTTTCTTCCACAGTTTATTGGAAAAAGCATTGGAGCGGTGTGGCTGCCAACACAGCCACAAGGTCCCCGCTCAGTAGCGAAGATCTGCACCCAGTGGCACGCTGAGGCATGCTCTGACATGGCAGCCCAGCCTCCTTGGGGACAGAAACCACTCGATGCTGGACCTACAACAGCCCACAACAACCTTCACTCTGGGGCCTCCCTGCCCAAATAATTCAGTAATAACTTACCCCCCGCCACACATGCAACTATAACCATCTATTTTTCACAAGTGTTTAGCAAATGTAACCTCTGTGTTTTATACCTTTCAGTCATTGATCAAGATGATGTGTTTCTCCTTTGGACAAATAGTCATTACATCTGAAAGTTTACGGTTGGGCTTTGAAGTTAATGTTCTCTGAGATGAAGGAGAAAGTTCACACTTCTTCTATTGCTTCCAGCCTCTCTGGCTGCAGACCAGATAAGACAGTGATGCCTTCAATTTAAAAGTGATGACTATTCTGGCAGGCAGAAAAGCCAAAAAACTTAAAATAATAATGGCTTGAATCCTGTAGTGCTCAGCAAAATCCTGGAAAATGAACCTGGGAAACCTATGGATGGTTCAGAACTGTTATTTCTCTGTTTACGGTCTCGGCTTCATCTGAGGCTCCATCTCCCTTACTCCACCTTTGCTGCTGTTTTGCTGCCACATCTCCTTAGGTTGCCCACAAGCTGCTATTTTCCATGAGCAACCCATGGGGAAGAATGGCCACAGCAGACAAAAAGGTTTTCCCTGGGTATGAATAGGTCCCTGCCTCTGAATCTCCTTGATTAGGTAAAGAAAATGCTAAATTTATGGCATACTCCATTAACAGCCAAGACTGAGTGTGTAAGCTGGAGGGTGTTAAGCCATCCAGTTCCTTCAGGCTGGTTTGGAAATCTCAGCCTCAGCATGACCTTTTCAAGCCTCCTTGTTACCGCAGTGTCAGCTAAGCCGGGGTGAGCCGGTTCCTCCAGGCTTTGCTGGAAGAAGGCTTTTAGCATCTCTGCCCAAGGGGGTTGCAAGGGGCATTCCATGTGTGGAGTGCCAGGATGCTCAGAGCCAGATTGTTGCTGCCTGCAAGCTTCAGGTGGAGTAACCGAGGCTGAAAGGTATTTGGAGAGCGATGGGATTTTCCAGAGCCTCATCCAGTGAGCTTTGAGAACTCTCCAAAGACAGCAGATCCAAAACCCACCTGGGCAGCAGTGCCTGCACTCACCCGCATCCCGCTCCCCTGTCCACCACATCCCTCTTCACTCTGAAGTCGCTTTTTCATTTGACCCCACTGGCCATGGGACTGGCCAAAAAGAGATGCCAGGAAGATCCAAGTGTACCCCCCCAGCTGGGGTTATCTGAACCCCTGCTAGGGAGACAGGAAATTTCACTCTGTCAGGTACTCCTGCAGAGCATGCACAGGTACCATTAGGATTTCAATGCAGCTAATGAGTGGATGCTTATATAAATAAAATACCTTCTGAAATGTGATTTACAGAATGACAAGATTTCCAATATACTCTGTCTAATTTAAAACTGAATTACATCCCTGTTGTAGCACATTAAAGGCAGGATCAGTGTGCCACAGCTCACAGCTGGGCAGCATGTCAGCTAAACCTGCTTCTCCCTTTCAATTAACTGTCTACCATTTGTTTCTCTTAAATATTCAGCTGAAATTCAGCTGAAAGGCATCAGCCAGCTCCAGACCAGTAAGGCATCAACAGATGAACATCGGTGTTCCTTGTAAAGTGAAATGTGGCACTTGACTGTAAGGGGATGCCCCAGGGGCTGCTGCAGCACGAGCTGGCAAGGGTCCCCCCAGCAAACCCCAGTTCCCTCCCTGTTGCAAGGACAAGTGCTGCTGGGGACCCATGGCCGAGCACCACAAGGCTCTTGAGCTGTGCTGGCACAAGGACCAGAGGGAAAATCCTTCCCCAGAGGTGATGGCAAATCCCAGGATGGCACCAGCATCTTCCACATAAGCTGGGAGAGTCCCTCCGTCACTACAGACCTGCAGCATCCTTGGCCAAAAGCAGCAGATCCCTTTCCTTCACACCTGTGCTGCTAATCGCCCTCTGTTGGGGCAACCAAGTGACTGGATGGGCTTTGGGGCATTTCCACTGATTCTCCTTCACGTCTTGGCATTGGGTCCTGCCTCATTGACCACTCAGGAAATGCCCCCCTCTTTTATTTTACTCCATTTAATCCTTTGCTGCAATGCTAAATAAAATCTGCTCCCCAACAGTACTGGTTATGTTTGCTGAGGGTTTAGCTTCCAAGTAATTTAAATAAGCAACTGAACCATGAGGAGAAACTATTAAACATCTTCTTGCACTGGACATCAAGATGTGCCAGGCCATTAATATTTCTTTATCACTGCAAATTTTGATGCTTAAAATCCA
Organism: Hemiprocne comata; assembly: GCA_020745705.1. Taxonomy (NCBI): domain Eukaryota; kingdom Metazoa; phylum Chordata; class Aves; order Apodiformes; family Apodidae; genus Hemiprocne; species Hemiprocne comata. The sequence goes on along the minus strand of CM036586.1, from coordinate 194,339,091 downwards.
CTCCTCCATTTGGCAATTGGGATAATTCTTAAATGTTTTCAATTACCCAGCTAATTAGCACTAAATTCTCTGTTGCAGTGAATGCCACATTATGTGGTGTTTCTCACACTAATGTCTTTGGAAGCTTGAGCCTGTAATTTGTCGCAGCCCTTGCAGTGAGGAGGTATTTTGTCTTCCAGAGCAACAGCACCCATTTTTTCCCTAGCTTTAAAAGGCATCCAACATCCTTTCCAGTTTTCCCAGGCAACCAGCAGCCAGAAAATCAATGTTGGCCTTGGGAACGCTGATGTCAGGAGGCACGAAGGTGGTTGTCCTACTGCTGGTGTTGGGGAGGCCTTTTGGGAATAAGCCCCACTGTAGCACCCTTCTGTTTTGGAAAATGTCTGGTCTTTCTTTCAGGAGCACTTACAAGCACTCGGCAGTGCGGTGCCACTTTGGGGACATGATCGATGCATCTTCCCTCTGGGCACTCGGGGGCTGGAAGGCATTTTAGGGGCTTTGATCCTTTTCTCCCCATTCCCCTGGGGAAGGCACAGCTGGTGGGAGGGGGCTCTGGGTACCGGTGGTACCGAGGCATCCCTCAGGTGGCACCAGCACATTCCTCATTGCAGCTACTGAACCACTTTTCCTGTGCTGTCCACTCACTCACATTTTCAGAGGATGGCACGGCTGGAAGTGAAGCTGTATAACCGTTGGAGAAGACACTCTGGAAAACAGCAGCCTGTTTGCCCACTCCATTGCACAGTAATTGCATTTCACCATGAAACGGTCTTTCTGCTTGATGTGGAGCAGGTCTGGAGCAGCCCCCGAGAGGTGCAGGGCTCTGCATCCCATTAGGGCTCCCCAGAGGAAGCCGGACAGAGTTTTTATTAAATCAAGCTCAGAGTCAATGCTTAAAGAAGGGCTTTTTTGAACTGGGAGCTGAACCTCATGTTTGGTGCCCTGCCAAGCTCAGGATACTGCAAGGAGGAAAAGGAGATGTATTTTTGGACTGCATGTCTGCGAACAGGCTGTTAGATAAAATTAAATAGGCTGTTTATAAAGAATCCTCTCATGGTGTAGCAGATGTAGAGGCCTGAGTTTATGACAAGATATATTCCTAGTGTTCGCATGAACAATCATTTTCATTCAGGACTTCCCTTGTGCTGTAATAATTTGTTGGTTTGGGGGTGGTTTGTTTTTTTAAAATTTTATTATTTTAACTGAAACTGGCACAGTGCCCTCATTGCCCGTGATTAACTTGTTTGTTTACTAATGTTGTGGTAACAGGAGAGCTGGACTCGGGCTCTGCTCCCTCTCATGCTGGTTGTTCCCTACCAGAGCACTCAGGGCCTTTTGACACAAGTAGTGAAGCAGCAAAAGAGCATTTCATTATTATCTTGCCATGTTGCTTGTGGATCATGAACGCTTGGGCTCTGCAGGCCACTGAGCAGGTGCCCATAAGACCTTTTCTTACTCAGCCCCCATGGCACCAGGACCCCCGACCCTGCTTGCCCCTGGCCTGATGCAAAGGCAAGGCACCTTTGCTTGGAGGTGATGGAATTACTTCATAGAATTACAAAAGGGTTTGGGTTGGAAAGGACATTTTAAGGTAATCTACTCTAACCTCCTGCATCAAGCAAGGACATCTTCATCTAGATCAGGTTGCTCAGAGCGTCATCCAACCTGACTTTGAATGGTTCCAGCGATGGGGATTGTACCAGCTCTCTGGGCAGATTCCCAGAAGAGGTACAGAACAGGAGCTGAGTTTGCTTCTGAACTGATGTTATTCTTTACTGAGCTATGTTTAGCAACCAAGAAAATGCTTGGGTTTATGCTTAATGTTATATAAATACATGGAATGCACTTAATAGAGACTCCTGAAGCTCCAAGTGTGTTTCAAAACCATGCAGTTTTCCGAGCGCTGTAGGTAGCAAAGACATTGCTGTGCTTTTACAAGAAAAATCGAGAGTGCAAGTGCATGTTTGTAAGCAAAGACACATTATCAGTAATTATACATGGTTCAAGTTTGCGCTGACTTGCCGTTCCTCCTTGGATCCTGCACCAAGCCCTGCCTTTCTTGTATCTTAACAGAAAGAAGCCCAACACAGGGGCCATGATCTGTACCTACAGCAGGGCATCACATATGGAAGACATAACATTTGATGGTAAATTTTTGCTTTGACATTATAGTAGAAGTTAAGTGAAAAGGCGTCAGCCTTGGCCTAGAATTTCACAAGTGCCACAGGCAGAACATGCTTCTTTGGGCACTTTTAAACCTTCTCCTCCTCTTCCAAAAGGAGAACCTCACAATCTGGACTCAATTGAACCTCAAAGCTGTAGAATTTCAGGTTCCAATAAATCTTCTTTTTATAAAAACACATCCAGCATATATCAAAACAGAGACCATAAAAAAAATTAAACATGTGTGGGTCCTATACTCTGCTGGATGCTCCTTAACAGTATTGCAAAATGAGTGCAGTAACGAGGTGCAGTTTTGCTATGAAGTTTTGATACCTCCTTGTAGCTGCCCAGGGCGCCCACCCGGAACACAAGCAAGTGCTCAGGGAAGGGGCTGGCAACTCAGCTCCTGTGTCCCCTCCATCCTTCCCTGGTGTGGGCAAGCCATGCTCCAGCCAGCATCCCCATGGACTCAACACCTGCCTTGGCTGGAGGTTTTGGGAGCTGGAGTGATGGGATGCCCTTGCCCAGGAGCTTCAGGATTTGGGGTGACAGAATGCCCCAGCCACAGGATGAGCCCCATAGGCATCTCAGGCATCTTCCCTTCAGGAGACGCTCAGCAAAGTGGGGACTCGTTCCTCCAGGCCCGTGAGTGCTGAGGACACAGCAAGCAAAAGCACTGTAAATCAAAGGGAGAGAAAAGCAAAGTGATATTTGTGGGGAGGATTTGCCTGCCTGTTCCCATAAAGTTGAAATGCGAAGCAAAACCGAAAGCAGCTGGGATCACGCTGCAGAGAAACAGGCTTTTAATAAGCTCATTTTCAGGGCCTTAAAAAAATTTGCACTGTGATGTAATCTTGACATTTCTTGGCTCACTGGTGGTTCCCTTGGATCAAACACCCAGAATGCTGGGGAGTCATCACTGCTGCACAATGTAGTACTCACAGTATCCCAGTGGACACGACACGGGGCACTGGGTGACAGGGATGGGGCAAACAACCTGTGCCCCTCTCCCTGTGCTCCCCCTCGGCCCGGATGGGCAGGCAGTGAGCACACCCCTTCCCTCTGGAAAGGCGTTTTCATTCTCTGCAGTGAGGTTGAAGGCTCCTGGCCGGGAACCTGCGAGCCAGCAGCCTCGGCAGAGAGACTAAAGCCTGCGAGGGCCTTGGCAGGGACAGTCCCTCAGACTTTATAACAACTTATAATCTGTTTTTTTAAATCTATTGTTTTATGGTGGTTATATGAACTTCCAGACTTGCTGGAGCAGTCATGACTGAGTTCAAAAGCAGGCAAAGCTCTATAGACTTTGGAAATCTTCTTGTCATGAAGATTCATTGAGTTTCTGCTAGAATGTGCTGAAACTAGAAAGTTGGGTGGGAAGGGGGGAAAAAATCCAGCACACTTCCTTTATTAGCATTCTAAAAAAGTATTTCAGTTCATATTCAGCAATCATTTAACATGTCTTGATACTCAGGAATACAAGCAGCCCCAGTGAAAATGCCTGTAAGAGCACTGGGATGTCTGTTCTGGAGGTCCAAAACGATGGACCCAGCAGCATTTCCCAGCAGTGGGATGTGACAAGTCTGCCACAACATTGTAACATTGGGATGAGCAGTGGGCGGGCAGGCAGCACATCCTGGGTTTACAAAAGGAGTCCCATGGATGCCAAGACCCCGTCTCCACCTGCCGCCCATAGGGACAATGGGGCCATGAGGACAATAGGGATGTGGGGGGCAGGGTCATGGGCAGGGTCATCTCACATGGTCATCCCTTTGCAATTTCCTAGGTATCCAGCACCATGAACATCCCCGTAGTTTCCATCAACTCTTGGAGAAGGACTATGTTAAATCTGGCAGCTCAGTTACAGCAATGAAATATGAAACCAAGAGACTTTCCTCACACTTTTAGTGCAAAAACTCCATGCAGTCTTATGGCCCACTCTGACCTCCCCATCCCCCCTTCCACACCAGTACTGCTGGTTTAGGTAATTTTTGCAGCTCCCAGTCCTGGAGCACCCACTTCCAGTTGGCTCCATCACAGTCATGGCTTCTACTGAATGCAGCAATTCACTGGCACGTGATTAAAACAATTTTTCTTCTTGAAGGAGAAGAGGCTTTTGATTTTTATAGAGGTGAACTATTCAGTCAGCCTAAGTATTGCACCATCTTGAGGAACTCCAGCTTTCAGGAAAAATATCCTTTTAACAGCCGGCCAGTGCTGCACAGCTCCCCTGACCTCCTGGGAGACCTCCTGGGACCATCAGCATGTCCATCCTTGTGGGATGATGGCAGGACAGGACCAGTCTCTCCAGCTCAGGTGATGCTGCAGCAGCTGGGCTAGAGAGGGAACACAGCACATCATGAGGGCCAACACCCCTCTTGACCTGAGATCCTCAAACATCTCCTGTTGTGGGTGTATGAAGGGAAAAAAAAAATGACAAAAAAACCCCACAGACTTCCCACATTTTGTTATCTGGATCTCCAAAGATTGTCTCAATTTGGGTTGCTCAGGAGCCCTCTATTACCACCCTAAAAATAAATAAAATCAAAGGCAAGTGGTGAAGGACCCATCTGGGAAGCATTCTTACCATGACCAGAGACCTCAGGAAGCTCTTCCCCACCAGCTTCTTCCTCACCAGGGAATCTCTGGCAAATTGAGCTTCTGGAGATGAGTAACCTGGAGAGTGGGAGCACTGGGGGCTCGGGGTGGTGGGACCAGGGGGATCACCCTTCTCCTCCCGGCCAGGGGCACCTGGCTGGCTCGGGCTGGCATCACCTTTCCCATGTTTAAATATGGGAGCTGCAGCTGAGAGGTTAATGCATGTGCCTCTTTCCCCTCTTAATAGGTATTTAGAAAGGGCATTTAAAAAGATACCACCAACTAATTTAATGCAGCACCAGCAGGGCTTTAGAAGTAGTATTAATAAAAATCTTCTAGTATTAAAAAGAATATCTTTTTTTAAAGTAATTTCCATGCAAATAGTGTAATAATTGATGGAGGCAGACACAACTCCATCCTGTGCAGCAAAAAAAGAGAAGGCAAAATGAATCTATCTATTATACAATATATATACACAATTCATATTTTATACAAGCTATAAAAGCCCTGGGCTGGACAGGTAGAAGGCAAGGCCCAGAGGAGCTGTGAGCAGGGGGCTGCTGGCCCAAGGGTGGCTGCTCCAGTCCAGGCCCCGGCAAAGGTTTGGTAACGGGGTGCCAGCAGGGATTAGTTAAGTAGCTCCATAGTTTCCACCATCTAGACTTTTATTCATATAATCCTCCAAGTCTTGTATTAGCACAGATCAGTTTGGTTTGGTTTCTACCTTAATTATTTCACATGCTCCAGTTTTTTATATTCACTTACAGGCGTATTGTGGTATTTTCAGACTTAGGTCACTTCAATTTTATTATTGCAGGTGGCCCAAATAAATTTTCATTAACTTTTTCATGTATGTTTTCTAAAGAGAACTGTAAAAAGAACAATTTAGAGTTTTGAGTTTTTTCCCTATCAGTTTGACAGTGATGTTCTCCATTTTGCCTCAATCCTCGCATTCAGCGCAGCACCTGAAGGCCAGAAAAATTGTTTGTACTTAGGCAGCAGGCGCAGATACTCAGATACATAAACCAACTTTATTAAAGACATTTCAGGCAATGAGTATTGTGTTACGTACCCCTCCTTTTGCATTTCTTTCCTACATTCCTGCATTTCCTACATTTTGCTTCACTAAAGTCTTTCACAAAGCTGTACACACATAATCTGCCTTACACAAACAGCCTGCTTGAAGCCATGGCTCTGCCACCGGTTAATTACCAATTAATTTGAAGCACTCAACACCTTTGCAAAGGCTGGTGTGAATACTCTAAATTTACAGCTGGAAATTAAACAAATGTCTAATTAAAAGAAATAAAAAAAAATAAGGAACACAATTAGTAATGTATAGGCGTGTGGATACCAAACCCAGAAGCAACAGAAAAAGGGCGCATATAACCTCTTTCAGGAGCAAAGCTACACACTGAGCAGCACGGTAGTTTCTCACTTCTCTCTGAAGCATTTTTAATAGTCTTCTGTGGTATAGTGAACTTGTCTTGAACTTTTTTTTTTTAATTAATACAGAAAAATCGGGAAAAAGGGAGTTTCCTCTGCAAAAGTCACAGGCTGATGATTAAGCGCTGGGGATATCGACTTGAACTCAAGTTTTGAGAGCACTGAGCACACAGGAAAGTCCACGTAAAATTCACATTTTGCATATTTGCCTTAGAAAAACTGGCTGCCGAGTCTCATCTGCCTTTTGCCCGTTCTCATTAAACCCAAGACCTCTTGGTGCTGTGAGGTTTCTGCACGCCGCGGGTTCGGAGCCATCGCTTGGAGCGGTGCTCTGGGACTTGCAGTCTGTGTTTATATTTCAGCGCTACGCATGATTAATCCTCCATTTCATTCATTGTCTTTTTACTTCTCTGCTACTGGGAACAGTAAATAAGAGGGAAGTTGTAACAAGAGCCTCCCTTTTATTCAGACCTTCTGTTTCCTGCAGGCTGGCGGCTTAAAAAAAAAAAAAATCACAGCTCCATTGTGCTCCAAAGTCATGTTAAGTGATTCAGATGGAAATAAAAACCACGTCAGTAGGAACAGGGGACTCCAAGAGGAGCGTCAAGGCCAGTGGATCAGGGATGCTAATCCCCAGCAGTAGCACATCCCGGGGATGCTGGATTCCGTTGCAGCACTGGCGTTAGGGTTTTCCCCCCATTTTGTGGGTCTGCGGAAGGCAGGATTTGCTCCTGGTGCTCAGGGTGTTTTGATGGCTGTCCCCAAGCACCCTGCTGCCCTCAGCCTCACTGGCACCACGGGAATGCCATTAATTACCTGGGGGAAGCATGGTGGCAGGAAAACCCTACTGTGAAACCTGAGTAACAGGGATCACTCCTGACTTCCAGGAGCTGAGCTGGCAGAGGAAGGTGGAGGGGCACCTGCACAGCCTTGGCCCCCTCCCCAGGCGGAGGCAGAGGCCCCATGGTGTTCTGGCACAGACGCAGAGCTTGCAGTGCTCGAGGTGGTGTTGCCATCACTGGACATCTGGTACAAATACTCCTCAAAAATAGATAATTTCCTTCTTCCATCTCAAAGGAAACGGCACTGGAAAGAGGCTCAGTTGCAGCCCGTGTGGGGAGGGGTCCCTGTCACAGGGGGGTCCACTGGCAGCCTCCTGCTGGGAGACAGTTGCACATCCCAGAGTGTGACTCTAGGACAAGCCACAGGTCCCCGGCAGGACCCAAAGGGTCAGTCCTGCAAAACGCCCTGAACGCCTGGGCGGGTGCTGTGCCCGTCAGCCCCCACGAGCAGAAACACACCCTCAATGGCTGGTATAACATAAGCAAAGCCTCCTGTCCCCAAAACGCGCCGTTAAAACTGTTCCCGTGCTGAGGGACTCAAGCTGTGATCAATCCTCACCTGCCTTTTCCAGTATCGGTTTTACCATGCTTGTTCTTGGCATCTTCCTTATGGGAAGGTGTCAGTGGAAATGTGTGTCCACAGGACTAAAACAGGCATAAGCACCTACAGTTCAGCCTGATAATAAAACTGTTATTCAACCACTCACTAATGCACGTTTTGCAAGAAAAAATATCTCTTCTAGGAATCAGCACCATACAAATTTGAGACGTGTGGGTTTTGTTGTTTCTTTTTTAATAGAAGAGCATTTAAAATGTTTATAAAAGAGGACCATGATTTTGCTCTTTACTGTGTAGCTGAGCCTTCACAGGGCATTTTCCCCACAGGCAGGCTGAGGAACAGTGTGGTCAACCCCAGCACTGTGGCGATAGACTTTCTTCCCAGAAAGGCATTATTTGTGTTGCTTCCTTGCAGTTTGGTTTGTGACAGAGCAGGGGGGTGTCAGGGATGTCACGCCTCGGCTGGAATTTCTTCCCAAACATTTCTTCAAAAACATTTGGTTGTAGCCTCAATAACAAACGCACTCGCCAAACATCACAGCACGTGTCTTGGGTTTGCTCTCAATAAGCCTAATCTTCTGAACAGTGTCTTACAAAGAGCATTTAAATGGTGACCTCTTGCTGCCGTAAGGTGTGCGGGGAGCTGGGTCCTTTCCAGGCATTCAGGCTGTAGTGTTTGGTCTTCCCTGTTTTTCCTGAAGAACTTTTGGGAAGTCGGGAATGTGTGATTTGAGCTTTTGCTGCCTTAATAGATGAAAGGCTGCTGGAAGGATTAGGATGAACTTCCTTTGTGCCAAATGCCTGTCATTTAAGTCAAACCCATTTTAATGATAGAAGCAAAATTTAAAAAGGTGTAGCTAAAAAAAACCCCACCTTTGCCCCTCTTGCTCATTCCTTGCTGCTCCCGCATCTCTCCGTTTAGCTTCATCTTGAGCACTCCTGCTTCAGGGAAGGCTTGAGCTTCTGATGTAGCCAACAGGTGGACTAAGCTAATTTTTATCTTGTCTTTTATTCTGTCATGAAGTGGCAAAAGGGAAAGCTTGTCTCTCTTGTGGGTCTCCTCTAATAGCAATCTCTTAAGCAAGATGGATTTCAAAATTAGGTGCTCTGGAAGCAGAAGCCACATGTCTTTTTCAACAGCCCAACACAGCTGTAAGAGCAACCTGACCTTCATTCTCAATAATAAATTCATTGGGGGAAAAAATCCATCTTTGTTTTTCTGCTTCAAATACTGTCAAAAGAAAAGCTTGGGCACAACATATACAAAATAAAAATGTAAGACAGCTTCTGCAAAACAACACAAAACTCGGAGAGATTTGCTTTTCCTTTTTTACTCAAACATTGGAAGAAAATCTGAGCGCCTGTCTACAAGGACATGATTTTGGAATAAAGGATGTTGTTAATTTAAAGTGAACCTATTCTAGACTAAATTAAGACCATCTCAGTGTTTTTCAGATGTAAGGTGCAGTCCAGTAGCAAAGTTTGGGGAAAAGTTTATCAATAAACACCCATATTTAGGCACTGCGCTTGACTAACTGATTTGTAAAACTGCTCCATGTATTTCAGGGGCTAAAACAATGCCTGTCACACCCTGCCAAAGTAAAATGTCACAGTTATTTTCTTCTAAAGCAGCCCCAAAAAGATGTGATCGAGTTCTGTAGTCAAGTCCAGTGTTGATGATAGGCTGAAGAACGCAACAAGGGAACGCTGTTTGAAAATACTTGGCATTTTACTGTTATTAATAAAACGATTGGTACATTTGTGTCCTAAAAGTCTGTAGCTGGTCAGCTACTACTGGCAGAGCCTGGAAATGGTGAAAAGTAATCGCCCCTTGTATTAAATACTGTCTTTGTATTTTCCTATGTCTCTGTTACAGACTCGGTATTGAATAACTTATAACCCAACAGAGTACATTGGCTTTATTCCCTTCATCTTCTGTCAGGCATAGCTGGGAAGACAGAACAGGAACATTTATTCTAACTAGCAGGTTTAACCTTTAGGCTAGCAAGAATTAGGGAAGGTGTTTCTTGTTTAAGCTCAGCTTGCCATCCACCTGTAGAACCCAAAGGTGCTGCTGCTGCTGCAGTCTGCCCAGCTCCTCCTCTGACTCAAACCCTTAGAAAATGCTTTTTGTTTTGACAGCAATGGCAGGGCTGTCCAGTTCCCCTGTAGGGAACCACTGCCTCGATAGTTGCCATTTCACCACTGATTATCCCTCAGCAAGCACTGACTTTCAAAAGATCACGGGGAGGTAGATTCAAAGTGTCAGCAATAACTGACCTCAGCTCAAGGTATCTCATAGTTGTCACGTCTCACCCATTGGCACTGAAAATCAGGTGGAGTTTATTGGGACCACAGCCACAGAATGGGGGTCCCTTCCAGCAACAGCTCTCAGATCCTTGTTTTAAAAGGAGAATTAATCTACTAACTATGGTATTCCCCTCCAGGAATAGCAGTTTCATTGTTTCAAAAGTTTTCTTCAAGTGAAGACTTCAGTCCATTATACATGTACAAACTCAGCTGATTTACAGGCATGTACCAAGTGCTCATGAGAAAACCATGGCCATCCTGGAGAGCTGCGGAGGCTTCAGTCACCTCTCAACCATCACTAGCCTTTGCAGAGTAGGAACACGTGTTTTCCTCAGAAAGTAGCATTTGTAATTACTATATTACCTACCCTCTCCAGCCTTGAGCACGCTGTTTGTTATCACGGTGCTAACCCCAAAGGTACCAGCGACTGCCATGCCTGGCTGCTGGGTAAGCACTTGCTGCTCATCTTTTAAGATCAGCTGAATCCTCCAGGTTACTCCTGTCAACATCAAGCACCGGGAGCAAAGGCACAATATTACAGGGATCTCATTAAGTATGTTTGTTCCAAGAACAAGATGTGTGTCTACTTTCCTCTGATGGCCTGGGGAAACAAAAAAGCCCTTCAGTACAGAAAATTTATTTGTAACCAGTTAGAAGCATTTGAATGGGTAACACCCAGTTGAAGAAGAAAAAAATTAAAATCTATCTGTCCTAAGCTTTCTGAATTGAGACCTTGTCAACAGCATCATCCTTCTGTTTGAAACAGAAAGCAGAGATGTACATACCTGAAAACACCAACACACGCACAAAAAAACACCCCTTAGGATATTAAGTGAGCCATTTAACTAAGTATTTAAAACCTCTGCAATTATTAGTTTATTAGTATCATCCAGGATTCAGATGTTCAATATTTCTCCTGAAGTTATACATAAATGCAAATTGAAATAAGAATCTGAAAGTCAAAATTGTATAACAAAACAATACTCCATCACAAAAGCGTGTAAAATTACAAGAATGCTCTTTTTTTTTTTTTTTTTAAACACTGGCACTTAAGAGAACCATAATTTTGTAACCACAAAATTGCCAAATTGTCCCCTAAACTGGTAAGCAGGTATATGTGAAAATAGTTAACAGTTGCCAGCACTTGAAGTTTTACTAAATATGCAAAAAACCCCTTAGCTTTGGTTTTGGAAGAGAACTGTATTTGACCAAATTAGACATTGTTGGTATACCATAAACATTTTACTTTTTAATGCAAAATTTAATAAAATGTACTTTTCCATACAGCTATATTTAACTTAAAAATGGGCAAACATCAAGAGTGCGGTATAAAACCTAACAGGAAAAATACATCTTATCTCATTTTCAATTTGAGACAATATACAACTTTGTTTAAAGGGCTAAAACTAGAATTTCAAGAATACAAATATGAATTTACATAGATTTAACAAATAATAATGGTACCATTTATAGAAATCTTAGAAAGAAAAATCATTTCTCATGGGCCATTTGCTACCAGGAGAGTTTCATGGTATAAAGCCCGTGGCTATCACCAGACCAGTCACCAAAAAATAATATGGTAATTTCATGCTTTTAACTTTACACATTTTAGGTACGCTCATCGCTCAAGTGTTCAGAGATTTACAAATACAACTTCCATTACATGGTAACGGAGTCACACGTGTAAATTTCTCTACACTGGATGGACATACACTCTTCCTCCTATGGGTCCTTCTAGGACAAAATTTAACATTCCCTCCCTCCCCGCCCTCCCAACCCCCCAAAGTATTTAATTTCTGTAAAATTGAACTCTATACTTCTCAACTCTCCAAGACTGGTAAACTCATGCAACTCAATAGAATATTACATTTCACAAAAATCCGAACAACTATCAGCTTGTTGAGATTGAATTTTTTGTTTTGTTTCCAGTTACGGAAGAATATTCTTTCCTCGTATGCCTACGTATTTCTTTTCTTACCCTATCATGATTATGCAGGGTATGCAGATCAAAGCTTTGTTTATCAGCTGGTTATATGAAAGATGAAAACTGTAATATTCCCGTGATCCCGAACGGGTGTTCAATAAAGCAAAAGATGAGTTCCCCTCAAAAAAACAAACAACAAAAAAAAAAAAAAAAAAGAGAAAAGAAAAAGTATGATTTTTTTCAAGGGCACCTATTAAAAGGACAACAATACTAATAAAAAAATTGTATTTACTTAGAAGCATTCAGAATGTCAACAAAACAACTGCAACTTTTTTTTTTTCCTTTTTGCAATTACAGAGTGGTATTCAGTTAACAGAACAACAATTATTTTTTATGATGCATTGGAGACAACTGAAGATGAAAAATGAACTACATCCCCAAACGTAACTAATTTGTGCTGTGCACCAACAAGAACCTGCTTTAATACTCCCATGCCAATTTACAACCCCCACACTGTACCAGGCAAGGTTAGTGGCCATTGAAATACCACTAAGGACAGGGCTATCTAAAGACACATTCGGTAGTGTGTTAACTATACAAAAAAAGAGACACTGTACAGTTTAAAAACAAATCTTACACAGCCTTACATTTCAATTTTTTTTTCTTTAAAAGGAGTGAGTTGTGTACAGGGGGGGTTAAATGCTTTATAGACAAGAAAGAAATTGCTCTAAAAGAGACTTATTCATCATCGTCATCATCTTCCTCCTCCTCTTCTTCCTCCTCTTCGTCATCTTCATCTTCTTCGTCTTCATCCTCATCTTCCTCCTCCTCCTTCTTCTTCTTGCTCTTCTCAGCCTTGGCAACTACCTTTTTGCCTGCATCAACCTTCCCTTTGGCCCGGTATGCAGCAATATCCTTGGAGAAAAGCAGGAAGAAACTCTCAAAAATTTAACCAGCCAAGAGCTCTGAGTAACTTCCAAATGGTACCTGTGATACCAGACCCACCCAGGTATCTGCCCCACGTGTACTGGGGTAGCACCAGGAGCTGGAGCTTCAGTTACAAGGTGAACTGAGGCCCAATGATTCCCAAAAGAAAGAGAAACCCTCTAACACAGAAATCATACTGGCTCTGGCACACGCTGCTCACAGCTGTTGAGGAATCTCCATTGTTAGGCTTCCAGGAACAGGTTGGAAAAGCTGCTGCCTCGGGTGGTAAAGGCACAGCTGAGGCATCATCCCATAAGGAAATGAAGTAGGGAGACCTCTTAAGGTCCCCTTCTAGCCCTACCTCCTATGATGCCTAAAGAAACACACAGGAAAATCCTGGTTTGAAGCAGAAAATTGTAATTAGCCATCCAAAACACATCAGAATGACATGGCCTAATATTTGCAATGTTATGCCTCAGCAAAGAGCAATTATACAGAATTCTGCCTAACCGAAGTTTACAAAATAAAAGGTATAAGAACTTGATTAAAGGGTAGACAGTGCCACCTTCTGCATGCAATAAATTTATTCTAGTGGTTTATGATACACAAAATTCCGTTCCTGCTGTAGAGAAGTCAAAACTGTACCTGGAAGACCAAGCCAGGAAAACGGTTAGACTTCCTGACTTTGTGCCAGAATAATAAAAACAGAATTGATCACAGGACTTGAACATACCAGCTCCAGAGAACATCAACACCTTCATGCAGATGGTCCAAATCTTCAAATATTCCCCACCCAGTAAACATTACAACACTGATCTTACAGTTGCCTCACACTTCCCTAAAGCTTAGCATGAAATTTTCAGAAGATAGGATAACCATGGGCCAAAGGTCAAGGAGTGAAATCCTAAGTAATGCACCTCAAAACCTCATTTGGAAGAGGAAGAAATAAAGACAATACTAGTATAGATTAAAACATCTGGGAATAAAAATTATTAATTCCACCATTTAAAAAGTCTCTTACGAGTTGCCTCGGCTGTACGTACAATTACTGTACTGAAAGTTTAATTTGCACAGGAAGGACAATATGGGAGAGCTTCTAGACCTGCAGTTCCTCTCCAGCACATAATTAGGGCTCAGAGGCCACCTTGCTCACTACAATGCTGCAATTTTAAAGTGGTTTTGTTTGCCAGCAGGAGAAATACCCAGAGGAAGGTCACGGCACACAAATGGATGTATGTGGTATACGTTAGCTATAGGTGGCTGCTGACCCATTCATTGTACAGCCCCATCAGGGGATGCTAACATTTATGCCCTCCTCCCCTGGTTTCCTTGTGTTGGGACTGGAACCTGCCTCTGGAAATAAAAACACAGGTAGCACTACCCTGGGCGCACAACACATTTCTACGGCTCAAATAATGACGGTGGGATTTGGCTTTAATAATTCAATAAATTGTATGACATGCTGCCTCACGTGTATTATTAACTGCGTTAATTACTAGAAAGGAGATGGACCCAAAATAGTTACAGGAAAACACCCATCTAAAACCAGCATCTCATTTGTGTTCTGACATTATCCCAAGAATAAACTAAAACCAGCATCTGTTTATCAATTATCTTAATGTTCAGGGATGTTCATCAATACTGAGCACCTCCAAAACCAGGGAGAATCATTTTATTCTTTCCTGGTGTTACTTAATACTACCAACTTAACTCAGCTACTGCTGTGACCTATTGTTTTAATAACAATACAGACACCATGGTATCTATTAAACCATCATTGATGGCCCTGAATTACAGACTACTGCAAATAGTTCAACACAAAGGACTGCAATTTAGTGTTACGGAAATAAACTGTATGCCCCTTTAGGTGGTATTTTCCAACAAATATAATGAAATGTCATTAGCATATTGTAATTCGCAACATCGGGTTACCCGCGTGCACAAGAAGGGAAAAGACATCTAAACTGAGGCTTGACCTCCCCAAACCATCTCCATAAATGTCAATGTTACCTTTTCATACTTCTCCTTCAGTTTAGCAGCCTTTTTCTCATAAGGCTGTTTGTCATCCGCAGCGGTGTTGTTCCACATCTCTCCCAGTTTCTTTGCGACATCCCCAATGGACAGACCGGGATGCTCTCCTTTGATTTTTGGACGAAACTCAGAGCAAAACAAGAAAAAAGCCGAACTACAGAGGAAAAAAGAGAGAAGATTGTTTTAATTTTAGGCTTCATTATAACAGAAAATGTTGTGACCTCTGTTAATCTTAAGAGCGTTTTGGAAAAGCACCTAAAAGTGAGACAAACGTTCATTACAATGGAAGGTATTAAAATTGAATAAACTGGTTTGAGAACTTGACAACATCCTCGTCTCTTAATGCCACACATCTGGTCCCATTTTTGGCAGGACCCCCAGAAGGGCAAATCTCATGTACCATACACAGAAATAAATAAACCTAAAAATGAAAATAAGTGAATGCTACCAGGGGAGCAAATATTATGTCAGAACTGTTGAAGGCAAAGAGGCTCTAATATTTATTGAGAAAATTAATATTTCCAGATCACAAATATGAACATCAACTTGTACAGGAACACCTTTCAGCATTAGCTCCATTTAAAACGCACACACAAAAATGTATTGCTACAAAGTTCAGTATTAGTGTCTAGCACCAGATGAACCTGAAGTTAGTAGTCTTTATGTAGTGGGTGAAGTTTTAATTCTCTCTTCAAGCTTCTTCTTGTGCAAGACCATCCCTCTAAACTGCTCTGCCACCTTAATTTTAAATGGACTGCCAATCAAAAATTCTGCTCAAGCCAAGAAGTGGGGAGAGCAAGGCTTGAAATATTTTACCACCATTTTACACTAGAATTATTCTCTTTGACAGAAATTGGAAAAAAATCAGTCAGAACTGCATGTTGCCAATTTTTGCATCTGCTTCTAAAGGCTGACCTCATTCCCTATTAGATAAAGAGGGCCAACCTGAAAGCACAAACCTGTAACTCATAACAAAAATTTCAACATATCTTTATGCCACTGGTCAGGAAAATCATCCAGTCTTTTATTTCTGAAGCTCCTAAACCTGGATAAAATGATCATTTTATAGATACACTCCAGCGTAATGGTCCCAAACAAGATAAACTAACTAGAAAACTACTTACGGAGGCCTCTTCGGTGCATTTGGATCCTTGAACTTCTTTTTTGTTTCCCCCTTAGGTGGTACATAGTTTTTCATTTCTTTTTCATAACGAAGCTTGTCAGCCTTTGCCATATCTTCAAACTTCCCTTTCTCCTTAGAAGACATAGTCTGAAAGGAAATCAGAATACAATCACCAAATGTCTGAGGTTGGAAGGGACATCTAAGGATCAAAGTATGATTTTAACCAAGTCCACTCCAAACTTTCAGCTGGTGGAGCTAAAGGTAAGGCAAGAACAATGGATAGTTACCACTATCCAGACAACCGTGCTTCATACTTACCTAAAACCTGAACTTTTACAGAATTTATTAACAACCTTGAATAGACTTTCACACAAAGCACTCACTTAAGGTTTTGTGGTTTTTTTAAAGCAGTTATTCCTACCTTCCATCGTTCTGAGCACTTTTTTGAGAACTCTGAGAAGTTCACTGAAGCATCTGGATGTTTCTTCTTGTGCTCCTCCCGGCAAGTTTGCACAAAGAAGGCATATGAAGACATTTTACCTCTCGGCTTCTTAGGGTCGCCTTTGCCCATTTTTGCTGTTTTTCTGTCACAAAGCAAAAACGACACCTTTAAAACTTTTTACGAACTGATGTGGGAAGCAAGCCACGACAAAGGATCAAAACCCGTCAGAGCAGTACTCCAAAATCATACAACAGGAAGAAGTTTCTCTTATGGAAAATTTATTCAATTTATTGAAGATTTCTCACTTAGCTTGTTTGAGGTGACCTGGTCATAAGCAACCTGAAATCTCAAAGGGCCTTCAAAATGTGCAGTTCTGGTCTCTGTAAGCAAAAATGTCCTTTCTAAGCAATTGGAAAGGAAGTATTAGCATCAGTGCAGTGGTGACTGCACCCCCTGATTACTGCTAGTGTACCAATCCTACACTTGACAGGAATAAATCAAACAAAACAGGAAGAAGTACTAGAATATCCTGTCTCTGCTGGCTTTATGGGCTAGTAATTTTTTCTTCTAAAAGCTCATATTTCTAGGCCCTTCCAGTAGGCCTTGGGTACAAATTTGCAGAAGACATATGTACCATTTTTATTATTTTTGTATGCCATGTATTACTACTCTGCTTTAAGTGCACTGCAAAAACCTACTCTCTGTATGTATACCTAGAAACACAGGAGTGAACACTGCACTCAGTCAAACATGTTATAACCAAGCCAGGGACGCTGGTAGTATGACATTTACATATGACTAGCAGAGCTGTGCTCAGCCAGAGGACTATCTGACTCTTTCAGGGACTGAGAGAGAATGAAAAATACCTTCCTGGAACTTTCACACCCAAGTGAGACATTCCGAGTATTTCTTCATAGCTCCCTGGAAAAAGCCACTTGCACCCTGACAAACTCTGCTCTTCAACAGCAAATAAAAGGGAAAAAAAAAGAAGTGCACACACCATCTCCACGTACTGCCACAGAAGCAGTACTTCCTATCAGTTTGGCGGATAGACAGAAACAGATTTCTGCTCTGTGACTAAACACGTCCGGTTTGAAGTTTCTATCAAGTAAACAAGAGGGCTGAAGAACCAGGAGCCGCTCCTGCCTGCCATGGAGACACTTCCAGAGCCAGCCGGCACCCGGGGCTGGGATGGCAGCCGGGGCACTTCCCACCGGCTGTGGGGGAAAGCGGCGAGGGCTGGGGGGACGGGGTAGGGGTGGTGCAGAGGCGTGGAGTGACTGTGAGAAGGATTAGGCACCGCAACCGTGAGCTGGCGTTTAAAAGCCTCCTTCCCGCCATTTTGGACGTTTCCCCTGCGAGGGGGGCAGAAGGAAACTTCAGAAGTCCCCTAAGAGACCTGCTGGGGGTGGGGGGGAAGGAGGAGAAAAAAAAAAAATAATAGAGTCCCGTTATTAGGGAAAAGCTGCTAAGTTTTATTTTGTGTTCACGCGAGGGCTAGCAGCCAGCGGGCGGCAAGCACATGCTCAGGAGCCGGCCCAGCGGGGCTGCGGCTGCCCGTAGGCGGCGACCCCCGGCTTCAGCCGCCGGTAGCAGCCCCGTGACAAAGCTCCCTGCCGGCCGTCGCTCCCGTCCCTCCACGGCAGGACGCGCCGGCCCCAGGCCTCCCTCGCTCCCCGCAGCCGTAAGGCCTGGCCAGCGAGGCGAGGCGCGGCCTGCGCCGCCGCAGCGGCGGGAGCGGCCGCCATGGCGCAGGCTCCTGGCGGAGGAGGTCACCCGCTGCCGAGGCTCCTTCCATTTTGTGCGCTGAAGAGAACGAGCCGCCCCCCCACACCCCTCCCCCGCCACCACACCCCCCCACAGCCCGGCGGGCGGGGCGGGAGGCCAGGCCGAGGGACCCCCGCTGAGGGGCCGCGGCGGGGCCGGGCGGCGACCCCCAGGCCGCGGGGGCGGCGGCAGCGGCGAGGCGGCGCGGAATGGCCGCTGCTGGCGTCGCCCGCGCCCGCCGCCGCGCAGAGAACATGGCTCCTTCCTCTCTTCCCTTTGTGTGAGCGCGCCCGCTACCCTGGCGCACACGCTCAGCCATTGCAGCCGGGGGAGGGAGGGCGGGAGATTGGGGGAGGTGGGCGGGTGGGAGCAGGGGGGTGGGGGGGCCGGCGCGCTGCCAGCCCCTGCCCGAGCCCCGGCGGAGCGGGCAGAGCCCCGGCGGGGACCCCCGCTCGCTCCCGTGTCCCGCCGAGTTGTGCAGCCCCTGGGCCACGGGCCCCGCGCCCGGGCGAGCGGCGGCAGCTGGAAAAAAAAGTTCCCCCGAACTGCGCCCCCGCCCGCCCGAGCGCCTCGCTGCTCCGCCGCCGCTCGCCTTGTTTTCTCGCTCACGGCTCCCGTCAGCCATGTTACAGCCGGGCGGCCGCGGGGCCAGCGGCTCCTCGGCCCGCACCCCGCTGTCCCCGGGCTCCTCGAGGCCCCGGTGGCGGCCGGCAGCGCCACACGGCCCGCCCGAAGCCTCCGCCGCCCCGCCTCGCTTGTGCCCGCCAGCTGCCCTGCCGCCGCAGCGATGGCTTCGACGAGGCACCGTAAGCGGCTTACGGCGGGGCACGGCGCGGCCCGCGCCCCCCGTGGCGGGCGACCCGCGGCCACTGGTCCCCCACCCGAGCAGCTTTCCGTCGCCCGTCTCCCTTCCTCCCTTCCGTCGCCCCGCTCCCGAAGTCACCCGTCGCCCGCGCCCCCGGCGCCCCCGCCCCGCCCCGGCCGGGGGGCTCGCCGCCCGCAAAGGGTCTCCCGGGCACAGCCCGGCTTGCCTTTGTGTGCCGGCGCCCGAGCCGGCGCTGCCCCGCGCGCGGCGGCTAGGCAGCGGCGGCGGCACGACGGGCAGCGCCGGCTCGCCGCCCGGCTGCGAGCAAGCGGGCGAGTGCGCCCGGCCGGCCCAGCGGCCCCCGGCGCGTACTCACCCGTGTCAGAGTCGGCACGCAGCCCTCGCTCGGCCCCGAGCCCCAGAGACGCTACCCCGGCCGCCCGCCCGGCCCCAGCGCTGCCTGAGTCCCTGTGTAGCCCGGTGCACCGCAATGGCTGTGAGAGCGGGATCGATACGCAGCCTCCTCACACTCTCAGCGCTGGTAACATTACTCTCAACACAGCCCCGTCCCCATTGGCTGCCGCCAAGCCAGCCGCCGCGCCGATTGGTTTAGGCCCTTCCATTGTCCTGACCAGAGAGCCCCGCCGATTGGGAGCGGCGCGAGACACGTCACTGAGGATTGAAAGGGCGCGCAAATATAAAAGTGAGTGGAGGGAGCCGGGCGGCGGCGGGATGCAGACTTCTGAGGCGGCGGCTCGGCAATGTGCCGTTGCCTGCCAAGAGCGCGGGCCGTCGCTGCACCTCCTGCCGCTCCCTCGGCCCCGGGGCCGTCCCCTGCCGCCCCGGGGAGCTCCTCTCGCCCTCCCCCCGCTGCCTCGGGAGGAGCACGGCGCAGAGCCCTGGCAGCACCGCCGCGCGCCCCCCCCCCCGCCCGCGCCCGCCCCGTGCGGCATCTCCCCGGCGGGTCGTGCCGCCCCGTTTCACTGAGGCGGAAACTGAGGCGCGGGGCTGGGGGCGCAGCGGGACTCCGGGAGGGCAGCCCGCGTTTCCCGGCTCCTCTTGCCGGCCTTCAGCCGTTGCGCGGCGCTGGCTGCGGCGGGTGCGCGGTTCTGCCTGCGCGCACCGCGTTATGAGGTAGTTTGGGGTGGTTTGTTTTCTGTTTGATTTTGTTCTTTCAGAAATGAGTAAATTATCTGTAAGAACCAAGAATCGGAAGATCTTGGTGGCAAGAGGTGGCCAAGCAGCCTCGCCCCCCCCGCCCCCAGTTCTCTGCTTCTGGAACGATGCCCCATCCACCACCCGGGGCATCCCAGGGCAGAGGCAGGCTGAGGCAAGCTGGGCCACATCTCGCCTGCCCTTCGTTGCCCTCTCCCTGTTTTTTTATAGTCGTTCACACTGTACAAATCATCTCTGGAGGATTATCGAACAGAAGGAATACCCCTTTACATCTGCTTCGCTGTTAATATCTACTTCACTGGTGCAAATAATACTGGCAGAACTGTTGTGATAAATCCAAAACCACCGACCTTCCCCCAAAGGCAAGGTTATCAGTGCACTTAATGAAATAACATAGTGCACTATATTCAGGTGTACATATTAAAAACTCTTCTTACCTTGTAACTGTTGTTACCGCTGGCAATAGGAGTAGCAGGTAACATTAAGAGATGAGCCATATGATCCTTAGTGTTTTGTAGGCCGCCTAAATGTGAAAATAGGACAAATCCTCATGTGCCAGACCACAAACCCTTCCAAAATTCATTGGTAGGAGAAGATTTTAAGAGAACGTATAATTAAGTGGATTGTCACAATCAACTATTTACACATGAACATTTGTGAGCGAGAATAAAATTTAATTATTATCACCTGAAAAAATAAACTAATTGATAAAGTATATTTTATTTTCTTAATAGCATTCATTAGCAGGAATATAGTACAATGAAAAGTGAATCCTAGAGAAGTCATGTTTAAGGTCCTAAGCAAAACTAGCCCATAAATTGAAGAATAATAAAACCATGTACCCAACACTGCTTGCTTAGCTCTTAGTAAGAGAGAAACTTACACAATACTAGTCTTTTGCCTATGGGCCTATGCAAATAGAAAATTGTACAAATACTGAGAATTACAAAAAAGCCCCAAACCCACATCTTAAAGTCATAATCATAGCAATTTCCAGGGCAGCCAGGCCCAAGTTCAATAAACTAGCTTCCTCTTTAGACACAAATGTGATTAAAATGAAACCACTACAATTATACTAGCACTAGCTCAGCGCACTTTTATGCTGGGATGGCTCAATTATTTACTTGTTTGCATCCATGTTAGGTGGATTGATTAATTTTAATTGTCTGAATATAAGAGTCGCTATAAACTCCTGTGAAGCTTCACCCAAGTGGTTACTCTGTGTGGTTTGTTTCTAGGAATTCAGCCACAGAAGAGACTGCAAGAGATGGGCTTTGCCACAGAGTTACTGTTCGATGATCCTCGGACAAATCTGTGTGCTTGTTCTTCTTAAGTGGGAAGGCATATCTAAAATGCCTATAAGACACTGTTATAACCAACGTAAGTCTCCAGGGGTGGGTGCCTCACTGATCTGCGAGGTTTTATAGCAGATGGAAAGCAGTGACACTTGCTCCAGGGTGCTACACATCGATGACTGGTCTCAGGCTCACATTGACATTTGTGTCGTATTGGACAATGTGAAACAAAACTGTATTTTATTGCCTCACTGGCTTACTCCTTTCAATATGTTTTTGTGCACAATACCATTAAGTCCCATGGAAATAATATATATGTTCCATATAGGATAGAATAGGTTCCTCTTTAGGAAGCTGGCAGCACATGTTAAGATACATACAGCTGAGAGCTGTTCAGCCTCACAAGATGTAAACCACCATAAGCATCTGAATATACAGCAGGGCAACTTTATCATTCAGTAAGTTTATACCAGGGCTGCTTCTGAGTGTTGTTCAGACTTTATACTCTTGTCCTCCAGCAGTTCTCCCATACATGAAAACCACAATCTCTCCTCAAAATCTTCCTAAGTTAACTGGGCCCCTCACGGCTAAGGAACAGGCCCCACAAATCATACACATTTTTACACATCTGCTCACAGAGTATTTGTATTAGTATTCCTCTGATCCCTCTTGTTAATTCAGAGTCCAGTTAATTCTGTTCCAGATCCAAAGCCCCAGCCAGTTGCTGCTGCTTGGTTATGACTGTTGCTTCGTAACATTTCTTCTCCTCATGCTGATGCTTCTTTCAAGATGTTGCTGGTGAGAAGGCAAACAAATTCCAAACCTTCTATCGCAATTATCAATCATTTGGCAAGGCAGGGTGCTTTATGGAAGTAAAACAAACATGCTTCTAAGTAATGGCCCTAACTCTAAAATTTGTAAAGAAGTGCCGATAGACACATGAAGACAGCGGTTCTGCTACATGAAATCATGTGAAAACACATGAACAATAAGGAACACTAATGCTTCTGTCTTGAGGAAAGTCTTTCTTTTTGGCTGGTTTGTGTCTTACACTTTTACACAGAATACGGAGCAGAGGAAAACTGTAAAAAGCACAAGCTTTTACATGGCCGAGTGTGCAGGAGCTGATGGCTTTGCACATACTGAACTTCTTCAAAGTTTCTTCTGTGAAAACCAGGCCTGAAGGGAAGGAAAAGAAAGGCATTTATTCCTAGCTTATGTTTAGAGCCAGCAATTCAGTAAAAGGTAAGTGATGAGGAGGTTCTGATTACATGACATATTCCTGTAAAGGTTTTCCTTCTCTGCTAGTTATATGCTAAGGCCTGTACACATTTCCATATTCCAGTAGGTTTCTTTGGCAGCCCTTGACAAGAGAAATAAAAATAATTTACACATCAGTTGCAGATGGTAGCATTTTTTAAGGAAGCAGTATAAGTTTCTTCTCTTGTTCATGCTGTGCCACATCCCTTCTGATACTTTTCAAACATGACTTCTTCTGCAAACCTTACTGAAGTCCAAATGTGTTTTAAATTACACTCCACATGACAGGTTCAGCCACTGAGATCACTTGTATAACACTAGTCACCTTCATGCATAGAGGCTTTGCCCACAGAATATTCATGTCATAACAGCTCGATATGACTGCTCTGGGGAAAAAAGAAGAGGGGGGAAAAAAAAAAAGTATGTAGCTGCACAGGAAGTTTCAAAACCCCTATTTAGTAATTTGGTGTTTTGCAAACGAGAGCATACTTTGGGAAAAGTCACACAGATTGGATGTCATATTGCAAAGAAAGATTAAGATTATGATTTCTATTAGAGATGTGTTTTCAAATACTTCAGTTTTTACAATATCCTTTGTAAGCACTTACTTGAAAACCAGTAGAAATGTTTGTAAGTAGCCTTTTGGTTCAACTTCTTTTTCATGCAAGGCAAACTGAACTTGGACAGAAATGTCAACTATATATTCTCAGCCTTTTTTAAAAACATTATTTTGTTTTATTTTCTTTAGAGATAAAGGAGAACAGCCTCTCCAAAGACAGAACAGTTCTTCTAAACAATGTATTGCTGAGCAGGAACAGAGAAGTTCCAACATGAAAGATGAAAACAGTTTTATTTATTTAAAATTCTCCTCTTACTTCAGGTCAATCCCTGTATAGCTCATGACTGAAGACTTCTAGCAAAGACGAGCAAGCATGGAGAGTCCAAAGGAGTACAGATCACCTGGTTGGCAGTGATGCCTGATCAAGAGAGATGCACAGTAGGAATCTCATTCTCTCCCCAGCTCCCATACTAACTTTGTGAAACACCTTGGTGAGACTCCTCCAGCAGAATTTTTGAGGAAGTCACAGTATATAAAGACCTAGACCTTAGGAAGTCTCTGCCCACTTGAGCACTGTGGTTGCTGACAGAGGTGAGAAGAGGAACTCGTATCCATTTCAGGAGATGCAGGAGACACAGGAGGAAGGCAGCATGCCTCCCCTGGGGCAAGAAGGTTGCTGTCCTATGCTGCCGCATCCTCTTGCAAATTTTTCTTCCTGTGAAGCATACTGCTTACTCCCAGTGGTTTTGGCTGGAAGGCAGATGACTTCAGAGCTTGCTTTGCTAATGATGAGATTCAGTGCCATCACTGGACCTCCAGCTATTGTCACTCTGTCCTCCCTCCCAAGGAATGAGATCATTGTTTCTTCACATCAAAATTAAGAGAATATTACAGTGAAAATGGCACATCAAAAATCAGCTTGTCAGTCAAATCCAAAACTACTATTAGGCTATTTTTAATGAGATCTAAACACCTTTCTCAACAAAAAATGTTACATTTTGAGCTCAAAACAAGAGCAAACCATCTGCACAGAGAGGGCACCTGGGCACATACACTTACGGTGGAGCTGCTGTTGATTTAGATTGTCTTGGTTGCTTTTGAACACTTCCAGCCACGCAGCGAGTAGGCTGCTCGCAGTGCATTCGGAAAAACCACTGGCCAGATTTGCCCTTTTCCTGTGGCTGCAGTGCCAGTCTGTAGGCAACCCAGATGAACACAATTCTTAGATGCTTATTAGATGCAAACTTAAAACTAATTTTTTTCCTCCGGTGTCTTATTCAAAATTTTCAGGAGATACATCAAATATTTCCTTAAAAAATTTCTGGAAGAGAAGGACACCATTCAAATAAATGAGACTTAGCATGGCTGCAAAAAGTAACAATGCATGGAAAGTGCTTTGCTTTACCTTTCCAGCTGGATTGGCTCAGATTGCATCAAGAAATCACAGAATTGTCAGGGTTGGAAGGGACCTTTAAGGATCATCTAGTCACCTCCCCTGCTAAAGCAGGATCCCCTAGAGCACGTTACACAGGACTGCATCCAGGTGGGTTTTGAGTCTCTCCAGAGAAGGGGAGTCCACAACCTCCCTGGGCAGCCTGTTCCAGTGCTCTGTCACCCTCACTGTAAAGAAGTTTTTCCTCATGTTCAGGTGGAACTTCTTGTGTTCGAGTTTGAGCCCAATGATCTGTGTATCTTGCTGTCTCTCTTCAACAAGTGAACATTATCTACAGAACAAGGTGTCAGAAGGCCATTTGTCCTTTCAGCGTGGAGGAGTGGCTGGCTACTCTAGATCTTCAGATGTGCAAGTAAGTGGTAACTGAGAAGTAGCAGCCAGACTCTCGGCTGACTAAAGCAAGTGATCTGGGAGAGGCAGGCATGGAGCAGGGGATGGCACTCGTGCCACTGGAGTAATTTCCTTGCCAGGCTTCATGTGCAAACCAGCTGATTTTTGTTGACATGTGAGCCCTGTAGACAATTCCATCATTTCTAGAACTGATACGTTCTTAAATCAGGGTCAGTACTTACACAGTGCTTTCATCCTATGGAATAGGATAACATTCTATGAATGGGTAACATTAAAATTTGTTTGCTTTTTGAGACATTAACAGATATACAGTAAAGTATCCATGAAAACATATTTTGTAGCAGAAGTGTTCACACTGTTCACCTCACAGAGTGGGGAAAACTGATGAAGATACATCAGTATGCACTTTTCTTCTGCTAATCAGGATGCCATGAACATTTTTTCACAGTGAAAATGTGTATAGAAAGTAACCATTTCATGGTAACAGTAATGGAAATTATTTAGTATTATGACACGTGATTCCTTTAGCATCTTATACATAAGTACATAACTAAGCACCTCTGTGAAGCTCTCAATACAGAGTTTCAGAGAGATGGGAACTATGTTCAGCTTCAACAGCAAAAAGGAGTTCAAGAAATGTTCTTCCAGAACTGCACTATTTCTGACATCACTAAGCTGTTGAGATGTTTGCTTTGCTGAGAGCACAGCATGCAGTGCAACATCCACTTACCTCTTCAACTTTCTGGAAACACTGAATCAAAGATTCAATTTCTCTTGAAAATCTCCAGACCATTCATGTGATCATACACACCAGTCTACCACGAAGATAAGAGTCACCAGCTGCTTCTAAGAAACTCAAAATGCTGCTGCCCACCTTCACAGACTAAAGGTATTAGTACTCAGCCTCCTTCACTCCAGTCTAGAGGCAGGTAAGCTTCTGAGGTCGACACTGCCATTAGACATCTACACACAAACAGGCAGAATTCAGCCAGGCCCAAGGTAATTAAAAATACCTGAGATTCCCTTCCTTCCTATTTTATCCAGCCCAGAAGATTAAATAAGGTAAGTTCCCTCACACCTGGGACTCCTTCAGATAGGTCTCAATGCTACATGTTAAACTGGAAAGATTCCTTGAACCAGGTATAGTGCTGGGACAGCGCTACTATTCCCTGATCTACATGTTTTCTGAAAATGCACAATCTACAAACATCACTCTGACCTGTAGTCTGATCCTTTATACAGGCCTCTACCCATATCTGCAAAACAGGCTAAACCATCTGCTTCTGAACACACAGAAGACACCTTAATACCAACACAGTCCCTGATACTAGAAATCCTAGCACAGTATTATGTCCACAAGACAGGAAAACAATGTGAATTTATAGGATGCTGATATCCGAAGAAATAGAGGATACAGCACACACCACTATCTGGTGACTACACCATGATCTACCACGATGTCCACACTGCATAGAAGCAGTTACAGAAACTGCTGCAGGAAATAACCATTAGCTTACAGATTCAAAAAGGAACTTGCACAGTTTTACAGGACAGTCTTGCCCTTTTGCTGAATACAGCCAAGTGTATACGGTTGTCACTGAGTAGTGTCCACCTCATCCCTGACAACGCAATGGTAGAGAACGGAGTGTTTCTTATTCATTAAGGGAATTGTCCTCATCTTCAGCAACTTCATTAACTTGCTAACTTCCCAATGAGATATGGTTCTCAAGGAAGATTACAAGTACTATAGGAACATACCCTGGAAGAGTAGAAGCAGCCTCAAAAATTGTTATCCTTTCTCCACCCCCCTCCTTTCTGTCCCCTTTCTCTCGTTTTCCCCATACTCCTCTACAAAAATAAGCTGGAAAATGCACTGTGGCAGCTGTGCCTGCTTACCAAATGCTCACCAGTAGCATTATTTAATGGGAAGGTAATTTTCTAGCCACCACCCCTCTCCCCCCACCATAAAAATTACCCAAGAAGGTGAAAAAAAATGAGAACCATAAAAAGCCGTTTAGTTTAAAAAAAAAAAAAGAAAAAAGTATTAAAAAAAAAATACTGAGAAGTAACATGATTACAGGGTAAAAGCACCTTCCAGGGGAGAAAATAGTGAGTACTAAAGAGCTCTTTAATCCATCAGAGAAAGGCATTACAAGAATCAATGACTGGAAGCTGGAGGCAAACAAATGTAAATGGAAATAAGGTAGAAAATTTTTAGCAGCAGGCATGATTACTCCTTGTATTATCCTAGAACCTGGAAGCCAAGTCATAGGTCAGGGCTCCCTCACACTAGGTGCTGGTAAAAAAAAAAACCCAACAACAAACCAACCCGCCAAAAACCCTAAACCAAAAAAAACCCAAACCCAAACCAACCAGAAAAGAAAAAACAATCCCTGCCAAAAGGTTACAAACAAGGCATAAGATGGAAATAAGTTAATGAATCAATTATAATGTTAACTGATACGACAGGCAGCAGTTTCAGGCCATGGTTTCATGATACAAAGTGTTAAGATACTGGCTTAAGGTGATTTTGCCCTATCAAGACTGATTCTTTCTGCTTCCGCAACTTCTTTATGGCTGTGAAACTTTGAAAACTGATCCTTCTGGGGGCGGGGGGCGAAGGCAACAACCCTATCACCCTAACCAGATCTAGCAGAAAAATAGGAGCTTGTGATTCCCACCACCACTGCTCTGGCACTGGAGTCTACACACCATCCTTGGGAGTTGACGAACACAACAGGCCAGTACAGTTTGACTGGGAAGTAGATTACAGGGCAGAGCTGAGAGCAATATTTTTCTATTATAAAAGTTTTTGCTACATAGTTTTGAGATTAGTAATCATATGGATTGCCCCTCAAATTCATCTAGGAGAAAGCTGGGAGACTTGAGGAGTGCCTCCTCTTATTTTCCAACAGAAAAAACCTGGGTAGGAAAAAACCCCACCTTCGATTTCCATTTCTTTATTTACACTGTTAGCAGACTACAGCAACACACCACACCCCCCCAACATCTGTTGCACCAGAAACTCTGGAGGAGCTCATTTCTTGGGCTAGCAATGCTGAAGAGAAAAGAAAAGCCAGGGTAAACTCTCTACAAATGGTCCCTGAGACTGAAGGCAAACCAGGTATACCCATAGTATTTACCACCCAGCCTCCTCCCTTCCCTTCCTCCCTGGAGGTGGCCAGCCTCCTCCTGCCAGCTGATGTTCTGTATTTCACTGAGCTGAATACTCATGTTCAGATGCTAGACAGAGAAATAGTTACAACTAGAGCTGAAACCACTCATTTTTTCTTGTTCTTTGTTAAAAATACTTCAAGCTGTAGCTGTAATAAGCTACGTTAAAAGAATGTTATTTCATCACAAAGTTTAAATACTTAATAGCCTTAATATTTGGCCTCATCCACTCTGCTAAACTTTTCCACGGGACTGCGGCCGCCCTGTGTGTGCAGGACACACGCTGCTCAGGAAATGAATCAGGGTTCTGTATCAAATTAGATTATTTATAGGTTGGTATATGTGTTTGCTCTAGAAGTTGTGCAGAGAACAAGACAGACAACTCCAGGAAGAGAGCAATGGGCATGTGGTTAAGGCAGTTGAACGCCACACAGGAACACTCAGTTCTGCCTCTGCCTTTGCTATGGGCCTCTGTGAACGAGGAGCAAGTCAGACCAAGCACCTTGGCAGGTGGCCACCAGCCTTGTCTTCCTCTTTTCTGGGAGTCCAAACTGAAACACCTTGGGCCTTTTACGTGGAAATGCAAAGCAGCTGATTATAATGGAAGTTTTGGCTTTTTTTGAGGGAGAAACAGAGCTGGAGGCACAAGTTTAAAAGGCAGGAGAACCCAATGAATAACACCGACTTTACTACTGACTGAACAAGTGGCTCAGTTTTCTCCTTGGTCAAACAGTACAACAGTGCTTTTCCGCTGTTCTGGGGATACACAAAAATCATAAAATACTGTGAAGCTCTTAGATATCACTGAAATAAGCCTACAAAGGAAAAAATGAAGGCATTTCTGATTATATACAAAGGAAGTTTTGGATGTTTTCATCCATTAATTACCCTATATTGCTATATACGTGCTTTAGAAAAAGTCCATGCAAAATAAATAAATGCATAGAGATGGAGCATATCAATTTTTCCCCTCGAACTCTATTTTAATGTGATTTTGCAAAGTCCTTTCCAGTTTCTATCAGGGCTATTTAACTTTAATACTCAGTGAAACTGCAACACAGTCATATGGAATAGAACAGGGAACAGCACTCAGTGTAAACAAAATATATTCTCTGGTTCACAAGAATAAAAATATCCTCAGTCTCAGCTGTATAGCATGTCATGTAACCACAGCCACAGAAAGAGAAAAGTAACAGGAGAGCTAGTAAAAGTTAATGCCTTTTCCTACTTATTTTATTGGTCTACATCACAACGTATCATCGTACTGAAAGCTTTCAGAAACAGTAGGCTGCTAAGAAAATAGCACTTTGAAAAATAAAATAAAATAGATGCATTTTGTGTCCAACGAATAAAAAACCAAATCTACCAACATCTTTAAAAATGACCTGAATAGAATTCCAACAGTTACTCTGACTTCGAAACCTGAGTTAAGAGTAATACCACAATGATTGAAGACACAGCTGATGACCTCCGTTTTAGGTAAGAAGTCATTGAATGTAAAAATAAAACATAATAATCCTGGCAATCATGAGGTTTTGGTGCATGACACAACAGAAATATTTTAATGATGTCTGACAACATCCCCAGCACACGCTGTCTGAATGCTACAAAAGTACAGGTGCGTGAGACTCAAAGACAATACTATTTGGTAGGATAACTTCCATGAATTAGAAGCAAATAAACAGGGACATAAAATAGAAATTAAGATTCAGGCCTACAATCAGATCTTCAGAGTAGAAAGTTGCAGTCATCCAGGGTCCCATCAGCTCAGTCAGGCCCCATGGCTACTGAGGTCCATTTGAATAAATCCAGAGGCAGGATTAGGGTCTAAATATGTAAACAGAAACAGGATGAAATCAGGTAACACAGCACACAGCTCTAATTAAAGAGACATCAAACTAGTCCCAGAAAAATAATCTGATTGTGTAGACCACTACAAGATTTACATTTTTTACCACAAAACGCTGCAACTACAGGAAAAGCTATAGTGGTATCTTACATCAAGAGGTGTATGTAGCATTAAGTGATCACAGCATATTCCCCTTCAGGCAAACACAAGTACCTGCAGTGTGTTTGATCCCCTCCTGCGTGCTGCTGCTTTTTCATATTTATATATAATTTATTATTTTAATAAAAGAGAGTGGTCTGAAATCAATAAAGTTGGTATTTGTATCTTCATCAACTCTTCATTTCTACACATGTAAATTTCTAGCCTCTTAGTAACATGGTAGCAAAAACTAAAATGGCATGATCTTACCATAGTTTAAAACACTGTAAAACTGACAGAAATAATATTATTCCTATAAAAACATTCACTGTTATGCCTATAAGAAGGTTGTGAGAAGTTCTAGCTTGACAGTGTGTTAGATGAAGTAACTTTTCATGCTGATGTTTCTTCCTAACATACTAATAAAAGCCCACGGTAGCATACACCTAGTAGCATACACAATTGCCAATGAAAATGTACTGTCTCAAAAAAAGGTCTACTGTGTAAGAAGGTTTGCCTACTGAAATAGAGGTTTTAATGTGATAGGAATGTGCAACAGCAGCAGTGAAGACACTACAGGAATATCAGGTTTATGGTGGAACAAGCACAGAGATCCATGGGCTACACTGTGGAGTATCTTGTCACCCAAACTTCAGCACCAGCACTTACCATCCACCTCAGGAAGGGGTCTGTGCTTTCTGCTGCACCTTGTACCTTCCTTTTCTGTCACTGCACCTTGCACCTTCACCAGTGCTACCTCTTTGAGATAGCCAGACCAAAGACAGGATGAGGTTGTCCAGAAGTATGATACTATTCTCCCATTGTCTATAGTAGAGCTATGCCTCCAGAGATCAGCATGTAACCAGACAAATAAATACAAACACACTTTTTGTCAAAAGAAAAAAAAAAATCATGATAATCAATTATCTCTGATTACTTTTACTTTTCCTACTTGATGGCTTAAGATGCAGCAAGATCCTTTATACAAAGTAAATTAGTAAGTTTAAAAATTATTCTAAGATAAGTGAGGCCATGAACATCTGAAATTCATTGAAAGAGCTGATGATTTATATATAGCACTGATGGAGTTATAAGGACTCAAATTATTATTCTTTCTAGGTGGAAAAAAATACTGTCTACAAAGTTTTCTATTCACTGTGTACATGGACATAAAGATGCCCTTTTCACCAAGATGTAACACTGACTTAGACTACTTATATATGAGGAAACTCATACGTATGCAAGACAGCTGTGATTTCCAAAAGCTGTGGGAGAAGGCAATGGTTTTGTCTTCTTAGTGTTTGTGTTAGCTCAGGATAGATTTAAAAATCTCTATTTCCATTTTCACGTTGAATTCCGACTTGTCTACCACACGCATGTCAGAAGGTACCTGATGAAGAACCTGTAACACCACACTTAGAATAGAGTGTCATGTTTTGGTTATTTTACCTCAGGAGAGTTACAGACTGAGACCTGGCTGCCAGGGTGGGGAGAGAAAGAGCCCGCCAGCAGGGCTGTGAGCATCCAGCTGCCGGGATCCCACAGCCACGCTGCGCTCCGCCAGCAGACGTCTGGCAGGCTGCAACTGCGATTGCTCACCGAGTTACTAATCCCTAAATTTTTAGCAAGCAAAAGGTCATTTACTGCCTTACCTGGTCACCACTGCTGCTGCTCTGAATAAACTGAAACTATTGAAGGGCTATTAATATCAGATTCCTTTCCAAAGAGTTCCATTTCTGAGGAAAGGCAATTTAAAAATTTCTTTTCCCTGAGCATACAACATACTTTAATATTTTAATCTGGACACCTAACTACTAGACAATCTTTCTTCTTACTCTTGCAAGAATGCATTAACAGTTTATATTTCCACACCTGGTGGAAAATGTATCTGTTGTAAAAATAATAAGAAAGAAAATAAAAAATTGTTGGTTTTGTTGTGTTTTTTTTTTTCTTTGGGTTATGCCTCCCTGATACTAGAGTTGCCTCATCTCTGGTTTAAGTCAGAAAAGCCTAGAAACAATTCTAATTCACACCTGCCTGCTACCATGCCCATACAACTACAGAGCAGTTGAAAATTAGCCAAGAATAGATGTTATCTCCTCTGCCTTTTCTCCAGTCCCCCTTCTCAACCTGTGAGCTCTGAGACATGCTGAATGGGGAAGGAAAGGATTACTGTGGCTGGTACAGGACCTGGCTGTAAAAGCCTCAAGCAAACTGAAAGCTTCCTGCTCCTGGGGAGAATTCTTACATCATCAGGCAGGATCAGAGTAAGGAACTGAATTAAGTAATAATTACATTACTGAAGAAGTACGGAGTATAGTTATTAGAAGACTTGACTTCAGAATTTAATTGTAAAGAAATTACTGTACCTGGTATTTGTTATTACTATAAACCAAATGAAAAGGTCAGCACCTACCCAGCAAGTGTAAAACACCTTTGTCATGCTAGCCATCCCACTGTGACATTACAAATCAAACTCAACAATTAACACCCAGTTCTTGGTGGCAGGTCAGGAAATATTCTAATCAATATTATGTGGGAATCAATTGTAGGAGTGAAGAACTCTAAACAATGAACAATACAATTATGTACGAGGACAGATCTTTAAGGTTTTCATGTGAATGAGTTAATTGCTGGTGACACAAAGCTGCCCAGCTACACCATCATCCTGCCTATTGCTCAGACACATAACTCTTGCATCACCTCAGATCCCAAATTTACTCCAAATCCTAAGATTCATATTCCTAATTCGGAGATACTTCCAGTGCAACATTTCCAAGATGGTATTTTTCTTCATTCTTCCTATCAGCTGAAGCATTCAATCAGGTTATCATTATCATCGTGGTTTGATTCAGCAACATTTTTCTCTCTGCTTTTGAGAAATGCAGCCTCATCTCACGTGCATCCATTCAGAAAACTGCTGCAAAGACCCTTTTCCTAGTCCATTATTATGGAGACCCTTCTGAGGCCCTTCCTCGCTTATCACCACCACACCTCTTGTTTCATAATCACTGTCAGGAAGCCAGCTGTGGTTTGCTCGCATTTGAAGCTAGGCCAATTTTCATGAAACATAAAGCTGAAAAGACCGTTAAGATCATACTGTCTGATTTGTGTATTATTTTGTGTTGGGCTAAAACACTGTAAACCCTCCCCCCCTTTTTTTGTGAAAAATAAATTTGGAGCTGCTTCTGTATCTCTTCCCTTTGTGTCTTCCACCTGTCATTCAGTGTCAGGAGTCCAGCTTCCAGCTCCTCTCTCACCCACATGTTTCATTTTCAAACAAACCTCTTATGCCTTTTCCTGTTTTACACCTTACACTTAAGTAAAACTCCATGAAATATTAAAAAACGTACTTCATTGCTCTTCTTTAAAGTCTTCTCTGAAATTCAGCTTACTAAGATGCCCCTATGAGCAGAACATGTGACAAGAAGGTAAATACGCTCCACCTAATATTAAGTATCTAAAGCAGGCAGAGGTAGGATGTAGGAGACAGATCCTCCTATACAGTACATGGAGAGAGGCTCCTGGTGAGAGCTATTTTGATGAAGGAACTCCTGAAGTATTCCAGACTGTCCTCTGAAGAAGTCCCTGGATAAGCTGTGGAAACGGCCTAGGAAGATCAGTCTTTTGATTTAGGTACAGGAATTGGATGCCTGAGGTATGAATGCTCCTCTTCAAGTCCTAGTATTTCCCTTCCCATCTGTGTGTATTTTCTCTTTTCAACTGTCTTGTATTTACATTGCAAACACTCAGAATTGCAGATAGTATTTTCAGACCGTTTGTGTGGTTCCTACAATCACAAGGACTTTAATGCCCAAATAACACTGTTTTACAATAACACAAAAAACAATCTTACAATGCTATACAGTATTTTATTATGATGTATTATAATTACATGATTATCATAGAATTATGCACAGCTGGCAGGTAGAAGATGCAGAGCTATGAATCAACTTTATTATTTTCTAAATTCCTTAATGCTATAACAAAAAGCTGGAATGTGTTCATGGCTGGCACTACTGTTTTTCTCCCCAGTCTGAATGACAGGCAAATCCTCAACACAATTCAGTACAGTGAAAGAGAAGGGAGAATAAGAGTGATGGGAAGGTGTATGTGGATCCAGAATGCATACAGAATTTTTGGCAGAGGAAGCAGGGTGGGGGAAACAAACCATGGAAACCCTTGTCATGTGTGTGACAGATGTCATAAGCTATTTTCTGAAACAATCGATGATGAAATGGTAGAAGAAAGAAATACAAGGAGCCCTTCATATATGCAAAGAGTTCATGCCCCACAATGCATGCTTCTCCCTGTTAAACTTACTGAACTTTAAATATACCTTATTAAAAAGGAGATCTCAGTAACATGAAGGTCCCTAATGCCCAAAATAAGCAAAACCCTTAGATTTGTCTTACATGTTAAGAAAACCGCTAAGTCTCCAAAAACAGGGTTATTGCTGGGAAAAGAATAATAAAACATTATGAAGAAACAATAAGCTTCAAGAAGGTACATGAATCAAATAGGAGTCTCACACAATTCTTGCAATCTAATCCTGGTACAAACAATAAGCAAAAGTCATACCAGGCATCATGTATAAAAGAAACAGAATAGAACCACACTACTGATGATGATCTAGCTCTTGCACTGGATCAGTTCATCCAGATAACAGAAGTTATTTCAAAGTCTGAAGAGAAGAATTCCTCCTGAAGCAAACAAGAAAAACCAAACCAAAAAGCCACCTAAGACACAGTCACTGATCAAAACCTGATGAGAATAAATAAAGCAAAATATTGGATTAAATTATCTATTTCTTTACAATAAATTCTGTGAATGGCAAAGAGTTAATTGTAGAGCACCTCAAAATAATGGATTTGGTCCTAAGTTATGGTATAGCTGTTACTTGGAATAATGGAAACCTGTTAATCTAACCAAAATGAGAAAGTGAGCCCCACAAATGCCAAATGAAGTTTAAATTATGATAGATAACAAACACAGACTAAAATAAACCCAAGAGAAAACAGTCTGTGTTTTATGAGCTTTCAAATTAAAAGGTGCAACTGTAGGGAAGTTAGTGTAATAAAACTCAGTACATTAGGCGAGGGGAAGGAACCAGTTACCTACAAAATCTCCATCTACGTTGATGTTACCTACTGAGATTTATTCTCCCATAGATTTAATTCACTCACACTCTTATGCTCACTCACTCATGAGCACCAAGACTGATCTAACCAAATGGTGTGGCCAGGATAACTTACGTGCAAATCCTCACCCTCTTTCCGGGGGTGTTCTTAATTAGCAATTAAAAAATCAGTTTTTTGAGCAGATCATTTCGGATATTCTTCAGAAATCATCAGCTGTGACAAGACTGCCCAAGCATCTCGCTTATCTCACCTTCCATAAATCTCAGGCCACATTGCTGCCCACTCTGTGTTTTTCCTTGTTTGGAATATCGGTCTGACACACATGCCTGCAGCCTCTTCTCCTGTTCGGCTACCAGGAAATAGAACCAACGGGGTGTGTGATATACTACAACCTTGTTGCCATCCCCCTGCTGTTAGGATGCAGGATCTTCTGCTGGCAAGTCATCTGTGTTGTGGCACACAGATACTGCTGGGAATGGTGTCCTTCCTTATTCTTCCAGGACATTTCTTTAACCCTTTGTTTCACTTCTTCTCCTTATGCTTACTTATACACACATTTCCATCCATCCTGCATCCATACCAATCCTTTATTACAAATCTCTGCATAGTTTTATGTCGAATTGATCTGATGCAGATCACTGCAGAAAGAATGCATTCCACACTCCTACCTCCTCCTTCCTTTGCCATGTGCTCCTCTATTTTCCTTGAAACAAGAGCACCAGCCAGCACTGGTAAACCAGTTCAGGGAGGGGGCAAACCAAGAGAAAAACCAACTTACTGGTAAGGCTAGGATTGCTTTTTTAACAGTCTAGTTCCATGAACTTGATGGCTGGGGCCAATGAATGCCAGCATCAGGTGCAAGGGAGGTGCTAGGACTGCCTCTGAACAACAATGGAAGCTGTTCATTAGATCAGTTATGCTGTACTGGGAAAGAACACCAGATGCCTTGGCCTTAGGAAGGAACTAGGGCACCAATTCAGCAGTTTAGTGAAAATCTCAGCTCAATATGCCACTATGCTCAAAATAAAAATAATTAAACAGGCTGCTTAAACAACGGAAGAGAATTTGAAGAAAGCCAGTGTAATGGGATT
The DNA here is from genome assembly GCA_020745705.1 of Hemiprocne comata. NCBI lineage: Eukaryota > Metazoa > Chordata > Aves > Apodiformes > Apodidae > Hemiprocne > Hemiprocne comata. The sequence continues at coordinate 194,302,671 of CM036586.1, read as the reverse complement.
ATAAAAATCAATGCTGTGACCTTGCTGGAAAAAAAACACATGAGGTACAGGTCGCCCCTTCTCCAAAAGGATACTGAAGAACTAGAAGGAGTTCAAATGTGAACAATTAGAAGCATTGAAAATATCATATCCATAGAAACTGGCTAGTTTAAAATCAGGAGTGCTATGAGTGGGCATAAAAAAAATAATAAATGCTCCAGGGTGGTCTGATCAGACATTTCTATGCTTGCTATCTTATAACACAAGAAAAAATTCTGAGAAACACCTGAAGTGTGGAAAATTCAAAACCGATTGGAAGAAATGTTTTTCATGTCTTATGTTATTTACTCATCTTGATCGTCACGGAAATTCAGTTATTAATGTAAATGCAATGCCCCTATCAACACTAGTACAGATCAAACCAGTTACTACACAAAGAAATCAGGAATAAACTTGGAGTTAACATCAACTTAAGCATTGGGATGTCTTTACTAGTGAAATGGGAAACTGTATTATTGGTTTAAGCCAATATGATAACTCCTATGTAAAATATCAACTAAAAACAAAGAAATAGCACATTGATTTCATTATTAAACTTTTATTCACAATCTCACACTAACTTTTCCTAGAGTTTGCATTAATTTTTAATAATAGTTCATTAACAACACTATAGTGATAGATAGATAGATAGATAGATAGATAGATAGATAGATAGATAGATAGATAGATAGATAGATACACAATTTCTGAACCCATAAGGCAATATACCTTTAATCTACATTCTGGAAGCAGCAGACCATTCACCCAGGACATCGAAACACAAAATTTATTCCCCTTGTTTAACTTACTCTGTTTTGCAGATGACACAGGTTGTGAATTTGTAATCAAAAGAATTGTCGCTTACCAGATTTACCTTTTAGTTGTATAGCTTTTGTCTGTGATAATTCTAATAACACACCCCATTGACAAAAACTCATCAGTCTCTAAAATAAAAGATAGCTTTTCTAAAGCTATTTTATTATGTGTTTGAAAATATGTACTAAATATACACAACTTGAAATATACTTCACTGTATGTTTACCTGCAAAGCGCCCCACATTCTTTTTTGCTTTTAAGTAGAGCATGGGCAATTGCAGAACTAAACTCACGGGGGAGAATATGTAAACTAACTTTAGTAAGATGTGAAGAAATTTCTTGTAAAGATATTTCTTTGCTCATTCCAACAGTATGAAAGCTATTTATTTGGTAATAACAGTTTTAGGACTGAAACAGACATTTCTGAACTTCTTATTGATGATTAATGTACAGTTTACCAGAGCCATTACTTTGTGACAGGCACTACAGAAGCCAAGATAATATATCCGCTGCTTCTCTGCTTTAATTCTAACTTAATGATCATAACTCTTTTATTCTTAATGTCTTGTTTTAAATATTAAAATGCAGGGAGTTCAGCTGGATACATAGTAGTTGCTGTAAGAGTAGAACACCTATCATGCAGTATGAATATCACAGAGGCATTAAGTGGAAGATATTTTAATATTGGACAAATCATGTTTTTTAACATAAACATTTGCCACAATCCATTAAAGGAAGATCTAAGTTTATGCTACAGAGACACAAAACTGACATAAACAAAGCAATAAAATTACTTCAACTCACATGGCAATCCTTCAGATTGTATTTATAGTTTGATCTGTGACACATTTTCTTGAAGCAAACAAAGTATTTCTTGTTATTTTAAATGCTTTCATCTAGAATTATTTACACATTTTTTTCAAGGTGCACAAAGCTCTACGCAGGAGCGTGTTTCCATTCTAGTGTATGGCCCAGAGTTACACAGGAAGGTGTTCACACACTGAACAGCTCGCAGTGCGCTCTCATCTGCGTTACTAATCGTACCACTTCACTATCATGGAAGCACAGAATGGTTCGGGTTGGAAGGGGCCGCAAAGAACGTCTAGTTCCAACCCCCCCGCATGGGCAGGGACACCTCCCACTAGACCAGGTTGCTCAAAGCCCCATCCAACCTGGCCTTGAACGCTTCCATGGATAGGGCTTCCACAACTTCCCTAGGCAGCCTGTTCCAGTGTCTTACCACCCTCACAGGAAAGAATTTCTTCCTAATAACTAATCTAAATCTACCCTCTTCCAGTTTGAAACCGTTCCCCCTATGGTATTTGCAGAAATACTGCAGCGATACGAGAGCATCCCAGACGCAAGCCTACCCGTGCCAGCACCGCTCAGACCCCAGTCACAGCCCTGGGTCTTAAGAGCTCCCCGCTCACCCCTGCGAAGCAAGGCTAACCTAGCCCCGCGCAGCAGCACCGCCGAGCCGGCAGCCCGGGCGGACACGAGGGCCGCGGCAGAGGCGAGGAGCCGGCGAAGCAGAGGCTGATCAGGGCTACAGAGGTGCCGCAGGCCGCGGAGCTGCCGAGGGCCGATTCGGCGGGGCGGGCGGGCGGTGTCCGGCGGCCATGAGCGGCCCAGCCGCGGGGCAGAGCGCGGCGCGGCGGCAGCCAACGGGCAGCGGGCGCGGCGCGGGCAGCAGCTGGCGCGGCGGGCAAAGGTCCGCGAGCCGCCGCGGCCCCAGGAGCTGCGGCCCAGCAGGAAGGAGCCGCCGGGTCCTAGTGCCGCCTGGCCCTCAGGCCCGGGCCTCTCCCCGCCCGGCTGCCTCTGCCGACTGTAGTCACTGCCGCGAAGCCACAGCCACCCTAACAGAAGCAGTTTTCTGATGGCGCTGCCAGCTGGCCCAAGGCAGCGTTTGGCTCGAGCATCGATCTCACGGAGAAGGACCTGAGGCCACTTGTACGTGCTAATGGGCAACACCCCGTGTGCTGGGGGACTGGCAGATCTGTACACAGCCACGGGTGAAACCACCGCCCCAGGATAAAAGGATTACAACAGTAAAAGCACGAAACATCAAACGTGGCTAAGCTTATGAGAAACCCTGACTAGATCCTCAAAACTCAGCCCCTAAACTTAACCCAAAGCTGTGCATCTTCATCATGCAGCACAGGAAAGGAAAAAACGCTCTGGAACTGGTGGGAAAGTGAGAGCAGGACTAAAACTGTACATGCTGTAGAATACACGACTAAGATTCCAGGATGGCTCCTGACAAACAAAGGAAGGATCTTGACAAGTCAAAGACTCAGAAACAGAAACTGCAGGAGGCGCAGCCTGGGTGAGGCACCGTTTACACCTGCAGATGTGGAATATACCAGCGTGCCCTGTTTCTGGCTTGCTGTTGCTACTTCGGTTTATTAAAAGCAAATGCAACCTTAGCATCTACCCCTCATTCTCTTGAATGTGTCAGTCTGGCCAGAGTGGCAATTTCTGATGTATTTTCACTTTGTCACCTCCTTCCTCCTCTTGCCTATACTTCAACACTGCTTGAATATCAAACAGTAGTTCTGTTATATTTTCATATCTTTAATTCTCTTTAGTGAGTCATCTTTAAGTGACCTGAGATTACTTGTTCTGGGAAGCTAGAATAAGAAACAGGATTGAAATGGCCACTTCTGTTCCCTTCCAGTGTTGCCTATGGAAACTGAGATCAATTATGTTAATAGTTACATGTAGTTTTCATTAAGTCTCGCAGCCCAAACCAGGCCAGGGGATGGACACACCAGCTCCACATAAGTGGAAGTAGAGTCAGGTGAGCATTGACAATCTCCTGTTGAAAAGGAACAGGGACATAGACAGAAAGACTCACACCCAGAGAAGTGTAAAAGTGAAAAATTTATGGAAAGACCACTCTAATGTGAAGGTATCTGTTCACTTTGGCATAAACTCCTCCACTATATATGTTATACATGGTAGAACAGGACCATTGTTTAAAGGTCAGAGTACCTGACTCATGATGTATCTGTTCTATCACAGCAGTCTGTCTTAATGTTATCAAAACCACAGGTCTGTGATCCAAAGATTCAGGAGCTATGTACATATTTTCACTATACAAATCAATCGACACTGTGGTGGGTGAACCCTGGCTGGATGCCAGGTGCCCACCAAGCCATTCTATCACACCCCCTCTTCAGCTGAACATGGGTGGGGGAAATGCAACTAAAGGCTCATGGGTTAAGACAAGGACAGGGAGAGACCACTCACCAATTACCATCACAGGCAAAACAGAATAGACTTGGGGAAGTTAATTTAATTTATTGCCAATCAAAATCAGAGGTAGGGTAATGAGAAATAAAAGCAAATCTTAGAACATTATTATAGTTAATGCTACTATATAGCACATTGTTTTGTCTTTGATATTTTTATTAAAAGAGGGAAAATTAAATTGGTAAGAAAGCAAAAATTCAAGGAGTGCTACCAGGCCAACTGGTTCACTCTAATTAGTGTTTTTACTATATGGAGAGCATTAGATCTGTGCTATCAACACCTCAAATAAAAGCATTTGATATTATGTCTAAATCATTAAAAAAATACACAGGTGGCAATGCAAAGTAGATACTTCTATAGTCTCTCATCAAGTATTGCAGAAATGAATACACTGAAACTGTGCCACTTTATAAAAAAAAAAAAATCACTCTCAGTTCCAACTTAGGCTCACAAGACAGATTTAGCCTACAAACTCAGCAAATCAACAATGTGAAAAAGAGCAATCAGATATGGTAAAACACAGCTTTTTAAAAGAGACTACATTGAGTAAGTAATTGACAGCACACATGTCCAATATGCACAAAACTTCTGAATTATTCAAATGGATATGAGCATCTTCCACATATTTCTATGTAATGGCATCAAGTTTCACTGTGGGCTGCAGCGTTGAGGGCACGCCTTTAGGCTGGCATGTTCATTTAACATGAGTCATTCCGAGTGGAAACAACATAACAGAAACAGCCACAAACTAATGAATTGTGAAATAACTATAATATTTCCCCCCTCAGGCTTCCACCTACTAAAGTGTCACAAATAAAGTTAATATCACAAAAATGATATAACAAAAGAGGAATTAAGCACTAAATGACAGTCAACTGTTTTACAAGTCAATCACTTGTTTTAACTGTTTTTATTTGAAACAATACCAGTCAGTACAGTCAGCTTAGAAAAGATCAACAGAAAAAGACACTGAAGCCTTAATTTTTATAACTACTGCAACTACAGATAATGGAAATTGCAAACAAAGTTTTTTTGATTGATATAATCCTTCATAATTTGAGGGAGTCTGAAACTAAGAGCAGCTCTCCCCTCCCTTTCTTTTTTTGCCCCTAAGAGCTGTTTTAAAATATAAACAGATCAAATAAATAACTAAACTCTTGCCATGCAGTGAACCGGAGTGAAAGATTAGCCTGGCAAAAACAAGTCGTGAGCAGCCTAACTTCCTCATCCCAAGTTGCTACAATAGCCTATAGAATCACAGCAGTTTAAAAACACTACTTACAGATATATCTCAGCAGATATCTCTGCTTATTTTCATATATCTTGTCCAGTGTAGCTAGAGGAACTTAGTTTGCCCTTACATTACGGTTGCCGATTTGTGGTTTGTATTTTGACACTGGAATGACTGCATAGCACTTTGAGGGCCAGATTTTATCTCCCACCACCTAGAAAGTAAAAATGAAAAGCTGAGTTTTGCAGCAAGGGATATTAAATAGAAGTTACTATTAGTCACTTCCATACCAATCTAATATCAAATGAGGAGACTGCTTACATTCATCTTTTCAGGTCTGACTTGTGCCCTTTTATCAGGCGTTCGGAGTCTGGCCACAGCCCTCTCAGGAGTTCCTCTACCAGGCACTCTCTGTACCTCCTCTCCCCGTATCTCAGTGAGGATACGCTGCTCTAATTAACGCTGCCCTCGGTACCTGTTAAGTTATGGCACACGTCTATACTGTGGAACTGAGTACAGTGCAACTGGATTCTGTGAGCCAGGTTGGTACTCCTGCCCCCAGGATACGCTACAGTTTTGCTGCTTTCATCAGGTGCCCGGAATAGGTGTCTGTGTTTGCACAACAATGCTTTTGAGCTCCTTCTCCTTGCCTCTCCATGGGGCTAAGGGCTCTGACAGGCACACAGTGGACCAAACGCTGTTACCACTCTCAGACACTAACCACCACGCCTCTGACAGACATTGCCCATCCAGTTAATGCCTAATCTGCTTGTGAATGAGCTCCTGAACCACCACAGCTTTTAGCATGACACGAGAAAAATAGTTCTTGAGGTCTGTCAAAATCCTAATTCCACTGGAAGTAGCACGCTGCTGGAACAGCTACCTCAGCTATGAAACTAGTTAATCAGAGGAACACTCAGTCTCTGTGCTGCTCTTTACCACATAGTGTATACATACTCAGGACCTCAAAATACCTTTAAAGAAGCAGCTTTAACTGCTAGCTGTTACCAGAACAGTTCCACCAACTACCAGTGGGATTCAAAGAGTAGGAAGAAAAACAAAGACACAAAGTCTTTGTGAATTTCATGATATCAGTATATACACTGATACGAACATAACTGGCTTTGGTGAAAACAACAATTTTTGCATAAGGAATTATTTGCCTAACTATCTCAAAGACTAAATTAAAAGGAACCATTTCTACTATACTGTTCTTGCAGTAAAACTTTCACTGGTGTTTCTACTTGCATTTGCTAATGTACATTATTTGAATACTTTGAAACTTTCTACAAAGTAGAACCAGTACAGTAACTTAGCATGCTGCCACTATACTTTTTTTTTTTAACCTAGACAAAGATTAAAAGTTTCCAGCTATGACTAATTTGTCAATAATTACATAAGTGTTTCATATCTCCCACAAAGTTGGATGCAATGCCTGTTAGAGCAGTTACAGTGTAGTGGTGAAATATGCCACCAGAGTTTAGTTGTAACAGTTAGTTATAACATTCTCTGAGTGTACTCTGAGTGCAAAAAAAGCTGTTTTTCTAAATGACAGTTCAAAAATATTAAGTTCTAATATTCAGAGAAACAGGCTTACACACAGTGAGCCATAAATGGCTACTAACTTCTCTAAAATAAATTACTTTGCTAAAAAGATGTTTTAATTTTTATACACAAGAAGTCACTGTTAAGTTAACTAAAGTTATGGTACACTGTTTCAAAATTTAAAATACTGCCCGATACAGAGTAATGTTCCTACTTTTCACATTTTAGGAGAAATTTTCATTAAATAATCAGACAAATCTTCAGAGAGATATACAAACCCATTTTACTGAAAACTATCACGTAATGCTTAATAAATTACATGCAAATTCTTACCAGAACGACACTGCTTTTCAAGATGCCATATCCATTCATATCCATCACTAGTACCCTGCTGGCTTTGCACTCAAGCTTCAGAATGGATTTCTGACAAGCAACCTGCACCTACCAAAATGGTTTCTAGAAAGCAAATATAAAAGCTGTAAAACATGGAAAACAAAACAACAATTTGCAAACCACTGCAAGTGCAGTGCAAACATAGTCAATACAAAATTCATTTTGAAACGTTCAACATATTATGCTGGACTGTAATATAACCACAATTGTAACATTTAAGTCACTAGTTCATCTATAGAAGAACTGCAAGAGCAAAGTTCCTCTTGTCCTGTTAAATTTCACATACCTTATCTCATTAAGGGTAGTAATTTGCCTAGAATGATTTCTTATTAAAAAGAAGGATAGAGGAATATTATTCTTCATCATATTTAAGGTATTCTAAGGACGTATGAAAACTGAAGTTCCTTTATGCTGGACAGCGCATGAACTCAGAACAGCAAAAGGTCCCTGACGATACAGAAACCAACAGTCTAAACAGTTAAGACAGCATGGGGGAAAAGTTCACACACAGCACAAACAGCACGATTGTAGTAAATGTAACAGTAGTTCTATTTTGGGGGATGGTTTTTGCTTGCAAACAAAATGGAAGGAGATACAGAGTAAGGGGGGCAGATTGAGAGGGGGAAAGCATATGAAGTAAACAGTATTGAAGCAGAAGTAAAGAGACAGAGTGGAAGGAGAGTGGAACAAATAGTCAATGAGCATAGGACAGAGAACAGCTAATTAAAGCTAGTGAATGTTCTCTGAATGGTCAAAGGTCCCTTGGCTTTTGGCTCTTTCTGTTCCTAGTAGTTACTCTCTGACTAGGTCCTTTCTTTACTGCTCCTAAGCTTAGAGCAGAGGGGTTTTACTGATTTTAAATCTTTTCCCTGCTGTGACCCCTCCTCCCCACCTTTTAATATGGGATCAAGATCTCTGCCTCACCTGTAGCTTTTAAATGGGAATCCTCTGAATCTGCTCAAAATTGCCTTTATAGAACAAGCACATGTAGATCATCCTTATTTGCAATTGATTCAAGTTCTGATATTCTGACTTCAACTTTCTTAATTGTTTCTTAGGTAACATACTGGACAAGATCCATTTATGCAGCAGAAAAGCAAGGCAAGACACTGATCTATAAAACAGCAGTTGAAAGTTTGGTCGGAGTACATTAAACACGACGTTTATACTGAGCAACAGAGTTAAGCTAGGACTGGGGGGAGGTGGGAAGAGGCAGCCCTCTACAGGCTCGGGTGCATGCAGCCAGATGGAAATATTCTAAACATTCACAGTAAACTGTACTTGTTCTAGTATTAACTAAATAGATTAGGCTTGTATCAGAGAGGAAAATCCATTTTTATTGTCAAAACAATCTTTGTTTATATCCTTCAGCACAGATGGAGATAAATCCGTGTAAAGGGCAAGTTTGCCCACAAAGGTAAATTGAACCTACAGAACTAAAATGTTGTAACTTTTTATGGGTCCCTTATGGATAAGGGCATATAAACTAGAATGAGGTCACTTTCTGCTGGTATAAAGTCTCCAATACAAATAGTTTATATGGGCATAGCAACTGCAATGTAATTAAAAACAATTCTTGGAATTGTGCCAGCCCTCTGAGGTTGCTTCCTTCTATGAGGAAATAAGCTACCAATAACCACAGGTTTATACTGATACAGCTCTGTTCACACTACGGGGAAAGACGGCTGATACTTTAATTATGCCAGTACAGATAAAGTAGCAAATTGTCTAATAGAGAACCCAGTGTCTCTGATACAGTCCATTTACCTATTACAAGAGAGCTGCAAGATTCCTAGTGCAGGCAAGGCTTAAGAGTACTAATTCTTCACTTAAAAAATAATCCCTCCTGTGTAATTCCCAGAACATCATCAACCTTTGAAATGTTAATGGAATTATTAGAGACAAACCAGACTTTGAATTTCTGCCAGATTCTGTCAGGAGTTCAGCTGACAAGAGTTTTTTGCATGCCATTCAGGTATCACTGTTTTTTTAATAATACTTTTTAAAATAATTTTTTTTCAGCAACAATGCTGTGATAATTTTGAATCTCAGTAAAAACACTGGTAAAAACTAAGTGTGTGTTTTGGCTTGAAAATTACACATAAAAGCAATTACTCCTCAGCCAGACTACAGCTTTGGAAATTATCTCTGACTTGCCAATAACAATAACAGGCAAGTAGTTATCCAGCAAAATCCCTCTAGTTCAGCTACACAATATTATTTCCATCACTATCTATACTTTATTTGGTTGTTTGAAACAGCATCTGGAAATTCAGGCTGCACTGTTAAAAAAAAAGACAATCTTTTTGCTTCTAAAGAAACAAACTTTAATTACTTCCCCAGGTATTCCTTAAAGAGAAAAGTGCTAAAAAAAAAAAGAAGTAAATATTTTAACCACTGTGTTCCCCTTAGGACACTATGAGTGGTCTCTGCCAGACAAATGAGTTAAGACACCAGAACCACTTGATAAAATAAGAATGCATCTTCCTCCTTAGTAATGACTTCTATTACAATAGCTTCCAAAACAGACTCAAGATAAATGCATATATGTAGGACAGAAGTTCAGTAATTAATTTAAGCTTAAGTTACAATGTGTGAGGCTAGAAAAATACTAATTGTTTCTGTAAACTAGGAAAACTATACGAAGCATGAAGTCATGCTTTTGTTTCCCTATCTCTCTTTCCCCCTTAAATAAGTCCTTTGGATAAGGTGAAAAACCTACAGTAGCAACTTGCTGTTGAAGGTGAACTTCATTAAAAGTAAGAACTGTAACAACCATAACCTAGCTAGCACATAGAAAGTACTGATAGGTATATCATACAATAGTTTGGGTTGGAAAGGACCTTTAAAGGTCACATAGTCCAACCTCCCTGCAGCAAGCAGGGCCCTCTTCAACTTGATCAGGTTGCTCAAAGTCCCATCCAACCTGACCTTGAATGGGATGGGGCATCTACCACCTCTCTGAGCGATCCGTTCCAGTGTCTCACCTTGCTCATTGTAAAACACTTCTTCCTCCTATCTAGTCTAAATCTACCCTTTAGTTTAAAACCATTACCCCTTCTCCTATCACAATAGCTCCTGCTAAAAAGTTTTCCCCATTTTTCTTATAGGACCCCTTTAAGTACTGAAAGGTCACAATAAGGTCTCCCCAAAGCCTTCTCTTCTCCAGGCTGAACAACCCCAACTCTCTCAGCCTTTCTTCACAGGAGAGGTGCTCCAGCCCTCTGATAATTTTTGTGGCCCTCCTCTGGACCTGCTCCAACAGGTTCATGTCTTTTCTGTACTGTAGACTCCAGAGCTAGACGCAGTACTGCAGGTGGGATCTCACCAGATCGGAATAGAGGGTGAGAATCACCTCCCTTGACCTGCTGGCCACACTTGTTTTGATGCAGTCCTGGATGTGTTTGGCTTTCTGGGTTGCAAGTGCACATTGCTGACTCAAGTTGAGCTTCTTCATCTACTAACACACCTGTGGGGAACGGACTGATATCGGCTTGCGACAACACCCAAGTCCTTTTCCTCAGGACTCTTTTCAATACATTCTCCACCCAGCCTGTACTGATACCAGGGTTTGCCCTGAATCATGTACAGGCCCTTGCACTTGGCCCTGTTGAACCTCAAGAGGTTTACATGGGCCCACTTCTCTGGCATGGCATCCAATCCTTTAGGTGTGTCAACCGCACTGCTCAGCTTGGTGTCATCTGCAACCTTGCTGAGGGTGCACTTGATCCCACTGTCTATGTCATTGATTAAGATATTAAACAACATTGGTCTCAGTAGGAACCCCTGAGGGACACCACCTGTCACCAATCTCCATCTGGACATTGAGCTGTTGACCACTACCCTCTGGATGCAAACATACAGCCAATTCCTCATTCACCAAAGAGTCCATATCCTTCCAATTTAGAGAGAATGATGCTGTGGGGGACTGTGTCAAAGGCCTCATAGAAGTGCAGATAGATTACATTTGTAGCTCTTCCCTTGTCCACTGCAAGTGGACCAAAAAGTCCCTCCCCATCTTTCCTGTAGGCCCCTTCAGCTACTGGAAGGCCACTATGAGGTCTCCCCAGAGCCCTCTCTTCTTCAGGCTGAACAACCCCAATTCTCTCAGCCTTTCTTCACAGGAGAGGTGCTCCAGCCCTCAGACCATCTTCATGGTCCTCCTCTGGACTTTCTCCAGGAGCTCCCTGTCCTTCTTACGCTGGGGGCTCCAGAAATGGACACAGTACTGCAGGAGGGGTCTCAAGAGAGCCAAGTAAAGGGGGAGACTCACCTCCCTTACCTGCTGGCCATGCTTCTTTTGATGCAGCCCAGGACACAGTTGGCTCTCTGGGCTGCAGGTGCACATCGCTGGCCCTTGTTGAGCTTCTTGTCCACCATCACTCCCAAGTCCTTCTCCTCCAGACTGTTCAATCCATTCTCCACCCAGCCTGTATTTGTGCTTGGGATTGCCCCAACCTAGGTGGAGGACCTTGCACTTGGCTTGGTTGAACTTCATGCAGTTTGCACAAGCCCACCTCTCAAGCCTGTCAAGGTCCCTCTGGGTGGCATTGCCTCCCTCCAGCATGTCAACCTTACCACACAGTTTGGTGTCATCAGCAAACTTGCTGAAGGTGCATTCATGTTGGCAACTGTCCATGTTGCCAACAAAGATGTTAAATAGCACCGGTCTGAGTACTGACCCTTGGGGAACACCACTCCTCACTGGTCTCCATCTGGACATTGAGTCACGGATTACCATTGAGTGCAACCATCCAGCCAGTTCTTTATCGAACAAGTGGTCCATCCATTGAATCTGTATCATTCCAGTTTAGATACTGGGATGTCATATGGGACAGTGTCGAATGCTTTGCACAGGTCCAGGTAGATGATATCAGTTGTTCTTCCTTTGTCCACTGATGCCGTGACCCCATCATAAAAGGCCACCAAATTAGTCACCAGGGACTTCACCTGATTGCCATGACTTTTCAAATATTACAGAGGGTGGCTTGGCAACTATGTCAGCCAATTCCCTCAGGACTCTGGGACACATCTCATCAGGTCTCATAGACTTATATATGTTCAGGTTCCTCAGGTGGTCATGAACCTGATCTTCTCTTACAGTGGGAGGGACTTTGCTCCCCTAGTGTTCATCTTGCAGTCCATCCACTCAAGAGGTGTGAGCAGAGAGGTTGCCCATCAAGAATGAGGCAAAAAAGTTGTTGAGCCTTCTCATCTGTTGTTACCAGTTTGCCAGTCCTGTTCATCAGAGTGAGTTTGCTTCATTTGACCTTCCTTTTCTGGCTGACATACCTGTAGAAGCCCTCCTTCTTATTCTTTGCATCCCTTGCCAAATTCAACTTCAGCTGTGCCTTGGCCCTCCTGGCCTCAGCCCTACACAACTGGCCACCATCCCTATACTCTTTCCAGAATACCTGTCCCACTTCCACTGCCTACGCATTTCCTTCTTGTCCTTTAGTTTGAACAACTCGACTCAGCCATGCCAGTCTCTTGCCTTCCTTGCCTGGTTTCTCACATCTGGGTATCAAGAACTATGGAAAGCAGCCTTAAAGAACAGCATCTCTTCTGCTTCCTTGTCCCTGAGGGAAGTTTCCCAGGGGGTCCCATTGACTAACTCATTAAAGAGCTGGAATTTTGCTTTCCTAAAATTCAGGGTCCTGCCTTCACACTTCACCTGACCCATATCCCTCAGGACTGCAAACTCCACCAGTGTATAATCACTGCAGCCCACACTGCCTCCAACCTTGATGTCACCAATTAGCTCACTTGCATTAGTGACCAACAGGTCCAGTATTGCATTCCCTCTGGTAGGGCCGTCTATTACCTGGCTTAAGATGTTATACTCAGTGCATTCCAGGAGTCTTCTGGACTGCCTACAGCTCACAGTGCTACTTCTCCAGTACATGTTGGGGTGGTTGAAGTCCCCCAGCTGTAGGACAAGAGCCTGCAAGCGCAGTGCCTCCTGTAACTGGAGTAAGAAGGCTTCATCAACAGACTCTCCTTGATCAGGCAGCCTGTAGTAGACACCAACCACAGGGTTCCCTTTGTTGTCTCAGTCTTGTAAGTCTTACCCACAAGCTCTCAACCTGCTCATGGCTATTCTTCAGAGACAGCTCTTCACACTCCATCAATTTCTTGATGTAGAGGGCAATCCCTGTGCCCCTCCTTCCTCATCAGTCACTTGATGGCTTGTAGCCACCAATAGCCACACTCCAGTCATGAGATTCTTCCCACCGAGTTTAAGTAATGGCAACTAGGTCCTAGTTTTCCAGCAATACAGTGGCTTCCAGCTCCTCCTATTTGTTCCCCATGCTATGTCCATTGGTGTAGACACACACTTCAGCTGAGCTGTTGGCTGTGTCACCTTCTTAGAGGATGACCCCTTAGTTCCTACGAGGTAATTTCACTGGTGTTTCCCTGTTGGCTCCTATTACCTCAGGAGCCCCTGGCTCATCTCCCTAAGACTTCCAGCATGCTGCAATGTACCCAGCATGACTCAGAGCAACAGCCTGAGGGCCCTCGCTAGCACCATGTCCTTCTAACCTTGGCATGTCATCCCACAACTTCTCACAGGCAAGCCTGATATTATGCTCCTCCCACTTCAAGCTAGTTTACAGCTCTGTCAATGACCCCACTAGCTCATGAGCAAAGACCCTCTTCTCCCTTCAATAAAGGTGAATCCCATCTGATGCCAGCAGGTCTGGTGCCATGTAGGCAATCCCATTATCAAAACCCCCAAAATTCTGGCAGCGACACCAGCCATGGAGGTCCATCTGTGCCTTCCAACCGGAAGGATAAGAGGAAAAAATAGCCTGCACCCCAGCTTCCCTCACCAACCATCCCAAGGCCCTGAAGTCTCTTTTGATCACCCTTGGACTACATCTTGCTGCTTTATCACCACCCACATGCAAGAGCAGTAGTGGGTAATAGTCTGAGGGCTGTACCAGGGGCTAAGAAGTTTCCTAACAACATCCTTAACCCAGGACTCAGTAAGCCAACAGACTTCCTTAAGAGAAGGGTCTGTCCAGCATATTGGACTGTCTGTTCCCCTCAGAAGGAAGTCGCTTACAACTATAACCTGTATTTTTTTCCTGGTGGAGGTGGCTGTGATACATGGGGTAGGCCTTTCTGCTCCTGGCAACACCTCTGATGTAGATGGACCATCATCCACATGATCCATTGACTGATCTTCCACTTTGAAAGCCTCATACCTGTTGTACAGAGGCATGTGGGAAGGCAAGGTGGGGGTTCGCCTGCTGCCCTGAGCTTGGACTTGCCTCCATTTGCTCCTTTGCTTTAAGCTACAGCTGTCTGCCAGGCAGGGGGAGGATACACGATCCTCTTGATGTTGTGTTTTTCTGGTGGCTGTCCCTGTTCCCATCTCAGGGAGGGCAGACCATGGTTCCACAAGTCTATCTCTTTCTCAGACTCCTTGATGCTTCTTTACCTTTCTGCTAACAGATAGTTAACAGAGCACTTTAAAGATAAACAAGGCTGGAAGGTGGGAACACGACTGATGTCTCCAGGATTAAGTGGTCCAGTAGGAAGTCAGTCCACAGCAAGTTGCAATGAAAGACACTGTCTCTAAAAATTGAGGAAAGGAAAAGCAGTAGCAGAAACAGGTCAGACTCTAAAGTAAACGCTCTCATCACCTGGTGTTTAGAAGCAGAAGGCTGAGCCAAGACAGACACTGCTTGAAGAATCATGATCATATATTCATCAACAAGCTACAGAGTAAATAAATTCTGGAAGCAGTTGTGAAAACAACAGTTAGAACATAGCAAAAAGATATGCCTCCAACCATGGTCCTTAAACTAAAGCAGAGGGCACTTCATCCATCTACAAACTGTAATACTTTGCCCCTTAAATTAAGAGTGTCTTCAGAGACAGTGTCTTTCATTGCAACTTCCTACTGAACCACTTGTCCTTTTTGAAGTATCTGGAGTCCAAAGCCAGGCCTCTAACTGACTGTTGTATTCATAGTGCTGCATAAAATAAAACTGAAGTCACTGATAGACTCATTTGATAGCAAGTACAGTATTTGTATCCTGTAAGATAGTATTCCATAACTTGGACTGTTACCCAATAAAATGTATCCTCTTCCCGACCCAGATAATACTCCTGTGTAGTTATTTCCTTTTGCTGTGCTGCAGCCTCTGCTATCTTTGGAACAGACACGGTACTTCAGACTAACTGTTCTGGCCATTGGGTATAACATACACAATCATCCATTCCACAGCAGGATAATGAAGTTAATCTTCAAGGCACTACACAGGTTTCACCACCTCTTCTTGGTGAGCATCTTGGGAATCACAGAATCATAGAATGGTTTAGGTTGGAAGGGACCTTAAAGATAACCTAGTTCCAACCCCCCTGCATGGGCAGCAGCACCTTTCACTAGACCAGGTTGCTCAAACTTCCATCCAACGTGGCCTTGAATGCTTCCAGAGACGGGGCATCCACAACTTCCCTGGGCAACATGTTCCAGTGTCTCACTACTCTCATAGTGAAGAATTTCTTCCTAGTGTCTAACATAAATCTACCCTCTTTCATCTTAAAACTGTTATGCCTTGTCCTATCCCTACATGCCCTCGTAAAAGTTCTCTCTTGGAAGTCCCTGGAACTCCCTTAGGCCAGATTGCAGAGAAGGCAGAAGAGTCTCCTCCTTCGAAAATGTAAGCAGCCAGCTCAATATGACAACATAAAAATGGTGGGATGGAAGAGAAGAGTATTTAAGATGGATGTGGATTATGAGGACAATACATTTCTGGGCCTGCTCTCAAAAGAATGTCATGATGCTAGGTGGCATCCAGCCCTGCTATTGTTGTACAACTCACCTTAGGGCTTAACATCAGCTCTCACAGCCAACGAGCCCTCTCGCAGACATTCCTGGATCACAAGCTCCAAGAACAAGGTAAGATAATGTCTTTCAAACAGGGGAGATGAAGCTAATTGTGTTCTAAAGAGAAATGGAACAAATATTTTCCATAATACATTAATATATCAATGTTCTAGGCACAAAAAGAGCTATGCACACAGCTTATACACTGCTCAGATACCATGGTTCTAATTTCATAGAATCATAGAATCCTAGGGGTTGGAAGGGACCTCGAAAGATCATCTAGTCCAACCCCCCCTGCCAGAGCAGGGTCACCTAGAGCACATCACATAGGAACGCATCCAGGCGGGTTTTGAATGTCTCCAGTGAAGGAGACTCCAAAACCTCCCTGGGCAGCCTGTTCCAGTGCTCTGTCACTCTCACAGTAAAGAAGTTTTTTCTGATATTCACCTTGAACCTCCTATGCTCCAATTTGCACCCATTACCCCTTGTCCTATCACTGGTCATCACTGAGAAGAGCCTAACTCCATCTCCCTGACACTCACCCCTTACATATTTGTAAACATTGATGAGGTCACCCCTCAGCCTCCTTTTTTCCAAGCTAAAGAGACCCAGCTCCCTCAGCCTTTCCTCATAAGGGAGATGTTCCACTCCCTTAATCATCTTTGTGGCTCTGCGCTGGACTCTTTCAATTTACAGTGCTAATGCTACACTTACCTACAGGATATGGACTGTCTATTAAAAGATGTCACTTTTACAATATTGAATCTGCTGTCTGATATGTGATTCTTTTAGCTATCAAGAACTCTTGGTAACTGTTGCTCAGATTTTGTATAATTTACAAATTCAAGAGGTGCAGAAATGTGCCCCCAATTGTTTAGTATACCTGTGACAAGAATTACAGGGATTACTGAATTGCCTAGGGCAAAAAAAATAATTTGTATTTTTCATCACACCTGAAGAAACATGCAACTTACTACAGGCATGTGATATTTCTTCCACTTACTTAAATTAAAGAACTACTATGAACACAGTTGCATTGTAATAGTTTTGTTTAACCAATTTTTTGGCAGGAATAGTTGCTTGCTTTCTTAAACCAGATGATCTACTTCAGATGCACCTGTTTCTCTCACAGTCTATATCATCTATAGACCTGAACACAGAAAAGCCTAAATATCTCATTGCTGTTAATGGTTCATGGATGTTAAATATTTTTAAGAATACATGTATTTCTTTGATTTCTGTCAATCTTTTAACATACTCTTCATTTTTATTTGTAATCTTGATCTCAAAGTACTGATCTTTTACTGTATGTTTCTGCTTTTGAAGAAGGCAAGGAAGTAAGTCTATAATTAAAATTGTCTAAGTCTTTAAAAAAACAATATCCCCAATGCTTTAATATTTTTTTTTAAGTATTTTCTTATTATTGTGCAGAAGAGAACCATTTAAATTTTTAAATAGGAACATTTATTACTTTTTTCTACCAATTACAGAACTATTTTACACAACACACACAAACAGCCCCCAAAACAGAGAGTGAAAGAGGACCCTGGGTCATAGACTAGGACAGATTACTAGACATGGCCACAACAGTCGTGATTCCCATTGTGCACCCTGTTCCTCTCCAAGTTTCCTGCCTCTGCTCCTGAGGCAGCAGCACCTGCTGCACCTCTGTACTTTCCGAGAGCAGAAATAAAAGTAAAGCAGCATCAGTTCTGGGTGACTTTAAGGCTCTAGATTACAAACTGCATTGGGCTGTTTCAACACAAGGAAGTGAGCTAACCTTTCCCTGAAGAAAGCGGGGTCCAGCTGGAGCAGGAAACGAACCAAGTTAATCCCATGATCTGAACAGAGCCCCTAACGCTTACTCCAACATAGAAGCTAAATTATGCATGAATTACCAAAAGACATCTCTGTCTTTGCAAAATGGAAATTGCAGTAGCTGAATGAGCTATACAATGCTCAAACTGTAACTAACAAATCCTCTCACAAATATAGGCATATATTTTAAATGCAAATGTTAAGTGGAAAATATTTATAGCTTAAGTTGCACTCTTTTCTACTTAATTATCATAATTTTAAAAATAAACCTTTAAGTTCCTCCTCCAAAGAAGTTATTTACCTGAACTATAGCCTGGGAGTCCCCAGCAGTCAGTCTGTTCTGAGATTCTCATCCCACTTAATGTCAAAGACCTCATATCTCAAGGATGGAATTTCAAAATTACTTACTGATGACTTAACTTTGTCTCACTAAAGATAAAGTAACATTTATGCCCACTCAGGTCAGCTCACTGATTTCAGGGAAAACACATTTACAAAGCAAAGCTGAATCATAGAATCATAGAATGCTTTGGGTTGGAAGGGACTATAAAGATCATCTAGTTCCAATCCCTCTGCCATGGGCAGGGACACCTTCCACTACACCAGGTTACTAAAGATTCCAGGGATAGGACATCCACAATTCCTCTGAGCAACCTCTGCCAGTGTCTCACCACCCTCACACTGAAGAATTTCCTTCTAATGTCTAACCAAAATCTCCCCTCTTCCAGTTTAAAACCATTAGCCCTTGTCCTCTCATTACAAGCCCTTGTAAACAGTCCCTCCCCAGCTTTCCTGTAGCCCCTTCAGGTACTGGAAGGCTGCTATAAGGTCTCCCCAGAGCCTTCTCTTCTTCAGGCTGAACAGCCCCAACTCCCTCAGCCTTTCTTCATAAGAGAGGTGCTCCAGCCCTTTGATCATTGCACCCATGAGACAAAAAGGAAAAAGAACAAACAGGAACTGATATAAACCATTTGAGACTTCCTGATGCATTATAAATCAAGTAAATAATTTTGTGTGCACTACAAGTCATTGAAATTACTTACGACTGCTTGCTGAAATAAAATCATCTCAAATACCTTACCTTTTTATTCTTCAGATACAGAACTCGGTTCTTTTAGGAAAACCCAATCTTGTCCATGTATAGGAGGCTGTAGTAGGAACAATAATAGTTCTGCTGAAAGAGTCAGAAGAAAAATACACTCGCTGCTCTCAACATCTATATTACAGACCTCAGAAACATTATTATTGAAAAATATTGAACTTGCTTTATGTTTTACTCTTGCCTCACTTTGGCTTCTGCGGAACTGTGTTCAGTAACAGTTTGACTTCATGTACTGCCAGAAGTCATTCTCACCAACAGAAAACCTGTTAAGCTTAAGAATATTGTTCTTTAAGTATATTAAAAATAAAGCCAGATGCATCAAGCTCTCCCTCAGTTTTTATAATTCTGTAGCATGTATAAAGAAGCACTTCGAAATCAGAATCTGGTGTGCACTATTAATTGCATTCATAGTGCAAAATAAAGCCAGAAAAATTAAAAAGTATCTCCAGAATGAATTCTGGTTTGTGATTATTTCATTTAAATACATTTCAACTTTTAGAACTTCATGGAAGCAAGAGCCTCATATTCACTGGTGTTGTCCCTGTTTGGAGAACCCTACCAACAGTTCGAAAGCTTTTCTTAACTAGTTTATAATTTTTAGTTATCCATTACATTTATAAAGCATTTATTTAAAGCAGTATCTTCACATTTTCTCTAAGTATAAGGAGACTAAAGTAAAGGCTTATGCTAAAAAAGCACTGTACTTTCTATGTCACAGAAGTTCATAAGCATCAGTACTTTACTAGGATGACACTAATATAAAATTAAGCATGTGGGCAAAACCATGCAGGAGCCTCTGCTTCTGGACCCAAAAGATAGACCCAAAAGATAGTATTACATTTTAAAAATCTAGTACTTTTCATTCTGCAGGATTTTTAGCACAACAAATGGTCTCATAAAGGCATTTTATATCATATATACATCTATAAAAATATATTTTTATATATGCAAGTGTTCCAGTAATTTAGCTACAAAGCAGACAGTTATCATAAAAAGGTTCTAGATTTGTGTGCATCACTGAAAAGGCTGGAAAACTGTACTCTGATTTTCTGGAAAGAAGCAATTTGGTTGTTGATTTTTTGGGTTGGTTTTTTTCGAATTATCACTTCTTTTACTGCTGGTTAGAACACCAAACCCACAGCCAGTGACAGAACCCCCACAGTTTGCAATATGAAGACAGGAAAAGAAATCCAATTACCTTTTCAAATATGCATAATGGTTTTACTATTCTACTGCTAACACTTCTTATTGAATGTACATTGCATACAGTTCCCATGCAGAATATTACTATAAACCAACTTCTACTGTGAAGTCATGATTATGTTATAAAAATAACTGGATGTCTAGAAAAAATAAACATAACATACAATAACTTTTCATCTAAAATCTTGATTTAAGGGTCTAGTTTAGAAGAAAAATACTGACTGACAAAAAATTCAAAAGCTGTTTTTTTCAACAGAAAACGTGTAGATATTCCAAGTTGTGAAAACCTGACCATGACTTACTTTTTATTTCCCCTGAATGATTTGAGACTTGATTATTACCACTTCCATCCAAAACAATAACTCTGGCTTAGGAAAATACTGAATTCAGAAAATTAAGAAACACAAGAAAACTCTGAAAAAGAACTCGTAGCAAAAGGGAATTTTGTCATTACAATCATCATAATCTCCACCCGCAACAGCTACTCCAGAAATAATACTAAATTATGCTAAAATTATTTTCCAGATAACAATTTCCCTCCACACATCTCATGTGTGCTACTGCACGTGCCTTTTCATTTCAAGGTACTTTACATGTCCAATGACCAAGACAAAGGCTGACAGGCTCTGACATGACACTGCATGGATGCTAATTTAAATGAAATGGCAGCCTACCAAAACCCAAAGAAGTATAATTAAAAAGATAACAACGAAAAAGCACTTACCTGAACTTGACAAAGCACGTCTTAACTGCATCAGCTTTACTTCCCAAATGAAGACAGTTCCTTGCAAATAAGTGAGCTTCCCTCAGATCATTACTCTGTGGCACAGGCTCCTCCAAATGGCAGAATGAATGTATTGCCATTATTGAAAATTTACGGTTAATCTGAAGAAACTGAACTGAAAGCAAGAAATACAGAGGCTTTATTTTGTGTAAACTTACTAAAAAGACTTTACTTAGTAAAAGTAAACTTTATTTATCAATAGCATTTAAAAGCATACGGAGGATATGTATATACATTGATTGATAAAGTAAGTATAAATGACTTACTTAAAACCACATGGACAGTTCATTTGAGCAGGAATGCTCAGGTAAAGAACTTGCATTTAATGTTACTGTGGAACACCATTTCAATAAATTTTACGGCTATTTCTTTTACAGTGGACTCAGTGCAAAGAAGTTTTCCCCAGGGCATCTATAACAAAACAGGTATTTTTGCAAAACATTTACTTATAATTTAAAATTATTCAAGTAGTTCAAGTTATTTTTCCACTCTAAATTATTTTGAAACTGCAAATACTGAATGACATCTACCATTCTTATGCTAATATATCCAGCTTTAGAAGACTGCCCTCAAGTTCCTCACAACTTTCTCTGATTTTACAGAACTTATATAGTATTTTACTTGAGATACTTGAGGACCAGATTAACCACTTCTAAGACAGATTCTAGAGGCATAGTTTCATGAACATGTATTTTGGTAAAGGTGCCAATTCAACCAGATGACCCTCCTGCTGCTTATTCTCATCCTTGTGCCACAATCTCATTGGTGCAGTTATCTGCTGGTGGAGCCACTCACTGTACCATATTGAGGAACTTCCTTGGGCTAAAAATTGCTGCTTGTCATTGACCCCTCTTGATGTCAGGATCAGCTTTCTGATCCAAGTCACTGGATGATGACACAAACGACTGTGCTAATACAACAGGAGGGAAAACGAGGAAACAAGAGCACAGTTAATTGCAGCTACAAATGTCAGCACTTCAGAAACCACTGTTGCCACCTAAACATAAATTACAAGGTAGATCACAGCTTTGCCACTGAAAGTACTATAGGGTATTCTTGGACTGCTTTACCTTCCACTTCCATCTCCACATCACAGTTCACCAACCCTACAATTGAACCAAAAATCAGTGCTTGTAGGGCCACACCAAAATTGCTTGGGTTAGTTTCCTGCCAAAGGCTACACAATGTAAATTTAAGAAGGAGGGATGAACTATCCATGGTACGCAAGTATATAAGTATATACGTGGGTGTGCCTCTCTCTTTTCCTCTAACAGAACCAATGTAAATAATTTTTTAGACAACTAAAGACAGAAGAGATTAACGTGTCTGCCCAGGTTATGCCTGACCCTTTCTAACTTTTGAATCCACTACCTCATTTCAAACAGTTTTGTCAAAAAGGAAGATTCAAAAGTCATTTACAGTTTAAAAAGAATTCAGAAATTTCAGAATTCCAAGTACTGGGCAGGTAGATAAAGAAGACCAACACATAGGCTTCCCAAACTGAAGGAGAGGCTGCAGAATATGCCCGTATTATTAGAAAACAAACACATGCATAAGAGACACTTTATAAACACACCAGCTGCAGCTGGTACTTTTGATTTCCCGTAAGATACAACTACATAGGAAAACAGGTGCTATTAGATCTTGTGCTCACAGAACTACTTGACTATCCATTTAGTATTCAAATCTATTTACGTGGCATTAAAATAGAAGTCCTTGGTCTGCAAATTCCAGATCTACTCCTTGTGTTCAGTTTAAAAGTACAGTACGTACAACACGTGACAGCTTCCGGTCTTCTGGCGCAGCATCTCATCCTAACGAGATGCATTCTTCTTAGCAGATCAGCCACTTCATCCTTTAGAATCACTGAATAAATGAATCACATTGAGTTATCATAACTTAGGGATCTTTAGCACTTTATTCTAGCATTCAATCTTTTGATTCTCTAATCCAATAATCAGATAATGTCTCATCAACATTATCTGAAAAAATAAAATATCTTCGTGGTGAAGACTGACATAAAGAAATAATTCCACTCCTTCCTACCACCTCTTATGCCTTTTAATTGCTTTCTCCACTCCCCAGAAGTCCAGGAGACCTGTCTAGTGCTTAACACGTTACTTACTATGTTACCATCCTAATTTTCTTTTTAAATAAAAGCATACAAATAACCAAGTATTTCCCTGAAATATGCTGGTACCAATAAGACATGACAACAACTACAGTCTGTTATTGTGGTTAATTCACATGTTTGGAAGGCTTAAAATGTTACATAAAACATTTCTGGTCACATGCATGTGAAAGTGATTGGCCTTTTACAGCCAGTAATTTTGAGATCTCCTTCATAATCAACTTCTTTCTTAAAAGTAATTAGCAATACTAAATGAAAACAGTTAAAGAGGTATCAATAGGTACAAACTTTATCCAAACACAGGAAGAAAATCCATATGAATTCCCTGTACATCTTAATGGGAAGGATCATATTACTGTTAATCAAAATACAGTTTCTTAAATAATGGTAAATACTGCTCATTTTAATATTCACTTAACATGTATTGTTTATTAAATTCAACCAGTTGTGTCTCAATATCTACATATATTCAGAATCTACATAGTATATTTTAACAGGGGTTTTTTGTTGTTTGGTTTGGGGTTTTTTTGTTAATGTAAGAATGCCCTCTCACATTCCAGGTCCTTGCTCTGGAAAGTTTCTAGGGCCTCAAGCCTTTCTTATACTGCTAATCTGCACAGATGACTTTGTTACCATAGTCTCAGTGCTATTTCTACCTGAAATAGGCAGAGTAAGCTTAAACCCATTTGCACAATTCAACTGCACATAAAGCATCAAATCTTCAGGCACTCCACATTGGACTAGCTCCAGAACTAGAACCAAGTCAACTGTATGCTAGGAAGGAATTCCTATACAAGGAATTCAATGCAACAGATGAAAGGCATGGGCGTATTTCTCTGACTGTTCTAAACTTCGGTCAGATCTTCAACTCCATGCTAAAACACGATGCAACAGGTAGAACTACTGCAATGACTTGCTAGGGCTTAGCTTATTCAATTCATATTTTTTATAAATGAAATATCTATTTGCATAATACAATTGTGATAATCATCAAATCATTCTAGTTGGAACAGACCTCAAGACATGATCTAGTTCAACCTCCTGCTCAAAGCAGCATTAATATGTGAATACTCATTAATGATACAGGTCACACTCTTAACCTTGCAGACCACTAATCACATGTAATCCTTAATCAAATGCACTCAACCGCCTTTGATAGGATTAATTCTCTGCACAAGGGTTTGTGGGACCTGTTATTTGCCATACATTATTCCTAAGCATGCCATACTATAGTACTTCCCAGCTATCCCTGCAACCAGTATCACATTTTCACTCCACTTTAAACATATTTTAAAAAGGTACTGTTTTGAGAGCAGTTTTGGAAGTAGGTCTGCTGCACATATGTAGATTTTGGTATATGAGATTAGGATGAAGTAAAGGGTGATAAACTAGTAACCAAAGCAGGAAGCACAGAGTTGGGTCCCCGTTTCAGGTGCGTTTCAGAAGTTGATGAACAAAGGAGAGAGGTCCTGCTCTGAGACACCTGATAAAAAACCAGGAAAATTACAATGACTAACACCAACAGCCAGTTCGCTAGTGATCAAACTTCAGCGGAGTACATTTGGGAACCTCTGCCTTAGTAATGTGGTTTTATTTTGTTCCTCTAATTTTGGTATGATAAGGATTTCAATTTTGGATTTGTATTCAAGTTTGCACCTTTTATTTCATGCATGAAGAAGTGATTTAATATGGTGCAGCATTGCTAATGAAAAAAAAAAAAAATCACTGAAACAATCCAAATGTAAAAAGTTGCACTGTTTTATAAAACCATGATTACCCAACAACACAAGCTGAATTACAAAAGAAATTTGCCAACATTAATTCTGTAACATCCCTCTGTTCTATGCTATGTGGCTGTACACAAACTCTGCCACACTAAATAGAAAATAAAAAGTTATATTCTAAAGAATGATGGCATTTAAATATTTATTACCTGTTATTGTAAAGAACTTCAGGTGTTAAAAGTTAATTAAAATCAGGCTTATTTAATACAACTGAAAGAAAACACAATATTTTTATTTACTTGGTTCATTTATTAGGATTTCATGGTGTTGTTTTTTTTTTACTGTGGACACTTTACTGTAAACCATAAAAATGCTCTTTAAGTGGTAATAACAGCAACAAGAAAAAAAAACATCAATGGGATATATAGAAAGAAATTGAATTTAGCAGCTTTGATAACCTTGCTCTTAGGCCTGTCTGAAAGGCATTTTTAAACAGTACTTTAAAATATACACTGAATGTCTTGAACGGTAGAGTTTAAAAGGTTTTATTTACATGTCTTCACAAAGCATTCATTTATAGCCACTGGTGTATGCTAGGTTGCGTGGAAGGCCTGTCCCTATTTGACCTGATATGATAGTTTTTAAAGTACAGGGTACTGCAAGAATTTTACTCTTAACCATCCACAAAAAGAGTTTAATTAAGACCTCTCCTCAAACTTTCCCCCCAGTGCCTAAGTGGCAGAAGTTAGGTCATATAATGGTGCACATGTAAGTAAAATTTTACTAAGGAATACTTGTTTGCAGCAAAACTAGCTGCATTTCCATGTTTATGAAACCTTGTGCAGTATTTGGCATTCTCGTTGAGACAGGAAGCTCAATACCTGACTACCAAGCTACAAGTCATTGTCGTGGAAGTCTGAGGGAATAGTGAACAAACTGCAAGATGCTCTCAGGATATCTCAAAAGGACAGATATGCCCAAACCTTACTTGGAGCTGCTGCCCTGTACAAAGCAGATGGCTGATTTTCAGGCATGAAACTGCTTTCCTGACAACTTTGGTTAGAAAATAAAAAACCAAAACCAAACCAAAACATACCAAGAGTTCTGAGTGTCAACTGCACTGTAGTGTACACAGAGAACCACATCAATATGCAGATGACACTACATCAGCACACCTCAAAAACTTCTGCATTAACACAACACAGCTTACATCAAAATTACCAGTGTGGCTAGTTAATAGCATTTCTGATATAGGGAAAAACCACTATCCGACTGAAAAGGACAATTACAGTGATTCCCTTCTGTTCTGAAGGCGAAGGCAGAAATTATGCTTTGTGTAGAGCAATTACTGAACATTATCACAGCTTTGGAACACATTATCTCTGATTTTAAAGCACAAAGAAAAGTTGAGAGATTGACAGGGAAGCGGACATACCATTAGACACATTTAACAGGCCAATAGGTTGCAACACATGAGAATGAGAGGGCTGACAAATCTCCATCAGCAAACAAGAAGGTAGTAATATTTGGTTTTAGCTAGAAGTTGAACTATCGGTATTTCAGGCTCCAGGGAAACAAAAGTAATAGGATTTTTTGTCACCACCATCATCCCCCCTGTCCACCCCTCGCATCCCCTGCCAACATAGGACCTAAGAATTACAGAAAACTGCTCGACAGTTTGGGGATTTAAAAAAAAAACATTTATTTATTTATTCAGAGAAGTATAATGGTCTCCAGGCCCAAAATGTTTGCTTTTGGAGGGGGAAGAACCACATGTATTCTTACATCAACCAGCATAACGAAACTCAATCATGATGTGGACTTTTCAGCACCACCACCAAATAAAAACTGACATACCAAAATAGGTATGTCCTCCACTTTATAAAGACAAGTTATTTTCTTTGATTAACCCTATCTAAGGAATTCATTCCTACCATCAGGTTAACTAGCTGTTTCATAAAGACACATTAAAGCCAAGCCTGATACTACATTTTCAGACATTAAAAAAACACCAAAGGATAATGAAAAAACAGGAAATATTTGCAAAGGCTTTAAGTTCACACAGAATTAGTCCCACCAAGTTTAACAAACTACCTAAACTCATGCAATTCTATGAAAAAATCAAGGAAGCATGAAATGTGTCGGCAATTCAAGAAGGGTGAGATGGCACCAGTATTTTTAAACTCTTCAGAATAAGCATTAGTTTTTCTTTGCTTTTATACAGCACTTAACAGAAAGAGACCAGCAGCTGAAGCCTCTGCTCATGCATAGTGTCAGTGCATACAACAGTACAAGATCCTTACACAGGATGTTCTTCTAAATGGGATTGTAGAGTACAACGAATCAAGGCTAAATAAGAGAAGGACCACAAGATAGTGGTGGTAAAATTTAGCTCAAGTGTAAGTACTGGAGGGAAAAGTCTCTAATGAATAGGTAACAGCATGTCAGTGTAAGTTTAACTAGGTAAGTAAGAATGGATAATCTGTCACTTTTAAACTTCTCAGGAAATACACCATTGCTCCTCTTCCTTCCTCAGCATGGACTGCCATCTCACCAACACAGAATCAGGTTACTCGAAGAGACGTCTTCCATTTGAAAGTACCAGGAATTGCAATACATGGAAAATATCTTAAGACAGGTTATAGGTTGTAACAAAAAATGGTTAATTTCTGTGTTACTAATACTCTTCCTTCTTCCAACATCTGAGCCAAGTTGGGCAGGCCAGACATTTAGAAACTTTTTCCAAGAGTCACAAGGGTTTGACTTTAATGAGTATGTTTTATTACTGCTTATGTTCAAGGAAACAAAACAGCCAGCCTTCAAAGTTACTCTGAAAATAGAATGAAACAATTAGTTCCTTCAAGTGGTATGTTACATCAAATGTTGTATACTTGCATAGAGAATTTGGAGTCGATTTCCTTTTTATAAATACACATAAAAGAGAAACTGCATATTTTACATCATCTCTATTTTTCTAAGTCAAGTAAATAACTGCCTTCAGCTGATGTTGCTGAAAATAAAACCTAATGAATCACTTTACTGATAAAGGTAAAAGTCTTTGAATTCTGGCATAAAGTCAAATCACTTAAAACCATAACCTCAGATAAAAAAAGAACTATTTAGAAATCTCAGACTTTCATGCAGAAGAACAGAAAGTTATTATAAATGCCAAAGAAAAAGGAGGGTCAAACACAACCTGCCTTTAAAGAGCAACACCAATTAAAAAAGCAGGAGACCAGAAACCAACATACCATATTTAGGCATCTAATATTATCCGTGATTTTTTCACTTAATTTCAAAACGACTTTGCTTCCTCTAATCCTTTTTTTGGTCACTTAACAAATACATCTCTAAACTTCCACATTAGTTTCTGCAATCCTCACCATCATAATCAACCTAGCCAAAACCTTTGCCCTTACAGAGACATGAATTTTGTTTGACTGTTGCTGTATTATCTCATGCAGAGTCCAATTCAATTTCTTCCATCAACATTAAAATGTACTTTCTATTCACACTGACTTGCACTAAGAGCAATGCACCACCATGATGCCACAAGAATGTAACTTAACTGTTGGAAGAATCCTAAGGACACAAGTGCACAGCATAGTGACCATGACCATATCCATCATCACCCATCTTTACATGGGTCTCTGAAGCTCCATTTCATCATTGGTACTTTCTCACTAGTAATATTCCTAAGAATAATTCATTTCTGAAAAACCAAAAGCTACTAAGTGTTGGATATTGTTGTCCCCCACTGGAATGGAGTCACAAGCCTATAGGCTGTACATCAGGGAGTTAAAATAACTCAAAGAATAGAATGAAAATTAAGAAAAAGTATTTTGAAACATAATTTTTTGCAATGATTTCTGAGGACACAGCACGAGGCCTAACATTTTCTGCTTCCCTCTTTGCTACAAAGCAAAGATGATGCTCCTGTTAAGGATGACAAAATAAGAGCCACTTTTAAGACACAAGAAAAAAAAAAAAGGCTACATTTAACTCAGAGCAGTGAATAAATTTCTCCTACTCTGGCAAGTCTACAGACACCATAGTAGGGAAACAATCTAGCATTTATTTTCAAAAGTATAGGGGGAAAAAAGTCATTAAAATAATTTATAAAAGGTTTTTACTCCAGAAAAAAAGGATTTAAACAGTTAGCAGTTGACAAAAAAGAACCCGGCCTCATGTTTTAGCTACTGATTTTACCATCTGTCTCAAAAAAGATCTTCCTCTCTCTGGATAAAATACTATGATGCCATAGCCAAAGGATACTATATGTACACATTAAAATCACTACGGTTAGTAGTTTGTGGACTTAAAATTATTCATGAAATGCAATAAAGTTTACAATCACAGTAATCTTGACTTTATATACACAAAAATTATCTAAGTTGAGATTATTATGACTCTAAACTTTCTTGTTGTATATAGAATCATAGGATCGCTTGTTTAGAAAAGACCTTTAAGACTGACAAGTCCAACCATTAACTTGATGGTTACATCATACTTATCTTTAAGAACAGAACAGTAATAACGTATTTAAGCATTAAACAGAAAATTATAATTAATTAGTTACTGCATTCTTCTTACGTTTCCAAAATGGCACTTTGCAGGTTTAAAATGTAATGGTTTTTTGTCCATTTTTGGAAAAAGAAGAAGGAAAGCCAAGTAAACATACAACCTGAGAAACAAAACCATCAGAGCAAGTTTTCAGTTGGTACTTCCCACTTTGCATTCATTTTCTCAGGGACCATCATGCAGCAACAATCTGGTTAGAAGTAAGCAGCCAACGGATGGGTAATTTGCATGTGAAAATATTTTTAGAAGACACACATATAATTAGCGTATTTTCTCAGCCTGAGTACAATATTCTAAATATATGCCCTGAATATTATTGCCCCAACATTCGTAATTACTTTCCAGATAATGATTCCTGGTACAGATGTGTTACTCTTTGAAAACAACACATATATCAAGCCTAAAACAACTCTCATTGTAGAATTCCTCTTGGGGGCTTGGGGGTCTCTGTATGATTAATATTTCTCCTCTGTATCTGAACATACTAACAGATGAGGAAAAGAGGGGGTTTTTCTGTTACACTATCTGTTCGATGCCATACGCCAAGAAGCTTCATTCATGGAAAGTGCCCATTCCAGATAAGCCTTTTGGAAATAGTATAATAAATTAAAATTAATACTTAAATGGTTTTAAAGTCTTTAGTGCTGACGTAATCACAAAGTTTGCAAATTGTGCTTGAAAACAGACTACAAGAGGATACTCTGATTCAGAAAGTTAAATCAGATATGTATGTTTACTTCCCCGAACCAAAGCAACTTCAAAAATTCTGTCAGAAGACCCTTATACTCTTTCTATGTAAATAAAAAACAGTTTAAGAAGGTAAAGATGAAGTAAGTAAAACCAGAAATAAGCCATGTGCTCATACATTATTTAAATCTAAACCAAATCTAGTTAAACTGATACAGCATGCTGTTGAAAACATTTCAGTAAACAGCAGTCTAACTATATCCCAAAGTCCACTCCACATCTGGAACAGTCAGACCAATTCCTGGTGAGTCTGGAGTTTGCATCATGTCGTAATTACTAGTTTAGGACTGTTTTATTGAGGCCAAGCAACATTCTGTTGTATTCTGAGATAAAAAAACCCTCAGTTTCATTTCTTTGGCAACATGCGAACTCTGTTCCTCAAGCACATGGAAAAACTCAAGTCTGGATCCTTGCTTTGGCTCAAGCTTTCCTTTATTCCACTGCAATGTCAGGCAGGAAAAGAGGAATATCAGTGAATTATACTGTGGTACTTAATAGTATATTCAAGGTGAGGTTAAATGAGGGCTCTGAGCAACCTGATGTATTTGAAGATGTCCCTGCTCATTGCAAGGTAGTTGGACCTTTAAAGGTCCCTTCTATCCCAAACCATTCTATGATTTCAGGGCATCTACCACCTCTCTGGGCAACCTGTTCCAGTGTTTCACCACCCTCATTATAAAAAGGTTTTTCCTCCTAGCTAGTCGGAATCTATCCTCTTTTAGTTTAAAACTGGAAAAATATCTTAATCATTCTAAAGCACAAACACATACACACAAGCAAACAGCTTTTTCCACATCATCTGTTAAGACAGTATACACTTGAAACAAAAGTTTATGCTTGGTGGAAGCCCAAAACAAAGCAATGGACCCTAGTTATCCCTGGGAAAAGTAAAAACTTAAACTACCATGAAAACAAGCAAAAAATTTATCAATTACATAAATAAACAGCATATATTAACTTTTATATATACAAACACTGTACTTTAACCATAAAAAAGTACTACTAAGGCTAAAAACACAATACTAAGAGTCCTAAAATGCCACAAGGAAAATGACTGCATGCATACAACAACCTAATGAAGCTACTTAACATTATTCAGTGGATTGCACTATTTGATCAGTTTTAACAGTCAAGTAGAGCAACTAAAAAAGAGATAAAATACACAGAGTGCATTTGATGTCTGTGTAGAAACACCAGTCTCAATGGCTGTAGAGCCAGTCAGTTCCTTCCAACATATCCAAAAGCATTTTACAATCCTGATAAAAGTACACAGGAAAAATACATTCCCCACAATGAAAGCACTAATGAATCAAACCCCAAGATTAATCTAAAAAAAGTACTCCTCACAAAACTATTACCAAGTTTCATTACAATCTACCTCCAGTAAGCCAAACAACTTCCACCAACAGAGCAGAATGCCCTAAACCATTAATTCAAACTTCAAAGCATTGCTGTACAAACTCAAGGAATACCTACTGCAAAAAGCCAGAGTACAGATGCTACAACGGAGCCATCATACTAACAGCTTATTTCACAATGTACATCACACATCGCTAAATGCTTTTAAAAAATGCAGCCAAGAGTACGGTGTCAGCAACACAGAGACGGGCAATAAGAGAGAAGGCATTTTTCGTGCTATCACTAGAACAGCTTCCTGACTCATTCCACCCTCCAGCCCGGGGATCACGCTGACAGCCTTCCTGATGTAACTGAAGCAGAGTACTGACCTAAATGCTGGTGAGCTCCCTGCAGTTCACACTCGAGGAAAAAGAGGCCAATATGGATTCAAAACCTAGCGTCAAATACTCGAGCTGTTTCAGCTGGAGACTGCTAGTGCAGAATTGCTCGTGGAGGCCGAGAGCCCGACATCACCTGAACTTCTCGAGACCGTAACCTCCAAAAACGACTGCAAGTCAAACTCCAGGCTGCTTAAGAGATACGCAAACAGGAGCCTGCCTGTACTGCACCGCAGCGCTTCGGTAGAAGAACAACTGGCAGAACCAGCGCCTCGGTGCTGGAGGAGAAAGGCAAGACCCGAGGTACAGAACCTCGGACGAGGTTAAACCACACCGCGGAAGGGATTTTAAGCAGGTGTTCAACGAACTGCAGATTAATTCTCAACTCCCTGCCCCGAGCAACGCGCATTGCCACGAGCGACGCGGCAGTGAGACGGCAGCGCGGTCGCTCGGCGGGGGTCGAACGGCTACCACTTCCCATCAGTGAGCTGCAACGGGACCGGCTGCCCCGCTTCGCCCCATGCAGCGGGCGGCGGGAGCTGGCCGCCGCCTTGTTTGGGTGCCCGGGCCGGCGGCCGAAGGGAGCGGCGCGCCACTCGCTCGTCGAAAGGCCGGCCCCGAGGCAGGCGAGCGGGCGGGCGGTGGCCCGGGTCGTCCCCTCCCACCGCACCGCGTGAGGGAGCGAGGAGGAAGCGCAGGGAGCAGTGCGGAATACCTCGAGCGCTGCTCGCACCGCCGCCGCGGATCCCCGCCCGCCGCTTGGCAGTGGCTCCACCTCCGCTGCCTGCCGGGAGCGGGGCGGGGCAGGGGGGGGCCTGGCATGGCGGCGGGGATGGGCCGGAAACTACGAAGCGGCAGTCGGACGGGCGCAGGCCGCGCTTGACGCTGCCGGCCGGCCCCCCGGGGCGACGGCCGGCGGGTAACGGCCGGTGAGTAACGGTCAGTAACGGCCGCGCGGCTAGCGGGCCGTGCCGTGCCTGCCGAGGCCACGTGTGGTGGGGGCAGGCCACGTGGGAAGGCCGCCGGGGCGAGGCCCCACCGCCCAGCCAGCACTGGTTTAGCGCTGCGTTTGCTCCGCAGGGCGCCGGGCAGCGCGACGACGAGGGCCGGGAGCGACGGCGCGGTGAGCCGAGGCACGGCAGCAATCAGCAGGTGAGAGCGCCGCTCGGGCCGCGCCGCCTGTCCCCGCCGGGGGGCCTGGCAGGCCGGGCGGCTGTCGCCCGGGGGTGGGCGGCCCCGCCTTGCGCAGCGCTCTGGGGGCCACGCTGAGCCTTTTGACAGACCGCGCGGGTGCCCGCTCCGTGACTGAGCGGTTGTCTCACGGGTCTCTAAATGCCGACTGAGTATTTCATGTCAGTAGCTGTGCGGTTGAGGTGTGCGTTCCCGCTGCTCGGGTAGCGCCGGCTGAGAGCATTGCTTAGTGAGAGATGCACGTGATGAGGTACTAGTGCGTGTGTGCATCTACATATTCCCTTTGCACAGCTTTCCTGTGTTCTAACAACTACTTCCATAAAGACTTGTTTTCTTCTACAGTCTTTCTGTAGTTTATGGAACACTCTGGATGTGGATTAAAAACCGTAGGTTTACCTGAAACAGTTGAGCACCGTTTGGTGTAGAAGGCAGGCCAGCATCCAGCATAGGCTGGCAGCGGGCTAGCTGGCATCCACCCTGCACCCCTCCTTTCCACTGCCTGGGATCTTAGACTGAGGCTCTGCCTACTCCAAGGCCCTTCCTGAAATCTTACATCTCTTAGCTGCAGCTATAATAAACTGCACTAGTTTAGGCTGTGTTTTTTCCCCACTAACTCTTTTTTTTTTTTTCAAATGGACAGAACGATTTGTCATCAAAACAAGTAGTCCCAGTCCCTTGTTGTACACTCATAAAGGCATTTAATATGAGGAGGTTTAAGAGAAGTCTGACTGTAGAATAAACTTTTAGAATTGCAGTGTAATGTTGCATACTGGTTTACTTTGCAGCTTCATCATTTTTTTTTCTTAATTTATTATTAGTGTGTGTTAGATTTCTTGCAGGAAAGAACTTTGTGTTTGGTTCCACTTAAGGGATATTTGCAGTTCTGCCCAGCACCTACCAGCTGCACTGCTGAGAGAGTTGCTTTCTGGTAGCAATGATGTCTTGTTACTGTTGCACTTCGTGTAATACATTTTGTGGCCAAAACTCTAATTTTAAATTATTTTTTTTACATTGATTTGAATATTTATAGTTATTAACTCATATAAAGAAAGAAACTTAATACTCTGATTTCTTCTTATATGAAGAATGGATAGGTAACAACACAGTGGAAATTTTTCTTACTTTTCTCCTCAGGCTTTTCTTTGTTTCTTTTCATCTTTTCACTATCTCCTTGATGAAGGAAAGAAGACTTGTAGGGGGATTTACAAGAAGGTCATCTTGAAGTGTCCCTTCAGCCTTTAAACAGAGAGGTGTTATGTTCCCTGTATTGTTATCAGTGTTCTGTCACCTGTTTAATGCTGTTTGCAAGTGATGTTTATAAGGTGCTGTTTCACAAGGTACAGCTCACTATTATCAAAAGATCCAGGTCCCTTTTGCCATAGAATTGATGGTTTGGGTTGGAAGGGACCTTTAAAGATCATTTAGTCCAACTAGATCAGATTGCTCAAAGCCCCATCCAACATGACCTTGAACACTTCCAGGGGTGGGACATCCACAGCTCCTCTGGGTCATGTGTCCTAGTGTCTTACCACCTTCATTGTAAAGAATTTCTTCCATATGTCCAATATAAACCTTCCCTGTTTCAGTTAAAAAACATTGCACTTTGTCCTGTCACTACAGGCCCTGCTAAAAAGGCCCTCCATCTTTTTTACAGGCCCCTTTTAACTTTTGCAACGCCACAATGATGTTTCCTCAGAGCATTCTCTTCTTTGTGCTGAACAACCCCAACTCTCCCAGCCTGTCTTCATAGCAGAGGTGCTCCAGCCCTCTGATCATCTTTGTGCCCCTCCTCTGGACTTGCTCCAGGAGCTCTATGCCCTTCGTATGTTGGGGATCCCAGAGTTGGATGCAGTAATGCAGGTGGGGTCTCATGAGAGCAGAGGGGGAGGAGAATCACCTCCCTTGACCTGCTGGCCATGCTTCTTTTGATGCAGCCCAGAATATGGTTGGGTTTCTGGGCTGTGACTGCACATTGCCAGCTCATGTTGAGCATTTCTTCCACTAGTATCCCTAAGTCCTTTTCCACAGGGCTGCTGTCAATCCCTTAATCCCCCAGCCTGTATTGGTACCAGGGGTTGCCCCAACCCATATGCAGGGCCTTGCACTTGGCCTCCTTGAACCTCATTTGGTTTGCATGTTCCCACCTCTCAAGCCTGTCAAGGTCCCTCTGGATGGCATCCCTTCCCTCTAGAGTATTAACAGCATGACTTGGCTTGGTGTCATCTGCAAACTTGCTGAGGGTGCACTTGATCCCACTGCCTGTATCATAGCTTATGAAGATATTAAACAGTACTGGTCCCAGTACAGATCTCTGAGGATCACCATGCATTACTGGTGTCTCCTTGGGACATTGAGCTGTTGACTGCAATTCTTTGGATGCAGCCACCCAGCCAATTCCTTAGCCATCTTAACAGTCCCATCCATCAAACCTGTATCTCTCAATCCTTCACGTTTTTCTTGTCTTCTGCCCTGTCAGCTCTATAGCTCATCAGACCTTTTCATAGGCCAGTTTAATTCACTAGAATAGTGAAAAACCTTGTGCTTTACTGAGTTTTCTGCTGTTTTGTGAGTTCAGTTAGCTTGTGAAAAGTCGGATGAGGATGTGAGCTATCAGGGAAGGTGGAAAGAGAGAAAGAAGGGGTGAGAAGAGAGATCTCCTGATTCTGCAGCAGCAAGCCATTAGATCAACTCATCTACTCAAGGAAGGATGATGATGGCCTTAATTATAGCAGGTCCATTGCATATTTTACATTACATTTTACAAGTATCCAGGATAAAAAAAAGTAGCATAAATGATTTAAACATGACCCAGTAAGCTGGAAAGTGCATTCCTGCATTCTCTCTCATCTGTCATGCAAATATCGCACTTTGCTACAATGGGTTGTTTCAGTCCTTGATACAACAGTCTTCTAAACCACTGTTTTTCTTGGCAACCGTTATGCCCAATTTTTGGACATAGTGCAAAGATCACTAATAACTTGCTGTAATGTTACAAATACTGAAATGTACAGGCAAGCCACTTGGTACCAGTCTTGTGTATTTAGTACTGGCAGACCCATTTTATTTGCTTGTTCTTTCTATGTCTTTGAAATACAAAGAAAATTAATATTTTTTCCTGTTTATTATATTCATAAGTGCAATCAAAGTCTTGGACTCCAGTAGTGTAGTGCTATTGCTGGGTGACTGTATTTGGGGAAGGTACTGTACATCTCAGAACAGCACTTAAGCTTTAAAAAGAAGAGCAGAAGTGACAGAAAATGACTGAAAAAACAGTCGCTTGCCTTTTGAGAGGGATAACAGGGAAAACAAGGAATTGCAAATAAATACATATATTTTAGAAAAGAAAGGCATGCTTAAAAAGGAATAACCTGCAGGTTGTTGGTGTTCCTAACCTTTTTGAATGTGTGTGCTTATGTGGTGGGAAATTGTCTAGAGTTCCAGCCGATGCTTTTTATTTACTCTGGAGGGCTGAGACTGCTTCAGGCCAAGGAACTGACTAAAAGGCCTTTGAATAAACTAGAAATGTTTTCTTACAAGCTATAGCATGGAGAGTAAAGTTATGTGTTTTAGTGTGGTTTATATCTGCACAACTTAATAAAAAAGATCAAGTTCCTAGATAGACAAACGTGTAATGTGAAGAACAGAAGAGCTTGCCTTTCATGTATAGTCCAACAAGCTTTAGTACTTTGAGCTAATTCATTAATTTTTACCTTGAGTGAGCCTGGGCCCATGCTGTTTCTTGTACACCTTCCAACTCTGAAAACTAAACACACACACTAAGGCATGTGAGTTGCTATTTTTGTTCTTACCTTCCATTACAACCATTAGTTTTACAAGTCAGGGTATACTGTCTTTAGATGCTGCAGCCCAGTGATTCTGAGAAGTGCTGCTGAGCACAGGGTGTCAGTAGGACACACCATCATCTCATTTTGACCCTCTTAAGTTGCTATTGGGCACTGATTTAAAATTAGTTGTTACATTTTCCTACTGTGCTTTTTTAATTGATGCTGTGTTGTTTTTTAGCATTCTCTTCAGTTCTGTAGGGTCTCTCCTTCTCTAGTATTAGAAATGGGTTTGGGGCTGAATGCATATTTGCACAGGTCTCCAAGAGTGCCTTGGGAAATTTATATTTTTCAAAAGGACCTATAGTCTGAGTTAGTGCTGTAGTGTAAGAAAGGGTTCAAAGGACATCATGGTGTGGGAGAGGATGTTACTCAGTGGAAGTAATGAAAAGGGAACAGTCATAGCTGAAGGAAAGATACTATTACATTGGTGACTTTGAAATTCAGCTTCCTCCTGCATCTTCAAGAGATATTTATTCTAGTTAGTTCCATTTGAAGTCAGCAGGAGCAGAATTGGGTCCCGGCAGTTCTAAATCTCTTACGTTTCTCTGGCTGATTCAAGCTGTAGCCTCAGTGCCAGTGAAGGAGTAGATTTAAGGAGCTGCCTCCTGATGTGTAGTTGGCTCATACTGAATAAAATACACAACAGTGTTACATAGCAATGATACTGTGGGAGAGCCTCAGTATGCCAGGAAGTCTATAACATTGTTAAAGTGACATTAGGAGAAGTTTCCAAAAGCGGCAGGAACAGCAGGATGCCTTTCTGCAGTTAAAAAATTTTACATTTGCAGGATAAACTTTTAATAGTTTATCATGCACTAAATTCACTGCTTTGAAAGATGCAGCAGTGGGGCTTTTTTGGTTAGTTGTTTTTTTTAATGTTCCTCAGCAGTCATCTGTAAATATATAGGATCTTACTGTAGCCAGTTTTAAGGAGGCTCTTTCTTTCTGAGGCTTAGATGCAGAAAGCTGAGATGCCCAGGCAAGACATCTGTGTTTGTTCCAAGTAGAGTGCATTTGGAAAAGATGTGAGGCCTTATAGAGTGCAAAGAATAGATAAATTTGCAAATTGAGGACCTAAAGCTGTTAAATGTATTATATGACTGAATGTAAAGTTTTGAATTAATAATCTGCTCTAGAAAACAAGTATTTTCAGTTAAGAAAATACTATTCTGAATTTATTCTCACAGAAAATACAGGCTGCATTATTGTTATTTTTGTTTCCCAAAATACAATCTAATTTTTCTTTAACTGTTTTATTCACTTCTTATTTTTCAGGAGTCTTTGAAAAATCCTTAGTGGTCATGACATTGTTACAAGTGACATAAGTTAGCCAGTGGCTCAGAATGATGGATACACAGAAGACTACAAATGGTTTGCAAGTGATTGGAGAAGGGACTGGTATAGGGAAATCGACACTCCACATGGTGGGGTATTTGGGAAAAGTCAGTTGACACTTATTTTACATGTGTGCAAAGTTCATATTTTTTTCTCTGCTTTGAGAAATTTTTAATTGGTCTTAATTTAAAAAAAAAAATCTCAAAATTATTTTCCACGGAAATCTGTACCAATGGCGAAAGATTATTCTAACTATATCTGTGCCAATTATTTTTTTTTTTTTGCTGGCACTATTTTTACAACTGTTTGCATTCCTATGAAAATTATTTGTCTTTGAAAGATCTCGTGTTCCCTGGCAAAACATGTGGCTTAGTTCAAGTAAAGTGAAATGTTGTATAATTGTGTTGTTAAAGATACTTTCTTAAATATTTTAATATTTAAATTAAAATATAAGTTTATTTAGAACACTCTACCATACAAATCTATATCTTATGAATGCTTAAAAAACAAAAACAATCTAGTTCACTTTATTGTGTTAGGTATTATATTTAGAAGTTGCACATTGGTTTTCTATCTTGGTATGTATGTATGTCTTAAATTGCGATAATATATGAAATATATAAGTTTGTGCTGCTTTTTATTTCTTTTTTTGTTTTGTTTAGAACTGTAATCCTGTGGAAACAACTACACAAAAGTATTGTCCAGTCTGCAAAGAGAAGGGCCAGATCCAAGTTTTACGGACTTACCGCATTAATTTTCAAGAGTCCATTTTTCTTTGTGAAAATCCTCAGGTATTACACTAATTAACAGTTTTGTTTGGTTGTGCAGGAGCCTTTACCATCAGCAGTTACACCTCTTTAAGTTCAAGATGGTGGTGGTAATCAGACTTGAAATAGGACCCCTTTTGAGTCCCTATGCCAGATGGTGTTTGCCTGTATATAGACAAAAATGTAACTACTCTGTATACATGCATTGTTTAGGCATAGCTAGATACTCTAAAGAATTAAAAATAATAGATTCAAGTGAATGAAGGGGAGTTTTGTTTGCCTAACAAGGGAGCATAAGTGGTACTAAATACGTCCTTGTATGAATCAGGATACAAGGCAAAACTTTGATCCATGTAACTAATACATGACTCCAGCAGATGTGAGCCTCCCATTTTCCCTTCTTAAAGTACAGGTAATACAAATAGGTTTGTAATTATAATTACAATGATGGGGTTTTTTCCCCTTTTAAATTTAACTTTAGGTGGCTTTCTCTACTGCGGAATAACTGAGTCATGATTTTGCTGCCTTTCCCTTCTCCACTGCTTTGTGTATGAGGGGAGGGTATAGCAATCCCATATGGACAATTAGTAGATGAAGAGTAGACTAGATACGGGTCTTTAAGTTGCTTTTCCCATCCCTCCCTGCTTTTAAATAACTGTAGTATCATTCTGCAGATTGGTAATAGCAGATTTGACTATATTCTGGTTGCAGAATAGATATATATGTAAGACCCTTCTGTAATGGATCAGAATATCCTGAAAGATACCCTGCCTGTTTTGGCACCAGCAGTCTCTCGGGCACAAGCTGATAATGCCAAGTCTGTATCCTAAAGGAATGGATTTAGCAGAGTAAAAGGACTTCCCTTAGCAAAGTTAGGTTGTTTTCAGGGATTGGAAGCACTTACTGGAAAAGTAGTGTTGATTGTCACTGTTGATCTATTTACTTCACAATTACTTACAAGATACTGGTTGGATAAAAAAACGTATGTTGAATTTATGTATTGATTTCATTAGAATATCACTTAACAGAAGTCCTACGTTCTGTTTTTAGAGTATGGTTTGTACTTTTTTTAGCTCTTGCCCACCTGAAATTGCTTTGTAGATTTCACTGTAACTTTCTTTCCTTTAGTGTATCTACCCACTTGGTTATAAACCATTAAACAGCATAATTACTTCTGCTGATGCAGAAAATCATGAAGGTCCATCTACTCAGAAGAAAAGGAAATTGTGTGATACCAATGACTTTTCTCCTGTTGAATCACATCCAAAAAAAGCAAGAACTGATACTGTGGTAAAAGTTGAGCACACCATTAATGAAGACCCTGTTGTCAAATATTTTCAGAATACTTTATGTATTCCCAAGTCAATCCTACAAGATGACCAGCAGAAAACTAATAAAAATGTGGAGTCCTGCATGCAGAAGGTGGATTTTGAAACAACCGCCACCAACCATCAAGAAAGTCCTCTTCAGGCTTCTAGTTCCACAGCACAAGTCTTGCCAAATTCTGAACTTTGCTCAACATCTGAAATTTTGCTCAAAGATGATAAAAGTTCCACTAACAACACAGATCTGTGTCTCCAGTGGAGAAACACACATGATCTTTGTTGGTTAGATTGTATTTTGTCAGCACTGGTACACTTAGAAACTTTAAAATTTGCTCTGGCAGAAGAATATAATGATGAAAAATGTTTACTCCAGAAACTCTTAACAAAATATAATCAAGCAACTGTGCTTCTGAATACTTGTAAAAGGAGTAAAGTGAAAGGTGAGTACATGTATCTGCTGTTTATTCATATTCAGCCTGTTGTGATCTGCTACAGATACGTGGAATTCAGTACAGTGCACTTAAATCTGCTTCCATTCTATTTCAAGATAACAAAATAATGAGTTACAACTCATCCCATGAATTTGCAGAGTAGTGTTCTTTATCTAGCAGAATACTGGTAACCTCCAGACTTGTTTTGCTTTGGGTCAACTTGCACACTGTGCAAAAGTGAAAGCATCAAACACCGAACATACCTTGAATTTTTTTGTCATATCCCACATAGAGAATTTCTGAATGGTTTATATAATTGAACCTTATTTTATTTCCTTCCCCTCTGCTGGCTGACTTATTAGGATGCTATTCGAATCTTAATCTTCAAAATAATTTCTGTTGTGGTTTATGTCCTTGAATAAACGGGCAGTTGTCTTACCACACCAAAAATAGTAAAGCTGGGAACTTATTTTGTCTTCTGGCTCCAGCTGCACTCGTGGAAGGAATGTTTCCCCTGAGATCTGTAAGCTGTGCTGTGAATGATAGTGCTTCCTAACCTGTTTCAATCAAAATTAAGTGAAACACATTAACCTGGTTAATATTGTCTGGAAAGGCTTAGTAAGTACTCACATGGGCAGCTTAAGAGGTTTCAGGAGTGTAACCTCCGAGCACAGGGGCAGTGATGGGCAGCTGGGGGCAACCTTCCAGGCAGCACCACTGGAGTCAGAGGAGGATGTGTCACTGATCTACTGGTATGGCTTTTGTTCATTTTCTGTACTGTGGGTTCAGTTTAAAACTCTTAAAACTAAGATCTCTTTTTCTTAGTCCTCTTGAACTGACCCCTTGTTGTCTTAAGTCAGAACTTTTAAGAGATCATCTGTTAGAAAGTTGGTAGATCTCTGGTTAGCCAGTACCTTTCATGATTTTTATTTTTTTTTTCCAACAGACATTCTGGGAAAAGTGTGTTTGGATATATAGACTGTAGTATCAGAAAAACATTAGATAACTTGAAGAATATAATATATTTCCTGGGAAAAATAATAGGTATATCCAAAAGGGTTTCATCCACTGTGTGGCAAAGAAAACAAACTATTTTACAGAGAAAAAAAAAAATCAAAAAATCTTCTGAAGTGGTTTTTATGTTCTGCTTGCTAGAAAGTCAGGCTGCTTGACAGCTGTTTTCAGCTATTACCTGGAAGCCTTCTACTGTCACAGAACTTAAGATGTTTTTCTTTCCCCTCTGTTGTACTGTGTTTGCAAAGGATCTCTGGTATGCAAGAACCCTTAAATGGGGATGTTAGGTGTTGGAATCTAGTGTGATTTGAGAT
Source organism: Hemiprocne comata (assembly GCA_020745705.1). Lineage (NCBI taxonomy): Eukaryota > Metazoa > Chordata > Aves > Apodiformes > Apodidae > Hemiprocne > Hemiprocne comata. The sequence goes on along the minus strand of CM036586.1, from coordinate 194,260,523 downwards.
AACTTAACCCTTTTCATTTTCAGGAACTGCTGCAAAACAAATCAGTTTGTTTCAGCAGGAGTGGGGACTGGGTGAAAAGTGTTGTTGTAGAGGATAGGTGTAGTGTTGATTCTGTCCTTCCATGTAATTTTTCAGCATCTTTTACGTATAGTTCTTTTTGAAAACAAAGCAATAAAGCTGCAAGAAACTTAACCTTTTTTATATACGTAGGTTTTATAAGTAAGAAATACTTTCCATAGCTGTTCTAAATTCTTCTTTTAATTTGTGCAGGTTAGGATCATAATTTTGTAGTAGAAGTTATGGTCTTGCTTGCGCTTAAAGAATGTAGTTGTGTATTAACAATGTAACTTTTAAATTTAAAATACATAGTAAGATATATAATGCACAGTGTTTTTAAAAATAATTGTTATTTTAAAGACTGACTCAGGAAATTATTATTTAACCTGGAAAAACGTATTTAGATTTCTTAATTACTAATTGGATGACATAATTACAAAGCATGTAAGCAGATTTTTGCACTTTTGATTGTAGTGTTTAAGTTTTAATATCTACTCTTAATCTATGAATCTCCAGTGTTCGTAATATCTGGTCACATTATCCTTAAATGTCATTCCTATTGTTTTAGATGCTTTGCCATAATTTAAGTCAGGCTGGATAATTTCTAGTTAGCAGACTGCAGTAAAATGTGAATAACTTCTGTAAATTCTTCTGTAATTTTCAAATCAATTGACACCAAGCATTGGCACTTTTAGCAACAGCTTTAGGCAGGCAGATTAATATGAAAGGCGTCAGTTTGCTCAGAATGAATGCACATGTGTGTGAAAGGGTGGGGCTGTCACACCTAAATGTGTATTATTTACATATGTATATGTATTATTAAATACGTATTATGTACGTATATGTATGGGTTTTTTTCTTCAGATGTTCTTCCAAAGGCAGAATCACATCTCAATGAAATCAGAAACAGAGTTTTCACACAGCTTCAACCTCGGCTTAAGAATGAATTGGGTGAGTAATCGGTGCAGCATCTCAGTATTCACTTCCAGGAAACTCACATGTAAAGCCTTGTATTATGTCCATACATAAAAATAAGTATGTACATATGCATCCCAGAGGGCTTGCAAATACTTTTATTTTTTTAATTGGTGACATACACATACTTTACAGTGTGATCAGATGTTTTGTCCCTTGTCTGTTTTTGACTTTGTAGAGAGCATTTTTTTCGTGTTTGTAACTGCTGTGGTCATGAAATTGTCCGTGATAACAACCTAATAACATGGTTCAGTCCCTTTATTGTGAGGATTAGACATTCAGCCTTGAAGGGATAACTGGAATTAAAATCATAGCAATAAGCTTATCCTTTTGCTATTTGAACTACTTAAAGCTGATTTCAAATATTCAGTGACTTCATTTCTGTCTCATCTCTCAAGGTAAGAAGGATAGTCCAGTGTTTGCACTCCCTCTACTCTTACAGCTGGATCAACAGGCTGAGAAGCTATTCTTGCATTCATTTTCATGGAAGTTTGAATGTGTATGTTGTGGCTACAAATACCAGGACAGGTGAGATTCTTATTTAAGTAGCTTCTATATAACTGTTCTACCTTAACTTTTTAAATCTGCATGTAATAGTTGATCTTCTTCAGATCTCTAGGTTTTATACAGCTTAGGCTTGTTGGTGAGGTTTTATGTGATCCCCTTTTTTAGGGTAGTGTTTGCAAATAGTTTACTGCTATGTCCTGGCTTAGGAAACCATGTTATCACTTAATTAAGGAATAAATAGCAGGTAACTGGGTGAGTCCCTGGCCGTGCTCGCTATATTTTGCCGAGTATAGAAGTTGTTGTGGTTCTAAAGAATATATAGCTAGTACACTTCTGCTGTTGAAAAATATTTGTAATATTCATTTGGATTACAAAGAAACGGATTCTCTCACATAATTTATCTATTATAAAATAGCCTTACTGGGAAGTAACTTACTGAAAATTGATCTAGTTCTGTGTAGCTGCAGGTGCAAGCTAGTCGTTTAGCCTCCTTTTAGAGTCAGCAGAAAAAGAGAGGCACCTTCAGAAGACAACACACTTTACTTGAAAAATACCTTTTTCTCTCCACTATCTTAGGTTTATACAACCTAAAGGTGAGGTGAGATTAATGATATCTTCTGCACTGTCAGCTAATTTGTAGTCCTGGATAATAGGATGTGTTCAAGAGCCTGTATTACTTGCTGTGTTATTTTGTAAAAAGTTGAAAAATCTAGGTTAGGCTGTATATAAAGGAAGTCTTTTCTGTGGCTAATGGATTAATAAACTGTGTTATTTCACTTTAATATCCCGTACATTGTATTTTCATACAATATAACCTCTGTGTAATCTTAGTTCTGAATGTACTGTTTTTTGAAAACAAGACCTTTTATAACATGGATTGTGATGTAATTCGTTAGCACTTCCTCCTCCCCTTGAGGTTATGTATTAGCTAGTAAAGTATGTGGGTCCTGGTACAAGCTCTGTCTTATGTTGGAAAGGAAACTCAGGTAACATGTTAAGGGAGAAAGAGCAAATACTGCAAAATTGAAGGCTGCAGAGCTGCTGAGAACAAAAGGTGACTGATACTCTTTGGCAGAGCTGAATTCATTGCTGACTTGGATGTGACGCAGTCACGGGAATTTGTAGAAATGGCAGGAATATGAATAGAATTTGGCTTTGTCGTAACATTGTAATAAATTTTTTCTCCTAGTAAATTGTGTCTTTTCATTGTTTTCTGATCAGCATGTCAATTAACTCTTTTCTTCATGTGTGTGTGTTTCCAGATGTAGGAAAACGCTAACAACGTTCACAAATATAATCCCCAGTTGGCATCCACTTAATGCTGTTCATATTGGACCATGTAATAACTGTAGTGATAGATCTCAAAGAAGGCAGATGATACTGGAAAAGTAAGTTTGAATATATGAACTTGAAAATAAAATTCTTATCCCTTGACTACCATACACTCTGAAGAACCCTGTGTGGAAGTAGAATAGTAAGAGCAGGACTGCATACTTTTTGAGTTGGCTTACTTTTTGATTAGGAACTTTTGCCACTATTTCGTTGTAATAAACTGATTCTTTATTGTTTCTTTATTAGAATACCCTCAATATTAATGTTACATTTCGTAGAAGGCTTGCCACATAACAACCTGAAGAACTATTCATTTCAGTTTGAAGAAGACACCTACCAAATAACATCTGTTGTTCAGTATCAAACGGATAAGAAGCACTTCATAACCTGGGCTTTGAATCCTGATGGTAAGAACCATGCATTCTGTTATAATTCTTCAGGAGTTTACAGCAAATAGTGTTTTATATGTTACTGCAATTGTTTCAACAGTCTGTATATAATAACAGATTTCCTCTGTATTCTAAACTTCATATTAAAGTTTTATCAAAAACTGTGGGAACTTTGTTACTCAGGGTGAACGTTTCAGTTAGGTGTAACTCATTTCTTCAGCAGTGTTCTGTCCTACCCTGTATTCAGTGGCAAAAGTTACTTGGGTAGAGTTGTTTCCTTTCATAACTTGTAAAAGTTAAAAAATACAGTCTTAGCATGGCTCTGGGACAAATGGTATTGGTTATTTTTAAACTAGTTATTCATCCATTCCCAGCTGGAAGCAAGGGAACCTATGGAACTAACAGCATTAATTAAGTTTCTTGTTACTTCTGAAATTTACTGCACCTGAGGCACAAAACCATATTAGGAAGCATTACTAATGGTATGATGATTGTACCATTGATGGGAGCTTCATAATCACAGCAGGTGAAAAGTTGATATTTTGATTCTCATGCTTCTGTAGAGAGAATGAAATGTAGTCTTAACAAGTGTTCTGACAACATGAGAATTGTCTAAATTGTACTGCCAGAGTACAGGAAGAAACTGGAGGAGGAAGCAACTGGGAAGTGCCTTGTTAGGAACATCCTATACAACATATATGTCTATTTTTAAATTCTTAAAGCTGTAAGACATTTGCTCATGATCTGTGGGCAATTTGCAGATGGTGAGGCAGATTATTAAAATGAGCAGTTTATTTTAAAACCCTGGGCCTCCCACCCATGAAGTGTAAAGATCTACAGAGAAACTTCATTTGAGAGGTGGTTCTTCACTCAGACTCGTGTGGGTGTTTCAGAGTCATCAGGGTTGGAAGGGACCTCTGAAGATCATTTAGAAATCAAATATCTCTGAAGATATTTATAAGCGTTAATGAGATCCCCCCTCAGTTTCTTCTTCTTTAGGCTAAACAGACCCAGCCTTTCTTCATAGGGCAGATGCTCCATTCCTCTAATCATTTTTGTGGCCCTGCGCTGGACTCTTTCTAGTAGTTCCTTATCCTTTATGAACTGGCGAGCCCAGAATTGGATGCAGTACTCAAGATGCAGCTTCACCAAGGCAGAGTAGAGGGGGAGGATAACCTCACTTGACCTACTGGCTACATTGTTCTTAATACACGCCAGGATGTCATTCTTGGCTACCAGGGCACATTGTTGGCTCACAGTCAGCCTCTTGTCCACCAGGACCCCAAGGTCCTTCTCCCCAGAGCTGCTCTCCAGCAGGTCAGCTCGCAACCGGTACTGACATGGGTTATTCCTCCCTAAGTGCAGTACCCTACAGTTGCCCTTGTTGAATTTCATTAAGTTTCTCCCTGCCCAACTCTCCAGTCTGTCCATGTCATACTGGATGGCAGCACAGCCTTGTGGTGTGTCAGCCATCCCTCCCAGTTTGGTATCATCAGTGAACTTAGTAATGATACACTATCCCTTTGTCCAGGTCATTAAGGAATATATTAAACCGGGCTGGATGCAGTACCAATCCCTGGGGGACCCCACTAGACACAGGTGTTGCGGGCTGATACTGGGGCTACCGGTGGCAGGGCGACCCCCCAGCAGGCAACAGGCAGGCCTGGCGAGCAGGCACAGCAAGCTCGGTTCTGGTTTGGGCAGCAGGGTGACCCCCCAGCAGGCAACAGGCAGGCCTGGTGAGCGGGCACAGCAAGCTCGGTTCTGGTTCGGGCAGCAGGGCGACCCCCCAGCAGGCAACAGGCAGGCCTGGTGAGCGGGCACAGCAAGCTCGGTTCTGGTTTGGGCAGCAGGGTGACCCCCCAGCAGGCAACAGGCAGGCCTGGCGAGTGGGCACAGCAAGCTCGGTTCTGGTTTGGGCAGCAGGGTGACCCCCCCAGCAGGCAACAGGCAGGCCTGGCGAGCGGGCACAGCAAGCTCGGTTCTGGTTCGGGCAGCGATTCCTTGCAAGCAGACAGGCTCTGGAGATCCCCTGTGAGTGAGCACAGGCCCCCTGCAGAGCGGCTGCAGCACCCGCAGCTCAGTCTGTCACCGAGTCCGGCAGATGAAGAAAGTTCTCTGGTTCTCTGGCACAGGTTGCTTTCTTTTTTAGATAACATTCTCTGTTCGACTTAGCCAATTAGCAGTGGCCAGGTGCTTAGTCTTTCAGAGGTAGTCCTTGGCTAAATCAACAAAAGGCACTTCGCTGGCTTGCAAGGCATTAATCTTACGTGGGGGGGAAGGGAAAATGGTCCGTTCCCCACAACAGGTCTCCAACTAAACTCTGCCCTAGTTATCGCAGCTCTCTGAGCTCTGTCCTTCAACTAATACCCAATCAACCTCACTGCCCTATCATCCAAGCCAGAATTCTGGAGTTTGGCTGTGAGGATGCTGTGGGGGACACTCTTGAAAGCCTTGCTGAAATCAAGGTAGGCCATATCCACTGCTCTCCCCTCTTCTATCCATCCAGTTATGCCATCATGGAAGGCTGTCAGATTGGTCAAGCATGACTTCCCCTTGGAGAATCCATGCTGACTACTCCTGATGACCCTCTTTTCCTCAACATGCTTTGACATGGCACCGAGAACAAACTGTTCCATCACCTTTTCAGGGATGGAGGTGAGGCTGACCAGTCTGTAGTTACCTGGGTCCTCTATCTTGCCCTTTTTGAAGACTGGAGTGCCGTTGACTTTTCTCCAGTCCCCAGGCACCTCTCCTGTTCTCCAGGACTTTCCAAAGATGATGGAACACAGTCTAGCAATGACTTCTGCCAGCTTCCTCAGCACTCTTGGGTCCATCACATTGGGGCCCATGGGTTTGTGGATGTCCAGTTTACTTAGTTGGTCTCTAACCCAGTCCTCTTCAACCAAGGCAAGGTCTTCATTTTGCTTCACTTCCTCTGTGGTCTTGAAGGTCTGGGACTCCTGAGGGTCAGCCTTAGCACTGAAGACCAAGGCAAAGCATTCAGTAACTCTACCTTCTGCATGTGCTCCATCACCAGGGCACCCATTTAATTCAGCTGCAGGCCCACATTTTGTTTCAGACAAGATGTCAGCATTATTAAATCAGACAAAAAAAAAAAAATCTTAGCTTTGTTTTTTGGTTGACCTACTCTGACTTTTAATGATACTGCTGCAAATTCTGCTTGTGTCTGATCTTTTTACAGTGGAACGTAATAAAGAATGGAGAAAAAGCCCTTTATGTTCTGCTTCTCAGAGGAGTGGGTTAATAAAAATATTTGACAAGTGTCTGAGGATAGTGACTTCAATTTTAAAAGTCTCTGAGTCTTCACACTGGTTGCTGTTTATTTTTCAGGAACTTGGCTTGAATGTGATGATTTAAAGGGGCCATATTGCAAGAGACAGAAAAGATTTGAAGTTCCTCCTTCAGAGATTCATATTGTTATCTGGGAAAAGAAAACATCCCGTGTGTCAGAAGAATTGAATGCACAGTTCCAGAGTAAAAATATTGAAGATTTTCCTCTTAATAATGTACAGCCAAATTCCACAGTGTTGCATTGTGGTTTTGTTAATGCTGTGGATGAAATACCTGCAGAACATGGCACAGAGGAGTCTGTGAGAACTCCAGATCAGAACGGGCAGCGGGTAGCTGAGGATGAAAGTAGCGTTCACCATGGCTTGGAAAATGTGGCATGTGGCGATCTTCTAACACTGATGCTCCAAGAAATTCGAGTTGACTCAGAAGGTAAATCGCTTTCAAATGGACAGATGGCAGGAAACAACCTTGTTGAAATGGGCACACAGCAATGGGGGGAATTAGCTTTTTCACCTAGCACTCCATATAAAGGAGAGTTTGCTGGAACTAGTCTAGCTATGAACAACAAAGCAACATTATATGAAAACTCCAGCATTTGCTTGCCTCTAGAAGAGTTGAACCCAGAAAATATTACTTTTCCGGTGCCCAAAAAACATGAGCTGGACCCAACTGACTCACTGCTTGCTCAAAGAACAGATGACAGAGCTAATTTGCCTAACAGAACTAATTTACCTAACAGAGAACACGGATTAAATTCAGAGCTACAGCTAAACAAGAAGTTGTCACCAGTAGAGAATATTATCAAAAAATCACCTGACTCGAAAGATGCAAGCAAAACCATAGTTAGTTCTCAGGTTGCCAATTCTGCTGCTGCCAATAATTCCTTTCAGCCTTCACACAAAGACCAAAAAAGAGGATTTGTAGGAAGCTGGGTAAAGAAATTATTAAGCAAGAATACTTCTTTTATGCCTTCAAGTGCCTCAGCTCTCAAGAATGAGAGAAGTTGCACAACTCCCTCAATGCAAAAAGTAACTCAAGTGCGGTTGCCAGTTAAGGGAGCAAGTAACTTTGGTGGATTTCAAAGCAGAGGTACAAACAGAACAACTGAGACTCCAAAGCCAGTGGTTCCTCAGAGTAGTAATACTCATCCTTTATCAAATTTCAGAGTTTTCTCTCGAAGCACTTGTCTTCCAACAGCAAGTCATACAACTGTTAAAGGTCCAACTTGGAATAAATCAGGAAGTACTTTGGGTAGCTCAGGTAATGCGACTCAGTTCCACTCACTTAGCTGTAACTCTGGGAAGGCAGAAGAGTCAGATAGTGACAAAACAAAGAAACTTCGCCTCAAGCTGTTAAAAAAACTTAATGCTAAAAAGAAGAAGTTGGCTTCACTGGATAGGCTAGCAGTGGAACAGATGAAATATGAAAACCCTGTGAGGGGAGATGTAAGCACCCCATCACAGGCTGCTTCTCACAGTGACAGTGAATCGCTGCAGAGCTTTTTAAGGGAACTGCAGCGTCAGATTGATGGCGCAGGTAAAGAATCTGAATTTAATGCAAACTCTGTATCAGGGTGCACTAGCCATAATAACAGTGATGAAATACTGGCAGAACTTCTGTCCCCTACTTCAACTGTTGCTTCCTTAGAGGCACCTAAAAGTGAGGATGAATGTATGTATATGGAAATGGTGGATAGCAGTTTTGCAACAACAGCGACTGATGAGAAGGCCAGTGTGCCACATGCAGCAGTGACAAGAGAGGACCACAACTATTACAGTCCTGTGAAGGACAGTAATTCAGAACTTCATGCAATAAGCAAACCCTGTGTGAAAAAACTTGCTTTTGAAAGCCCTACAAGGGAAGATATCCTTGAAGACCTGTTCTCTATTTCAGCACCAAGCTCAATGGCAAGTGACATAGATGTACCTCATTTTGATGAAACTCTGTTTGAAACTTGGTAAATATTCAGTTTCTTTGTTTTAAGTATTTTTCAATATGTATATTTTGAAACAAAGCACTATTATGTTTTCTAACTAATTTAATTGCACACTGGGTGTACTTGAACAATTTACATTTGAAGTATTTTTTTTCTTAAAATTTTACTGTAGCAGACATAAGGTTTTGATGCATTTTATTTTTCAGAGAAGCAGTTATTTTAGCTGTCAGATACTACTTTTAATTAAAAGCTCCTATGAGTCTTAATTTTTGCTGCTTTTAATGTGGAAAACTCATCCGTATTCTACAGAGTTGAAGAAGTAATACATTTCAGTAGTCTTGATGATGTAATGGTGTTAGAAATATTTTTTAGGTAGTAGGAATTTATTTTACAGGATCATTCAACTCCTGAAGTCTTTTTGTCTGACATTTTTTAAAAAAAGTACCTTCCCTAATCAGGGATGTTTGCATCCTTTGCTACAGAGATCATGTGCAACACTAAACTCGAGGCTGGTGTTTGGTTAGGAACTCTGCTCTCCTCAGAATTACTGTTCAAACCAGCTCACCCTGATCTCTACACCCCTTGGATACATTGCAGAAATTTTCCTGTCTAAAGTTATGGCATGTACTGAGTTTTTATCCTGGGTAACTGAAAATGTAACTTGGCAGAATATTGTCTAAGCCAAGTTATTTTTCAAGTAAAATTAATAAGATTTGGGCCAGAGTTTGCAGCACTAAGAAATAATACCAGATGTAGCTTTTAATTATTCATAGCTGCAAATTCAATAATAAGAGAAATAAAATTAACTGTAAGTGAGCACCCATTTCTCTTCTTGCTAGCAGTTTTTCATGGCTAGAGTAGTGCATCCCTGTCCATATGTGAGAGTGCCAAGGAGAGGCAAGGTCAATAGGAAGAAAGTAATGGAAAAGGTGGCAAGACAGCAGTGAGTAAGCAGAGGGATTCACATCTTGGTGTTTCTGGATTTGTACAGCTTTTATTTTGCTAGATGGGAGTCTTTCTTAAATTCACAGACAGAGCTGAGGGGATTATATGCTAAATTAGATCAGCTGTACATTTTTCTTGTACTTGGGAGTAACAAGGGTTTTATCAGCCAGTCTTCGTTTCAGCCATTTTTAGAGGTATTCTGCATTTTTTCAGTAGTTTAGACCCCAGGTTCAAAATACAAGTCCTCAGTCTTCCTCTTCCAATAGGTACAGTTGAACACAATTGTAATTACAGGGCATGGCTACAGATTTAAATGGTCTGGGATTGCTTGAACCAGGTTCAAAAAGCGTTTGAAAACTGTCAGTGGCACTGAACTCACCTTGCCAAGCTATTTGTCTTGCAATTACATACCTGTTTATCAAACTGGCACTTCAGACAATAAATGGTTTCATTCTTGAAATAAAAGTATTCATAAAGAACTTGAGCTTGTTTTAAATGTTGTAGTTGGTAATGTTACAATAGAAAACAAACCAATGGATTCTGAATGTCAAGTGCCAGTGTACTGCTGGTGAAATGATTGTCTGCTCAGGAATTCCCTTATTAAAAACAAAACAAAGCAAACCCAACAAAATAAACCAACCAAAATTAGAGTTTGACTTGTCAGTGAATAAAATAGGTGTCTCAGCAAGATGTGAGGGGGGAGGGATAGGATTTTCTTGTGGAATTTTGTAACCAGTGTTTTCTACATATGCAAATGACTAAAAAGCAGTGTCTCTCACCACCCTGACTACCTGTTGCCGAGGTTTCCCCGAGCAGTGGGGAGCTGCCTGCAGGGGTAGGTGCCATCTGTGACAGACTGGATTGCAGCTGCCTGCGACTGTGAAGTGGGAGCTCCTTCACCACTGGCTTGGGACATGGCACAGACCAAGGGGGTTGGGTGAAGCAGTGAGCCTGGGGTTGGAGGGATGCAGAATGCATAGGGCAAGGTGCAGAAGAGACCCCACTAGAAGAAGAGAAAGTCCTCGTGTAAGGAGTAAGATAATAGCAGAGAAAGGTATGAGGGCACAACTGTGGTGCATACATGCCTAGGCAGAAGCAAGAGCTCTGGTCACTGCTGGCAGCATCTCAGCAAACCAATGTTAGGAGTCATGCCTCTGCAGCTGTGCAGCAGACAGTGTGAGTACCCGTATCTGTAGAAGCTCCAAGAGAAAATAAATAGCACTTGAGATTAAAGTAGGTACGCAATTAAATCTGTTAGTGCTGCAAGTTCTTTGCTGCCTTTTTTCTGAAATGGTTGCTGAAAAGATGATGAGCAGATTGGTCTGTTTCCATCAACGTTTTACTGCCTCTAACCCTGTGCAAGTGTGAATTCAGCTGAGAGTGAATGAAAACCCCATGAACAAAGAAACCATTTGCAACTTGGTGGTTACTGGGCTTTTTGTTTTGACACTAGTTTTAAAATGTAGGCTGGGTGATCAGCTTTTAACTTGCTATAAAGAGAAAGCAAAGTATTAGTTTTCAGTCAATTAGAAATACACTAGGTGGACATAGAGCAAGTACAATTAGTGAGCAGAAGTTAGTCACTCTAATTTGGGAGGCATATAGGACTGTTGTCAGAGGATGTAGGGAGGCAATTAGGAAAGCTAAGGCCTCCTTGGAACTTAATCTTGCAAGTGAGGTCAAAGACAATAGAAAGGGCTTCTTCAAATACATTGCATAGAACTAACACTAGAGGCAATATTGGCCCACTGCTGAATGAGGTGGGTGCCCTGGTGACAGAGGATATAAAGAAGGCAGAGGTACTGAATGCCTTCTTTGCCTCTGTCCTTACTGCTGCAGACTCTCCCCAGGAGCCCCAGATCCCTAAAGCCTCAGAAGAAGTCAGGATGAAGGAGGAGTTTGCTTTGGAAGATGAGGATTGGGTTAGGGATCAGTTAAGCAATCTGGACATCCATAAATCGATGGGTCCGGATGGAATGCATCCAAGGGTGCTGAGGGAGCTGGTGGAGGTCATTGCTAGGCCACTCTCCATCATCTTTGGTAAGTCGTGGGCAACAGGAGAGGTGCCTAAGGACTGGAGGACAGCAAATGTCACACCAGTCTACAAGAAGGGCAAGAAGGAGGACCTGGGTAACTATAGACTGGTCAGCCTCACCTCCATCCCTGGAAAAGTGATGGAACAACTTATTCTTGGCACTGTCTCTAGGCATATCAAGGATGAGGGGGTCATTAAGAGCAGTCAACAAGGTTTTACCAAGGGGAAGTCATGTTTGACCAACCTTATAGCCTTCTGTGAGGAAGTAACTAGGTGGATAGATGGTGGTAGAGCGGTAGATGTGGTTGATCTTGATTTCAGTAAAGCGTTTGACACTGTCTCTCACAGCATCCTCGTAGATAAGCTAAGGAAGTGTGGTCTTGATGATCAGGTAGTGAGATGGATCGTGAACTGGTTGAAAGGAAGAAGTCAGAGAGTTGTCAATGGGACAGAATCTAGTTGGAGGTCTGTGACTAGTGGAGTCCCTCAGGGGTCGGTGCTGGGACCGGTGTTGTTCAATACTTTCAGCAACAACCTGGATGAGGGAACAGAGTGTGCCCTCAGCAAGTTCACTGATGACACTCAACTGGGAGGAGTGGCTGACACACCAGAAGGCTGTGCTGCCATTCAGAGAGACCTGGACAGGCTGGAGAGTTGGGCAGGGAGAAACTTGATGAAATTCAACAAGGGCAAGTGTAGAGTCTTGCATCTGGGGAAGAACAAACCCATGTGCCAGTACAGGTTGGGGGCTGACATGCTGGAGAGCAGTGTAGGAGAAAGGGACCTGGGGGTCCTGGTAGACAGGAGGATGACCATGAGCCAGCAATGTGCCCTTGTGGCCAAGAAGGCCAATGGCTTCCTGGGGTGCATTAGAAAGGGTGTGGTTAGTAGGTTAAGAGAGGTTCTCCTCCCCCTCTATTCTGCCTTGGTGAGGCCGCATCTGGAGTATTGTGTCCAGTTCTGGGCCCCTCAGTTCAAGAAGGACAGGGAACTGCTTGAAAGAGTCCAGCACAGAGCCACAAAGATGATTAAGGGAGTGGAACATCTCCCTTATGAGGAAAGGCTGAGGGAGCTGAGTCTCTGTAGCTTGGAGAAGAGGAGACTGAGGGGTGACCTCATCAAAGTTTACAAATATGTTAAGGGGGAGTGTCAGGATGATGGAGCCAGGCTTTTTTCAGTGATGTCCCGTGATAGGACAAGGGGCAGTGGGTGCAAACTGGAGCATAGGAGGTTCCATGTAAATATCAGAAAAAACTTCTTTACTGTGAGAGTGACAGAGCACTGGAACAGGCTGCCCAGAGAGGTTGTGGAGTCTCTGGAGACATTCAAAACCCGCCTGGCCAAGTTCCTGTGTGATGTACTCTAGGTGACCCTGCCTGGCAGGGGGGTTGGACTAGATGGTCTTTTGAGGTCCCTTCCAACCCCTAGGATTCTGTGATTCTATAATTTTGGAGGTTTGTCAGTGTTAAAGGTAAGCTTCCAAACATTTAATGGCTTTGAGCACTTCAAGGGATTATATTTTACATGCTGCTTCAACTTTTGCATCATGTGATCTTGTGTATTCTCGGTTGGGAAAGGCACAATTGTGGCACTTGGAGATTTACAGATTTCAGTCCAGAATCAGCTCTGTGGTGGAGGTGGCACTTCAAGTCAGATCTTACTACTTCATGATACATTCAAACATCTTTTATCAAACAGACTTTAGGAGCCACCTTCTCTCATCCTGCCCATAAACCAGCCCATCTGGAAAGCAGCTGCCTGGATGGATTTTTAAATACCTCTTAGAGCACTGCTAGAAAGTCACTGTGGTGCTGATTACAAATTGATTTTGATCTTCATGTTTTTCATGGCTGGCTATTGCCATTTATTCTTCTTCCAGTGTTTTTTGCTTTAAATAATTATTCCTTTCCTGCCAATAAATCCATGAGAGCAATTGTGTCTTGTCCATGTTCCTTTTGGAAAGCTAAACAGCTGTTGTTCTCCCTGTGAGCCCCTTCATGCTCAGAGCAAAGCATGTTAGCTTCCAAGCAGATTATGCAGCTCTAAGCGTGTGCTGTGCTTTAAAGTCCACCAGGATTTGGTTTCGGAGTGGAAGAGCTTGCAGTCCAAGTATAGATCTAAGACAGCATGTGAATGGAGCAAGGTTAACAGGATTATAAGGCTGAGGAAGTTTGCAGCAGGCTTAGTTTTGCATTGCAGTGCGCAGACATGGTCCAGATCTTTGGGAGGGAGCTCCTGAAGCTGCACAGTGCAGGAGAACATGGTGGAGCCATGGGAGTAAAAGAACTAGGCCTTTTTCATGTAGCAACTGGAAGAGTAACCACTTGGGGCGTAGGTGTCTCCAGCTTGTATTTTCTGGAGAGGGGCTGAAGAAACTGCCAGATGTTTCTCTCTGGACATGAGCCTATGTCACTCCTTCATGCTGATGGCTATCTAAATGGGCTGCTGTAATGGCCAAGGCAGAGTTTGGGCTAGCTGTGATCCTGTCCAATGGAGAGACAGGACAAGTAGGTGACATGTTAAAACAACCTGTGAGCTATAAGGGTTGGCAATATGCTGGGAAACCCACCACAGAAGTACCTGGCGAGGAGGGATCTCCCCTTTCCTCTTTGGAAAACTGAACTTTGGTCCTGGTGACTGGTCCTGTTGTGGAACCTTGCAATGCAAACGCCAGAGTTGGGGACCCAGAGTAGGAGACCCTCAGATTATGTTCTATCCCTCCATTGAACTGTGAGTTCAACCTTGTTGGCTTAGAGAGAGGATGGCCCATAATTTTTATGTATTAAATACATATTTGAGGTTTTCTGCAGTGTGTCACAGTTCTGCCCTATAGCTACCTTTTGTGTAGTTTTATTTTTCTGTATCTGTATTTTCACTGGCTTGCTCTTTCTGTTGGTGTAGCAGAGCAGGAGGTTTAATTCATGGAGAAAGCTGTGGGAAACAAGTTGTGCATTTTAGGCTATTTCAGTGAGTATCCATTGCTCTTTATTCTTCCCTCTGCCTTCAGCCTGGCCACGGAAAGATCGGGTTTTTAACTGCTTTGTCGCAGCACCACAAATGTTACCATCAACTGGCCTGATCTCCAGCCAAAACTTGAGCGGTTCTCGGGCCAACTCACCAAACACCTTCTACACCCATGGCTGCGCAAGGGCAAGCAATGAGGTGCTGGCCCTTGGTGGTGGAATCGTGCTGGGTTTGAATCTTTGGTCCCGCGTTCTCTGCTGACAGTCAGACCACGGCGGCCCAGACCCGTTTCTCCTCAGGCAGCCGGGGCCACGCGGGTGTCCCCCCGCTGCGCGGCCCGAGGCGGCCTCGCGAGTAGGAAGGAGGAAACGGGAAAACCGACATCCACAGTGACATGGGGAGGGGGGGGAAAAAAAAAAAAAAAAAAAAAGGGTGTTTCCGCCCGGTTTCGAACCGGGGACCTTTCGCGTGTTAGGCGAACGTGATAACCACTACACTACGGAAACCTTGCCTTGTTAATGCTACCTCTGCCGGCAGCCTTGAGCAGTCACTAAAGCGCAGCCGGGCAGACATGCATGGTCCCCGGCCCGGCAGGACCCCGTTGCCCTGCAGTTGAACGCGGGACTCAGGCAGCTCCCACCAGCATAATAGGCGGCGCATGCCGGTTACAGCCGCCCGGGAGAGGAGAAAAAACACCCGGGGCTACAAAAGCCCACGTTTCGTCCCTGGGTGGGCTCGAACCACCAACCTTTCGGTTAACAGCCGAACGCGCTAACCGATTGCGCCACAGAGACCCGCTGTACGAGCGCTCTGCTGAGGCTCTGCTGACCCTACGGCCGCAAGGAGGTACGGGAGGTGCGGGGAGCTCGACCCGCGCACCCGCCCTGCGAAACGGCTTCGCTTGGGGAAGAGCTGCCCGCGGGAGTTTCGTTTCGTGTTCCTGCCGCGTCTCCTGCGGCGCTTTGGGTCGGTGACGTGTGGGTTGTTTTCTTTAACCACCAGCTCTGATGTCTGACCGCTTCTTTAAGCTGAAGGATACTGCTTCCCTTTTTCCCCCTCTTGTTTCTGTGGCCTTTCCCGTGGGAACAAAGGACAGGGACACAGCAGACAAGCAGAAGGGAACAAAGAAAAGAAAAGGGGTTAAAGTTATGTGTGTTGACAGGACAGCCGTGGGTGGGAGCCCGACAGCTTCTTTCAGAGACAGACCAACCGGCAGCAAAAGCTCTGAGAGAAGATGCCAAGGACGAGGAAGACCAAAATGAACATCAGCCTGTTACTTATTACAGGGGCCACAGTATCCAACATCTTTTCTTCCTGTAATTTCAGTACTAAAAGGGCTAGTTGTGACCAGAGGCTTGAGCAACAGCAGACAAAACTCATCCCACACCGTTTAAAGACCTATGATAATGATTTGCAAGAGTTAATGGAAAGTGGAAACACTGGCAGAAATGAGTCAGGGCAAAAGAAACATCTCACAGGGGAGCAGAAGGGAAAGTGCTGCCCAGGCAGCCTTGCTTCAGCTCTAAAAAAAAATAAATCTATAAAATGTGTTATTAATCAATTTGCAGTCACCTAAAAGGTAGTAAGGTGATAACAACAGCTAACATAAGTCGTGAAAACCAAATCATGCTAATGTAGTGTAATTTGCCTTCAGGAATCCCAGGTCCCAAAGACTGTGGGGAAAAGCTGGAGCAAGAAAGACGTACCCTTAGCGGATGAGAATCAGGTCAGGGAATACTTAAGCAAGCTGCATATATATAAGTCCTTGGGTCCTGATGGGATGTACCCACAAGTGCTGAGGGAGCTGGCAGGTATCATTGCAAGGCCACTCCCCATCATCTTTGATTGATCATGGCATCTGGGAGAAGTACCCAAGGGCTAGAGGAAAGCACATGTCATCCCCATCTTCAGGAAAGGCAAGAAGGAGGACCTAGGGAACTACAGGCCAGTCAGCCTCACCTCAGTCTCTGGAAAGGTCGTGAAGCAGCTAATGCTGGAAACTGTCTCCAGGCACATCAAGGACATCAAGGACAAACATATCATCAGTCAGCATGGTTTCACCAACAGCAAGTCTCACTTGACCAACTCAATTACTTCCACGGTGAAGTGATTGGCCTAGTAGATGAGAGGAGAGCAGTGGATATTGTCTACCTGTACTTCAGTAAGGCTTTTGACAGTGTCTTGCAGCAAAGAAGGTGAACGGTACCCTGGGCCGTGCTAGAAGTGTTGCCAGCAGATCAAGGGATGTGACCCTCTGGCACTGGTGAGGCCACACCTGGAGTGCTGGTCCAGTTCTGGGGTTGCCAGCACAAGAGAGACATGGACATACTAGAGAGAGTCCAGTGAAGGACCACAAAGATGATGAAGGGACTGCAGCCCCTCTCCTGTGCGGAAAGGCTGAGAGAGTTGGGGCTGTTCAACCTGGAGAAGAAAAGGCTCAGGGGAATCTCATCCATGTACATAAATACCTGGAGGGAGACTGCAAAGGCGTCAGGCTCTGTCAGTGGTGCCCAGTGACAGGACCAGAGACAATGGGCACAAACTGAAACAACAGGATATTTGCCTGAAACGTCAGGAAACACTTTTTCACTGTGAAGGCACTGGCTGACCAGAGAGGTGGTGGGGTCTTCATCCTTGGGTAAGTTCAAAAGCTGTCCAGACATGGTCATATGCAACTGGCTCTAGGTGGAGGGTTGGACCAGATGACTTCCAGAGGTCACTTCCAACCTCAACCCTTCTGTGAATTTCCTCCTGAGTGGCTGGTTGCCAGGGTTTTCCAGAGGCCACCATGTGATGGTGGCACCACATGGTATCACAATGGCTGCCAAGAAGCTGCTTCCTGGGGAACAAGGGAGGGAGAGATGACAGAGAGGAAATCCCAACAGGGAGGCACTGCCACATGTTGGGCACCACCCAAACCCTACTAATAAATAGTTTTCTGAGAAATCAGTGGAGCTTTTCCAAAAGGCCTCAGAAGAGGCTGCCTGCAGCCCTGCTCAATTCTCTGATCTCCCAATGGCAGACAAAACACCAAACCTGCAGATGTGCTCAGGTTGGAGGTGGGTTTCCAGCATCCCAGTGGAGGGGCTTGAATTCAAACTGGTGTCATGATGTTGCAGCAATGCTCCAGGCTCAGCCCACTGAAATTTAACAATAAAGATAAGCCCAAGCAACCACTCTGGGGCAGGTGAGCCCTGGTGCACACACTGGGTTACCTGGAGCTCACTGGAGAGGCAGGAGTGCTGCAGAAGTGGACCCGAGGACAAAGCACAGCCACAGGCATGTCAGTGGCCTAGTACTTGTACAAAAAAGCAAATGTGATTGGGCAGAGTGGTGGGTGAGACATGGGGGGTGAGGAGGAGGCTGTGCCAGAGGCCCAGAGGGTCTATGGGCTCTGTTTTCAAAAGTTGTGTTTTGAGCTGAATCTGGACAAAATTGAGTTTTCAGTGATGAAAAGAATGAAGTCTGGGAAATGTGGAGGAGGAGGGGTTTGTGAGGCAATTCTCTGGCTGCTCCCACAGTGTCATTCCCTTGGCCACACAAAATGAAGACAGCATTTAAAAAGCTGCAGCATTGCCCTTTCTCTTTGCATTGCACATCTGTCACGGTTTGACTGAGGATGGGCAATTAAACCAGATACAACAATGCTCCCAATCCCCTCCCCCTCCCACCCAGGCAGGGAAGGAGAGAGAGAATTAAGGAGAGAGACTTTGCTGGATTGAAAACTAAGTTAGACAGCTTTAATAATATGTACAATTTTATACAAGTATGTTCAGGAATGTGCAAAAGCCTCTTGCCTCCCCCCACCCCCAGCAACTCCCCCGGCATCTCCTGAGCTGTGAGCAGTCCCGAAATGTCTCAGCCCACAGGCAGGAGATAAGGCAGAGCAGACGAGGGCTGGGGTATGAGGGTTATGAGGTCTAGGGATGCCTGAGCCTAGGGGTTGACAGTGATGGATGAATGGAGTCCTCCCTGGATGCTGGCCATAGACGGAAGTGAAGGGAAGCAGAAGCAGGAAGGAAGTTGTCTTCTGTGATCTCTGACCTTCCTCGGAGCTTACGTAGATCTATGGAATGGAATACCTTTGGTCAGTTCTGCTGTCTGTCTAGTCCAGCTCCCCTACAGGGGGGGTCACAGATACAATTCTCCTGCCCCGGAAGCCTCTGTAGCAGCAGAGCTAAGAAGCAACCTTGGAGTCTCAGCAGTAACATAAACATTCCAGTGTTATCTGTCCACTAGCTGGAACACTTGCTGCTAGTTAAAAGAGAGCTTACTGAAGGAAAAAAAAAATCAGTAAAAGGAAAATTAGCTTCATCCTGGCTCAAAGCAGGACAACATCACATTCCCAGCTCTGTCCATGCTCTTCTTTGGGGTTTTGTCAGGCTTTGGGAGGGACACGCTGCTGAGGCAGGCTGGTGTGATGGCAGGTAGCCCCAGCCCCCATCTCTGTGAGCTCTATGTTTGCTGTGGCACTTCAAGTTTGCAAAGCACAGTGTGAATATTAACCAGCCAGTCCAAGGGGCTGTGTCCTGTGTGTCCTGTTGCATTTATGATACAGCATGATGGCTGCGTGTCACCTGCAATTATGTAGAGGAACTTTGCAGAAGCAGCTTTTATTTTGTTAGGAAGCACACTTCCATTGGAGTCCTTGCAGCCAAGCACTGAGCAGAGTGCATGAGAGGAGAGATGAACGTCCCAAAAGATATTTATTGATCTGTGTTCCCAGTCCTTTCCTCTTCAGTATGAAAGCAATTCTACGAGTGGATTATCTTGACTGGCTGTTCAAGATTTCCAGAGAAGGAGATTAATGTGCGGGAAACCTTGCAGTGCAACTGGAAAAGCTCGCTAGCTTTGCACATTTTCATGAGCTTCATGGCTCCAGGTGTCAAGGTTATCTTCCTCAGACAGGAAGATGTGGATGTCAAATTGCAATGCGGCAAGTGGGAGGGCTGGGGTCTGACAGCAGCTGCAGAAGAGCAGAGTTCCCTGTGCCAGGAGAGCACTGACCACAGCTGGGGGTTACAGCAGATGCAGGCACTGTTCCCCAAGGTGTCCACCCCCCTCTTCTAATTTTTTTGCCTATTTAAGAAAACCCTCTATTTCAAATGGACAAGTGGGATATGATGGAAGTGCCTTGCACCGATCTTCCTCTCAGGTGGACAGGGTTTTCCAGTGGTGACAACTTTGTCTGACCCAGCCAGTGATGTTGTATGTATCCCACAAAGGCAAGAGCTGCCCAGATGCTTAGGTCTCAGGGAGACGGAACAATTTAATGTGTAGATATGTCAAAAACTGTTTGCAGAGTCATTTTTTGCCCCACCTTAGCCCTCCCTTGCCAAGAGAATTCCCCAAATTGCAAAAAAAACCAACCAAGCAAACAAACAAAAACCTGCCAGGAACTCCTTCCATCCTGCAGCTGTTTCAGCACCAAGGGGTATGAAAAGATAGTATTTTACCCCCATCACTCCCCCCTTTCCCCTGTCCCTGCAAATGATTTCTGGTCTGTCTAACTATGTTTACAACAATGTTGCTCTGCTGCGGTAAGGGGGTGAGACTTCGTCCTCTGTGTCTCTCGTACCCTCTTGATTTCCTCTGCTTTTCCTCAAGCAGAGCCCTCAGAGTGATGTACTTAAAAAAACTCAGAAAAACCTGCAGTTCTTACTTTAAGGCAGCCATACCAAACAGATCCTCACTGTCAAAGCTTTGTTTCTCCCTGCACACCAAGAAATCAACTTAGCAAGCCCTGGAGGTGATGTCATTGGGTTGTGGTTTGTTGGGTTTTTTTTGGAAGGGAGGAGGGTGAAGCCCTGTTTTCCTCCACACATACGTGAGGGACGAGTTTATAGCAAGCCTCAGAAAGAGGAAGTGAAGGGCTGGGTTTTGAGGGAAGAGCCAGTGCTGCCAGGGGGTCCTGCGATGCTGAGTGGGGTCAGGGAACAGGCAGGAATCAGAAGGAGCAGAGCAGAAAAGCAAAACAGGGATGAGGATGCGTAGAGAAGCGCTGAGTGGCAGGAAAGCAAAGAGGTGGAAAACAAAGAGCAGGATGAGGAGAAAGTGAGGGCATCAGCAGCCCAGCCCTTGCAACTTGGCCTGCACATGGAGGTTTTTTTGAGGTAGTTTTTTTTTGGCATTAGGGCAACTTCAGACCTTAGGAGCTTGACTCCTACCCCCTTTGAGACTCCTGCCAAACTGAATCCACCTTTGGGAAGCCTTTAAAGGCAGGGAAGGTTGTGCATTTTTGTGGCAAGTTGAAGGAGATTTCAGAGGTGGCTCACCTGCCTTTACTGCCCCTAGTAAAAGCAAGCCTCAGGCTGCATGGTAGGTTTACACCACTGTAAAACAAACAGAGGAAAGAGAAGAATCTCTGCCTGCCATGGGAGGATGAGTGGGAGTCGTTCTGCTGTGGATGCCCTGAGAGCTTGTGCTGTCTCCTTCACCATTTCCCATCAGTAACTCCCTCCTGACTGCCCATGGCCATGCACAGATCCTTTCTTCCTGGTCACAGCACTGATCTGTGCTTGGACAATATTCCTCTTTTGACTTAATTCCATACTTCCTTTTAGGTGCTGAGTTTTCCTTTTCAGTAGATTAGTTGAAGCTTAGCATTAAATACCATCCTTAAGTACCAGCTGTAATCCTGTGCTAGGCAGACCACGAAACGTAAACTTCGACGCTCAACTAAGAAAAGGCCATTTTGTGGGGGAAAACAGAACTTCAGTCCTAATAAAAGCATTTGGCCTAATAAAGGGCCAAATCTCAAGCTAGATACTATTTATGGCCTTGCTGCTCACACAGTTGTGTCTGTGTGGACTATAGGGAAAGTATCCTAGACAGCCCTCTTCTATTAAGTTAACAGAAGGTCACAACTGACAATGTTAATCACCTCCTTCCCAGCCAGCATGGTTCTATATATTTGCTTATACCCTAAGTACCAGAGAGTTTTCCATATCTAATAGTACCGATGATAATAATTTGCATGATAGAGAGATTGGATAAAAACACCATTGTAGGTAAATGTGCCCCTATTGAACAGATGGCTTTTACAGCTTGGCACCTGCTGGGAGGTCCTACCAGGCTGAGTCCCATCAAGAGAGAGGTAACCAATTATCTGGCCATGGTTTGGATGCTGGGCTGCACTCAGACCTTCTGGATAGCATGTGGTGGAGTACAGACAGACAGATGAGGCAAAAGTTATCCAGTGAAAATTTTACTTTTATAAGTGTTAGATTCCTACTTAAAGGTAAGAGTTTTTCTGAAGGCTTTTCCCCATTAGCATATAGGCAAAAGGGAGCAGAGTGGTTGCAGTTGGCAAGTGATGTGCACTTTGGATGAGCACACTTTCTGACAGAAGCTGTGGGACTTTCTGCAGCCATCCAATACCATGGCCTAGCTTCCCTGCCATCTCCATCATGGGGTTGAAGCCAGGGCATGAATATGGTGCAGCAATTATGTTCAGCTGTGTTGGGTTTCAACTACTAAAACTGGGGTACAACTGTGAAGTCTGAGCCTATAAAATGCTGAATTCTGAGCTGCCACTGCCTTTCAGGGAGTTATCTGTAGGGGGAAGGATGCAGGATCCATACCTGGTAATGACAGACACATTTCTGTGCCCACCCATGCTGCTCACAGCATTTTTGTACTGCCCGTTCAAATAGACCAGATGGAATGGGAGCTTTTGCTGGTGACCTGGAGACCTGGGGTCTCCACACTGTCAAGGCTGATGGAGATGTGACAAGGGAGGGCACATGTCTCAGAGCAGCAGTGCTGCTGAGACTCACCAGCGTTATTTCTTCTCCAAGCTACTTGTGGCATGGCCAGGCACTTGCAGGCAATGGCATGATAGCTTGCTGGTCTCTTTCAGCCTGTCTGCTGTTCCACACAGCTCTGACAAATGCTCCGACACACTTGATATCTAAAGGTTGCTCATTATATATCTTCTTAGATCCCAGACATATACGTTCTTGTTTCCCTGGGCTTCCTCTGCATATGATGTTTGAGTGAGCCTGCGGCTGTGCTGCTCTGACAGCACCCGAGCACAGAGTGCTGCCAGTCCCCTGTGAAACCATAGGAAGTGTTTTATGATTCAAGATAAAAAAGACCTTCACTTCCTCTTTTCAGTGCTTGAAGGGCTGAGCTGCCACCGAGGCTGCACCATCCACCCGACAGCCCCCTGACAAAATGGACCAGGAAACCCTGGGAAGCATTGCCCTGCTCGCCATCGTCACCTTGTTAAGTGTTGTCCAGAATGGTAAGACTAAAATAAGCATTTATTTAAGGGCTAAAAGGGAGCTGACAAAAGCTCAGGATGATGTATGCTGATCTGATCTTTGGATAGATAATCTCTGGTTATGAATGTGTGTGCGTTTAGGCATGACTTTGACTTTAGAAATTATCTTCTAAGCATACAATTCTGCATGTTGTTGTTGCAGTGCCTTGGCAATCACATGGTCCTGTTCTGTGATATTCTAGAGTGAATTTGTAATACATGTATCAGCCAATGAAAGGACTAATATGTTGGGATACCCTGCGACAATATGCATTTTCATTTGATGAATGAGACCTCCTTTCCAGGCTTAAGTCCCTAAGGTGGGCAGCCAGAGCTGCTCTCCAGCCAGAGCCCTGCCTCTGGGGGCAGGGGCCGGGGCCCTGGGGGCTGCAATGGGTCAGACCTTTGCACAGAGCTGGGTGAAGGGGGGCAAAGCTGCACCGACTCATTGGAGGAGTCTCTTTGGGTTATCTGTGGGCTTGCAGCTCTCCTTCCTCTCCTGCATCTACAGGTCCTTCAGTCCAGCTAATCTCAATTAACTGTGGTTCCCAGAACATTGCGCATTTCCTGCAACGGAGAAGTTTCCTGTTTGAGCTCTTACTCAGACCTCTATAGTCCCCACTATTCTTCAGGATTTTTTAAACAAACCAACAAGTTTCTTGCACAGATCTGATTTTAACTTGATCATAATCTCTTACACATACTTAATAATTTCAGCAGGAAATTCTTCCCAGAATACAGAGAAGGGAGTGAGTTTTGCCCTAGCTGCACTGAGATCTCCCAGGTCCAAGGACAGTCAGCAGTGGGATGGGGAGGGCTGGTGCAAATCCTAGAAATCCTCTGGGAAGCCTTCCTGGTCTTAATGAGAGATTCCCACTGAGCACAAAGCCTCAGTGTTCAGTGCTAGGAAATGGGCTATTCCTGGGCTGCTGCAGAGAGGGGAAGTGGTGGGAGCCTCAGCATAAGCCTGGCTGCCAGAGAGATAAAAAAAAAAAGAGCTGCAGGCTGGTTTAGTTTCGACATAAGGCACTAAGTGCCACATCGTTTAACCCGATGCTGATTTCGGGTAAATGCACAGCCTGTGACATCACCAGAATAGGGCACGTTCAGATCAGAGCACATGCTGCAATTAAAAAAAATATGTCAAATAGACATTTCTTGCTATTTAACCAAATTACTTTATATACAGGGTTTTTTTCCTCTCACTTTGAAACTTGGGCATTTGCCTTCCAGCCTGACAAGCACTTTCATCTCATGGAAATCAGTCTGTGAGATTATTGACCCAACTGCTGCAAATGGGAAGTGCGGCGCTTGGCAGGGGACTTCGTGTGCCAAGCACAAGTGGCACACAGCCCTAAGTCATTATTTCAGACCTTGCATCATCTGATTTCCTCCTCCCAGGCTTTCTGTCTAGAAAGACCAGACTTATATGCAGTCCTGCAATGAATGCAATAATTAAGGCAGTAGAAATGCTTGTCAAGGAATATCAGTTCTACTGAACTCTTGCTACGTCTCAGGTCCAGCAAAGCACCTGGGCATCTGCTTGACTGTCTTTAAGTAGATGAAGTCAATACCATGTAAATTTAGGCTTATATGCTTTTCTGCATCTGGTGCAAGATTAGAAAACAGTTTGGGTGAATGCTGTTATTCCTGAAGCTGGAGGTGGTGCTGACGTCCATTTACTGTCACCTTGTTCCTGTTGAGAATCTCCATATCCCACAGAACAACTCATGCAGCCGGATGCTACTGAGACACACATGTAGCTTTAGGTCTTGTTCTTGCATCAGAGAGATGTTGCAATTCAGCAGCTTTCAGAAAAGCAAAGTCAATGGACAGAAGAGGCAAACTGCATGTTTGCCAGCACTCGCTAGGTTGGAGCATGAGTGCATGGTTTCTGTTGTCATGAACTTGTGGAACAACCAGGCTTGGGCTGAACTCCTGCATGTTAACTTGACCAGACTGGGACTGCAATGGTTCAGGCTCAGGGCAGTCTGTGCAGCCCTGGAGCCCCAGGGCATCATCTCCTGGTGCAGCTGAGATGAATTAAACCACTCACCTCCAGCCCTGCTGCACCTCACTCATCTCATGCTAGCTTGTGAAGCCACTCTCTTCCCTTGAGGTTCAGAGTGAAGAGCAGGAAATATAAGCATGAAGTTGCAAGCTGCTTCACCCTGAAGTCTCCCATTTCTCTGATGTCAGGTTAGCAGGAGCCAAACACTGCTGAGATGGGAGCACAGACCTCCAGTGAGCACCACCCCTGGATGTGATCTGTCAGCTCTGCTCTGGTCCTTTGCTGAGCTTCAGCAAGGCTGAGCCTTAGGCAGCCAGAACCCATCTCTTGAGCTACCTTCTGGGAAGATTTTGTAAGTCTGCAGAATGCATGAAGTGGACAGGGCTAAGGAGCCACAGAACCAGGGAGCCACTTTCAGGGAGAAAGGCTCACTTGAAGCAGGAGTCTCTACCTCTCTGTATGATGGTGAGATGCCAGGTTTCCCTTCAATTCACTGCCCTTACCTCGGGGGTCCATGTGGTCCTGAGGAAATACAGCCATCGTGGTGCATTGGAGGTAATTGACCCAGGAATTTTTGCTAGCCAAGACTTGGACACCTCATGTGAGGTGGTTGTCTAAGCTCTTTCTTGAGTCAATGGAGAAAGATCAATGCTTTAGTGGGTTGGTTTCTCTCATGCCAGTAGCTTTCTAAGGGATGGATTGACCTCTTGAAGTGCCTTTCTTGTGTTTCCCTCTGTCACCCACTGTTTACAGAAGGAAAACATCTATCCCCTCAACATTCTTCAATGTCTCTGAAGTGAGATAAGACGAAACCTTCTCCTCATCCATGGTGCAGATGTACCTGATAACCCTACCTCTGTCCTTTGCCCTACTGACCAGTCCTTTGCCCAGAGATCCATACATCACATCAGAGACAGCAAGAGCTTCCAGGACAGATGCCTGGACCTCTTCAGCCAGGTTCTTCCCAGGTTCTTCCCAGGAGACCCAGAGCCCTCAGGCCTGCCCAGCCCTGATCCCTGAGGCTGTGCACCAGGAGTGTCACCACTGTCACTTCCAAGCTCTTGTCCTTGGTGACCATTGCCACATTGGACATGTCTGTGTTCAGCCTGATGGCTTTTGGCATCACAGAGCCTCTCTGCAGCAGCATGTTGGCATTTGGGAAGTGGCAGCACCTGCAGAGGGGTGTAGAGAGGGGTGTAGAGAGGGATATATCTATATCTATATCTATATCTAAAGATACAGATATAAATCTTCCTCTTGGCTTTTTTTCTGAAGTTGTAGCATCTTCTAGTGATTTCACATACACACTAAAAGGAAGTAAGAAGGTATGATACATATCCCAGTGAGCCCATGCAGTCCCAGACCTGCAGGAAGTGGTTTCCCATCAATGCAGTTTTGCACTGGACAAAAAAATGCCATTCAACCTAGTCCTCTTCAGCTACATCTTTGTAGACCCTGTAGGCGGGTTAATAAACCCCTGCCCTAGGCTGGGCTGATGGGTAGATGGAAATGCTGAGAGCTCACAGCCTGTGCCCCTGGATGGTGCCTGTTCTGGGTCCTCCAGAGCCAGGTTCTCTTAGGAGCCAGCCAGGTGGCAGTGGAAGGGTCTGCAGCCTACCTTAGAGCATGGACAGTGGTTTAAAGCACTGTGGGTTTTTCTGGAGAAAGGCCATATCTATCACAGAATCCCAGAATCACCGAATCCCAGAATCACCAAGGCTGGAAAAGACCTTTAAGATCATCAAGTCCAGCCTATGACCCAAAGTTGATACACTATTTTTTTATTTCTGAGTTTTTGCAATAGTTCCCTGCTCAACCAGGCTGGTCTTCTTCCCCACTGGCTCCTTTTTTGGCACACAGGGACAGCCTGCCCCTGCACCTTCATAATTTCACTCTTAAAGCAAGCCCAGCCTTCCTGGGCTCCTTTGTTTTTGAGGGCTGCTTCCCAAGGGACTCTCCCAACCAGCATCCTGAAGAGGCCACAGTCAGCCCTCTGGAAGCTTGTAGCCTGTCAGGGCTCTGTCGGGTGTATTTAGACACATGATTGATGGTCTCTGGTTTAGTGTCATCAGATAAAATGTGTTTGTCAAGTACATGATACATTATCTTGGGGTGCTGCATTTTTTCAGCAGCTAACACCCTGACACAACCCTGTTGCTTAAAAGGAGGCTACACACACTATGGACACACAGAGATCAGCCACCAGGACACGGTCTTCATTTGCCCTTTCTGGAAAAAGAACCAGCCCTGCAGGATGTCCCTGGTTTGGCAAATGGATTTCCCTAAAAGAAAAGAGACTCCCTTGTCTCTCTGCTCTATTAGAGACTGAGAATTGGGTTTGGCAGCTCTGACTGGAAAGCTTTTTTCCCACTGGGAGCACTAAGGGCTGAGTCTGGGCTGTGCTTCTGCAGCAGACAGAGGTGTCAGCTGCCAGAAGTGCAACGTGGGGATGAAGCAGGGCTCAGAGGTGAGAGCCTGCTGCCAGTCACATATGAACACATGGGGATGTCTAAGGTTGCATCACACTGTGCCCTTGCACAGAGGGTTTGGTTACACCATGCTGACAGAACAAACACACTGGCCACATCCTGTACCTCCACTCACCCGCATCGTCTCCTGCTGTCCAATCTGGATGCTCATGAGAACAGAGTTGAGCCCACAAAGCCCAGCTTCTGCAGTTTCTCCAAATTACATCTCAGATAAAATACTTTGTGTTTTTTTAACAGCTTTTTTTGCCAGCAAAGTGGAACATGAAAGCAAACACAGCAACGGCAAGGGGTTTCAGCGGCTGGGATCCTCCGCCTTCGACCGTGTCTACATTGCCAAGTGAGTAGACAAGCCCTAAGGAGCCGGTGGGGGCAGAGAAGGGTTCATTTCTCTCTTCATTAAGGTTTAGTCCAAACCCTTTTGGGGTCCAGAGGTGGGTTCCAAGTGCCCTCAGATGAAGGCTTTGTCCTCAATCCCTTGCTGTGTGCATTGCGGCAGTGTTCATGGTTCTCCAGTATGTTTGCTGGTGAACCCAGCTCCCTTCTGGACACTGTGTGCTGTATTTGTATTGGACTTGCAGCCCTTATGAGTACTACCTCCCTTCCTTTGGGAACCAGTTCACTCAGCAGTAGCTAATGCTGGAATTGTGATACAAGCACAGTCGGTGTTCCAAGGGCACTGTTGCTCAAAAGGAAGAAGCCTACAGAGAGACACTGACTTGCTGAGGAGCAGGTTGGTGTGAGAGCTCTTACAAACCCCTTGATCACTGGCAGCTCCCTCAGCACACAGCTCGCTGCTTCTCTGCCACATCTGTACCTCTTGTCTTTGACATCCCTGCAGAGAGAGCAGAGGGGAAAATTAATTCCAACCCAGAAAAGAAAATAACATAAAATATTTCTGATTACCCATGAAGTACTGATGACCTGCTGGGTGGGATGTCCAAGTGCTGTCCTTCTCAGGTGTGCGACCTCTGCCAAGGGCAGAGTGCTTCCCACTCAGAAAACATTCCCAGCTGAAGAAAGCAGCTGGAAATCATCCCTGTTCCCCTGCAAAGACACATGTTAACTCTGTGAGACACTCACAGAATCACAGAATCCTAGGGGTTGGAAGGGACCTCGAAAGATCATCTAGTCCAACCTCCCTGCCAGAGCAGGGTCACCTAGAGCACATCACACAGGAACTTGGCCAGGTGGGTTTTGAATGTCTCCAGTGAAGGAGACTCCACAACCTCTCTGGGCAGCCTGTTCCAGTGCTCTCTCACTCTCACAGTAAAGAAGTTTTTTCTGATATTTACATGGAACCTCCTATGCTCCAGTTTGCACCCATTGCCCCTTGTCCTATCACTGGACATCACTGAAAAAAGCCTGGCTCCATCATCCTGACACTCCCCCTTAACATATTGGTAAACTTTGATGAGGCCGCCCCTCAGTCTCCTCTTCTCCAAGCTAAAGAGACCCAGCTCCCTCAGCCTTTCCTCATAAGGGAGATGTTCCATTCCACTCCTATTTGCAGTGCGATTCTCCTTTTGTTGGTTTCATGTAGCTTTCACTGCCAATAGCTTGATTAATAAATATGATTTAATTACTGGGATTTCCCTAGCCAATAAAGCACACAGTATCTATTATACACATGCCATGATCAAACAGGTTAGAGGAGGAAAGTGGATTTCAGAGGTGCCAGGCACATGCACTGGGTGGTTTGTTATCCTCATCAGGTAGCACAAAGGCAACCATTATCCAAGTGAGGAAACAGGGAAGCAGACCTGTGGCTAAGGCAGCCACCGTGTTTGGGCACAGACATGCCAGCCAGCCCCTGGCAGGTCAGGGGCCTCCCACTGCTCTGGAGTAAAAGCTCACCCACAGCAGCATTCACCCACAGCAGCATTCACCCACAGCAGCATTCACCCACAGCAGCATTCACCCACAGCAGCATTAGCGCAGCCCAAATTCACATCCCACCATCCTTTGCTGATGAAACATGTTAATTTTTTTTCTATTTCCCCATGTTCTGATTTCTCTTTGATAAATTCCTTTCTAGCCAGAACTGTGGACACGCGTATCCTACGTTTCTGGCCATGCTTTGGTGCGCTGGCCTCCTCTGCAGCCCAGGTAACTGTCGTGCACCCAGGTCCTTGAGCAAAAACAATCCCACAAATAGGTTTCCCCTTTCCTGAGGAAGGAATAACCCAGATTGTTTTCCCCAAGTTCTTTATATGTACTACAGGGATCTTATCTCCTTCCACAGTGCCCAGGGGTTTTCATTGGGTAGGGCCAGGTTGACTGGCAGATCTTCTAGTGCTAACTAAGCAATTGGCTTCTGCTAAATGTGTATCCCAATGCCTGAATGCCCCAGCACCCTCAGGATAGTTTTTAACAGTCCATTGCATGATTCCTTTTTCCTGGAGGCTAGTGCATGATAGGGGATGTGATACACCCAGTCAATGCCATGCTCCTTGGCCAAGGTGTTTATGAGGTTGTTTTAGAAATGAGTCCTGTTTTTGATTCAGTACCTTCAGGGGTGCTGTGTCACCATAACACTTGCTTTTCAAGGCCCAAGATAGTATTCTGGGCAGTAGCATGGTTCACAGAGTATGTTTCCAACCATCCAATAGTTGCTTCCACCATTGTAAGCAGATGGTGCTTGCCATGGCTGGTTTGTGGTAGCGTGATATAATCAGTCAGTCCCTGTGTTGGTATTTCACCCATTGTCCTCTATACCAAAAAGGTTTTAGCTGCTTAGCTTCTTTGGTTATGGTACACATTTGACATTCATGGGTAACCTATGCAATGGCATCCATAGTCATGTCCACCCCTCGATCACGAGCCCATTTGTATGCTGCATCCCTTCCTAACTGTCCTGATGTGTCATGGGCCCACTGAGCTCACCCTTATGTTCCCAGTCCAGATCCACCTGACCCACTAGCAGCCTGGTCCACCTGCTCACTGTTTTGATGTTCTTCAATGACATGACTCTTGGGTACGTGAGCATCTACGTGACATACTTTTGCAACCAGGTTCTCTACCTGAGCAGCGATATCTGGCCATAATACAGCAGCCCAGGTGGGTTTACCTCCATGCTGCCAGTTGTTCTGCTTCTGTTGCTGTAGCCACCCTCACAGGGCATTTCCCACCATCCATGAGTCAGTATAAAGTACTGGCCATTTTTCTCATTCAGCAATATCTAAAGCCAGCTGGATGGCTTTCACCTCTGCAAACTGACTCAATTCACCTCGTCCTTCAGAAGTTTCTGTGACCTGTCATGTAGGACTCCATACAGCCCCCTTCCACCTCCGATGCTTTCCTATAATACAGCAGGACCTATCAGTAAACAGGGCATATTGCTTCTCCTTGTCTGGTAATGTATTATACCATGGGGCCTCTTCAGCATGAGTCAACTCTGCTGGTGACACTCCGAAATTTTGGCCCTGTGGCCAGTCCATGATCACTTCCAGGATTCCTGGGTGGTCAGGTTTTCCCATCTGAGCCTGTTGCATTATCTACGCCATTCACTTACTCCATGTAGCATCAGTCACATGATGAACAGAAAGAACCCTCCCTATGAACATCCAGCTGAGCACAGGCAATCAAGGTGCCAAAAGGAGCTGTGCTTCAGTACCAACTACTTCTGGATTGGCTCAGATTCCTTAATATGCTGCTAATATTTCTTCTTCAGTGGGGTGTGATGGGCTTCAGGTCCCCTATATCCCTGGCTCCAAAACGCTAGAGGTTGATCTCAAGTCTCTTCAGACACTTTCTGCCAGAGGCTTCAGGTGAGGCCTTGTCCCTGGCTGAGGTGTAAAGCATGTTTTCCATATTTGGGCCTGACCAGACTGGTCCAAGTGCTACTGCGAGAACTATCTCCCAAAAACCCTACTATTCTCCAAAATCCCAACTATTCTCCAACTATTCTCCAAAAACCCAAAACATCTAAGAAAGCTTGTGATTCTTTTTTTTTTTAGTAAATTGGTGGAGACATAGCTGTTTTTATTGATCACATCCATTGGGATATAATGATGCTTGCCTTGCCATTTTATTCCTAAAAAATGTATTTCCTGTGCAGGTCCTTTGACCTTACCTTGTTTTATAGCAAAACCAGCTTTCAAATTAATCTGGATTATTCTTCTCTGCTTCCCAAACACTTCCTCTAATGTGTTGCCCCACACAATGATGTCATCAATATACTGCAGGTGTTTGGGAGCTTCACCTTTTTCCAGGGCAGTCTGTATCAATCCATGACAAATGGTAGGGCTGTGTTTCCACCCTTAAGGCACCCGATTCCAGGAGCACTGGATGCCCCTCCATGGGAAAGCAAGCTGTGACCTGCACTCGGCTGCCAAAGCAATCGAGCAAAACATGCTGGCGATATCAATTTTGTTGCACACCATTTGGCAGCCATGTTGGAGTTCTAGCATGTTCAGCATGGAAGCACTCAGTGGTGGTGTGACTTCATTAAGGCCTTGGTAGTCCACTCTCTGTTAGTTTTTTGCACTGGCCATATGGGATTATTAAAGAGTGAAAGAGTCTTACTGATCATTCCTTGACTCTCCAGTTGCTGGATCAACATATGGGTGGGAACCAGGGAGCCTTGATTGGTGCAATGTTGTCACTGGTACACTGTCATGGTAGCAACTGGCACCTGCTGTTCTATAACCCACAGAAACCCCACCACAGACAGATCATCTTAGATACCAGGCAAGCTAGACAGCTGTTTAATCTTATCTATACGCAAGGCAGCTATACCAAAATCCCACTGGTACTCTCTTGGGTCTTTGAAGTACCCTCTCCTGAGGTAGTCTATGCCAAGGATACATAGAGCCTTCAGACAAGTCACAACAGAGCGCTTTTGCCACTCATCCCTAGTTAGGCTCACCTCAGCCTCCAACACAGGCAGTTCTTGGGATTCCCTGTCATTCCAGAAATACAGATGGATTTGGCCCCTTTGTAATCTTATAGTATTAGAGTGCCCTGTGCACCCATGTCCATCAGAGCTTTATCCTCCTGTGGGCTGGTGTGCCAGGCCACTGAGTCCACACAGTCAAGTAAGCCTGGTTGTCCTTTTCCTCTGCCTGGCCAAAGGCAGGGCCCCTCTATTCCTGGTTGCAGTCTTCCTTACTTGATTTTTATAATTGCAAAAAAGAATTCACTTCATGAGGGACAAAAGTACGATCAGCCCTTCTACTTTGCCCAACAGACACTGGAGCAGTAATTTTCCTGGATGATTTGGCTATTGATTTTCTTTGTGGTTCCTGTACCCAAGCTTCTAGTCTCCAGATAGGTTCACCATCCTACTTCTTCATGTTCTCCCACTGGTCACACAGGAAGAACCACAGGTTTGCACATGGTGTGCACCACTGGTGCCCTTTTCCTGGAACAGAAAAAGGCTCATTCTTAATAGCTGAGGCCTTGGTTGGAGTGCATGAGGAAGACCTACCCTTCTCAGCTTGCTCAGACTTATTTTTGTGTCAGTCTATCCACAGCCAAGACACATGCCCACATGGAGGAAGCAGGATTATCTTTGTATTCATGGAGCTGTCTGGCCAGTCAATCCATAGTTGGTGCCTTCTGTGTCTGTCCATCTCATCTATCTCCATCTCATTTATATATGTACGATGTCAGTGCACGCTGTACAAACTTTCAACACAAGAACCACGTGTACCAGATTTCATTCAGGTCTTTGGATGCCTGGGTGTCATCCAGGTTGTTACAGATCACCTCCAACATGTCTAATTCCCTCATATACTGGCTATCTCCCTCAGTGTTGGTCCATTTGCTCCAGGAATTTGCAGGTTCTCCCTTTTTGAAGCTCAGAAGACTGAGGACTCCTGCCTTTTTTTCCAGTCCCTTTGTCAATAGCCTTATCCTTAGCAAGGGATCCCAGCTGCTGGGCTTCCTTACCCTTTAATTCCTGACTAGTGAGGAAAAACATAGCCCCATAACAGAAAAATGAAGGAAAATTAACTCTACCCCAGGCAAAACCAGCACAGTAACACACAGGTTTTTTCCCTCTTCAGTCTTGAACCACTTTGAGCAAGGACTGGTGAGCGCTTTGGAGGTTACACTTCTAGGGACCAAATTCTCCTGCATGGGGGGGAACAATCTCACCCAGCTGTCCTGCAGCTACCTGTGCTGTTTAATTAGCAGCATACTCCCTGGCACAGTTTATACCAACCAAACTGTTCCCAGACACCATTCAGGACAGTCCAGGTCAGGAACATTTGCCATGAAGGCATTATGGATGACATCCCTCTGGTTTGGGTGGAGGGTTTAGTACTTCGTTGCTGGGTGCCACATTATTCACTCCTGGGACTGGAAAGGGGCTCATTTGATTAAATTTCCGGAGCTGCCAGCCCTTCCCAGTGCTGAGGACAAACCAAGAGTATTTATCTGCATTTCTAAGTATGATCCCCTTCAATGCAATTTGAGCTGTCCTGAAGTTGAATACTTCCTGAGGTCTGTAGCAGTTCTTTCTGCAAGAGAGGAGTGTCTTGAGCAGAAGAGGGGCTTTTGCCTGCAGGAGTGGGGAAATTAGGAAGAAAAGAGGAGAAGCCCCTTTTTATGTGCTCAGAAATAAGTATTGGACCAAGCCCTAGACTTCCTCTGAGACAAGTGCATCTATCAGCTGCTTTTTATTTCTGGTGAAGGCCATGCCTGAGCCGGCACCCTCCTTCCTGAACCCAGCATGACCCACACCGTGTTCCTGCAGCTTTGGGCAGGGCTACGCCCAGAATGACTTCCAAATATCTGGTGTGAGGGCAAGGAAAATGCTCTTTTTTTCTCATGCAAAAGTCTCCTGCTTCCAGTGCTCATCCCATAGCTCCAGGCTGCAGGTTCCCATTTTTCAGTCCAGCCCAGGCAGCAGAGGGGGACAGTATGTACAGTGAGAGCCAGCCTGGTATTTGTAATGCCTTGATTTACCCTTTACCCAGCTCCTGCCGCCTTTGCCGGCCTGATGTACTTGTTTGTGAGGCAGAAGTACTTCGTGGGCTACCTCGGAGAAAGGACTCAGAGGTAAGGGACTTGCAAAGCCTCTTTCCAAAATCCGGGATGCAGCAGCAGCACAGCCGGATGCTGCCACTTCCAAAAGCACCGCTGTCGGCTCACGATGCTGGCAGCAACGGCTGCTTGCAAAGGGTAGTGCAGGAAAGCCCCCCTCTTTTGGGTGCACGGGAGGAGCTGTGGGAGACGTGGGAGGTGCAGCAGCATGGGAGCATGGGAGTCAGGGGAGTTGCAGGAACAGGGAGGCTACTTCAGCAGTTCCTGCTCACAGCCTCTGCAAATACATTTGCGTGTTTGTGCCACTGTTTGCATCAGAGCATTCTTTTGTATTAATAAAGCTCATTACACACAAGGCTGAGAAGTCATACAAGTCCCTCTGAATAGCTTTCTGTAAGCAGCAGCCTATGCTGAGCACAGGAGGCTAAATCCAGACCCAAATGGATCCTGAAAATCATAGAATCATAGAATCTTAGACTGATTTGGGTTGGAAGGGACCTCAAAGATCATCCAGTTTCAACCCCCTGCCATGGGCAGGGACACCCCCTACCAGCCCAGGTTGCTCCAAGCCCCATCCAACCTGGCCTTGAACACTTCCAGGGAGGTGACATTTAAGAGCTTGCAGCTGCCTTGCACTGCAAAACAGTGCTCTCAATGCTAGAACCTGAGACCTGAGGACTTCTTGTGTGAGGTGATACATGTTAACAAATTGCTTCCCCCCTTTTCTGTCTCCTCAGCACTCCCGGTTACTTGTTCGGAAAACGCATCATTTTGTTCCTGTTCCTCATGTCCGTGGCTGGAATACTCAACTACTATCTCGTCTTCTTTTTCGGAAGTGACTTTGAAAAGTACATAAAAATGATAACCAGTGCGATCTCCCCATTGCTGCTCATCCCATAACTCCCTGCAGCACGGCAGGGGTCAGCATGCTTAATATATTGATACCCAGAAACAGCCATAATTCAAGTGTTTAAGAAATGAACCCACAACCCTTTTAGATTGCTGTAAGTCTCATCCTTGATGGGCTTTGTAGTGTGATTTAACCTTGCTTTTTGCTTCAGGAGAAAGATTTATTGTGAGCACTCGGCATACCCAAAGAATGGCAACAAGTTCCACTTAATTCTTTCGAGTTTTTTTCCCTGAACTGCAGCTTGCAAGCTCATTGTGTGACTTGTATGCTTCCATCATAACTGAGTTGTACTTAGCCCTTGTCCCAAAACCCAGCAGCCTCTCAGCATCGTTCTTGACCGATGGCTCCAGCAGTTATCCTCATGCACAGGCTCAGCCTTTCGCCAGGAACCCACACTCCCCTTCCCATGCAAGGGCATGGACCAGCACCTTCACCTACTTTTTTCCTCCCACTTGTTGATGATCGATCTCCCACTGCTTCAGGAGATCAGCAAATTGGCCCTTGTCTGGTATTCCTTGAGAAATTTTCATGTGCTTAACACCCTCAATACTGATCTCATTTGCACTTCAACCTTTTTGTTCTCCCAGAGCTGTGGAAAGGCGTCTTGTGTAAATGAGTAACTGGTGTGTTGACAGTGGGGTTGGTTTTGTTTTGCTTGGCTTTGTTTAATAAAGCAGTCTGAAAGGATTAAATCTTGTTGCTCCCATCTCCTTTGCCTGGTGCGTGATCCCAATGCTCCACAGCTTGTCAGCCAGCTGGTGAGCAGAGCAAGGGGACCTGCACAGGGCTCTTGGTGCGAGCTGCTGATCGCCCCAGGCATTGTCTCGCAAGGATGTGTGTTTAACAACTCCTCTATTAGCAAGTTCCATTTTCTGCCTCTGTCACTAACAAAGTGTCCCTACAAGTCCATACTGAGGAGCAGTTTGACTACAGAAGTGGACAGAGGCAGGCAAACAGGCCGGCACAATCTTTTAAAGGTTGCTACCCTTAGAGTGCTTAAGATCTTAAGCCTGTCTGATTACCGCATGCAGGATGGATAAAGCTGTATTTTATGACTCCTTTGGGAGGGACAGATACTCCTCGCTACGTGAGAAGAGGTTTTGCAGAGCTGCTGTCAGAGGGAGGCACAGAGAGCTGCCTGCCTTTGTACCACACCAAGGCTGATGGGTTTTGTTGCTGCCCGATGGGGCAGAGGCACTTGCAGGCAGCAGCTCTACTCCACACCTGACCATTTGCACTGCCCAAATAACACATACCCCTTTTTCATATCTTCTACAGGAATTTTAGGTGTGAAAGATTAGGAATTAACATATTTATTGCATGGTGATTAGCTAATAAATGTTCTCATTGCCTTGAATAAATGATTAAAAAAATAGAATGTAACCTAACCCATAGCTGCAAAGACGCTGTATTTCCGGGCACATCACTTACGTTCCTTCCCACCCTGGTTTCTCAAATGACTATAACACACTCCAAACCCTGCTTCATATCATGCTTCTCTGCCACCATCTCTGTAGCTCAGCAGCAGCAGCCTGTCCTTAGTAGTGACCCATCACCCCTCTGCCCTGTCGTGTCAGCCCACCAAAGGATGGCAGCACCTCAAGAGGACAGGGGTAACTCCTGTGGCCTTGACTAATGGAGCTCTTCTGCATTGCTGGTATCAGCAAATGCTCACACTGCCACCACTGTTACCCACTTCACAGCAGATGTTTCACCAGCACCACAGTCCCTGCCCTCCAGACAGTCTGGTCTACCTGAGGTCTGTGACTTGTTTATGGAGACCATGACTTGTGTGCATGGTAGCTCTCCCAGCCTTATGTGTCCACAGCAGGTCTCCTGAGTTTGATAACTCTCCCCAATGCGTTTTTTTCCTCTATAGCAAGAAGCAGCTCACTTGACCTCCTTCTGATGTCTCCTGCTAGCATGAGAAGAAGCACTCCAGCAGCCAGCTATGAAAAGCAGAGAATTCAAATATCTATTTTGGGCCAGATAACCTATCCCAGCACTCTCAGGCCCATCTTTCGCTGTAATGATTTACTCTGCAAGAATATCTCCTACTTAATTCCTCAAAGCCTTTCTGATAACAAAGGAGATGAAAATGTAGGCAAAATCTATTTTTCCATCTATCCATAAATGGAAGTGGTGAAAGTGTCAGACAAATAGGTGGTACATAAATTGATAGCTATGTAAATTCTCTGTGAATGTCGCACTGTGTTTTCTATGTGATGGGCAAGCCTTGTGTTTACATTTTCCTTCCCACTCTTTCTGCAAAAGGAAGGCACCGTCAGAGCTATTTGGGCTTTCTCCACTGTGTCAAACAACTCCAGTTTGGGTTTTTGGCAGTAAACCCCCCCGATCTGGGCGGTTCAGTTGCCAGCACTTTGCACACCAGCTACTTAGAAAACCCCAAACACAGGCTCATTCCAGAGAGGTTGGACTAGATGACCTTTAAAGGTCCCTTCCAACCCAAACTCTTCTATGATTCTAGAGAGCTACATGCAAAAGTACGTATGCTACTGTAAAAGATGTATGGGTGCATACTGGGGTCACATGAACTCCCTAGGACCTACTGAGCTGCACTGGATGTGGGGACAGGACTGGTGGCAGAGGTGGCAGTCCCCTCTGACAGCTCCTGTTCAAGGCTGGCCTGCAAGCTCCTGGGGCTAGCACCTATGTTTGGTGCAATGCCCAGTATGGCAG
Source organism: Hemiprocne comata (assembly GCA_020745705.1). Lineage (NCBI taxonomy): Eukaryota > Metazoa > Chordata > Aves > Apodiformes > Apodidae > Hemiprocne > Hemiprocne comata. The sequence goes on along the minus strand of CM036586.1, from coordinate 194,222,702 downwards.
CTCCTGGCCTGGAGCTGGGAGTATAGCAACAGCTACCATTTGCCCATCCTGCTGCTTGCCCTGATGCTGCTAATGGTCACAATGACCACACTGCCAGGCTGTGGGCTCTGCCCCACCAGCAGAGCCCTGGCTCCTCACAATGCCATGCCACCACCATGCCATGGGGCTACTCGGGCAACGAAATCCCAGGTACACAAACATCTTGTCTGGGTGTGGATATACATATCCACAGTGTGTTTACACACCACATCTGTGTGTGCATATATAAAAAAATTTTTAGTAGGTGCTGAGTCATCTAAACGTGAGAGGCTTCTCAGGGAAAGCAGGGAAGCAGTTTTCTCAGGCATAAACCCTCTCACAGCTTGCAGGCTGTGTACATCAGAGACTGCAGAGACTGCTGGAAGCCAGGCTATCGCAGGATGCTTTTGATCTGCTGACAAAGGCCTGGAGTATGTACAATATTCCTGCCACAGTAACTGCATCTCCTTCCGTACAGCACTACAACCCTCTAGTGGAAACCAGGCCCTTTCAGCATGCTGGTGTTTCTGGATGAGCTGCTTTGAGGTTTGAAGCCTGACTGTGATGCAATGACATCCACATTTCTAAACAGATGTATTGTTGCTATTGATTGTTATTTTTTACTATTGTGGCATGTAGGAGTCCCAGTCCTGAGGCAGGACCTCCATCCTCCCCATCACAAAGCGAGTCCTGCTTAGCACAGGGTCTAATAAAAGAAGGTAACATCCATGTGGGGTAAGAAATCAGTGCACACCACCCACAAGGGTTTCTTGCAGTATTTCCCGGATTCCCAGTTTTCCAGAACTTGCAAAATCGGCTTGTGCAGTATCAGCTTGGCCTGAGTGACATCTATGGCAAGTCAGGTTTCCAAATGAGTCTCTGAGGATCGGGAAAGCAGTTCTGCTGGTGTGGAGAAAGACTGGCCCATGGGCAGCTTCTTCAGCTCTCACCTGCTCTGAGATTACTTTCTTCTAGCAGCAGCTGGTTTAATATTCACAGAAACCTTTCGAATGCCCTGTCAGGTGGGATGGTGCAAAGCATCAAGCACTGGCCCAAGTCAGCAGTGTGCCTTTTGCAGACTGCAGTGGGAGCAGGATTAGGCCACATGGGGAATGTGTGGAAATAGTCTGTCCTCAGTAAATGGAAGGGCAGTACAGAATGAGAATAGTGGTAAAGCCATTCCCAGAGTGATTTTAAACTGGTCTTTTGTCCCAGCTGGAGTGAGCAGGGTGAGCATCCCCATGGAAAAGCTCCTTGGTGAGCTGCAGAGCCTACTAGAGCCCTTGCAGAGGGGGAAGGACCACAGAGGCCATGACATCTCTTCAAGGCACCTGGGGAATGTGTACGAGCTTCACTGTCCCTTTGGGAAATGAAGGCTGCTGTGCACAGGGCCATCGGGGAAGGTTCAGGACACCTCAGCTGTGGCTTCCCTCAAGGCAGTTTGGTGCCTCAAGGCATTAGGATGGAGAAGCAGCCTCTGCAGCACTAAATGGCTGCAGTGGAGAAAGAGCTGCTTTTAGCAGCACTGATGTGAATGCCAGGAAAACACATCCCATGGGGAAGAACAGCTCGTGCAGGTGCCCAGCCTCTGCCCCTCAGTGTACCTGCCCCAGTGAAGGGAGGCTGTGGGCAGAAGGGCATCAGCACTGCTCCATCCATCTTGACTGTCAGAGCATCTTGCTACCTCCAGTCAGTACACAGAGACATGAAAGCTGGCAAAAGTGAGATTCCCGCCCCAAAGGACAAACAGCCTCCACAGTGAGCTGTTTTTCCCCTTTAGAGGATAAATAAATAACTTTTCAATTTCAACTGCAAGGATTTTCACACCGTGAGATGATTTCGTTAGACAGACAAGCTCCCAAGGCTTTGTGCTGGCTGCGTCCTGAGCTGCTGGGATGCCATCCATTGGGCACTTCCTACTCGTTCCTGGAAGAAGAGGACCAAATACCAATGGGGCAGCCATGATGTGGGGTGCAGAGAACGAATGGGGTGTGGTTTTCACTTAAAGAAAAAAAAAAGGTGTGATGGCATTGCTGTGGAATTAAACTTTCTGTTACCACTGTGCTGTTCCTGCCACGTGGAAACTGGCAGGGATGGCTTGAGGACCGTGATCTCTTGCAAGGCCAGAGGACACTTCGGGAGGCTCAGGAGAGGGGTCACTGCCTGCTGTGCTGCTATTTGCCACTACTTGTACAAGGATGTGGCTGGTTTATTGTTCCTGAGTTTTCCCAAGAGACTGCCACCGCTGCCGTCATCCACAATGTTTTCTGTGCTTTTGGCACAACACTTCAGAGTGGGACAGTCTGACCCAGCCAAAGCTCCCTCTGGGATTAAGCAGAGCAGCACGATGTCTCCTGGGCTGCTGCTTCATGCTTTTCATTTGTGCTGCAGCAAAGGAATTTCTTTTCAAAAGGCAGCATCAGCCTGCCTACCACCCTCAGTGATGGGGGGGATGGTGCATGGCCCCATCAGCAGCCATGAGACCATGTACCCTTGCTGGTGGACAGATACTGGTGGACAGATTTATTTCCTTCTCTCAGACTAGACAGCTTCAGCCATAAAACAAAGCAGGTAATAATTTATCAGAGTTTAAGTTACAGCTCAGTCCTGAGCTATGTTTAACAATACTGTGGTTTCTTGGAGCATATCTTACTCAATGTGCCTTCAGCAGGGGCAGTGCTGAAGAGTGGAAAATAATAGTTTTCATAGCATAACCCCACTGCTCAGCCCAGCTCTGACCTCACTTCCCAAATCCCATGTGCCCTGTCTCCTGGGTCCCATCAGGCTTCCCAACCATTCCCTTCAGTGCCAGCCCCACTCGTTCATGCCTTTTGAAGTTTGTTTTCCCTCCATCTGGTCCATACGCCTGTTCGTGGAGCTGCATGGTGAGCCAGCGCAAGAAGCAAATGTGGCTGAAAATCACTGGTTTTCCCTTTTATTGGCTTGTTTTTAATCCATCTCAGGTCCCTGATCCCCATTGCTGCAGGTGGAGACCCAAACAGAAATACTTGTGCAGCTTATGGGGTTTCCCCTCTGCATGGTGTAAATGCTGTGCTGATGTTTTAGTCTGGAAGCATCCTACATGGATGAGGCTTCCTTCCCCTAATCCACACTGAGTTATTGCAGGGTCAACCAGAGGCCAACCCCCTTCTTCTCTCACCTCATACTGTCCGTAGGATTGACACAGCATCCCATGCAGCACAGAAACCATGACTGTACCTGCATTCTGCCAGGCTTGCAACCTCTGCTGCAGATCTCTGACAGCACAGACCCTACCTATGACATACCAGTGATACAGCTCACAAATGGAAAAAAGCAGCAGGAAACCATGTGGGCATGTTATAGGGACCAAAGACCCTGGCAGTCATTGCTTGTCCCAAGCACTCTTGGTTTAATGGCTCCTGGGCTGCTTTATTCAGAAAAGTGCTTTCATTTCCCAAACAGGGGCTTAAGTTTGTAATTTTTTAAAATTTTTGACTGATGTAGGAGGATGTAGGAGGATGTAACCCTTCTGACAGGGCTTCACTGGCAGCAGTACAGTCTTGGTTCAAATTTAAAGAGGTTGCTAATGAAACATCAGGTTCAGCTCCCTGGCAAAGCTGAACTTTTCCTGTTCACACACAAGCCACACTGCCTTGGAAACAGTCTTTCAGGAAAAGGGAGAAATGAAAAGCAGAAAGGTAGATAAACAGTGATACACCCCTACCCTTTCACAGCCCAGTCTCCCTGGCGAGCTGCCCTGGGCCAGAGGGCTGTCTGCTCCCATGAGCTGCCACCAAGTCCCTATCCCACCAGGGCCACCGTTACCCTGCGGGACTGCACGCACCTCTCTGAGCCTGGAATTCCTCAGATGCTGCAAGCCCGGAGCTCAAGGCTTACTGTGTTTTCACCTCAGCATTACCTAGCTCCAGTATTTTCATGTAAAACAAGTTTGGAAGAGGCTGCATGGCCTGCAGGGTGCTGAGTGTCCTGCATCACCTCTCGCTCCATGGTGGGCTGCTCCAGAGTGCTGGATCACCCCTCACCTCCCTTCCCTCTGCATCTCCAGATCCCCTGTGACACAACCTGGTTTCCCCCCTGCACTGTGTGGTCCAAGGAGCTGCCAGCCAGAGGTGTGTCCAACATCCCAATTGGGAGCAGCAGGACCCTGCCAGGGCCTCGTTCCCAGCACTCCTTGGGCGCTGGGCACGACCTGCTGGGTGTCTGCTCACTGTGGGACGTGGAGACGCTCCTCTGGGCAGCTTTAGGCAGCCCGGATCTGCTGACAGCTGTGGCATGCTCATAGCTGCCCCAGGCTAACTCTTTACTCTGCTGCCTGGGTGTAAGGGGAGCTGCTTGGGACTCCCACGTGCTGCCACCACACAAATAATGAGTGTTGAGTGAAGGTCAAGATGTGAGGTTGCACATCCCATGGCAAGACTGTGGTTTTACACACCACTGAGCATATTTTAGAGCTTGCAGGCACTGGAAGGAGATGGTTCATAGCTCTCTGTGCTTTTCCCAACCCTTGCTTTCCCAGTCCTGATCCTGGTGTCTCATCTCAGCCTTTACTTCAGCTACAGCATCCAGCAGACCTTTAGCTGAGCCACTACACCCCCTCAACTAGCAGAAGACTACCCATTTCTGTGGATTACAGCAGTCTGCAGAGAGTCTGAGAGGCCAGAGCTGCTGCAAGATTGATGGCTGGGTGGGAAGCAAAGGGTGTAGGCTCTGCTGGTGGCTGTGAGCTATGTTCAGCTCAGTGTAGCTAAGGCAGCACTTGGATGATGCCTGGGTAGTTACGGTGTTGGACTTCAGATCAAGTGGTGTCATCCTGTGCAGGCTCAAATGCTGCTTTAAAATGCAGCCAGAAATCATAGGAGACTTGGGGAGTATCGCTGAGTTTGCCCTGTGCTTATACCCCTTCACAGGGATCTGCTCTCAGCCATTATCAGCAGCAGGATCATGTTGATGAGAAATTTTGGGTTGACTCAGTACAGCTGATCTTATGTTTTGACAAATTTCGGCTCCCAGCTAATTTTGCAAAGCACACCATGGCTCTCCACCAAGGCGAGGGGAGCAGAGCAGTGATGCATGCTGCAATCCAATTAAGAGACACCCTGCCAAAGCTGTTCCTTTGTCAAATGATTCGGCAAATGACTACGGGATGGTAAAAGTGGGTTTTATTAGTACAGCATGAAAAATTCAGCACTGTAAATGAAGGAAAGATTAGTCTCCACAGGCCCTCAAGACCGTAGCTTGGCTAGGCTTGTACTCTCCCTCCATCAGCAAATGACCATCAGTCACACACAAACCTCAAGCCTGGGTGGCACCAACGTGCTCCAGGGCTTGCAGTGGGAAAGCACCCCCTTCCTAACACTTCCCAGGGCCCATACCCCTCCACTGGCCCAGGGCACAGCGCTGTCCTTGTGCTGGAGCTCCAAACAGCCACAACCCCAAAGGCAGTCATAGCATCGAGGAGGGTGTGAACAGTCTCTGAGTGAGGAGGGAGGTCGTGGGACCCATGGTGACTCCGAGCACCGTCCCACTGAGTGAGCATTCCATTGGAATCCCTAATCCACCTGGGGAAGCTCAGACAAGCAAAACCTGCCCTGACCTCCTGTATTGCTATCCCTTGACAGCAACATGAGGCAAAACCTCCAGGACACAGCTTACTGTGTCCTGAGTCACCCTACTGGCTGTGGGCAGATGTTGCCATATCACAGCAACTGTCATCACTCCATCCTCCATGCCACTGAAAGGTGATCCCACACTGACAAACACCACCACCACTCCTGTCCTGAGGTCCCTCCTCTGCTGCTGCATTCCACTGCTGGTACTCTACACCCTTTTCCTGGACTTAGACCATATGAGACATGGCGGCAGGCTGGAGCCCTCATTTATGGAAGAAGTGGCATTCTGGGACTGATGTGCTACCTTTACCCAGGGTTCCTTCATACAAGTATGGCAGGAACAGCCCTGGAGGGAGCCCTGGAGGGTGCATGCAGCCTGCAGTGCCACCGAAAGCACCTGGAGCCTGCACTGTTGCACTCAATGCACCCTGTGCTTGGCCTTCTTCAGCAAAAATGCCACTGAATACAGGCTGAGGGCAGACCTAGATCAGATAGATGTATGCCCTAGAAGTGTCAGCACAAATACAGTAGCAGCAGCTGTGAAAGTGTGGCTGAGGGCAACAATTGGCAGGCTCCTTAATCCTTCCCTCCCTTCTGGGCTGAGAAAACAGTGAGGGTGATGCAGCAACCGTTTCTTCAGTGCAGCCTGTGCTGCAGCTCTTCATTTTATAGTGGAGGTGCAGTGAGCCTTAGTAGGCTACGCATCCCAGGAAGCATCTACATGCAGACAGCTTCCAAAACCTAGATCAAACCAGTCTGCGATGGGCCTCGGCAAGTATCATTTGGACAAGGTTTCATAAAAGTTTCATTCTTGACATGTCGGTGTCCTTTGCTTTTGCTCTCTGGGTTTTCTAACCCAGGTGACAAATGCTAATTGGCTTTTACCTATGCTTGACTCCTGTAATAAATTTTACACTAACAAGAGATCTAAAGTTCATTACTGGTCCAGTTTCTTGGTCTTTCGTTATAAACCGCAGTAGAAATTTATGGGTGGTATGCTTAATATATCCCTACCATAAGTGTTCAATCATGGTGTAGCCCTGCAGAAAGTATACAAGGGTTCATAACTCATTCTTTATATTCACCATCTATATGGGTAAAGCTAAAATTATGGCATATATCTGAATTTCTTGCACTGGTATCCTGCTAGTTGTGCCAGGAGATACTACTGATTACATTATGGAGTTTATTACTTTACCATTGACAAATGCCTAGTGACACTGAGATTTTGGGAACAGGAGCCCTCCAGAATCAGGTGTGGCTTGGGTGGTGGGTGCAGCGAGCACTGAGACAGAACCAGTGCCAGCTTCTAGCAAATTACCCCTCTATGCAGTGGCTGGGAGGGAAGCAGAGCTGTGTCCCCTGCTCCTGAGGACCTGTCAACTGTCCCATGTGTCAAACACTGCAGCCTTGGGGCTGGGGTAGGATAAGCTGAGCCTGTCTAACTCACACGCTCCTCTTCTGCCACAGCACATACTATATCACTTAGGCTGATGTTCTTCCAACAGGTTTCAAGATTTAGTGCAGTTCATATTTGATCGGGCAGATCCCCAGGGATCCATTTGAATAGTAGAGAATATGAGTACAGAATATGAAGGGACCACCTGGGTCATTAAACCCAGTCCCCTGTTGTCCCTGGCAACCATATAATAGACATTTAATCCAAAAGGGCCCAGCTACCTCCATTCCTCCTGCCCTGTACGGCTGGAGCCTGTAACATGATATTAAAGCCATGACTGAAAGCACATTTCTTACTGCAAAAAGGCAGAGCTCCCAGAAAATGGAAATTCTCTGGTGTCTTTGACCATAATATATTGGTCAGAATAACAGTTTCTAGCAATAGGATTTCACACAGAGCCAGACTTGGCATTTCCCCAAACACTTTCTCAGCCATTTTAGAGATTTATAACTAATAATTGCATAGCTGGATAAATAATTAGACTCTGAGGTTTTGTCTTAGCTTTTTCCTTATAAATAAATCCCTTATTCACAAGTTATATTAAAACACATGTCACTAATATAATGTGCTTTTCCTACCAGTGATGCTTATTTCCTGCTTGGGTGCATTGATTTTATTTCCATTATCTGTACTCTTTTATTTTTGTAATTATCAGGCCTGTCTTTTATCAGAAATACATCAATTCTATGCTCATAGGTGCATCACTATCCATAGGGGTAAACTGGAGATGATTCACATATGCAAACGCACATGCACAAGCTGTTACACAGAAGTGGGTCAGCACAAGGCAGAAATCCATAATGAAATGATGGAGTCATCCTAACCTGCACGTGATTGCTCTGAGGGAATGCTGAGATAGGGCAGAGCTATGGCAGAGCATATTGTCCCACTGAAGGAGCACTCTTGAAGGAAGAGCAGTGACTCCCAGCAACAAACTTGAACCCTACAGAGGAACTGTTGGTTACTGTCTAGAAATACCTCCAGAAGGTCCTCCTAGGAAGGCGAAGATTAAGAAGGTAGAGAGAGCTATTGCAGCATTGAGCTCTCATGGAACTTGGTGTTAGCAGGTACATATTAAGCATTTGAGAAAGTGAGGTATAAAGATAACAGAAAGAGCAGCATTAGCAATATATATCTGCCTCTGGGAAATGTACACTGCTCCCATTTTATTCTCAGTGTGCCCAACCGTTGCACTACTGCTTAAAGCCAAGGACAGGAAACCAGATATCAGATTAGATTTCTAAAGGGACAGGCACCCTCAGCACTGGGAATAGATGAGCACAACACTTTTCTTCGACTGGAGGCAGATTTATGGGAGGGAGGACATGTGAGGCTAACAGGGCTGTTGTTTCACAGAATCACAGAATCACAGAGTCCTAGGGGTTGGAAGGGACCTCGAAAGACCATCTAGTCCAATCTCCCTGCCAGGCAGGGTCACCTAGAGCACATCACATAGGAACTTGGCCAGGCGGGTTTTGAATGTCTCCAGAGAAGGAGACTCCACAACCTCTCTGGGCAGCCTGTTCCAGTGCTCTGTCACTCTCACAGTAAAGAAGTTTTTTCTGATATTTACATGGAACCTCCTATGCTCCAGTTTGCACCCATTGCCCCTTGTCCTATCACTGGACATCACTGAAAAAAGCCTGGCTCCATCATCCTGACACTCCCCCTTAACATATTGGTAAACTTTGATGAGGCCGCCCCTCAGTCTCCTCTCCTCCAAGCTACAGAGACTCAGCTCCCTCAGCCTTTCCTCATAAGGGAGATGTTCCACTCCCTTAATCATCTTTGTGGCTCTGCGCTGGACTCTTTCAAGCAGTTCCCTGTCCTTCTTGAACTGAGGGGCCCAGAACTGGACACAATATTCCAGATGTGACCTCACCAATGCAGAATAGAGGGGGAGGAGAACCTCTCTTAACCTACTAACCACACCCTTTCTAATGCACCCCAGGATGCCATTGGCCTTCTTGGCCACAAGGGCACATTGCTGGCTCGTGGTCATCCTCCTGTCCACCAGGACCCCCAGGTCCCTTTCTCCTACACTGCTCTCCAGCAGGTCAGCTCCCAACCTGTACTGGCACATGGGTTTGTTCTTCCCCAGATGCAAGACTCTACACTTGCCCTTGTTGAATTTCATCAAGTTTCTCCCCACCCAACTCTCCAGCCTGTCCAGGTCTTGCTGAATAGCAGCACAGCCTTCTGGTGTGTCAGCCACTCCTCCCAGTTCAGTGTAATCAGTGAACTTGCTGAGGGTACACTCTGTTCCCTCCTCCAGGTAGTTGATGCAAATATTGAACAGTACTGGTCCCAGTACCAACCTCTGAGGGACTCCACTAGTCACAGTTACCTCCCTCCAGCCTCATTACTGCTGCCTGCTGTGCCATGTGCTGCGCATCATGTCAACAGGCTCTGCTGCCCCTCACTGCTACCACAGCTGCATCTGTCCCCATTTTAATTTTCGTTGCTGTCAGTCCCTTGTGAGTCTTTGTCCCCTCTCCCAGTCTTCACCCTTCTCCCAAGTTAGATGGAATCTCAATTCCAATGTATGGAATGCAGTTTGTCGCCCACAGGAATTAGTATATCCTTGGGGGATGTGCTGATGGGGAGCAAGCAAGGCTAAAGCTGTCCAGGAGAAGACTGACTCTTACATAAACAGAAATGTAAACTCAGAAGACTTAGAATACCCAAAAGCCTGTGTTTTCTCCCAGCTTGATTCTCTTCCCATTTTGTGCCAGCTGAGATAAAACTGACAGAGCTGCAGCAAGTGGGGCAGGAAAGAGCTGCGACCACTAATCATGTCTGAATCCCACCACAAAGACTGGCTACAGCCAACATGGACCTGAGTCCATCCAACCTCAGTAGTGAAGACTGGGCTCACTTTTGTCAATCAGTTTGATTTCATGGTTACACTGGGACACAAAAGGGAGTAAATACACTGGCTTTGTGCCCATCATCTCATGCCTCAGCTCTGACCCTGGGCAAGGGTGACAGATTATGTGCAAGAAATATTTCTTAGTGACTCTGGTTGTTTTTTTGTCCACCTGAAAACTTTTGGCACAACACCAGCAAGTACCAATAATAAAGCTGTTAGGTAAACATTGCTTTTTCTATGTTTTTCTATGTTTATTGTAAGGATGGACAAATTTTCACCACACAATTATAAAACCCAAACTCTAATGGATTGAGTCAAACAAAAACAATCTGTAAGAACTCATTACTATTTCCTCATAACCACATTCTTCTTTTCCTCATTGGGTCCAAGCCTTGCAGCGTGGGCCATAGGAATGTGTCTACCAATGCACAGGATACAATTCTGCTGGAATTCCAACCAAAATGGAGGAGCTGCAGAGCCAGCTTGGCCACACACCTCCCCCTTTTCAGCACCCCAACCACACACTGTGCTTTATCTCCAGACCTCAGGACACCTCCTCAGTGTGGGCTTGCATGGGCACGGCTGTGGAGGTCCAGGCCAGCTACCTCCTGTGAGTGTTTCGCTCCCGCCCTGTGTAGGGGTTGGTCTGAGCACAGCCATGAGGACTCGGCAAAACACTCATGTAACACTTCAGTTTTTCTGTCTGGCAGGAGGTTCACACTTGCACCTGGCATTTGCTGAGGGGCATCAGGGAGCAGCCGCTCCCCAGTCCATGGCAGGGCTGTCAAGGGGTGATGATAGCTGGCTAGATGCTGGAAGGGGACCAAGAATTTCAGGAAAGACATTAGTCATTCTGTTTACCAGAAAAGTCTTCAGTAACCACCAAGCGCTCTCCTGGCCCTACAAGGGTGGTTGGTTGTTTGTTTTTCATTTCTGTGGCCTACTGGGTTTTATTTTTGTTGTTACCTTGTGAACCACCCCAGAGAACCTCTGGTCTAGAAGCTAAACCTCTCCTCTGCCTCACTGGATGACTGTCCCCCAGCCCTGGGGCCACAACACAGCCCTTGGTGAAGCTGCCTGGGAGCTCCCTCAAGGAGCACCCAGGCACCACAGCCACTGCCCTGCACTCATCCATCCTCCTAGAAGGGCAGTGAGTGGCACTGTAAAGCAGCCAAGCTGTTCTTCATACCATTAGGTGCCTTTGTTGGTCACTTCGCTCTGTATGTAGAAGGGAATGAGGGGGATCATCAATGATGAGCATAAATTTTCCCATAATTAGAAGGACTTCCTGTCTAGGGTCAGTGCTGGTCCATGGAAATTCATACAGTAAGATGTAGTCAGGGCAGCACAGTGAGTACAGCCAAGCTCTCCTCTGATGAGGTGACCTGTGGGACTGAGAGGCTGGAGTACACTTTGCACAGGGCTACTGTCTCCGGAGTTAGGGAATTGCATTGCATAACACACAAGGAAGACATTCCCACTGATTCTAAGCTATGTAATCTCCAGGGTGTGATGGAGTTAGAGAAAGAGCAGAGAGGGACAACTGAAATGGTCAAGGTAATGATCAGCTTGTACGGAGAGGCTAGAAAGGCTTTGGAGACAAGGAAGCTCGGTGTTGTGACTGACATTTATGAAATCATTAAGACAGTGGATGAGGTGAATGCAGGGATGGTTATTCACCATATCCCACATGCTAGAACTAGGTAGAGAGTGATCAAACTAGTAGCTGATTAGTTTAAGATAGATAAAAGTCCTTCTTCACATAATGGGTAGTGAGCCTTCCTCAGAGCCTTGACTGGGCTTCATCTTGGAAAGAGCTAGCTGGACCACATGCAAAAATGAATGAAGGAATGAGCCAGAAACGGAGCATTGGATTGGTCAAGGATGATTAGGGTTTCCATATCTCCTCTTCTATTTACCACTGTTGTCACAACCATTGTGTACATGTCTCTAGCCTATATTAATCAACAATTTTGAGATAAGTCTTGTAGGTACTCATCTTAGACTTGACATTGGGAAGAACTTTTTCACTGAAAGGGTTGTTAGGCACTGGCACAGACTGCCCAGGGAGGTGGTTGAGTTACCATCCCTGAATGTGTTTAAAAGTCGTCTGGATGTGGCGTTTGGGGACATGGCTTTGGTATGATGGATTTGGTAGAGTAGGGTTAATGGTTGGACTCGATGATCTTGAACGTCTTTTCCAACCTGAGCGATTCTGTGATTCTGTGTGATTCTGTGATCTATTCACCTTATTACAAAAACACAACCTCAACCTGTAATTCTTGTACAAAAAGCAGAATAAGAATTAAGTATTAAAATCTGTGATTGAATGAGCAACACAGTGTTTAACCTAGCCAGCTAATTCTCTTTTAAATCTCTGCTGAAAGCCACAGGCAGGCTTCCAGCACGTGAGTCTGCCTTCAGTATTTCCTACAATTTGAACAAGAGTTCAGCTGGAGTTCTAAATTACTGTAGGGAACTGGCTCTTCTCTCTCTGGTTTCCACCAGTTTGGCAAAGATCACACAAAAATTGAAATTAACTTCCTAAAATTTCAAAATATACTGCAGCCGTTAGTTAGTGCAACAACTGTCAGATCACATATGAGGAAGAATGAGGGGTCTGGGGACTTCACTTTCCATTTAACCCACATGGAAAGAAATCTGGAAACTGCCAAACCCTGCCCCCTGCCCCCCCCTCCTCCCCTCAGTGTCTAGGTCAAACCCAAACTTTGGCAACCCTATAGGAGCAATGTTTTTTAGCTAGAATTTTTGGTGCTTCTATTCATGCACTTTTCCATTGAAGGGATCCAGAGACATCCCAAATTACTTATCATGCCTTTTCAATATGCTCAGTAGCCATTTCTGAACCTTGTAAGAAATTTCATTGGAGGTGTGCTATTAGGCAGATTGCATACAGCTGCTGTCCAAAACTGAAGCCCAGCAGAGCATGGAGAGGACAAGAAAAGTGAGCATGGAGAGAGCCCAATGGGCACAACAAGGTATTGTTGTACCACTGGGGATGTTTCATGCAGGTGTTAACATCTAATACATAGGTCATTTGGGACACGGGAGGCTGCAGATTCAATATTACTTACTGTGGAAAGTCTTTACTCTGGGAATGTTTGGTCTATGTAAATTTGTTTAACAGACCTGTAAAAAAAGCTGAAGAATTAACATCTATCCTCTCTCAGAGCTGCTGAGTATGTAGAATTTACTTTTAACAGTTAGTTTGTATCTCTGACTCTCAGCCAGAGAATAGGGAAGGGCTTCAGGCAGTGAATGTGAATCCTGAGCTGCTCCAAGCTTGGGAGGAAGTGAGGCAGAAATCTGGATAGTTACAGCCTTTGGAGACCTGTGAAAGAGCCATTTTATTGGTTGGTCCCAAACTTTTTAAAATGTGGGTAGTGGCTGCAGATTTCTGTTCCTCTGAAAGCCCTGATGACATAGGAATTTCTCACAGCAGCAGGACAGATTTCAGCAGTTCCTATGGGTGCCCTTCTCCCTCAGCTCTGCTGTGTTTGTGGGAGGACATACAGATGGGACCTGGAAACTTATGCAGCTTTAGAATCATCTTGGGGGAAAAAAAAAAAAGAAAAAAGAAAAAAGAAAAAAAAAAAAGAAGAAAGAAAAAAGAAAGGTAAAAAAGAAAAGGGGGGGGGAAGGGTTATTGCTAGTCCATATCAGTTTGCTTATTTGGTCTATGGTGCTGTCCCAGAAATGGTAATTAATAAATGTATAGCTGTGATGTGGCCACAAGCAATTAGCAGCACAAATTGCTGAAGCTGGCACTGCTGCAGAGAGAAATATCTGGAGACCCACAGCCTGAAAAGTTAAAACTTTGGCCAGTACTTCAGGAAAGGACTTAAACTGACATACATGACAACATGTAATATAATAACACAGAAGAATGTTTTTTGTTCCCTCCTTCCAATTTCTAAAAACATTATCACATCACACTTGCCTTTAAAAACAAACTATCCTTTCTCAGTAGGTCTACACCTTAGAAGGCATCACCCATTCAAGGATTCTTCTAGCTCCCCATGAGATTTCAACCAACAGATGGCAGCAACCCTATTCCTAATGGCACTACCACTACATTTTCGTTCTCATCAAGGCATAGAATCATAGAATAATAGAGTTGTTTTGCTTGGAAAAGACCATGAAGACCATCAAGTCCAACTGTTAACCTAGCACACTGCCAAGTCCATCACTATACCCTGTCCCTAAGTACCATAGCTACATGTCTTTTAAGTACCTAGTTTCTCTGGGATGTCTCAGACCTCAGTGATGAGCCTATGGTTAGAAGGGCACCAGAAACGTCCCTGTAACAGAGCAAGCAGCAGTGAAACACAGAGAGTCTCCACTGGCTGCATTCTCCATTGCATTCTTGGGAACAGGATGGCTTACACAAGACTACAAATGTCCCCCAAAGCATGGCTGAGTCCCACCAGCAACAGCAAACCCTGCAGCCCCGCTGGCTGCCTGGCAGCTGACACTCAACATCACTGTATTTTATGTAAGTGATTTATTTACACGCTGCCTCCACCCTGTTTGCAAAACTACACTTGGCACAAGGCATGTGTAGGTGGTCCTTTTGGCCAAACGCTGCAGGCACTTCTCACTTCTCCTGGCTCTTTGCCACTTGCCCTGTAAAGGCACTTGGCCACTCACAGACAGCCACAGGCATTTCCCTCCACCGAGCCACTTGAAACTTAATCTCCTCACATAAAAGTTTTCTTTCTCAGCCAGCACTTACAGTTTAACATCCGCTCTTTATTTTAAATGGGCAGTTAAGTTGGCCACATGCACCAATGGTATAAAATTTTTTTGTGTGTGGACATCCACCAGACACCCAACATATCTCATACACATTTTGCTGTAGGTGCAACATATAGCCCCAGGGCCAAATGGAGCTTGCTAAAAATTTCCTTGGCCTACCACACCACACTGGAGAAGGGATACAGAAGATTTGGGCAGCAGGAGGGAGTTGCGTGCTGCAGGGCTGGCCCTGCCTTGCTGAATTTGTTTCCTTTTTCCCAATGCCACCATGATGGTCATCTGCCTCTCCCAGGCACTGGCTGTTGCTTAGCAGGTGCTGCATGGGGAAAGCACAAGAATGAATAGGAAAAACGTTGCTGGGAGGTGCTGAGGAGAAGACTGGAGACCTGGGAGAGCAGGGGCAGAAACAGATGCCAAGTTAGGCTGCAGTTGCCTTCCCACTCATTTCTGTGCTCCTAATTTGAACCCAGACCTCAGGCAAACAAACAGCAGTCTCAAGCATGACTAACCCAATTTTACTGAAATTTTCCAAATCCCTTCCTTTCTGGAGAACTTCAGCATTAAAGATGAAAGATCTGGAAAATTGCATTAAATGACTGAAAACAAAGCAGAGTGAATGTAAGTAATTTCTTACTACAATATCCTTGCTCAAATAGTTGCTACTGTAGTAACCTAACAAAAGATACAAAATTTCTTCAGGGAACTGGAAGAAGCTGCCCATTCACAGGCCCTAGTCCTCATGGAGCACTTCAACCACCCCAATCTCTGCTGCATAAGCAACACAAGCAGTAAGTCTCTGGAGTACGCTGGTGATAGGCTCTAACACAGGTGACTGAAGACATGACAAGGGGAGATGATCTGCTGCACCTCAGAATTACAAACAAGGAAGAAATGGTCAGGAACATGAAGGCTGGGGCAGCTGTGGCTGCAGTGGCCATGAGATGGTGGAGTTCAGGGTCCTGAGAGGAAGAAGCAGGGAAAAGAGCAGGACCACAACCCTGAGCTTCAGACCTTAATCTCTTCTGATTGCTGTTGGGAAGAATCCCATTGGCATATGGTCCTGGAAAGAAGAGAGGTCCAGGAGAGCTGGTTGATTTTCAAGGATGACCTCATGTAAGCTCTAGAACTGTCCATGCCTACATGACATCAAGCAAAGGCAGCAGGAGGCCTGCATGGATGAACAAGGAGCACATGACAAAATTCAAATACTCTCTTTAAATAACCTTGTTTTTCAATACAAGTCAAATACATATTATTCCTGAAGTGAGAGCTGAGGCCAAGAAATGACACAGAAAGATGAATCAGTGGAATCTTATGATTTTGGAAAATGTTTTTAGTGACTTGACTGTTCCTTAAAGTAATCATGTGATTAAGTCTTGTTGGTGACATTATTTCTCAGAAACTGAAAGCATGCTGAGTTCCAATCCACATAAAAACCATCCCTGCCAATACCCCAGACACCAGTCTAATAACCTTCCTCTTCCATCACCATTTGGGCTAAACAAAATATATTAGGCATCTTAATTAGGTACATGCTGTCATCTTGGAAGGCACATAGAAAATTACCTAATCCACAATTAGCTCACTGGGTCTGGTTTCTGTGGGGATTTTCTTATGCTTCTGATTCTGCTGCATACTTTAGTGTACCTCTGCAAAACACCCCTGAGGCTGACAAGAATGCACAAGCACACACACGACTGCAGTGTCCTTGCCCCTCCGGTCTGAGTGCCAATCCGTCTGTTGTCCCTGTGGTGCCCCCGCAGCAGGAGCTCTCTGAAGCTCTGCTTTTGGGTATCCCAGGCACAGTGGGGCCCTCTTGACTCCACTGCACAGAAATAGATGGAATTGCTGCACTCCATCTCATTTATGCAATCCCCAGGGGAGCATTAGCGGTGCTTGCCTCGGAAGAAGACAGATAAGAGGAAGCTTACCCTATCAGACCTCAGGTGAGGGTCGGGTACAGCTGAGACCTCTGCGCTGCGGGGAGGACAATGCTCAATACCCATGGCACAGCCTCCCTGCACAGGGAAGGAGGGAGAGACACAGGGATGCTCACGGCTGTGAGATTCACAGAGAGAAAGGAGGTGAGAGCAGGGGTTGCAGCCATGGTTCTCAAAGAGAAACGGGTACACACGTGCAGTCCTAGAAGATGTTTTATTTGGTTTTGCTCAAAAGAGCAGAGCCAGAGCAAAAATAAACCAAAATAAACATTCCGATTTCTACAGGTTCACTGAAAAACAGCCCAGCTGTAATAACAACAAATCATACACAGTGTATAGCTTATTTTCCCTTCCGTAGGTTAACCAGAGAAGGTCACAGCAATCATGTTTAATAAAAGAAGGTTTCCCTTATTTTCTGGCACTGGCTCTGAGCAATTGGCCTGTAAGAGCTGCTTTCAAAATCACTCCCCAGTTATTCTGTCTGTTTTCTGCTTAACATTCCTCAAGGCGCTTCCAGCCAAGTACATTATTTCTTTTTTTTTTTTTTTAAAAAGAAACTATGATATTAATTTAGCTCCGATTTCAACCAACACACATTATAAGTCTCTGCAGATTGTATATTAGCATGGGAATTTTGAATACACAGTAATTGAAATATATTACTTTCAAATAAACTCTCAAGAGGGCAGCTTTAAATGCTGGTTTCATTCTACTGCACTTTTAAAAGTCTGTGCATGGTATGAAAATAAGTCACTGAGAGAGACTGTCCCTACACTGATGAACTAGTTCACTCTTTCCTCCTAATGGTACCTTCTGTTTTTTCTTTGACAGCTACTCCCAAGCATTTGGTTTGATTATCAGCAGATCTTTAAGAGTCTGTAATCCTGTCTGTAAGTGGTCTGTGTGGTGAAGATGATCCGTATTTCATGCCTTGCCCACCACCTAGCACACAGCCACTTCTTGGTACCTGTTGAGATAGATTACCTGTGGCTATATCCATCCCACTGAGAGCAAGTGTGCTGCCCACGCACCCAGCCTGGCCACGGGCTCTTCTGCAGCTCTGCTTGCAGGATGCCCCTGACAGCTCCTTCTCCAGATGGCAGCAGGCTCTGCAGACACCCTTACTTCTTGTCTGGACACCCCACCCGTGGGGGTTTTCTTCAGCAGGACTGCTGCTCAGCCACAGCTAGCAAGTGCCACCAGGCCTGCAGAGTCTCGTTGATGCCCACAGAGGATGGTCCAGGCAGGCACAGATGTCACTGCTGCCTTCTCCAAGGCATGGACAGCTGTGGTAATGGGAAACAAGCCTGCAGCTTGTCCTGAAAGCTGTGCTCACAGGGAGTGGGTGGTCATGCTTGTGCCATGCCACCACCATGGGCTTCCTCAGGAGACTGGCCACACATACAATCATAGAATCATAAAATGGTTTGTGTTGCAAGGGACCTAGAAGAACATCTAGTTCCAACCCCCCTGCAAGGGCAGGGACACCTTCCACTAGACCAAGCCCTGTCCACCCTGGCCTTGAACACCTCCAGGAAAGGGGCATCCACAACCTCCCTGGGCAACCTGTTCCAGTGTCTCACCACCATCACAGTAAAGAATTTCTTCCTAACATCTAACCTAAATCTGCCCTCTTCCAGTTTAAAGCCATTACCCTTTCTTCTATCACTACACACCCTGGTAAAAAGTCCCTCCCCAGTTTTCCTGTAGGCCCCCTTCAGGTACTGGATGGCTGCTATAATGTCTCCTCAGAGCCTTCTCTTCTCCAGGCTGAACAGCCCCAACTCTCTCAGCCTGTCTTCATAGGAGAGGTGCTCCAGCCCTTGGATCATCTTCGTGGCCCTTCTCTGGACTTGCTCCAAGAGCTCTATGTCCTTCCTGTGTTGAGGCCTCCAGAACTGGACACATTACTCCAGGTGGGGTCTCACGAGTATGGAGTAGAGGCGCAAGATCACCTCCCTCAACCTGCTGGCCATGCTTCTTTTGATGCAGCCCAGGACACGGTTGGATTTCTGGGCTGTGAGTGCACATTGCTGGCTCATGTTGAGGTTTTCATTGACCAATAGCCCCAGGTCCTTCTCCTGAAGGCTGTTCTCAATCCATTCTCCACCCAGCCTGTATTTGTGCTTGGGGTTGCCCCAACCCAGGTGCAGGACCTTGCACTTGGCCTTGTTGAACTTCATGAGATTGGCATTGGCCCACCTTTCAAGCCTGTCAAGGTTCTTCTGGGTGGCATCCCTTCCTTCCAGCATGTCAACCACACCACGCAGTTTGGTGTCATCAGAAAACTTGCTGAGGGTGCACTCGATCCCACTGTCCATGTCACTTGCAGATGTTAAACAGCACTGGTCCCAGTACCGATCCCTGAGGAACACCGCTCGTCACTGGTGTCCATCTGGACATCGAGCCATTGATCACTACCCTCTGAGCGTGACCATCCAGCCAATTCCTTATCCACTTAGTGGTCCATCCATCAAATCCATATCCTTCCAGTTCTGAGACCAGGATGTCATGCACAACAGTGTCGAATGCTTTGCACAAGTCCAGGTAGATGATGTTTGTTGCTCTGCCCTTGTCTGCTGACTCTGTGACCCTGTCATAAAAGGCCACCAAATTTGTCAGGCATGACAGGAGCCCCAGCTGTAAGTGACACTATCTGTGTCACCACTGGGTTGAGATGCAGGACACAGAGATGGCATCTGGGAAAGGAAGGGAACCAGGCAGGCATTTCCCAAGCCAGTGCTGCCCTGCTCACAGATGCCCTGCTGTGAAACACCCAGCTCAGGCTCCCCAGCAGCTGAGGGGCAGAAGCTTAGGGCGTGACACCTTCCTATTACACCAGACTCAGCCACCAGCTCAGGCCTTGCAAACAGCCAGACATCTCCTATCAGTGCCCTGGCCTCCCTGGCACTTCTCCAGTCTAAAGAAAACCATGGACTGGGGGTTGCTTCTGCTTCTCTGCCCAAGCCCCATTTGCCTGCCTAATACTAGAAAAAACTCCATACTGTTAGATTGTCCTTCAAGCCAGCTGGGTGCTGCTTGGGTGGGAGCAGGGTGCTCCCTTGGAGCCTCTGAGGGCATTGTGTGAGAAGAGGAAGACAATGCCTAATGTGTCTGTGTCTGCATTTCCCCATCCTAAGGCTGTCTACATCCCATGGACACCCTTCCTCCTTGCAATACTTTAGTGGGAACTGAGATCCAGCAGCCTCAGTGCACAGAAATCAGCCTTTCTTTTCTGCTGATCTGCATTTCTCACCCCTGCTGCCTCTGCCCCAGAACCTGAAGTTTCACCCCAGCCTGCCCATGTGTGGACCTTACTACTTTTGACTGCAGGCCAGTTCCCCACCTGCCTGTGCTCTGATTGCTCACCCCTGCTTGTACAGCAAGCTCCTGCTCCAGCTCCTGTGGTTCACGTGCTCTAGCTTGCAAATTAATGTCATCCACATCAGGAATTCAAATAGAAGTTAGCCAGCAGAAGAGATTGAAGGATACCTCAAAATCTTCAGGCTCCAAGAACTGTACAGAAATTAAACTGCTCAGGAATAAATGAAATGCTTGTACGTTGTTCCTAACCCTGACATCAGGTTCAGCAGCCAAGACTGACCAGCAGGCTGTGCCGTTGTATTGGTGAGCCCCAACCAGAGGTGGGAAAATCAAGAAATGGAAGAGCTACAGCAGAAGGAAAGTGCTGGGGATCATAGTGCCCTATGATCAGGAAGGCAGGGTAGGGAAAACCCTGCAGGAGAAAAAAGTGGCTCCCAGACACCACTAGGATGTTTTCGAGAAGGAAGTGCAGTTCACCAGAAAAGGCTGGGAATGCCAGCCTGGTTTACCCAGAGAAGGTGGTTATAGTTACTTGAAGAGCTGGTGAAGAAAGCTGGCTGTTATGAAAACAGAGGTACCCAGGTAATCTCTGCAGAAAGCGTGGAGGGAGCTGGAGGGCTGCCATGATCAGGCAGGCTCAACAGCATTGCCAGCCGTGGTGTGGGGGTGCTGGCAGCCTGGGTGACACCTGCAGACAACGTTGGGCAGTGTACAAAATGGATGAGCTCCAGAGTGCAAAGACCTGGCAGACCCCATGTGTCTGAAGGCCGTGGAGAGGACACACCCCAGCCTCAGAACCGACCCTTGCTTCATAGGGTCATTTTTGACTGGCTTGAGATGGGGATCCATGCAAACAAGTCAACGATTGTCATTGGGGTGCCTTCCATCTCAACTGGAACTGTGGCAGCAGACGACAAAGTCGTTTTATGTACGTATCCCTCTGAAATCCCAGCACCTTCTGCAAGATGTGAAGCAAAGCAATACAGCCCAAACTGCTTAAGGTTTCTGAGAAATAAGTTAAATATTCACAGACACAATTGCACCAGGGTTTAGAAGGGAATAGAATATTACAGCTATTTAATTTTTGATGCTACAAAGCACTGTTATTCTACTCCCTGTCTCCTAAACTCTAAGTTCTCAGTGATAGTCTGGATCAAAAATGCTAACAATGCTCAAGTGTATTTGTACCAGGATGTGCTAGTTAACAGATTTTTTTTCCTACCAAAGGTTTTGGAAAGTAGGAAGCACTTTTGAGGATAGCTGGGCAGAGAAAATAACTTTGAACCACTTGATCTGACCTTTTTGGGATGCATAAACACAAGTAGGTTTATGGAATAAAAATTTCACTGATTCCAAAAGGATACATTTTGATAAAATGAGGAGAGTTACTTAATACTTTTAAGAACCAAAGGGCTTGAGTGTGAAAAAGGCTGAGGGTATCTTTACTGTAAAGATATAAATACTATATATGTTAACCATGTGAAGTTTGTGTTCCAACCAAAAGGGGAAGGTCTCCATGGCCAACTGCATGAACTATTATAATTTTTAAAAGCATTGGGAATAAGCAAAGCTTGCTGAGAGTGAAAGGAAGATATGAGCAACAAACCAGATAGTTTCTTGTTGGCTAAGAAGTACTGGCAAGAAGTAAGCATTGCCAAACATCAAGCTGAGTTAGAAACTGAACAACAAAATAAGAAAAGCATGGCAAAAGGCTCTTAGAACAAAGGGGCTTGCAATCAGTACAGGGTAAAGATTACAAATTACCCAGGTATGGCCCTCAAAACTAATACCATTTTTTAGATCTGTGCTGAGAAATTATCTGGAACACAGCATAGGATTCCTGTAGGGCAACTTCATAGAAAATCTGAAGTGGAAGAAACACAGCATTTAAAGACAAAAAAGAGAAAAGAGCTCTTCTAAATGGGAAACTGGCTGTGGATGAGTCCTGGCTGGAAATCAGAGGACAGCTTCCAGCTCATAGAAGAGAGGGTTCTGTAATAGTTTTTCAGGAAAAGATATAAGTAGGTTAAGTAATTTCCAGCCTAGTTCCTACAAAGATTTTCAAAGTATTCATGAAGGTGGCATCACTGTAAATACCTTTTTCTGGTGCAGAGCACTGGCTGCAACAGACCAAATGTTATCATCAGTGCAAATAAACTTACACAAACAAATTTTAAGAAGGTTCAGCTCCAATAAAAGGAACGTTTATGTTCTCTCTTAAACTTTTTCATTACAAGTCAAATAAAACTACTTTCTTGACAATTTTTTATTCAAGTATTTCAACCCAAGGGGTAGAACATTAAAAAAAAATAAATCTTGGACTTGTGAAAGAGATATAAATGGTATCACTCACCATGCTCAGTACAACCCATTAATGACTAGGATAAAGATGACCTCTTGAAACTACAGATAGCATTGCTTTGGTTGGATGAATTTCATAGTGCAACTCTTAACTGCAGAGATTCTGTAGTTCAAAGTTTTCCAAGATCCATGAACACTAAGTACAAATATTGCTAAGTTTTCAGGTCAGGTTTCCTCAATAGAGTGTTTGCAACACTGTGAAGTTGAAATAATTTAGTTTCTCCAAATGGTTATTTTGTTTACTGATAATGGAAATACTTTTGACCTTTCCTTTGCATTATTGATTATCAGATAACTGAGGAAGGAAACAAAAAAAAATAAATAAAATAAAAATAAAACAAAAGCAGTGCCCCACCTCAGCACCCAGGCTACATCCTGGATATTCCTAGGGTAAAGGCATTGCAGAAAAGCCTGTTTCCCTCATATGGTGCCCTACACTTCCATGTTCTCTATGAGGCTGCCTAGCTCCATGGACCATGGACTTGCCCAGGCTTCTCCTGGGCCTGGGACAGTAGCTCTCACTGCCATCCTTGACAAATGCAGCTCCACACTGATTAATACCACATGGTCCAGCAGGAGAAATCTCATCCTGATTAAGAGTAAATACCTAGTTTCCCTTCTATTAGATTAGCCTGAGCCCATCAGGTTATTTATTCTGACTTTATGCTTCATCTGATCTTCTGACAGGTGGTAGAAAGGCAAGCAATGCATTTTGTGCTGTGCAATTGCAGTGGCTGACAGCAGATCGCATCAGGTGTGAAGTGTGGGTGTTTGCAAGGGTGGGCGGGCTCTGTGTCTAAGCCTTGTGTCATACGGCTGCAGGAGTTTTCATTTGTTATTGGGCAGTCTAAAACCAGATTTAAACTGTTAGAGCTGCACTGCTGCTCTAATTAACACAGCATGGGGCTGCATTTTCTCTCCCTCTCCACCAATACACAATGGTGTTTGATAGGAATTATGTTCCTGCCGCTCAGCAGCCTGACTGAAGAATGAGAGTTCTGGCCAGGGAGGCAGAGCAGGCTATTTTCTGCCCTGAATTGTGCAGCACTTGCCCTGCACTGGCCTCATTGCCTGGTGGTACTACTGGCAGTAAGAGAGCCCAGC
The DNA here is from genome assembly GCA_020745705.1 of Hemiprocne comata. NCBI lineage: Eukaryota > Metazoa > Chordata > Aves > Apodiformes > Apodidae > Hemiprocne > Hemiprocne comata. The sequence continues at coordinate 194,199,233 of CM036586.1, read as the reverse complement.
TCCAGGTTGGCATGGCAGCAGTACTGGCGGAATGACGAGGGGAGGGCTCAGCCACAGCCACAGAGCAGAAAGTCGGGTGGGTGGCACAGCAGAAAGGCAGGCTTGAGTAAAAGTCTGTCCTGCATTTTCCGACTGGTTTGGTTTGGTCTCCTTGGCTGTCATTGCAATGACTTCCAGGCTCATTTAAAAATACATTTCTGCAGGCTGAGCAGCGACTGCAGTGGAGCGGGCAGGCTGATGCACCACATGAGGTGCAGCAATAGTGGGGTGCCCAGGCTTGCTGCTTTCCCAGAGGTGCTCCTGAAGCAACAGTTGTGGTGTTGGCTGTCTGGACGAGACTCCGGAGGTGCCAGGGCTTCCAAGCTGAGCATGTTCCAGCTTCCCTGTGCTTGGTGCCTCCAGCCGCTGCGTGGGCAGCTGGGGGCTTGCTGGCAAAACACCTTGTCCTGTGCTTGGCTCTGTTTCATGCACAATTTGTTTGTCTTCAGTTAAAAACTGAACTTAGATAATTAATGCTGTAAGCAAACTTTTCAAGGAGTTTTATCTTCAGTATGTCATTAAAACTTAAATGCTTTAGCTCTTAGAAAGAGTACTCCATTGTGTAAAACTACAACGTAATGGAGAAGTCTTCCAGCTTTCAGTCTCACGTATCACAGATTCCTTACATTCTAGACAGCTTTAGAAACAAACCTTCAGTTGTTTTACATTAGAAAGGAAAAAGCTTAAGAAAAATAATGAAAGCATATTTTTGCTACATGAACAGTCTGTGGACATTAGTTGGTACTCAGAAACCTCTTTCTGAAATGTTTAATGTGAATTATTGGTGATATTGTTTTGCTTCTATCACATATGCTCCCCCCGTAAGATTTGAGTCATTCTTGAAGAAAACAGGAGGATCTCCATGGTGACAAACTCCTGTAGTCTGAAGAAAGTGTGGCAACATTTTCTCCATATCCTAACACTTGTATTTTGTGATTTATTTATTTTTCCCAAACATGAGTTTACAATTATAAACATGTAAGAGATTGGTTTTTCATATTCAGTATAAACAACATTTTCTTGAATGTGCAAAGACACTGCCCTCTATTATGTACACCTGCAAAAACTTAACAGCATGCTCCTCTGTAGTGAAAGCTCTCCAGGAAGGATATATTAACACAAACTGCTGCAGACTCACCCACACAACAGCTGCCAGAGCTGGAGAATGTTATTTCCTTTGCCTTCCCTTATGAAAAATTAACAGAGAAACATCTCTCTCATAGATCCTAGAATCATAGATCCTACCAAGATGGAGATTGTAGCATTTTATGTCTTTATATACCCTAGTGGGTGATGACAATAAGGATGCTCTGAGCAAGTGGTGCATTGGGAAGCCCCTTGAAGGGGGCCAGGGCTTTGCCCACCACTACAATGCCAGCAACACTGAGAGGCCCTTCTCACACTGAGGATCTTCTGTGCAAAGGTCTGTACAGGCCACCAGAGGAAACAGGTCATTTATCCCCAAGGCCTCATATTCCTAGTAATGAAATCTGAGCCATTTTCTCAAATTCACTGGAAATTGTAAAAGACAGAATATCCATCCAAGCTAGGGAAAAAAAACCAACAGCCTCTTGTACTTTGCACCAGCTTGGAACTGATCTGTCCCAAAAATACCATGAGATGCAACTGCGATTTTTGTACAGACTCAACTCTCATTATATACACAAAGTAGTTCCAGCAGTTGCCTTGTTGTTGCTACATTATACAGTCTGCATGAACTTGGCTTTTTAACTGGAGGATTATATGTTGCAAAATGGCTTGCAAAAAAATCTGATTGTGTTTTGCTCTTACAGTGCTCTGTACTCACACTTACCCTGTTAAAAACACTCCAGGACAGTCAAAAACACCCATAGAACAGGAGATAGCTGAGCTTACACATTTTCTTTTTGATCCCAACGTGTTAAAGAGCAAACTCAATTATATTATTGCTTCTTGAAAATATTCCAAATCATGCTTTTCTCAGTAAATTGCTTTTCATGTGAATCTTTTTCCTGTACCTGTAATTATGACTGGGTGGCACAACCAGTTCCCTAAGAAAATGGCCTTGGCTTCCCCTAATCTTATACAGGTTTTATAACAGAATATTTGTATTCATATTAATTCATTAGAATAGGTCCTGATTTATACTGTTTTGTTTCTGTAAGAAAAAAAAATAAATAAAAAATAAAGCAAATTAATTATAAGACAGTTTTTTAAACTTTGACTTCTGGGAAAAAAAATTCTGGAACAAATGAACACTTTGTAAGCGTGAAAGTGAGTAACAGATAAAATGCATTTGTCAAGGACAATCTGTCAAATTAACCCACATCTCTTCTGGGTAGTAAGTCTTGTGAGTAAGTGAAAAGAAGCAGAAGTTATGCATCTAGAATTCAGCAAGTGTTCTGCTGGCTTCTGTGATGTTTTTGTTGGCATAACAGGGAAACATGGACTAAATGTATAAGGTGCAAAAATAATCGTGTACCAGACTGCAATTATCAGATATTAACTCATCAAATGGGGTGATATGTTGACTGGAGTACATCTGCTGCCTGTCCTGAATTGAAGTCCACCCTGTGGTGTGGGTAGTAACCCGACAGCAGCACCAAGCACTCTCCCAGCAGGTTCCAGTTGCTTGGTGTCTGTCTAGTGTGGCATTGGTACCACTGGTCCTGCCACGCCTGCAGTGGGGGGATGAGCTCCACCTACTCTCCAGTAACTCCAGAAGCTCACCTCATTTCCCAATGCTTCTGTCCTCAGCAGCAAGCTCTGGTTGTGTTAGTTCTTCTCTGCTCTCAGCAGTGGTGGCAAGAGTTTAGCATCAGTCAGCTCTAAAGCTGTCACTGGCTTCAAGGGAGGTGATGTTGCACTGGTTGTGTTGCCTTTGCAAACAGGGGTCCTGGGCTATCCAATGGTCTAAATCTAGGGTATGTGAGATGTGTGGGGTTGGCAGAGGTCACACAGCACTCAAATCCTTCTGCGGGAGCAGCAAGACACTAACTGGGATGTCCAGGGCATCTCAAACAGGACTGGATGCCTATGTTGAGGCAACACATCCAGTGGTGGCTAGCAGGCACTTCCCTTTGTTTGAATCAGTCTCTAGACAATGCTGATGGTACCAAGTAATCTCCGTTGACTGTGATGAGAACTGAGATTCCTGTCTCACAGATAGACCCTTACTCTTCTTCTTAGTCAACAGCTGAATCATACTTCTACTACTTTTTAATGGAATTTTTGTTGGACATTCAGTAGTAGTATAGGTCCAATACCAAACCAGAGAATAAGAGTTTTGCCCTACCCTTCATAGATGGAAGAGGCCTTCAAGTCTTGGGCACAAAATTCCTTCACTGGGTTCACTTTGTAGTTCTGCTGTTATTGACAAACAGAAAATATTACCTCCTATCAATTGTTTTCTCCCCATTATCACCAAGCACTTTACAGGCAAAGACAGGTAATCCTGCCTTTCTCCAGTCACAGAAATAGAGACACAAGACTTGCTCCCAGAGACATGGAAAATTGGTGCAAAACTGAGAACAAGACCACATGATTCTCAGCATATCCACCCACTGAGACTTGCTGACCTGTGACAAATTTTAATTGCAAATTAAACTTTTTGCTGAGCTAATATAAATCTACATTAAATTTCCATGCACCAAAACCCAGAAGCAATAAAGAAAAAACTATGGAGAAAAAGGAGAAGTTTAAAACTACTGCATATGTATTCAAAGTATCATTTCTGTCCTGCACTTCTCATCAGGGATTCCAGCTCTGGACACTTCACTCACATGTGTTTGGGAACACATCATGTTAATTGGGAAAGCCTTGGTGTCTCCTTTCCCTCTTCCATTACATGAGGTTTGATCACATTATGTGAATGTTTGAACTCCAAGTGGAAAAGAATCAGGCAAGAGATCAGTCCTTCTCCCATGCTTAAAGCATTCATCTTCATTACAATGACAGTGGGGCAAAAGTACAAAAATGGAGGCTTCCAGCCAGCCAAGCAAAATATACTCTAGAACACTGAGAAATTAGGAGTAATGAGATGTGTGATCCAGCATCACTCAGCTTTCTCATTTCCAAATTGCAGTGAGATCTGAAATTACCCACTTTCAAGTCATTTACTGAGGGTTAACAAAAAGACCCATTCTTTCTTACACTGTGCTCCCTAGAGAATTCCTAATCATGTGATTTTGCCATTGTGGTCCTTTTCTGCTTTCAGAAGTGTCTCTGGAAAAATGTCTATTGTCCCCAAAGCCTGTTAATTGTGCTCAGTTTACTATGAAATTATTGGGTTTTCTTCTAACAGCTCATCTTGCAAATCCAGCAAAGACTGGCTCATCCATCTGAGCTCAAAGCTAAACTATGCCCACAGTTATTGTAGACAGTCATGGTCTTCCAGCTAATCTCAGAGTAATGCCACTAGAATCCCATTATCTTCAGTAGTAGAGATTAGGCTGAATTAAGCAGCTAGTTTCCACCAAGTTCCTCCTCCACCATTTACTGAATTTGCAGGGCTAATATCCTGTATTAACAATTTTCCAGTCTGGATTTAGGCTTCAACGAAGTGCACCATTTCTTGGCTACATTTGCAGTGTAGACACGTATCCAAAAAGTGGGGTGCTGAGGGCAATGCAAGGAGACAAAATTTTTATCTGCATCTAACTCCAGCAGTGCAGAATAATTCAGTTTAAAGATGGTATAATAGATAAACCACCACCGACCAGATTAAAACTGACCGTGAACAAGGCCAGACACTGCAGCTCTAGCAATCAGAATTTGCACTCCTAGAATATAGATTCCAATTAAACTAAAAAGGAAAACTAAAACAACTAAAAATTTATATGAAAACAAAAATAGTCTGAACAACAGAACTAAAACCTATGATACATTTTTAACATTTCAGCATGTACACAAAGAAAGGCATTTCCAAAATACTCCAACTGCTGCAGTAACAGAAACGTGTTCATAAATTATCAAGAAAGTTGCAATTGGATATTTAGGCATTTGCAGACTAATTTGCCCCCAGACCACTCCAATTCCTCCCCTTCTCCCATTATTATCTTTAACTGCGATTTCACTTCAATTCCTCTGCAAGACCCACCAGGTTGTGTGGCATTAACTACACTTGTACTCAAGGCACCTGCCAGTTTGCCAAAGGCTCTTCTGGAGTTGTTTGCAACATACTTTGTGCCAGGACATACTCAATAGCTCATATAATCTATTAGTCATATTAAACAGAAGTACCTGAGCATGAATGATTGGATGGTTCAAGAACAGCACTGACCCTTCTGTATTGGAGAAAATATAACTTAGTTTTCCTGGAGTTAAAATTCTTCATTTGTTCTTATTACATACAGAAAAACTCAAATGTATTCTGGGTTTAAAATTTCACCCTTGCTAATGTTGCCATGGATCAAAATTGGACTTGCTTGGTTAGTACCTGGGAAACTTTTGGCATCAGGGATGTTGTATGGAAGGGAAGAAAAAAACCTGAAAGGCTCCAAGACGGCAGAAGTTTGCAAGCTGAGAAACCCATGTTCCTTTAAGATGCTCTCTGTGAAAGCTCAGAAAGCTCCTTCTCAAATTAATTTTGCATACTTCTAGAGGCCACTAATGGATGCAAACACTGTTTTCTCTGGCAACTGCAAATAGAGGATTGTGTATGAAGTCTTACTGGAGCCAGTTGCAGGCCATGTGGTCTAGCTGAGCAATTAAAATACCTAGATAGTGCACTCAGTGCAGTGTGTGCAATTACATCTTCTTACCAGCTTGTAATCTTGAGGCTTTCCAACAACAGATCCTCTGTTCTGGCTTTTGAACACAACCAAATAGCACCAATTAATAGAAGACTTGTTAACTTGTCCAGAATAGCTTCAGTGTTGTGGTATTGCTTTCACGCTGAGAAATCAATGAAACCTTTCCAAATACCCATAAATCACCTTGAAATATTTCTTAATAATTTAAATTCCTGTGCAGCCCTGCTGAAGTCAACAGCATTAAACAGGCATGGTTGTATGACAGAGCTCAGCAAAGAAGGGCTAACCTAAGGGGGAAATTTGGGAAGAATGACAGAGTTCTAAGTGGTGCTCCCAAGCAAAACAGTGCACGGTGGCCCTGGGACACCTCCAGCAGAAAACAAACATTTTTTTAACATCACTTAAAATTTTACCAGTAGAGGGAAACAGAGCACCTTGGCTGCAACCTGCTCAGAGGTACAGGACTGTCACTGAAACCTGGAGTGTCCCTTTTACTTGGTGGGAGCAGGCGAGGGCCCTGCAAGGGCCACCCCATCTGCTCAGCTCAGGGGACAAGCAACACCTTCAGCATCTTGCTGTCTGGGCCTGTCTCTTCCCAAAAATGGGATAGCGTTTGACCTTGATATGTAAATGAAACCTTCAAAGTTGGTTTCATGAATTTAGGGTGCTAAATCTCCATTAAAACACTTGAATGCAAGTAGCTTAATCTTCAAAGCTGTTACATACCTCTGACTTAACGGAATTTGTGGTTTCTTAACACGTCAGAAAATCAAGCCCCTAAAGATGTACTTACATTTGGCACTAGGATCCTGGCTAGAGGGACAGAGTATTTGGGGAGGGCAGATTGATTTGTTTTCCCCAATCTGTTTAGAAATATCTGAACACTTTTGTATGAAACCTGTGATTTGTGTTTTTGCTTGCTTTTCAGACTCTGCCTTATTTATAGATGCGACTGTGGTGTACAAGTTTAGATAAAAAGTTGGTTTATTTATAACTTGTAAGGTACCAATACAGCAGCAGTTCCTTGAAATCATAAACTTTCAAAGCAAAAAAAATCCCTTGCTTTCCCTGGAATGGATCATATCTTTGGCAGCTGGAGACCAATATCATGGTCAGAGAGATTTTCTAGTCATGCAAATGTGTGTGTAACCTGTGCTTCACCACCCATCCCAGCTTTCTCTTCTCTGTGCCATGTCCTGCAGTGACACTGTTGTGTTCAAAAAAGTTACTCCTGCTCGCAGTGGTAAAGGATCGAGCCTGGCAAGCTGTGTTTTAAATCTCCCATTATTAGTCTAGCAGATGTACAGGTGATACCAGGTCTATGACTGTAACCTACAACAAGTTCAAAGTACTATTTTAAATGGATTTCATTTCCTGAAGTCATAGAATCATAGAATAGTTTTGGTTGGAAGGGATCTTTAAAAGTCATCTAGTCCAACCCACTTGCCATGGACAGGGACATCTTCAATTACATCAGGTTGCTTAAAGCCCTGCCCAACCTGACTTTGAATGCTTCCAAGTATGGGACACCTACCACCTCTCTGGGCAACCTGTTCCAGTGTTTCACCATCCTCATCATATAAAAATTCTGCCTTACATCCAATCTGAATCTACTGTCTTTTAGCTTAAAACCATTACCCCTTGTCCAATTGCTACAGGACCTACTAAGAAGTTCATACTCATCTTTCTTGTAAGTCCCCTATAAGTATTGAAAGGCAGCAATAAGGTCTCCCCAGAGCCTTTTCTTCTCTAGGCTGAACAGCCCCAACTCTCTCAGCCTGTCTGCACAGCAGAGGTGCTCCAGCCCCCTGAACATCTTCGTGGTCCTTCTCTGGACTTGCTCCAAAAGGTCCATGTCTTTCCTGTAATGAGTTCTCTGAGGTCTGGGTCTCCCATCATCAAAGTCAGGGACTTACAGTGATGTGCCATAGTGCCTTTGACCAGAACTTGGGAGGCCAGGGTGTCACGGTTTGCCTCAGAATCAAAAAATAAACCAGAATCGAAAAATAAACCAGAGACAGCAATGCTCTCAATCCCCTCCCCCTCCCACCCAGCTAGGGAAGGAGCGAGAGAATTAAGGATAGAGACTTTGCTGGATTGAAAACTAAATTAGGCAGCTTTAATTATATGTACAATTATATACAAGTATGTTCAGGAATGTGCAAAAGCCTCTTGCCTCCCCCCACCCCCAGCAACTCCCCCGGCATCTCCTGAGCTGTGAGCAGTCCTGAAATGTCTCAGCCCACAGGCAGGAGATAAGGCAGAGCAGACAGGGGCTGGGGTATGAGGGTTATGAGGTCAGAGCCTGGGCTCGATGGTGATGGATGGATGGAGTCCTCCCCAGACACCAGCCATGGATGGAAGAGAAGGGAAGAAGAAGCAGGCAGGAAGTTGTCTTCTGTGATCTCTGACCTTCCTTGGAACTTACATAGATATGGAATGGAATACCTTTGGTCAGTTCTGCTGTCTGTCTAGTCCAGCTCCCCTACAGTGGGGACACAAATACAACTCCCCTGCTCTCAGTAGCCTCTGTAGCAGCAAATTCACTGGGTAGAACAAACTGACCTTCGCATCTCAGCAGTGACATAAACATTCCAGTGTTATCAGCCCACTAGCTGGAACACTTGTTGCTAGTTAAAAGAGAGCTTAATGAAGGAAAAAAAATCAGTAAAAGGAAAACTAGCTTCATCCTGGCTCAAACTAGGACACCATGGTGTGAAGGTTTTACCCCTCACTAAGGGAAAAATTGTCTCCCATAAAGAACTATTCACCTAGTAAAGGAGATAGGACTGCACCAGGACAAGCCTGGGCAAGTCCAGGACAAGCCTGGGCAAGCCTTAGACCAAGGCTGCTGCTAAGCCCTGGATGGGACTCTTGCAGCTGGCTGGATAGCTGTCTGATTGGCTGGAACTATATGTAAATGAACGGATTCAAAAGATGCGCCAAATCAGAAGGCTCCTAGGGGCTATAAAGAGACCGCTCGCGGGAGCTCTCTCTCTCTTTTCGCCGGTGGACCTCGCTGCTGCCCTACTGCCTCGCCGCCGCACCCGCCTACCTGCACCCGTCTGTGCCGAGGAGGAGACGTAAAGAGTCACGGATCTCGGCTACGGAGGCTAGGTCTCCACCCGAGAATCCTAAAAGGGAAGCCTAAAGAACTATAAAGCTACTACTCGAGAGCCGGGCTTAAAGCAGGAGCGCTAAGCTCAGTATCTGCTAGCCCCACTGCCTCGAGAGCACCTAAAAGAACAGTGAATCTCCCCAAAGGCGCTCTCTCTCTCTCCCTCCTCCCGTCGGGGAAGACGCCCGCAGCCTGCCGTCTGCCGCGAGCCGCTTTGCTCTAGCGCAGCCCGCAGTCTTAAAGGCGCCGCTACAGCTGCCGTGAAGCCTACAGCCTGCCGTCTGCCGCCAGCCGCTTTGCTCTAGCGCAGCCCGCAGTCTTAAAGCCGCCGCTACAGCTGCCGTGAAGCCTACAGCCTGCCGCCGCACCCAGAGCCGCTGCTGCCTGTGCTGTAAAGCCGCAGACCGCCACGTGGAAGCCGCCATCTTGAAGCCGCAGACCACCACGTGGAAGCCGCCATCTTAAAGCTACAGACCGCCTTGCGCAGCTTGTCGAGACTGTAAGATTTAATAGTATTTCTTTTTATGTCATTAACCGTAATCTTTCCCCGGGGTAAACCCACAAACGGCCCTCACTTCCACGCACAACGTCGACCCTATTGAGAGGGAAATCGTGTCGCGCTTTACCAGCCCCTCTATCATAAGTTTTCTTTTCTCTTCAATCTAAACTCCCACACACATACTCTCACACACCCCTTGCATCCTACCTTCTAAATTTACCTCCTACACATTTGTAACTCCATTCAAACAGTTAAAACATATAAAATATAACTCTGTGTCTGGTCTTCATTGCGTGCGGACGTGCGTGCTCTCCTATTCAGGGCTTCTGGTATATCATACATTGGCGTCATCGCCATCCCCAAAATCAGGGGCGAATCCTAAATATAGAAGGGCTAACCGCTCGAGCCCATCCGAGTCCAAGTCACGGCTTGGACCGGGACACATGGGAACTCCAACATGGAGCCAGGATGTGACTGTGATGGGCACCTGGGCCTGAAAGGCACTGCTGGATTGCCCAGCTGAGAGCATCCCTTAAATAGACCTAAACGTGCAATTCATAATCTGCACATACAAATGCAACAGCTTAAATCGATGTTTTAATTCCAGAAAACCATAGAATCACAACAAACTAGCTAAGAAGTGTGAGTTATAATTTTTACAGGTTCAGTTTCCCTGCATTAATGGGCTCTTCTTAAAGGAGTCAATGTCCTACAACCATTCAAAAAAAAACAAAAAAAAAGTGTCTCTCATTAAGAGGGTTATAATTCCCTAAATGAGATCAATAAGCAAAGCTGATTTTTCCAAGAATCACGGATATTTTTGGGCTTAGTCTTGCCACTGAAAAGCTTTGCATCAAAAATTTGGCCTTGCAGAGAAACTATGAGGAATTAGTGAAGATCAGACAGTTTGAAAGTGTTGCACAGGCAATGTGTATTTTTTCTGTTGCACTTTTACAGCTTTGTCAATGAAAGGTGTAGATGTAGCACCTCATCTGTATTTTATGGGCAAGAATCCTATTTTTTTCCTCTTTCATATAAACGATACCATTATAATAATCACTGCTTATAATGAAAATCATTAACATGGCTGGAAAAACATCGAACAAATGATATTGGACATTAAATTGTCAGTATCATTTGTTTCAAAGTGAGAGCATACAGAAGATTATTTCAGAATTGGCATTTTTTTGCATGCTTTCTCTGTTGTTTTTTTTCCCATTTGGTTGTAATACTGGGCTGTCCACAAGTGACAGAAATTGTTACCAGCTTTTTTCAGAATGGACTAAAATCCACAAGTGAAATGCAAGAGATAGGATCATATCAAATTGCGTCAGTCATCAAGCATTTTCTTCTCCCTGTTACCTTTTGCAGTAACAGCATTGTTTACTTGACTCATCTTTGTATCTTGTTTTTTGGGAGGGGAAAAAAAAATAAAGTTTTCATATGCTTTACTCACTTCAGTTGATTTTATTTTGGGGATTAGCTAAAAATAAATCTGGTATTGACAGCATCAGCTGTTCCACAACATAAATTAGCTTCCAGAAATCATTATATTGGATCAAAAATCTTTCAGTCTGAAAAATCTGTTTCCTTCTTAAGTAATCTGGATCATGCTTTTGGGTTTTTTCTTTTAAGTACAAGGAACTCACTTTCTAATGCAAGAAGTGTTCTTTCCCTTTTCCTTTCTCTCTAAAGGATAAATAACTAATACGTTATGTCTTAATAAGATCCTGAGAGTTAGTAACACAAATCAACACTACTGTCAAGGCTTGTGGTAATGTGTTCCCCTCAAATGCTGTTGCTGTTTGCTGGTAGTTGTCGTGAATGCTGACTGCTTCAACTGAAGTTATTTTATACATCTCTTGCCAGCTATTTTTCCCGTGTTCTTAGGATTTAAGCAAACAGTAACTCAGATCTGGAGATCCAAATAAAGCATAACCAAACTCTTCATATTTCACTAAACTGATTTATATTTGAAGTAGGTATTTACTGAAGGATGCACTTTCCTACTGAAATAAGCTTCAACAAAAAAGTAGCTTGCATTGGCCTAGTGAAAACCATCTTTGCACCTGTATCTTTTGCAAATATTTTCATACCCTTCTTGAGTGCTTTTAGCTTGTAAATTCTTCAGATGGAAACATTGTGCTGCATATGAACATACTGAAGAGCTGTGAAATGAAGAGTGGTGCACAGGGGCTGGTGGAAAGTGTGTAGAAGAGACTTGGTAAGTAGCCTTCTCTGTTCCTCAAAATCCCAAATCTGCAGGGACTTCTGATATCTCCAGGAGAAGAAATTGCTTTTGAGTGCTTTACTGGAAAGAGACCACTCTCCTCACGCTGTCATGCCATGACTTTCACTAAAGTAACAGACAAACACAGTTTATAGCAGAAGCTTCTGGGGTTTTATGCTTCTTGGTTAACTTCATGATACTAAGAAGTTTAACATTAGACCAGATTTCTTCTCTCTTGCTTTGAAGTGATCTCATGTGTACTTTCATATACATACAGATATTTAAATCTAGTAACTGAGTAACTGAGATGATGTCTCTCACAGATGATGATGCTTTTTTTTTTTTTTTAATGTGAGAATAAGAAATGAACAAATTTTTTTGCATCTCTTGCCCTTGGAATTAATCCATCTATTCAGAAGCAGGGATGATGGTTTAGTACAAAATTCAGCCTGCAGGTATGTTGGTTTTCAGCGAGATATGTGGACTTCCAGATCTGCAGGTAAATATTTGTGATAAGGATTCTTCTTGTTGTCTTAAAATGTAGGCAAAAATGTAATACTTGGTGATCACCTTATAAAGACAATATTTATATTGAAGCACATTAGCTTTGCAGAAGTCAGATGCTATGTCCAGCAGGAATCAGGTATGTTGCTCAGCTCATGTAGTCACAGGTAAATAGCAGATCTGATTACATGCTTTGCAATGGAAATCAGAAGTCAGAATGCTGTTGCAAATTGTGACACTTCACATTTCAGTCTACAAAGCAAAGAACAAATTACAAGAAAAACTTTTTTCTCACTTGCTACGACATTTTTCCATTGCCTTCTGTTTCATAAAGCCAGTTTCCACTCCTTTCCCTCAGGCCAGCACTGCAGTTTCAACAGAGGGAAAGGAGTTTCTTTATGATGAACTGACAAATGTACAAAGATCTGTTTTTACAATTTCCATTGCTGACGGGGAATAGAGTGCTCAGAGGCTCCCTGGCCCCATGGCAGTGCTCAGCCCAGCTCTGCCTGCACCTGGGCACCCACCTGCCCCTGTAGAGCTGCCTCAGAAGTGTATTTTAGTGTTTGGTCATGATGGTGTCATTTTATCCCACTAATTTTCACAGTAAATACAATTGCATACAGTTGATTTGCTATAAAAAACAATGCCTTATTGTACTGAATTTTTTTTCCTTCCACTTCTGCTATAGTAATCCATGTGATTTTGTTATAATCTGAATTTTAGCAAAGACTGGCTATTTGGTGATTTTTCCTAAAAACCAGTTTCAGACAATCTGCGGCTGCCCTCTTCACAAACACTGCCTAAATAATGATTGCTTTTGGAGCTCATTTCCAACAATTTTTCCAGTAACCTTTCTCTGTCAGTAGTCAGTTTCCTTCCAGGTGAAACCAGAAGCCCAGGCCTGATACTGCAAGAACTTCAGTGAATGAGTACACAGAGCTAGTGTGCACCATGCTCCAGGCTAGCTCCTAAAAAGAAAACTCCCTATAAAGACGAGGAATTTATGAAGCAGGTTTGTTCATCAGCTGCACCAAGTTAACTTGATTTTTTGTGAGCTCAGCAATGTTTGTCTACTCATAATTTGTAGGTTTTTTTCTGAGACATCTGGCAAGGGAGACTGTCCTGTGCTTGGTTCAGTGGAATATTAAACAAGCTATCATATTTAAGGATTATAAGGACATTATCTGCACTTTACTCCTGCCTCACATGGATGGGATGATCTGTCTAAGGCAGCTGAGTGCTTGCTCTCCTACAGGTAAGAGGATGGAAGCTGTTCTTAGTCAAAGTTACAACATCGAAACAGCTAAAGAGCAGTGAAATGGGTGTTACCTGCATTATAAAGGCAAAAATTTAAAAATATTTCACTCTTGAAAGCTTGGTCTTATTCTGAAGCCCCTAAGTCTTCAGAGAGGATGCTGTAAATTTTCTGAATTGTGAAGCAGGTTAATGTGCCTGAAATGCTCTTTTCTCTCTCCCTTATGAGCTGCTCTCCCAGATCCCCTATGGCACAGCACATATGGAGGAACCCTGGGGAATGCACGGGTGGCCTGATCAGGAGATCTGGCCCCCTGGGGCCATGTGAGGCTGCTGGTCAGCACCTGCCCTCAGCCCATGGTAGCAGATCAGTCATAGAAGCTTAGTGAGTGAGTGAATGATGACACGTTAAGAAAAACCTCTGGGAGCCATCTGGTTTGGGAATAACTAAATGATGGCTTGGAGTAATTCAGCAAAGAGATGCTTTTGAGCCAACAACAAAATAATAGTCTTCTCAGATACCTCCATGCTGGGGCTTTCCAGAGCCTTTCTCTCTTTCCTGGTCAATGAAGTATGGGAGATGTAGTAATACAGCTAGCAGGCATGGAGGAACGAGGCCAGGCTTAAATGTGGGGCTGACAGCCTGAAGAATTTTAAAAATAAAGTGATGCTCTTGGTGACAGAAGGAAAACTCCACTCAAGGTATATGCAATTACTGACAAATGAAAACTGCTCTTCCATCACTCGTATTTATGTGCTAGAGGTCAGACACCCAGCTCATATTGTACATCCATAAAACCAAGGTGTTCAAATCTGGAGATGAATTTGGCCCTTTCCAACTGTTTCTGTGGTTTGAGTGACTTGTGGTTTGAGCCAAGGTCGCTGGTTTGTGTGGCCAGAGTGTCCCTAGTTGCTGCCAGCAGACATTTACTCTGTTCTCCTTTTTGTTTTTATCTTTCTCATCCACAGCAGGGCACTTGTCCCTACTCCTCTGCCTTGTTTCTATCTTATCAGCTCTTTGTAGCACTTAAGGCAGTGGAGTAATACAGACTGTTAAAGATAAACCACAAACACGTGATAACCATTCAGTCATGATTGCAGTAGTCTTTGGTGACTGGTTTCTACATGGATGTGACATAAGTTCCAGCCTGATGTGACAAGAGCTTAGGACTCAAGAATTTTTGGCCTGCTTCTAGCTTTATGCCTGCATTTCATGCTAACAGCTGAATGTGGCAGTCACACACAGCCTTCCCCCACCTCCTCTCCCACTGCTGGTATGTTAGGAGAAATAATTCTCACTCTGTGGCTGCAAAAGATAACAAAAATATCTGAGTAATGCATGAACCAGGCAGCCTCTCACTGTTTCAAGCTCAGCTATGACAACAAGCCATGACATTGTGCTTCAGGATGGTCTCATGGGTGACCTGGAACATCACCCGCCATAGGGACAACTGCTCCATCACACAATTTCTTAAGGATGCTCACAGGCATGATTTACAGGAAGCAGAAATCATTAGAGTTCTGCCAGTTGTAATATCTGTTCGAGTGTGCATCAGTGATGGTTTGTGTTTTTCCTGCATGCCGGAGTCTAGAAGAAACAAGCTGTTTTCTGATTATAGGGATCTGAGCTACATACATATTGTTCTCAGTTGCACAGTGTGTTTGATTGTTAACATTTTAGAAATAGCAGACTCTTCTTCTGGCAAAACTGATTCTTTTCCATAGTCTCACAGCATGAGCATTGCTGTCACTTGAAAATTACTTTTTCAGGATTGTGTTTCATACCATAGTTTTCTTCCTCTTCCTCCTTTAAATTAGCTTTCGTCTGTGATTTTCACAGATGCAGATAGAGCAAATGCTGGAAAGCACAAACCAGGGCATCAGTTGGTTTCTGTTGCTTTCAATATGAAGCATGTTCCCATTAACAGTAGCTGCTGTGATAGACAGGAGCCCTGACTGGAGCAGGTTCCCACTGAGCTAGTGACTTCACAAACCCAGGAAGTGATGAGCTACACCATGGGAGTTTACAGCTGAAGTATATCTGTGTAATAGGATCATATGAAGCACATGAGTACAAGGAAGTCTGTGTAACACAGCAAAGGAGGAAATACAAACAAGACAATCTTAGTAAACATGGAAGAGAGTATTCTTGGCACATGAGCACCCTAAAGTTTTTGGTCAGGCTTTTTTAAGCAGGACAAGGGAAGGTAATACTGGTTTGTAAAGCTGTGCAGAGATGTGAGCTCTTTTGACCTTTTTTTTGTGCCTGTGCTGTGTAGCCACAGCTGCTAACAGGAGGCATGAAAAGCATGGAAGTATCTCCATGGGTGATAACAGGAAGCCTTCCTCCCATGAGAAGGGCAGTAGAAGGAGCTAGATGAATGAAGGGCTGGTATCTGAGAAATGGCTGCAGGATAATATTCAGTATTACCCAGTTTGGGGCCTCCCATTTCAAAAGACCCATGGAACAACTGGAGAAGGTCCAACAGAGGGCTGCCAAGGTGATCGGGGCCTAGAGCACACAACCCAAGAAGCGAGCTTGAAGGACCTGAGCTAGTTTAGTCTGGAAAGGGAAAACTAAAGGCTGATTTAACAGCTGCCTAATACAACTGCCCAAAGGGCTAGTGTGAAGACTTTGGAATCAAACTATTCCTAGTAATGCCAAACAATAAAACCAAGGGCAACAGCCATGAGTTTTGGCCTGGGGCTTTTCAGGTGGGACACAAACGGTATAGTGGAAGAGTAAACTTTTTACCAGAGCAGTTACCCAGGGAGGGCAATCCTCATCCTTGGAGATTTTCAAGACTTTGCTAGATGATGTGAGGTTGGCCTGATCTAGCTCTGGTAACAGTCTTGCTTTGAGCACAAGATTGAACCAGAGACCTCCAGAGGTCCCTTCAGGCTGACATGTCCACGACTGCAGCCATGCTCTGCTTGCAACCGGAGCTTCAAAGTAACTTTACTGGCAAAACATGACCAATTCAAAGCAGAACCTACTGCTTATGTAGGGTGTGATCTGCCTCAGAATCCCCTTACTGAAGGTTTACATTTTTTATCTTTCCTTTCAGATTATCTCTTTACTGCTAAATGAGTGAAGGGTAGGGAGCCACCTTTGCCATCCTCTGCCCATCACACTTCCCAGCAGCTGGTTCTGGCAGGGTGCTGAGCAAGCTCCATGGGCCACTGGCCACAGGAGCTGAACCTTGAGTGGCTCAGCTTGTCTAGGAGGCCTCAGTCTGCAAGCTGCATCTCCTGCTGAGAGCTTGAGGGAAGCAGCCCAGGAGGATGGCTCTCCCCTTCCCAAATGGCTGGTGAAGGAGGCATGGAAAGGGCAGCAAAAGGGTAACTCCCTCAACTGCTAAATACCTCTCCTGTGAACAGGATTTGGTGAAAAGGAGCCAGGCAGCCAGTCACAGAGCTGTCAATGGCAGTTTGGGAGAACCTAATCATCCTGTAATGTAGAAAAAAACCTTGTTTATGGCATGCTGGATTGCATGGGTAGCTGTTCAGGTGGAAGGTAGAGTATAAGCTGGCCAAAAACATTTCCAAGTGGCTATGTAATCCAAACTTCATGTAGTTCTAGCTACTGGCTCTGCAACAGACAGCTCTGATCCAGCAGAGAAACCTAATCTTCATAGCATGAGCTGCCCAAACTGAAGTTTGCTGCTCAGACAAGCCATTCCCAGGCACTTGCCTGCATTAGCTGGGCCACAAGCAGATAGTGAACCCCACCAAGCGTAGAGCTGAGGTAAAACTCTGGTTCTCCTGACTGAGCTCAGCCTCCAGGTAACGGAGGAGAAAGTGCAAGACTGTGGGTAGGAGGCAACACAGAAAGAGAAGCTGGGATGCTGGAGCCTACAGGATTGCCTGCAGAAAAAAAATAAAAAGCTAATGAGATGTGAAACCTCTGGGAGCAGATGCAGATAGACAGGTGTAGGATAAACGATTAACTGGAGAAATTTATGCCCGTGAATTTCGGCTGATTCATCTTCTGAGTAGGGCTGGGTCTCTAAGAGGACACAGCAACATGAACTGCTTCCCAGGGAATGACAATGCTGGGGCCAAGTGCAGGACCTGAGCATGCATGGTGTGAATAACAGATTTCCACAAACCAGATCACTCTGAATAAAGACACACTGTCTCTCAGCAGCCAATTATTTATTCACTTTCAGGAAAGCAGGATGGAGGGAGACAGAGAGACACTAGCAGCAGATACTGGCATTCAAGAGCAGAATTAGAATTTTAATCTGTCTGCTTCTCAGGAGGCAAAATTCTCAATATAAATGCTAAGTATTGCACATTCTTATTATGATGATTGCATGAATATGCATTGTCACTGCTGGTGTGGGGAGTCTGTCTGGTTGTCCTTTGACTTTGCCACAGTCTGCGCGTGCAAGAAAAAGCAGTAGGGAAGCCAGCCAATCATTCCACCTTAGGGAATCAGCAAGAGAAGGAGCCAGGGCTGCAATGGCTATAAATGGGGTTAAAACAGAGTTAAAGTCAAGTCTGGCTGAGAAGTCCCGGTGCAAGGGAGATTCCTCTCCCTCTCCATGCTCTGGGAAACACGGATCTAGGGCTCACCCCCTTCCTTTCCCCTCCCACACAGCAGTGGGGACAAAAAGGATGAGCTGGTGGGGAAGCCAGGTAGAGATCCCTCCTAAGAGAAGCAGCAGTTGGATCCGCCAGGACGGGGCTCTCCAGTCACTCAGAGATGTCTGTACAGCCCTGCTGGGACTGCCTTTAGAAGGAGCAGTATTGCCCCTCTTGCCTTTTGCTCTCAACTCCCTTCCCAAAGTTTTCCTGTGCTTAATACAAACATGTCTGCTGTGGCCAGTCCATTTGCTGCTCTCACACTTCTGCCTCTCTCATAGGATGTGCCCAGTTCAGCAGTTAGACCCTGGCTCTGGGCTTTTTGTACAGTGTCAACAGTATGACAGCATGCCTCTGGACTGATCCCTGGATGATGCCATCAGAAGTGTGTGTACTGAGAATGAAGTGAAGTGCTGCTCTGTCTCGTCGCTTACTGTCTCTGGATCATGTTAATTACTGCTGCTCACAGAGTGTTATTTATGCAGTAAATTATTGATGAATGCAGATCCAGGAAAATTTGAAACCGTTGTATGTCATTCTACTGAATGAATAATGGCACATGGAGCACTTGCAGCAAACACAGTGTCTCCCTGATCCAAAGAAAGGCAGGGGAAAATAGACAAAAGCACTTTCCGTGGATGACTGCAAAGGTACAGCAAATACTTTGTTTCTCCATAGCCATATTTGATTTTACTGGGAACTATATACAATCAAGGAGTATAGTGAGGTGCCAGCAGCTATCAGGAGAAGATACTTGGCTTGCAATGAGGAGACACCTGTGGATTAAAAAATGAGGAATCTCCCTTCAAAGGTAGTGTTGAATCCCCATTGTCTTCAGTAGGTACAGGAAAGGTTTTATTTAGGAAATATGTATAAATGAGGTCTTGTTTGCATAGATGCACTGAATTTATTTTATTTAACCTGAGGAGAAAGGAAGAGAAGTGACTGCTAATTAATTCAGACCTGCCCCTTCTAGAAGCCTGTGCTCCAGGCCCCTTGGCACCTCACTGCACAGCATTACTGCCAGTGTGACCAATAGCACTGTGGGTGACTTTTTTCTTTAGCACCTGCTTTGTTTTGTTACTCTGAAACACTGAGCACCAAATTACTGTTGAAGAGCTTCAGAGACTGAATTCTGTATTTCAGGAGTGGGTTTGCCAGCAAAATTTTTGTCTCTACACAAGGATGGGAACAAATGCCTAGAGTGGGCCAAGAGTGACATTCCCAGTATGTGGGATCCACCAAGGACAACAGGACAGAGCCAAGTGGTTGTGAGAGATACAACCCCTTGGCCCAAGGATCTCCTTAACCAGCTTGAGGTTTGGGTGGAGGGAGGAAAGGCTCAACAGCACAAAGCAGATGCCCAACCTGTGGTTGCTGGCAGCATGTGCTCTTTGATGGTCATGAATTTTACTCTCCTTCAGCCTGATTTCTTCATGTCTGGCCCTGGAGGAGGAAGCAGTTTAGGATGAGGAAGGAAAAAGGGAGCTGTGCTCTGGGATAAGTCTCCAGCAGCTTCTGGGAGCTTGCAACAGGGAAGGAGCCAAGAGCTGTCAGAAGGGAAAGATCCTTTCTGCTGGAGGAGGAAACCTGACACCCACTTCATAAGGCAGCTGGATGTTGGGCAGCCCACACAGAGGGGGACGAGGCACAGCAAAGAGGCAGCGCTGTTCCTTTGCTCACCCTCCAAAATGTTTGCAAGCAGGCACCTAAATACATCCCTTCTCCTGCTGCTGTTCATGAGATGAGAAGCTGGAGTCGTGCCAGGAGGTGCTCAGTGTAGTTGTAGGCCGTGGGGAGAAGGGGTGATTGAGGTCTTTGCCTGTGATCCAGCTTGGAATGCTGATCCAGCATAGAAATTTGGGCAGTAATGAAAAGAGCAGTTTTTTTGCTTGGCAAATTTGTTGCCATGGAGTCAAGGGTCCAGCTGCAGAAGGAGTGGGGGTTCCACAGAAGAAGCACCCTTCCAGCAGCCCAAAACTTGCCAGCTGACTGGTTTCAAGTCCTGGGAATAGTGCTGCGACCCTTTGAGTAACAAATAGACAGTGCTGCTTTCTAGATGACCTGAAGTGATCACACCTCCTGACACTGTCCCTCTGAGTAATGGCTCAGACTGCCCTGATGGCCACGAGGGACAGCAAAGAAAGGGGGTGACAAGGGGTGTGAGGAGGTGGCATGGGTTGGGCAGAAGGCAGGGCTGGGGGAAGAGAATCGCAGCACCCACCTGGCTCCTCCACTGTTTCCATGGGAATTGTGCTGTGAGATGGACTCTGCAATGGGCTGAACTTCAGGAAGGAGTAAAGAGGGGAAATAAGAACCTGAATGGGTAACAAATGGAACAGAGTGATCAGGGAAAGGAGCAAGCCCAAGCAACCAGGGAGGAGGAAGTGTCACAGGCCAGGGAAGATGTCCAAGAAGGAAGAAAATCAGCCCAAATCATTCAGCAAGTTTCAGAGAAGGCAGGAGAGAGGAAAATGGGAATGAGTTGTCTCCTGGAAAGCAGATTGAGAGTTATCTCCTGGGAATTACAGTCTCCTGGAAAGCAGATTTTCACATTTTCAAAGCAGGAAGGGACTTTATGGGTCTGCACCCCCAGATGCCTGGGAACATGGTTTACCCACCAGCCACTGCATGAAAGCTGCTCTTCACCTTCACCTCGCAAGTCTCAGGAGGCCAAAGGGGATATCCACCTCTGCAGAGGCATCAGGGGCATTTCTGTCTTGCCACCTCATTCACTGCCCAGGCAGGCGGCACGCACTACCAGGCATCTCCATCTCCCTTTGCTGTCCTCTGCTGTTCAAACAGGCCACCCAAACACGTTGTACCTTTCTCAGGATGAGGGAATGGGTCATCAGGATGTCTTAATCCAACTTCGTAGCAAAAATCTTGATCCTTCAGGACCCATTTTGGGTATCCAGGAAACACTGTTCCACTGTTGTAATTGGTACATACAAGATCCATAATTTAACCTCATCCATAACACTTTTAAAGTACTTTTCCATACTGTAAGGGACCAGCCCTCAGGACCTATACTTTCTGGAAACCCCATTGTAGCCCCTAAACAAAGTCTTGTTTGCATCCCAAAAGGCTTGCTTGTTGCTTGAGAGGACGGAGACAACGCTGATGGCTGCGTATGGCCTGCAGCCTCCATGTACAGTGACTGAGATAAGGATGGAGGGGCAGAGAGGGCAGAGGTCCATTCCAGCTGCTCAGTCTTATGACTCAAACACACTGTCTCATCCTTGCCAAACAAGGAAACTAGGCCTATAAAACAGGGGGCTGCAATGGTGGGCTTTGGGAGCCTCACTGACACCAACTCTTCCCCATTGGCTGGCCCAACACTGGATCCAGGACTGGTGATTTTCTATTATTTATCTCTCTAAACTTGTCTTCTCCTACTCTCTCTCTCTCTTCCTTCCTAACATCAAGTAACACAAGGCCTAACCATGACTTTTTCTCAGGTTGCGCAGCTTAAACATGTATGTATTGTACTCTTGTGATCTAATTGTCAGCCTTTATGATCGTGCAGCCTAAGATAATAATTAAAGTATCTCTCAATCGCGGCATCTGTATTCCTTCTACAGTTTTAATTAAGCTTAGTATTCAAATAGAGACCTTGAGTGTCATTTCACCTTAATCTGATCTAGGGGTATTGGGCAGTCGAGCATTTCCTCGGACTGTAACATTTTAATCACTCTCCTTGGAAGGGCCGGGACTGAGACAAAGGTTGGATCCAGCCACACCTCAGCTCCTCTCTGAGAAGGAGTTTAGAAAGCAACGGGGTCCAACCTCAATCTCCCTGGGTTGCCCTACTCGGGTTGTGACACGTACGTACATAGACTTTTCACAAGCTGCAAGCTATTGTTTTCTCAAAAATATATTTCTAAGGAGCCTGAGACAACCATAATTTGTTTTGTAGTGCAGGGAAAGCCAGGGGCTTATTTCCTGGGTTTTGTTTTCCTTCATTACTTAACAATAATTATTCCACTGTACCCAGATGACTAAAAAGTACCCAAACAGGTTTTCATTTTATAGTATGGTAAGGCAACAAAAAGAACAAGAGATTTAAGTCCAGTTGTCCTGATCTGCTGGAGTCAGGTGACAGGATCCATCCAAACATGCTAATGCAAAGCTGGCTTTACTCAACTACTGAAATAATGAGCTCAGTCTGGATTTAAGAAAATTATTGTATTTTTGGGAAAAAAATTGTCCAGAAGTCTAGGTTTATATTAACACACTTGGTAATGAATGATATTTAAGTAACCAAATATAATCTTTCTTGGCAATATTATGTTTTTTCTTCCACTACCAGGAGCTGGAAAATGAGGGCTCTAACCTGATGCATGTAGAGAAGTTCAAGCAGGTAACAAAGAAGTGTGTGAGTTCCCATAGCACAGTACATGGACTACAATTTTTAAAAGTCTGAAAAGCAAGACCACACTTTGTTAAAGCATAGCTCTGCTCTATGGATCTAATCCTGCAGACAGGAGATACTTCAACAGCCTCTATGCTGCTGTAGCCACTGAATTTCACAGAATATTTTGAAACCCAGAATATTAGAAACTTAAATTATGCAACATTGAAAAGCTATATTTTAAACATATAGTTTCTCCGTGTGTCCAGAGTGGTTCTTGTTTATGGTTATGGACAGAGGGAGGAAGGTTTTCTTGCCCTAAGTATAAACTGTAGGATAACTTTGCAAACAGAACTGAACAATACTTGGGCCACATTCATTAAAAAATGAAACTATTCTATGATTCTATGATCCCTGCAAGGTGTCTGAGGTCCTTGGAAGTCTCAGAGGGCAGCCACACACAGATTCCAGACCTGACAGCAGCAACTTGTCTTCTCATGTAGTGAGGGGATAACAGCATCCTTTCTTGCTTTTTAGCAGTTAATCAAAGAGAAGCCTAAGTGGGTGTTGAATTTCACTGTCATGACTCAGTACAACAAACTACTCCTGGAAAAGCATGAGTGGTTCCTGCTTGCTCTGTTGCATGCCTCTGGCCTTCACAGCAGAGTCTCTCACATGATGTTTCTCCACAATGTCCCATTGGATGTACAAAACAGTATCATTAAACAGGTCACTTTGTCTCTCTTTTTTATAATCTTAATTTTATTGCTCTACCCACATTATCCGCTTGGGTGTTTATTTGGCTTGAAGTCAGACATAAATGGCAGTATGGACACATCCTGCCCTTGAGGATGAGTGAACATGAAATGCAGCTAATGCCAGTTGAGGACCTGCCTCTAAAATATTTGGCACTAAGAAATATTCAGTACGAATGGGAAATGGCACTGATTTACAATGCCATGCAGTCACCAGTTTAGCCAGTGACCACAAACCTTCCTCATGCCTAGCCATTCCTTGCTTTACACCAGGGATGGGGGAAAATGTATTACGTCTCCCAGAGAAAGGCATTTTGCCTTCTGCTGCATGAGTTAGGGACCATTTGCCTGAGGAAAGCACTGGGTGAATAGGTTTAATCCTGCTCCCTTCCAAGTCACAAAAAGCAGGATTGGACTCAATCTGACCAAATCTCTCTGTTAACTACAGTGTAGCGTACCAAACAGCCTCCTGTGGCAATAAAACATTTATAACTAATCGTTTTGTTAAATGAAACATGCTCTTCAGGGCACCTTTTGTAATTCACAAACCATGTTCCAGATAATTTTGCACATGATGTTTCACAGTTTATTACCAGGTACTACAAGGATACATAATAAGTACCTACAAACCACTGCTCATATTAAGCTGAAGTATTGCAAACAAAAGCAATTGAACTCCTGGGAAGCTTAGTATTATTTGTTTGTAAACAAGTATAAGGGTAGGACCTTTGCCAAACTAAAGGGTGGGTTAGTAGGATGGTGAAGCAATAAACCTTGCAATGCATGAACATGTTACTGCAGAGCTACAGTAATGGAGTAATGAGGGTGTTTTAGCAGAGATTTTAATTAAGCCAGGTTTTTTTGACAGATGATGTTTAAAAAGACTGTTAGGGTTAAGCTGTAGTTTATGGTGCATGAGATGACCTGAGTACTGACATTGAAATAATGGCTCATGATCTGAGTAAGGCATTCTCAGCGGGTTCTGGCTACATTAACATATTTGGCATTTACTGTTGAGTTGTCTAACTTGCAGATTAGAGACTAAAAGAAGACATTTTAGGGGTTTGTGCTGAAGTGAAACCTCCAACACTTGTTATTCCTCTTGTTCTCAACCAGCCAGGTGTTGTGAGTATAAAGAACTGTTAGAGATTTGTTCTAATCTAACCAAAGAGAAGCAATGTTGCGTTCATAGTTCACTGCCTTGATGACAGCAATGCAGAGTGCTAAGCCATCTTATGTTTCTGCTGTGCAAGAATAGAACAGCCACTGCCACCATTTCCCATGGATGTATGGCAGGACAAACCTAGCCAGGAAGAGGTTACTCACTACGCAGTCAAAAAAGCAAGAGCAGGCTTAAACCAACAAAACCTCAATATTTTCCTGTTGCAGGTGTAGTTGGAGGAGACAGCTCCAAATGCTTACTGAAGCATCTTATGGGGAAGAATTATTCCTTGGTTAGGGCTAGCAAATGGGTATCTTGCCCCTTTTATCCCTGTCTGGCAGAGCAAGCAGGGTGTACAGCACTCTGACTGAGCAAGGGAGGAGGAAGCCTGGTCTGGAACACCTGAGCAAGCCTCCCCTGCCAGCTCTTCCAAGCACAAACCCCAGTGCTCCCTGGGGACGGGTGGCATGGGAGATTCCCTTTTGATGCACACAGATGGCCTTCATCTCCTGAGAGCCATTGTGTGCTGGGGGCTCAAGGGGCAGTAGGTGGAGGAGTCACCACTGCCATGAGTGTCAAGCCGAGGAAGGGCTGGGGGGTCCACATGCCCAGAGCTAGGGGTGTGCCCAAGTCTTGGGCCCCAGCACTGCAGCATTAGACCTTCTCCTGAATTAACTATGAATGCGGCATTTTATGCCTTACTCCCAACGCAAAAGGCTGGGGCTGGCTCTGCTGGTTATATGGAAACTGGCAATTCTCACGTATTCATTATTTTTATTGGTGCTCTGGGTTCGATTTTTGCAAATTGCTGAGTAGCTTTGCAAAGCCACGGCGTGCCTTCAGCTCTTGCTGGCTTAATCATTGGTCCTTTGGTAACCACTATCTACACCGTGAATTAGCCATCTGGAAAATGCTGCCCCACTGTATTTGTGACAACCCCCCACATCCTTATTTGAGATCGGGGGAGGAGGGGAAACAAGTCTGTGCCTACAATTTTCTTGCAAAAGATTTGTTGGCTGTTTCTTTTTCTCAGGCTGTGTGAATGTTTGGCTTATGTCCTCTGTGGGAATACTCCTAAGGTAAGCATTTATGTTTTGAATATAATGCAAAACCAGGTGAGAAATGAAGGTATTTAATGATGCTCAGTTTGAATGCTGACAAAATTATTGTGAATTTTCACTGCATTTAACTGTCCTCATTTTGTCCTACATTATCTTGGTCTGCCTGCTGAATAGCTGATGCGTAGACCAGGTAGTCTAGCTCTGGTCGGGATTCTCCAGCCAGGTTGCTCCATTTTGATGTTGCTGCACCAGTTTATTTGAGTTTGCCCTAAAACTGGAGGCAGAACAGCTGAAGAGATGTGCAACTAGATGAAAAATTCTTGGTTTCCCTTTTCATGCTGAAGCCAGCAGATGGTGCTTACTGCCTTCACATGCTTCTCAGAGAAACCCTGCACTATCTGCTAGTTTATTTATGGTATTTACCAGGGAACAGCTATGAGGCTCACAGTTACTTGTCACTTTTCAGAGAGCTGGGCTCTGAAAGCAAAACACATCCCACAGTGTTGAGAGCTTTAGGATTTCAAACCCTTACTAGTTTGGTTGTTTTCATGGACTGTTTTCTCAAAATGCTGCTTTGCTGCCATCATAATGTTGTGGGTTTTTTTCTTTAAATTGGAAGGTGAGAAGAGGAGAGAGAGTGGTGCCATCTCCTTGGACAGGTTTCAAAGTGGAGCTTTCAGAAGCAGCCTGAAAGAAAGAGCTTATGCCTCTGGTATGGGGTCGTTGAGGCTCAGGGGAGCCTGTGCAAGTTGGGATGATTTGCAGGGAATACTGAGGAGCATGTACTTCCAGAAGGAATGCTCTGCAACTGCTTCAGCCTGGAGAAAAAGTCTCATAAGCTCTCAGAAAAGCATCTACCCAATCCATTCCCAGCACTGGTGAAGACGTGCTGCCCAGGGAGGTGGTGGAGTCACCATCCCTGGAAGTGTTTAAAAGAAATATAGATGTGGTGCTTAGGGACATGATTTAAGCACTGAACGGGTAGATAAAGGTTTTGGTGGGTGGATTTAGGTTATGGTTGGACTTGATGATCTCGAGGTCTTTTCCAACCAGGTTGATTTTGTGATTCTGTGCTATCCACCCTCACTGCTGAGGGGAGCAAGCCATCAGGTTCCTTTGTGTGCTTTGGGAGACCTTTACACCTTGAGTATTTTCCCAGAACAACTACAACCATTCTCTGTCCCTGTGGGACTTACATTTGCTGGAAGGTGCACAGAGAGTGGGTTACATGGATTAAAAAAAATAAAAATAAGAATTATATCAGAGTTGCCCCATAATTCAGCAATGGAGAGTGTGAGCCACAGTGGGCTGAGAAGAAAAGGCTCAGCCACACATTTACACCATTCTCTCTCATGCAAAGAGCTTAACTTGTTCCTGTTTATTTACCTATGTATTTCCTGTGTACAGACACAAAACCAGAACAGGAACTCAGCTGGCAGACTGCACCTTCCTGTGAGCACATCTTTTATTCAATATTATCTTTCTCTCATTCTTTGTAGCTGAATTATTATGACTCCATTAAAGCAGTGATTTCTACCTCCAGCCATGTGTCAACAGCTTTAGTAATAGGCAACAATTCTGCTTATCTTTAAAACCAGTAGGAATTTCTTTCAAGATAACATGTGTCCGACCAGGTCTCCTTGCTTTCAGCCCCACCATAGTGTCAGTGCTACCTGCGTGTCTAGGAGTAGCCTGAGGATTAAACTTTTTCTTTGGTGATGGAAGAAGAAGCAGTGTTCTCTTTTGGGGTTTTGTTTGTTTGCTTGTTTTTAATGGTTTATCTGTTGTACAAGCCTGGCTGGGTTTTCTACATGGGAGGGTAATTTCTAAACCTGCCAAGGCTGATAAGAAAAAGCAGCATCCTTGCAGCTGGGCTAGATTAATTTCCTGGCCCTTCCTACCGATTTTGGCAGCCAACCCAGGGGAACAAGAGCTGTGAGGAACCCGGGCACCTTGATTCTCTACTCCTGCAGTCTGGACTTGCATCCTCAAGTTTTCTCCAGATGACACTGTTTCATCCTATCTGCATGTTTACACTGAAAACTTAGTGAAATCTCAGAAATACTGTTGTTTTCCTGAGACTACCAGCTAGTTCTTTTTACATCACTGGCAATAATGCAAGCCAAAAATCTCCAATGATTAATATCTATACAGTCTGATTGTATGTGGGTAGTGTGAATCAAAGATTTTCAAAATTATAAATGAGAAGTATGTGTCTAGGCTTGGGCAGAGGAACCAGGTGGGGTCTGTCCCAGTTTGAATCCTTACTGGGGAATAAGTGTATTTCAAACGCCTGAAGCTGTTATCCACAACATTAACTCATTTTGTTAATCAAGCTATTCAGATAAAAGTAAAGATTTGGAATGACTTTTTAGTGTTTACCTGTCTCCAGGAGTGCTGAGCATCTGCCCTTTAATCTAACTTTCCACAAATAACTTAAAAAATTTATATTGAAAATAAATGCTAAGTGGTTACTGAGGTATTATTAAGCTACTGAATTTTTGGTTTAGATCATGTGCAGGCTGACTAACTTTTAGTCCTACAAGGAAAAGGCTTGCATATTCAGTTTACTTTCTGTTCTATTTCTGGGACCAGGGTGAAAGTACGAGTCTTGTTAGTGAAGCCAGAAAAATGCTCAGCAACTCCACAGCCCCATTTCAGCAAAGCACAGGTGGCTGCCAAACACTGAGCTCCATGGAAATGCAATTCTTTGCTTTGATGGAGTGAAGACACAGGAAGGGCTCTAAAATCTGCTTTGCTCCTGAAGCAGTAAACTGCAGAGCTCCTATCACGAAAAACCCCCTTTCAAGGGTAAGTAAATAAATCTGTTTCACTGATACAGAGATCAGCACTCACACAGCTTTGAAATGTGAAATGCTGAGCATCTCTAGCATCACTGTGAGTGCTGTGCTGCTTTGCTGCAACACGCTTTATCAGCCAGCCCAGACCTTCCCCCACCCAGGCTATCTTCATCTGCTCACAGGAGCAGAGCGAGAGGAGTCATGTCTCCTCCAGGTCACCTTGGGTTTCCATAGTGACTATTTGAATGTGATTGTCTTATCAATCAGAACCTCCTTTACTCTCATAAGCAACTATAAAATCTCTTCCGGTTTCTATAGCAACCATCTTTAAACCCATATATTTGTTTTCTCTAGGCTTAGCTGAATTGTTGGAAACAGTGCAAATTAACTGCTGGTGCAATATTTCTTATATTTTTCCCCTTAATGTATTTTTTATTGCCATCCAGAATAACAGTTATGATGAGATTGCTGTCTTTTTGTTTCAGTTACTTGGAAATCCTCTTTGTTGCCTAACCACAAGAGCAGTGCCTCTTAAAAATCGTCGTCTTCATGAGGAACATTGAAAAGCTCTGGAGTTCAGTCTTCCCCTTCCCAACTCATTCCCCTGTGTCAACATGTTCTCAGGAATTCAGAAGAAAATATGATGTTTTCTTACCCTAAATCACTTCTTGTAATAATATGCAAGAATAGCTCCTTCCCTCCTGTAATGTCAACACAAAATACAACCGTTACTTAACAGCAACGCTATGAATTAGTCAAATATTATTATCAGTGTAGTATGAAGAATGTGCACAAGGTTAATGGCCCATCTACACTGCAGATCCAATAAATGTCAAGAAGGTTATTTTTTTTCAGCCTACATGTGCCAACTGCAGACGAGGCTGATATCACAGTGTCTACGGTTCCCTTTCACTAGGCAGCAGGCAGACATAAAGTTATCTAAAAGAGCTGACATGGGCACAACCACAACTATGGTCCCACTTCATGAGCTGACTACAAACACAGATTGCGTTTCAGTCTTGAAGGTCATCTTCCCTGGGTAGATCATAAGTAGAGAATGTGCTTAATTCAAGGTTATAAAGTTAAGATTATGTAATCATTCAGCTCTGAAACTCTGTGGCAGTGTTTTGTAGGATTCTCCCTGGCAGCAGCAGATCACAGCCCTACCAGATCTACCTCTGTGCAACTTCCAGGCTGCATGGAAAGGTAGATGGGCTATTAAAGGGGAACAGAGGACCACAGAGAGGACCTCAGCTCCCTCTGTATTGGGGGTTTCTAGCTGTTGTGGGCTTTTCTTACTCCCCTCCCTCTGTATTAGGAAAACAATTTTGGTTTTGGATCAAGATGACAGAATTATTTGCTTTTCTCTTAGTTTCTAACTTTTCTTAGAAGCCCTCAATGCCTCCAATGCTTTTGTTTGTTCCCCCTTGCCCAGAGCTGCCCAGGTGCTGGCACAAGGCGTGTTTGTGTCTGTGTGATGGCATGAGTGGCACGTGCAGACACTGGTTATATAAATTATAATATATATAAATTATATATATAGATTATATATATAAATTATATAATATAAATATATAATATACACATATAAATTATATATTTTATATGTATAAATATATATATAAAAATTATAAAGGAGGAAAGTGTAGTGACTCAAGATCACAATGCTGCATTCAGGAAGGGGGGCTGGTACTGGAAGGGCTTGCCCCCTGCCTCCCAGCTGCCCAGATGTGCTGAAGAAGGTTTCCCTGTTTTTCCAGGACGCGTGGTTGTTGTTCCTCATGCTGAGCTGCAGGTGAAGGAGGGAAAGAGGCAGGGGAAGCCCTATGAGGAGAGGGTGGCTGGCCGTGAGAGATCCTCCACAGAGAGCTGGAGGGGACAGTGTTCAGAGCCCACATGAGAATAAAAGCATTTGTGTTCTTTAAGAGATATGACCTGGTTGTGACAGGTGGAGGGGACCAGGGAGTCCAGCTGTGGACCCCCGACCTGCCCAGGTAAGGGGCTGTGGGAGCCCTCACTGTGGCGTGCAGGCTCAGGGCTGGCTGCGGAGGGCCAGCAGCTCCCACCAGCTGCTGGGGTGGGAAGCATGTTGCTGGTGTCTTTGCTGACCATGTGCTCAGGACCATGGCTCCATTGCACTGCTTCGGGTACAGCCAGATTCCCCAGAGCACAGCCCTGCAGCTCCTTGCTCTGAATACTGCAATCCCTTTGCTCAAACACACCCCAGAAAAAAATCACTTCTATACACAAATGCTTTGCAGAAATGCAAACTGTTTTCAGCAGGATCTTGGCTGGAGTTGTTCCTCATCCCTAAACTTTCAATCCTGCAGTGGTTTCTGCCCAAACAGGTGCCTCCCAGATGAGCAGGGGTTTCAGCTCTTGTGCAGGGTCCTGCCACATCATTGTACACTACCAAGGCTCTTGCAAACCTGGTTACAAAACTGCTGGGTACTGCTCAGAGAGGTGATGCCAGGAGCCCAGCTGGCTTAGAGTCTGCAAGGGAGATGGCAGTAGGGAGAGACAGGGCACAAGGAATCCACGAGCAATACTAACTAGCAGGAAAAGCTGCCTTCTTTAGGCAAACGCTTGCAGTACATCTGCGTTCCTTTCAGGGAAGGATTGCTATTGCTGGCTGAACCTTTGTGAGAAAAATCGCACAACTTCACTCTCCAAAACACAAGTGTTAATAGATTTGGGCCCATTACATTTGATTTGGCATAATAAGAAACTCACAGATGGAAACTTCTTAGAATGGAGCTGTTCTTACTCAGAAGCCATATAGCACTGATCTTTTACCTTCACATGTCTGAAGAAGATGCTAAAATATTTTGTGTCCATTGTTGAGGTTTGTACAAGCTCCTGATACAATACGCTGACCCTAATACATAATCTGTGCAAAATAAACATGTGCCCTTTGCTGGCATTAGAAGAATATTTACAAATCTGAAGTAAAACACTCAGCAACGGGGAAATGCCAGAGTTGAAGCTATCTCTGTAGTTGTACCTTGGGTTCAATGAAACACTCTGAAGAAGCAGAGCAATTCTTGCTCAACTTCCACCCTCCTCCCCAGGCAGACTGAGCTTTTTTTTCTTTCTCTGTTCCCTGGGGATTTGGGATGCTGAGGACCAGAGCTGCTGGTTTTTCAATTTGCCCAAGGACAACCAAGGGGCGAGTTCTGTGCTTGCCTCTGTGTACCAGGCACACAACCCCTTTATGTTACTATGGATACACTTGCCTCTACCTAAAATTGAGAAAAAAGGCAGGTAGGGAGAATGGGTGAGAAAGGGTGTTTTGCACTTCCTCCCGGTTTTCTTCCCGAAGCCTGTGGTCGGGCAGTGCCAGCACAGCTCAGTAAGAACCACAGGAGTGCTGTAACGGGGGCAGATAATGAGCACATCGTTTGCAAGGACTTAAAGCCTCATTCTCCTTATCTGGGTTTTCAGAGCCACTCAAGCCCCGTCTTTCTTTCCCCTGTGTGGCTGCTGTATTGGGAAGCAGATGCAGAGCAGTTCCACGTGTTCCTGCCTTCCCTAGGGCTTGCACAGCCTGGCCAGTGGTCCCCGCCTCCCTTGGAAGCATGAGGGGCACAGGCTTTGTGCATTTAACACCCCAGCAGCAGCTGCCCCCAGGCACACGACTTTGTTATTTATGCTGCTCCCTCTCCTGCTCCCACTCCCATCACACTGTGTGGGACCTGAGCCTGAGGTGGGTTTTCCCTTGGGTGAATTACTCAAGAGGCATTAAGACCCAGCAGCTGTGCTGGATACCACCCCAGGAGTTTCTACTAGATTAACCCCGGAGGACCAGTACCAGGGTTTGGCACACATTGGGCTCTCATGTCTCTGCAGGGTGGCCTCAGTCCCTTGCCCTGAGACCACTTGACTTTCAGCCCTCCTCCAATGCATCTGAGCATCTACCACACAAACAGGAACAGCTTCTGTAGGAGGAATTGTAGGTAACCGCTGGATATTGGGTTAAAACGCAGTACTGAAGAGGGTGTTCAAACACACTTGAAGAGGGTGTGATGCACTGTGAGCACAGCCATGGGGCAAGTCCTGCAAACAAGGTGGTAGTTGTCCTCTCCTATGACTTCCACCAGTGTGCAGGATGATACAGGCAGGAGCTGGGCAGCTGTGTGCCCACCCAGCAGTGGCTGCTTAAATGCACTCTCCAGACAAGTTCAGCCAAAGGGACTCTAAGTACTAAAGCCCACCCAAACTCATTCTCTGGCCCCAGTTGTAGCACTGATGAAGTATCTGAGATCTCAGTAAAGGTGAACTAAAGCCATGCCTTTCCTATGCTGTTCAACAGTACAGAAAGCTGAAGCACAAAGGTGGAGACGAGGGATGGGAAGTTAAGTGGAAAGTCTGAGCTACTTTCAGAGTCCAAACTTTTGTCCCTGACCATGGCAGGAGGATTGGAATTAGGTGATCTTTAAGGTCCCTTCCAATCCACACCATTCTGTGATTCCTTTGTCCTTTTGTTTTGTTTTGTTTTGTTTTCTTTTAAAGACAGCTGAAGAGTGGGATTTTGAAGTAGGAAAGCAGCTATTTAAGTTCACCAATGCTCAGGGAGAGGCAGCAGTCACCTGTTTGACTTTTGTTAGCAGTGGAAGGAGCTACTTCATTTTTTTTTATAGAGATGTTGGTTACATCTTTGTAGGTATTATTGCCAGTGCCTGCAGCAATGTGCTCTGAGTTTGAGTCCTGTGCTAGGCTGGCTGCGGGAGGCAGAGACGGACCCCGGAAGATAGGGAGTTTCAACCACAGGCGTTGTCTGCATGCTCTGAAGAGCAGTAAGAAGTTTGTGAATTTCTGGAATACTGGAAAACATTTAAAGGACATAAATGGGACTGGATTGGGCTTTATTTTCCCTGCAGAAGGGAAGTTTGATGAGATCTGTGACTGTACCTACACGGAGGTGAACAGGAGCAAGTAAGGTCTTCCCTGACATTGTGTGAGCCTTGTTCTCGGGCCAGATGCATTGAGTAGGAGTTTATGATGCAAGAAACCATGCTTTTCTGTGGGAAGTTTCTCCCCTGAGACATTCCTGAGGGATTAGTCAGATTCTTATGCCTCTGAAAGAAACATGTCTTACAGCTTCTGGAAAGAAAAGAGCAAAAATTAACCCAAGGAGAGCAGTACTGCAAGCAGATGGAGTTGCCCAGCCTGGCCAAGCAAGCTTAGGCTGCCTGTGGCTGGGTCTGCACAGCCACAGAGTGTGTGCAAGTCTGATGATGCTCTAAAAAAATTAATGATCTATACCCTTGTTCTGCTACACCATAGAAAACACACTGGTGCTGTTTGTAATACCACATCGCACACAAGCCAGAGCCTATTGCTCTAAGCATAGGACCAAGTACATTGATCAAAGGCTCTGTGGTTTCCAAGAGGAATAGTGATTCCAGAGTGGAAAATCAGTCCATCCTTTTGGAGACCAGTGGGTAAATATTTGAACTAAGCATGTGTAAATACCACATGTCTTTCTAATTTTGGAAAAGTATGTTGATAAATCAAAGACCTCCTGAGCAGTGTCCTAAATGTTCTTCTAGGTATTTTGTGGTTGTCGGATGGGACAAAGCAAACGTGCTTTGTAAGTAGAAAGATGGCATCTAAAAGAGATTATCTATTAGCATTAAAAGAATCTGAAATTGTTTAAAATTAAAATCTGAACTCAGTGTTTAGATCTTGGTAAAAAATAAAACAGAGCAAAAATCACTTTGCCACCACTAGAACCTGCTGTTTGAACACGAAACCAAAATTGTGCCCAAGATACACAAATCCTCAGGGATCTTTCCACAGGGGAAGTGGTGTTACACTAGCCACATGCCTCCTTTGCCCCCCTGGGAAAACATCCAGTTGCTTGGCTGACTTTGGGAACTGGGAGCAACTTTGTTGAGGTCAGCCTGACTAATGAGCCCAGAGAGCTGGGTATGTCTGTACAACTTTGCAGAAGCACCATGAGGTTTTATTGACCTCTGAACATAGAATCTTGGCTCATTCATTGGGATTAAAAAAACTGTGTAAAACTGCATTTGCCAGTGATCAGAGAAGCATCCATCTGCCTTTTGTTGGGTAGCCAAATCATGGTGGCAATAGCCAAGGCTGGATTTTAAATGCAGAGAGGAAATGTTTGTCAATTCTGCTGACCCGAAGGGCCTGCTCTTTCCTTGCAAGGTGCAGGATTCCCTTTGGAGCTCCCAGGGAAGCACCATCAGGCATCCTCCCACAAAAGAGGTTTTAATCATAAAATGGTAGCTTGTTGAAACCAAATGTGTTGGCTTCAACAAATTGGGCAATGTTGGGAATGAGGCTGAATGGGACGGGGTGGGGGGGGGGGAAGCCTTGTAATTAGCTGCTGCCTATTCTGGGACACTCTTCTTGCTTGCTTTCTCTTTAAAAAAAAAAAGTACCTCATTTTATCCAAAACTAAGGGGAAAAAGTCAGAAACTTCTTTACCATCTGGGAAGTGGATTTCCCATCTTCTGGTCAGCTCCTTCTCCTAGTAGAGCCACATAACCTGACTAGGGCTGACCTTCCCATCCCCTGAGCAGGGAGCACATGTTGGGGTCAAAGGAAGACAAACCTGAACAAAAGGGAAGGATACGTACTGTTTCTTTCGTGGCTTTTCTCTGTTTCCATCCATCCTCTCACTACAAGAAGAACATTGAGGTGCTGTGTGAAGGCTCTGGAGAAAAAGTCTTACGAGGGATGCTTTAGGGAGCTGGGGTTGTTTAGCCTGAAGAAAGGGAGGCTGAGGGGAGACCTTATTGCTCTCTACAGCTACTTGAAAGGAGGTTGTAGTCAGGTGAGGGTTTGTCTCTTCTCCCAAGTAACAAACAATAGGAGAAGAGGAAACAGCCTCAAGTTGTGCCAGGGGAGGTTTAGATTGGATATTAGGAAAAATCTCTTAACTGAAAGGGTTGTCAGGCACTGGAACAGACTGCCCAGGGAAGTCGTGGAGTCACCATCCCTGGAGGGATTTAAAAGGCCTGTAAATGTGGTGCTTAGGGACATGGTTTTGTGGTGGACTTGGCAGTGTGCTAGCTTAACAAATCCCTTAAATTTGTGATGGCACAACATTCCTCTCCTGTGAGGTAAAATCTGTAGGACCTCTGGCCCTTGCATGACACAATGACCCATCCCATGGGAGAGCTCTGATTTTCCCTGAGCAGGACTTGCTCTAATCTTTTTTAACTCTTTTTGGGTTGCTTTTTACTGTCCCATTAAATGTGGGTATTTTATTGGTCACTCCCTTTCTTTATGTTAACATTTTGAATGAAAGCAATAATTAGCTCAGAAGACAAATACCCAGAGAATACTTGAGGTGAATAAGAAAAATGAGAAAGATGACGTGTTACAGAGAACTTGTAAATAAACACCTTGTAGGCAAAAGATGATCAGTGGGGGAAGGTTTGGGATTGCTGCTTCTAGCTCCAATCTCCTCCCATGTGTGCTCCTCTCCCAACAGACTCACATTCCATTGTTACTGAGAAATGTTTCTGCCGTTACCATTTGTTTTTCTGCAGGTTCTTTCTACAATAAATCTGGGAAGGGACTTTTTACAAGGGCTTGTAGTGATAGGACAAGGGACAATGTTTTCAAACTGGAAGAGGAGAGATTTAGGTTAGACATTAGGAAGAAATTCTTTAGCGTAGGGGTGGTGAGACACTGGCACAGGTGGCCCAGGGCAGTTGTGGATGTCCCAACCCTGGAAGTGTTCAAGGCCAGGTTGGATGGGGCTTGGAGCAACCTGGTCTGGTGGGAGGTGTCCCTGCCCATGCAGGGGGTTGGAACGAGATGATCTTTAAGGTCCCTTCTAAGCCAAACCATTCTATGATACTCCTGGAGCCTGCTCAGCTTTGCACCTGTAGGCGTTGCTGCCAGCATGTCAAGACCCCGCAGAGCTGAGCTCAGTGCCATTTGTGCAGCTCCAGACAAGCTGTGTGTCAAAGCAGGGATGAAAACCATGTTCTCTCTGATGAGCTGCTGCAGACACACATCCCCCCTTTGGGTTTGTTACGGGCCCTGCATGATGCAGGATATGGCCATTAAACCAGCCTGTGCTGGATTATCACAGCCTGTACATCAGTGGTTAATCAGCCCTGGAACGGATGCCCCTCTCAGCCGGGAGCTCAGCGGCAGCCCAGCTCAGCTGTCTCCCCTCACCTGCTGGCTCACCCATGGCAGCCCAGCTCAGCTGTCTCCCCTCACCTGCTGGCTCACCCATGGCAGCCCAGCTCAGCTGTCTCCCCTCACCTGCTGGCTCACCCATGGCAGCCCAGCTCAGCTGTCTCCCCCCACCAGCCAGCTCTCCCGTGATGACACATGCACGCCGACAGCACCAAGGATTATGCCCTTTGGGAATCCAGAGCAGGAGCCACCACAATGTACATGGTATGGATTGTTCCTACAGAGATGAACTGTTTGAGGGGTTGTATGCATGTGTGTGCATCTGAGCAAACATGATAAGAGAACATAAGGATTTAAATGAGTCAAGTCCTGCCTATGATTTGTGGCTATATTAAAAAACACCAACCAATTTAACAAATCAAAACCTCCTCTTCTCGCTCATGTTAATCTCTTTTCTCCTCTTGTACGTTCTCATAAATCTGTCCTTGGTATCTCAGGGGCTTGTTTTCAGCACAGCTAAGTTTGCCCCTGTGTAGCATTTCAAGTAAAACAATTTAATGGCCCATTGGCTAAATGCTGACAAACCTGCTTTGAATTCAGTAGGAGGTAAGGACTGAGGAAAATCTCAGCAAGGACTTCGGCGTAGCATCCTATGACACTCTCATCCTTGCAGTTTAGTGGGAGCTATTTACCCACATGCATCTGTTTCACACTCTGCTTGAAAACTGTTTCAACATTTTGTTGCATTAAAACAGCATTACTGAGGCACTTAGTTTTCAGTTGTTAGGTTTTGTGTTTGGCCTGCACAAAAGCGCAGACTTTTTGCAATGTCATTCAGTGACACGTTCTCCTCTGTTGACCTGTATCTGTGTATTACTGCAAATCGTGTGGGATATTACAGATTCATTCTTTATTTTGCTGTAGATATGTATAATCGGTGAGTGCACATGAACACAGTTAAATTGTAAGGGTAGTCTTACATAGCTAATTTCAGGCTGTACAAATATCCACATCCCCCCAGGCAGCACAGGAAACTTCAGCTCTGCCCTCTACATGGTCTACAGCTCATGGGCAGTGATGATTTCTCAAATCTCAAGTCATGAAGTGCTGCTATTCATGGTGCCATTTCTACTTCAGCATTATTTGAATGTGTCTGATCCTCTCTGGAGCCCTGAAACAAGCAGCTGGGATACAGCATTAGCACTGGGCACAGGTACTGTACAAGGCATCAGAGCTCCTTGGTCAGAGAAGGTTGACACCCCCAGCCTCTCAGTAGTCCAATCCCTCCATTCCCTTTCTAAATCTCTCCTTGGAGGATCTCTATGCTCGCCATTCTCTGCAGGGGGGTTCCAAGAGGGATGAGCATCCATGTGTTGAAGTTAGTCTTTAAAGCTACCTGCCATTGCCAGCACAGTAGAAGTTAACAACAGGCAGTGCAAGTTAGTGACGCTGTCACAGGTTTCCCAGTAGGAGCCTGCACACCCACGTGCTGTTCTGTCTCTGCTTTGATAGATTAGAGGTGATGGAAGAAGACAGAGTCCTGCTGTCCTTGTCTGTAGATGGCACAGTTCATCTGTGGAGTCTGGCTGCAGAACACATGGGTAAGTAACGCCAGCAGCTAAGCACAC
Source organism: Hemiprocne comata (assembly GCA_020745705.1). Classification (NCBI taxonomy): domain Eukaryota; kingdom Metazoa; phylum Chordata; class Aves; order Apodiformes; family Apodidae; genus Hemiprocne; species Hemiprocne comata. The sequence continues at coordinate 194,161,370 of CM036586.1, read as the reverse complement.
AAATAGCACACAGCAGATGCACAGGAAAAATACCTGCAGGAAGCCAATGTGGCCTTTTCTAATCACCCTACTGCTGGAGCCATGGGCAGATGAGATGCTGCAGCCTAGATTAATGAACTGCATTTAGTGTTTAGATCTATACTTCTCTGTCTTGCATCTTCTGCTTTAGTCTGCATCTGTATTTTAAATTACTAGGGGCTACAGATGAGTGACAGGATGGGGTTTGCTCATTCCATGAGGAATGCCCTTGGGCTTTTTCTGTCTTTCCGTATGTATGCTACATTCCAAGGAGGAAGAACAATATTTAAAACTTCCTTCAGCCAGAACTGCAGGTCAGCTTTTAAGATACCTCAGAAGGTAAAAATGCAATTTTTAAGAGGTTTTATTGTGCCTGTTATGCCTTTTTAACAAAAAAAAAAATTAAAAAAATGTAAATTTTATGCCTAAGACCTGTTTCCTTATATGCAGCTTTATTTCCTTCATCACTTTCAAAAGTCAGTTTAGAACTATCTGAATTCACTGAAATCAATACCAGTTTGGGAGATTGATGAAGGTCCATGGAATAAATAACGTCCAACTTGGCAGATTACATAAATATTTGTGTGTTTATTTTTGGAACATTTTTGAGAGTTGTATTGTGCCTTAATCACAGGGAGATATAAAATAAATATACACATAGGACACAAAAATGCCTGTACTAGAGCAGTAGATAACCTGGTATCAGGTGCTCATCTGTAACAGAGAAGTTATAACCTCCATTGCAACAAATTCAGAAACTCACCTGACATTCCAGTATCCTTATTTAGAATTAAGGGAACCAGTAACCCTAACTCACTTGAATAAAGAGCCAGAGGCCAAAGATTAATCTTGGCAATTCTTCAGGTCCCTCCTGATGCTATTTTTTTTTGTTTAAGCTTTCTGTTGTATGTTGTGATTCTGCTTTCTGCTCCTCTCCTCCCCAAAAGAAAGTTAACTGTAAGACCCCCAGCAGCACTACAGGCCTGGGGAGGAGTGGCTGGAGAGCTGCCCAGCAGAGAGTGACCTGGGGGTTTTGATTGACAGCATCATTTCACAAATTTTAGTGCTAACAAACCTTTAAAAAAAAAACCACCCAAAAACATGATGGCAAAGTAAAATACAACTGTTCTGGTAAGTGTCATGTATTTTACCTAAGTTTGGATCCTCTAGGATTCAGAATTACTGAAAGACTGAATTTCAGGCAATTTGATGTATGCTGAGAGCTTATAAACTTTGTTTTAAACACAGAATTAATTCACAAATCTGTTTTGTTGGCAAGATAACTGCAGTTAAGAAGTACTTGTATATGTAAACCAAGGTTAATGATGACCCGGTAAGGCAGTCTGAGCAACTGCTTTTTGAGCATTTTCTACTCCCATCCTTAACCCATTTTTAGTGGAGATTTGACTTCCTTGTATACTTCACACAGATTTCTGGATGAGAAATAAATGTTTGTATCTATTAGACACTTTTCTAGCATCTTTGAAGGCAAGTGGAGTCCACAGAATCTCAGAACACAGCTTGAGAAAAAAACATACCTCAAAAATAAAATTATATTAAATATTGTGTAAATTCTCCCTATTATTACTAAAGCCACTGTAACTAAACAGTTGTAAAGACTTGGGTAAAATTGGGGACCTAGAGAAGTGCATTGTAAGTGAATGTAATGACTTCCCACGCATCCAAAATACTCCATCAGAAGCATTTCAAAAGCTTGTTTTAGAGTAACCAAGATCTTCTTTTGGAAGAAACAAGAAGAGATTCAAACCTTTGTGCAGTATTTACTTAGTAACACAGTAAGGCCACTACACCCCTGTGCCAGTAAGATTAAACTGGCCAGCAATCTCTGCCTTGCACTGTGTTCTGCTGGTATGTTGCAGCATGAAGGAAGTGGCCATCTTTAGCATCCTCACCTCCCTATGACTGATGCCAAGATCAAAGTGGAAAGACACACAAGAGATTTTCATGTGTCAGGAAAACGTAAATTAGAAAGCAAGAAATGTATTAGATTGGAGGAAGGGGAGAGGAGGAAGAATTGCATTACTGATTTCTGCTTTCACTTTCCCCCTCCCTCAGGTTAAAGCACAAGCACTATAAGAATTTAAATAAGTCACTTAATCATAAGGGATAAATCACATACCACACCATTAAACTGTGGAATAGTTAATGTTCCAGAAATCTAAAAAAAACCAAAACCAAACTCACAAAAAACCAAACTAACAACCCAAACCCACCCAGATCTGTCTGTTCTCAGTACAGATTTCTTTAATGAAGGTTCATTAGAGAAAAACTGGAGCAGTACCTTCTATAGAGGTAACTGAACATACGTCAATTCATCACTCCAGGACCAGCAAAGCTTTTTGTAGATTCAGGACTAAATGTTCTGACAGTATTCTACTTTCAATGTCTCTAGGAAGTTTTTCTCTGATCAGGCTAAGCTTCCTGCTATGGCATCCCACTGATTTTGCAGTGTAAGTTCATAGCTTTTATGGTACTAAACCATAATTTCCATTTCTCTAGCCTGTTATAAAAGCTTAACCCTCGATGCTAACACTCTACCAGTACCAACACAGAAGTACTCCAAACACAGTTTTGAAGTCTGGTCTTCCATTCTTTAGCTCTAGAGAAATGATGGGGAACAATCAAAATATTTTTAGTGTTGCCTACTGTACACAATTGTCTAATGGATCAGCAGAGGTAAAGAACAGTCAGCTTGAAGTAGTCAGTAACAGGGATTTTGATAATCCAGTTGCTTATAGTCAATGCAGAGAACTGGGCACTACTGTGGGAAGCTGAACACACTGTAGTACTGCTCTTGCCCCTGACTGTAAGAAGAATTAGGCTGCTGCTAAAAGCACTGACTGGGGAAAAAACACACTTGCCAGGAGTAGGATTAGTTGGCCCTAAAAAAGGACCAGTCGTCTCAGCTGCACTCCCTCTTAATAGCTCCAGGGGAACTAACGTCTCTTTCCTCCTTTTGATTTTGTTGTTGCAGACAAAATACTGCTGGAGCCACACTAACTCTTTTCTAAAAAGAACACCTCTGCATTTATTGACACTGACATTGCAGCATCTGGTGTCGCATGCTTAAATATGGGGTCTATGCTCCAATGCATCAGTATGCTTCCAAGGAAAATCCTTCCCTCAGTAGTTCAGGTGCCAGATGCCTTACTGGAATTTCATGTCTAAAGCAGAAGATTCAAACCATCTCTTTCAGCATCTTCCTCTGCTCCAAGTACCTAAAAATAAGCTTCTTCAATAGACAACAAATTTACTTGAGAAGAACTCTTAAAACCTTTACCAAGGTCTAACCAGAGCCCCTTGCTCAGCAGAATGGGCTGAAGTCTCATTTTGCCATTCAGTTTCATCTGTAACAAAGGGCAGCAGAGCCTGGCACGGGTGTTCAATCAGGTTTTAACACTTTATTCTGAACTGCAGATTATTGTCTCTAAGCTATGGGGTGCTGTGTGTGACAAATTTTGTCCTGACATTTCCAGGTTCTTTCAGGTGTGTACAACCCTTGGGGCAAAGAAAAGCAAAAGGTCTAACTCATTAAGCCACTGAGTTACTTTCAACTGACTGCACAACTGTTCGAAGTGAGAGTTTTAAGCCTTTTTGACTCTCATGCACAGAAACATAAAGTAACGGCCTGTCACAAACTGTGACAAGGGTAACACACCAGAAGTACTGAAAACAGCTTAACCCAACAAGTCAGGAGATACCAGCAATGTGAACTTTATTTCAAAGCTCATTAAAAAGCTTCACAATAGCACTAACAGAATTAGCATTTCCTTCATTTTATGTACCCCACATGAAAAATGTCTTGTTTAGCAAGAGATAAAACGTAAGCGTTTCTGCATGCTACTAACACATTTCACCATCTTATTGTCTGGTAAGTGCTTTGGACTGCAATAATCAAAAACCTTAGAACAGAAGGATTTATTCTGGAAAGTTCTTACGAATGGGACAGACACTGGCTTTTTATTGACATACCCAATTAGATGTCCAGATGAAAGAAAACTACCTTGGCATCTACAAATGCCTACGAAGGTTTTGATTACAACCTTTTGAAGGAGCAGTATATTTCAGAGCAAAGGCTTCTTTTCATCTTTAGTGATGCAAATGGTTAAATACTGCACAGAAGCTTAGTATGAACTCACAATTCCACAGGAATCTGAAAGTTACCAAGGCAATTTTCCTTTTAGGATAGTCATGACCAACACTACTACTCTTCTTCCTCCCATAAACACAACATAGCCCAGACAATTCGTAAGAAAAAAATATAAATAGTTCCCAAAACAATGCATTCCCACCCCCCATCACAAACGACAGCAAAAATATCTTCTGTCATGGGATGATATAACTGGCTGCAAGTGCAGTGGTTTAGTCCAAGTCCATGCTAATGGTGTTTTGGTCACCTGGGTGACATTCACCATTTTGCTGAGGCATTTCAGAATTTTTGTCATCTTCTCCCATGTCTTCAGTTTTATAATCAGCCCGTTCATTCAATGGGTTTTCCTCTTTAGGGGAGTCAACTTTTGGTTTTGGTTGTGTCACAACAGGTTCACAGACATTGTTTAACTCCTACAAGAGAGAGAAAAGATGTGATCAGAATATATATTAAGGACCCCTCAGCTCCACTAGTGTGAAGAGTCCTGTGCCTAAAAGACTGTTTGAAGCTTCCTTCTGTATTTATTTCCTGAGTCCAAACCAACAAGTACTTATTGTACCCTGAAATAAACTGGTCTATTTTCTGAAGTTCCGTGGGCAAAGTTCTTCAACTTGACATTTTGGATTTCACTTGGGGTTGGTTTTGGTTTTTTTTAAGACTACTTTGTGCTTACCAGTAACACTGAAAAACAACCTGAGTTTTTAAGGTGACTGAAAGATGTAACATGTCAATAAGCTCCACAGAATTGTATACAGTGTAGTACAGCTCCTCTGCTTCCTACTGAATCTCCTTCTCTCCATACTTTCTAACTACCCTTTAAGACCACTGGAGCAGTAAGATGAAATTGCAGGAGAGGGAGGAGAATAGCTATCAGTCTAACTTTAGCACCAGCTTCTAAAATTAGTTTCTTATGATACTTACCTGTAGCTTTGCCTTAATTTCACTGGAATGCACAGCCGGATCCTGATCTAAGCTCTTCTTAGCCTGTGCACTCACAGCGTTGTTCATCCATTCCACCACTTCACTAACACACTTCTCTACTTTCATCATTTCCATTTCATCGATATGGATGTACTTCTCATCCTGCCCAAATACAAGCATTTTGTATGAGTTAATAATGTTTATTGTCATCAAGTTATGCCAACAAGACTATCCCAAATTATCCATGACTTAAAATCTTCACTGATTTTCAAAATAAATAGAATACGGCAACAAGCCAGATCTGTTACAAGAAACACCAAGACTGACAGATGTCAAAATAAAGCTACTTTTGTCCAATAACCAAACAAGAAACCTAGCTTATAGAGGGAATAGAAGGTTCACAAACAGGTCATGCAGTAAAACTTAACATTCTTAACACGGTTGTTAAAAACCACCCTTCTCCCTCCTGGAGGGCCTTATATGGGCCCAAAGGTGGTTTAGCCAGTGTGATTCTGCTGTACACTGAAAGGGAAGGGATCAGTTGTGCAACTTTAGAACATTCCCTACAGTGCCATAGTTACACAAGTAACTCGTATCAGGAAAAAGACCTAACCAGCAACACAACATTCTTTTAGTTGAGAATTCTAAATATGGATTCAAAGTCTTCAATGTACTACTTTTAATTATGTTACGGATTTCAAGACTGTGTAATACTACTGAAGGACTTCACTTAATTATTGACAACTTTGTAATCTACAGCTGTGAGGACGTAATTGTTTCTGATGCAAGTACCAATCTCAAAAAGAATTAGTTTGAGTGCTGAGCTGCCCTATTAAAACTTCTTAATTTGAAACCCAGGGAGTAGATTTTCACTGGGCAGGAATGCTTATCAAGAAAGTAATCTTCAAATATCAATGGCAAAAATAAACCAAATACCCATATAGCATAAAAAAGGTAAACTTTTTAGTTTAACCTGAGTAGCTTCTTTACTAATGCTTCTCACCAGGGCACAATTCTTGTTCTCAAAAGAACTGGAAGAGCACACTTCTAAAAATGTCAGATTAGCTTTTAAAAAGGTCAAGAATCAGACCACAGTCTAACCCACACTTTTTAGTAACATCCCTTTTGCCTGAAAACATCCAGAAGTGTCAAGTTACTGAAGAGATGACTCACTATGAGAGATTTTTTTGAGTATTGGGAAGCATTTGTGGTGCTAAATTTGTGACCTATATAACAGTAATTATTGCAGCTCATCTGCAAGTGAATTTGAAACCTCTGCCAGCTGCTGAGCCTCAGTGAAACACTATGTGGTAAAATAAAGGTTCTCTGAAGCCACTTACTTTATTCCTGAATTCCCCAGCTATTGCAGCATAATACTGGAGCCTGTGTCCCAGTTCCTCTAACAGCCTTGGTCGTTCCTCTGCTTCTTGGTAGCGCATTTCAATTGGAGTCCCTAATTTCTAGAAAAAGCAATTCCTGTGTGTTATGTGATTCATTAACATTGTTGTGTGACATTCTGGAAATTTTGCCATTTGGATATCCTAACAGACTTACCTTTAAATCCTCTAATTTGTCTACATACACCTGCTTAGCTTCATCCTCACCCTCTTCATACAGCCAGCCTTCTGTCTCTGTTAGGAGTGCAGAAAATCCCTGCAGATCCTATGTATTAAAGATAATTCAACATGTCAAACATCAAAATGTGCAAAGAACTGTGTTTGTCTTGCAGCAACAGAACACTGGTAAATGCACCAGTGTTTAATTCTCAGTATTTAATTCTTAGCCTCCTGCATAAAAATCACATTTCCTCTGCAGCTTTTGCCTAATCAAGTCAATTAAACCCCACCAGCTTCTGAAGTGGGAAAAACATCTACAACAGAGGCAGCATTTACAGCTTTTTGTCCTTGATTAGGCCAATGCTTGGGGTGCAGCTTTAGTTCATGTTTTGGTTACGGATAGAACAACACAGCTTCTCCTTCCAGTCACCAACTTTGTGGCATCAAAACTTTACTCAATTTGTAACAAATTTTTTTTTCAGTGATATGTATTATTTCCTAAGCTTGAACATAATTCTGCATCAGTCCCAGCCATAACTCAAAATAAGTAGGGTTTTCAAGTATTTCCAGGGTGGCTGAGAGAAACCCTGACAAAAGAATACTGATACCAAATATCTATTCTGTATTTTCAGAGAAGCTCCTGAAACCATTACCCACCTTTTCACAAACAAATTTTTCATATGGTCCAGACAACTTGTCCCTGAACTCATACACATATTCCTCCACTGCATTCTTTGCATCATTTCTTTCTTTCTCCAGTTTGTCTTGCATAATCATCTTTCCCTGTATAACCACAGAAAATAGTTTAATTGAAAAATACCTGTGTTCAAACAGCAGACTACAAAGCATAGCTCCTGTAAAACAGTCATCTCACTGTGGCCTTGGCTCACAAAACTGCTGGAATTCTCACTGCTACAAGTCGACTCACCTGAAGAAGTGGTATGCACTTCTCTAGATTAGAACAGCTTGAACCAATCTGTAATGTCATTCCATGGATCACTGCTCTGATCCTATGGCTATAAACAACACTTCAATCTTTCTGATTAACATTTGTCAGTTATGCATTAGACTGTGTATTAGCTCACTCTAAATTACTTGAGTCAACACTTCAGGGTTACAATAAAATATCAGAGGTTGCCCTAAAAGGTTGAGCAATGGTTAAATAACTGCAATCCAGAAAGCAGTCTAAGCCACACTCTAACTCACCTCTGTTTCAATATACATATTGAGGAGATCTTTTCCTAACTGCCAAACCAAGTTAGCTTCAATAGGCAGTTCCACATTCTTCACTTTTATCTTGGGTTTTTTAGCTTCTGGGGGCTGATCACCTTTCTTCTCATTTGTCTGAGTTGGAGAGAAGAAAAATAAGAATTTTCCTGACTTCCTTCTGATGAAGTAGCAAAGTGATGAAAGAAACATTCACAGGAAGAACATGCAAAGATGTTCTGTGCTCTTTCAGAATCTTCAGTATACACTTGTGAGGCACTTTCCCTTTGGGGATTCCACCTCCTAGCCTGATCTGCCTACAGGCTATTGCAAGGACAGTGAGTGAGCTACAGGAAGGATGTTTTTCAGACATACAGTATATTTGCAGGTTTTCCTGAAGTGCACATCTCTATCTTAGCACTTCACTAGTGACGCTGACCATGGCAAGATTTTAAACCAAAACATTTTTCATCTTATACAGATGAAAAAGCAAACTACTGGCAATATCATGCAGGTGTATGTTTTTCACACAGATTATTTCCTTTTAGGTTTACGAATCCCTGAGCCCATCTTCTCTCAGCAGGCCTAAAAAGCTCGGCCTCTAACAGCTGAAATGTCTGCAACCCAAATTACTTAGCTGTACAACACTGCATAAAGAGAGGAAAGTGGTAGAGACTTCTTGAAGAATTCTTTTGCAAACTCTTTATGAAAATCATCATGCGATGTATACATCATTTTTCACAATAGAAAATATATACAAATTAAGAAGGTTCCAAGCACCAAGTTCCTTACTTTTTCATGGAATATGTTACCATTTTAATTGCCACCATTATAGAGCATAACATTTTCAACAGAGTTAAAGGGTCACTCACTTTCTTGACATCTGGGATTTTGTTTTCTTCAGAGGGAGGTTCTGATGAAGGGGGAGACTGTGACGTTTGCTGACCATCAGTTTGTACCTGGGACTGTGTTCCAGCCTCACTGTTCTCTTGCTGGATATTTTTCTGAAATGAAAGCCCAGGCACAAAGGATGTAGAAGGCATGTGCACTTATATTGAATAAAAGTTATAGGGCACTTCACATCTGACGCACATACTATACAAAGTGCCCTACAAAGCATTCTGTGCACACGCAGAAACATACATGCTTTAACTGAAGGAGATACAGATTAGGTGCAAGTTCAGAAGGACTTAGTGAAAATGCTACCAGTGCCAGGCTTGCAGCGTAATTGTGTGTGTGTGCATGTTACCACTTTCTCTTATAAAAAATGGCTTTTAATTTATTGAGTCGTAGCTTTTAAGCTCTTTTTCCCCCCCCTCAAAAATTATTAAAACATCAAGTACACCATTACAATGCTGTACATTAAATACATCGTTATTCCCCAGTGCTACCCTTCTCTTCAATGTTGCAGAAAACAATCCAGCCTTCCCTTCCACAAAAAGTTTTAAAACTTCACTAATATGAAGGACAACACAGAATTCCTTTTAACACAAAGAGCATGGATGACTAATAATCCAAACCAAGTTTTCCTATTTGGAACACTCTGGTAACAATGGCAGCTGCAAGCAACCCACTCTCAAGCAAACCACCTGCTGCTATTTAGCACTTAGCCTAATAATTGATTTTGAAGTCCACACACTTTCAAGATAGCACTAATTTTCTCCTGTCCTTATAAAGACATTATAGTATTTCCTGACAGCTATGCACATCTCAAGATTAACCTCATTTTGATTCCTTAGAAGGTATTTTTCTTCCAGAGTATGTGACAGCAGAAACACTTTCATCAGTAAGGACATTCACACTCAAGAAAGGTTAACTTACATCACTTGAGTTTTCAACAGGCCTCTGGTCCTGAGATTCCACTTCAGTCTCAACACTGAAATCTTCATTCTCTTCACTTTTAACTGGTTCTACCATGGATGCAGTGGACACACTGAAAATGCCATGAGTATTGACACGGACTTTCACTTTGACCTTAGACTTCTCTCCATCTTTCTGGGCTGCCACATTCTGGATGACATACCTACCTAAAACCAAAAGAATCCATAGTCACACAGTGGAATTAAAGAAGTAATATTGCAGCACCAAGAAAACACTTCCTTCTTTCCCAGTGCATACATTTTCTACTTATCTGATTAAGCCTCTGTGCCCATCTCAAGGTCCCCAAAATGAAACAAATACTACAAAAAAAAAAGCATGTGGCTTTTCAGCCAACTTTACCTTACAAATGGAAAGGGATATTTATTTTCATCATCTAGGAGAGGTTCTCCTGCCACTAGCAATATAGATTAAATACAAAAAGTAAAACTCACTCCCCCTTACTTGTACCATCTGTGATGCTACAGTGGGCTGAAAGAAGTCTGTAGAAAGATTTAGTCCAATGCCAATTCTAAGTGGTCTATCTGTTTACTACAATTTACTGCCCAACATAGACACAGTATTTCTAGAAGTGTTCTTTTCAGCTTCTAACATCTCTGTAAGTCTGCCATTATCTTTTACTCTAGGGCAGAATATCATTGTTTTGTAATGCCTGTAATACTTGAAACAAGCATTGTGAAACTAAGAAACAGACAACTCGTTTAACAAGATACAGAGAATCAGATCTCCTTGATATTAAGAGCAGACATTTTTCCTACGACATGGTTATATGCCTAACACCAAAGCAGTGACCTGGAGATGATGATGCTTTTATAGCTGCAAAGTACAAGTTCCCTGATTTCATCACAGGCTGTACATACACATGCTTGCACAAACCATTCCTTCATCAATACATCTAAACTGTTTGCACACAAACTTTTACCTGCTTACTTTACAGGCTAAAGAATGTAAACCCAGTAATCCTGCAGATCTGACCTGTCATCCTTTTTGGTAGTCTCATCAGAACATCTGACTCCCCCATTAGGACTACTACCAATTCTGTTCTGAGCAAGTGAGCTGAAACCACTGTTCTCACCAGTTTGCAGAACAGCAGTTACACATCATCTTGTTCATTAAAGCCATATAAGTTGAACACTCACAAATCCTACTATCAGTCTTCACAGGAAGAGTTAACACAAAAGCAAGTCTGCTGTTTCTCAAACTACAGAATTTTGTGTTGGTTTCTAAGACATGGCATTTGGACTTTTTGACTCTCAATGACAACCATATAATTTGCTTTGAAGTAGAGAAAATAGGGGATGTTTTCTGTTAGGATAATAGCTTTTTGTAGGTCCTGCCTGACTAATCTCATCTCCTTCTATGACTGGGTGACCCACCTAGTGGATGAGGGGAAGGCTGTGGATGTGGTCTACCTTGACTTCAGCAAGGCCTTTGACACAGTCTCCCACAGCATCCTCCTGGAGAAGCTAGCAATCCATGGCTTGGAAAGGTGCACCCTTTGCTGGGTCAAAAACTGGTTGGATGACCGGGCCCAGAGAGTGATGGTGAATGGAGCTGCATCCAGCTGGCGTCCAGTGACCAGCGGTGTCCCCCAGGGATCAGTACTGGGCCCAGTCCTGTTCAATATCTTTATTGACGACCTGGATGTGGGGATTGAGTCCACCCTCAGTAAATTCACAGATGACACCAAGCTGGGGGGGAGTGTTGATCTGCCAGAGGGTAGGAAGAAGCTGCAGGAGGACCTGGACAGGCTGGATCGATGGCCTGAGGCCAACAGCATGAAATTCAACAAGACCAAGTGCAGGGTCCTGCACTTTGGCCACAATAACCCCAGGCAGCACTACAGGCTGGGGGAAGAGTGGCTGGAGAGCAGCCCAGCAGAGAGGGACCTGGGAGTACTGGTGGACAGCCGGTTGAACATGAGCCAGCAGTGTGCCCAGGTGGCCTGGAAGGCCAATGGCATCCTGGCTTGTATCAGGAATAGTGTGGCCAGCAGGAGTAGGGATGTAATTCTCCCCCTGTACTCAGCACTGGTGAGGCCTCACCTCGAGTACTGTGTGCAGTTCTGGGCCCCTCACTTCAAGAAGGACGTTGAGGTGCTGGAGCGGGTCCAGAGGAGAGCAACGAGGCTGGTGAAAAGACTAGAGGGAAAGTCTTATAGGGAGAGGTTGAAGATGTTGGGGTTGTGTAGCCTGGAAAAGAGGAGACTCAGGGGGGACCTTATCACTCTCTTCAACTACCTGAAGGGAGGCTGTAGTCAGGTGGGGGCTGGGCTCTTTTTCCAGGCAACCAGTGACAGGACAAGAGGGCACAGCCTGAAGCTGCTCCAGGGGAGGTTTAGGTTGGATATTAGGAAGTACTTCCTCACGGAGAGGGTGATTAGACATTGGAATAGACTTCCCAGGGAAGTGGTGGAGGCACCGTCCCTGGATGTGTTCAAGGAAAGGCTGGCACTAAGTGCCACAGTCTAGACAGTGTGGTGGTGTTGGTCATAGGCTGGACTTGATGATCTTAAAGGTCTTTTCCAGCCTCGGTAGTTCTGTAACACAACATTTAACTGCACGAGTTGAAATTCAAGAGCATTATTTAATTTACCTGGTTTTGCCATAACAATCTTTTTTTAACTAACCACACTGTAAACTCTTTTTAAAGGGTCTATATTGTCAATGTTGTAATTTGTCAAAAGGGATGAAAGAGCCGCTTCTAAGTGTTACCTAGACAACTGAAATCAATACTGTAGTCTTGTAGCTGCCACTAGTTCAGGCTTCCTTGATTGTAACTTATTCAGCGTTATGTCAAACCCAGAAAGCATAAGTAAAAACAACTAGTTACCCAAGATGTGTTCAAGTTTTTATATGCAGAAGATATTTAAGTACTCCTAGCTTGTTTAGCAATAAGCAGAAAAGAACATTTTAAAAGTTATCTTCTGTGGTGATAGCCCCATTCTAGTCCTAGGCATTCAGCTATAGTTTCCCCTCATTTCTTCACTGGACAGGAGCAACTTTAGTAGTTGGAAAAAAAATCCATCCCTACGGAATGGGAAAATTGAAAATGGAGTCCTCCAGGCACAAAAAACTAAATATATATGTCATATAATCATACTGTAACAACACAGTTACAGAACTGATTTAAGACCAACAATAGGAGACAACATTTCCAGGACATTTACTTACCAATTTTTGACTCAGGATATGGGACTCCATTAGGATCAGAATAAAAAGCTTCTAACTCAAATGGACCTTTCCTATAGAACGTAAGAACCTTGGAGAAAGGTGCTGCATGATTTCTGCTGAACACCTCATGAACCCTGTAATTAAGAGAAAAGTATCACTTTGAGCAGAGTATTGAGCTGAAAAGCTTCGATCTAGGGTCAGAACTCTTCCGAGAAATGTCACCATGTTTTGAAACATTTAACCTTTTGAACAATTCGAAGCAAGATACTTCACTACTGTAAGAAAAACACATTTACTGTTGTGTACTGTAACATGAAATTGTCCTTTTCCACTAATTTTGAGTCTCACAAGCAAGTAATTTAGAAGTAGGTGGCAATTCAGTGACAGACTATCAGCAGACCTCCAAAACTTGTTTCCTGCAAAGACACTATCCTAAGCTTGAAATAGCATAATTTAAATTATACTTTGCAGCCTTCCTCGGTGAGTCTCAAAAGGCTAATTATAGCCCTGTTAAGTCCTTACTCATTTACTTTCTGTGCCTCAGTTGAGAACCCTGACACCAAATTATTATTCACTCCTTGATTTGACAACCAGCTTTATTTTACATTCTTCCTCTAGGGTCTGTCTGCTATTATGCCAGTCTGATTCTAATTTCCAACTAATTTTTGTGTCCTAACTATGGAAGGATCTCATGTAATAACCTAAAAGTGAGAAAATAGGAGCTTCACCTAGAATATCAATCCACAGGTTACTCTCAGAAGTATGTGACAGTACGACTAGGTTCTGCACCTCCACAGAAGACAAAAAAAGAAGAGGCTGAATTAAAAAGCATATGATAAAGCTTTGAACAGGTGTCTCTAGAACTCTTAAACTTCTGAGAAGTTAGCTCAGACCTCTTTACATCCTAGGCACCACCTGCATTTCTCACAGGCAGGGAACAGTTAAGAGCAGAGAGGTCAGTGCCTTAGGTCACTGCAATTGCAAGAAATTCTCTTACACAACCCTAGGAGTTAAATCCTTGCTTCCGTTTTCAACCAGATCAATAGCATCCATGTAAGCTCACAATATTTACATAGTGCATAATGTTCCTATTAAACAAGAATCCAGACAGGCATTGGGAACACCTTCAGTAAAAAAAAACAGAAAGGAAAGTGGCATCAGGATCCAGCAGTTGCTCTAGTATGTTTTGTATTCCAAAACCTGACAACTAGACAAGCGCAATGGAGGACAAGACATTGGTTGGTAGCTCAATAAATCACTTTTTTTTTACTGTTTATTTTTTAACAACTGAGGAGTTATGGTCAGAATTTCAATGTATGCCTTTACACAATCTCCACTGCTGGCCATCTCTGGTACATGGACTACAGGTATTCTGTGTCAGAATGCCAAGATCCTAGTTGAAAAGCAACCTAAAATATTACCTGCGAATTATGAAGGCCAAAAGTTTCACAGAACTGTAGTTTGAGCTACCTACCCTTCAGCATCCTCTGCTTCTGTGTTCCACAACAGAGATATTGGGAATGGCGTAGCATCTGTCACAGAGAATTCTCTCACTTTAAATGCTGGCGAAAGAATTGCACACTACACAAAAAACAGACATGCATTAAAATACTTAAGTGGTCTGCTCCACCTGCTCCCAAGACAGGTAAGCATCTTTAAACAGGAAAGTGAGCAGTGTTGACTTTACTAAACCAGAGCTAGGCAAACTGCTTGTTTCATGGACTATGATATGAAACCAGAAATCCCATACTGAAACGTTGTTACCCTTCGGGTTAGCAGAACTTTTGGCCTTATTCTTACCATAGCTTATGAAAAAAGCTAAAAGTCTAAATAGGACTGTAAAGAATGGAAGCGCTGCATTACTTAGTGCTAGAAGTGGTGTTTATCTTATTGGTCCTGCTTCTGTCCCTGGAGACAACTGACTGTCAGTGACAGAAAGCAATTAGTGAGATGGGGTAAAAGACAAGTCAAAGAGAGGTTGAAATAAGAGAGTAAGTCAAGGAGAAAAGGAAGAAAGCAGAATGAGTGGTTTATAAAATATAGTTGACTACCTGGAAACTGAAAAAATGGGGAGTAGATAGAAGAAAAGTCTGATTCACATGGATGGAAAGTTGGATATCAGAAAATGCAAACTTGCAATGTTTTGGGCTCTCCATAGATATTTCTCATACGCTTTGTTAATTTAAAATACCTCTTCCCTCAGCTTGACATCAACTGAAATTACAGATCCCTGTATCCTGTTCTTTTGAATAAAAGAGTGGACAGGAGAAGAGTACAGAACACAGCCAGACTCAACATTTTCAGGGAAGTACTGCGCCACAGAGGAGGACTCTGGACTTTTTGAACAGCATAATCCCTTAAAAAGAGAACACAATGTTCTCTTGCATAGTTTAAAGTGTTCCACTTCTGCCATTTCTCATAATTGCTTGGTAATTCTTCAAAGGAGTGCTGTCAAGAAATCTAACTTTTAAGTTTATCAAGTGTTGCCAGTACTGTACCTGGAGAGCACAGCCCCTAGCTATGGCTTCATCTGCATTCAGTGTAGTACTGACATCTTTGCCAAAGAACTTAGCAATCCTCTCTTTGACAGCAGGAATGCGAGTTGCTCCTCCAACAATCTCTACAGCAGTCACATCTTCCACTTTCAGTTGTGTTTGTTCCATTAATGACAGCAGAGGCATCTCTATCCGCTGCAGCAGGTCAGCACACAATTCTTCAAATTGTGACCTAAGGAAAGGAATGGAATTAATCAAAGAACGCCTGTCTCACCACCAAGATTTCCTGGTATTCTTGTTTCCAATGGATGCTAAGGAGGTTTGCTAACTACACCACAAAGAGACTTAAAGCTGTGAGTAGGCTGAAGTAAAAAACTATAGACAAGGCTTACAACAGATTTTCATAGGCTGCTATCAATGCAATTAAATAAGGTAAAGGTATTGTCTGGGCAGTGCTATATATTTGCCTCTCAGCAGAGGTTACATATAAGAATACAGAAAACAGTGGTACTTCCTTTACAATGAAAAAAATGTTGCCTAAGTACTGGAGGGAAGGAAAAAACCAACACCCACTACACTCTTGGTAGTAGTTACAGGACTAACAGTGACTACAAATTAAGTTCTGCCTGTGAATGCGTGTAACAGACAGACAGACTTCATTTACACTCAGGCCATAATCAAGTCATCCCTCATAAGCACCATTCCTGTCCTCCATTATCTCTGCCAATATTCACAGCACAGTAAGAACAGAAAAAAGGAACAAAGCTGCAACTGCTGAAAATACACAGGAGGCCTAAATATGCAACCAACCTCCCTGGGTCTGCTCTGCATACATCAATCCATGGTTTTAAGAACGTGTCATTCTACAAAAGGAATCCAAGCTTCTTATGCATGCTTCATTACACAAAAAAAAATTGTTCAGGCAGCTAAGCATTACATTTCACAGCCTTAGTTATTCTAGCATTACAAATATGCCACAGCTATTGAGCACTTGCACATAATTTTAGCACCAGAAGTTTGTCAAACACTGAAAGAAACACCTGTTTTAGAAATATGGTCACCAAAGCAACTGCCTAACTGTCTTGTATATAACTCACCTGCTCATTTTCCCAGATACATCAGTATCATTCATGAAACACTCAATATTTAGGGGAATGTCTGTGCTATTTGAACTCATTAGTTTCTTCAGCTTCTCACATTCCTGATACAGACGCAGAAGAGCTCGTACTTTTGTTTTTGGATCCAGTTTGTACTTCGCTTTGATTTCTGCACAAAAGTAATCTACTAACTTTCCATCAAAGTTTCTTCCACCTAGGAATGGGTCAAATGCTGTGCCAAGTACCTGGTTTGAAAGAACACAATTTAGTCTTATACTCAGTAGAAATCAAATGGAACAGCAGTCTTCCAATATTAGAATCATAGAATGGTTAAGGTTGGAAGGGACCTTAGAGATCATTAGGTTCCAACTTCTCTGCTATGAGCAGGGACACCTCACACTAGACCAGGCTGCACAAAGCCTCATTCAACCTGGCCTTCAACACCTCCAGGGAGGGGGCTTCCATAACCTTCCTGGGCAACCTATTCCAGTGCCTTACTACCCTCATGGTGAAGAATTTCTTCCTGATGTCTAGCCTAAATCTACCCTCTTTCAGTTTAAAACCATTACCCCTTGCCCTGTCACTACCCTTTCTGGTCAAATGCCCCTCCCCAGCTTTCCTGTAGCCCCTTCACGTACTGGAAGGCCACTATAAGGTCTCCCTGCAGCCTTCTCTTCTCCAGGCTGAACAGCTCCAACTCCCTCAGCCTGTCTTCATAGCAGAGGTGCTCCAGCCCTTTGATCATCTTCATGGCCTTTCTCTGGACCCTCTCCAACAGCTCCATGTCTTTCCTGTGCTGAGGCCTCCAGAGATGTACACAGTACTCCAGGTGGGGTCTCACCAGAGCAGAATAGAGGGGCAGAATCACCTCCTTGGCCCTGCTGGCCACACTTCTTTTGATGCAGCCCAGGATGTGGTTGGCCCTCTGGGCTCCAGCGCACACTGGCAGCTCATGTCGAGCTTCTCATCTACTACCCCAGTCCTTCTCCTCAGGACTGCTCTCTAGTCATTCTCCCCCCAATCTATATTTGTGCCTGGGGTTGCGCCAACCCAGGTGCAGGACCTTGCACTTGTACTTGTTGAACTCAATGAGGCTGGCACTGGCCTACCTCTCCAGCCTGTCAAAGTCCCCCTGGATGGCATCCCTTCCCTCTAGAGTGTCAACTACTCCACAGTGTTAGGAGAACTCAGCATATCTTCCAATACACAGGCTTAAATATTTCCATCAACCACATCAGCCAAAAATTGCTCTTCATTTGTATAGTGGCAGCAAGACTAAGTAGTTAACTAGGTGACAATCTTCAGCATTCTGTGAGGGCAAAAGAGCACTGGAACAGGCTGCCCAGAGAGGTTGTGGAGTCTCCTCCTCTGGAGACATTCAAAACCCATTTGGACCTGTTCCTGTGTGATCTACTGTAGGTGATCCTGCTCTAGCAGGGGGGTTGGACTAGATGATCTTCAGAGTTCCCTTCTAACTCTGACCAGTCTGTGATTCTGTGATTCACAGTTTTAATCCATACCTACATCCACTTAGTTAAAACAAACTAAAAGATAGTCATTGTGTATCTTACACTGGTGTACTGCAAGGAATTTACAGCCTCTATTTGAAACCATTTTAATGAAATGAAATGTAAAAGATTTTTGTCAGTGTCCTTAAGCTCTCTGAATGCCAGTTCCCATTTTAAAAACAAGGCAGGTTTATAGGCTACTTGATTCTCATGTGTCATAAAACCTTTTGTTTTCATTTAATCTTACTACCTTTAGTTTACTCTTGTTGAATGCACAGGCTGATACTTGAAATGCAGAATGCCCCATGTCAACAAACACGACTATCCGTGGCTTCTCTTCAGGAGCGGGAAGGTCTTGTTTATAAATTCCATAATTCAGAGCCACTGCAAAGCAAGTGTCAGATATTATCAATGCACTCTCTAGTGAGTCTTCAATTGCATGCCATGACATCCCAGAGAATATTATGCTACAGGATCAAGAGCAGCAAGACCAATCCAGACACACACCTGTAAAAGGTCTTATCTACCTGGAAGCTTGATTCCATTAATATATGTTGCAGGATCTGAGAAGCAAACAAATCCTTCTGCAGTCACATATTTGCTCTAAGTGTTTAAGCATGCAAAACTATGCAGCAACAACCCTGTTCGGGGGTTTTCTACTTTGATCTGTTAATTAACAACTAAGGTTTTAGCTTTGCATAGTAATCAAAAACACAGAACATCTTTACAACGAAACCCAAACCCAGTTTTGTATTTACAAGGAGTAACTCCCAGGCATTAAAGCTTTGCCTGAGAAAGGTATAAATGGTCAGCAGAAGCTGCAAAAAAAAAAAAAAAAAAACAACCAAAAAACCAACAGAGTATTAGGCAGGGACAGTTTGGGAAGTGCATGAGAAGTGTAAAACAGAAGTCAGTGGGGTATTTAGGATGAAGTCAAAGGACAGAACAATTTTGCAGCAGCATTTGTTCTGATGGGTAGCAGTGTCAAAGCCAGGCAAGAGGCTGATGCAGGAAACGAAGACAAAACACTAGAGATTTCTGGCTACTAGGAAAGGCTGAAGTTTTGGCATGAGATAGAATGTGCAAGAATGTACATTTGTGTATGACAAAAAAATCCCAAGCTCAAGGTAACAGCCAGGATACTAGACAGATTATCAGGCACGAGAATCAGAGCATTAAAGAAGGTGATAAGGAAGGCTGGACATACGTGCTCTGAAGAGCAATGTTTCATAGTCACACTGTCATCCTCTCACTTGAGGAAAAAGAGACACCAACTCCCTCTCACATCAAAAGCAGCAGTTCCAAACTATCTGGAACAAGGCCAGTCAAATTTCCCACTGCTCAGAGACTTGAGATTTATGGATTTTGGTGTCTAATAAAGCTCCCCTGCAGTTGGTGTGTGGATTCTTGTCTGTGTGGATTCTTTGGGGTCTATAAAAACCCTATACCAGCACTAAGTAATCCCTCCCACAAGCAGTCATTAAGAGGTGGTTAATTAAAAATAGAAACTCTTTTTCATGAAATCTGTGATGTCCTCAAGATCTAGATTTGATTGAAATTGGGTCTTGGTCTTTTCATTCGCATAACGTTTGAGTTTTTGAGCAGACTGAACACAGCACCCTTGTTTCCAAGCTACAAAATTTGATAAATCACAGCAGCATTTGCCTTTTGTTAAAAACCAAAACACAGTAGTTTTTCTTTTCTTCTCTACTATAACTCAGGACCCCTTCCCCAAAGTTATAATCCAAGACTCTTACATTTAAATTATAAAAACTTGGACAGCACTCATTAGCAAAGTAAATAAAAGAATATTAGAATTACTACATGCTACACAGTAAAAAAAAGGGTGCTGGTGCTGCTCAGGGATGAAAGAGCTAGCTGCTTTTCTGGGGATTGCTCATGCCAATGGCAAAGCTTCTGAAGATCCTTGCTAAGAAGTCCTGAAAAGTTCCCAAGGTTCTAGCATGGCCAAAGACTGGGCTGGTGTTCTGCCAAAGAAAAAGTGCCAACTGCCTTTTTTGTCATGGCCTTTAGTTGGCTTATATCACCTCATCACAAGAGGTCATCTCTGAATAGTCTGTGAAGGATTGCTTCTGCTTCAATACAGAAAGGGTTTGGAAAAGTACTCCTTTTCTGACTGCTAAAGTTGCAAAGCACTTTTTTTTGAGTGCTAAACTAGCTTTTTTTTCTTTATGGATACAAAGCTTCTTCATAAACAATTTGAAAACACAACTTGAAGGTTAAAAATAGATGGTTGGATATTCGTCCTTCCTCCTCTTCTCTCCAGTCACCCTAGAGGTACATCCAGGCACACTGGACCAAGTGTACCTACTGTGAGGTCCACACTCATCCAGCTCAAGAGTTCACACTACCACACATTCTCTGTAGCACTCTTTGCTATTGTAAACAAATACTTAAGCTAGAGGACAGACAGGCACCTTCAGCTTCTGCAGTGATATGGTCAGATTTGCTCTTCATTAGGTACAAATACAGTGTTCAACATAAAGATTATTATAATCATGAAATATCTACATTTGCTAGAAATCCTATCAATTAACATATAGATACTAATCTGAAACTGATTCTGGAAAAACACTAAGGTACCAGTCCATCAATACATATTTAAGATGGCTTCATTACATAAAGTAAAATAAAATGTAAAATTCAAAAGCATGAATCCCCTTGGGATGCACCGAACATGCTCGCTTGGAATATTCTCTACTCTCTCAAAGTAAACTCTTCTCTGCTTCTCTAATATGGGCAGTGGGAGCAGAAGAGTAACTATATTCTGGTTGAGATCTCTACTTTCCAACCCCTTCCCCAGAAAACCAAGTTTAAGTTATGTCATTTAAAAACACCAAACAAATGCTCTCTGACCAAATGCAAACAGAAAAACACAAGAAGACAGCATAGAATGCTTGTTTTAAGAAAGACCAAATAAACTCTTGGTTCTGCCAATGTGTTTTTAGAGTTTTGAACAGATTAGTAAAGGAAATTAATTGCCTTTGTGTTTGTGTTTTAAAACCATAACTATACTGACAAAAGTTTTGGAAAGTACTAAGTGTTGATGCCTCATCAAGGAACTTCCTTTGGGTGCCTAAATTCCACAACTATGTATCATAACATTTCTTCCATTAAGTGTGGATGGTAAATTAAATGGACAAGTAGTCCAGGCACATGTGGTGACCCCTAAATAAGTAATCGGGGAGGTAACTATCACTAAAGCTTCACCTCTCTATGCCTTCACACAGAAGACATTAAAATGAAAGACAAGCAAACCAAGAGAAGAGCAACAAGTTTTTAGAATGTTTATGTCTCATGTCTGATTTTTCAAGCCAGCTGTTTCAGAGTGTAATTAAATGCACCTTCTATCAGTTTTCATTTGCAGAAACTGCTGTTTTACTCTACTTACCTGCTGTCATGTCATTCATTAATCGAAGACAATTTAATCCAACAATCTGAGCTGCATCCAGAAGGGACCTCCTTTCAGCATCTGTGAAAAATGATGGAACCTGAAGAAAGCAGGTGAAAGTGGGAAGTTATGAGAAGAAAATGAAACATCGTACTGTTTATTTCAAAAGTTTAGTTTTTAAAAATATATCTATTTCTCCTCTTTGAGGAATACACTTGCTCACTTCAAGTCTTTTAACATGCAAGTACTGTACTACATACTTTAAATATTCTATTCAATCAAGCTGAGATGGAATTAAGCAAGCATCAGCCAGTTTACATGTGAACACACTAGCAAGAAATAAAAAGGTATTTGTATAAAAATGCTAGGAATCACAATTACTGGTGCAAAATACAAAACTGGGTATTACACAGAGACATGGAATAACCTTAATCAAAATTAGTAGATTTATTCCTATCCAAGAAAGTAAAGAGGGGGAAAAAAAAAAAAGTACAGTGATATTACAGATGTGAGAGATGCAAAGAGATAAGGAGTAACTAGAAAAGAATCTGTTTTGGCCAGAATTACTTAGGGCAAAAAGTGGTAAGAAACTCAAAGAATATGTTTTTGAAAAATTTGCTACAGATCTTAGCACTGGGGCTGGACAGGGACCTCAGATGTCCTCGGGAACAGAAACTACATCACTAGAAGACATTAACTTTTCAGGTATCAACTGCAGAACAAACTCTTCTAATAATAACAGACCTAAAAATTCCTAGATGCAACATGAGACAGACTTGTTCCAAGAGCCACTGAGAACAAACATTATCTTATATTCAGGCTTTGCAATGGAATGACCGTTCTTTATCTGAGGTAATTTTCTGTGCAGTCATAAAAAAACCACACCAAAAACACCTTACTGAGAGGATGAACCTAAACAGACAGGACAGAGCTGAGGTCTTCAGCTGCCAGAGGGTAAACTTAGATAAACAAAAGTGTCTGTAATGAGTAATTAGTGTGCTTAGTCACAACAAAAAGCTGCAGCAGAAGGGTATATACCAGGATCCCAGAAACCTTCTGAGTCTGAAAGTTCAGACATCATTCCAAGAGAATGAATTCATGAAGTGGGTCAGACTCTGGAATATGGAAGTGGCCTTGGGATTTTGTTAAGTCAAAAGCTCTAAAGCTAGTTAGGATTAATCCCTCTGTAGGTGCTTATGCAGTGGTTTTTTTTCATTCTACACAAATAGAAACAAAATGCCCTCAATAGCTTCAGTTAAAAGACAATGTTCCTGTGCACTACAATTACTTACAGAAATAACACAGTCTGTTACTGGCTTTTTCAGGTTACTTTCTGCAGTCTCCTTTAATTTAGTTAATAACATAGCTGAAATCTGTTCCACACTAAAGATATGCTCCTCATCCATGTACATGACCTGGATAGAAGAAATAGGTTAAATGCCATTATTTCAACTGGAGAAAAAATTACTTACATTCAATGTTTTCTGATACACTGCTGACTAATACTTCATAATTCATGACATGCTTAATTAACTTTTATAGAACTCCACTTTACTATTTCATTTTTCAGTTGAGTGTCTACAGAAACAATAATTCCATTTTCACAGATTGAAAACATTACGAAGCTTTTCCACTCTATAGATGAGGGAAATGGCTAGGAAGTGATTTAAGAAGTCATGCAATTCTGAAATGTGACTAAAGCTAGACATGGTCACACAGCATTATGCCAAAAAAGTAAAAATAGCGATCAATTTTTAAGTTGCTGCCAAAAAATTCCATAATTACTTGCTGACTGTTTTCCCTTGATATTTTTATGCTTCTGCTCATGTAAATGAAAAGTTTCTGAAAGAAAGAATTGAGCAACAACAGTTCACCTACACACAGAAAACAACTTAAACTTTAAAATGAAGCTCAGCAAGAAGTTTACTTGTTGGTCCCTTACCAACAAATTACTATTGAATTATCACTTGTCTGTGTAATATAATAAATGGCAAATGAAGGAACAGTTCCAATCCATTATTAAGAACACCACTGGCTTTTTATACACAACAGTCCAATTTGGAGAAAAGTTAAGCATTTGTTTTATCTGAAAAAATTTTCTCTAAACATCCATCTTAAATGCACAGCCCTAAGCTAGGGTCTTCATCAGTGAAGCAGCATCATCTGTTATGCCAGCAGGGCTTAATCAGTATTTTTCACACTTCTGTAAATGAATACGATATTAACTGCACCTATTCTATGAAAACCCAACAATTGTATCAACAAACTCCTTGAAATGTAAGCAAGAGTCAAACCTGCAATGCTGTACAAACTGGTTTTGAACATCTGTTGCAAGTAACTTACACCAGGCAGTCCACTAAAGACCAACTTGTCACTCATCTATAACAATTACTCTAAAGAGGAGTTCCAACTACTTTGTAAGAAATTTGTAGCCATGTAATTAGACTGTTGCAATGCATTCCACACAAGAGTGAAAAAAAGGTTAATACTTTTAAGTAAAACCATAAGACCTTGTAATTATCCTAGAGTTTTTCTGCCAAGATGTTGGAGCTGGATGTGCAATTTGCCAACAGGGAAACTCACTGTTTCGGCAGTTACTCAAAAATGAACCTTAATTTGACAGTTAACATCCAGTAGTTAAAAAATGAAGCTATCTACTCATACAAGAGCACATCTTTAAGAGAAAGGTCAAATAAAACCTTTAGGGTAATTAAACAAAACCCATACTTTCATGACTAGGTGCTGAAAAGTAAACATTAAAATTTAGCTACAAAACCCAAAAAGATCCACTGCAATTTTACCTTTACTCCAACTCCACCATTCTTCATAGGAACCAAATCATAGCTCAACCTTTCTTTTTCCTTCTGAACAAAAGGATCATTAAATGCACGGCCATGGAATCTCTTGAAGTTGGATACAGTGTTGTGGGCATGAGTAATTTGCTGTAAAGAAATAAAGGATATTTAGAAATCCACCCAATCAGCCGGCCAGGTTCAGTGCTGCTCTGTATGCCCCCAAGCATCAGTCAGGTTTTAAGACAACCACTCACACTCGTCACATCTGTTTCTATAAAACCTGTAATTACTATCTGCTACTTTATGTCAGCTCATTACTACAGAAGATTTTGTCAGTTGGAGACATAGATACTTAGAGACCATTATTAATTATTAGGAAGATTATACAAGTATCTCTAAAACCTTGAAGCAATCAGGTGAGCAATAACAGGATTTATATATAGTGCCTACTACTTTATCAACCTAATTTAGATAAAATTAAAATAATTAAAGATAGGAGCCAACTTCACAAGTAGTTGCAATACCTCCAAACTGGCACTCCAATCCCCACCACCTTACCTCCAGCTATCCACTTTAAACTCCACTGTATTAAGTGCAAACAACTGTTTTTGCAGTCACTAAGTTTCAGTTTCCCCATACAATACTTACTTTTTTCCCCTGAGATACATTTAAAACTCATCATTTTCCTGTTCACATTTACCTAGCAGTCACGCAAATTCTTGCATCAGACCAAAAAAGGATACAGCACATACACAGCATCAAGAAAATGACACTTTTTCGTAACAATGTTAGTGTAAAGTATATTCTAACGTCCAAGCTTCCCACAGAACAAACTGATCTAGTGACACATTACTTATCAGGAATGCAAGGCAAAACAGAAATTGGACAACTAGACTGCCCTAAAAGAGATACTCCAAGTATCTCAGAGTAGAATGAATATTTGAGAGAAACCATGACAGTGCATTAGTTCTCTCCAGACCAGACTCTAGGCAGGCACCAATAGGCTGCATGATAATAACTGAAATGATGAGCATACAGAGGAAGATTTCTAGCATTCACTACCCTCAAAGGAAAGCATTAAGTTTCTTACTGCATGCGAAGTTTTCCATCATGGAATTGAAAAATGTGAGCTACATCTTACATTAGAAAACTATGCAACTATACTAGTTCTCCAACAGAAAATCTTCCTGACAAAGAAGCAGGCCATATCCATAATATTGAACAGTCACTTTCAGAAAGCTTTATGTGTGGAGAGAAAGACATCACACCCGAATTCCCTACTGGGAATCATCCCTGCTTTAGTCTAATCTTTAAACAGTGCTCAGCAATTATTAGTAAGAGTACAAGTGAGAAGAGGCCAAAAATCATACCAGAAACTATTCCAGTACCTAAATGCAAGAGTATTTTGGTTCTCATGTCCACAATCACCTCCCAGCATGGTTTCATTTATTTGTATAGCCATAACTTCAGAGAATTTGAATGCTACATAACACACAGCTGTATTGCTGAAGAACGTAGAAGCAAGAATTATTGCGATGCAGTGGTCAGAGAATCACAAACACTCTGGTAGCTTTTATAGCCTAATTTAGAATTAAGCTCAGCGCCTTTTTTAAGAGAACAATCTTAAGGTATTTTTAGATTAACTGTATGCCATTAAGTCTGTAGCACGTTTTAGTATCTTCAGGCTGAGTCACAATTAAGAAAGCTGAGAATTATGGTTTGTTAACTAACATACTATTCTTAACTCCAATGCTACCAGACTTCCCTAAAGAAAACAAAAACTCTTTGAAATTTCACTCCAACAGCAGCTCCCTAAGTGTTAAAGAGACCACCTCCGAGTATTGTAAGCTGTCTCGCACATAATCACATTGTTGAACTCCCCAGTCAAAAACTGTTTTTTTTCTTTTTGTTTGGGTTTTTTGGTGCTTTCGTTGTTGTTGTTGTTTGTTTTTTAAACTAAGAAATTCATTAAAATGAAAGGGATCATTTTACTCCTTGATTTAAGTAGCTGCTACACCCTAGGACACTGAAAATATAACTCAGTTGTTCAAGTCAATAAACACTTACAAAAGAAACACTATTCACATCTCAGCTGGTGAGCCAAGCCAGAGAAGAGAAATAAATGCTCCAAAATCTTTTATCATTTTAAGTATCACATTCTTCACTTACGGCAAAAAAATTTAGGTTCAACTGCTAGGACAACCAAGCATGAAAGACTCGATACAGTAACATCCTA
Organism: Hemiprocne comata; assembly: GCA_020745705.1. Lineage (NCBI taxonomy): Eukaryota > Metazoa > Chordata > Aves > Apodiformes > Apodidae > Hemiprocne > Hemiprocne comata. Next base: position 194,134,904 of record CM036586.1, on the reverse strand, counting down.
TAAAGGTTAGTCTGAAGGCAAGTGAAGTCATAGGTGTTCATCACTGCAAATACATGAATTTAGATGCAATTTTAGAGAATCTACTTCACTTTCAGTTTACTTCACATTTTCAACAGCATTTACTGGAATCATCTAGCAATACTGAAACACACTTGAGAGTATATGGGATTTTGATTGCTTGCTGTTTTGAGTAACAACTCATTTCTGCACACTGATGAATCATACTAGTTTCCAACTTGTATGTTGGAAGCTGTGGAAGCAGTCAAATAAACAAAAGCAATGTTAAAAATGAGATATACAGAAAAAAACACAAGCATATGCATTTACTTTACTACTTCAAATGTTAACCTGTAACTGAAAGTGTACGTGTGCTTGTGAACATGTAAGCTGTTTGTATTGCTGTGGCTGTTCAAAATTGAGAGGTGAGCTATTACAGTGGGGAGGAAAAAAGTCTCTTTTAGTGATTTCTCCATGGAAACCCACTGCAGTCCTCTCACTACCAGAGAGATGGGCTGCGCTGGCAGCAGTTACATAACAGCCTACAACACGATACCTGAGGATTTATTTAACCATCCTATTTAGTTATTCTAAGATTTGTCAGAATCATACTTGCCTTCTAAACTGAAAATACTACTTTAATGAAGCAAAGTCTCTATCTTTCAGAGCACCTCAATCAAAAAAAAGCCCCTAAGGACTCACATTTTCAAAAACATAGGCATTTACCTTTCAGTGAAACCAAAGGTAGTTTGATACCTAAACAGCTTTAAGAATCTGAGCCAAGACTCTCTCCCTTTGGATCTAATTATACACCACAGTCAATACGTTTTTCTTCAAGTGCAAGGAAAATCCTACATACAAGCATTAGAAAACGTAACCTGATCATCTTAAATTGTCAGAAAAGGAATGTGTTCAACTGGAAAATACTACCATTAATTAAAGAGACAGCAACAACGTTCTAGCATAAACATCCTGCTTTCTCTTAGAGAAGCATGGCAGCATAGTGCAGCATTTCTAAATTAAAAGGCTTGAGAAGGAAAATGAAGTTTAGTTTTAACTAGAGCAAGCAAACTCTCTTTAGAGCCACTGCTACTTAATCAGTTTGCACTGGCCGATTTACTGTTATGTACAAAATACAGGAAATGACCTACCTGGTTTTTAGCAGAGACACCAATAGCTCTGTTTTTGGATCCAAACGAAACCACCGATCTGAAAAGAACAACAGAGTGATTAACTCAGTTCTGCCAACTGAGGACTGCCCTGGACAGATTTTCTACGATTGCAAATAAAACACCGAAGTCTTTCTGTTGAAGTGCCATTCTTCCAGCTTTCAGTGAAACACAACAGTAAGATTGTTATCCATCGCAAAGTCTTGGCACGAATCCAGGACTTTTCACAATGGTTTATCCAAACAGCTAAACACGACGATCACACTTAAAGAGCTCATATCCAGGCTACATTCCCCCCCCCCCCTCTATGTTCGGCGGCTCTTAACTTCACAACCAACTCCTGCTGCGAGCCGGAGGCTCCCTATGCCCCACCTCAGAGTACGGGAGAGCTGCCCTGTGGCAGGAGTAAGACCCCACCCGACAGCACAGTGTGTGTGCCTGCCTTGTCCCCGCGTCCCGTTTACACCAGGCTGCCCTGATGGGGATTCCCCTCGCACCACCAGCCGCGAAGCCCCCCCACCGCGGGGCGGTCCGGCCCCCTCTTCCAGCCAGCGCCCGCGGGACAGACTCCTTCCCCGGCTCGGCTTGGAGGCACAGGGGCAGCCTGCGGAGCGCTGCCCGCCCCGCGCCTTCCCGCTACAGGGCGCCTGCGCTCCGACCCGGGCTCCCCAACAGCCGATCGAGAGCCCGTGAGGAAGTGGGGAATGCCGGGGGCAGCTCTGGTCCCCCACAGCAGACACCCCCGCCTACAAGATTCCAGCACCTTCCAGCGCGGGCTCCCCGCCGGGCTCCTGCCTGCCCCCCTGCCTATAAGGGACCCCGCCACTCCCCACCCCCGCGCTCCTCACTCACGGCGTGCACCGGTCGCTGAACTCGTTGGCGACGGTCTCGATACCGCCGGCCCGTGCCACGGCGATATAGCAGCTCTGAAAGCCCAGGTCAAAGCCCACCACGGCCATAGCCCCGCCGCCAGGGGGTGGCCCCCGCCCTGCCCTGACTCGCTCCCGGCGCCGCAGCCACCGGCCCCCGTACCGCGCGCGCGGCTGCTCGGTGCGCAGGCGGGAAGGGAGGGGAAAGCAGCCGGCGCCGCCGCTTTAAATATGACAATGAGACGAAGTTTCCAGAAACTGCGGCAACCACTCACCGGCTCCACGTGCAGCTTCCGCTTCCGCCTTCGGCGGCGTTCTCGAACAATTCCCGCCAATCAGCGGCGCCGGGGCTCAGTGATGTAGGACGTTCTCATGGCGACCGCGGACGCCGCTGACTCTAGGCAGGGAGGGGGCGGGGAGGAGATGCGCCGGCCGGTGTCGGAGTCGGTGGGGCGGGGCGGGGCCAGGCGGGAAGGGGCGGGGCCGAGCAGAGAAGGTGGCGGGGGCGGGAGGGGTGCGCAGGCGATGTCTGGCGCTTGGTTGGGGGCTGCTGTCAGACGCCTTGTCCGTGCGGCGAGGAGTGAGCGCTAGTGCTTTAGTGTTGCCTCCTCAGCATGTGCCGTGGTTCCCTCGTCCTCCCTTCTGCTTGCAGCCTCCTTCGCTCTTCGGTGTGGCGATCCTGAGGTGGCGGTGGGGTTTTACCCTGACCCGGGAGAGGCGGCGCGGGCTGCCGGGGAGCGGGGGCCGTGCGGAAAGCTGTGCTGTTTCTCCCTGACAGAAAAAGCGTTGGTGGAGGGATGACTGTGAGCCCTGAGAGCTCACTGAAGTGCTGCAAATGGCGGTACGCGTCTGCGGCGTCCGCTTTGCCGGCGGCGGGGCGGAACGAGCCTGGGGTGGCGGGGGGCGGAGCCATGGCGGCCGGGATGGAGCGGGGCGAGAGCCGCAGGGCCTGCCAGCCGTGGAGGAGGCACGGCGGGCAGGGGCTGTGTGAGGAAACTGCTGGGGCACAAGTGCAGTGGTGCTCTGCTGTCCGACTGTGGTACTCGACTCAAGGAGCTTGTATTTTGCTGACCCTACACGTGTGGGACAATGGAAGAGAAGCAGCTATCTGTAACAGTACCCTCGCTCCTCTAAGACACTGAGCAACTTCTCAGTAGACTTGTCTGTCATGTTACGGGTACTTCCCGAAGTGCTGTTGGGGTGCTCTTAGGGCTACAAAAAGTAATAGAACAGGTTAAATATATTGATGCTACAGGTCACTTTCCCTCCTTAAGATAACTTACCTCTCTGTCCAGTGTCACAATCCACAATAATACAACTTGTCCTGTTGCCTCCCAGCTGTATAGCTCTATCTGTTTATTCAGGACCTGATTACCTGCTACAGAAAGGCCTTAACCTCCTGCATTCTGTATAGAGGCATGGCAGGTGCACAGATGGTGATTTTGCTTGGCAGTGATACATCTGTTAGATGCTGCCCTTCTGGTCCTGACTGTTTCGAAGGGCAGGGAGAGATGGGAGCATCCAAGAGTCCTAAGCATCCCTGTGTGGAAGAGGCAAAGTGTAAGTATTTTGCCTCTACTCTCTTTCTATATACTGTGCTGTAGCAGTCCATCTCTGCTAAACCTTCACAATTAAGTAAAATTCAGCTCTATGTTAGATCTTTACCCCTCCTGAGTATATACAGGGAAGAATTGGTCCCCTAAAATAATGTTTGCCTGTTTCAGAGGACCCACAAAGTTGAAAAATCCATTGACACTTTTGTGTGACCAGTTGAGGATGCGACTTCTGACTTGAGAATAAGCTGAGAGGTTGGCCAAACGCTAAGGTGTATTTGTTGGTCAGTTTTCCTTTCCCTACTCAACATGGTAACTATTCCTGATTATGCACTCCCAATTTTAAATGAGGAGGTAGGCTTCTTTAAAGTATTTAGCTGCTTAAATATCCTGCTTTTTCTTGAGTGATACAGAAATGCTCAAAATGCTTCTGCTGCCTTAATGAATGTCCAAAATCATTGCATGCTGGCTAATACTATTCTAGAGCTTGAAGATGAAAATCCAGTCCCTTTATTGCTACTTCATCTGCCCATCAGCTGTTGCTCTGACAAGAAGCTGGGTGCCTAGTACTTCCAGTGATTGTTTAGAAAATCCTGTTGTGGCAAATAATGAACATATATCAGCTAGTTCAGGTGTCACTGCAGAGGGTAAAAGTAGATACAAAACATTCCTTTTGCTTTTTTTTCCTTTGCTGTAAATTGCTTATCCTTGAAAAGAAATAAGTAAAACTTGACTGTTTGCCCAGATGTCCAGCTGGTCTCTGAAGAGCAAAAAATGTTGAGCTCAGCAGTGAATTTGGAAGTTATTCTGCTGGCACCATCTGTCTGATGGTGCAGTACTATGTTGTGCAGTGCCGTGGTTGAGCTATGGCTTCAGTGAACTGGTATCCCAGTAAAGGAGTAAAGTTTTTCATACTTGGCCTAGAGCAGAAGCACATATTGATAGTGACTTGGCATCATCAGTGAGGTGAATTCCTAATATGGAACTAAGTAGTGTCAAGGGTTGGGAGGGAGTAGAGGGGAGTTAAGAACTGCTGAGTTCAGTAACAGTAGTAGGATGACTCCTCAAGATGGTCCCTAGGGCTGGACCTGGGGCATCTGAAACAGCAGTGAGTGCTGATCTGAAAGGGCAGCTGGTGCTGCATGTTGCCAGCATTCTGTAGGCTGGAAATCCTGTGGCTGTGGACACAGCTTATGTACCACAAAGAAGCTCTTTGTGGAGGAAGAGGTTTGACTGTTACGCCATGAATAATAACCCCCTGTTTTTCATCACTGATGAGGACCAACAAATACAAGATCAAAGGGTCATCAAGAAATGATATGACATCGACTGGCTCAGGGTAACACACTGTTGAGGCCCGGCAGTGAGAAGATTCGCATCTATCGGATTAGACTGATGCTCTGGATAGAGACAGCAAGATTGGAATCACTAGAACAGATTTACCAAGGGCTGTAGAGGTGAGATGATAAACTTTCTTTAAAAAGTCTGGAAAAAAACCTTAACATTTTTGGTTCTTTATTCCAGTGATGTGGAGACTCTTGTGTGTCACTCCTATCTGAACTAGAGATAGTTTGGGTTACATACTGTCTTGTATGGGGTGGTGAGAAAACACTGTATCTAAGTTCCGCTGGTATTACTTGTGTTGGAAAGCTTTAGAATGGCAGCTGGTCAGGCCTTTAAAGAACTATTATCATATTTGGCACTGGATGTTCTGTGTTATAAGCCTATATCAAAGCATTAATAAAGGTGTTTAAGAAACTGAATTTGATTTAGGAACAGGAGTTATCTTGTCTGTTAAACCAATCCTAATGTTGTTAAACTGCCATAGGGCGTGGAGGTAGTATGACATTAGTGTCTATTCAGGGAATATTACCATTATAAAACATGACCTATGTGGTCTAGAGCGGACTGGCTAATGTCCCGGTGGAAGGCCAGGCATCACAGAACATAACACAGGAATCTATTTAGTACTCAGGGTTTCTGCTGTGTTGCCAGAGGCCTAAACAGAGATGTACAGAAGCTCTGCTGGGACAATAGAGGTAGCATTCTTTGTACATAATCTTCACAGTTTATTTAAAACAGAAAACAGGAAAGCCCATCCCGGCATAGGCGGGCAGCGTCTAAACATTGCATTACAAGTAGTCAGGTCTCCGTATAATTTCTCTGGGGACTTTATGTATGGTCTTGCTTTCCATTTTTGGGCTGAGGTGCATTCCAGCCCATGCTATCATTCTAATGTATTTGGAGGTTGCCTATGCCAGCTTTACAGCAGCTGGCATTCTGTAACTGTGAGCAGTTGGCTCTTATGATAGTGCATGATGGACATGCTGGTCAGCCTAAGCTTCTGCACCATTTCTGTCTCTAATCATATGAGAAGGCCTTTGATGCAAACCTGATGAGAATAGGATTCATTGTTCTTGGGTTCCAGGCTAAGTTTTAAAGGGTAAAGAGCATTTGAGACTAATGCTTATTCCTGATGTTCCTGTCAAGTCATGGTTCTCTGGAGAAATGAATTAAATCACTAGATAGCTCCAATAGTCTCACCCTTGCTGTACAGTGCTGTACTGCAGCTCTTTTTTTTTCAGACCACTGTCTTACCTCTGTATGATACTTATTTTCATGTATATGAACATTTTGTAAATCAAATGAAGAGGACAGTAATAACAAGAATATGAAATGCCAAATGTTTATTCAACTGTATGAAGCAACAGGTAACACATTATGCTTGTAAAATAGCTAGGTATTTTCCTTAGGCCTTGTTTTGGTGTCTTCTGTATAGGAAGTGTTAATGATCATGTTCTACAGTATTATCTTTGTTAATACCTTGATGCACATAGTTATCCTGGAGAAAGAAGGAAGAGGATACGTCACCAATGCAGTGGTGTAAGCAGCCTGAAGTGTAGCAACCAATGGGCACTGCTTTCTAAAGGTTTGACAGCAGAGCTGTACTGTTCAGAGCATCCCTACTGTGGAGAATGTCCACTTTAGGCAAAATGCTTGGCCTCTTGGGTAAGGCACATAAACTTCACTTGATAGATTTTTGCATGCTTACCGATTAAAGCCTCAGCACTTGGCAAATTCTAATGTGACTCTTCACAGCTCTGCCGTGTATCAGCATACTTTAACTGACATCATAGCATAGATCAAAATCCCAGAGCAACCAAGGGGGTGATGCTTTATCTTCCTGATGCTCTGAATAAGACTCTTAACCCAAAAGTAACTTTTTAATCCAAATACAAGGATGTCCTTTTTATCTGGTTTTGTTGGTTCTATGTTTGTTCGGGGGTTTTTTCACACCTATTAACGCATCTATGCGCTTCTAAAACATGAATTAAAATGGAGCAGGCTTTGCTTTTGAGGTTAACGTGAACTCCTCAAAAATAGTAATTGTGAATGTCTGCTCTGATTGCTGGGAAACTGCCATTACTGTCTCATGTTGATTAAGCATTCTTTGGATTTAGAAAAACAAAATTAAGACTGAAACTAAATAACACAAAGTCAGAGAAAGCAAGTTAAAGGCTATAGTACTGAGGTTATTGTAAACTTCTTAGTTCTCTTAACGTAGATGTTTTTATCCTTTCACTTAAACAACTGGATTGTACTGCTGGAAAATGTGAAGATTTTAGGAAAAAGAACACTTATGCTTTATTTACTTGGTATTTAATAAACTTAGTACAACAAGGTAAGTGTGCCGTAAATGCTTTAAGATACAAAATTACAGAGTTCAGGAACTTTCAAATGATACTAAACCTTAAGTAAAATATATTTTAAATGTACTCGAGTGGTTATGTGTTTATAATTCCCTCATAACGTGTTTTTTTTTTTGCCCTGTTGCTTAGACACAAGAAGTGTTTTGAATAAGAAAATCAGACCATAGGATTATGGCACAAAGCAAATTCAATGTAGGTGACCAGCTGCATATCATTAATTAGAAGTAGTGAAGAGCTGAACATTTTTAAGTAAATAGGGAATTAGGTTGCATAAACTCTCTGACGCATAAGTGCAATTAATAAAACAAATGCACTTGGAAAAGCAAAAAGATTGCAAAGCAAGGAGGCAGTCTGGATTTAAGAAGAATAAATCAATGGGTCTTGACTGGTTTATGTATATAAAATCAAAAGCTCTCAATATTACTTTTAAGTAGAGAAATGCAAATTGATATAAATTAAAATCAGGGAGGGGGAGATGGAGAAAATAAGATAAGTTATTACAACTTGGTCTGATAGCAAACCATCTGGCAATATGCTGCCAAATCACTGTATCATTTATATGACTCAGTGCTAGTTATATGTGCATGGATTATGCAGGCTCCTTTCAGCATTGGTAGAATATTTTAAAAATAACACTTGCAATATTAGTATGACATGTACTTATTAACAAATTTCTGACAGTAATCCAAGCCATTTTTTTCAATAGAAAATATCCTAAGCACCTCAAAGACTGTTCAAATTTTGACTTATGTAAAAAAAACAACAACAAAAAAAACCTAATATAATACCAGTACCTTCTGTACAGATGCTAAGAAATTAATTTCTTTTTATTTTTCACTTACTGAAAATATAGTGACTAAACAGTTAGGCCTGAACAGTATGCAAAGATAACTAAGTACCTGTATATATATACACCACAGCTTACAGTAAGCATGCTTTGAAAGAGCATGTAATAAAACATCTTTTTAAAGTGTGTGTGCATGGTACTGTGGCCATGCATACACAAGTCTAACAGTTGTGTATTTTTTTCTAAAAAGAGATGCAGGTATGTTAGTTCTCTGTGTTGTCACAAAGTCAACAATTGCCACAAATGGAGTGGTATGTTTCCTTTGAGTGCTTATAGTGTGTCTATAGCTATACTTAAAATAGTAATATAATAGCTAATTTATTCTAAAAATGCTGCCACAGAAATCTGTTAATAACACATATTCTGAGAATTTAAAACTTCAAACTCTTTTAATATGAAAGCTAAAAAGATCTATTGGACCAGAGTATCAAATACATAAAGTTAAAAATCAAAAGACTGAGTAATTACTCTAACAGGTCTAATTGTTCCCTTCTCCAGAAATGTCTCCAAGGTGGTACATGCAAAGCTATGAAAACAATTATTTTTTTGGGAAAAAAAAATATAAAATAAACTTGACTAAGAAATACTGTATGTAGCCTGGAAATTAAGGGCCTATAAAGGGAGCTTGTTTATTTGTTAGGTGACCATAAGATTCAGTTATTAATATGGTGAAAAACATACACATAAGTATGTGTAACACAATCCCATAATTGTATAAAGGACTAGAAAGCGGGAAGAAAGTAGCAATATTTGAAAAACTGTCAGAACATTTTACTACAGGGACATAGATCTTAATACAAGACTTTTGTATTGGGGATGCTTGTGTAAACAGTGTGACTTGCTGTGCATAGTTTCTTCTATTTACATTTATAGATTATTTGGAAGAGTTGAAGATAGCTCAAAAAAATGGCAGCATTCTTTATAGTGTAGAAAGCATATTCTGCAAAGTGGTATAAATAAATAATCCATTTTTTAGATTTACTTGCAGGCTTTTAATTACTTATAGAAGAAAGGTATATGCTTATCCGATTTTTATTTTATTTTAGACATAGTCATGTAATGTTCCCCTAGCAGAAGAATGAGAGCAAAATTCAAAACTAAACCAAGATGTATGCTTTTAACAGTGACTGTCATCAATGATCTGTTAAGCTATTCCAGTATGATAAACATGTTTGAATTATTCACAGTTATGGATGGTTGCCTTTCTAAAAAGTTACTGCCCTTTGAACATGGCCTAGATTCAAGGTTCTGTGGATGAAAACTGGATGGTCATGCAAGTGATTTGATATTGGTACTGTCATAGTAACATCCATGCACTGCTTGGAACATGCTGAAGACTGATCCCTATGAGAGGCTCCAACTGAGTGTTCCCAAAAAGTAAGAAACTAAAGTACGGAGAACCTTAGGAAAATGCATTTTGACACCTTGTCTGGATTTACCTGGGCTATGCTAATATCCATTTTACAGGTAATTCAAGTTGACACAAAAGAAATATTAAGTATTTGCCCGTTTTGAAATTTACCACATCTGTTAATCTTATGTCTGAGCCAAACCTTGGCATACAGGTATGATTACTAATAAGCATTATATACTGTTTGTTGGGTTTTGGTTTGGGTTTTTTGGGGTTTTTTTTGCTTTGCCTTGAATCAGTAAAGAAAAACAAGCTTATGTATAACTTCTGGACATTGGGTGGCACCATTGCTTCATGTAACTGCCCTATAAATGCATTCTAGCTTAAGTTTTACAGGGTTGGCTCAGTTCCTTTTTTTCTTTTAGCAACTATATAAGGCAAGTAAAAAAGCAGAACTGGTAACCTTCTTTCTTTTTTTAGCTTGATTTTAAGTAATCATCTTACTTTAAATGGTAATGGATTTTTGACCAAGAACGGATGTTGCTTAGTTTAAGGAACTGTTGTTTGATTTCCAGTGCTGATCTGGAGATCTTCTGTGGAGCTCTTGACTGAAATAGAAAGATACTCTTTACAGCCAATATGCTTTTGTATGCATGTGCCCCTGCCAGCCTGTAATGAAACTGTGCACTAATGCAAAAATCAGTAATAGCACCTGTGTATTTTATTGTCTTTAATAAAATTTCAGTGTAAAATAATTTTTTAATTAAGAGCTGTTTTGCATTGGTGACATGGCTGACATCTGGTACCATTAATATATGTTTCTGGAAGTGCAGGATCTCCTCTAAGTTTACTTTGAAGATGTATTTAGGTTTTTTTAATTGGATCTTGATCTGCTTGTTGGCAGGTACAAGTTTGTTCCAGATCAGGAGACATTTGTGTGCACGCCACTTTCAATTTTAATTTATTACTTGTATAAAAACATATGACAAATACCTCTTCTAGTTATGGGTATCACTTTTTTATTCCCAGGGTTCATTAAATTTATTGTACTGAGAAAAATACTCAAATAGTAGACAATAGTAGATAACTAGTGGCATTTTGCCATTAGATTAATTAAACTGTCAAAGACTGCATTTTGAAAATTGACTAACCAGTTACACAGTATTTACAACTATGGAATGAATAAGCCGGTAGAAAGGAATATTGTATTTAGGTTAATTTTTATTTCATGGCTATTTTGAGGCAAAAGTGTGAATTAAGTTTTGCAGTTGTTCCAGAAATTCTCATAGAGCAATGTTGGAGTTATGTAGATCAGTGTTAGGACTGACTTACCCAAGGGAAAACATTCAGATAAAAGCTGAAGAAATACAAGTTTCTCCCCCCATCCCGGTTGCATGTATGTTGGCTGTACAACCTAAAGATACCACAGTTTTAGCATAAATAGAAATCTGCATTAAAATATTTCATACTGTTTGAAAATGTGTTCATCCTGTTGAGTTATCAGAAACAATAATAAATCATGGATCAGTAGTATAAACCACCTATGAGCCTGCTACCTGCAGGAGTTTGCATTGTTAAGCTTTGTAAGGAATATGTTCTCTAGAGTTTGAACCAAATACAAAATTCAGGAACAGATTATTAAAATAATTTTATTATTATCTCTTTATAATGCAGAATCTGGTTGGCTCTATCTGTTCTATAACTGATCACAGTGCAGCTCCACAAGTCAAAGGTCTTTCATCAAACATTTAGAGCCTCTCAAGTAAACTTGGAGTAACAGAGTTTCAGAGCTGATAAATGGGACAGAAGCTTTAAATATACACTGTGGAACCAGTGAGGATCAGTGATCTATTAGAAGAATTGTACTTTTAATTCTTTTTTTGTGGGAAAATAAATTGAAAACAAACATGATACTATTTCTGAAGTACTGAAAAACTAGGTAGGGACTTTCTCTTGGCCCACAAAGAATATGATGAGAAGTAAAATAATTAAAACAAGATTTAAGTCTGACATCAGAAAGAAACATTCTAACCATGAGCAGTAAATACTGAGGTAGACTTTTGCATAGCAGCTTCTAATGACAGGGATTTCAAGCAACTGTCAAAATGGATTAGACCCAGTTCATTGTGCTTCTGACTAGAACTGGGAGTGAGGAGATAGAGGAGGACTAGGAATTGTGGTTGAAGAAGCGATATGCTGGATTGTAGTTTTCTTTCTATAGGGACTACTCAGCTGATACTGTGCCTTTTGGCTCCCATGGGGTTTGGAGCTCAGGGTCAGCCAGGAACTGAGAGTCAATGCCTTGCACAACTGAAATATGCTTTTGGTTTGTGGTGTCTCCATGCTTTGAGAAGCAGCATGTATCCTGTGAGCAGATATGAATGAAATGACCTTTGGAGGTTTTTTCTAAGTCCTGTCTGATCCCACCCCATGATTTTAATATTGTACATTCTGTGGTAGATTAGTCTACTGGAAACAATAGTTTATCTTTCACACTTACTATTCAAACCAACATCCCTGATCTGTTACAGTAAAGTCACTGCCAAATAATGGTGATGAAAAGACAAAATTGTTACTGATCATTACCAACTGATGTGGGTTGACCCTTGCCAACAGCTGAGGACCCACACAGCTGCTTGCTCACTCCTTCTCCTCCCCCAACAGGACACTGCAAAAAGAAAGAGCAAAAGCAAGAAAACATGGGCTGAGATAAAAACAGTTTAGTAAGTGAAGGAAAGAGACTGAGAAGGATCCAAATGATGCCAAGGCAATTGCTCACCACCTCTCAAAGCAATGTCCAGCCAATCTCAAAGCAACAGCCACCTAGGAAGTAAACCCCCCCACCTTCTTCTAACACTGCTTTTATTGCTGAGCATAACTTTATTATATGGAATATGCCTTTGGCCAGTTTGGGTCCTGGCTGTGTCCCCTCCCAAGTTCTTGCTCAATGTGGGGGAAAGGATAGCACCATATGGGCTGCTATGAAGAAAGTTAACTCCATCTTGGTCAGATGCAGTACACATAGTCTTTACAGCTTTTTAGAGAAAATTCAAGAAGTTGTTTTCCACACCATCTACACAAAGCTCTCATTACTGAGGTTCACGCTGTATCTCATAGGCATTTTCTGAGGATTGGTGGTGGCTTCTGTAAATCTATGTAAAGATTTGTTATTACTGTTAAGCAGTATAGCATGCTGGGCTAAAGTCTTAACTGAGTGGTTTTGGGATTAAGGCTTGTTAGGGCCTTTTGAAGGGCAGTCCAATAGCTTGGTGTCATCCACAAACATGCTGAAGGTATGCCCTCCAAGAATCATTTGGTAGAGTGATAAAAAAGGCCAGCTGCTGCCTGTGCAGTCCAACTGCTGTATTTTATTGCTCTGTGTCAAGTAGCTGCAGATATCAAGGCAGAATGTAACACTATGATGTCATTGTTGGAAGCTTTTTTGTGATCTATGAGGTTTGGACTCCCTCCTCTTTTTCAGCTCTACACCACAAAATGTTCCTGGCTGATGATGACCATGAGAAGATTATTCTTCAATCTACTGGCCATCCATCTATAAATCAGCCCATGCAACATATTAGCTTTTTAACACCCTATGTGCTGGAATGCTGTGAGCGTGTCCATGCTTGAAAGCTACTCCTAGAGCATTGACATTTCTAATATCTCAGCTAGAGATGAGATTTCTCTCAAGTGGCGTTAAGATGAGAGCAAAATATTTATTATACGTATCATAGCTACAAAGGTTTATCATAGAATGATAGAGGTTGGAAGGGATCTCTGAAGATCATCAAGTCCAACCCCCCTACTGCAGCAGGAACACCTAGGGCAGATCACACAGGAACACGTCCAGATGGGTCTTGAAAGTCTCCAGAGAAGGAGACTCCACAACCTCTCTGGGCAGCCTGTTCTAGTGTTCCATCACCCTCACAGTAAAGAAGTTCTTTCTCACGTTGAGGTGGAACTTCCTGTGTTGTAACTTGGTGCTGTTTCCCCTCATCCTATTACACCACTGAAAAGAGACTGGCCCATTCTTGACACCCACCCTTCAGACATTAATAAAGTCCCCTCTTAGTCTTCTCTTCTCAAGACTTAACAGTCCCAGGTCTCTTAGCCTTTCCTCATATGACAGATGTTCCAGTCCCTTAATCATCCCTGTAGCTCTCCATTGGACTCTTCCCAGCATATCCTTGTCCCTCTTGAACTGGGGAGCCCAGAACTGGACACAATACTCCTGATGTGGTCTTACTAGGGCAGAGCAGAGGGGGAGGAAAACCTCCCTTGACCTGCTGGCCACACCGTTCTTAATACATCCCAATATACTACTCTCTTTGCCACAAGGGTACGTTGCTGTCCCATGGATAACTTGTCGTCCACCAGGACCCCAAGGTCCTTCTCCATGGGGCCGCTTTCTAGCAGGTCAACCCCTAATCTATACTGCTGCATGGTGTTTTTTCTCCCCATGTGCAGGACTCTATGCTTATTCTTGTTGAACCTCATTAGGGTCATCTTTGCCCAGCTCTCCAGTCTGTCTAGATCTTGCTGAATGGCCGTACAGCCTTCAGGTGCATCAGCCAATCCTCCCAGCTTCATATCATCCCCTCATCTAGGTCATTGATGAAGATATTGAATAAGACTGGGCCCAGTACTGACCCCTGGGGAACACCACTAGTCACAGGTCACCAACTGGACTCTGCACCGTTGATCACAACCCTCTGGGCTCTGTTGTTTAGCCAGTTCTCAATCCATCTCACTGTCCGCTCTTTTAACTCATACTTCCTGAGCTTATCCACAAGGATGTTATGGGAGACAGTGTCAAAAGCCTTGCTGAAGTCCAGGAAGACAATGTCCACTGTTCTCCCTGCATCTATCCACATGGAGACACAGATGGAGACACAGATGACAAAATGAGAAAGCTATACCTAATAATCTATATTAAAATAAAATGTGAAGATCTACCAACTAGTGGAGATTTTCCAACTCTTCATGTTCAGGGGCATGATTACTGTGCACACCTGAGTTAGTTCACAAGAGAGCTACTTGAACTAAATAAGCTAGCTCTTATGTTTCTGCCATTGCTTTGAGTATTCTGAAGTACAAAGCTCCTGCACAGCTTGGGATTAGTGGCATTAAAAGCTGTCAGACAGACATACCCCAAAGTCTTTGGTGTCACCATCTTACGGGATGGATTTTTCCAGGGTCTAAAACCTAGTCCAGATGTTGCACCCTGTTTGAACATCTCTGTGTATTGATGTGACTTCATCTCTCCTACCCTGAAGGATTTTTTAATTTCTTTTTCTTTCCAAATTGGGATATCATAACAACTGTTTAGTTGGTTCTTGAACTGTCATAGTTTACAGTGCAGCTGTAATAAGGTAAAACAAAATATATAGAAGCCATTTGTGAGATGTGCAACCTCTTGAAGCAGTAATCCAAACAGCTGATGCAGGTTGGCTAATGCTTGAGTGAGCACTTTATTTACAGCCCATTAGAACAGCAGAAAAGTTAAAGGTAAATTCACAGGATATTATTTGACCAACCACTCCAGTGTTCCCACCTTGTTTTCCTTCCTGCCACTATGACTTAGTACACAGTGGAGAAGGGTAGGTGATTCTTCATACCATTATTGCTTTTCTTGTAGGAACAGAAGCAGGGGAAAGTAGTCAATATGACCACTAAACTCTTTAAAATATGTGGAAGCGTTGTGTTCCTATATGGTTTTGCTCAAGTAAATCCCTTGCTGTTCATACATACTTAGACTCTCAGTTGACAGAGTAATATTTTCAAATCTTGATAAAAAGACACTACCATGTAGTTTCAGACCAATGTTTTGTGTTTTCAGATAGTTGCACTTAAGCAGGGAAAATATAAAGAGCTCTGATACACTTGGTAGAGGCAGTTCTGTGTCAGATGGAAGCAGCAGGAGACAAAACAGGAAAGAGTATCAAGTCTGACAGTTCTTTTAGGCAAGCTGTTCATTTGACCAAAGGAGTGGGCAATATGCCCTTGGTTTATAATCGAGACTGAAAAGCTTAAATCCTTCACATCTGCCTGTAGAAGTATTACCCTTGTTTCTCCTTGACTGTGTGCAGTACAAAGGCAGGAGCATAAATCATCTTCCTATCATCACCTGACAGTTTCAAGAAATCAAAATAATGCATTTTTCCCCTAGTATTAACCTGGCAGATATTTGTCTGCAGATTCTGATTCTGAAGAGTTTATGCTGTAGCTTTTCAGGAGTGATGTACTAAACATAGTTTATAACTGAATCTTCCTGTCAATATCCTATGGGATTAAATAATTTCCATCAGTCACTTCTGAACCTAGATACATTTCTAATCAAATTATTTAATTTAAAAAGTAATTTCATAAAGTAAAACTGGAGACAACACTGAGCTTCCAAAATTAGAGAAGAAAACTTTATAATTATGCATACTTTAGTGTTACAAAATATTAATGCCAATTTAGGGATAATAAAGTCCTTTCCCCAGGAGTCTGACAGTCTGAATTCCTTCTCCAGTATGATAGATTAGTATAGGGATTTCCAGGTAGACTGGATGATCTTGTAGTAGGCTTTTTAGACAGGTTAGATATACTGTAGTTGGAACAAAGCCAAAGAGGAGGAAGATGTTTAGGAGTGCAGAATGACTAGTGCCAACATTGTGACTTTGCAAGGAGAATAAAGAGCTGTAGAGAACAAAGGAGGACTTTCTAAGATACAGTCAATAAAATTTAATGTCTGAGCTGATATGTGAGAATCAGATTCTGCAACTAAGCTATTATCCTGAGGGAAGGAGGGATAGCCAAATTATTGACTGAAGTGGAGGAAAAGAAGTGGGAAAAAGGTTTAAAACAGGATAAGGGGGAAAAACTTAGGGAATTTAGTCCCTAGGTTCACCTCCCAAGGGATTCTGGATTCCAAGTTTGCATCTCTCCCAAAGACGAACTTGACAAAGCTGCAGTTATAGGCTATATTCTTTGTGCTACCTGAATAATAAGCATAACCATTTTTTTGTTTCCTTACTGTTGTTTTTTTGAGATTAAGCATTTCAGAAGGTAAGCCACACCTGGAATCTGGCAGTCCAGAGGCAAGAGATTTTCAGTGATGCCTACGAGAATGATCAGATCAGAAATTTCAGGGTGTGGTCTGTAATCTAAGCAGCTGTTTTGAGGCGCTCTGGGGATCTGAGTCAATTCCACGGGTTGATAGACCTCCTGCTTCTCATCCATGGCTTAGTCGCTAATGGTTCTAAGATGCCGAAATTTGTGTCCTCCCCCGAGTGTATATACTCTGCCTCTTCCATAATCCTATCATAAGCTCCAGAAAATAAACTACATAAGGCATTTTCAGTTTCTGTGCCAGATGACAGAGAAGAGCTGTTAAGCAGGCATTATTTGCCCCATAGGAAAGGAATTGTCTTTGATCCATCTTTACAATCTTCTAAGAATCTGTGACTGATCACCTCATTCCCAGTGTTTTTCCTGGTCTATTCTAAAGAGTGTGTAATCTAGTAACAGCAGCCTCAATCATAGAAATTGCTTGATTGAACTCTGTCCCTGGACTCTCTGCTACAGCTCCAGACAAGTTCTCTATAAAGCTTTGATTGAATGCTCTAAGAAGATCTTACCTTAAGATGGAGACCTCAAATTTTAATAAAGAACAAGTGTTTCCCAGATTAACCCATGAAGGAGAGAGACTAAACTCAGAGTTCACTGTGAGCTACCACAGAGGTTGACTCGAGTGCTGAGCTCCCTAAGTGGTTTGGTTGTCAGGCTGACAGCATGCCTGTGCTCTGATACTGCAAGTTTATAAATTCTTCTGAACAAGACAGGGCAAGCCCCAGGACTAGTGGCACTGATCAAATCATGTCTACAGTGCTCAGGGCTTTCCCCACTACTGCAGAGTTCTCCTGGGGAGAGCTATTTAAAGAGGTCTGAATGGGACAAGGGAGTGTAGTTAAGAGCTGAGCAATGCAGACCATCAAAGCTCCCATGCTCAAACCCACTGCCTAGCATTTGATAAATGTAGATGTACTCCCAGGATATTAACTGGACGTTGTGATGTTAATGGAATGGAACTATCATTGAATTACTGTCTTGAGTAGCTAAAAGCTGAGAAACTCCTTTTGCCAGATGCATGTTGTGATTGAAAAAGTAATTGTGTGATTCTGAACTCATTTAGATTGGTTTTGCTGACTTTCACTTCAGGCCATGCTCCTGCTAATGTAACTTGCTGAGTAGGACAGAGAAGTCAAACTGCAGCAGCCTGGGGGAGAACTGGAACAGAACTCAACTTGTGTGATTAATAGGCCCGTCTCCGCTGAAAAGGCCTTCCCACCCTCTCCATTGAAAGACATCATTTGAGTACACTATCATTCCTGGATTAGTTCAATGTTTCTCAAATGGCTAATATAACAAAGTAGTTCCAGTCAAATTCTCTAACTCAATGATTGCCATTGTGTCTGGTTCATAATTTCTCTCTTCTGCTCCCACATTATAGTCGTTCTATAGGAAGAGATGACCGAGCCATCCGAGTATCCAGAATCGCTCCTGGGCTGCCTGCACACAGGGGAGAACCACCCTTGAACCACATACCAACCTGGCCAGTCTCAAGTGGATGCTGCTGTCATCTGCCTCTGAACTTCTCCCGGTGTTCACTTTTTCTCTGACATGGTGGTCTGAGTGATTTCTTCTGGGCTGGAAAGGTTGCCTGTTCCTTGGTTTATGTAAAGGGATAGTTGAATAATACATTATCCCAAACGGCATGATTGGAATACAAGTAGGGTTTGTGTATACCATGGAAGTTTATCTTTATGCTTGGTAAAACATAAGCACTTGCCATAACTTCAAGCTTATTTCACTATTGAAACTCCAGCTTCTTTGACTTCTTGTAGCCACTGGATTCATAAAGTGTTAAAACAGTGAAAAGGTGTAAGGACTTTAGATTTACTATATGAATGGTCTTGTTGCTCTATAACTGCTTATGCACATAAAGTGTTTTCGGGACCAAAATCATAGGTGAAAAGTTGTCCCCATTTGAATCACTGACAGTTTTGTGTTGGTGAAACATCTCTCAGTCTCTCACATCCAATTGCCAAGCTGAAGTATAGAAGCAAAGCTTCCACAAATCAGTAAGATAAATAACCTTGGAAATTCTACAGGCCACATAATCCCACAGTTTATAATTCAATACTAAAATCTAGCACCTTGGATGCAAAATTACTGCAACACACATGCTATTATAAAAATGTCAAAGAACATATTAACTTTCTTATTTTAATTACTGGTTTTCCAGAAAGTCCAGGTTAGTTTTCCGTTATGGAAAAAATATTCGGTTTTTGCTTTTTTTTTCTTCTAAAAATCTCACAATAATTAATTTAAAATGTTTCATTGTATTTAATATCTGTATATCTGTATATACCAAGACAAAATACATTTGATATGTATAACTTTATGTATATAACTCTGATAGGATTTCTTTGTATTTGCAGCCCCCCTTGTTAATCTGAAAGGTGGGACAGAAATGGTGCTACATTTGTATTATATATAAAGGTAAGATATATGTAATGCTATAAGGAAAGGAAGCTTGGTGGTATTCCAAAGCTCTGTGTTCCTTACCAGAAAGTTCATTATTTTCATCCTTCTTGAGATGGAAATTCTCAGTGGGGTAGTTAGAATGACAAACAAACACAGTCTGAGTTTGTATGTGGAGTAGAATTCAAGAAAAATATTTATTTCCTCTTTCCTCCTCCCAGCCCTGAATGTAAGATTTAAAACATTTAAATGCTGTTTTTCTTAGCAGTTGCATTAGGTTTCAGGGTAGAATTCTGTATTTCTAGGGAGATTGTTATAATGAAATTTCTCCTATATTTGTGATAAACCAAAACATTGATTATATCTCAGCAAAAGATTGATTGTTGGGTTGGGTTTTTTTTCCTCTACTGATTTGCTGCGTGGGGAAATGTTTGAATGTGGGTGTATCTAAACCATTTTGAAAGTAAAAAGTCTTATGTTTATCCCAGCTGTTGTGGGCATGATCTTTGTGAGGTGAATACTTACAGAAACCAGCACTGAACAGGTAAATGGGAGAAAGGGCAGGAAACACTGCTGAAACTTACGAGGAAGAATAAGCAAATGCAGATATACATGTTTTGCAGAAGGATTCACGCCTTTTATATTGTAACAGGTATAGAAATGGAATGAAAAACTCCTTTTTCCCCATTTTCCCTCTCTTTTTTTCCCATTTGCCCTCTCTTTTCAGCCCCCTGCAATATAAGGGGAATAGCAAATGCATAAAGCAAGTCTAATACCCCAAGGAAGTCAGGCTAATGTATTTCTATTGAGAAAGGTTTAAAGGAGACTGTGAAGTCATCTACCAAGGTACAGTGATATGGATGTGCTTGTCTGAACTTGCAGTGAGAGTGAGCATTTATCACTGCCAAGATTTCCATTCATCTTCAAAATGACCTCTCTGGCATACTTAAGGTACCCTATTGTAACCGCTTGGTCTGTCAGGAAAAGAATGCAGTAGATCTAAAAGCTGCAGCTTTGAGGAAAGATCCAAGTTGGGTCACATGGTGTTGGCCTTGCTGGATTAACAAAATGGGAAGTTTATGGCTGACCTGGATGTTGCACCGTTTGTTTCCAGTGAGATCAGCGTGTACTGAATAGCTGGGTTGGTAGGAGGGGGCTGTGTGGGAAGTATTTGATGGGAAAATGTGTACATATATAGATCTGGCTGAAATTCATGGCGACACGTACCCAGCGTGTAAGGAATTGTTACCTAGAGGCACCAGGTGTTAGACTCAAAATCATGTTTGAGGACAAAGAGGAATCACACCTTATATGTAAGTAAAGGAAATAATTTCTTGCTGCTATAGCTGAAATGTGACTAATCTAATAACTATTAATGCAGATTTAATTGCTACAGAAAAATAATTAATGACAATGCAGTGAAAACTTTATACACGCAGCTTTTCCTGCTCACCCTTCTGTGGCTCCCCTGATTCTGAAGGTCTGCAGTTTCACTCTGGGATATTGCAGCAAGTTGTCAGCATGTGGAATCCTTTGCTGGAACAAATCTGATGTTCATGTAGATGGTCTTTTCCTTGCTTCAGGATCCACCAGGGATAGTTTTTTATTTGCTAACAAGGTTTAACACTCTTGATCTTTCTTTATTGGTCTGCAGCTCTACAATATATCCATTTACTACCTATATCATGACATTTACACGTCAGATGCTACTTCTTTGTTCCTTGTGCTACCCAGAAGACCAGTTTTGTGCAGCCTCAGGTCTGCGTTTCTCTAACTAACTAAGGGTTAGTTGTTTGTAGCTGTGGGGTCTCAGGGGCTGGGGCTGTGCCCTGCTTGTGTCTCATGCCTGTGGTCTGAGCTGCACCCTGTGTCTCCACTCCTAGTTACACAGGTAGTTATGAAATGGCTGTCTGGAGGTGTTGCATGCTTTTTTGGGATAATGGTTTGGGGGGGTTGTTTTAGAAACAAACCAGGCCACTTATTATTGTGGACCAGGTTCCTGTCAGAGTGCTGGATATCATTTGACTGACAATATTTAAATATGTTTGTGAGAGGAGGATGATGAAGCTAATAACCAAAAAAAGCTTCTTTTGTCTAAATTTGGCAACCTAGAAACCTCATTGGAGGACTTTCTGTAGAGTTAATAATTTAGCATTAAGACTTGAAGATATTATTAATTGTTTCTGGTAACAGATGCTGGATGATCACTAACGGCTATGGACAGCTAATAATACTAGGATTATTTGGGGTTGGATATTTAGTCCATAACCATACACGGGGCTGCAGGAGCTGCGGGTGCCCCCTGGAGCTGCCGGCCTCCGGAGTGACGGCGGAAGGCCAGAGCCGGTGGGGAGGGTTGGCGCGGGGCCGCCGCCTCACCCGCTGCCGCCCGCCAGAGGGCGCCGCGGCCGCCGTTCCGCCTCCTCCCGGCCCTGCCGGGCCCCGGCGGGGGAGGGAAGGAAGGAGAGGAGAGGAGAGAGGGCGGACTGCCGGCGGCACCGACACTAGCCGGAGGCCGCTCACCCGCGCTCTTGCGGCAGAGGCGGGCAGCCGGAGCGACCTCTCCTCTTCCTCCGCCCACTGTGCGACTCGGCGGCCCTTGCCAACATGTCTCGGGAGCCCAGCTGCAACCGCTGGCTGCTTTTCGCTGCGTGCGCCCACCTCTTCTTCCTTCTCCCGCCGCTCCGCACCCGGGGTGAGTGGCCGGGGCCGGGCCAGGACTCCATGGCGAGGTGAAGGGAGGAGATCCGGGACGCTCGGCCCCTCCGTGGAGGTGATGAGGGGAGGAGGGCACGGGACAGAGCTGGAGAGCTTTAGGGGGGCGCCGAAGCTGCCGCCGCTTCCTCACCCCTCTGTCCCTTCCCGTAAGGGGAAGCGGGCGGGGAGGCAGAAGGTGCCCCTTCCTCCGAAGTTTGTCAGTGAGCTGGGCTGTAGTGCGGGCGGGACAGCGCCGGCTGCCCTCAGCAGCTCCGGCCCTGAGGAGCCGGTGGCTGCTGGCGCCGGGAACATTTCCCGCCCCCCGGGCCCTGCGGTGCTGTGTGGGGACGAGGGGCCGGCCCTCTGCCCCGGGGCGGTGCGGGAGCAGGGGGAAGTTCCCGCCGTGGAAACTGGCCCTCAGGGGGCCACCCGCTCGGGTCGGGAAAATCCTCATTAAGCAACTAGCTAAAAGCCACCACGAAGCCACTCGTGCTCGTGTTTGAAATGGCTCCTTGCTGACTGGGTGCTGCTGAGGGGAGGTGGAAAGGTTACCAGGTCAGCATAAAATATCTTACTATATTTTAGAGACGTTTTTAATGTGTCTAGGCAAATGGGAGAAAATGTAAAGAAAAGGAATATGTCTGTAGTCGGATCGCTGCAGGCTCTTGGAGTTGAGGAGCTGTTGCTGTGAGTGCAAGAGGCAGAAATAAATGTTTACGTCTGTCCTGTTTCTCATTATTTCTGCTCCTGACTGATTCGATCTCTGTCAGCATAGGCTTAGCAGTTTGTTTTGAGCCTTTTGGTTTGATTTTCTTTCAGTACTATGGCTTGTGGATCAAAGTCTTGCAGGGACAACCTGGTACAAATAAATCCTGTTTTCAGCAAAGTAAAACTGTAATATTTTGATTTGTGTCTTGTAGAACACTTCGTTTCACATATGCTGTTTGGTTTTTGGAGGAGACCTAGTACTCCACCGCTCTTCCTAAAGCTGTATTTATTTCTAGGATGACTAGTTTAGCTCCAGTGCTTCATCAATGTACGATTGCACTTGTAACCTCAAAGAGATTGTAATCACAGTCAGAAAACAGCAGCTTCAGTTTTCCCTGTGCGTGTATGTATATTTGTCATACATACATGCAGGTAGAAGGCAGAAATAGAAAAAACCTAGGTTCTTGCTTGCCCAGTCACCTCTTGTTTAGCAGGTCTCGATTAATGCTTGTATAGAATATGTTCACCTGAAGCTTAATGTAGTACCATGGCTTTCTTGTAGTTTTTTTAAAAATGCTTTTATATTAAAAGTCCTTTCTTTCATAAAAAATACTCTGTGCTTTTGAGATGGCCAAGATAGCAAGTTTGCAAAACAATCCGCTTTGCCCTTGGAAAACAGCAATAATTTAAATTGCATTTCACAGAAGAAAGCAGCTTCTCTTTTGGTAAAGTGATTTCATAAATTCCAGCTTGCAGGTGGCAGTTTGCAGAATGGGAAAATATATTCAGATGATTTTGTTTGGTCTAACAATCAGACAATCAGAAGGGATAATGATTATGCTTTCTTTCCTACTGTTTTTCTCTTCTTGCCTTTTATAAAGGTACTGGTCTGCACAACACTCATTTAGGTATTTCAGTCATTCACTGTGGTAGTTTCAGCTGCCTTCTTCCCATATGTGCCATTAGCTTAAAGAAATTTAGTAAAGAAATAAAATGAGTTGCTTTTGTTTTATGGTAAGCTTGAGATGCTGGAAATTTGCTTGCATCACCCTCTCCTCCCCCATGCTCTGTTTTGGGTTGATAAATATGCAAGTCTTCATTCTTACCTGGCTAGACCTGGATCTTTGATCCTGATAGGGTAACAGCAATGAAGAAATGTTACAAAAGGTTACATATGAATACATGAAACTAGTTTATTTTGCTTGCTAGAACTCCTAGGCTGTCTGATCATGGAAGATCCTGTCTCTTTGATTGACAGCATCAGTGCAGATTTTCCCTGAAACCATGTCAGTCCATAGAATATTACATTTTTTGAAAACTTGGAAGGGTGAGGAAAGCCAGCCAACCCCCAACCAAAACAAAAAAAAAGGCCTTTCATTATATTATACGTAGAAGTATAAATAACTTCTATTTTGAATGTTTAGTCTACTGTGTACTACATAAGAAACGCCTTTAACTGTTTGAAGTGGTTATTATTAGTCATGGTTTGGCCATATGTAAGTCATAGAATCATAACTTTTTTGTAGCTCATTTAAACTGACCCACAACCCAGTGAGGTGATAGGAATGACTCTGTGGAGTCAGTCAGCCTTCAATCAGACCTCAGAAGAGGAAGATAACAGAAATATTACCTTTCTGCCCCAGCTGAATTTGGCGAAAGTGAAAGCATTAACTTCTCATCCTTGCACTTAAAGGACATACAATTGTAAACTGTTGGAAGTTGTTTACACTTCAAAGGGTAGTATAGAAGAAAGGATTACTTCTACATTTATAATGTGATATTATATAATTATATATATCCAGTATATTGTACTTTAATACTGCAGTATTTGCATTCTTTTTCCTAATAGTTTGTTGCCATGTACTCCTGCAGCTCAGCTGCTGAACAAACACAGAATCATAGAATGGTTAGAGTTGGAAGGGACCTTAAAGATCATGAAGTTCCAACTCCCCTGCATTGGCAGGGACACCTCCCACTAGACCAGGTTGCTCAGAGCCCCATCCAACTTGAGCTTGAGGAATGAAACAATGAAAATAAATAGTGTTACTTTCCAGTGGTATAAGCAAGTCTGTTTACTCACCAAGATTTTAATAGAAATAATGGACCACTTGAGAAAAATAAATAGGAATTGAAGCTGCTTATATTACATTCTCTGATTAGATTTCCAGGCTTTGAATGGAAAAAAAAATGTTGTCTACCTTTTTCAGTGGATTTCAGTCCTGCTTTCAACAGAAATAAAGATAAAATTGAAGAAAATGAACTTTAAAGTCTTACTAAAATTTATTTCCTTTTCTTACTTATCCTCAGTTTCTGAGCATTTATCCAAAGGAGGAGGGGTGGACTGGCAACTGGTGCATTCAGCTTCTGTCTGCTTGTGCCAAACGATGTGAACAGCTTCAAAATACACACTGCATTAAATAATGAGCAAAAAAGGACAAGACAGACATACAAAGGACGAGGTGATTGGGAGAGGTGGACAGAAAAGTGTTTGACTTGCTGGGCTCATGGGCTCTGGTCAGAGGCATGGAGCACTCCAGGCTTCATAATGGCTCCAGAAGTGTTTAGGCTCATCATTAATGACCTAAACAATGGGACAAAGTGCACACTCAGCAAGTTGCAGAGGATACAAAATGGGCAGGAGGGGTTGACGCACCAGCTGGTCGTGCTGCTTTTCAGAGGCATCTAAGCAGGCTGGAGAAATGAGCAAATGGGTAGCTTGGAAATCCAAGTTCAATGAAGGGCAATGCCAAGTCCTGCCCCTGGCAAAGAGTCACCCCATGCACCAGTGCACATGGGGGGTGCACACTGTCTGGGAAACAGCTTTGTGGAGAAGCACCTGAGACTCCTGGTGGGCAGCAAACTGACTATGAACTAGCAGTGTGCTATTGTGGCAAAGATGGCCATCAGCCTTCTGGGCTGCATTAGGCAGAGTGTGCAGCAGGTCAAGGAAGGTGACCTCTCTTCTCTGTACTGTTGTGACACACCTGGGGAGCTGTGTCCAGGTCTGGGATGCTTAGTACAAAAGAGACATGGATGTACTGGAGTGTGCCTAGCAGGGACTGTGAAGATCAGTAATAGGCTGGAGGACCTGACATATGAGAAGAGGCTGAAGGAGCTGGGACTGGAGAAGAGAAGGTTCAGGGAGGATCTTACCAACATGAGTAAATGCCTTATGGGGGCCAGCACAGCAGAGAATGTCAGACTTCTGTGGTGCCTAAGAGGACATGAAGTAGTTGGCACAAACTGAAATACAGGAAATCCTATTGAAACATAAGAAATTATTTTCTTTTTAGTCTAAGAGTGATTGAACGCTGGAAGAGGTTACTCAGAGAATTTCTGGAGTCTTTCTCCTAGGAAATACTCAAATCTCACTAGACAAGGTCCTGAGCATCCTGCTTTAGGCGAGGTTGGACTATATGATCTTCAGGGGTCCTTTCCAACCTCAACAATTCTGTGATTCTGTAATACAAAGATGAAATAGGTTGTTAAAATAGTTCTGCAAACAGCTTTATTTGTGCTCTCAAAGACATAGTATGAAATAGGTATTTTTTTCCCCAAGATTATGAGGGTATCATGTGATTTGTTTCAAGGATCACGTGCATTAATATTTTATAAATCTTAGAAGCAGCATGGCATGGGTTATTGAATATTATGGTGAGAGAGGCAGCATCTCTTGTCAATCAGTTTCAGGTCTCGCATGTGCGTTGCATCAGCTGCATATTAAAAACTGAAGGTCAGGAAAATTCTGCTTGCAGTTTTGCAGATAAACTGAGTATATGAGGTGATTGCTTCTTTGAGTTAATACTATGTAATTCATTAATTTCCTGGAATAAGGGTGATTTGTGTTGATGTTGTAATTAGGATTGTGTCAATTAGAAGGTGGGAATCTGGTTTATGTAGGGGAAGATATTCCTATCTGGAGCCTTAACTATTGTAAGAGCAGCAGAGAAATTATCAGAACATGCTGTCAGAAAGGGATATAATAGGCAGATTGAGGTATTGACTGTCTGCTTTTGAACTAAAAGTGCAAAACATTATTTGAGGACAGCACTGGGGGACACTCCTACTTGTACTCTGTTTTCTTCTTCCTGGTTTAATGCCTTATTGTGATGTGGCTAAGGTCAACATGAGTCTGTTGTGTTAGAATGATCTTGGGATGTCTGAATCTAGTGGTGTGATGTGAGATTCGAGTCAATCAGGACCTAAATGTCATTGGGAAACTCAGCTCCTAGAGACTTGATGAAATTTGTGATTCCTATCTGTGATAGGAGTATAGGTGATCAGAGATGAGCACCACAGGCTTGGACAATCTTGTCTTCTTGCTTTCCTACATTCCAGGTTTCTAGTGTATAAAAGGAATTGACAGTTGCTAGCAATTCACTTTGAAATCAATTTCAAGCAATAAATAATTTAAACTTGCAGTGAGACACTCCATTTGAATCTATTGATTTTTTTTTTCTGCGCCATTTTATAAGAAAACCATCTGTTTGACCATGATGAGTAGTAGTATCTTGAGTTCCTTTGAAATCATAGCAATTTACTTTCACTTGCATCTCTTTAGTACCTTTAAGATTCCTTGCCAAGTATCTTAGCAGAGCTTTCTTATGTTAAATAGAAGTAATTTTACAAATTAGCAAGCTGAGACAAATTCATTAGGCGAGGACATCAACAAGCAAAAAAATCCCACCAGAACCCATATTTATTACTATTTTTGTAATACAAACCAGAATTGCATGCATAGGTTGGTGTCAGTATGAAAGCTTAAAGGTAGTAGTAGTATGTCTGTGCAAATTAGCTCTTTAGGGTCTCTGTTCTTTTTGTAAACGTCTATATGGGTTTCCTACACATTAACAAATTTGTTGTTCAAAGATGGCATTCAAAGCATGTGACAGCCATCTTCAGCTTTTTGTGGTTCTCAGTGAAGCTTTGGTAATCCTTAAGGTAGTGTGGAATGCAGGTTTCCCATGTGATAGCACTTTATACTGTTGTCAAGTGAACTACCGGACTGAACAGATAATTTTCTAAAATGGGATTTATTTTCTTTGAAGCCAAGATAAATTGGCTTCACATCAAAGAGTGATCTTTTCAACGATGTACAAGAAGAGAATTGTCAGGCAGCAAATGTATAAATTCTGTAATAATGGACTGTCTTAGATTCATTAAGATTACTGCCAATATAGTATCATTTAATGTGAAACTCTACCTAAATGTTGTTTGTTTTTTTTTATTTTACTGCAGAACTTTGTCAGGTGTGAAAATGAGCTCCTATTACAATATGAAGAAAGTCTGCTTTTTCTTTCAGCTTTTGCTGTAAGTGTAGCTCCTGGAGCTGCAGAAGATGAGACTGAACTACCAGTGCTGCAGGTAATAAATTTTTATAGCCAGAGCAGGAGCATTTTACAGACATTATAAAAATCTTCTAGATGACAGCAGAACAGACAGCTGAACATCTGTGACATTGATTATTTTGATCATTGACTTCAGTGGTACTAAATGTCATATGATGTCTTTCTGTTCTGTGTGGCATATGAGAGACCTTTAATGGGACACAAGTTGCATGTAACACTACTCTTCTGGTATTACTAGGATCTTAATTTATCCTATGGATTCTTAGACTTACTAGAATAAATTTATATGTAGTACTTTTAATTTCTTTCTTGCTCTGGATTTTCTGACTTATGTTGACATTTGTTTTAAGAGAATTAGGTTTTTTGGGTTTTGTTGTGTAACAATATTATAATTTGGAAAACAATTTACTTTTTTTTTTGCACAATCAGCTGAAGAGTGCATTAGAAACTTAAAGAAAAACTTGACCATTTTGCTTAGCTTCTTCTACAAGTTGATAGTATTATTGCTGTTGAGAAGAGTTTTTTAGCATATTACCTTTATTAGTTCAGAGGCAGGTTTTCCTCTCTCCTTGATTTTGTGAAATAGATAATACATGGAGAGGGAAATGGCTGCCTGTCTGCTAAATTAGTATTATTATGGATTGCTACCCAAGTCATGGCTCAAGTAAAGCATGCATATTACATTTCAAATTAACAGATTAGAAGAACTAATGGTCAGAGCTAGCCCAACCATTAAACAGCATAATGGATGTGGGATGTGGTTGCATGTATGTGCTTTAAAAGACCTCCGTCTACCAATTTTTTTAAATGTATATATTTGTAACAGATATTTGTGTGTGTATAAAAGAGATTTAAGGGAGGAAAACAAAATGAAGGTATTGGAATGAATCAAGAATTAGAGTCTCTAACTGCCACTTAGATCTGACATAAAATGCAATAGAAGTGTGGTCAGAGACATGTTTCTAAATAATTTTTTGTTTTGTTGATGATTGCTATATCTACAATAATTTTCATTAATGAAAATATGCCTATTGCAAACTGCTGATTTGCTGCAATGTATCTGGGAGATGAGTAATGTCATTCTGTTTTTATTGCTTGTAAATCCCTCTTTGTCAAATTCTATTACTGTTCTCAATCTAGCTGATTGATGTTAGCATTCTTCTATAGGATCTAATTTATGAAGACTTTCGTACGATTTAGGAATCAGAGGTGCCTCCTAGAACTCTTCAGGCCAAATTCCTTTTTTTTTCTTTTTTTTTTTTCCTGTTAACATGAGTGTAGTGGGCAACTGTTGTTTTGTTTTGTGTTTTAATAAAGGTCATTGTAAAATACGGCTTGTTCATCACACTTTGTACAACAGATCACACACTTTTTTGTTTGCATAGAAGATTAATCTTCCCATGTTGTTTATGATATAGGGTAACATAGAATGTGGTGTATAGGTGGTAGAACTGTGTATAGTCATCAAAGTAACTTAGTTTTATAGGAATTTTTTTAAACTTTGTAGACCCATTCAGCAAAAAGGGGTCATGAGCATGGGTGCAATGCAGTCATTCTTGAAAAGGTTTTACAAATGGCTTAGCAAGGAGGTGGGAGCTCACCAATTTCAGTGTATAAGTCAGACCTGGACAGAGAGAGAGATCATCTGATGCAACTAGGACTAAAAGGATTAGATGGATATGATGATAAAACAAAAAAGAGGAGGGGAAGTGTTTATAAATAGGAATAAAGTCACAAGGGTAGGAAAACTATATACAAACTTTTTACCGAGGAGTGACTTGTATGGCATTTCCATCTGAAGGTCTCAAAACACCAAGAAAAATCCTACAACATCCTTATGCAATTAGTAAAAATTAACTTGTCTTTACACGTGAAGAAACCAGAGCACTGAGGTGCTGTTACCAGGGAGAAATTGTACAATAAACAAAGGCTGCTTTCTTTCCTGCAGTTTTTGTAGGAAGTGGACAGCTATTTCTCCAGTCCTGTGTCTCTACCTGTCATCAGTTCTTAAACATCAGCTTTCTACCCAGCCTCTGTTATTTAGAAGCAGTTGATGATGCTCCTGAGATGATTCTACGTGTGTGTGTCTTGGTTTCCTGGTTAACAATGGAAATTGCAATGTCACTGTTGTCTATTCCTCAGAACTCTGTTAAAATTGCATTGCAAATGTATGTTATACCTGAGTAAACCCCAGTGAAACCAAGTTTCCTGCAATCAACCTTTTCATATTTATTTGTCTTTGTATAAATTTCTTTTGTATAAATTTCATTTTTAAGAATGGTGTTTCAATAGATAGTGGAGTAAGAGTGTGTCGGGATTTTTTACACACTGACCAAGTGTGTTTGTAGCGTAGAGTTCAGTATGTCAAACTTTGTGCTCAGGAGATATATATTAAAAAAAGAAAAAAAGAAGAAAAAGACATTGTTAGTATTAACTTAAAGAGCTCTGGTATAAATTGAGTCATGGAAAAGCATTATCTCTTTTTTTCCTTTTTATTCTTTTACTGTATTGTCTAAGTATAGTGTACAAACATATAGAGTATTTGTTTCAATTTTTGATGTTGAAAATCTTTTTACTTAAGTTTTCTTTTAATTCTTGTGTTAAACCTCTATGTATGCGTTTACAATCTGATGAGCATTTTGACTCTCTGTGTCTCTCTAGATATATTTGAGGTTTTGCCTTTACACTTGTTTTGCTTTTTCTCCTTTCTTTTAGAAATCTGAAAGAAGTGGAACAATTAGTAAAATAAGCAGAGGTAAGTACTGTATAGTCTGTATTTGTTTTCACTTGTGGCTGCCTTTTTCGTATAAATAAAATACAGTTATGCTTTGAAAAGTGGTGGTTTGAACAGAGCCAACTGATTTGACCCCATTTACCACAACTCTCTGGGCTGGCCATCCAGCCAGTTTTTTACCCAGTGAAGAGTACACTTGTCTATGCCATGATTTGCCACCTTCTCCAGGAGAAAGCTGTGGGAGACGGTGTCAAGGGCTTACCAAAGTCTGGGTAGACAACGTCCACAGCCTTCCCCTCATCCAAAAGGTGGGTCACATGGTCACAGAAAGAGATCAGGTTGGTCAAGCAAGACCTCCCTTTCATAAACCCATGCTGGCTGGCCTTGAATAATTAACAATAGTTAACAAGTAACTCAATTAACAAGTAACTGTTCAGAGGAACAACGGAAGGTAATGGACGCTCAGGTCTTGGACATGGCAACTTCTTATTATGTTAGCAAAGATATGTGGGGTTAATGCTCATTTTGTTGCTGCTGTTTTTATTGTGATCCTTCTTCATGTGGTCAGTGTTACCTTTTTTCCTTGAGACTACTGTTTTCCTTCTGTGGACATTTATTCTCCATCTTCGTTCCACTGTTGTTCACTCATTCTACCCTGCTTGCCAAGTTAGCATTTTTAACCTAGAGGTCAAGATTTTGGTGTGAAACTAAGATCTTTTAGGTTGACTTCATCTGTGATGCAATAATAAACAGTTTAAAAAGAAATACTGCATTATGTAAAATGTGAATTTATACTGCAGTGGAACTGTGGATTAAAAGTATTGAAGTACTCTGCTGCCCTGACGAGAAGCTTCACATGCTTCCTCTGTGCTCTGTCCTTGGGATGTTTGTCTTCACACAAACATTGGTTGCAGTAAAATCTGGCAGCTTTCTGGCAGCTGTGACTCGGGATTTTCTCTACTGAACTTACATCCTGGACTGTCTTCAGTTTCACATCTCCTATATGTCATTGACAGTTTGGTTTTAACAGAATGCCAGCAACAGTTCTTAGAAAGCTCTCATAGAGGTTTTATATCTTTAATTTATCTGCTAGCTTTAATAATGTTGCTAATGATGGTCTTGAAGTTTCACTTTTCTGAAATTTGTCAGCTATGTCTTTTTTGCTGCCTATATAATTTTTTTTGTGTGTGTACTTCATTCCTTTGCCACATATTTTGACATTCTGTGCAGATCCCATGGAACTTCATCTTTGATTTCTTTCCTTTTGGTGCTGCCTTGTGTTGGAGTGATGTCATCTGTAAATGCTATCTCTGCAACCTTTTCTGTGCTGTCTCCTTGAATTAACTAGAATCTGTTATCTCTTATGCCTGATCTGAATGTCACCTCGAGTGACAGAATTTAAATGCAGTTCTCAATCCTCGCCCACCCTCCCTATGAGTCGTCTACTTATCTCCTTGAACACTGAACATCATTGCAATCTTTTTTGTTTGTTAGGTAGTAATTGCTCAGCCCATTACTTGTAAGTCTGAAGTTATTATACCCTGAATTTCCTTCCCTATGCGCTTTTTGCCAAGTACCTCTAAAGTTCAGCCTTTTCTGGCAAACCAAACAGAAACTGCAATATAGTGTCTCCTTACCTTGAATGTTGCTACTTAGTTATGGTCTTGAGTGGCTTATACAGCATAGGTCAAACATGTTAAGAATTTTGGAAAGGGCATCTCTCCTCTCCTTTTCCTTTCGCCTCCTCATCCTCTGCTGTGTTCTGCTTCTGAACATGATCACATCTGCCTGTTTTTCTTAGCTTTCAAAGTGCTGAGAGATTATTCTAGCTACAGTCATCAATAAAGCGTTGCTATTTTCAGCTTCTCCATGGTATTAGCCTTCATCACCTACTTGTAATTTTTAATAAGCTTTTTTTTTTCTGTTCATATGTGTTTGCAAAGCTACTTTATTATTTTCTTTTAAATATCTCACAGCCTTCTGTTGAAAGTTCTTAACTATGGTGCATTTAAACACTGTGAGCACGTGTTTGAGGTGCTGATGCTGCCTGCTCAGAGAAAAGTATTACCTCATTGTTCTCAACTGGGTGTCTCTCCAGCTGGTGTTTGTTTTGGGGTAGGGTTTTAAGCTCTTTATTGAGGTAGCATCTTTTCCATTTTGTGTTCATCCATAGCCTAGTGAGGGGAGATGCTGGTCTATGGCTACACATCTTTTAACTCTGGTAATAGGAGCACTGGTGTATTGGAGAAAAGAAACTGCATAGATATGGCTACTCTTAAATGTGGGCATAATTTGCTTTGTGGCTGCAGATCTTCTAGTCATGTCATACTTTTTATGGGTTAAGGCTTAAAAGGACTGGTTCGGATTTTTTTTTTTCTCTCTGTTAAATTATGCCTTTTTATTGTACCACAAAATTTTTGTATAACTAAAGAAACAGATTGCTATGTAGTAGATGCCCCCCCCACACACACCTGGATTCTCAGTAGCTTTGTGACAAAACTGAAAATAACTTTTTGTCTTTACATCTTCTTATTTTCTGGTTCACAGAATTAAAAGAAATTGTATTTATCATCCAGAGTCAAAGTAACTATTTTCATTCCAAGAGAGCAGAAGATCTAAAAAGAGATATTTTAAAACAGGCTGCAGATCTTGGAAAGGTATGTTTAGATAATATAAATTGCACCTTGTTATGTATGTTTTCACTGCATTTTACTGAAAATACAGTTTTCTATTGTGCTTTTTTTGATCGATTTTATTTATTGTCTTCTGTTTGCTTATAAGTACTTTAGTGAATGTTTACTGATTGTGTGCTGTGATGTATCACCAAAATTTAAGTTTGAACTATCAACCTTTTTATAAAACTGTTTTTGTTTGGATGACATTTCATGTAAAAGTGATAACAAGATAGACTTGTAATGTGCCTTTAAGAAAAAGTCAGATTACATTTTTCACTTCATAAGGAAGGAATCATTTAAGCAATACTCAGACTAATTTTTAGGTGAGTACTTAATTTTATTAGAGCAAGTGAAGATGCTATAATGTAGATTTTGTCAGAATTTTGTTGGATGACTGTAGCATTTTGGCAGTAAAGCAGCAATTTATGTGGACAATAAAATCCTGACATGGGATTCCCTACTTTGTCCAGCTGTAGTCCCCCACACCTCTCTTGCCCACGTTGGTATTAGCTCCCTTGGTGGTGCAGTTCCTTCTGAAACTACTCCTTGTTCCTCTGCCACCCCACTGCAGACTGGGCACTCTGCCTCTCAACTGCTGGGGGGCCACGCTGGCCTGGGAGCTGCACATTGTACAAGTCTGGTTTTGTCTTAACACTATAATATGAAATTCTACTTGTAAAGCTTGAGCTTAGAGAGGAGAGGTTTTCAGATACTTTCATTGAAAGTCACATGTACGTTAATAATGCTCAAGTTCTTTGTCTTTAATAAAAATAAGAGCAAAGTAAGAGGCATATGCTGTGATATGAAATAGCTTGCTGCAGGGTTATTGGACCTATTTTTCAATTCCAGGTTCTTTGTTTTGAAGGAAAAAAAAAAAGTCTGATTTAATTTTTCTTATATAACTTGGCCTTGGACTGTCTAAATCAAGTTCTTGGGCATTTTAGGCTTCATTTATCCAAGCTTATCAAACCCGTTGTTATTAAATCCATTCTAAATGCAATTTTTAATCCCTTAATGAAATCAGTCATGTGAACAGCCTTTGTTCTGCAGAGTTCTGCTCTTTCAGAGTCCTCTTTGGGACTGGGCAAGTGCTCAGATACAGTGTGCAGAGAGGATTATGCCTTCATCTGTTAAAAACAAGGATTTTAGTTGAGTTCTGTAATTGGTGTTGCAGAAAATGAATGATGAAAAGATCAATAAGTGGAAGACTAAATAGTTTCAGTGAGGCAGGAATATAGGCATATTTTATGGGAGAGAGGTAAAATCTTTTTTGTAATCAAAGAGTTTACGTATGTGTAGCTGTGCCTTGGGCAAACTGACCTAGCTTTTAAAAAACTTTGTTCTCTAATTAAGGAGATTCCTTTATGCAGGTGCTGAAATAGTGATGCTTTTCCAATATTATGAGAAACCTGTTACCTGATGCATTCACGGCATCTCAAGAAGTGATGAAAATACATCACATGAAAAATCTCATACCTTAAATCCGGGAAAAGGGGAAATCCATCAATGTACAGGAAAAAAATTTAGCATAGCCAGCACATACTTGGCGTGTCTTGATTGTTTTTGTCAACTCATAATTCCACTGTCTGCCACTGTGAGGCATGACCAGTAATACTAATTATGGAGAAGAGACAGAAGATCTCTTAAATGCACATCAACGTTTGAAGTTCACATTTTTCATTAAAAATAATACATGTGAAGTTACTACTTTCAGACAAAGGAAGTTACATCCTTGTGTTTTAAAGGACATCTGCTGTACAGAGACAAAGGACTGGATCAACTTAAAAAATCAGATTCACTTGCCTGTTGTCACAGGACCAAATGATAGATGTTTAGACCATAAAGATTCATTAATTATTATCTTCTGCTGTTTTAAAATGTGAAGTGGAAACCAGCAGCTAGATTTGTGTTATTTAATGAAACTAGAATATCTGAATTGCTTTCAAATGGACTAGATCAGTCACATTCATATTTGTGTAACATTCGTCTTTACAAGTAATTTGTCAATTTGTTTTTCTTTCACTCTTTACTTAACACTTTTTTTTTCAAGTGAAACTAATCTGTAATTTCAGTCACCAGTAGATGTCAATATTCAGTTCATGCTTAAAAGCATGTGGGTATTTATTGGATATTAACCAAAACTCTTAAGTATATTAAACAAGGTCTTGAACATAGCAATGAAGAAAATTCCTTAAGGTTTTTACCAATTTTCTTAGTTTTCTGAGATTTCTGTATTTAAGAAGCTCGTTAAGCTGTGCTTTCCTAAGAAAAGGCAGATAAAAATAAGAAACCTGTGACAGTATAAAATGATATTATTTCAGACTGTTCTCTTTTCTGTCGTCTTAAAAAATTAAAAACCAGGATTACTCTTTTGGCTATTACATTTAAGACTGGAAAACAGGTAAAATATGGTTTTTGAAAAAGAATAGATTTTGTCTGAAATTCTGCTTAGATGCAGTTAATGCTATTTGATTGTCTGGGGCCATGACATTGTTTTGAAGACAAAGATCTTTGTAATTCTTTGTGAAAACTGGTCCAGTAGAGTAAATGCCTTCCCTCCCCCCAAGGGTTCTTCTGTTGAACACACTCGGCCAATTAATTATGTTTAGAAAAACCCTTTTATTTTTCCTGAAAAGCCTAGCGATTAAATGTTATCCTGTGTATATTAACCAGAAAAAATATAGCAAATTAGTAGTACTCATTATGGACTTAGAAAAAAACAACAACCAACAGCAAACACCAAAAAAACAGACCAAGAATGTAAGAATAATGTTTTAAGACTGATACCATGGGGTACTGGAAAATGAAAATTAGCATCACATACTTCCATATGAATAAGAGATGATGTGAAGTATAACCCCCATTTTATAGAAGTGTGGTGACTATATTTTGCAGTATTTTTACAATTAGGCTTACTTTGGAGTGGAATCCTATGTTTTGTATCATCTCATAGGAATGGAATTTCACAGATTTAAACCATCCCTACATATAAAGTGGAATATTGCTTGTTTGTGAGTTCTAGGACTATGACCATAGTGATCATTACTATCAGTTTAAAAGAAGAAGAAGTCAAAAGTATGGAACTGTATGTCGAAAACCTCCGTAATATGGTGCTTAAGTAGGTACTTGATTTAATTAATATCTTCATTAAATTTTCATAAATTGTTTCTTTGTCTATCTCCCATTTCCCAGTTTGGCTAATGTGGAAATAGGTGACACATTAGGAGCATCCTATAGTTGCGTTCTTGTTTATTTAAAGCAATTTTGCGAAATCCTGTTTCCTGAAGTGCAGCAGGAACAAAAATTATCAGAAAGCCAGCTGGCCTATGCTGCTGGTCTGTGTCTCAGAAGCTCGGTCTCTTTGTTATAGGATCACGTTGACAGAAGGTTCTTTTTTTTCTGCTTCCAGTGCACATGACTGTAACTCAGTATCCTAGCTGCTGCATCTATAAGGTTTAAAAGCCTCTTGGTGCCTATCTCAGTTTTATTTTGTTACGTCATTGAGAGTGATGGCCACAGTATCTGTTGCCAAAGTGCCAATTGTTGAGTATGGCATATCATAGAATCATAGAATCATAGAATCCTAGGGGTTGGAAGGGACCTCGAAAGATCATCTAGTCCAACCCCCCTGCCAGAGCAGGGTCACCTAGAGCACATCACATAGGAACGCATCCAGGCGGGTTTTGAATGTCTCCAGTGAAGGAGACTCCACAACCTCTCTGGGCAGCCTGTTCCAGTGCTCTGTCACTCTCACAGTAAAGAAGTTTTTTCTGATATTCACCTTGAACCTCCTATGCTCCAATTTACACCCATTACCCCTTGTCCTATCACTGGTCATCACTGAGAAGAGCCTAACTCCATCTCCCTGACACTCACCCCTTACATATTTGTAAACATTGATGAGGTCACCCCTCAGCTCCTTTTTTCCAAGCTAAAGAGACCCAGCTCCCTCAGCCTTTCCTCATAAGGGAATAAGCATATGTGCTTTAAAAATCTGTGATTTTTAATTTCGTGGGCTGTACTGATGGCAGCACTGCACTGTTTCAATAATATGGAAGATTTCTTGGTGAAAAAGTTGGAGAGAAGGAAAAAAGTATAATTAGTTTGCTTGAATTCTAATGTATATATGTTAAACCATCACCATATTCCTATCTGAAATGATCTGTTTCCAAATTGTTCCTGCTCATGTTTTGGCCATCTGTGAGAGACTACTTTCAGGGAATTTATAGACTCTATCTTTTTTTTCCTTAACTTGCCAGTGGGACATGCATTCCTCTTCTGGATGAATTAGCGTTTTCTGCAATGCTTCCTAGCTTTAATTCCACATCTGATTTCAGATGCTGGAGTGAAGCCAGCTGAAGTTCCATCCAAAAGCCTCCATAAATATTCCTCTGTTACTATTTGATAAAATTCCCACAATGACTTCTGACATCCGTGTCTCATCTGAAAGAGACTTCGAAATACTATCAGACTATGATAGAAACAACTCTGAAAACGTGTCTGGATTTTTCTTGGTCTGTGGTAGCAGTTGCCTTATATTATTCTTTGTTAGATGTATTCCACAAATAAACAGGCAGACATTCCGCTTCCGGATCTACAGCAGGCTGTGTAGCTAACATTTCCTGGCAGTTCTGAGTCTTGGAGTAGGTCTGAACTCTTCTGCATTTTACACTTAATGTAAAGCTCACGTGCACAGTAAAAATGCTGTGGCTATAAAATCCAGTGGAAGGATTTCTCACATACTGCGACAGAGTTGTTTAAACTGAACTGTATGTTTAGAAGAGCTATCCATAGACTTAATTTATTTAAGCCCTTTCAAATTTAATACCATAAATAAAGGCAATCCATAATATATGTGTTGCTTCAACTTCCAGATTTCTTTCTCACATTCAAAACTCCAGTCTGAAAACCCTTGTTTCCTCCTCTCCTTCCTCTAATGGCTTCCATGCCATGGAAGCTGCTTCCAGCTGAGACTGGTCAAATGATTCATTTTTGGATCTTGCAGTTTCAGCAAGGTTTAACTGATTTTATTTAAGTGAAGTGTTGGTCTACATTCTGTTCCTCCATCTCCATGTCTGCAACAGTTTATCTTATGGCCTGGTTTTCCACAAAATCAAGATTAACCCTATTTTTTAAAATTAGAACAGTGGTGGTTTATTCATAACTTCAAATTATTATATTTCCCAGTGTTATTTGATCTAGTGTCTCTTTTTTTTTTTTCTGTTTGTTTTGTTTAAAGTGTTAATGTGCAATCTGTTTCCTTCATAGCAACAGCTTTCTTTTCTTCTGCAAGGATTTATTAGTGTCAAATAAATTCTACAGTCTTATGAAGTGTGCTTGTCACCTTAGTTCTTAAAAACCTTATTCCTTAAAATGTAAGAGTTTATCCTGCCAGGAGTGGACAGTTTTTCTTGTCTTAATTTATGGAAAAAAAGGCTCTTCGGCATGCCTTCTCCATTACCTTTCCATCATTTTCCCTTCTTTGTAGAACAAAGGTCAGATGGCAGTCTATACCAGAGCTGTTGGGGAAGATACTGTCATGTCATCTGTTATATTAATCTTGTATGCTACTCTACTTGGCACAGGTCTTGGTGTTCTTTGACAGATCAGCAGAACTCTTCCCACAGCAAAATTATGAACCTGGCACATGAGTGGCAATAGACTGTGTGAAGGTATCTTGCTGAGGTGACAAATCATCCATTTCTCTGTGGTGAGGACAGAGACACTGATGGGGCACCTGGAGCATCTGGCCCTCTTATTTCTCAAAAAAGTGAAGTCCCTGCAGGGGGTCTGTCATGGACTCAAAGAATTAGAGTAATTAGGGAACATAGTACTGCCAGTGAAAGAGAGGGAGGAAGAAGTTCCAGCCTTTACCAGTGGTCTTCTGAACCTACACAGATCCTTGTCCAAAAGTTTTAAGTATCTTATTACTCAGTATGTGTTGCTCTTGTGTTCCTTTTTTCTGTCTGTATCGCTTGGGTCGGACACTAGTACCAGTAACTATTAAGAGCCCTGGATCATCTCTGGTTTATGAATAGAAAATTCTGGAAACAAGATTTCTTTGTCCTTTTCTTCCCTCTCAGCCCTTTTGGTTAACACTTTCCATTTAGAGGATGAACACCCAACTTGGACTTGATGATCTTAGAGGTCTTTTCCAACCTTAATGATTCTATGAAGTATTGCCATACTAGTTGAATTTTCTCTTGAACTGGCATAATTTCCTTTTTTTTGTTATTTAAAAGATAGAAAACAAATTAATGGATTAATTTAGTATTTCAGACTTGCCCTCATTTTCAGATTCCTGTATACAGTTTAGTTGGACCTTCATTTTTATCCAACCTTTTTTCTTTCCAGTTTTGCTTCTGTTTTGCCTGACTTCTATTTGTAACATCAATCAAAACTTTTGAATTTTTAGTCTTCCAAATCTGTCCATAAAACTTCACGTCTGTTATGTCAGTAGAGTTGCAGTATAAAAAATGTTGTCTCTATTAAGTGTGTGCATTTAAGTGGTCAGTGTATGAAGTTCATATTTCCCCTTATCCATATTAACATCTGCATTTGTTTGTTTTCTGATGTATTACTTATTCTGCTTACACATATTGTCTGATATCAGCATGTTCTTGGTAATTTTCTTTCCTGTTGAGTATATAGTTCATCTTCATAATGCTTAATTTCTTTAAGGGTTTGCTTTTTAAAATACAACTGTTCCTTTTGGGGCCTCAATATTTGGGTGCTCAATTTCTGAAATGCTTCTAAACTCTGATCTGTTGGAAGGGTGAGGTGCCCCAAGTTCCAAAAATCAAACCTTTTGAAAATGTTCCAGGAAGTGTACAAAATTACTATTTAGTTTGGAAAATGTATTTCAGAGTTGTCTTGAATTTTTTCTTAAGGTCACCTTGCAGGACTTCACAAATTTGACTGACTTCTGTTTCATCTCTGCTTTCCTTCAGCTCTTCTCTTGGCTTTTCATTTTAATTGTTTGATCTCTGACTTTCCAATATGCCCCTGTTTCTCATTCTGCAAAGGTACCAGAATCCTTTTGACACTTCTTAGGCTTTATTATCAGCAAAATCAATGTCTAGCCTGTTAAGTATTTTGTTGGAAACTGTAAAACTTACCTCTACTGTAATGCTAGAAGATAAAAATTATCATCTTCCAATAATAAGTATTCAGTAGATTTGAAAGAAGTAGCAGAAGTTGGACAACACTGCACCAATGAGGGCTTTTTAAAGTTTTAGCAGTGACAAATGGGCTTCTCTCAGCCCTGCCTTACACAGCATACACTGTTTTTGTCTAGCTGCTTTTCCCAGTCAGATATGTGATAACTGCATTGGCTTTTGTATGCAGAAAACTGGATCTGTCACCTTACAGATATGATTTCTCAAGTCAGGACAAAAAATATACATGAAATTGGCAAGTTTAAAGTGCTTTAGGCAAAGGTACCTCTCAGGCTCTTCTGCAGCAGTCTCTGCATACATGATTGGATGTGAATGAAACCTTTTCGCTAAGGTATATCTTTATTAGTAAAGAATAAGAGGTTGATCTTAAGCTTCCTCTCCCACTGTGACAGCTGTCTGCTATGTTGACAGTCATCTGTCATACTCCTCAGTCATCTTTGAATAGAGTGATCTCAAGTATACATGAGACTAGAATTACTAAATAATGAGAAAATATTTAAAATCAGTACTTGTTAAGTTTTCTTCGTTTCTTGTAAGGTCTCCTGAGCACCACATTTCTTGCCTTGGGGAAGCTTCTTTCTGTTCTCCTGTTCCTTCTCTTATTCCTTTCTCCTCCATAAGTTAAAAGATGTATTTAGAAAATGTATTATTAATTGGTAAGAGACTACTGGGGGAAGGGACCTGCTGTCCCATGTATCACATTAAGTCAGCTAGGGTGATGGCTGCCTCAAACTCACTGTTAGTGAAAGTTGATGCTCCACACTTGTCTGTAAATATAAAAATCTACTAAGAAATTGAAATACTTAAAACTTTCTGTGAGGCTAAGAGTTTCAGTAGGT
The DNA here is from genome assembly GCA_020745705.1 of Hemiprocne comata. Classification (NCBI taxonomy): domain Eukaryota; kingdom Metazoa; phylum Chordata; class Aves; order Apodiformes; family Apodidae; genus Hemiprocne; species Hemiprocne comata. The sequence continues at coordinate 194,093,698 of CM036586.1, read as the reverse complement.
CTGCAATAAAAAGTTGAAGTTTAGTGAGCTTATATAGTTTCCATAGGCTAAAGGGAGAGAAGAGCAGACTGCAGAAATAAACCATCATCCATTGGTGTGTACTACATGTTGAATTTGCAAACCATCCAATGTTAGAATAGACTTTATAGATTTTGAAGGGATAATTTGCCGATAATGAAGGGATCACCAGAACCCCATAAATAGCTTAATTTTATTCTTCTAAATGGTTTTATGTATTAGTTCTGATTGAGAAAGGATTTTAGTATTGTGACTGATACCATCAATGTGTAAGGTGAGTTTTTACTTAAAAGCAAAATCTTAAACACCCATTCTAGATAAAGAATCTTATTCAGATCAGTTGGCAACATAATTATTATGGTTCACCATTAATACCCACTTTCACGAATAATAGCTGTGTACTGTATATCACACATCTGTCTCCTGTATGATTGTTTTTATTTAGAATACTAGCTAACTGTGAGCTGTGGAGACAGTATTTCTGACTGGCTTTTAGCCATACAAGTGATAAACAAACAAATGGCATTTAAGTGCAATTTACAGTTGTCATTCTAGGCTACTGTCTCATCATATGCATCTCTGATAGCATTTATAGTAAATACTCAAATATTTTCCAGATTTTTCCACATCTTTGTTGTCTTGTTACAAACTAAGACTGACTTTGGGATAGTGGTGAACATTAACTCTCAAAAAGACAAAACAGAGAAGATAGAGGATTCTAGGGATGGAAGAAGAAAATAAAGTGTAAACTGGTGAGAAGTCCTATATTGATTAAGTTTCTCCCTCCAAAGGTACACTTTTTAATTGACAAATTCAAATACTTGTCTCAGTTTTCAAAATTCAGACTGCTGCTCAAACTATATATTACTGTGACTTAAAATCCATGTAATTATTTTGTTATTTTTTATTAGATCCCAGTTAACTGAAGGTATAGTAGATGTGCCATACTCGCTTGGCACATGTAGACTAGTTTTTGGACTATTTCTACATTAGCAAGTAGTTTAATGCAAGATGAGCAAATATGAAGAGCAAAACAGTTGTTGCTGAGCACTTGGCACTAGTGTTACATGACATTTCAAAGGGTTTTGCTTTGAAGTAGTTCTCATTTGGTTCTGTTAGCAGCACATCTTCTGGTTTAGTTCCATTCCAAAGGAATACAATTTGTGCACTCTGTGATGCCAGACAGTGCAGTGACTAGGAAAAAAATGCACAAAAATGGACTAACCTAGACTAAATATATGAGGCCCTGTTAAGAAGCAGTAGGAACTGGTTTTGGTCTAGGTTTCAATTTGAAATTAAGTTTGAACTTTATTCAGTAAGTATGTATTTTTTAGATATGTTTATGATAATAATTTTGAAGTAAATCAATGCCTCTGAACGTTACTCACATCTCATTAATTACAATAATTTAACTAGTTAGCTTTTTATATTGTGCAGTTTGAAAAGTCACAGAATCACAGAATTGTCATGGTTGGAAAAGACCTCTAAGATCGCCATGTCCAACCATCAACTCCCCCCCCAGCCCCAAAATAAAAAAATAAAAGTAAAAAATAAAAAGCCCACTAGAGTATGTCCTGAAGTGCCTCACTGAAGCAGTTTGTAAGTATCTCCAGGGCCGGTGGTTCCACCACCTCCCTGGGCAACCTGTTTGAGCATCTGGCCACTCTTTCAGTAAAGAATTTCTTCCTAATATCAAGTCTAAACCACTCCTGGCACAACTTCAGGCCATTTGCTCTAGTCCTACTGTTACTTACTAGGGAGAAGAGGCCAGCACCCATCTCCCTACAACCTCCTTTCAGATAGTTGTAGAGAGCGATTAGGTCTGTCCTCAGCCTCCTCTTCTCCAAACGAAACAATCTCAATTCCCTCAGCCTCTCCTTATAGGACTTGTTCTTCAGCCCCTTCACCAGCTTGGTTGCCCTTCTCTGAACTCACTCCAACAGTTGGGAGTTGACAGCTCTAGCAGCAAGCACTAATTGAAGGCTCCAGACTTCATTTTCAGCTTTGAAACAGGAAGCCCAATCTAGATTAAAAATAAATAAAAGTAGAAGTATTTTATGTTTTTTGACTAATTGGGCAGGACAGGTGGGTTGGCATAGTTAATGTGTTGATAGACAATTATTTGGAAAAAAGTTATTTTGTAAAAATACAGTATTTTCTTGAGTCTTCTTATGTCCGCATCATCTGAATTCTGATCTATTCCGGTTTTCATCTACAAGATTGGAGGCAATTGTATTGATGTTGACACATTTTCTGCTCCTGATCATGGAAAACAGGCAGACTTACGAATTCTTTGTATGGCTGTTTTTCAGTTTGTAAAAAACAGGCACACTTACAAATTCTTTGTATGGCTGTTTTTCAGTTTGTAACTGGACAATTGTTTGTACCAGTAGTTGTGGCGTTGCATCAACACACTGCAAACCAGATGAGCACTGATTACTACTGACTACAAGTGAATTATTTCTGGATCACAGAAAGCTTACTGGATCTTTTTACTGATTTTCTAATTGTGGGAACTCCAGGCAGCACTTTAGCAACTGGCAGCATTGTGTTACGCATGCTGAAATTTACTCCCACTGCTGTTGAAGAACAAGCCAGTAAAATAAAAAATCTTTCCCACATGAAAAAGTTACATCAATGATAATTACCAGTTTTAGAGGCAGAAATATATTGTATCAGAGAGCTTTATTTTTCATTATGAAATAGCTGGAATATCAATCATGTGATAAACTATCTGCCTAAAATTCTGTCCTTTCAGATACAAATACTCATTGTAGCTGTTTTCCCAGGCAATGAGTTCTTGGATCTAGTATGCAAGCATTCGGAAGTCAGTGGTTTAGTTGTGCATTGAAGTACATTTTACTGGCAGCTAAGCAATGTTCTGAGGTTTTCAATATAATGTACAGTGGGAAAAAGGAAGAAGTTTACTTCCTCTTTATTAAGACTCTTCCTTTTTTTTTTTTTTGCTTATCTAAAGTTATAGTCAGGAACACTGCAATTCACTTTTTAAAGTTGCAGTTATTACCTCCATGTGATGGGGTAAATGCTTCTGTATTTTTTTTAATGTAAGGTTGTTTGATGACAGATTTACACACAGCATCTTGCTCTTGATTTATGAGAGCAGAATACAGCTGTGGCCTTTCCCTGAACCCTGAACTGTGTATTGTACTTTTCAGTTTTAGGGAATTGTTAGAATATGGAGAAGATGTAGTGTATAGTATTCAGCATTGCCTAGCAAATTGATTGACCCACTGGGTTTAGAGGTAGGAAGTTCACTCTTGCTTTCTGTCTTTTTGGAAATCCTTCAGGGCATGTATGGAAGTGCCATGTTTGTGAGAATAAAGCTGTAGGGAGACTTCAGTGTGTATTCCACAACTCTCCTTTGTCGAAGTGCTCATAATGGATGACTTGAAGAGCTTGCTCTATTTAACCTCCCAAGAGAGGGCTGAGAAGAGGATAGATAGGCTAGCTCTGAAGCTGACAATTAATTTATGAAAATAAGGTAAGAAAGTAGGGAAAATATTCAGTGCTTGTAAACCATGAAGAGCAAAATCTTGGAAAACATTTCCAATTCAACAACAGTGTCTAGGGTTTAGGGTGCCCCCTCCTGCTCCCCAGTTCTGGGTTTCATGAGGCAGTTTAATAAACTGCAGGTACCAGTATACTGGACTCATTAAGAGCAGATTTCTGTACGCTACTGTGTTCTATAATGTTTTGCAAGCTTGCCATTTGCTCTCATCAAGTGACTCAGGAATATAACAATAAACGTATTCCTGTCATGTTTTGCATTTCACCACAGTTCCGTATCTGTTCATATATAATTCTTATGTCACATCAGGCATATAATAAATACTGGTGAGCAACTTCCAGTTTGAATTACATTATAAAATGTGTGTTCTCACTAAACTATACGTGTAGGGCAAGATTCAGTAATGCTTAGATGAAATTCAGTGAACTCTGTTCTGCAGAAATACAAAGCGAGTGCAGGTCTGCTAGAGGATCTTAGAGTTTGTGACCCAGCTGTGGAAATCCCATTTTAGCTGGGGATGATCTTTGCCATCCTGCGTGCTTACAGAGGTACCTTTTGACCTTGCAGTCTTTGAAATCTTTGCCCTTTTCTTTGTTTTCACATGATACTGTTTTGTTCTCTATAAATCGTGCATTTCTTATATAGGTTTTGGTAGAGTAACATGAAATTGCATGTAGTACTGAAAGATTTCAGGTACTTGTTTCAGGTTACCAATCCTTTAAATAATTTTTTTAAAAATATTTTATTCTGAATTATCTTTTTCTTCATTGCTCGTGCTCTTTTGCTCCCCAAATCTGAGATCAGGTTCATTCTTTGTACTGAAGATAGAATAAGTAAGATGAATAGGTCAGCCCAGATAGACTAGGTGCAGAGTGAAAATACATAAAATGAGAGAGAAAAAGCAACAGAGATCCTCCTATATTTTTTGGAAGAGGCCATCTTACCTGTACACTGGCCTTTAAACATTTCCTTTATTAAATCAGAATTTATGCATTGTTAGAGATAAGTAGAAGGAAAAGTATATGCAAGGTAAGTATTTTCATGATTTAGAGGAAGATGGGTAGAGAAAGACAGCAGGTTTATGAGAATGTCAAAAAGAAAAGATACCTTGCAAAAGTATCAGATTAACTCAAAAAAGAGTGCTTTTTATTTATCATTACTCCTTCGATGTGCACAAAGGAAAGAGTTGGAGGGGGGTTTTGTTAAAGAGGAGATACTTAAGTATATGGTTCAGCTACTTGGATTATGCAGTTTACTTTGTACCTTTCACATGGGAAAATATTGTGTATATGTAAAATGAATACAACTCAGCTTGTAGTGTGAACTAAATATATTATTATTGTTGTTGTTATTATTAACTATTTTTATCTCCATCTGGCTCCTATTGTACATGAAATACGTGGCCACAAATAAATACCAGCATAACTGCATGGTTTGTATGCTTGTAAAAGCAAATCTTCTTGTAAAGATAGAGGCTTGTCCTTTTATCTTCCCATCCACAATTCTGTAAGCAAATGGGCTTTTGTGTTTTTACCATGAAGTGGTTACGTTTTAGGGAAATACCAGGTGTTGATCATACTGTTGTAAGATCTGCCACTTGCAATAAAACCTCTGGACTACTTTGGTTTTGCAATAAATTGAAGCTAACCAGCAACCAGGTGGTTGAAGGGAGTGATAAGGTCCCCCCTGAGTCTCCTGTTCTCCAGGCTTAAATAGCATAAATATTTTTTAAAACAGCAGATCAGTATTTTTCATAGATTTAATGCACTCCTGAGAGAGACAGTTATTCTTTACAATGTTAGAGATGTTTTCCTTAGTGTGTGAAGTTTGGAGGTTTTATGTATTTCTAGGTGTTATGCTTAACTGCCCTTGAAAAGGAGTTAAACTTGTCAGAGTCAGCAAGCAGTGTGCACTTTATCTTACAGCTTGTCTTAAATAATAAATTTTTTTGTGTTTAAATGTGAGTGTTATGTTAATGAAATCGGCCTATATTCATGAGACGAAATCATCGAACAAAAATGGCATATGCATGGTGTGAGTGGAAAGGAATTAGGCCCTTGAGGTGTCAGGATGATTTGTCTTAGGAGCTGCCGAATCCTGTAGCGTGGCAGAGGCGAGGCTGCTGCAGCTCCCTGCCCGCAGCGCAGCCGGTAGCGCCGCTGAGCGTGTGTTCCCAGTGAGCACACACAGGATAGCTGTGCACATAGACGGGGTCATTGGCGGAGATCAACAGCGCTCACATGACCTGCTTTCACTTCTCTGGCTGATCAGGGTAAAAGCCTGTTTGTGGAAGAGATATACATAAATATACATATCTACACTATGGATGCCTCCAGTAGGTGGTCTTTGACACGTACTAATGGGTCTTCCTGGTAGCTGGTGCAGACTTACACCCTACCAGTAGCTAACCTTTGCACCCTAGAGGCACTCCTAGCTGGGACCACCTGTTTCCTCCAGCAACAGCATCTGTCAGGCCCCAGTGTCTGCCCCAAACTTGCAGCTGCTCTGATACCTGGTTCCCAAGCCTCTTCTACTCCTACTCCTGCTTGATGCTCATGAGCAGTTACACACTCTGACACATATGCACACAAAATGTGTATGTGCCCCCTCTCTTCCCAGTTTCTGGCAGCACAGGCATGTGCACCCCTATGGCTCATGGTCCCCTCCCCACTTGCGGGCACTCAGATCTCCAAATATGCACAGAACCTCCTGCCCAGGAATAGATAGTTAATCAGTGGAGTAAAATACTGCCTGTATATTATGGGAGATACAGATCTCTCTCTCTCTCTCCCATTTTTTTATATGAACCACTGAATAAATTATGCAGTTGGGTTTGTCAGAGGACCATGTTTAAATAATGTTTTCTTGGGAACTTCCCCAGAATGACAGCTTGTCTGCTAAACATCTGGATCTACCACACTAGGGAGATTTCAGGTAATAAAAGAGCAAAGAAATTTACAGAAAAGATGTTGCTTTGTAGGAAGCTTCTTTGATATTTCAGTAAGAAAAGAATACTAACTACTTATTTTGATTTTTGCATAAGCCCATGGGGTTTTGTCACGTTGTTAGTGTGACAGGTCAGAGCTGAACTTGGCAAAGTAAAGTGTGTTAGAACTCTCACATAATCTCTGTGTAACATGATTGTCAAATGGAAACCTTTGTAGAATACCCTACATTATTTTTAAGTGTATTTACAGTATGGGATTTTATGATATGGTAAAGAAATATGTATGATATATTAGTGGAACAGGCTGCCCAGGGAGGTGGTGGAGTCACCATCCCTGGAAGTGTTTAAAAGAAATATAAACGTGGTGCTTAGGGACATGATTTAAACATTGAATGGGTAGATAAAGGTTATGGTGGGTGGATTTAGGTTGTGGTTGGACTTGATGATCTTCGAGGTCTTTTCCAGCCAGGTTGATTCTGTGATTCCTTAATTGATCACAGGGGACCTACACAAAACATTTAACTTGAAGTGTATTTGCTTTATATCTAGTAGAGAATTAAGAAATCTTGAGTTGGAAGAAGCATTTTCCCTAAATTGCAGGTCACCTTGTTTCATACCATCCTAAGTCATCTATTCTGCAGGGCTACTTACCAGTAAAAAACAATTAAGAACTAAGTAGTCATTCCAGAGTAATTTTTTTAAGATTAGTTGGTGTTTAGGAAAAAAGTGCATTTAAGTCAAATTTAATGGGAATTTTTTTTTTTTCTTAAAGGAATTACCTGTGGTTCTGTTTATTCATCAGATGGACAGGCATGAAGGTGCATGGACAATATTACCATTAATGAGAGAGTAAGTGTAATGAATGCCAGTTATTTTCAGAATTATTTGTAACCAAGAACATTAATATTAATTACTCAAACCTCTTTTTCAGAAGCAAAGTTTTTGAATGAGAGTTGCAACATTATCTTTTCACTTTCTTACTCTACTGTTTGCTTTCCAAATAAATTTTCTTTTAAACTTCATTAAATCAGTGAAAGCTATTTTAAATAAAAGAAAAACAATAATATTGCATGACTGAACAGCAATCTTCTTCAAGTCATTGTTGGTTTTAAAATTTTAAAATTATTAGGGAAGTTTGTCAGTCAAAATAAATACCATTTTAAAATGTGTATTTTCCTAAGTGGTCCTCACTTGGCACAGTGTAAGGTGTGAGATATTTCAGAACTTTTGACCTTTCAGATTACTTGGCTGAATGAAGTGAATAAAAAACTTTTTAAAAATAGATAATAAAACCTGTTTGGGGTTTCTATATTTTATTGCTTTCAGTGTGTTTTAGAGGTGGTATGCCTCTATAGTGCAAAGGTGTAGGTTTCAACATTTTTTTAGGAGCTTATTTGGCCAGTTTTCATCTTGCTATGGTCAGAGAAGGCAGGTAATCTCAAATACCTTTTTGTCTCAGCGTATGCAGATGGCTCCAAGGAAGACATGCTGCATTTACGTGGTAGTATGGTGCAAACTGTCAGGAAGCAATGATTCTTGTTTCAGAAAGTCCTAAAAGCTCCGTGGTGCTGAAGGCTATCCTGTGCCTAAAACTTGCATTTGAAACTGGTGCGGCCTCTTGAGCTGTAATTTAGTTAATATAATTTATTAGAGTTACTCAGAAGTGGTTGCAGGGACAGGATGCTTTTCCTTCTGCTTCTCATTGCTTTCTGTGTGTGTAGAAACATGAAAATAGTGCTTGTATAGTAGCTGTCTTTGAGAAACATTTAAACTGTGAAAAGAAGCAAAAGGAGAATTAAAGTAAATTGATTATGTTCCAACTATTATTCATAATTCTTTTTCCTTCTTAGCTCCTGTTTCAATGACCTGGTGGTTCCTCTTCTGAATTATTTATGTCCCAGTGCCAGGGTTTACAGACACAGCTCTTACGAGAGAGCAAAACTCAGAAGCAAAAATATACAAATGCTCAGTTGTATGATAAAGTAGAAGAAAATCCTTCAGAAATCAGAAGGGGAAGCTTAAGTAGAGGATTTCCATCTTGAGAATTCTGGAATATGAATTTCCTTGTGTCTGCTGTTTCACTTGCCACTTTTAGGAGAATAAAAACATGGAGTAGTTTAGAAGTATGTTGATGTTGTGAGGCTTGTACTGTTTAGTTTTCTCAATGGACAGAAGAGGAGGATGGGAGATCAGCCCATTGTGCAGCAGCTGATGCTTGGAATTATGATATAAGATATATTCTTATCTGGAAACTGCTTTCAGAAGAATGGCTTTCCTCAGTTCTGAAGTTGTCAGCATTTTTAAAGAGGCTTCTAGAGAGTTACGACAATTCTTACTTCTTAGTTCTTGAGCATAGGTCAACTTGACCGAACTACTTTATTTCAGATCGAATCTTAAGACATGAATGGCTGTTTTATTACACAATACCCTTAGTGTCTCTAGAAGGCCCACAGCATTTCTTCTCAGTAACCATTTTCATTAAGCAGAGAAGTCTCTTTTTTTAAATTATGACCCCAAAACTGGGTCTTACCTGAGTATCTCCAATGTCTCCTTGCAATCTGAACTCTGAAGTTGTGTGGTATGAGGTCTATATAAGGCTCTCTGCAGGCCTTAAACACTTAGCCATCCACGTTTGTCCATCAACAGCTAGATTAATGGATCATTCTTTTTGTGAACTTGCATGTGCTATATTCACAAGATGCAGTAAGTCTTTGTGGTGGGTCATTCTGGTGTGTTCTCCTTGCTCTTCACCCACCTGCTTTTGTGTAACCAGATATTTCTCCTAAAGTTCTAGCTGAGCACTAAAGCATGAGGGAAAAGCCTTCAGTCTTCACAGGGCATTGAATACTGTACCTATCTAAAAACATGAGGGTATTTGATACCCATTCTGTACATGTTTGGCAAGTGTGAGAAGGAATGGCTAGGAAGTGTCTTTCCCAGCTGATTGTATCTTATTTGCTTGTCTGAAGGGCAGAGATGCCTACATTTCAGTGTTGAGTAGGCAACAAATACATGCTCTTATGAATTAAAAGGATGAATGGATCCTGAGTTCTTCTGGTTGTTACGGTTTAGCAGATTGAGTATCATAAGCAGAAAGCAGTGAATCATCAAATACCATTGCAAGATATAGAGGAAAGGAAGCTTTATAGGAAGGTGACTGTCATGGTTTAACCTCAGCCAGCAGCTAAGCACCACAGAGCCACTTGCTCATCCCCCTGCCCCTGTGGGATGGGGGAGAGTATCAGAAGGATAAAGGTGAGAAAACTTGTGGGTTAAGATAAAGACAGTTTAATAGGTAAAGCAAAAACCCATGTACACAAGCAAAGCAAAACAAGGAATTCATTCACTCCTTCCCATCTCCAGGCAGGTGTTCAGCCATCTCCAGGAAAGCAGGGCTCCATGACACCTAACAATAACTTGAGAAGACATCTCTGATTTTATGAGTAGACAATAGTGTAGAGAGAGAAATCTGTGATGTTTATAGGTGCTAAATTTCTTATCCCCTTCTTCAGAGGATTTTAAAATTAAATCAACATAAAAGCTATGTAAAGGAAACTGGACACGGTGGTGTGTGGTTTTTTTTTTCTATTAGGATGTCATGAATTTATAAGGCTTTCTTTTGTTGAGTAGTGGAAGAGTTAAACTGGCAGGAGTAGAGAAATAAGGAATGAGAATTCTCTGAAGGAGTCAAGAATCCTGCACTGACTGTAGTGTTAGCTTTGAGGAGGGTAGGGGAGTCCATTCAAACTGTGTAGTTTCACTGTACTGAAAAAGCTAATGAATCTTTTGGGTTGGGGGTGATCGTTGTCAAACAGCTGTGAAAAGACCTGTCATTAGGCATGTTCATGATGGTTGCAATGGTGTTAGATGTCCAGCAGTGGGGCTCCTTGGCAGAAAGCTAAGGTACAGAGGGGAAGGTGACTTAAACTGTTATCTATAAACTTCTGAATTCATAGGTGGCTATTAGACCTGTAGTACCTATACATTCCTATGTGGACAATCTTTATCTCTGTTCTCTTCTTTCTGGAATAACTGGTGCTATATAAATAGCAGGCAAATCAATATCTTTATCCATTCACTGTAGACCTTGATATTTTATTCTAAGTTAGTAGTAAAAGTTTAAGTTTCATAGTAAATGAATAATTGATTGCAGAGTACTTATATTTGGGAAATGTGGGTTGAATCTATCATTCTGTTCATAAGCCAGCTTATTAGTAAAATATTAATTTCTTTTGTTAGCTTCTCTGTTACCTATGGTAGGAACTCCACATGGATTTTCTTCTGTGAAGAAGATACAAGAATACAAGTTGTAAAGCTGCTAGAAACACTTGGAAGATTTGACGGGTCTAAGGTGAAATAAAAATTTAGATATTTAACTTTATTTTGTATGTGCTTGAATGGAGTTTTAGATGAGACATGGAATCGTTTTAACTGCAAAATTATAAATACAGAATTTTGGAATTCCTAGTTACAGAACAGTTTCTGTGGTCCAGAATTCAATTTTTTTAACACTGCCTGGATGGCTCAGAGCTCCAAACATTGGAAGAGATGTATCCAAACAGCTTCATATAGGGGAATAGATTTCTATTGTTGAGGCTGAACATGAGCAAGGTATTTAACATGAAGCAGTATAAGAGCCTGCCTAGCTGCTAAAAAACTTTTAAAATTCAGTGGAGAAAAGTTTTTTTCTGTGGATAGCTTGAATATGATATAGCAGTAGTAAAAAGGTGAATATAGTCTGCCATGTGGTCCCTTTTCCTCGATTTCCTGTGTGCCATCGGTTCCAGTTATCATCAGACAGAATGACTGATGTTAGTTTGACTAACTGTCTCTCATCTAATATAGTCAGGTATTTTATTTGCAAACTGTTTCTGAACTCTCTTGGTGCTAAGACAGTTTTCTTTACCTGCTGGAAAAGAAACAACACCAAAAGAACATCTTGCAGAACAAAAGAAATTTGCAGTCACCAAGAATAAATTTAGCAGTGCAACTGGCATGAAAACTCTTAATTCTTAGTATTCAGAAAAAAACTCAGCTCAATGTCTGTCCTTTGCCTGGAATAAAAGAAGTAAAAATCTCTTCTGCAAAATATGTTTTGCCTCTTTATTGTTACCTTGACCGAGTACTGAATCCTGCTTCAGGTCTCACTGTAGCATTTTTACTTCTTTTGTAGGCACATGGCCTTGTCATTTTTTCTCACAATTTTCTTTTTTTAATAAAATGGGTAGTAATAATAATAATAATAATAATAACTCAGAGATATTTTTTTTAAACACTCTGTCTTCAAAATGGCTGACTGAACATGTTCAGACATTTGGAATACCGATTTGTTTCTATTTAAGAAATACCTGCTCCTAATTGATGTTCTTGGAATAGGTACATAAATTTTTTTGTTCTAGATGCCGCTTTTATGCCAATTCTGATCTCTCCTTTGCATCACATGTATATTCTATTACAATAATAAATTATGTTCCAACCTGCCTTAAAAGGAAAGTAAAAGGTTTGTACAAAGTAATCGTCATCTTAGTGTAACAGCCCACAAGTGATTCCTTATATACAGTAGTAGTCCATCAGTCACAAAATTTAAGATGAGTTAGACCAGAGTGAGCTCATTCATTATTCATTTTCAAACATCAGCAGTCTGCATAATAAAAAGCTGGTATACATTAATCACAATAAAAGGTCTACAAGAGGCATGTGAATAGTTGATGAATCTGCAGCTTTTCACCCTGGGTACGTAGAGGTTAGTAACAGAACTATTGAGACTGATACGTAATATTGAGGGGAAAAAATGTGTGAAAGCATCCTAAGAGACTGCAGAAATATTAAGAGAATGACCTGCATTGATAACCAAGCACATTATTGACTGCAGTAAAACTGAAAAACAGTGAGGAATATCTGATTTACATAAAGACCTCAAAGCAAGCACTCACATGGTGAATTATATCTGAACATCAGGAAACACTTTTTTACTGTGAGAGTGACTGAGCACCAGCACAGGTTGCCCAAAATGGTTGTGGAGTCTCCATCCTTGGAGATAACTCACAAACTGTCTGGATGTGGTCCTGGGCAACCTGCTGTATAGATGACCCTGCTTGAGCAGGGGAAGTTAAACCAGATGATCCCCAGAAGTCCCTTCCAATCTCAGCTTCTCTGTGATTCTGTGTTTTAACAGCAGATTGATTCAACTTGTGCTTTCATAATGGAAGATGGAAGCAAGGTGAAACCAAATTGTAAGTGCCTTTCCTCATCCCGTCATCCTAACAGGATGACAGTCTACAGTGCTAAAGATACCCAGAATGAGTAAACCAAGCTGATGGGTAGCAATGACTTAGTAGCTGTTGATACCTAAAGGATATAAAAGATCTGTCTAAAGAGCAGTTTGTGTTGGAGAATCATAAGAACTCATAAGATGTTGTAGTAAGACATGGTAAGGATGTGACAGCTGAATTTTCCTGTCCTCTGTGTCAGATACAAGTCAAACAGATGAATTCAGCATGCTTGTCTTGGTATTTGTAAGTGAGTAGAAGAGCAAGCACAATCAACTTAAAGAGCAAGTTAGGTAAAGTCACCTCTGCCCTCCTTGAGGTCTGGCATTGAGTTTTCTTGCATCCGATTCCTTCAGCTATTAGTTTAAAGTGTTCCAAAGTCTTTGGAGTGCTCTTACAGAAGGTAAGTGATTTTTCCTATTTTTTGAAGCACAATATATTAACTGATGCTGTGGATGGTAGTTACCTGTAATGCAGTAAATTGCATTCTTGTCTTTTATCCACATTTTTGCCTATACGCAATTTGATTACTGTCACTCCTTAAGTTACTTTATAAGTTCTTTCTCATATAACTAATCTTGTGAAGGCAGCTTGCACAGGTTGACCTGTCCTGCATATCAGTGTAGTAAATAAACCATGTTATGACCAAATATGCTTGGAGAGTATTGGCTGCTATCTGGAATGCCTTCAGTGTGATTTTTGGTTTAATATTGCCAGAAATAATATTATGTGAAAACCTGACAAGGGTATATGTATGGGTTTAATTTTCTGTTTTTATACAGCAGGGAAAGTAAGGTGTGGGTTTTTTTAGTCCATAGATTGCTTTGATGTAAAAATTAGCATGCAAAATTAGGATAAGTAAAAAATACTGTTCACTCTATAGCATAACAAAGTGGAGGTTCAGAAAAAAAAAAGTACTGTCACATTAAAATGTTGCTATTTATTAACTATTTCTGAAGCAGGGTAGTGTTTTTATGTTGTGAATATTTTGAAGCCTTGCAGGCTGTAAAAGAGTTAAAATGATATGTACAAATTTTTATTCTTTCAGGGCAATCATCTTTGTGTATAAAAGCTAGTACATTTGCCCATTTTCTTTTATCTCCCCATATTTTGCCTTTTTTTTAATCCTTCCAGTGAACAGTATTGAATCATTTCAATAAAAGAAGGAGAAAACAGGGTCTGTTGTGATTGAGGGTATAAATTCAAGGCTGAGTAAGAAGGTACCAGGTGGCAACTCTATGAAGGTGATTTAAAAAATGGTGGAAAAAACTCAACCCTTACCTTCTCCATCTGTTGGGTAGTATTAGTTTAAACTTTGGCTGTTTCCTTAACAGATTCCTGGACACTTAGCTGTTGGCCTCAGGAGGCACATGGGGATTATGGGAGCAAACAAGTTTGGAGCGTATGTGTTACCTGAAAAAGTTGCTAGTCAAGCACAAGATAGATTTGATTTAATTTCATTGAGAGTAGCTGATCAAAGGAGAGGGAAGAAATGTGCAGAATGCATGGGCAATGCACTCAGCACCATGCACGGGCATACCATTAATGTTACACTTGCATCAGTCCCTTGGAGAGCTAGTGTTCCTGGCAGGGGAACATTATATACATCCTATATCTTTGACCCACAGTTGCTTACATGGGTCCTGGCCATCCTTGCAGAGGGGGGGTTTTCTTGAAGCAGGCAGCACCCCATGGCTTTAACTCTATGTGTGCAGCAAGGCAAGCATCCCTGGTAGCTCCCAAGGCTTGCCCTTTATTGCCTTCTGGGCAGCCAGGTTGAGTCTGGAAGCTCCAGGCTGTGTCCAGGTTGCCAGGCTGTGTCCTCTGGGGCAGCCATACTTGCAGACTCCTGCCAGGCTCAGCCAGTGGGTTTTGACTGGAGGTGTCTCCTGGTGCATGCAGACCTCTCTTCTGACGTTAGCTGATCGGCCCTGGTGAAATCTCACACATTCCTCCTCATCAGCTCTGGGGAGCTATACAATTTAGCTCAGTCTATATATATATAGCAACATCTGTTAGGAGTTAGAAAGATAGCTACTGAGAAGCAAGATGCTCTTGGGGTTAGACCAGGGGTTTTGTGGCCAGATGTTTCTGCAGTACTTTTGCTTGAATATTTTCCCTTTTGTCTTGAATTTTGTTTTTTTTTATTTATTTACTTTGTGTCAAGTGTGTGAACTGTGCTCATGCCTTGAAGGAATTTTTCGTTGTTACTGACAGCTGCTCCTTAAAAGGAGGAGAAAAATGTAATATGGCAGGGAGGATGGAGGAAGACTCTTTCGTGAAAAAACAGCCACCCTCACTTTGAATTTGTTCTAGTGATGAATTTGTAAGTTTTCAGGAAAAAGAAAAGCCTGAGTTACTGTCATAATGCAAAGAACTCCAACTTTAAGCATTTAATGTAACCACTAAGGTGATTCAGAATTCTGATTCAGTTTTTTGTACTTGTAGGCATTAAAAGCAGTTGGTATTTTTTGGTTTTAATTTTTTAAATATATTTTTATGTATCTATATATATACACAGCATACATTCTTTTTTCCCCTTCATTACAGTGCTTATTCTGCAAAAATTTGGATGGATACTTGATTTACAGAATCACAGAACTACCAAGGCTGGAAAATACCTTTAAGATCATCAAGTCCAGCCTATGACCAACACCACCACACCGTCTAGACCATGGCACTAAGTGCCACATCCAGCCTTGCCTTGAACACATCCAGGGATGGTGCCTCCACCACTTCCCTGGGAAGTCCATTCCAATGTTTAATCACCCTCTCCGTGAGGAAGTACCTCCTAATATCCAACCTAAACCTCCCTTGGAGCAGCTTCAGGCTGTGCCCTCTTGTCCTGTCACTGGTTGCCTGGGAGAAGAGCCCAGCCCCCACCTGACTACAACCTCCCTTCAGGCAGTTGAAGAGAGTGATAAGGTCCCCCCTGAGTCTCCTCTTTTCCAGGCTAAACAACCCCAGCACCCTCAATCTCTCCCTTTAAGACTTTCCCTCTAGTCCTTTCACCAGCCTCGTTGCTCTCCTCTGGACCTGCTCCAGCACCTCAATGTCCTTCTTGAAGTGAGGGGCCCAGAACTGCACACAGTACTCGAGGTGAGGCCTCACCAGTGCTGAGTACAGGGGGAGAATGACATCCCTACTCCTGCTGGCCACACTATTCCTGATACAAGCCAGGATGCCATTGGCCTTCCGGGCCACCTGGGCACACTGCTGGCTCATGTTCAACCGGCTGTCCACCAGCACTCCCAGGTCCCTCTCTGCTGGGCCGCTCTCCAGCCACTCTTCCCCCATTTATATCCATCTTAAACAGAAAGATTAGGACAACTGACAGTAGTATTAAAAATTTAGCATTGAAGTCAGTGTACAGCAGAGTCAGTAGTAAATTCTTAAACACTGTCATTAAAAACTAATACTATTCCTCAATTTTTTACTTTAGAAATACATTCCTGGGACCTTCTTCATTTAACTGTTTTGAAGATCAAGGTCCTTCGATTGTATTTAATTTGGGAGTTCCTTAGGTAAAAGAGGCCAGGCAGGTGGAGATTCAAAATGAAGATATTTGTGAAGTTCTTGAATGCAGTTCTTTTCCGTGTCTTGTCTAATCAGTAGTCAGTTTGGGCAGTCAGAGATTGAAACAGGTTGCCCAGAGGAGTTGTGGAGTGTATTCAAAATATGACTGGATAGAGTCCTGGGCAGCCTGCTCTGGCTGACCCTGCTTGAGCAGGGGCATTGGACTAGGGAATCCGAAGAGGCCCCATCCAACCTCAACCCCTCTGGGATTCAGTGCTTCTTGAACAGGTGGAACCCAGGGCATATGCTGGAGTTTGAAAATACATTATGTACCTGAACTCAAGAGAACTGCTTTTAGTTTCATTTCTTACCAAGTACAATTTTTGTCTGGTTTACTGTCAACAATACGTTTCCCTTGTTTTTGTTTTCAGGTTTGCTTTATTCAGCATGAATACAGTCGTCAACTTCACTAAAAGGATGCTGTAGATGAAAAAAACTGTTTCCTATATTCCTTTACAGGAGTGGTTTTTAGGTAAAGCATTATATGATGAAGAATCTACAATAATTCACCATTATGCCTTTGCTGAGAATCCTACAGCCTTTAAATTTCCAGATTTTGCTGCTGGTTGGGCACTTAGCATTCCACTCGTTAACAAGTAAGAATTTAATGTTTAATCACTTCATAGTTGTTTATTGATAGTAATTAAGAGTGTTGTATTTATAGATTTCTTCTAAATGCAAATCAGTGTTATTTTAATGAGTTATGATTTCATATGGATTAATATTTTCTCCAAAAGATGAAGGTGTGCCTGCAGTGCAGTTGAAGGTCTTACCATAGAATGCATAGGTATGCAGAGCCAAATTTTAATTGTGAGCTGTCTTTGAATTGAAGCTGCTGATTGCATTTAGCTGTGACAGACAGCTTGGGATCTACTCAGTTGGTGTAGGCTGGCCTGTCATAGATTTGACTTCAGAGCCTACACTGAGTTTTTGCTGCTGCCACCTGTATTATCAGCATCCATGCCAGTGCATGTAAGTCTGCTTCAGTTTGAGGATCTAAGGTGCGTAGCCAGACATTCAGCCAGGCACAGTAATGTACAGTGAGCTCTAGGTATGCCTACCTAGACTTATATTCCTAATATAGACCTACCTAGAAAATTCTTCTTTACTAAAATTCCATTTCTTCTTTTTTTTTTTTGCACATTCCAAGCATAGTTATTTTTAATGAACACTTAAGAATTCATTAGTAGACAGGGGTACAGAAATAGGTTTCTGTATCATTGCTGGGTGTGTGATCTGTTTTGCTTCACTCTGCCTATCTGAAAGGTTTTATGTCAGCTAGTTAATAGTTGTTCAGTACTAGTCATTCAACCAGTTCAATACCATCTCTTGTAATTTTAAAAATGTATTCTCCCCCAGACAGCAGTTTCATTCCTGGATCTTTGCGTGTCTGCATTGCCCTCTAGAAGTGTTTCTCTCACTCTATAGAGACCAACTAGACATTTATTTCACATTAGATGCTTAGTTTTTAATGAGATTTCAGAAGCTGAATGCAACTTTCTGTAGCAAGGATTGATGTTTTCGTAAATTGAAGGTGCCTAAATATTGTGCTTTGGAATACAGAAAAAGAGAATATTTTCTGAAGTTTGAGATGCTGATCAGTATTGAGCTTCAAACACACTGCTGCTTTTAATCTCTTGGAAATGTTATGCTAAATTCTTCATCTACTCCAGGTGACAATTTCTTCTTGGGCCTGAAGAATATATTTTAAATGTGTGTGCTGTAAATGAATATTAACATCACCACACTGTGCTCAACTGAAAAAAAGCATTATATGAAAAAGAAATGTAAGTTGCTTCTTGGGGCAATAAATACAGAGGTGTGATTTTTTCCCTTTTAAGATGGTCAAGACTACCAGCTGCACTTTGCTGCATACAGTAGTGGTTGATTTTATTTTTTTAGTATGTTTTTTGAGTAAATTTCTTCATCTTTGATTGTATAGGCTTGCAAAGAAGTTAAAAAATGAACCACTCAAGTCAGACTTTACAATAGATTTAAAGCATGAGGTAAGCACGGATGTGATGAAAGAAAAAATGTCTTAATCTATATATTTGCATGGTGATAAATGATAATGGAAATAAATTTTCTTAGAGGTTGCTAAAAAGTTTGACTGCAATGGCATATTTAATTTCTTTCCCTTCCTTTAGAATATTATAACTTAATACTTTAAAACTGTATTTCCAGCATAGAAGATTTAATGAATGAAATTGTGTTCATGTATGAATACATACATGGTTGTGTACAGTGAAGTATCTTCTAAGGCTTGCTCTGTAAAGAAGGAGAGATACTTCCAATTCATGAAGCATAAGCTGACGTGAATAGTATGTCAGATCCAAGCCAGCCTCACTCACATTCTAAATCAGACTATAGAGCTAAAATGATGGAGTTTGGATTAAACTGTATGAGGAACCTAACTGTTGTGTAAACAATCAACTCTGCAACTTGCAGCATAGAAGTCTGGAAATTTTTTAATTTTTTTGCCTCAAGTTTGCAACAGTTTTAAAAGGTAGTTACCACGTCTTTCAGAGAATAAGTTGACTGAAAGGAACATGAGAAGAAGGAAGTGGGGGGATCTGAAAGATGATCAGTGGAACCTTTTCTGAAGCTTTTTTAATTTTTCTGTTTGTGCATCCCAGGGTTTTCAACTGTCACCCTGAACCAGGGTGGAAGGGGAGGATGAATGTGTAATAAGCTTACTGATTTTCAGCCTGAAATTGAGTGTTGTTGAATTAGTTTTAATTTCTAAAAGCTTCTGAAAGTCAGCTATAAATTGTGGTTCCAGCCCCGAAAAAAACCCACCTTACTTAAACTACTGCTGCTGTTCCAGATCTTCATTCTGTAATGTTTTTAAACCTCCTCATTTCCAACATAAATCTGCAATGTATTTCAAGAGTTTAAATTGCTAGCATATTTAAATTAATTTGGTTTTATACCAACACTATTCTTTCACATACTTTCCCCTCCTTGACTGATGTATTTCTCAAAAGCAATAGGACTCCTCTCAGCTTTCATTCTGCTACGTGAATCAAGCCAACAAGCTGTTTCCTTTCTCTTGTTAATTTTTCTAAATTTGAGACCTTGGGCTTCACACTGTTAATCTTCTTTTCTAAGTTACCTCAAAGTCATTCATATATTCCCAATATTCCAGCCTACCTCAGTATTAGCAAAGCCTCTGCACATAGCATCATGAAGAAAAATAGAAATCACCAGCAGACATTTTTTTATGTGCCACATATTGCTTAATGAAAAACAATTGATCACTGGACTGGCAAAATGACTTCCATCCACTTCTTATTCCATTATCAGTTCTTTGCATGTGTTTCATTTCACATTTATTGCCATAGATAACCTACTTCAGGCCTGTAGTTATTCTTTCTGCATAGTCTGGTGTCTCCCTAGAAACAGTTCCATTCCCCCTCATTTATTTTATAATCTGCCATCTTCTCATTCTTAAATCACTTTTATCTCTGCATCCTTCTTGTGTGAATCAAGATTGACAACAAATCAAAGGATATAATGTGATCTTTAATGATTGTAATGTTTAAATTTATGAAGGACAATAAAAATTTTAAGAAATGTTTTAGTTTGACAGTGACCTAATAACATGTGCCTCTAGACCCTGGTATTTTATTGTGCTCTGTATCAGGGTTCTTTTCACCCTATTACCTTCCAAGTCCCTGTTTCCTATATCCATAACGTTTATATCACTTTCGATCCATAAAGCCTATTTTGCAGATATGGTAGAGGGTTTTTGTCATGCTGCTGCTCATTCCTAGATTATTTTTTAGACTTTTTAACTGCACAATACATAGCATATTCCCTAATGCTCATTCAAAACTGGAAGTGAATAACTTTTTTTATATCTAACATTAGGGTTTGAACTAGGACTAAAACTGAGAATATATTTTTGTCTTTTTACTGTAAATCTATTCCCATTGTTTCAGGAACAGTCATCCTGCTCTGTAACCCAAAATGGCACTCTAACCTCCCTTATGGAATATGATAGCTTCACACCATTCTCAGACTATAGATTTCATTATTCAGTGGGAAATCTTAGCCCATTATGAACTTTCATAAATAATTCATGTTAAGTTACAATTGTTAAATATTCTTTGTGCTTCAGGAGCATTGCTTCTCTGTTGGTTCATGTGATGGACATGAATTCTGAATAGCTGAATTTTGAACTAATACAATCTTAAAAATTGCTGGAAGCTCTTTAGAAATCCCATCCCTTGTTGTTGTGTAGTCTTCCATCTACAAGGCAGGGTCAGGAACCACTTTTACCCCATAATGTGAATGTGGTGACAAGGCAAAAAGATGCCCTTGGAGTTGAGGAACGTGTGTGTTTATCGGCTGCTCCTTACCACGAGCTTGTATGTTACCTGTCATTTCCATACTCCTTCTCTACTCCAAGCTCTGTCAACAGCATTTGTCTTAACAGCCAGTCACGCTAATGCATTTTCTGCCCTGTAGAGTGGCCTTTCCTTTTTGTTCTTTGTTGAACCCATCTGTAATGCTGAGATGATCTGTGTTTTCAGAAGCATTGCCATAAGAGCAAAGAAACAGACCCTTTTAATAATGGTGAGGCTAAGAGAAATCAGAAGTTGGAAACTACAAAACTGGTATTTAAAAGAAACTGCATCGAGTTACAGTGACTCAGCAAGTCACTATTGGCTGAGCAATAGTAGTGACTGTGTTTGTACTCGCAGCTCCCAGTCATCTGCATCTGCTTAATTACAAGGGAAAATACAGTAATTTAAAATCTTCTTAGTGTAGTCAAACTAAGTGTTTTTACTTTGTAGTTGAGGTGGTGTAAGAATGCATGTGTAGTTATGACAGGCTAGTTACAATCAGTTACAAATTCGTAAGTTAATTGTGGTTTAGTATGTGACTGTACCCCAGTGGTTTGCTACCAAAAATCTTTCAAATCCGGAAGCTTAAGTTTCAAAAATATGATTTTATTCTTAAGCCTTCCCCTAGTCCTAATCAGGCCCATAACAAACTGTCCTTTCTGTTTTGTTCCCTCTAAGTTCCAGAAATGGCTGTGTGCAGGTAGTTGGGATTTCCTAAGGATGGACAGGGATGAGATGGACAGGAAAATAATAATCTGTAACTTAGAAGTCAAACTAGTTTTGTGACTTGGGCTTGTCCAGACCATAATTAAATGCTCTTGGTTTGTGCTGCGTTCTTCCTGAACACTAGATAAGAGAAAATATTTTGTCCTCTTAATAACAGCTTAATTATCACATGCTTTCTAAAAGAGGAGATATATTCTGGCCTGGGAAGGGCAGGGAGGAGTTTAAAGCTAACAGTTCCTAAGTAGGCATAAAACGGTAAAGGGAGGCTAATTTTCATTGCCTTTGGGGTGTGGTGGGTCTGGTCACATATTCCAGTGGAGCATTTTTGTCGATGCCAGAGTTATTTGGAACATGGGAAGCAAGAACTAGAACTGATTTTCCTCTCTTGGAGGAGACCCATTCCCCTTTTGCAGTAGAGTCAGGCTCCCCTTTGCCTCCCCTGAATACTTAGTCTGGCAAAGTTATTAGTGGTGTAAAATACTTCAGTGGAAATGTTGGGCAAGTCTAAGTGTTCTTGAAGTACAGACTGATTTTTTTGGTGTTGTTATGAATTGAATGTAAATGCAAAGGGTTGGGTTTTTTTTATCTTCTTCAGACATTACTGGTTTGCTTCCTTTTCCCTGTAAATTTTGGCTGGCTTTTTTTTGTTCTTGTTGCATTTTAAATGGATGATAGTTTACTGCAGGATAGCATATCTGTTACAATATCTTTCATTGTATTTTACAGGTTCTCAGAGTTTCTTTACAGATTTTGAGCATTTTAAATTGTCACCAGAGAATGGGTCTATTTTGAAGAGCTGAAAATTGCCACATAGGATGAAACAGACCTAGATATTCCAAATGATCAAAATAATGTAAAAAGAGCAACACAAAAAGGATTTTTGTTTACTTAAAAGAAGGTGTAAATATTCACTCTGTCGCTTCTTATAAGTTAAAGATGAGTTGTTTTCACATGCTTAAATATATGAAACTAATTGTCATTATATGAAACAAAAAATAGCAAAAACTTACATGTTGGCTTTGGAAACATGAGCAAGAACTAAGATATGCAACTAGTTAATCAACTAAGGGACAAATTTTCTACATTATCCTGTATTTTTCAGTTTTCCTTTTAAATTTTTCCTTTAGCATGAGCTCTTTGTATACCCTGACAATTTTTACCACTTTCATTACTGATATAAATGTTTTCTGTTTTGGTAGATTGCCCTGTATATTTGGCAGAAAGGGGAAGGACCCAGTCTTACTCCAGTGCCTGAGTTCTGCACAGATGATGTGAGCTCATACAAGGTTGATCATTGTGCAACAACATTCAGTAATTTTCTGCCACTTTGTGTAAGTGCTAAATTTTAAATTCCACTTAGTAAAAGTCTTACTAAAATGCATTACACTTGACTTTAAAAATCCCAAACTTGAAGAAAATATTTTTCAATAAGTTAAAAAAGGGAAAGTTTGTTCTGGCATTTATTGATTTTTGGATATGCTTTCAGCCTTCCATGGCACAGGATATTTCCTGGCAAAGAAATATTGCATATGCTTTAATGGGTCTTCCTACCACAATGTTTGAGCAGCCCATGATCTAGACCTTTGACCTAATGAGGTATAGATAATATTTTCCCACAGATGGGAATCTAAAACTTGTTGAGGCTAAAGATAAAAATGTAGTATTTGATGCATTAAAGTGCAACCTATTTCTTCTTCCTCTAGGATAATACATTTATGATATTATGGGTTAACTGTGTCTAGAGGCCAAAAGGTGTTCCATACTTCCAGAAGAGCAAAATTCTAGGTGCCAAAAAGGAAGACAAATAAAAAAGGTTAAATTATTTTACAGCTTGAGAAAATGCAAAGTTTTCTCATGTGTATATTTAAGCTTCTTTTTCCAAGTATTACATAGTTCAACTTGTTCTCATAGTGATTAATTTCAAAGGAATTAAGGAAACATTCTTTTTCAGATGAATCATTTTTAGTTCAAGAAGTTCTACTACTCATTCTCTTTTCCTAATGATAATTTGTTTTAGTTCATGTTAGAATGCTACCTCAATGGGAAAAGTATTTCAGTGACATTACCTCAGGAATTTTAAACCACCAGTGACCTTTTTTTCCAAAAGACAAAAATGTACTTTCTACTGTATTACTTTACTTGATGTGCTGTACAATGAAAAGGTATTTTTTGTTCTATTATTTGTGTGGACATACATATCCTATAAAATGTTACAGGCAGAGCCTGCAATTACAAAATTCTTTCTTGTTCTGTTCCCACAGGGAGAGCCAGTGGAAAAGGAAGATGTCTTTGTTGCTGTAAAAACATGTCAGAAATTTCATGGAGACAGAAGTAAGTTGTCTGTTAGTTGAGGTAGTAGTTCCATGCAATATGGTTTATTAAATTAATATTTAAATTATAAGCTGATATACCCTGTCTGTGTAGCTCTTGGGACTAAATGTTTGCAAAATCCTCTGGGAAATGTGAAAGCTTCAGAATCTTAAACAGCTTGTTCTTGAGGTAGAATTTTTTTGCTATTCAGAGTTCTTCAGGAGTGCTGTGAAAGGTTTAAGATGAAAAGTTGTGGTCATTTGGTGTTTCCAGTGTGATTGGTTGGCAAAAATCTTGAAATCGAATATCTAAATGAAGAATATGCATAAAGTTAGCTTATTGTAAATTGAAGTTGTTGCAATATTGATTAACATAGCAGCTTTTAATATCCTTTAGCATGGCAATTGTGCAGCTGTATGGTGGCTGATTTAGAAATTGAACAAGCTGAAAGCTCTCTCCCCTCCTCCTTCCTTTTGTCGTGCCCTGCCCTCCTGCAAAAGATTGAGCTGTTGTCACCCTATGCAATTGGATGTGCACGGGTTTTTTATAATGCTTGGAATGGGAAATTTGGTCTCTGTGCCAAAACTGTGGTGTATTTCATCTGGAAATAGTAATGTTATGCAAGTAGTGATGGTCACCATGAAAATATGAACATCATATCCATGGTAAAATAACAAGCAAAAAAACCTAGCACAGCCCAGCAGGATATGTCTAGTGGGTATTAACTTCTATCTCAGAGGGACAGAAAATGAAGACACAGAGAGACACTGAGCTTCAGCTAATACACACTCAGGCTCAGCTAAGTTGAGGTAGATCCAATGGCTACAAAACTTGGAAGGAAAAATTCCAAATCCACTGTTCTAACAGAGGATGGATGCTCTACCTCCTCGACACCACCTGCTAGGTCATTCTAGTTTACTTCTAGTTGTTTTGTTAATAACAAAATTCAGGAATGGATTATTTCCAGGAATTTACTTGAGTTTTATGTGCCTTTGAATACTTCAGGCATAGTTTGTTCATAAGTTTAATTTAAAGTGATTATTATTGGCAGAAAAAAATTGAAGATGAAGTAATGGCTAATAGTTGTACCAAATTTTTTGGCAGTTTTGCCACACCTATTGTCAGAGGACTGGATGAAGATAAAAGCTATTATTTTAACTAAGTCCCCCTTTGGTTATGCATCAAAACCTGTAGATTCTGTTATTTGTACCTTTAGGCAATTTGCAAGTTGCTGGTTTTTTTCTTCAAAATAAGATCTACGGATTTATTTTTTTTTTTATGTTACTGCACTTGATGAAAATACGTTTCTAAGTATTTTAATCACCTAATCATTAGGCTATTTTTAAAGTAGCTTTTGACAAAACAAAATTGACTGTCCTGTAATTGGAGTTCACTGAAGAGTTCTCCTTTCTGGATCCATGTTTATTTCCTTACATCAAAATTAAAACAACAAAAAAAAAACCCAAATCTAGAAATTCAGGAAAGGACATGAGGCTTCAAAAAGATATTGTAAACATCCTTCAAGAAACACCTGTTGAAGACTGAGGAAAATTCTTGAACTTTCCTCACAGCTTCCAGTATTATGCAATAGAGGATAATCTTACTCAAGATTTTGAAAGATTAGTGGATGCCAGCTTCAGAGAGCTCCTTTTACCTGGTAAGTCGTTTCTTATTGTCTGCCAAGAACTACATTAGTGCAACATTAAGTCTTGGAATTCGATGTGCAAAAGCAGCTAACTTTTACCTCAGAATTTACTTCAGGTAAAACTCTCCTTCTTACACATACCATATATGGTTAGATAAGAAACTTTCAGGACTGCAAACATGCATCAAGGTGTCACGGTTTGACTCAGAATCTGCAATTTAAACTAGTGACAACAATGCTCTCGTTCACCCTCCCTCCCACCCAGGTAGGGAAGGAGAGAGAGAATTAAGGAGAGAGACTTTGCTGGATTGAAAACTAAACTAGACAGCTTTAATTATATGTACAATTATATACAAGTATGTTCAGGAATGTGCAAAAGCCTCTTGCCTCCCCCTACTCCCAGCACTCTCCTGAGCTGTGAGCAGTACCTCTGTGGTGCAGTATTACAACTTTGGAGTGATCACAAGTATTAATACATATTGATAAAGATTTGCACAGTCAGAAATTTCAAATAGTTATTTCTATGGAATATAGAAATTTCCAAGTATTGTGGGATTCCATTTACAATAGACATCAGTCTGGATGGTGGCGCTTCCGTCAAAATAAGCAAGGGAAAGAGAGAGACACTTCTAGCTAGTAGCCTCCATGTTAGACCACTTACCTGAGGTGAGACTCAGGTCCTTGCTTTGGTGAGCATTGTTCATTTATACAAAAAAAAGAAAGCTTCACTGAAGAAATTGAGAAGCTCAGACCATAACAGAAAATAGTTCTGTATGCTAAAGCACTGCACTTAGGTTGGAGTCCTTGATTGGAGAAAGATGAAACAGCCTTTATGGGTGTGTCTCTTCTGCCAGATGAAGGTGGGAAGCATTTTGTAGATCTGTGACCTTTCTGTATTGGGGCCTTCCTGGAAGCTTTCTGATTTTCTTTTTCCAATAACCACTTTTGAAATACAACATTTCCACAAAATAAGAAAATTATTTCCTACCTACTTCATCTTTTTATTGTGTTTGGTAGAAAAAAAAAGTTTACATGGCATTCTCTGTCAATTAATGCATGATTATGCGGTTGTTGTATGATGTAATGTGACTTTTTAGTACATAAGAGGTAGAGTTACTGTATTGTGAAATTCCTAGCTTTGCGTTTCAAAACTCCACTGTCATGTTCTATGAGCATATTTTTTGTACAAAATTCCTTTTTATTTTTTAATGCAAAAGTTTGAGAGCAATTTCAAATGTCTAAAACTTTTAAAAGCAGTATTGTCCATTGCACAATGTTACAGAACTGGAATTATATTATTTCCAAATATTAAAACCTTTCTATTTGTGCATTGATTTTTTTACTGCTCTATGCTAACAGTCACCTTTCAATTCATTTTAGTCTTATCAAACTGACTATTGATCAGTCAAGAATGATAAATCCTACAAATCTGTCTGTGGTCAGAGCAGAGAAGGGTGAGCAAGTAGGTTCCTAGCAAACATCCGATTAGGTGATGGATGATTCCAGCATGGAGTTCAAATGAGTTGTTCACAAGTATCAGAGTTATATAGCAAAAATGAGAAGTTGTATAAATATTTCCTCCATTTAAAAAAACTGGCTGCTACTAATGAGACCTTCTGGGTGGTATCAAAGAACATAAAGTGTACAAACAGTGACAGCAGAATGCACGGTGTTTCAGAATAGTTGTTCAAGAGGTAACGGACACAAACTTGAACATAGGAAGTTCCATCTAAACATGAGGAGGAACTTCTTTACTTTGAGGGTGACAGAGCACTGGAACAGGCTGCCCAGAGTGGTTGTGGAATCTCCATCCCTGGAGACATTCAAAACCCACCTGGAAGCCATCCTGTGCAACCTGCTCTAGGTGATCCTGTTCTGGCAGGGGGGTTGCACTAGATTGACCTTCCAGCCCCTAACATCCTGTGATTCTGTGGTTCATCTAAGTCCCGACCATTTAATTTTTAAATGGAAAAAACCCCAACATTTCCTTTAATCTGATAATTCTCTTCCAAACACCCTGCAGCAGTTGGGCTTTTTTGTGTGTGTTACCCGTGATTGATTCACTTCTGGATATAATTTAAACATTTGTAGCATCATTATTAGAACTTTGTATGCTTAAATGTAAATGTAAATGTTTATGTCAAATGATACGTAATAAGAAAAGGATTGCTCTTGTAGAGAAGCATTAAGCAATCCTCCTTAGAAAAGACTCTCCATGGGATAAAAACTGGTTGTATGGTATTTATAAATGTCCTTCTGTTAGTATGTCTCCAGAGACAGGTGCCCTTGAGCATTAACATGATGTTGCTGTCAGATATGGTGTATATACACAAGTGTAGTATTTGAAAAGGTACATTTGTTCTGTTTCTGAATCAGAATCTTTTACCTGATGTACAGTTGGATGTGCTGTTTTAAAAATGTGGCAGTTTGAGTACAGGAAGAATGATCGATCTCTGACAGTGTTCATGCTGATGTGTACTATACAGTTTGCCACTGCAAGTGTAGAAGTAATGAATGCCATATGTGGGTTAGCAGAAATGTAAACATCACAGTTTTCAATGTAATACGAATTAAACTGTAGTAATATTTTAAAATAAAATTATTACTACATAAATAAAATTGCCCTGACTGGCTTTCATATAAATGTAAAATGGTTTCTCTCTAAATACTGTAGGAAAGAAAAAAGAATGAACGTTTAGAACCATGATGCTGTATTTGCAACAGCATTTTCATTAGCATGTGAAGAAGTATGTCAGTTAACAAGGTGCATAAACATTCTGATCAAGTGCTTGTTTTAATCATGTTACTTATGTTTCAATGTCAATGCTTGTTTTGCAGTACCAGTTGTAAAGCAGACTTGGGAAAGAGAAGCTGCCCTTATTGAATACTACAGCGATTATGCAGACAACGCCATTCCTACTATAGATTTAGGCATACCTAATACTGACAGAGGTGAGCTACTGACTGTTGTCAGTTTTGTACAAATAACTGTCTAAAGATGGTAAGTTTTACGGATGATGTGTATAGTTTATAATTTAGAAATTCTGTATTTCTGTGGCAGGTTTGTGCAGCCTAAAGTAAAAAAATGCTTTTTCCACACAGGAAATGGAGAGTACAGTTCACCTGTGTAGGTAGAATGTTCTTTTTAGTAGAAACCAAAATACTGTGACTATGAAAGCATGGTACACTGATAGACTCCAAGAGCCAAAAAGTGGTGTTATTAGTATGGGTAAGAGTCATAACTTGAGTTATTGATGTTCTTGAGTAACATCATCAATGGTAGCAGAAGTCATAGATTTATGTCAAAAGACCTCAGGCAGTGCCAGCTGGTTACTGAGCATAAACTACTTGCCATATGGTACTCAAATATTATATGTTTGTGCCTGGTATGTCTTGATTGAAGCACAAAAACTAAACATTAAGATTGGAAGATAGTTTTATGACAAATAGTGTGGTTTTAAAGTAATTTACTTTGTGTTTGAATGGAAAAAAGTCTATGGATATGATGGCTTCCATGAGTTTTTTGGTTTTAGGGCCTTTTCTTTCATTTGATCTATTGTTCTTAGGCTTGTAGTCTCTGCTACAGGCTCTTACCTTCTGAATTAGGGGTGTCCAAGCTGTGGCCTGTTAGCTTTATCTGGCCCACTAGGTCAGTTGTTCTGATCTCTGGCGTATTTCCAGCTGCCCTTTTTTGTCCTCCATGGAGTGTATTAGAGGCAGAGAGAGAAAGGGCAGGGATTTCCATTTGCAGAGGTGCAGTGACATGAGCCTCCAGTTGAGTGTTTTTTCAGGAGGCAGCAGACTTGCTGGGCAAGTGTGGATCTCCTGTAGAAGCCATGCCCAGCAGTTTTAGTCACACCAGGGGGAAGGGACCTTTCAGGTTCAGCCTTTGAGCATTCCTGGGGCAAGCTGTGACACCTGTGGGCTACTGGCATTCTAAACAAAACAAATTGTCCTGAGTTTACTCTAATACTATTGGTGTTTACATCTTTTGCCATGGAATATGATAAAGGTTTTGATTTTGTAAATTTCTGCTTATCAGTCTGTGTTAAGTTCATGGTTTCACAAAATCAGCAAAGCCAGGGCTTCCTTCATTGCTTAAGCTGAGAGTTACTGCATTTTCACAAGAAATATTTTAGCGGGAAGTAGCTTCAAATATATTATCCTTATTTTTTAATGCTTGTTTATTAATTGTAAGATGATAGCACTAATTACTTTAGACAATCATCTCTAATCTAGATGATTAAAGACTGTTTGCAATTGGATTTTTCCAAGATGGAAAAAAAGATTCAGTAGAAGTCTGAAACTTCGTTTCTCTTGTCCTACTTGTTCTCAACACGATGTTACACTTCTCAACTCCTAGTAAAGGGTGTTTCAACTCTCAACTTTGTTATAGTCTTGTGATAAGTGTTAAGACCCTTCCTTGGAGGAATTCATCAGGACCTGACTTGCTGGTTATGAGTATGGTGGATTCATGTAGATTTAAATATTTACAGGCAAGTGATGGACCTGCCTGATGCATCATGAAATACTACGAAGATATCTTGGTTTATTTTGCAGAACACATTTCTATCATAGTCTCCTCATTTTACAGTTGTGGAAATTAAGAGTAGCAGTTTGCCAAGTATTGTCCAGCAGCTTATTAGGATAGCTAGAATAGAGCTTCTTTTTAAGGTTTCCATAATTCAAAGAATTTCCATACTTCAGCATCCTTCAAAAGTCAGTTCCTGCATAGAAAGCAACGATTCTGTTGGAACAATTTGTACAATACCAAATACCAGAGCAGTGAAGGAATTTGCATTTCAAATATTTTACCCGTCATTTCCAAAATGTTTTGCATAGAGCTATAAAATAATTATTTAATGAATGAATAATTGTTTCTTACAAAATCTCATTTAATTTAAATTTACTTATTATGTTACTTTGCTTCCTTTAGGTCACTGTGGGAAAACTTTTGCCATTTTGGAAAGGTTTTTGAATAATAGCTCTCCCAGAACTCCCTGGTTAGTCATAGTGGATGATGACACACTGATAAGGTACATAGTAATATGTCAGGAGTTACCATTGTTCACGTCAGTGCAGCTTTAGCAATATTCATCTCTTCTTCTGTATTTAAGAGATGCAGCTATTTTGTTAATGTAGATTTATATTCCTTCAAGGGAAAAAAGGGTCACTTTCCTTCAGCGTTCCTTGACTGATATTAAAAACAAGGCAATCTTGTAACTTGATAAAAACTATGCATATTAGTGTTACT
Organism: Hemiprocne comata; assembly: GCA_020745705.1. Taxonomy (NCBI): domain Eukaryota; kingdom Metazoa; phylum Chordata; class Aves; order Apodiformes; family Apodidae; genus Hemiprocne; species Hemiprocne comata. Next base: position 194,063,072 of record CM036586.1, on the reverse strand, counting down.
ATGTAATCATGCACTTACAGATTGTCACACTTTGTGATTCTTCAGTGTAGGCGCCTCTGAGCTGATTGGTTTTAGTCATTTGCTGATACACTTTCCAAGATGTATTGCTCACCTAACTGCCAGAGGAAAGGTTTTGTAAGCTAGGGTCAGCTGTCAAAGCCACCCACGTGGTGTCCAGGGACTTGCCTTTGTTAGAAAATTGGATCCCATTCAGTGAAAACTGGCACTGTGGTATAAGTGAAATAAGGCACAGTGATCAGCCAGCAGGATCACATGGTTGTGAATATGAGAATAAGTGGCTCAAGATTATGCTTTACATTAAACGGTGCAACAGAAGAAGAATTTGACGCTTTAAGACTCAGTTTTGTTGAGAAACTTTGCTTGCTTCTTCAGAAGAATATTTTTAAGCTAATTGATTCATCATTTGATCAAACTCAGCAATCATGTAGTAAATAACTCATCACAAATTTCTGTGTAAAAGTTTGTATCTGTTTTTTGTAGAATTTCTGAATTTCTCCTGTCATTTTTGTTTTGTTTACTAGAACGCCATTTACACTTGCAGTGTCTGTTTAAAAATGAATGTCTCCATGATCTGATTTATTTTTTTTTTTAAAATGGATTTTCATATTATAGTATCTTCAGGCTCCGAAAATTGCTCAGCTGCTACGACCCAAAGGAACCAGTATTCCTTGGAGAGCGTTATGGTTACGGCTTGGGAACAGGAGGATATAGTTACATCACTGGTGGCGGAGGGTAAGTTATTTAAACTCCTACTGACATCTACATCAGTCCCTGCTTTGAATGCAAGTGTTTTGAATTACAACACAAATCAGTTGCAACAGAAACAGTGATGTTTTCTAGTACAATTAGAATGTAATGATGTTCAAAGACCTGAATGTCCTAACTGGTAGGAAGCTGTGCTGCCCAGTAGGAACAGATTTGTTGAGCAAATCTGAGGTGCTGAGGACCATGCATGTTCCAGGAGGGGTCCTTTCAGCTTGACTGGTTCTGGGAACTGAGTGCCTATCAGCAGTTATTTGCACGTGTTCTCCTGATACACATCACACAGCCTTGTTTCATCTGATAAAATTCATTCTGCATCATCAGAGATCATCTTACAACGTGATTCAAAGCGTAGTAAGCAGAGACAATGGGGATAGTTGCTTTAGAAAGTCCAATAGTGATCTGAACTGTTGTGGAGTTTGCAGGAGAACCCAAAGCAGCACACCTAGGGCTACAAATTGCCACAGTGAGAATATTTTTTCCTGTTTTCTTTCTTGGTCCAAGCATGGAGAAAAATGATAGTAATTCTCCTTCTGTTCTTGAACTTCATGCAATGATTTATTGAGAGGTGGCTGAGGAAAGAATTTGATGTTGATGTTCTGGAAAATAGTTTCTCATAGAAAGAGGTCATTGTGGGTTGATCTCATGCATAAGACACAGGGGTCCTTGTGATTGTGTGCAAAATTTGGCTTAAATTAATATGTATATGGACTTTCAGGTTGGCTAATATTGCAATAAGACTGATCTGTCCATCTTGTGTGTCTACAGCAAGCAGTGTGGACATCTGAATGTTCTTAGTGTCTTTCTCAGTGAAAAGTAATGGCTCTAATAAGTTACTAGATCCTTACCCATCCATGAGTAAGGAAGAATCAGCTGACTGGCCTTCTCTTTGTTTTGCATAGTAGCCTAAGATCTTGCTTAAGTAAGGTTTCGGCTTGAGTTAAGAAACAAACATTCTGCTGGTGCTGGTATGTTTGTTGGTTACCAGTCCTATACTTCTGTATCTTTTATCTCTTAGTTTCTCTTCTGTCATCTAGATGTGGGTTATTTTCATTCTCCCATTTGAGCAGATAGAGGTAGAGATCATCCATCTTGCTTTATGCTCTGATTTTTAGAAGGTTCATTGTAACTTATAAATTCCATATAGCTGAAGGGATACAGTCCAGATAGATAGTCCACTAGCAAGTGTATTCCCCAAATGTGTGCAGTTTAGGTCACACCTTCTGTGTGGCAGCACATGCTGGGCACAAGTCCCAGCTTTTTTTTTTCTTTTTTCCTGTTCTTTTCCCCTTTTTTTTTCTCTTTTCCTTTTAAATATGTTTTCTTTTTTTTCTTTCTTTTTTATTTTTCTTTTTTTTTCCCCCAAGGCTCTAGCTTATTATTCCTTCTCTGTTTGATCTGAGTACTGTGAGATACGACTTCCTATTGTGCTCTCCTTTTTTTTACTTTTCATGATACATGCAGTCTTCAAAGTTGCAATGATAGTGATGGAGTCTTTTACAACTTCAATCTGACAATATTTTCAGGTCAGTCTTAGCCTTAGCATTCGGTATTGGTAGAAGTTTTGCTGTGTCCCAGTGGCAAGGAAAGGATTTGTCATATAGGGAAGGAACTCATGAAGCCATGCAGCGATTTCAGAGTGTGAATCTTTTTACTTGCATATCTAGAGCACCCTGTATTCTGATCAGGCTGGGTGGGTGATGTTACTTCAGAAAAGGCAGCTATGCAATGCTACACAAGAGTATATGCCCACAGCTGTTGAATTTAAGGTATCATCATGTTTCTGATCTACTGAAGGCTTATTTTAGTAATAGTGATCTAACAGCTCCAAGCTCTGGTTGAAATTTAGATGAGCCAGGAAAGTTAGGGTGAGCAGGAAAGTTAGGAACAGAAAAGCCTTGCAATGGCTTCAAGGAACATTTTTCACTTATGGAGAGAACTCTATAACTGAGGATTCAAAGAATGACAGTTCAGGTTTAGAATTCTTTTCATTTAATTGGCACATGGTAATAACTGGAGAATACATTTGAGTAAGATATACATTTGAGTAAGATATTGAGTAAGAATACATTTGAGAATATCCTGGCCAAATTTAGGAGGATTTATCAGCTGTGGTAAAAATGGTGGCTAGCTAAGTAATTATTGGAATAAAAACAACTGGCGTAATTGATACAATTAATTTTCATTATATAAAGTAATCATCTTTCAGAAAATGCCTCTTACACTACTTGCCAGTACTGACTTCTCAAGTTTTGAAATTTCAGGTACATGGCTCCAGGGGGCTACATCTTGTCTAGCAGTTCTATGTCATTTAGCAATATTTATTGATTACAGTCATTTGGCTTCTCTAGGAGATACTGTCTTACACACTTTCTATGCTTTTTCCCCTCAGGATGGTTTTCAGCAGAGTAGCTGTTCAGAAACTACTTGCCAGTAAATGCCGGTGTTACAGCATGGATGCGCCTGATGATATGGTCCTTGGGATGTGTTTCAGTGGCTTAGGAATCCCAATAACACATAGTCCACTTTTCCATCAGGTCAGAGAGTTATTTTTACTAGTATTTAAAATAGATTTAATTCTTTTAAGTATACACATAAAGCAGGACTCATAAATACTGCAAGCTCAGTGTTTAATAGTGATAGCCGAGAAGCTGCTGCTATACCTTATTTCTCTCCAGAACATTATCCAACTATGAATTATTACAATGCTTTAATATTTTATAAGATACTTCAGTTACCCCATGACTACATTTTATAAAAAATGCAGTCAGAGGTGAGATCTTTGAAAAACAAATAGAATTAGGAGCTACATGCTTTGACTACTTGTGAAATGTCCTCTAAGAAAAGAAAAAAACCCACACCACAAGACTTTTTTCTTCAGGTGATGGAGAACTGACTAAGTTTTTCAGTAAATTGTCTTGTCTACTTATCCAAGTTTTCTATTGATTCAGTGTTTACTATTCTGAAATATCTCATTAATGAAGATATAAAATGTAAAAGTATTCCCAGCACTGTTGCTTTTGTGGTGGATTCTGAAGAATGGTATAAATATGATAAATTGCCCTATGCTAACCCAAGGGGAAAAAGAGGTCACAAAACATAAATTTTTTGTGAGTATATTCTCCAGTTTGGGAAAAGTGGGTTGGAATAGATTTGAATCATGTTTCTGTCTTCCAGAATATTTAACAATCCAACTGTAGTGCCACAGTGGAAAACACGATGCATTGCATCCCAGAGAGATTTGCTGCCTTGTAAGCCAAATAAACACTTTACCTTCCTCTCATGGCATTGAAGAGAAGCAGCACTTACAATTTTTTCCAAGCAGTGCACAACTGTTTTAAAAATCAGCATTTAAATTAGTGTAGTGTTCAATGTTAAGGTGTTAATCTAGTTTAAAAACTGGGAAGATCTGTGTAGCTGATAGGAACTGAGATTAAGGTAGTAGGCTATTTGAAAATAAGTAAATTAACATGTAATTCAAAGCAGCTGTCAGGGGGGAGTTTGCTATTTAAATTACAAGTTTTCCCTATGTTAAGATTTTCTCCCTGATTACATTTACTATTTAGAGAAATGGGAAGACTGAGAATGCACTATTCAATATTTTAATAATATTCGATATTTTAATTCCTTGTCCATATAAGAAAACAGTATCTGCTTTACTTTCCTGCTTTGTTTATCATAGCTTACTCCTTTCAGTAGAGAAAGCAAGCAAGTAAGACATCTTAAAAAATCAACACAATTATTGAATAATTTGTGCTTGCACAGGTGTTTTTTGAAAAATAAAACCCACCTAGCTAAAGGATTGTCAGAAAGAACAGAACACATTTTACAGGTTTGTAGGAATGGCCAAAGCATTTCCTTATAATCCTTAATGTTGTACATTTGGTACTGAATCACTTTGAAAGTGAAATCCTAGCAGTTTGATTTCCCACATAGAAAATTACACTTGAATCATAATTCATTTGCACTGTCACTTATAACAAATTCTAATTTAACATACCTTGGACAGAAGCTAATCCTGGGGGGAAGACTACTGAATAAAAACTGAGTGTGCTTATTCTCCCGAATTCCACTATTATGCAACAAATAGTTTGAAAGTAAGAAAACCAAAATTGGATTTTCTGTGAACCAGAAAATTATTTAAGACTTGACTGAAATATTATGATGTACAGTGTTCCTTAAAGTACACGACTCCAAAATTGTACTGAGTGTATATTATGAGACAGAAGCAAAGAGATCTTCATACTTAGAGTGTCTATGAGGTGACAGGCCTTGCTGTTTCTTATTCGTTTCCTGTTGGCTACATCCTAAGGTAGGCACATGTTTTGTAACCTGTTCCAGAAGCTTCTGATGTGATCAGGCTTTTTTAGGAGAATGGGAATCTTCCATGTTGAGTGACAGTCAGGACTGTGGTCTTAAAATATAAAATCTGGGCAGTAGTAATGTACTTTCCTTTTGTAAAGTACCGAATACAAATTCTAGCACCAGGAAAAATAAAACAAAAAACCCCAAACCAACACCTGAAGGCTACCATCACTGATTCCACAAAATACAAGGAAAAAGAAATTCCAAGAATGTATATTTTAAGGTCAACTGGCTATAAGGGGATACGATCCTCAGAGAGCAATGAAATAAATACTATAGTTATCACAGCATATCTCATTCTTTCAAGATTATCAAAACACAAACATTTTGTCTATAGCTTAATAAAAAGGATTGATTGTCTCTATTGAACCCAAACGGTATATTTAAAAATATGCAATACAAACAACACTGTTTATCACCTGCTTTCATAGATGGTGACCATTTCACCCTGAGAAGCAGGGCATATTCAGTATCAGTGTACTTCGTAGCATGATGCCTGCAGCACGAGTTGAAGATCTGAACTAGTGCCTATCAATTGATTCAACAGAATGATGTAAAATCCCTTTTGTTACCACCTTGTATGTTTTGTCAATGCCACGTGGCTTTGTTATGACACAGAGGCCAGTGAATGGAGATACTTTCTTGTTCTGAAATTATCCTTCATCATGGAGTAACAGTGATTTTGGTTTATTCTTCCATCTTAGGCACGACCAATGGACTACCCAAAAGACTACCTTTCTCACCAAATTCCAGTATCATTCCACAAGCATTGGAATATTGATCCAGTGAAGGTATATTTCACGTGGCTGGCACCAAACACAGAACAGTCATTTAATGGAAAGAAAGTTGGTTATAACAGGGAGGATTTATAAACAGTAGAAGACTTCAAGTGTTTATTAATGTACTGCAGATGAGAGACAGTCACTACTGTGATTTTCGTTTTGTTCTCACATTGTTCATCTGTTCATGACATAGAAGCCAATGTTTTGTTCCTGCATGTTACACTCCTTCAGAACAAGGGAAGAAGGCACCTGATTGGCTTTTTGATTCTTTGTGACACTTGGTTTCTTTCTAAAATTTTTTGGGGGGTTTGTATACCAATAAACTTGACACAGTATTTATAATGTTTCATGTAACTTGGTCTGTGTTCTGCTTTGGACTTTTGAGTCAGACAGTTGCCATTTACATCTCCATCCTGTGTTCTCTCAGAAGCTGAAGTGATGTATTTGGGAGCCTAATGCTGAATATGTGTTGAACATCTATTGAACATCATCTCTCATTGACCTACAGAAAACAGTTCCCTGTTCTGGAACAGGTTCTTGATAAAGCAGAGGCAGAGAGGAGACTGTGACCAGGAGCTAGATTGTGTGAGGGGCTATGTTTTTTTCCACTCATTTCGAATAGAAATATTGTAGTTCCCTGGGATAGGTGGACCAATCTGTGAACCATTGTTGTACCTTTATGTTTATTAGCGTTTTTGAGGAATGTCATGTTCAAAATCGAAGAAAAAGGTTAAGGACAAGGATTTCTTCAGCGGCCACGGGAGGTCACTGTGGCTCCTTTAGAAACCTAAGTCACTGTGTATCTATTTGGCAAGTATAAATGTAACTCTTAAGGATATTTGCAGAACTAACACTTCAGTATTTCTGATGTGTGCATTCCAATAGTATATGGATGCCAGCTTTAATATTTTGTAGTATTCCTAATTTATATCATCAAGATAAGCAATTTTAAGCATACGTGTAAAGAGAGATTCATATTTAAAAATATGTCGATTCTTTTTCTTTGAGTAATTCAGTTTTGTAAAAATGTTTGTACAAAAACTAGCTCTAGTATATTCTGAACGAATTTTTATACTGTAAAACAGCTCCTTTTAAGATGGCAGTATATGGCACTTGTATGCTGTTATTTAACTTTGCTTGCTATATTGTAACCAAATACAGGGTTTTAAAGCCATACTGCTGAAGTAATTTGTGTGTTGTTTTCCTGTAGTAGGTTAAAAATTGATTCCACTCCGAAGTAATGCAATACTTCCTCTGAAGTTGAAGTAGGGGAGCCACTGATTGCTGTTTCAGAGATTACTGAAGTTGTATAAACATTTGTTTGTGGATTTAGCTTGTGGAATTTTAAGCATTTGGATAGCAAGCATCTATTCATAATAGATTCAAGTTCTGATTAAACAGGAGCAACCCATGTTATGTCTTTTTTCTTGCCACTATCAGTGCCTTAAACAGTAGACATTTTACTGATACATGGGGTATGTCCTCCGGTAGGATAGGTGAATTGTTAATTATGTTTACTGTTTAGAACTGTGAGAGCTGAAAACTGAATAAAAGCATTCTTCTTTTAACACTTCATGCCTTCTTTCTCTTTGCAAACTGAGCACAGGATTATTTAAGCACCTGTGTCATATAATTTTATCACCTGAATAGTATGTTCAGTTGTACTAAAAGGCAGCTTCAGGTTTGGGGTTTTTTTTCATGTTCTGCCCTGACATGCTTCCCCAATTAGGCTAATTTTCAAGTCTCTAGTTCTGACAAAAAATGCTTTTGCAATGAGCACCTCATGATTGGGAATCTTGGTGCTATCACAAAATACATGTCAATATCAAATCCTCCAAAGGTCTTGCAACGTAGCCCAGTCGCTTCTAAATGTCAAACTGGTGGTATTTCACATCTCCTTGGGCCCCGTGGAGGCAGAACAGGTCAGGGAAAGGCAATGAGCTTTGGGTCTGTGCTGTGTCACACCTGTAGCCTTCTGTCTTATGTAGAAATTGAGCCATTGACTCATTCATTGCTTGCTTACTTGGGCTTTCACTTCTGTCATTTCTCTTGCTGTTAGCTCTGGGTTTTACTGCAAGGATTCTGAAAGGAAGAATTGGTTTGGAAAGCAGGCTATGGAGAGGAGTGATAGGAAATTACATCAATTGAGTATCATAAAACATTATTTATGAAAAATCTGTAGGCATGCTGAAGACTGAAGAGCCTAGCACTTACACAGAACAACTCCAAAACAGTAAAAAGTAGTAGGTTGTTAATATTTTATAGATTTGACTTGCCAAAAAAATCTTTAAAAATCTAGAGCATAAGCAGTTTGTTAACTGTCATAATAAAAACCCAATAAAGACATTTTCTGCTGGGAAAATTACTATGCATCATCAACTAGTTTGTGCTCATTTACCTTGTATGTATTTCAAACAGCTGTGACTTTGTAGGAACATCAGTTGCTCATTGATGCCATGGGACAAAGTGTTCAGGTGCTGCCTCTACACATGAAAGCAGAAATGAAGTGGGCTGGTAGGTGTGCTGGGGACTCAGATCTAACTCAAAAGCACTTGAATAATGGAGATTGTCATAATGGAAAGAACAGAGCTTTGATGCAGCCTGCACTTGGTCCTATGCTCTCATTCTGCCCATTCCTGTAGCTCTGCTGAGAAGTTCCCAGTATCTATCTTATCCCAACACACCAAGTTAATAATTTGTTCTTTTTCCAGTACTGTTTGCTCAGGCTGGAATTTTCCTACTGATTGTATGTTAACCAAAATGCTTCTGATCTTAGAAGTGTTAATTCTGGAATCACTTTACACTTAGTAAACAGTGAAGTACATTTTTTAACCAAACAAAATGTCATAATCATCCCATAATTACCAAGTTATTATGTTCTTGTGAGGAACTCTGACAAGTCCAGTTTGAACATCTGAAAAAGATTAGAAGTCCTATCAGAATAAGACATGATTTTGTTTTACCAGAGCTGGCTTTCCTCTTTCATGGCTTGCCACTTGTTTATCTAAGTGGTATAATTAATACTTCAGCAGGCTATAGAAGCCTGCTACTATTCTGACAGTCTTCCAAAAACTGATAAAATATTTGCTGCCCTCCAGCAGCCTTGTAGGTGTTGCTTATAATGAGTGTTTTCATGACCTTTGTTAGCAATTAATCCATTTCTTTCTTAAAATCTTTCTCATTTCTTGAATGAATATCCTGGGAGGTCAGAGGGGTTACAGTGAAGAGGGTAGAGATTGTAAAAATGCAGAAAGGAAGGAGATTCTGAAGTGAAGATGTAAAAGCATAGCAAAGTGTCTGCAGCTTTCATATCCTCACATGAGTGCATGCCAATAGAGTGTGCTCACAGATGCAAATACTGATCTCCATGTTGCAGTCAGTCTTAGCAAACCTCTTGGAGAAGTTTTTATCACACTCATCACTGCTAGGACAAAGGTTCTGGACTCACCTTAACGATGGACAACCTCATGCTGCAATTCATTGCTTTGGTTCCTCTTGCACAAATCCGTGGTTGTTCTCCAGCTTCTGCAGAACTGGGACTCTTGAGTGGGTGGGCTAACTCCCACCTTTACATCCACCTGCCCACAGACGAGATCCCAAAATAGCTGAAACACAGCTAATGCAGCTTATGGTTCCATAAAAGTGCTGCTATTCTTGGAAAGCTCTGCTCAAGCACCACAACTGAAAAAGGCAAGACTGTACTGCAGAAGAGTCCAACTCCAGGATTGAGTAGATACCAAGAAGCGCTAATGTGGCCTGGCTCGTTGCTTTGTCATTGCCTGTATCACTCATGAAGAGCTATTGAGCAGAAACATTAAATGCAGTGAGATGAGCCAGATACAGCCCTTTAAGTTGCTTGTCAACACTCATTTAAGTAGGAAATACCTTCCTGTCAGATGAAAAAGTAACATATTCCAGAACTTGCTCAGTTTAATTTCCAAAGACAGTGAGATACAATGTGAACGGTGATAAGAATCTGTAAAAACATGGAGCAGTTTTTGTTTGGTGAAAGACTAAAGAGGCTAGAGGTATCCATTTGAAAAGGCATGAGTGGGGCAGAAGTCCATCTAACCATGAATGATGCTGCAAAGGTGGAAAGGAGTGATTTTTTACTCTCATAACCCAGGTACTGAGAGGTGCACAATAAACTCGCCAGGGTGGTTTCAATACAGGCAAGTGCATTTCGGCAGCACTAAACTGAACTGCAGGAGCTGAGGGCACCGGCGGTGCAGAGGCTGGAAAGCGCAATAGGGGAAAAAGGGATTGTACAGAATCACAGCAGAGGGGTCTGTAAATGGATAATAAACACACCGGTTTTTAGGAAGTGTTTTCAAGCTAAGGCTCTGAAGTACCAATACCTGACACTGGGCAGGAACATTGGGCTGAAGAACCTTTGCCCTGACTCGCTATGACTCTGCCTGTGTCACACCACTACACACAAAGTTCAGTTCAAAGGGAAGGATTGGGGGTTTGGGGTTCCACCAGTGGTGCTTATGAATAGTGCTTCAGTGCCTATAGAGTATCAGAGTATCCTGTGGTTGTACAGGTCTGGAGCAACCTCAGAGACAATGGATCAAAACAGAGGATCTGTCAAACACCTGCTTTCTTCAGCCTTGACAATGTCTGAGGACCCCAGAGAAGAAAATGGTTGTCAAAGCTTGGATGATGGGCCACATGTGCATGCAAATTTAAGGGCTGGTTCACTACAACTTACGGGCCGAGACACATGCTAAAGACAAAGACCCAAAGCTCGGGCTCTGCAGGGTAGCCAGCCAAGGTCTCTTTGCTGAACCTGGTTTTAGGACTGTAGAGAAACTGAGAAACTTTTCATATCAGGAAGTGAACAAGCTTTGGAGCTGATACATCAACACCATCAGAACCATCTGCCAGTAGTTTCCTTATCAGGTGGGCTGATCACTTTGGGAGCTGGTCTCAGCCATTTTTAAGCCATGCATTACAAATGGGAGTTAAGTTTGATCTTCTAGAGACCATATTTGAGGACAAAGTGATTTGAGTTCAACCTGCTCTGAAGTCTAACTAAAAATACCAGATACTCTGTGAAAGGCAAGGCTGAACCTAGGTTCTTTCCAAATCCTGTGTTTCAAATGGATAATTTACAGCTTTCCCTCATTTCCTTGACTTCCAGAGTCCTCAGACACACCACCATAACTCAGCATACCTTCACTGGGACAAAACAGTTTTGGTTCCTAGTGTTCCTAATGTGGCAGGAAAAAAAACAAAGTTCATTCCCCTCTGGCCTAAGTTGCTCGCAGAGCACTCAGGGAGCACCCTCTATCCAAACCTCTTCTCCCTCACAGCAAAGGTGCTGGCTGAAATTTTTGGTGAGTAGAGGCCTGGTGGCCACCCACAGGAAGAGGATGGACTGCATTCTCTCCCCACTGTTTGGGAAAGCCAGGTCTCCTTCATGGGAATTTCCTCTCCATTATGTTGCACTGTCTTCTAGGGGTGAGAGATTCAGTTCTTTGTGCATTATTTCCTCAGATCACCCCCTTTTTTACACATCCCACAGTTCTCATGGGTTTTTTTTGTGGGCCCTACTTAAGGTTTTCCTGAAGGATGCCCCCACCTTAGCATCCTGTGAGTTTCTGGGTGTCTAACCCACTGCCACAGCTATTCATGAAAGTGACCTCCTGAGAGCCACTACTTCTGCTGGACACATATTAAAAATTATGGCAGATCATCCTTAGCAAACAACTTCCATCAGTAGGATGCCCCTTCAGATATCAGAAGTTTTTCCTGTGCTTATGACTTTTTCCTTCAGACTAGGTGTTCAGATGTCCTGCATTGTTTCCCTTGATATCACACCATCAAGACTGAGATACTGAGTGTCCTAGATCCCAAGAAAATGCTGTCCTTTTTGGTCCACAGGGCCAAATCTCTTGGGTGTATTCCAGCAGTCACTTTGATAGCCCTGCTAGGCTGTCTTCCCTTTGCTTTGCTGCACCATGATTTTTCTGGCTTTGCAGGTTGAAAGGAATGGACACAGGGCGCACTTGAAACAACACATCTGATGGAGACCAAATGTTTTCAAACACCTGTATGCAAACAGCAACCTCAGAACAGCTCTGGCAAATACAGTGTGGGGGGAACCTGGGGAGCAATACTTCCACCAGCTCCTGGTCTGGACAGCACAGAAGGCCTGGATTGACACATAAATTATCACTCAGCTAATTCAGAAGTGATATCTTCGCCCCAGGGTTTGTGGTGTCTTCTGATACACTGCAATTCCTGCTGCAACTTGGCTCTGAAGTTAGTAATTTATTACTAAAACCACAGCAAATGGGCAGAGAGATGAGGGAAGTAGCTGTGTGGAAACAGCCTTGAGCCAGTGCAGTTGCCTCCATCGCCCAAACCCTGCTCTCAGGGGCTTGCTGCCTTGAAAGCTGAAGCTCCAAGCAGGGACATTTCTTGTCTATAATTTTCTCTTGTGCGTGGCAGAAACTCTAACTTTGTACATCCTGCAAAGTCCCTTTAATGCTGGACCTGTGAACAGAGGCCTGTGAAGAGGAAGAAGATGGAGTCCAGTTCTAGCTGGGCTGAAACACTTACTCCAGATGAGTATTTAATTGACTCCATTCATTAATCACACTCAGCCCCTGAGATGATTGGAGCCAATGCTGTACTAGCTGTTCCTGGGTGAGCAAATCCCTTGTATGTTGCTTCCCTCTGGGAGTGCTTGTCCGAGCTGTCTCTCAAGAACTCAGCACATCTGCACAGAAACTCAGAATTGCAGAATAGTCCATTCACCTCTGAAAGTTATCTGGTCCAGCCCCCATCCCCAGCTCAAGGAGAGCCAGTGACAGCAGGTTGCCCAGGTCCATGTCTGCATGACTTTTGAGTATCTCCAAGGGAGGAGGCCTCACCACCTCTCTGGGCAACCTGTGCCAGTGTTTCATCTTCCTCAGAGTACAAAGGAGTTTTCTTATGTTTAATTGGACTTGCCTGTGTCTCAGTTCATACCCATTGCCTCTTCTGTCACTGGGCACCACTGAGACTTTGGCTTTGTCTCATCTGCATCCTCCCTGCAGCTACTTATTGATAAGATCCTCCCTGAGCTTCTGCTTCTGAGAAATCTCTGTAGCTGCCTAACACAGGTTCATATTCAATTTATTTTTACTTATTTGACAAGTTCTCTTCAACCTGGCAAGGTGACTCCAGGCACTTTCCTCCAGAGCCTGTTTACAGATTTTTAATAACTGTCACAGTGCCAGGCATTTGCTGCATGGTGACAAGCTGCTGGGAATAATTAGCACCAAGGGGAAAAATGTCTAAAAGATTGAAATGTAACATTTATACAAAATGCTACTGCTTTTTAAAGTTCCTGTCAGCAGCAGCACAAAACCCCTGCAAGTCCCCAGCCCCTGGGGTCCATGGCACCTACACAGCCATGCAGAACAAGTCCCCCAACCCAGATCTCCATTTGTCCTCCCTGCAAGGCTGGTGCCAGCACTGCTGGGAGTTGGAGACCCACATGAGCTCCTTGATGTCGCAGCATCCCACACATGGCACCTTTCTGCAGGAAGGGTTATCCACAGCTCACAGCCCCAGAGGAAGCAGCTCAGGCTGTCTGCACCACTTACCTGCTCAGCCTGTCTCTCCTATTACCTCCCTTTCTGCCCGGTTTGCCTCCAGCCACCCTGTCACCCTACCCTAGTTCTTCAGATCTGCACGTCAGTCCCCCAGTGCCAGAGATGTGTTACGCAGCACGTTTCTCCTGCTGCCCTCATCCCACTGGAAATTAACTGGGCAGTTACTGCCATGACCTGCAGGTTTTAAATCTTTCCTTGTGGAAGTAGAGCCTATTTTCAATTAACACCTTGGCCCCTTGTAGAGCCCATTACCAGTGTCCCACATAAGGGTTTTATTGCAGCCTTCCCAGGGGCTGCACTGCTTGGACAGCAGAGGTATAATGCTGCAGGTGCCAGGGAAGGGATCCATGATTCCCCCCAACATCCCACTTGCTCTGTGGATTCCCTGGCACAAGTGAGAGACACAAGTGCCTCTTCCCACCAGCACACAGACAACGTATATGCTTCATTGTGCTGGCTATTTGCAGGCCAGAATGAGGTTTCTCCATGCCAGAGCCTCTCTACTGGTGCAAAGAATGGAAGAGAAGGGTTTGCTGCTGAGGCTGAGCAGAGGGGCCAAAGCATCTGAGGGATTGGTGCAGGCAGATATCTCCCTTAATGTTCAGAAGAAATCACTTCCATGGTGAGAAAAAAATGAACATTTTTTTCAGCAACTGCACCAGTAGGACTGAAGAACCAGTTTGTACCTTCAAAGCGGTTCAGGAGCAGCCCATTGGCTCCATGCAGCCCCGCTGCGACGCGCATTCACTCTGTGACCAGCAAGACAGCTCTGGATTGCTGCCCTCTTGCAAGGAGCTGCTTGCTGGTGTTGGCTTCCCATGGCTCTATGTCAGCCTTCAGGGGAATTACTGATTGCTGGGTGTCAGGCCTGGGCTGAGCAGAGCAAAGCTTTTCACTGGAATCATTTAAGGAGGCAATATAACCATGTTTTTCAGTCACCCCTCAGGGGTCTGACCTATAGGTGATAGCTTGGAGAAGACAAGGTGTTTAAACTTGTGAGATACGAATAGATTTCTGTAGTGTCCCTGGCCCTCAAAAAAGTGTCCTCTTCTCTATTAAAGTCCTCCTGAATAGTGAAAAAACTGTTATTAATTGCAGATTTCTGGATAACCATGATATATTCTCCTCCCCCATATGCAAATAAAAAAACCCCAACAGATTTCAGTAGCAATTTCTGTGCAGGGTGTACATTTATAAAACCTGTCTGAAAGACCTGTGAGTCCATCAAACCTCGGTGTTCAATAGCTCTGAGGAACTGATTGTTCCTCATATATATATATTGCACATATATAATTGTGCAATATAGGGAACATAGCATGAATGATTTGTACTGTCCTATATAATTTTTTCAAGTGCTCCTTAACACTTTTGTTGGACAAATCCCTTTCTAAGTGCCCTCTTCACCTGGGCTGAGCCACCACAAAGGGATCCAGGCATTAAAGTTCAAGGCTTAGACTCTACCACTGCAACTATTTCTGTCTATACTCTTCAGTTACCCAAGTACCTCTACCCCTAGGTAGAACAGCCAGAACATCCTCAGTCATGATGGTGTGGCAATGTTAAGACTCTTAGTACTCAGCTGGGATTTACAGACAAGATGTTTCTGCATCTGTTGGTGGTGATAGGGTATATTTATCCCACTGAGAACACAAAGCTTTGCATTACTCAAGCACATGGTGGTGGCAGCATTACCTGAAAAATGTGAAGCCATCTGAGAGAGTCTGACCACCCATCTCTAAGCTTCAAGCAGAAACCCTCTGTACTACCTGGAGCAGCAGTGATGGCAGGTTACTGTTGAAGATGTTCAACTTTGCATAGAGTGCTTATACACCCAGAGGAGCAGTACATAGGTCTCAAGTCTGCCTCTCTGCTGGCTGAGTAGCTGCTGGATCTGTTGAGACAAAGAAATGTATGAGTCCCACACACAGATGACAAGACGGCAGTTGCCCATCTTCCCTTCTAAGAAATGTTTAGCAAAGTTCTGGCTGGCTCACTGTGGACAGAGAGCATCTCTCTGCAGCAGTTTCATTTATGTCCCCTGTTGCAGTAACTGTGAGACTAAAGTTTAAAAAATAAATGTGTTGTTCATTAGTGGATATTGGGTTCTTACATCTCAGATGCTGTGAGTACTGTTGCAAGACTGTCTTAATTCTGTCTTTTTAGGATTGATTTTTTAATCCACTCTTTGATATATCTTTTAATATATGTCATGGAATAACTATTGCACAAACAGAAACAGCCTGAACTGGACAAATACAAATAATTTTTGAGTTGACTGAGTCATCCCCTTCGGGGTACAATTAATTATTTAAGAAGTACACATCCAAGTGTTGCGTAAGAGCTCTCTTCCTACTGAAATTATCAAACACTTTAAAAATTTACTGGCAAGAAGAAAAACAGCTTAAAATACCTTTGTGAACTTCTAATTACTTTCAAGATACATTCAAAGCCAGTATAAAACATCCATGCACAACTCAGCATACTGCTACATGCTACGTGCTCACGGGCAGGTAGAGCCCCCAGAAAAAAATCACATCATAACCCATGAATCCTTTATTATAATAGAATCATAGAATGGTTAAGGTGGGAAAGGACTTTGAAGATCATCAGGTTCCAACCTCCCTGCTATGAGCAGGGACACCTCACACCAGACCAGGCTGCACAAAGCCTCATCCAACCTGGCCTTCAACACCTCCAGGGAGGGGGCTTCCATGACGTCCCTCGGCAACCTATTCCAGTGCCTTACTACCCTCATGGTGAAGAATTTCTTCCTGATGTCTAACCTAATATCACTGCCCTCACAGAATCAAATGAGAGCTCACATTGTTGACTTCTCTGTGAGTAGAACTGTCCCCCGAGGTCGCCAATGGTCACAGCAAGGCATCTTGCCCCCCCGGTGTGCCCTGCCCACAGCTGCCCTTTCCAGAGCAAGCCTTGCATGGCCTCTGTCTCCAAGCAGCAGCATCCTTCCTGGGCAGCACTAGTCTACACCTGCTCTAAAACCATGGTCTGACTTCAGACAAAACCAGGATGAAGCCCAAGTTTAAACCACTTACTAGAAGATGTTACTGAATAGAAAATTATGACAGTTTGTTTTTCCTAGTAGCAGGAAGATGGAATTTTAAACTATAAGCAATTGAATGACAAATATTACTATCTTTGCTGGGCAAGTGTCTCAAATAATTTTCTTTATGAATAAGGACTATAAGAAAGAAGATTTACTCAAAGGCTGAAGAACATAACAATTTTTATTTGTCTAATTATTTGTCAAGGTTTGTAGGCCAGCCCTGTCTGTCAGGCACAGGGAAATGCTCTGTAAAATCAACAGAGGTGGATTAACCTGGTGGGGTTTCTTCACAGGCGTGCTGCAAAGCTCTAGACATTTCATCAGTCCTGCAGGGGTAATTGCAAGTCTGTCAGTTCCTCCTAAAGCCGTTTAAACTTTCACATCACTTGGCTGTCAGAGCCTGTATTGCTTGACAAATCCCATGGCTTAAAAGGCTCCTAGAAACGATTTTTCACGCAGTCTTGAATTTTACTTCCCCGCCCAAGTAGTCTTCTCTATTTCTTCCTTTCATTCTCAATGCTCTTCTTCCCCCCAAAACCAGCTTGTTTTTATTGCCTAATGAACCAACCATCCTAACTGAGATTTAGCAGGGAGGCTGAGAGGGCCTCGGTCATCCCCCATGCCAAGCAGGCTGGTGTGCCCTTGCCATCAGCATAGCCACCTTGTTCAAACCAAGGCTACCTGTGAAGCAAAAAATGCCCAGAGCATCCGAGACTTACTCTCCTGCTCATCCTGCTTGCCATTTTTGCCACTCTTTTCTATGCACTCACATACCAGCATATTTGACTACATTTTGCTCCCCCAGAAGGAGACAGTTGTGCCATCGGCTGGCAGGGATGATGCGAAGAAGCACCTCTGGTCTGCTGAGTGTCAGCACTTCCACCAGTCCTTGCTGCAAGGAATGATCTGAAAAAAAAAACCCAAAGCATGGTATTTTCTTGCTTAAGAGCAGTCAGCCACCCTGGAAGCTTGGCAGCACCTTTGCATCTGCTTTTGGTATGTTTAATAGCCAGTCCCTTACCTGATGTTAAGGTGCCTGTATGTAGATGCTGAATGCATTTAGGATTTGGCCTAAGTGTTACTGTGAAGGAAGAATTGCAAAAGCCTGGTGAACACACTCCAAGAGGAATAGCTTTGTAGGAGAAGGCAGAGCTCAGTGCTATAAAAGCACAATGAAAAGCAGGGAGTTTTGCTGCCTGTAATGACCAGCACACAGTTACTAATGTGTCTTTAATCAACTCCTCTACACCCAGTACCTGTGAATACTGCAGTGGCATAATTTCTCTACAAAACTGGGATAAAATTCCGTAGCCAGTGGGATTCCTTTTAACATCCTTTCCCAGGAATTCAGGCTGTTTTTCTCTCTGCTATGTCTACGAGTCTCCAGCTAAGGGCACTGAGTGGCTGTCTTCATCCAGGAGTGCCACAAGGACTGGACAATTCCATGGTTGTTCTGCTCAGGCTCAAGCCTTTATCAGCCTGGCTTTACTTGGTGCCTACAGCAGCAGCTTTGGGGCACAGCGGTGACAAAGTTGAGGCTCATCCACCCTTTCCTTCATCCCCCAACCTGCCCAGCAAGGGCAGACCAGTGACTGACACCTATATCTGCAAGAGCAAAGCCCAGGCCCAGGAGCCCCTTGTGTCCCACCAGGGCAGGCAGGACCATGACACAACCAGGGCTCTGTATGCCCACGGGGCATTCAGCTGCAGGAGCCCTATATCCCCCGTACCCTACAGTGATGGGTTTGGGACAATATTAAGATTTCACCTACTCCCCCTCTTGTGCTCATGGTGACAGCACTGCCCATGATGTGTCAGAAGCATTGCCATTCATTGCTGGATATTATACCCCCTGTTCAGCTCTCCCTTTTTGCTGCACACCCCAAGCAGCATCAGGAGGATTTCAGACAGCTTTTTTTTGATTGATTTTTTTTACTTAATTGTGTCATTTCTAAAACTACCATCCAGGGTTATGCTTTACATTCTCCTCTCAGCTGCATTGGTTAAAGCCCTGTGACTTTCAGTAGTTGTCACACAGATCAGCAAAGAGCTGGAGATGGCCCTTAAACATGTCAGTGAGCTCTTAGAGGGCTTGACAATGGGATTTCAAACTGTGTTTAGTCAGAGGCAGTATTATATTAAGGCAGTAATCAACTTCAAAGTGCTTACTAACTATGTTCACAGTGAGAAAACTTTCTGGTTGGTTCTTTTCATCCTGAGGAACCGCATCAAAACAAGCCCAGCAGCTCACACTGGTGCTGAGATGAACAACAGCCAGGGACCAGTTCTGCACTCAGACATCACACTTCCTAAAAGTGTGATTAAGTTATTCATTACTCACAAAAACTTAACGAGCTCCATACCTTGCCTGTCAGGGCAGTCATGATTAACAGAAGCACAGAGTGTCATGGTGGGTCTGCACCTTCAGTGGGTGATGTCAGAGCAGCCTCAGCCTTCCAGCAGAGAGAGAGCCCATTCGTCCAGACATGGAAAGCCACTTTCCCCACACTAAGAGGGAAAAAGGATGCCCCACCTTTGTTCTTGAATGTAAATAGTTCAACAGCTCCTTTCTGGAAACATTTTCTTTCCTACATAAAATTTGTTTTCAAGCTCTGTGTGTTTGCACTTCCAAGTTTCACTGGAACTTACAGTTTCCCTACTGGGAGGTTCACATTTTGGATGTGGGAAGAAATTCATTTTCACAACTTCAGTTGCATTTATCTGTTCAAACAATGAAGGCATCAAGGTATTGCTTCAGATTTCTCTGGGGCACATCCCCGTTGTAAACCGGAGTGCTTGGGATCTTCATGGATGCATGCTGTGCTGGTTGGGTTCTGGCATGGTTTCAGAACCACGGCTGGAACTATTAGACAATAGATGCGCCTCTATGATTAACATATGAAAGAACTGATTTAAGACCTGAGAACAGAGAGAGAGAGGCAGAAGAGCTGAGTTGGAGAGTGTGCAGCAGTGCCAGAGTGGAGATCCCCAGGTTGGTGAGGAGGAAGGGGAAGGAGGTGCCCGAGCAGAAGTTTCCACGCACCCAATGGAGAGATGGCAGGCTGTCCCCCTGCACTCATGGAGGAACATGGTGGAACATCCCCTGAAGGCACGAGGAGGGGCAAATGTGGACCTGCAGCGCATGGAAGACCCCGCACCAGGGGAGGTGACTATTTCCAAAGCAGCCCGTGACTCAGTGGGAATCCCACACTGGAGCAGTCTGCTCCTGAAGGACTGCATCTCATGGGAGGCAGTCATGTTGAGAGGTTCATGAAGGACACCCTGCCATGGGAGAGACCCTGTGGGGAAACAGGGGAACACTGGGAGGAATCCTTTTCCCTGAGGAGGAAGGAGCGACAGGAACCACCAGACTGTGAACTGTCTCTAAACCCCATCCCCTGTCCCCCTGTGCCGCTGGGGGGAAGGAGGGAGAGAAATCGGGAACAAAGTGATTTGGGCCCGGGAAGAAGGGAGGGGTGGGGTAACGTATGTAAGCACTGCTCTGTGTGTTGTCTGTGTCCTGTGTGCATTTGATTAGTGTGAAATTAAATTACTATTTTTCCCCAAGTTGAGTCTGTTTTGCCCGGGACCTTAATTGGTGAAGAACCCTCCTTGTCCTTTGGCTCGACCCACGAGCTCCTGGTTGGGTTTGTCCTCCCCATCCCAGTGTGTGTGTGCGTGGGGGGGAGGGAGTTGAGTGAGTGGCCACGGGGCTGGTTCTTTGTTGTCAAGTTAGGCCCAAACCACAACCCAAGCAGAAGCAGCTGAGCAGCAGTGCTGCAGAAGTGGCAGCAGCCTGGCAGTAAGACGACAGGAGTTGGTCACATTTTGGTTAAAGGGGCCAGAACAGGACAGGAACAATAAATTCCGGGTTTTTTTTGCAAAACCCCGCAGGACCTCAACAAGTTTCTTTGTGCCTGGTGAGATGTAATAGCTTCAGGTATCAACCTCTACTACATTTTCATGGCTGTTAAAGTATTGGAAGGTCCACGGAAATTTGTGGATTGCAACGCATTTGGAAGTAAAGCCACAGGTATGTAAAACTAGGCACCTGAAAAAAAAACACTTTAGTGTAATGTGGGTCTCCATTTTATTTTACCTGAGTTCTCTGGCCAGTGGAATAATCTGTAGCTTTGGAAAGCTATATACTTGGATAAAGTCTATTTTATTTCCAATTGTGTATTATACATGATAGATGAGTCCTCAGTACTTGTTTGGTAGATGTATATGTTTGTGAGCATATATAGGAGCAGGGTAATTGCACAACTCTACAAAAAAAGCTTTCAATAAGGCTTTTTTATTAAACCCTCAGAGAAGAACTTTATGTCACAGATTAATTTTGGCTGACAAATATATTTGAAATGCTGTTCCTTACATCAGCTCTGCCAGCTCTTCTTTGCCAATAAATTTGAGGTTTGGGAATCGAGACAAAGAGAATGTATGTAAATGAAAACCTATGTGATACAAACAGTTTCAGCCACCAAGTCATAAAAGGGAAAGTATTGAAACCCATTAGTGGTATATCAGCTATATCTGGCTGTCAGAAAAGCATAGATTAAAATATTTTTTAAGACAAAAAAAAAGACAGATATTTATCTTGATTTAAAAATTCAAAGCCAAAGTGAATTGGTTGCTTTCAAAGAAAAAAGGAAGATGGCTGAAAGCTGCAACATCAGCTGGGTGGAAGGCAGTGCTGATGGTCTTACCTCACATGATTAATGTAAGGCTCTTTGCCACAGGGAGCACTATAGCTGCCTCGTGACTGATGGGAAACTAAAAGCAGACTCGGAGACTGGCTTTGCTTGGAGGACATGGTGGGTAGGGTTCCACCATCAACATAACAAGCTCAAACCCATCTCCAGTGTTCATATTTGGAATCAAAGCAAGAGGTATTGTCTGTCTGGGTCACCTCTTCGAGGAGGTGCAGACTAAGCTTTTGCCCAAATGGAAATTTCTGTGAATGTTGAATTTGAACAACCACCTTCCACCCTCAGAGAGATAGGAGGAACAAGTGCAGGACCAGAACTCCTGGAGGAAGCCTTCTTGAAAACTCTTCAGTGCCTGTGGGTATGTCTGCAAGCCAGCTCTATTTGAACTCCCTGGAGTTATTTTGAAACAACTCTTTTATCAAGTAAAGGAGAGAAGCACATGTATGACCTGGTGGTTTTAGAGTCCTTTTTCTCTCTGAATGCTGTTCAAGCTCTGGAGTGTTATGCAGTTCCTCTTATGTTATGCAACCTGGGATAGTCTTTCATGGAAATGAAATGGATCTCAAAACAGCTCATTGGGTTTTCTGCTCATTTCAATAAATCTGAACAAGAGGAAGAGATTTTTGGTCATAATCTATTGTCAGAAAAAAATTTCCTACTTTATTTGAAAGTTCAGGATGGTAAATCTCAGAAGACCTCTTCAAAAATTTAAACTTCTGATTATACTTTGTAAATTAAAAATTAGATTTGACCAGGAAACTTTGATTAGAAAGGCATTTCAGGGATTCTTTTTCAAAAACAAAACAAACAAACAAAACAAAACAAACAAGAAAAACCACAAAAAAACCCAAACAAAGAAACAAACAAAAAAACAACCAAACAAAAAAAAACAACAAAAAGCCCACAAACAAACCTGTTTTCCTGTGGGGTATTTCTTTTTTGCATAGGCTTGAAGTGATTCACAGTGTTCTGTGAACTGTCATTGTCACGGGCCGATATTGGGGCTACCGGCTGTCAGGAAGCGTCCGCGACTTCCGCCCCCACAGCGGAGAGGTTTGTGAATGAGACCGAGGGCGCAGGCGCAGCGCTCGCCTCTCACAGAGGAACGGCCACTGAGGGACCGTATCTTAGGGTGTAGATTGGAATGCTCCCTCACCATGCTCACAAACTGTTACCAAGACCAATGTTTAACTTACAAATGAATTGGTTTATTAAGGGTTAACACAAATTGAGGGACCAAGGTTCAGGGAAGGTAATCTAGGCATGTATCAGAAAGGAAAATCAAGGGTACTATGGTATTAGTAAGTGCACTCCCTGCCAGAGAGGTGTACAATCAATGGAGGAGAAGGGTAGGAGTTGAACCTGGCAGATATCTGGGGGGCGGGGGTGTGGGGGTGTGGGTGTGGGGGTGTGGGGGTGTGGGGGTGTGTGTGTGGGGGGGGGTGGGGGTGGTGAGAGTGGGTGTGAGAGTGGGTGTGAGAGTGTGTGTGAGTGTGTGTTATGTGTACGTGTGTTACCCTCCTTCCGCAGCGAGAATGTGTCCGGCAACCAGCAGCAGGGCGACCCCCCAGCAGGCAACAGGCAGGCCTGGCGAGCGGGCACAGCAAGCTCGGTTCTGGTTTGGGCAGCAGGGTGACCCCCCAGCAGGCAACAGGCAGGCCTGGCGAGCAGGCACAGCAAGCTCGGTTCTGGTTTGGGCAGCGATTCCTTGCAAGCAGACAGGCTCCGGAGATCCCCTGTGAGTGAGCACAGGCCCCCCCGCAGAGCGGCTGCAGCACCCGCAGCTCAGTCTGTCACCGAGTCCGGCAGATGAAGAAAGTTCTCTGGTTCTCTGGCACAGCTTGCTTTCTTTTTTAGATAACATTCTCTGTTCGACATAGCCAATTAGCAGTGGCCAGGTGCTTAGTCTTTCAGAGGCAGTCCTCCAGCCTGTTGTCTGCCCTTCTGCCAGTTCTGCCCCAGTTTGTCCTTGGCTAAATCAGCAACAGGCACTTCATTGGCTTGAAAGGCATTCTGTTCAATCTTACGTGGGGGGAAGGGGAAATGGTCTGTTCCCCACAGTCATGGATTGTCTTGAGTCTGCAGGGTTTGAGGAGTCCTGGCTACTTTTCCCTTTCCTGTCCTTTCATGGGACAAGTTCTTTAGAAAATGGTATGTCCCATTGGGCAACAGATGCTTCCTTCTGGATGTCTGTTGTGGAGGTCACACCACCCCGAATTTGTTTCAAATTCTTGCTCGTGGAGATCAATCAGGAAATCATCAACCCCGAGCTGAAAGTCCTGTGAAGCAGTGGAAAATATCAACTGAACTGAGTGATAAGATCAATTCAGTGTGTCAAAACAAAGCACCCTGATTCTGCAAATGCTGAAGTGATTTCTTTCGGGGTTTTTTAGAATTTATTTTATCATCAAAATTATATGTCTAAACTTTTGCACTGGCATAGGATGAAAAGCAAGGGTTTAAGGCCAGCATTTGCTATGGTCTGGATCTTCTGGGTTATTTAGCCTGGAGAAAAGGAGGTTGAGGGGAGACCTTATCACTCTCTAGAACTACCTGAAAGGAAGTCGTAAAGAGGTGGGGGTTGGTCTGTTCAATGAAGTTACAAGTGATAGGACAAGACCTAATGGCCTCAAGTTGTGCCACGGGAGGTTTAGATTTGATATTAGAAAGAATTAATTCATGAAAGGGTTATCAGGCACTGGAACAGGCTGCCCAGAGCAGAGGTGGAGTCACCACCATTCCTGGAGGTATTTGAGATTCCTATAGACATAGTGTCACGGTTTGACTCAGGATCGACAAATAAACCAGAGACAACAATGTTCTCAATCCCCTCCCCTTCCCACCCAGGTAGGGAAGGAAAGAGAGAATTAAGGAGAGAGACTTTGCTGGATTGAAAACTAAGTTAGACAGCTTTAATTATATGTACAATTATATACAAGTATGTTCAGGAATGTGCAAAAGCCTCTTGCCTCCCCCCACCCCCAGCAACTCCCCCGGCATCTCCTGAGCTGTGAGCAGTCCCAAAATGTCTCAGCCCACAGGCAGGAGATAAGGCAGAGCAGACAGGGGCTGGGTTATGAAGGTTATGAGGTCAGAGCCTGGGGATCGACGGTGATGGATGGATGGAGTCCTCCTTGGATGGCAGCCATGGACGGAAGAGAAGGGAAGAAGAAGCAGGAAGGAAGTTGTCTTCTGTGACAATGTAGATACATGGAATGGAATACCTTTGGTCAGTTCTGCTGTCTGTCTAGTCCAGCTCCCCTATTGGGGGGATCATAGATATGACTCCTCTGCTCTCAGTAGCCTCTGTAGCAGCAGAGCTAAGAAGCGACCTTGGAGTCTCAGCAGTAACATAAACATTCCAGTGTTCTCAGTCCGCTAGCTGGAACACTTGCTGCTAGTTAAAAGAAACCTTACTGAAGGAAAAAAAAAAAATCAATAAAAGGAAAATCAGCTTCATCCTGTCTCAAACCAGAACACATAGTACTTAGGGATATGGTTTCATTAAGGACTTGTCAGCTTTAGGTTAACGGTTGGACTCTGTGATCTTGAAGGTCTTTTCCAACCAAGGTAATTCTGGGATTCTGGGCTCAGCTCATCCTGGCTCAGCAGAGCAGCCCACGGGGAAGTGTCGCTGCAACATCTTCCCTCACCTTTGCAGTGCAGGCCAGAGAAAATCCAAACCTCTAAAGGTCATAGAGCTTTTCTCAGCACTCAAAGAACCTGTGCCTTCTATGGTTCCTTAGTGAGAAGTGAGCTATTGATGTCCTGTGCCTGGCAGGGCAATAAATATGTCTGTGCCTGGTGACCGTGGCACAGTACCATGGTCATGCAAGAAATTGTCTCTCCCGAGAGAGACCAACCCTTTTGCTTATTTGAGTGACTGTTTGGCCTCAGTGTCCATCCTGAAAATGGAATAGAACTAGTCACTGTTTTTCAGGGAGCATTTACCCAAACTGTAAATTTCCCTGGGCATGAAAAACTGAACAAATTGGAGCCTTTGCTTTTTTAAAACAGCACCTGAAAAAGCTCCGTTCTGGATCTTCCATCAGGAAGGATCACATAAATGGTACTTCTAGGGCTTTGCCTAATGATTTTTTGCTGTTTTATCATTCCTGGTGTATCTGTTGTGTATTTTGCTTTGATAGGCTACTGAAAGCCACCCAGTTCACTGTCTCTGCATTATCATTACATCTGCAGTGGGAAACCCTGTGACTGAATGAATCAATATCACATATGGCCTGATTCTAGGAGGTAGATTTAATTGGTTCAAGCCATCACTGATACTGGATTTTTCCATTGCTAGGCCAAATACATCCAAAACTGCCACTGTCTACTCACTGGGACTCAGTTCATGGGCTAACAGGTTTCTCAAGCACCCAGAAAATTGAGCCAATCCAACTATTATGAGCCAGTCTGGCTCTCAGGGGCAAAGTTCCCAGAGCCAGACCGAAGAGATGGAAGTAAGGGGAAAACTGAGTTGTGGACTGCAGAATGTTAAAGTCCTTGGCCCTTGTCAGAATGAGGCTTGGCTGTACTTAGTCCCATCAGGTTAATGAGGTGTTATGGTTACACCCACACAGGATGTTTTTTGCATGATGTGGTGCTTAAGATTTGGGACTCTGCTATTCTTTGCACATAGTCATTATGGCAACAGCTGCTTTTAAATAATGCATGTTTGTTTGCATGTTTTATGAGTTTTGTTTGAAGCTGTGGATTTCTCATAAAGCAGTTCATAGAAGTATGCAGAACAGATTTTGACTGTTTTCCTGTACGAAAAACCAAGGAAAAGGTCCAAAAGCTCTTTAAGACCTGCAGAAACAGTGTTTGCTTCCTCGAGTTGAGCTGAGCACAGTAAGGGAACACCAGGCAGAGGAGATCTTGATGCAGAAAGTGTGCTGTGCTTCGTATCTGGATCAGAGTAATACTGAACACTGTCCTCAGCTTGCTTATGTCCCTGTTTTTCTGGTATAAGCACCATTGTTACACATGGGTTCTCATCAAGGATTGGGTGGGGAGCACTTGCTGAAAAATCTCTTCTTGGAAACATTGCCTAAAAGAGGACTGTTTCAATGTGTTGACTTCATATTATTATAACATTCTAGCTTCATATTATAAAGGAATAAATCAGTAGGACTCACCAAACTCTTAATGTGCTTGCTCTAGGATATTTTCACTTAATTACTGTGTTATTTGGTTTGATTCCTGGGGCAGGCCTTGGCCCGTGCATGAAATAACTGGTTACTTGATGTGAAGGAAATGTCAGTCCTATTTCTGCCTCAAAGCTGGGCGAAGCTTCAGGGCAGCCCACCCAGACCCATCTTCTTCCTTTCTTAGTGTACAAGGTAGGCACTGACCACTGCATCCACCCTCCCCTGGCAGGTGCACCCAGGGACCAGAGTTTCTTGCCATATGTGAGGTCTGGAAAGTGTCAAGTGCTGGTCTAAAAAAAGATCCCTCCAAACCACGCTATGCAGCTCCCAGTACAAAGCTGTTGGTCCATGCAGACATCTTGGGTCAGCACACTACAGCAAACCTAGGGCATGTGGGCTGTACACCCAGCTGGAGGTGGTCACTGCAGATATCAGGTACAAAGATCTCATTTGAGGAGGGGGAGATCACCATTCCACGGTTCTGTTGCAAACTGAAATCTGATTTGGAAAAGATCCTACCTGGTGTTCATATATCAACTGACTTCAGCATCCAATTGTGGTACCTCTGTATCCACGCCCCCCCCCTACCCCTGTGCCAGAGGAGCAGTAAAATGCATGGAATAAAATTACTTGGAAGAGTCTCACAGGAATTCATGTGCAGGGATATCACTAGTCAGCAGCTGCAGCGTTGCCCAAAAAATTATCACTAAGGGCTACAGAGAGACTCAAGGAACTTCCACACCCAGGGAACAAAATGTCTGTAAACTTAACAGTGTCCATTGGCTGCAACAAGCTGTGCTACAGCTCTGAACCCTGGTGTGGAGGGCAGATGTCCCACCTCAAAGGTACAGAATGATTAGAGAGAAAAAGAAGGGAGGAGAGCAATTAGATCAAAACCTTTTCTTCCATAACTGAGCAGCAAAAGGAGGAAATTAGTTTTCTGAATCACCTTAAAACATTATTAATGGAAGCACAGGTTCTTAACATGTAAGGCAGGAATAGCCTCTAGAATTTGTTTTTCTCTTTTAGAGAAGTCTAAAATTGGCTGCTAATTGATTTTAATCTGTGCTGGCTGAAAAGAAATGCCACAGACTACTCACATTTTATTTAATTTGTATAAATGTATGATCACTGACATATGGTTGCTAATTAGCCTTGTACTCAGTTACTCAAATTAGGATCCTATGACTTGATCAAAGTGGATAAGCTTTATCAGGGAAAAGATGTTTATTTGCTTAAACCTGTGGTCTTATTCACATACAGATAATAGCATTGAGCAGGGGTTTGACCTGTGACAGGATGAGTCTGATCATGCAGCTTATTTCAGACCAATTACCACTTTCCCTGACTTCTGATGAAGGGAACAAGGCTGGCTGCCCTCCCATCTCAGCAGATGGCAAAGGGACCTATGGTACCATTTTCATAGGACATGACTAGGAAAAGGGAGGTGGACATGTTCAACTGCTCAAAGAAGGTCTTGTGTTTTTCATTTCTTTTTCTTATGTCTTAATCTCCTTCCTTATCTTTCCTCCCTAATCCTGAAACAGCACCCCAAAGAAAGGGAAAAGAGGTTGAGTGATGCAAGGGAGAAAGATCAGGACAAGAGCCCTGAAGGTGTTTTCCCTTTGTCTAAGGGGAACAGCAACACAAAATACATAAATATGCTGAGACAAGATAGGAGAAGAAGAAGGAGAAGAGGAAGAAATAATCAGTGGAAAAGTAATGTTGGGGCTAGGTTAATATAAGAGGTGAAGACACAGATGTGGTCAGTGTGGCAATGAAGGGAAACCTTCTTGTTGTGGGGTGGGAGTGGCTGGTCAGGTGGAGAAAAGGGCAGAGGCAGAGAGCCAGGAGTGAAAACACTGTAATTTTGTTGTCCTGGGAGAAGTCAAAGTCCCTCATTCAACCCAGCAGCTGATTTTTCAGGTTTCTGTGGAATTAACTGCAGTTTTTGCAGTATTTTAAACACATTCAAAACATCTCCCATTCCATCTTTGGATGTGATGCAGAATCTGAAGTGGTAGAGAGGAGATCTGGTTGTGGAGATGAGAATAAAACCTTTCAGAACCCCACAGCCTAATCCTACAGATCCAAATCTCCTGTATCATTAGTTACATCCTCTTCTGGACAACTTTCTGTCACCTGCATTTGACTCTATTTTGCTAAAATTGATGCAAAGAATAGTTTTACTTCACAAAAAGAATATATGGGCAATCTACTAAAATGGTTTGTTTTTCTTCAACAACTCTTTCTGGCTTTGCATAAATAAACAATTAAATCTAACTTTTCACAATGCCTAGTGTGAAAATGATTCTAACAGTTGAGACCAACTGAATTCAGCACAATCATAACCCATTAGAAAAGCCTCTGATAATCCTATTACAGGACTATCCAGTATTCTTACATTACAGGACTACACAATATTCTTACAGATAAACATCACCAGCTGTACATTTAGGCTGTTAACCTGTCACCTTTCCCTGCGTTTATTACTGAGTGTAAAAACAGGCAGGGCATGAAAACACCTTCCACTTGTTTTGACTCTTGGCTGAAACAAAGCTCAGGTCAAGTATAAAATGCCTCCAAACTATTTCCCAGTAGCTCAGTTGCCCAATTTCACATAAATCATAGAATCATAGAATCGTAGAATGGTTTGAGCTGGAAGGGACCTTAAAGATCAGGTAGTTCTAACCCCCCTGCATGGGCAGGAACACCTCCCACTAGATCAGGTTGCTCAGAGCCCCATCCAACAAAAATTTTATTAAAATAACCTTAATAGAGAGCGATGTTTGCGAACAATCTTGTTAATCAGGCTCATGCTGGCTTGTTTATAAGTGTCCCACAGAGCTATGAACATCCACCCCCAAAGCCTGGGGAAGCCACCCAGCCTGGGCTCTCATCAGTGCAGTCCCTCACCACAAGGAAAGCAGGCTCTGAGCTTGTTCCTTAAACTTTCCTCATGGCTATTAAGGCATTTGAGATCTTTCCTTCCCTCCACTTTCACCTCTCTCTTTCCTTTTAAAAACAAAAGTCTGCTTAGCAATTTTTTCTGGTAGTGACCTTAAAATACACCACAGAAACAAAATTAATTTTCCCACCATCCCTTCTACACCCTGGCATGCTCCATTGGCTGAGAAGACTCACACTCCTTGGGGTGTGCCTGTATTATGATAACAGTCAGGAAATTTGCAATATAGCATTGCTAAGGGAGTGTTCATAATCCGGTAGCCCAATTTCTTGCTTTATCCAATTAAATTTTCTGATCCTGTACGACTGTGAAAAGCCCTGTGTTTGTGTTACCTTTATCTTGAGTCTAAATTACTCTGTTCTGTGCCCTGTGCAATCCTTGATTATGATGATGCTGTTTCAGCCACACAGTGACATACACCAGTGTCAAAGTTGACTCCTCATTTATACACAAAAATCAAAACAAACATAAACCTGCACCAGACTCTTAGGAATTACTTTAAGCCCCCAAATAAACTCCCTGCCATTTAATATTCATGTGGACATTAATGTCCATCACTGTTTGTAAGTAAAACAGCCAACTAAATTCATTCTACTAATGGGACTGTTTGTTAAGCAATGTAAAGAATATAATATACCTTCAAGGAATGATGTCAGTGTTTTTAACCCTGAGACACTAAGAGACCCTACTCTAGACGTAGCTGATTCCCCAGCCCCCATCCTCCCCTTTATTCCCCTGTGGGTTTTTTGGAGAAAAGGTTTTTGTCTTTGACAGTTGGGTTTGCCTTGTAAGTGAGTAGTCCTCTGAAAACTTAGATGCTGAAAGGTCAATATGCTAGAACACAAATAGATATTTATAGGTCTCTCCTAAGGCAGGATTTTCTCTCATTGATTCAGTCATCTTCTCTAGGATTCCTTCTCATTGTGATGTTCCACATGAAGACACGTATTTCCTTTTTAAATGTTTTGAAATAATTCCAACCATGATGCATCTATGATGCTTCTCTTCTGCTGAGAACTATTTCTTGACAAATGCCCTCCGTGTAGGCATACTCCACCCTGCAAATGAACCAGCAGCCTGACGCTTGCCCCGAGAGCAATGTTCATTTTGCTGAGTATGCTTGTGCAGCCTTGGGGTCTTTTGGTCAGCATGTTGTCAGCATGTTGTTGAGTTATTCTTCTTGCTCCTTTCCACATGAGAGCACTAAAGGGCAAGCCAGCAGCTTCTCCTGGATTAAAACCTCTCCTCTCGAGGCATTTGCTTCGCTGAAGACCGAAGGTAAAATTATTACAAGCTATGTTCCCAATCTTTTTCCCCACACTATCTTAATGCAACCTGAGGGGGAGATGTTTTAATCACATAGTTTTGTCTCCTGCTTCAAAAAGCAGAAAACTGACTTTGCTGTGAAAGGATGGGCATTTGCTTTACTCTAGGTAGAAAAACACTGGCTTTAGGCTTGGAATGGTACATCAGTGCCAGGTCTGAAAGTGCTCAGAGAAAGAAATTGTAGATGTGAGTTTAAAACAGTATCTGGGGAAAAGGAACCCTTCCTGGAACAGAAAATTGAAAAATCCACCCTCAGTAGTGGTCTGAAATGGCTGTTCTCAACTGGTTTTGTCTGTGTAACTCTGCTCTTGCCATTTGTAATTCTAGTTCAAGAGGGTGTGGTGGAATATGCAAGGGAATGTAAAGCAAGATGCTGGCTGAGATTAATTCATCACAGTTGTGCAACCCCACTGGTTTGCTTTATTATAACTTTAGGCTGTTTCACTCTGAAAACTGCAACATAGACTAACTGGCTTTCTAACAGTTCATGGAGGGACTCCAGAACACATGCATGTATGTAAAGCCGTTATTTCATTTGATCCTAATTGCAGACTTGGCAACTGAGTCTGCAATCTGAATCTTAATCTACTAGTTCTTCGGTCACCAAGAGGAAAATAATGTAATGACAAGTTGGTTAGCATTTCTGGAGCATTGGTTAGCATTTCTGGAGTATTGGTTAGCGTTGACTGGAGACCTGCGTAGAATCAACTGTTGCCTTCTAATGGTGTTGTGGTGTGCTGGGGGACGTACGCAGCAGTGGGAAACTATGACTGAAGTCTGATTTCTCCACATCTCCTTTCAAGGTGAACCACAACTTAAATCGAGTGCCTAGCAGTCAAACAGGCCCACACAGTGCAAGCAGTTTGCTATTACTGCTCAGGCCTGCTCATAGCAGAGCATGAGACTTCAACTAACATTGTAAAAACACTTGTAACCTCAGCGCCTGTTTTTGCAACAAGTCTATGATGTGTTGCTGAACTCAGGCTTCTTCAAAGCTTTTTTCCCTGCCAAGACTTAGAATTAATTGTCTTTCTGACAATGGAAACCTGCTTCTTTATTTGTGGCTGGAGAATGCCTGGGAACAGCTCTAATATTTCTGTTGATCTTAGTTCCTCAAAGGATGGGACTGAGAGGCTAAATACTTCTCTTGAAGAGACAACTAATCATAGAATCATAGAATCATCCTGGTTGGAAAGGACCTTGAAGATCATCAAGTCCAGCCGTAACCTAAATCCACCCACCATAACCTAATCTACCTGTTCAGTGCTTAAATCATGTCCCTAAGCACTATATCTATATTTCTTTTAAATACTTCCAGGGATGGTGACTGCACCACCTAAGCCAAGGTACCAAAGGTCAAGTGCTGCCAAGGTGAGACGAGAAGGCAAAATAAGTAAGTTTGTAAGTCAGCTACTGTGAGCTTCTGTCACTTTTAACCATACAAGCCCTATCAGCCAGACAGGTCATTTGTAAGGGAAATACTGGGTAAAGTGAGAGCATGTTTTTACCTTTGTTAGCAAGTATAATTATCTCCCAAAGACTAGAAAGCCTGCAGAGCTGGTGGAGTTCTTCACAAACTTCCATAGGCAGTAAGCAGGGGTAGAGCAAGGTGCCTGACATTGGCTTTCAGCCAAAATGATAGCTGCATTGGTCACAGGTGACATGGAATGAGAGTCTAGAATTATGCCTCTGTGCCTGTCCTGCCTCTGTGCCTGTCCTACCTCTGTGATGTTCATCAGTGCTGGATGAGAGCCCAACAAGCAGGGAAGTAGGCTGGCACAGCTTAGAGGCCCAGGATCCTGTCCACTTCTGCAGTGATCTGTTGTTCTGAGCAGGCTCATAAAGGTATCCTACCACACCCTAGTTTCAGAGGTTGGATACAAAGGGAAAGGGAGTGAGCAGTGTCTGGGATAAAAATGAATTGGTAAGAGCACTGAAGGCTTGTCCTGTAATCCTGTAACTCAGTACCTTCCCACTGCAGAAACTGCCTTGGCATGTGTTGTCACAGAATCACAGAATTGTCATGGTTGGAAAGGACCTCTGAGATCACTGACTCAAACCATCAACACAAAAAAAACCTTTAACAAACACAACCACACACACTCCACAAAAAAAAATCTAAAAAAACCCCCAAACAAACAAAAAACACCAAACAAACAAACAAATCAACAAAAAAAAAAAACAAAACCAAAACAAACAAACAAGCCACTACAGCATGACCTGAAGTGCCACAACTACACGTTTCCTGAATACCTCAAAGGATGGTGACTCCACCACCTCCCTGGGCAGGCTGTTCCAGTGCCTGACCACTCTTCCAGTATAGAAATTCTTCCTAAAATCCAACCTAAACCTCCCCTGCCACAACTTCAGGCCATTTCCCCTGGTCCTGTCCTTATTCACTTGGGAGAAGAGGCCAAGACCCGCTTCCCTACAACCTCCTTTCAGGTACTTGTAGAGGGCAATGGGGTCTGTCCTCAGCCTTCTCCTCCAAACTAAACATCCCCAATTCCCTCAGCCACTCCTTATATGACTTGTTCTCCAGACCCTTCACCAGCTTGGTACCTCTCCTCTGGACACACTCCAGCACCTCAATCCCCTTCTTACAGTGAGGGGCCCAGAACTAAACTTAGTACAATATTGCCCTAGCTGGGGTCAGAGCTCTGCTGCCTTTGCAGGCTGTACAAAGAGCTGAGCAACCAGACTCTAGGCCTAAGGAGCATCTGTTCTGAGAAGACAAATAACATGCATGAAAGAAGGTGAAAGGGAGAAGCAATCATCTGTGTAAAAACTTCTTGCTTTCTGCTGTTTCTGCTGGCTGTGTTCACAAAGTGGCTGAGCAATGAGCAGTTGGCTCATACCTGAGTGCTATATTGGCTTGAGTACACAGGGAAGCTAGTGCTGTGGTGCTGCTCCAACTTGGAAGACCTGCAGCATATTACAAGTTTGTATGTTGGCTCTTCAAGAAGCACAAAGCTATAAGGAAGAGGGAGGGCCAAATTTTAAATGGTCCAGTGATGCTATGGACTGTTGAATCTTGGCATTAAAAATGCCAGTGGTGACTTCAGCTCCTGGCAGCCTCAATTGTACATAGAGATGGAAAAGTTGTTTACACAGCTGACTGTTGACAATACATTCAAAAAGTTTAGGTATTCAAATTCTAATATAGCTGATACATTCAAATAAGCCTTTTATTTCTGGCCATCCAAGGATGAAAGAGAAGTTGAGTGATATGTGAGAATAGCCTGCCTTAGTGTGGGGTTTGTGTCCTTTCTCTGCTTTGAATGGTTGCCTATACTTCACAGTCAAATCTGCAACCTGTAATAAAAGGACTTTATTGCACTAGGAGTTCTGTCTCCTAAACTCATGAGCAATATAAAATTGACATAAGCCTCCTTGGGGTTGGACTAGATGACCTTTAAAGGTCCATTCCAACCCAAAACTTTCTATGATTGTATGATTGGCCATCAGGCCTGTGGAAGATAGCACCACCCCACAGCAATGTGAACTGTGTTTAGCCTTTAAGTCTCTGAGTAACTTGCTTTGCTTTTATATCTACCTTGGGCTCTGTTATTAGCTTGTTTGCTGAAGAAAAGGATGTAAATGGAGAAGGCAGATGAAGTCTGACTTGTCTTTTTTTTAAATCTCTAAGTCCGTGTAGTAACTTTCCTGGTCTGCAGGCTGGTCTCTAGGCCATGTATAAGCACAAGTCTAATGTGTAATATGACTAACAAGGAAAGAAAACAACCTCTCAAATTGCACACAGCAGCTCTTCTTTCTGTTAAAACATGCTTCCTAAAAGCAGGGTGGCCCTGAAGCCTGAAATCAAATAATTAAAAATTTGCCTCAGTATCTAAAATGGCTGCAGTTCATGTGATAGATACCTGTATAAACTGCATGACGGGTACATTCATAACATTTACAAACTTGCTTTGTTGTTTCTTCTGTGGGATGCTGTCTTCCTTTGTGAGTCACATTCATCTAAGGATTTTTGTGTAACCTATGGAAAAAATGGCACCCTCTTTCCAGTGCACTTTTGGGATGTGTATGTAAAAGTAGTGCCATATGAGCAGCCTGAAAAGGCATCTTCAGAGCCCCAAAAGAGCCATGGATTTAATTTGGGCACAAATTTCTTATACTGCCCTGCTACCTTATCTCAGTTTTAGCCTTGGAAAAATGGCCTTTGGAGCAAGAAGTCAAATGTTCCTGGGGACTGTCACAAGTCAATTGAAGCACGTGATTGGGAAAAGCCAACATGGATTTACCAGGGGCGAATCGTGCTTGACAAACCTGATCGCCTTCTACAACAAAGTATCCCGCTCAGGTGATGCAGGGTAAGCGGTGGACATTGTCTGCCTGGACTTCTCCAAGGCTTTTGACACGGTCCCCCATAGCCTACTCCTGGACAAACTGACTCATTACAGCCTTGACAAGTGGTCTGTGCACTGGATGGGGAACTGGCTCACAGACCATACCCAGAGTGTCCCGAATGGGGTGAGATAGCAGACGAGATGTATATGCACAGATCAAGCTTTATTGCATGTAACGCTGGGGTCTTAACTCCTTAAAGTAGAAGGCACAAGCACAGTCAAATTGTAGGGAAATTGGGAGACAGGAACAAAAGCTAGGTTACAATGCAAAAGGCATCTTAACAATAAAACGTACTACTAGTAGTTAGATCAAACAATAAAGTTTAACCATTAAAATGTTCACCACTATTACCAAGTTTTATACTATGCCTAGAACACAACTGTCAATTTTAAAGGATTTATAATCTTAAAACTTCATAATAAAAATTACTGAACATTACGTTTGCTAATAAAGACAATAAAGGAGTTAATATCTCTCACCCTTGCCTGGCCACAGCTGGGTGTCCCTGGGTGGATCTTAATTCTCGAGAATTAATCTCTCTGGCAGGTGTCCCTGCTGGAGGAGGGAAGGTCCAGCAACCTCCTGGGAAAGTGTATGGGAAGTCCCCCCAACCAAAGATGGGATCAGGCTTTTATAGAATAAAGGGGATTGACTGCTGTCATTTAACTATGTAGCTGTACCTCCAAGATCTCTCAATGGAGAACAAAAGGAAAACAGTAGAAAAACCCATGAAGGCCCTGTTCTCACAGCTGGTGTTATGAATATCAACTTGGACTCTGTACCTTTCAAGGTTGTTACCAGCTCAGACGTTGCTAGGCCCTTTCCTTTCCCATGGGAACCTTTCTTCTCCAGGCACCCTGACAAAGTTTGATGACAACACCAAGATGAGTTTGATACTCCAGAGCCACCCTCCAGGATGACCTAGACAGACTGGAGGAGTGGGCTAGCAGGAACCTTATGAACTTCAGAGGGGATGCTGGACTGCATCAACAAGGGCATCACCAGCAGACATAAAGAAGTCATCATCCCACTCCACTCGGCACTTGTCGGACCACACTTGGAATATTGTGTTCAGTTTTGGTTCCTGCTCTACAAAAGGATGCGGACAGGCTGGAGAGGGTCCAGAGAAGGGCCACAAGGATGGTCAGAGGGCTGGAGGACCTGCCATAACAGGAGAGACTGAGAAAGCTGTGTTTGTTCAGCCTTGAGAAAAGAAGGCTTTGGGGAGACCTTATTACAGTGTTCCAGTACTTAAAGGGTGGCTACCAAGAAGATGGAGACTCCCTATTTACAAGGAGTCACATGGAAACAACAAGGGGTAACGGGCAGAAGTTGCCCCTAGGAAGATTGCAACTGGACACAAGAGAGAAATTTTTCACCATGAGGACAATCAAACATTGGAATACTCTCCCAAGGAAAGTGGTAGATTCCTCCACATTGGACAGTTTTAAGTCCCAGCCTGACAGGGTGCTGAGCCATCTCATATAAACTATAGTAGTACCTAGAAAGGTTGGACCAGATGATCTTTGAGGTCCCTTCAAACCTGGCATTCTATGATTCTATCATTCTATATGCAGTTACAGGAGTCTTCTCCGAAGCTGACTCTGCTTGAGAGTTTATCATAGCAAAGCATTTATTATTTTTTAAGAGTTACTTCAACTGATACTCTGAGGGTAACAGGGCTGATGCTCTTCCCTCTCCAGCTCATTGTCAGGCTTCCTAATTAAATAAGGAGAGCAACAGGTCAGAAGGTGGAAATAGCATGCTGAGACTGTTAAAAAAACCCCAACAAAACAACAAAACAAAACACACACACTCCCTGCCCCTCCAAAACAAATAATCTGACTTTTATTCTGTTGACACAGGTAACTAGATTGTGTGTGTATAATTTATTGACTTTTTTTCCCCTGCCCATGCATTTACCAGAAAAAGTCAAAGATGATGCTCAGCTACAGAACGTGAGCAGGCAGTGGTTTTATGAGGCAAAGTCAACAAGGCACAAAGATACATGGAGCAGATATTTTTAGAGCTTCTATGCTGTGGAAGTCACTCCTGGAAAGCATTTAGTTTATATTTTATTTTGGAAAGTCTGGCTCTTCCTTAGATAATAATAAGACATTGTAGTCTGTAAAATAAAATAATAATATTGGTATCTCTACAAGCAGAAACTGACGCAAACAAGATTTCCCACGTAGTTTACAGTGTAAGCTTTCCTCTCCCCCTGTGCTATGTATTAAAAAGAGAATTCTGTGTGATGACTGCTAACGAAAGGGACTGGCTTGTGTTTATGTGTAGGACTAGGAGCCCTTTGCACTCCTGGACTGCATTCTCATTTCCATTTTTGAGGCCTTGTGAGCTACCTTGGAACGTGCAAAGAATCAGACATTGAGGAAATTTCTCTTTAGCATGGACCTCCAGGATTTTGGGTGCTCAGTTTGACACCTCTGAGGCTTAATGGTAGGCACCATGTGCTAGAGCTAGTGGTTCTAACTGCTGGAATGTGTCTGGAGCTCTGGTAGCTAGAGCTGGCATCCTGTGTCTACATTACCTTTGAACGCGCCCACCATTCCCCACATCATGTTGGGTGCCCTCCAATGATCTATTAGAAACATTTGTTAAAGCCACCTGTGTTCATGTGCCAGGTAGCAGTAGCAGATGTTAATTTAGTTGCACAGATAGGTAGTAGTCTATTGTGTGTAAATTGAATAATGTTGACAAGCTTGGTGTCCACTTTGTTAGTGCCACGGCTTGATCCTGAACACCTGCTCTCACGAGGCTGGGAGGCAACCAGGCCAACAACATCCATGGACAGGGAACAGAAGTCACGTGAAACCTGGACAGTTTTGTAGGGGAAAAGTATTCAAACAGGGACAAATACTCAGGAAATTGGTGCAGGAGGCAGCAGCTGTCCAGGTACTGCTGCTCCCTAAGGTGGTTGGGCCATTCCTCTGTACTTCAGTTCCCCCTATAGGAACCATTTCCTAGAGCTATAGGAGGAGACAGGGAGACCTAAGGAGTGTCCTGGGTTACCAAGGCTGTGCCCATCCCAGGTTTTAGATGGTCACACAAATTCACACAGCTCTGTAAAAGCCAGAGCCTCTTTGAAGCACTAGCAATAAGGAAAAGCCAACAAACCAAATCTACCACACTGTGCAGTCCCAACCCTTGTTCCAACCTCTCTGGGACAAAAGGCAATGCCCCAACTGCTTCCCAACTAGCACTCAGGGCTCCATAAGCCATCTGAAGGATGTTCCTCCATGTCCAAAGGGAAGAGAAGAAATAGATTTGCTTGGAGTGCAAGCAATTCACAGGTGAGCTTAGCCTGCTGGCTGCCCATCTGCTGGCCAAGCGTCTTCTGCCCAGTCTTCTCTCTTAACAGAGCTGCAGTGATCCACAAAGGATTCACCCAGACAGCAAGACCATGGAGGGGGGATCCCCAAACCATGGGGAACCCATTCAGAGCAGCACTTACTTGGACACAAGAGGCCATCCTGCTTGTTTAGGAGGCTCTGGATGTTCAGGGCAGGGGCTGGGGTATGTCCCTTGGATGCCTTAGAGTGGTCTAGGGGCCAGGGTCTATAGGTGCCAAGAGGGATGTATGGATGCTGGAAGGGATCTTATGGGTGCTAGGGGTATTTGGGGTGCAGGGGGGTCCTGTGAGTACTGAGGTGAGAGCTCTTATGGGTGCTGGGGAGATCCTGGAGGCATTTGGTGTGCAGGGGGCAGTCCTGGGGTTATTGAAGGAGGGTGTTGTTAGAAAACTTCATTAAAAAATGCATCACTGCTTCATAGAAAAGCTACAACTGACTCCATGGTGTTGCCATTTTTCCATCTTCAGTAACATTGCATTGCATTAGAATATGGCATTTACACTCCTTACCAATTCACTGCCATTCTCTTTTATGCGATGACAAATTTCTTCAAACACAAGGTTGCTCTGCTGTCCCCGCAGTCTTAAGGAAAGAAAGTGAGTATGAAGAATTTAAAATTGAAACTCTTTTTAAAAAGTACCAGGTAGTCTCTTAGTTCAAGCACTGTGTGCAGCAAAGTCTCTATTGCAGAATTATTCAATGCAATTGAGATTTCTTCTACAGCAAATAATCCAGTGACCCAGGCTGGCCCAGGGGACACTGCAGCCCACTTATGTATATTGTATATACATAACTTAACAATATAAAAGAGAGTTTTAAGCTAGTCAATATGGTACCTCTACTCAGGGAGGGAGGGGAGAGAGATCAGCATCTCCAGAGAGCCACTAATCCCATTGTAGAAAAAACAGTGTTACAGATTTATGGACTGAATCGATGGACTGCAGAGGGAACTTAGTTAACAAGCTGTAAATCCCATCTAAATGGGTCCCAGTTATTCCCCCTGCATGTGGCAGACTGTGTGGATTGCCTGGTGATTGCTATTTCTGGAGGCAGATGTTGGAGCAAACCATGGGAGTCGTTAGAATGTAATAGGGATTACTGACTGGTAGAAAGCTTTCTAGTTATGAAATTCTTCCACTGAAGCATTTTTAATGCATTAGAGTCTTCACACACTTTGTCAAAATCTTATGATAAATAAATCTGAGAAACAGAAGGCATGAAGTGTACAACTGGATGCTTGACTAAAAGGCCAGTTTTAAAATTAATAGGTCCAAATAGATATCCAGTGAATTTTGGTAGGTTTTCCAGTCTCTTCCTGAACATACCATATAATGACATGCTTTGTGATACTGGAATGAATTATTGCAGTGCATTATTTTATTGAAGGGCCGTACAGCCCGCTTCAAATTACAGCAGCCATTGCAGATGAAATAATAATTTTACCAGTAGTACACTCCAGAATGAGGATGTGAGACCTGGAGAGGATGGGGAAATTAATTTCTTCTCAGAATTTTTATTACAGAATATCCTCTTTTGAAGATCTTACTTTTGGGAGTTGTCCCTGAGGAAGACTCAACACCAAGTGTTGGGACTAGCAGTATACATAAAACTCAGTAAGAATCCAGTGTCCTTGACCATAAAATGACTTACTTTAGCTAGTCCAGAAATTAGAGATGTCTGCACATGAACTAGATGGGGAAGGGAATGGTTGTTTCCTCATCCTACCAGTCAGATAGCTCTGATATATGAGTGATCTTGGATAGAAAGTGACAATCACATGAACTAATCAAAACTATGCAGAGTTGTGGGAAATGTCATGAAAGCAGGAATTACTGCCATTACCACCTGTACTTCCATTCCTTCAGATCAGGCATGTCTAGAAACAGCTGTCAAAAGAAGAATTAAGTATGCATGGAAAAATATAAATTTGACTGAGGCAAATAAAATAGCTACTTCTGTTTATTATTGAAATTGCCAGCTTGGAAATTGGCCAGGATCATTTGGAACTGCTACAGATTGGTTTCACATTATGGGAGTGAAGTGGGAGGTAGCTGAACCACCGGTTCAGCTGGAGGAGAGTCACCCCTGCACAGACTGGACATCACAAGGGGATCCAACTTAGGTTTAGCTTCAGTGAAAACCACTAGGAATGAGTATTTTCTCATACTCAATTACATCTGCCTCATCCACCTTCTCATTTGGTGTCCATCTTCTGGTAATTGCTCTAGAGTGTGCTTTCCCACTGGGATAAGTCTCGATCATGTGAAGTCTGATCTTCACCATTTTTGCACTAATGTCTCCACTGTGGATTTGCACCATTTTATGTGAAAGGTGAATGAATCCTAGTAAAATCACTTTCTCTGCTGCACAATATACCTTTGGGTGTCTGTCCATATGTAGATTTATATTTGAAGTGAACAGTTTACCTCCCCTTCCCCCACCATAATTTAGACTTCCAGGGACCTTGTGGAGAACGGATTCCACTGGTGGTGCCTGAATCGTGACGGCAGCAAGGACCAGATCTGCACCTCACAAGTCATACTGGTGGACTACCTTCTTGGTGTCATAGCCCTGCTGCTCCACCTGCCTTTCTCTAAATTCCTACTTGTCCCTGTGTCCAAGTCACCACCTTCTCCCCTCATAGTCACTTCTCCACACTTGCTACTGCAGGTAAGAGAGGACAGGGGGTTCATCCAGGCATTTGGGTAGCAGCCAGACCCCACCCTCCAGGGAAGGGAGCTGGCTCAGCCAGCAACATCTCTGGGGTTGCCCGGCGGGCCAAGCTGCTTTAGATACATCAAGGTTTTCTGTCAGATATGGCTAGGTAATTATTGCACTGCAAACCCTGGGCATGCTGTGAGAAGGTGTACAACTTGCTGCCAGCATTGGTCATGGGTGTTTGTATGGGACATCAGTGGTGGAGGTCACCTTTGGAGACACACGTTCCTGTCCTTTGGCTGGATACCAATATAGGAGTTTATGCCCCAGTGCCTTTACAATGTGTGAGTGGACTGGATCCATGTGAAGATAGGTCTGTGCACTCTATGGTAAACAACACAGGTGCTTTTCTGTGGCTTTAGTGGGTGAATAGAACTATTTGGACAAAATTTCCTGGGCAAACTTTTATAATTTAAAACAGGTGCTTTCTGTGGACATTTTGAACTGGTGTTCAAGTCAAGTGACTCAAAATTATTTTTGCTATTACATTTTGATAGAAGTATACCTACAGCAAGTGAGCAGAAAATTACTGTGAACTCAGTCTAAGCACATTTACGTAATAAAAATGCTTCCTGAAAAGATTCTGTGTTATTCATGCATTAAATATTTCTGAAGCTTGAAAGGAGCTGTAATGGAAAGAGTGACATCAAAGACATGAACAGCATGCACAAAGTGAGTTTGGAAACTATAATTAAGATTTCTCAAATTCTTTGCTTGCAAGAAAAGTCATTTGTATTTTCTTCATCTTCTGAAAGACTATCATGTCATCTAATGATGTGAGGAAGTTAACCAGTGAGGAAGTGAAACATCCGACTGATAATGATTTTTATTCTATTTGGTTATTGTTTGCTAGTCTCACAGTTTCTGTGAACAAAATGGACATCTGCAGTCAGGAAAGTGGTATTTGTTGCAGTAAAGACTAAATGATCCTTGACTGATGTTGATCTCTGTTTTATCAGCTGAAGCTGTTCCTCAGGAGAGCGCGTGTTCAGCAATGACTATAATTTTCATTATACTCCAACCTGTTATACATTTGTGTAATCTCATAACAGAATCACAAATTCTCCTTTCTCAACTATCTAGCAGTTTACCATAACTCATTTTGGATACTGGTTAGCTGACTAACAAAATCTAAGACAAGTTACTTTTTTTCTCACTTTCCCCTTATCTAGTTTTTATTCTTGCATTTGCCTAGACTTTACAGTTTATTCCAATTTCTTTTTAAGATTTCATTGCTAATTTCTTTGTCATTTGAGGATTAAATGGATAATAATGGATTCACTGCCCATCCACATTTCAGTGGCAATAGCTTCAGTAACTATTTGTAGGAATTACAGCCTTACTTGCTACATACAGATCATAGACTCAGAACCATAGAACAGCCCAGGTGGAAAAGGACCATAAAAGATCATCTGGTACAGCCTTTCATGGGAAAAGGTGCCTAGGTGAGATTATCTAGCACCCTGTCCCATTGCATCTTTAAAACCTCCAGTGATGGGGACCCTACCACATCCCTGGGGAGATTGTTCCAGTGACTGATTTTTCTCACAGTAAAAAAATTATTTCTTCCGTTGAGATGAAACCTCCCCCAGTGCAACTTTTACCTGTTGCCCCTAGTCTTCTCCATCTGCCTCCTCGTGAAGAGAGAGCTTCCATCCCCTTTGTAGCTGCTCTTTAAGCAGTGGAATACTGTCATGTGGTCCCCCCGAGCCTTCTCTTCTCCTTCAGTCTTTCCTCACAGAGCAGATTCTCTGGCCCTTTGATCATCTTCACAACCGTCCTTTGGACTCTCTCCAGTCTGTCTGCGTCTTTCTTGAATTGTGAGGACCAGAACTGGACACAGTAGTCTGGTGCAGCCTGACAAATGCTGAGTAAAGTGGGCTGATCACATATTTA
The DNA here is from genome assembly GCA_020745705.1 of Hemiprocne comata. Taxonomy (NCBI): domain Eukaryota; kingdom Metazoa; phylum Chordata; class Aves; order Apodiformes; family Apodidae; genus Hemiprocne; species Hemiprocne comata. The sequence continues at coordinate 194,019,956 of CM036586.1, read as the reverse complement.
TGTCTGCTAGTTATGCCCCTGCAGATGCAGCCCAGGAGTGATTTGCCTTCAGGGCTGCAGCAGCACACTGCTGACTCATGTTCAGCTTGTTGTCCAGCAAGAACACCAGGTCCCTTTCAGCAAGGCTACTCTTCAGTCACACAGATCATAGCCTGTACTGGGCTCTTTGTTTATGTTGTCCAAGGATCTTGCACTTGTCTTTGCTAAAGTTCATACTTAAACTTACTAGACCACTCTTCCAGCCTGCCCAGGTCTCGGTAGGCTAGCCCTTCTGACATGTCCATATCAACTGGAAAACAGACTCATTTTTTTCTTTTTAATACTCATTCATTCAAGAAATACTGAGGCTTCATTTAAAAGAGCTTGATGTTTCCATAGTTGTTTTCCTTTACTCCTCATTTTGTGCAATAAATCAGTATTATCATGATGTCAGATCACAGCAGCTCTGGGAAGTGTGTGCATTGGGAAGCAAATAAAAATGGCAAAATTACTATTTCTCATGTTTTGTGTGATTCATTTACAAGCTGTATTGAATGCTGAAAGGGGAAACATAATGCAGTGGAATTTTTTTCAAGTTGCTCCAAATCCATTGTAAAAGTAAACTGGAAATAGCAATTGAGAAAACTGAAGCAACTCTTGGCTTTTGCAGAAGGCAGCATTTCATACTCAGAAATGTGCAATTTTGCAGGTTTCGCCTCCCTGACCCCACATGTCTTGTTGGTAGGAAGACCTGAAACTTTGGCCTTCCTTTGCACCCTGAAACCTACTTCACTGCCTGGAATCCACAGGGGATTGCATCTGAAAGAGGAATTACATCCAAAGCATTCAGCCTTCCTAGGACACTGGTTGATCTCCCTGGCACATTCACAGTCCAGTAAGTACCCAGTACTCAGGCCTAAGTTCATTAAAAGAGGCTTAGGAGTCAGAATTATCTTTTATTCAGATTTCTTAGGTTATCAGATTAAAGGCTAAACACCATGGTCCCAAAGGCCCAGCAAGGATCAGAGGATGGCTGACACGTAGAAACCCCCACAAGCTGCCAAGCAGAGACAGAGCCCAATGTCCCAGCTGCCCTCCAAGGCCATCCCAGGGGAACAATTCAGCCAGTGTCTCCAGTGTGAAACTGCCAACAGGAGCCAAGGAGAGAATCTTGCCCCTGGAAAGCCATACAAAATACAGGAGGTTATTGCCTAGAGGGAAACTGGACTCACTATTAGATGCAGGAGCAAGGGGGTAAGACTCATTATAGAATATTTTGAGGAAATCGTGAGAATTTGTGAAAATTATCGTTAGGCAAAAGACCGAAGGCAGGGAAAGGGATGGACCAAAGGGGATAAGGGAGAAATACATGAGAAAATAGATGGGAAAAGGAGATAAAATTTGCTGATCACATGTAGACAAGGCTGCTGGTCTGGATGTCTCTCTAGCTGGGCAGCCTGTCAGTCTTATTAAACTATTCCTGTTTTCTGCGTGTATGTGCTCTCTGTTCTGTGTGTGTGCCTGGATTTGCATGTGTGCATGATCCGGTAGCAAACTGCAAGTCAGAGTAGCTGGAGAGCAAGGTAAGAGGTCTACGTGCCAGTCACAGGGAGGGATCACAGGTCTGAGGGGCCCCTTGGTGTCAAACTGGAAGTCTGGGGCTGGATGGACCCAGGTTCAGAGGACACCTACTGGGGAGACAAACGGAGAGGGGGGGTAATGTGTGCACATGTGTGTGACCCAGGGGAATCAGGATCACTACTGGCCTTGGCCAGGCCTGGGGATGCAAAGTCACAGCAGGTAGAGTCAACTGGGTCCTCAGGTTCACTGGATTCTGCAACCTCTAAAAAATTCAAAAGCCAGAATCTATGTATAGTTATGGATGTTTAATACGCATTACAGCTTTTCATCAATTTGATTTTAAAGCAACAAACATAAATTCAGAAAGCCTCTGTAATCAAAGGCAGTGTTACTTCATTTGATGTTAGTCTACTGCAGTTCATGTGCTAAAACTAGATTTAAGCATATCATACTGAGATTATTTTTTAATTAGTAATGAGATGCTCACACTTTTCAACATAACACCTTGATGTCTGCCTATTTATAACTTCAGTTTGGAGTCTGCAAAAGAAGTAAAATAAAATTTTCATTATCACTACACGTAGATTGCAACGTTCCAAGAAATCCAAAAGTTGATTAAATGGATGCAAAATTACACATTCTGTTTGTAACTCGTTGTCAGAATTGGATGCTTTACATTTCCTGGGACCACCAGAAACATTTTCCTGTAATGTTCAAAGTTACCTGAAAAGTCTTTGTAAAACTGAAGCATATTCAGCTCCCTGAGGTGACAGCTAGAGGGATTAATTCATTTTTTGTTGTGGATTTTTTACAATAAACTGAGTGAATTCACAGAAGCAGCAGACACATACATGACACACAAAACCAGAGCGCTGAGGTTATGAAATTGCTGCTGTTCTCCCTCCTGATAACGTACTGTTATTATCTCTATTTGCCAGGACATTTTTGAGATTAAACTTGCTTTCAGTTTTCTGAAAGATGTAAATATCTTCCTTGTACCACCTTGGGCCTAAGGCTTTCAACATCTGAAGTTGTTTTTAGAAGTGCATGGAAGATACTCATGGCTTCCTGTAACACAGTACACTTTTAGACTGTATCATCTGAAGTTTTCACCAGTATGAGGGGACCAGCTATTTGCATCTTAAGTCTGTCTTGTTTGTAATTATGTCATCTTATCACTCCAGAGTGTGACTGTAATCTTATTTGTAAATAATATTAATATTTTGAGAGCTAGAAGTAAAAACTAAATATCTGCATAGATTTTAATTTGATTGCCATTACTTTGAACCATCACTTAGGCAATATCCCTTTGTTTAGAAACAAGTACCCAAGTGCAGTGTGTTCTAGGATTCTGGCAGCACCCAGGAATACACACTGTTTGGTTGTGAATTATATTTGTGAAATTATCACAAAGCCTGTTAAAGATGGCAAAATCCCCTGCTGTTAGGACATTGGCTGCTATATGAGAGAGATGAGCAATACAGGGAACATGTTGCAAACAACTATGGACTCAAACGAGACTTTCAGCAGGTACCAGAACATACGATGAGAATGTGCATATGCAATATTTCTTCCTAATACACCATGAGCTTCCAACTGTTTTCAGGTTCAGGGACCTCCTTAAGCTGATGTGGTTTCTGTGTAGTTCAGAATTATCTAGTTTTCCTTCCATGAAATTCTCTCTTTGAACCCATATGAACTGGTGTAGGCAACTTGAAGCAAAAAATTCAGATTTACTGCATCTTCAATGAAGAACTTCCTGCATGCCCATCTCCTAGTCACAAGTGGGTGACACCCAGCTTTTCCAGACTCTGCCACCCAGAACAATGGAAGAACCATGACTGGAGCATCATATGCAATTTCTGAAGTACTGCCACTCCACTGGATTTCGCGCACTAAAAATCCTGCAGTTCCTGGAAGTCCTTGCAAATGTGCTTTTTCACCAACAATGCAAAAAAACTGATGACTTTTATAAAGGGTTTGCTTTTTCTTTTTTGACTATGCTTCATCTTCCAGTGTTCTGGAAAGCATTCCTTCACCAAGCCCTGACTCTCAGTGTAAGGGAATGGATGAGGTGCATTTTTAGTTTGGAAAAGCAAAAATATATAGCACATTCAGACCAAACATGTTGCCACTTTGGTCTGTATTTTTAATTTGTTTCTGTGTTTTCACTGCATTCTTTAGTTTGATGTGACTTGCAAATTCCTTATATGTTGCTCAAGACTTTTCTGCCTTTTGCAAAGCCAGACTCACAAACCAGCACTTTCCTGGCAGCCCTATTTTCCTCATCCTTGACATGATCCTGTCCCCTCTTGGCAGACTTCAGAGTTTGCAAGATAACCAACACTCTTCAGAAAATAAATTTTTACAAAAAGAAAAAAGGAAAACATCTGCTTGTGCCCATACACCAGTCATCTTTGTCAGCCACAGCCCTCTCTTCCTGGGTCAGTCCTGTCCTATTGACTGTCCAAAGCCTTACAGCTTCCAACCTCCTGGTCATCTTGCCAAAAATCGGGCAATCCAGGAATCTGGCTGGCCTGGACATCTGAAAGCCTCATGTTGCTCAGCTAGTCAGTGTCTTATAACTTGCTATGTCCAGAAAAAGATACTGCACCTCAGCTCTTCCAAATAAATTAATTTTATGGTATTATTGGGAAAATGGGTTGCACGTTGGTCACGAGTTGGGATGAGACTGCAAAAACATCTGGAAGCTGCTGATAAATTAACAGAAGTTAGTTTTTTTCCTGTCCAGCTGTGTCATGCGTATAATTTCAGTTGTTTACAGTACTGCAATCTATATTTAAGTCACTACCCTGGATGGTCAGCAGTGCAAAACAAGCACTGTTTTGCCATAATTTAGCTGCTGTATGTTAGATGTCCCCGTAAGGACAAGAACTGTGCTCTGATGTGCCTGTTTCTTTTCATTGACCATGAAGAGCTAGGGGTAACTAGCTCCAGTGCAGACACGCACAATTCCTGAGGTGAATTCCACCATTGCTTCTCACATTCAGCTCATGACATGACCTTAACATGTTAGTCATTCCCAAACAGAATGACCTGACATATCACAGTGCCTCTTGATCTTATACTGTTGCCATGGGTGCACAGCAGTAACAGGAAGGTGTGTTATCCTGTATGAGACAGCACCTAAGTGTGCTACAGTCCATTTATTTGAGGAGTACTGCTAAGCTGGTTTGGGGAATAGCCAGAAAAATATTTCCTTTGCATTTCCCCACCAGCTTGCTACTTTCTTATCTCTATTATCATAAATCTATAGAAAGCCCTTTATAGAATAATACACAATACTGACAATAGATATTATCTAAAATAGCACAGCAAGAAGCAACAACCAGAATGAAGCACAGAACATGGTTTTAAAGTCATGTTCCACTGATGCAAATTTGCAGGGCAACTTGAGCTAAGGGGAGTAGGCAGTTGTGACCAGCTGGGGCAGCTAAGAGCTGTTTCTGGTAAACAAAATATTTCCTTCCCTTCTCAAAGTACCTCGGTGGTGCTTGCTCCCCCTACCCCCCATGAATACTGCTGCATCCAGAGGAGCTGCCTGATCTACTTAGGCTTACCTGACTGCACTTGCTGCCAGCATCCTATGATGATGGGACTCAAGACAACATCTAAATGGTCCATTTTCTTTGCTCCTCAAGCATGCAACAGAGGGTGGCCAGAACATTACAGCAAAGGATTGATACTACTGAAGTGACATGAACACTGAAATGATTTAATGCTTGAAAAGTACATAACTGGTTGCAAAAAGTGCCAATTTTATATCAATAGATCTTAAATGTGTATTTAAAATGAAGTGCTCTTGAGATTCAAGTGCTTTTTGGGTCACAGCACATGTTAAAGGGTTTTAAAAGGAATGTTTAAAAGGCTTCTAAATCAGTGTTTTAACCATAACCATTTTCATTTAATTTAGATTTGGGCTTGAACCAAAAATCCAGCATTCGATTTTGCATGTCTTAAATTTTAGTTTCTTTCTGTTTGGATTTCAGTGGCCCTCTGACTGTTTATATTAGCTAGGAGTCTGCCCCCCAAAAAAAGTTAGCTTTGGCTAAATTGTAGTGGGGTATTTATTTTTAATAACTTTTAAGATAACTATAATCTTATAAAGTACCCTTAAGGAGAGACCAGTTGTGCCTGTCTGTCTTTATTTAGCTATCCTATCTGTAATGCAAAACCAGCCATTGAACCACATCACTGCAGAATGTGGCTTTTTCTCCCCTATTTTCTTTTTTATTTTTGTATAATTGATGAGCTGTGATGCTAAATTATATCAAGGAGATAGTAAAAAATTACATTGAAGACTTTTCTATAGGAAAGTGGGATCTCATTGAAATTGTCTATTAGAAAGAACACTAAACATTTCCATCAGGAAAATCCAGAAGAGGTATTGTCTGTGTAAATCTTCATGTTCACCTTAGGCACCTCAAAATCCTGTGCTCATAGTCCCATCTCTGCCTTGATTCCATTTTCCTTTACTCACCCAGGAAATGACCGATCCCCATCACACTGGACCCGGCATCATCCTCCCTGCTTGGGAGGTAATGGTTGGACTCAACGATCTTAAAAGTCCTTTCCAAGCAGAATTATTCTGTGATTTTGTACTGCAGAGGAGAGGAGAGGCTGCAGGTAGGACCACAGCTCACCAGGGAAGATGAGCTGCAGGAGGAGAGCAAGAGCTCAGGCATTCCCTCACAATGAGTCCTAGAGGGCAACGAGCTGGGTCAAGAGGACGCAAAGATGTGTTCTAAAACAGAAAATATTAAAATGCAACTGGCTTGATGTTTCACATATGAAAGCAATTAGACTGTTAGTACATTAAGTATTTCCATGTTTTGACTTTTGTCCTTGTGACAGAAAATCAAACACAATAATATTGACATGCCCCACACAATGGAAATCTGGGAAGTGCTAATCTCGTGAAGTGGTACCTTTGCTGCAACACCGAGGAGTTTTGTTAGCAATGCGGTATCTGACACCTAGATAAAACATTTTTTAAAAGGATTAATTAAATAGACTTGCTCTTTTTGTCTGTCTTGTTCCCATCATTTCTTCTGATTTGAATTTGGTCAAGGTACAGCATATAAGTAACTGGTGTGCAAAGCTAGCATTGACAGTGACAAGTGGATATTTTGCTTTCATTGACAGGGACAACAAGCAAAAGTTGAAAAGAATGGAAAAGTAATAAAGCCCATGTCATAGGAAGTATTGTGGAAATGGAAGGAACTCTGCTAAAGAGGTCTACACAAACACACGGGTCAAGCCTTTGGAATAGGACTAGAGTCAGCTGCAGTGTGGACAAGGTAGGACATCAGAGGCACAACTACAATGACACACCACCTGTGCCATTGTCACCATGCAACTAATGAAGACAGGAGGGAATACAGATCCCTTTTCTGTAAATAATTATGAAATTTCTTCAGATTTAGCATATGCACCATTTCTCAATAAGCTTAACCATATGGGAAGTTTGATACATCTGTGTTATTTCATTACTTAGCTCATTTGGGGTAAAAATAGAGTCTGAAACAGATGCTAAATTTTTTACAGGGTTCAGTTTTCTTTAATCTTCATTCTTGAACTAGCAGATGGAATTGTAAAATGTCAGAAAATTCCTTCAGTTCACTAAAGAGTATTAAGACCGTAAGGGCAGGTTATGTTTTATTTCTCACACATGAAAGAGAGAATGCATCTTATTTTAAGCAATAATGGTTATACTCTGAGAAATCTGTGTAACCTATCAACAGATTAGTGGTTTCACTTCCACAATTATCCGATTCTTATGGTAAACAGCCAAGATTTACTCCTGGAAGAAGTTTAGCAGAAAAGTCCAGATCCTTCTGCCAAACAAGTCCAAGCCATTTTCCTTTGGAATATATTACCTATACATACACAATCTCATTTTATCCTACCTTCTTTTTCTTCATTTCATACTCTCACTTGCACATTATAGTCATATACTGCAATAAAACTGCAGAAATTCTGCATTCCCCACAAGTTGGGTGTAGGATTATTATTTACCACCACCTCATCCTCTTCATCTCAAGGCACTGTGACTGGCATAACAATCTGTACATGAAAAACTGTTGAGAGTAGAGAGCTCAACTTTTCTGAAATTCTGACCAAGAATAAGAGATTACAAGACCCTAATACTTTTGGTTTAGTTTTCCTGTGCAAAAGCTGCTGAGTTTCCCAGTTTCTAAATTTCAGGCCGTTTTTTTTATGTTCTACAACTCTTGTCAATGAAAGCAGATAAAAATTAAAATTACAGGAGTGAAGACCTAGAGACATTTCAAGTGCTAAGCCTTGTTTAGTCAATATGATTAATATTGCAGACATTCCTTTTCTTTGGCCCTTCTGGTAAGAAGACACAGTGAGCAGCTGCAACTTTTGGTTTCAAGATGGTGTTTCTCCACTTGCATTTTAGAAGTTTTAAGGAAGAGCTGGTGTTGCTTCCTCATTTACCTGCAATAATTCATACTTGTCCTGTCCAAGAGAGGATGTAAAATCCCCTGAGTAGGTGAAAGATTTGCTAACAGTGTAATTGTCATCAGGATCTGGTCCATAGCACGCAGTGAATGCTTTGCAAAGCAATGAAACAACAGTGGCTATATGAGATCTTTTCTGTAACGAATCCTACTGGTATTGATCACTGCTGTAATTTATCATGCTTGCCATGCTTCTGGCATTTGCTCATTGATGCATTGTGCTGGCAAAAAACAGAATATTGATCTCTCTATATCATGGACATTTGCAGAAAATGTAAGCAGTATAAAATGCTGCATATCCTTGTGTTCAAAGCCATGGAAAACAGAAAAAGCACAAACAGAATTAAGTGATTTGTTTCATGCATATCTAGGAGAGAAAGTTTCTCTGCAGTTTTCTCATAGTAATTAAAAAAAAAAATCACTGAACTGTAGAAACAAACTGAAAATAAGCAAGAAGAGAGAAAAAAATACAGCTCCTTATACACACACAAACACACAAAGGATTTACTTCATTAATTTAAAAATTTCCAGGTTTCTTCTCTTTTCTATCTCCTGATAGAGCTGCCTTCATACGATTTTTCTCATGGACTTAAATTTCAGGTATCATAGATTCAAAGCCTCCTTAAGTGCTAATAGTTTTAATTGAATTTCAAGAAGGATATGTCTATGGGGGGTACTGTATGAATTTATAGTAAAGCAAGAGGTAAAATATATTGAAAACATAAAACAGTAAACAATGGAATATTGTGATTAGCTTTTAAATGAGAAGTTAGTAGATGAACAAATTTAGGAACTTATATCACTATATTGTGCATTTTAAAATAAAATTATTCCATCTTCTAGAATTTTAGGACTTAGTCCAACAGAGATATGGCATGGTTACCAACATAAGCTACATTGACTGTAGCAGTCACTGTACCATTGTCCCTACGAAGCAAAAAGGGATCTTTGACAGAATCACAGAATCACCGAATCTCCAAGGCTGGAAAAGACCTTTAAGATCATCAAGTCCAGCCTATGACCAACACCACCACACCATATAGACCATGGCACTAAGTGCCACATCCAGCCTTGCCTTGAACACATCCAGGGACGGTGCCTCCACCACTTCCCTGGGAAGTTCATTCCAATGTCTAATCACCCTCTCTGTGAGGAAGTACTTCCTAATATCCAACCTAAACCTCCCCTGGAGCAGCTTCAGGCTGTGCCCTCTTGTCTTGTCACTAGTTGCCTGGGAGAAGAGGCCAGCCCCCATCTGACTACAACCTCCCTTCAGGTAGTTGTAGAGAGTGAGAACGTCCCCCCCTGAGTCTCCTCTTCTCCAGGCTACACAACCCCAGCATCCTCAACCTCTCCCTATAAGACTTTCCCTCTAGTCCTTTCACCAGCCTTGTTGCTCTCCTCTGGACCTGCTCCAGCACCTCAACGTCCTTCTTGAAGTGAGGGGCCCAGAACTGCACACAGTACTCGAGGTGAGGCCTCACCAGTGCTGTGTACAGGGGGAGAATCACATCCCTACTCCTGCTGGCCACACTATTCCTGATACAAGCCAGGATGCCATTGGCCTTCCGGGCCACCTGGGCACACTGCTGGCTCATGTTCAACTGGCTGTCCACCAGCACTCCCAGGTCACTCCACAGACAGGTATCTATACAAGAAACATGTTCTTGTTTGTGTATCAGTAGAATGTTGAATTTTCATCCAGAGACATAACTTTGTTGTAGATCTATGCACTTTGTTAAGTTATTGTAAGGTTTTTTTTAAAAAATGATCTTGCCATGATTTACCTCCAGTTATTCTGATTACTGCACCACATTGAGGATATTGGGACTTCTAGTGCAACTGTGATGATTAAAGATCTTGCTGTCTATCTCTACAGAGTGATTTATCTGGATGTTCAAAATAATGATAAATTGACTAAGATAATGATAAAATGACTAAGATCTATGTCAAACATAATTTTTTTTTTTTTTTTCATTTAGGAGCAGGTTTGCATGTGTAAAGGGTAGACACAACAACTAGGACTCAGGAGTCCAGTGCTGTTTCAATTACCAAAATCTACAATAGTGCATTCAGCATCTCCACATTCTGAGTGCAGCTCCCAGTGCTATCCCCACATCTTGGTTAGTCGGCAGAAATTATGTGGCACAAGAAGAATGAGATATGGAGAAGTCCTGAACCATCATGTTTAACTGAATACAACTTAAAGCACCAGAGAAAAGAGCAGAGATATGAAAAGGTCCTCCCCACAAACTGCAAACAATCCTGCTGTGGTGAGCACACATCACACAGAGACTTCAGGGGAAAACAGCTTTAAGGTCAGGGGAGAGACTCTTACATGATGGAAGTTCAGGAGGATCATGAAATATCAATATGAAGTTTTGTTTCATTTGCTCTTTTTTTTGATGATGTGTTCACACATTTCTTGAAAGGAATCCAAATGAAGTGTAGAAAACCCTGCCATAAGCTTCCTGATGTGGAGGAGATCTGCTAAGACAGAAAAAAAAACACCAGTAAAAAATATGAAAGAATCGTAGAATCCTAGAATGGTTTGGGTTGGAAGGGACCTTAAAGATCATCTAGATCAAGCCCACCTGCATGGGCAGGGACACCTCCCACTAGATCAGGTTGTTCAGAGCCCCATCCAACCTGTCCTTGAACACTTCCAAGGATGGGCAACCTGCTTCCAATGTCTCACCGCCCTCACACTAAAGAACATAGACTGCAATTTGGAAATGTCTAAATAGGCATCTATGGGTGTAAAGTTCCATTTTAACCACATTTTCTGCAGGCAGTTGCTCTTAGCACTAGATTCAATGGAGACGGTAGGGTGAAGCAAAAGAAACATGCACCATGTACTGAATGGTTCATGGTAGCATGCATGAATAAAAACATGGGAGTTTTGGTAGCGTCCAGACTATAACAGAGCCATGACTCAGAAACACAAAACACTCAACCTGACTAGATAGTTTATATTAAAGACATGTGAAATGTTTCAAGCATTTTTTTTTAAAAAACAACATTTAGGGCTAAACTTTTATGGCATCATTGTAATGATAAAACAGTAAAAGAAAAGAAGCAGTAGATCAGTCCAGTTTACCAGCCATAATACATTTGTTTGAGGGTCTAACACATTTTTAGGGTCTAGTAAAATCATGCTTTCTGTGAGATTTCTTTTTTTGCACACTTTAACAGACTTCTAGAAAAAAAGGTTTTTCTTAGCATTAAATATACACTTACCTTTTTGCTACTTTTTTTCTTTATTTAAATATACATCTTATGCACCATCTTAATTTTTTCTACTCTTTTGATTCAGCTTTTTCTCATTTATTTTAGTTTTGTGATTTCTGATCTTGCCAGTAGTTCTGCAGCTTCTATTTTGTAAGGCAGAAACTACCACTACTAGAAGAACAGACCAGTAGTTTTCCACACATGGAGCCTAAGAGGGAAAAGGATAAAAAAAACCCCAAAAACCAAACACCAAAAAAACCAAATCCCGAACCAAAACCCAGAATATTTGCAAAAGATAGATTAGGGGGGTGTGAACAATATATGATGTTACTATTGGCTAAGTACTGATACTGACATGACTGACAAGTTCATTGGCAGGTTCTCCCAGTATGTCCAGGTGGTTGCCATAGTCAACATTGTGCTAAAAATACACCCTCAAACTTCATTATAGCAATGCTGATAGGATTTACCAAAACAGCACAGACAGCTCTGGCATTCTGTATGGGGTAAATGCAAGCATATTATTGAACTCCAGTCAAAACCCAGTAGGGAAGCCTACCAGTAAGTACCTTCTTGTTTTTCTTATTTTTTCTTCTCAACGATGAGCTAGAAATCCACAGCCTGACTCCGTTGTGTTCCTGAAGTCTGCCTTCCTTTTTCTTTTTAATTGCCTCTTGTAGCTTTTGATACTTTCTACCATCTCATCTTTAAGAAGCAGTGGGAAATACTTTGTTGTTTCAAAGTGGCAGGCTGTTAACTCATTCTCTTTGCTGTTGGGCAGACTCTACAGGCTGTTTGTGGTAACTGCTTCTGCAGGGGTCATGCTCGGCTCCTGAGGTGTGGGTATATTCCTGCTTCAGCTTCCTCTTCCCTTCTTCTCACCCTTGCTTACATGCGATGCTCCCTTGCTGGATTGCCCTACATACAGATGGGAAATGCCTTGTGGAAGGAGTTTCCTGCTGTCTTTGCTTGTAAAACTCACAGAACATTTCTGGAAGCAATAAATACCTGTGTATGCACATAACTTTAGGACACAGACTGTGACTCATTTACCATTCAGTACATGTATTATCTGTCTGATGGGTGAGCATGAAACTCAGTAAACAAATACTGAATAAAACCAAAAAGCATGAGGGCTCATTCCTGTAAGGATTTGAGTGCTTTGGTTTTGATCCAACAAGGCACAAAAGTCTGTACTTAGCTTTAAGTGTTTTTTCCCCAGGGTATTCCTTTGCACTCTAAGTTAAATACCTCTTTAAGTGCTTTACTGAATCAAGGCCAGAGTATTTTCAGCATCTTTTAGGGCTGAGTTCTTATAAAAGACATTTTCTCTGAGATCTCATAGCATTTGCTCCTCAAGAGACAGTACTCCAACCAGTGCTGTTTAACATCTTTGTCAGTGACACGGACAGTGGAACTGAGTTTGCCAATGACACCTAGATGTATTGTGTGGTCAACACATTGGATGGAAGGGAGGCCATCTAGAGGTACCTTGGCAGGCTTGAGAGGTGGGCTTTTGCCAACTTCATGAAGTTCAACAAGGCCAAGTGCAAGGTCCTGCACCTGGGTCGGGACAACCCCAAGCACAATTACAGGTTAGGAGGAAAATGGATTGAGAACAGCCCTGAGGAAAAGGACTTGGGGATGTTGGTTGATGAGAAGCTCGACATGAGCCAGTGTGAGAGACGGACTCTATAATGGCCTTTAATCCAGCGACATTCACTGACCATTCCTGGCGATGCGCCCCCCCCCCCCCCGGCACTCGTGGGGAGAGGACAGAGGTACCAGGCGCATGCGCACAGACTACAGACTGCAGCTCCCAGGAGGCACGGCGGGGCCGGAACCGGGAAAGGGAGGAGCAAGAAGACGCGCGCTCTGTGAACTCACACGGATCCAGCCGCCGCGGTGAGCGTACCGCTGCGGAGGCTGCCGTGCCGTTGCGGCGCTGCTCCCTGTGGTTGTTGGCGTGTGGACGTACCGAGCGGATCGTTTGCCTGGAGTCTCAGGGGACAGGACGTGGATCCCGACCAGGGATTGGCTTCAGCCGTACCCCGGTGGTGAGAATTGCGAACATTACTAACATTCCTACAAACATTCCTACATAATATTCACACATACCAGACACTCACTTCTCTTTTCCAATATTCTATTTCCCAAAGGCTCTCTCCAGGCTTTCCCTCTTATCCCTGTCCGGGAACGGGAACAGGGGGGAAGGGGGGAGGTTCTCTCTTGTTTTCTGTGTGTGTTGTTATTGGTATATAGATGTATAGTTGTATAGCTGTTGGTATATGGATATATAGGTGTGGATATATATAGAGATAGACCCTGTGTGATCGTTGATATCAGACTTGCCAAACCCTCAGTGCCTTTAATAAATCTATTGATTCTTAAGCGTTGTTTGTGAGTGTGACGGGGAGTGGTCTTCAGCTCTCGATCCCCTGCGGTGGGGGTGTGAGTCGCGGCTTTACCTATCTCGGTCCGCGACAGCCAGGAATGTGAACTTGCAGCCCAGAAAGCCAACCATGTCCTGGGCTGCATCAAAAGAAGCATGGCCGGCAGGGGCAGGGAGGTGATTCTGCTCTTCTGCTCTGCTCTCATGAGATCCCACCTGGAGTACTGTGTCCAGTTTTGGAACCCTCAGCACAGGAAAGACATGGAGCTCCTAGATCGAGTCCAGAAGAGGGCCACAAAGATGATCAGAGGGTTGGAGCATCTCTCCTATTAAGACAGGCTGAGAAAGGTCCATTCAGCCTGGAGAAGGGAAGGAGAGATGTCCTGCTCCAGTAAACACTGAAATGGAAGAGTCATGCAAGAGTCATAGCAAAGTAAGCTACAATGACAATACTCCCTAGCTACACAGTCTGTGTTGTGTGTTTTGTTTTCTCATGACTGGATGCAGAGGGATGTGATTTATTTGTTTACATGGGAAGAATTAAAAATACTAAAAAGATTGACTAAAGACCATCTATAATAGATGCAGTAAATTGTCTTGAGAGAAATACCAGGGAGTCATATAAAAGATAAACTCCTTGTCTGCAACATTGAACTAATAGCAGTATTGTGTGTTAATGCTGTACATACACCTCACTTTAAATAATTACATTATAGCAACATCAAAAGACCCTATCTAAGGGGTGCGAGCAGCACAAACATGGAGAATTAAAATATATTTAAAGGAAGTTGTACAGCACATTTGCCCAAGAAAGACAAAACCAAAAATAAAACCGTATTATTCCTGCTCCTTTCCTCAAAGTCCTCCCTCCACCCTCCTGGACTAGGTGTTTGCCAGTCTGAAATGTTGGGTTCACCTCAGGAGGCACCATATGAACATTTGGGCAGGCCTGGCCATGCTCCCAGCTGCAGAGGATGGGATGTTGTGGAGAAGTTCCATGCTCCAGCTCCCAGAAACACCTTAGGAGATCTGCTTGTGGGTAGCCAGTCACTCTGCCTCTTTCCTTCTGTATCTTTGTCAATCCAAAACCAAGAAGATACAATGCTGACAAGAGATTAGAAGGTGCAACAACATGAAGAGAACCAGTGCTTCAGAAGTCTGTGCAAATGAAAAAACATGTCTTTGAACATTCACAGTTTTGTCAAATGGAAATAATATTAACCCAAAATAACATGCATGCCAAATCTTATTCCTTCAGATTAGCCACAAATAACAAGAGTCCTGCAATGGTGTCACGGTTTGACTGAGGATGGGCAATTAAACCAGAGACAACAACGCTCTCAATCCCCTCCCCCTCCCACCCAGGTAGGGAAGGAGAGAGAGAATTAAGGAGAGAGACTTTGCTGGATTGAAAACTAAACTAGACAGCTTTAATTATATGTACAATTATATACAAGTATGTTCAGGAATGTGCAAAAGCCTCTTGCCTCCCCCCACCCCCAGCAACTCCCCCGGCACTCTCCTGAGCTGTGAGCAGTCCTGAAATGTCTCAGCCCACAGGCAGGAGATAAGGCAGAGCAGACAGGGGCTGAGGGGAGAGTTATGAGGTCAGAGATGCCTCAGCCTAGGAGTTGACAGTGATGGATGGATGGAGTCCTCCCTGGATGCTGGCCATGGATGGAGGAGAGAGGAAGAAGAAGCAGGCAGGAAGTTGTCTTCTGTGATCTCTGACCTTCCTCGGAGCTTATGTAGATATATGGAATGGAATACCTTTGGTCAGTTCTGCTGTCTGTCTAGTCCAGCTCCCCTACAGTGGGGACACAAATACAACTCCCCTGCTCTCAGAAGCCTCTGTAGCAGCAAATTCACTGGGTAGAACAAACTGACCTTCGCATCTCAGCAGAAACATAAACATACCAGTGTTATCAGCCCACTAGCTGGTAACACTTGTTGCTAGTTAAGAGAGCTTAATGAAGGGAAAAAAAATCAGCAAAAATAAGAGTAGCTCCATCCTGGCTCAAACCAGGACAAATGGTGATCACACATTTATTTTTTGTGATGGGACAGGTATTTTCTTGTCCAATACATTTCATTATCATTAGAAACAGAATGATTCTGGCTAAGCCACAGCAGAAGTACCCTCATAAAGTAAACATGCCAAATTGCAGCCTGAACAATTAATGCTAGAAAAGTTAAAGGTACCTAATAGGACCTCATCGGAATGAAAATGTTGGACAAACCTTAATTACCAGTTTCTTTATAATCTTCAGAAAAATAAGCATGCAGGATTTGAATTTCTAAGTTGTTATCTGTGGATAACACCAAAGCAGTAACTCACCTTCTCATGTTTGCGCCACAGATTTCAAGCTTGTCCCAGACTGTAAGGGCTGGGCTAGAGGAATCTTCCCTTGTTTAGTTCAGCTGCCTTTGAATCATTCAAATTCTCAGGGCCATGTAATTTTCCATAGTTCTTCTGTCCCTTTCCCTCTGGATCCTGTATTGCCTGAGGACAGAGGAGAGGGGGAGAAATTCTCACCTCATTCATCTGGCCCTCATCTGAAATTGTTTCCCAGAACTGGATGTGGAGGGAAAGACTGAAGACAGGTAAGGTAGCAATGGAACATCACTACCTCTGTCAACCTCCAGCCTTCCTGGTTCTGCCACCAAGGTAGAACCTTGAGGGGGGGCTTTTTTTTTTTCTTTTTTTTGGGGGGGTGTTGACAGTTGCATGTGGTGATCTTAGAGGTTTTTCCCAACCATGACAATTATGTGATTCTGTGATTCTGTGTAGTATAGAATTCTGGCTTTTATATGGGGGTTTAATCAACTGTGGGAGAAATTGCCAAAGGAGTAACAGGCAGGCACAGAAAGTTAGTCATCTGGAGAGGTTGTTGGCACTACAAAAACCATTCCCTTTGATGGCACTGCTCAGCTTAGATGGAAAGGAAATGGAATCTGCTCTCTTGCATTTCTCACTTGAGTTATTTTCCTCAGTCCAAAATAAGAAATCACTGCTAGACTTTCTTATGCAATTTTATGCAAGGAAAAAAAAATATCCTGTACAGGCACTATATTTAAAGATTTCCAGATATCTATTCTAGAGGCATAAAACAGCCAGTGACATTGGTCATCTGTGACTAGAACTGTCTGAATAGTGAGCAGGGAATAATAGAAGCAGATACATTCTGAGGGAGAGACTGGCACTGCCTAGTCACTAACTGAGGCACATTCTCCCTCCATCCACTCACTAACTCACAGCTCTGATGTAAAGAGGACCATATGGTGAGATTGCACATGCACAAGAAAAACAAGATTAACTCATAAAACTAAGTTCTGACGTATTCTATCAAACTGCGTTAAGGTTTGCAAACTGATTTTATTAACAGCAATTTTTGTGTGCAGTTTTCAAGGCTGCCTGGGAAAATAAAAAGACAACCATCTGGGCTGGCAAAGAAGTAGAATCTTAGGAAAGTAAAAATAGTTGGCCTTTCTGTGATCCTTCAGCCTTGAAGTAATCAGGCAATTGGACTAGATGATCACTGTAGGTCTCTTCCAAATGAAAAATTATTCTATTCTATTCTATTCTATTCTATTCTATTCTATTCTATTCTATTCTATTCTATTCTATTCTATTCTATTCTATTCTATTCTATTCTATATCCTCAAAGCTAATGGGGATATTTGTCCTTGTATCAGAAACATTTGCTAACAAAGGGAAACAATGAATATCAAAAACATGGACTATGAGGGTGAAAGTGTTGAAAGGAGTGTGTTCTGCTGAAGACAGGCTATGAACTCATTCTATCATAGAATCATAGAATCATCCTGGTTGGAAAGGACCTTGAAAATCATCAAGTCCAACCATAACCTAAATCCACCTACCATAACTTAATCTACCCATTCAGTGCTTAAATCATGTTGCTAAGCTCTATATCATAGAATCATAGAATCATAGAATCCTAGGGGTTGGAAGGGACCTCGAAAGATCATCTAGTCCAACCCCCCCTGCCAGAGCAGGGTCACCTAGAGCACATCACACAGGAACTTGTCCAGACGGGTCTTGAATGTCTCCAGTGAAGGAGACTCCACAACCTCTCTGGGCAGCCTGTTCCAGTGCTCTGTCACTCTTACAGTAAAGAAGTTTTTTCTGATATTCACCTTGAACCTCCTATGCTCCAATTTACACCCATTACCCCTTGTCCTATCACTGGTCATCACTGAGAAGAGCCTAACTCCATCTCCCTGACACTCACCCCTTACATATTTGTAAACATTGATGAGGTCACCCCTCAGCCTCCTTTTTTCCAAGCTAAAGAGACCCAGCTCCCTCAGCCTTTCCTCATAAGGGAGATGTTCCACTCCCTTAATCATCTTTGTGGCTCTGCGCTGGACTCTTTCAAGCAGTTCCCTGTCCTTCTTGAACTGAGGGGCCCAGAACTGGACACAATACTCCAGATGCGGCCTCACCAAGGCAGAATAGAGGGGGAGGAGAACCTCTCTTGACCTACTAACCACACCCTTTCTAATGCACCCCAGGATGCCATTGGCCTTCTTGGCCACAAGGGCACATTGCTGGCTCATGGTCATCCTCCTGTCTACCAGGACCCCCAGGTCTCTTTCACCTACACTACTCTCCAGCAGGTCAGCCCCCAACCTATACTGGGACATCGTGTTGTTCTTCCCCAAATGCAAAACTCTACACTTGCCCTTGTTGAACTTCATCAGGTTTCTTTCCGCCCAACTCTCCAGCCTGTCTAAGTCTCTCTGAATGGCAGCACAGCCTTCTGGTGTGTCAGCCACTCCTCCCAGCTTAGTGTCATCAGCAAACTTGCTGAGGGTACATTCTGTACCCTCATCCAGGTCGTTGATGAAGATGTTAAACAACATCGGTCCCAGTACCGACCCCTGAGGGACTCCACTAGTCACAGACCTCCAAACAGATTCTGTCCCATTGACTACAACTCTCTGACTCCTTCCCATCAACCAGTTCCTGATCCACCTCACTACCTGATCACCAAACCCATACCTGATCAACTTATCTACAAGGATGCTGTGGGAGACGGTGTCAAATGCCTTACTGAAATCCAGATAAACCACATCTACCGCTCTACCATCATCTATCCACCTAGTAATTTCCTCATAGAAGGCTATGAGGTTAGTCAAACATGATTTACCCTTGATAAAACCATGCTGACTGCTCTTGATGACCCCCATGTCCTTGATATGCCTAGAGATAGAGACAAGAACAAGTTGTTCCATCACCTTTCCAGGGATGGAGGTGAGGCTGACCGGTCTATAGTTACCCGGGTCCTCCTTCTTGCCCTTCTTGTAGACTGGTGTGACATTTGCTGTCCTCCAGTCCTCAGGCACCTCTCCTGTTACCCATGACTTACCGAAGATGATGGAGAGTGGCCTAGCAATGACCTCCGCCAGCTCCCTCAGCACCCTTGGATGCATTCCATCTGGACCCATCGATTTATGGATGTCCAGATTACTCAACTGATCCCTAACCCAATCCTCATCTACTATGTCAAACTCCTCATCTATCTTGACTACTTCTGCGGCTATATGAGTCTGGGGCTCATGGGGAAATCCTGCAGGAGTAAAGACAGAGGCAAAGAAGGCGTTCAGCACCTCTGCCTTCTTTATATCCTCTGTCACCAGGGCTCCCCCCTCATTCAACAGTGGGCCAATATTGCCTCTAGTGTTAGCTTTGTTAGCTATGTATTTGAAAAAGCCCTTTCTATTATCCTTAACCTGACTTGCAAGGCTAAGTTCCAAGGAGGCCTTAGCTTTCCTAATTGCCTCCCTATATCCTCTGACAACAGCCCTATATTCCTCCCAAGTGACCAGCCCCTCCTTCCATGATCTGTAGATTTTCCTTTTCCACTTAAGTTTGCCCAGCAGTTCCTTTTTTAACCATGCTGGTCTCCTAGCTCCCTTACTAGATTTCCTAAGCATTGGGATGCTCTGATCCTGTGCTTGCAAGAAGTGGTCCTTGAATGTTGACCAGCTATCTTGAGCCCCTTTACCTTCTAGCACCCTGTCCCATGGGATTTCCCTTAACAGTTGATTGAGGAGGCCAAAGTTTGCCCTGTGGAAGTCCAGGGTTCTGGTCCTACTGGGTATTCTGTGCCTTCCACACAGGATCCTGAACTCCACCATCTCGTGATCACTGCAGCCAAGGCTGCCACTGACCACCACTGCTTCAACAAGGCCCTCCTTGTTGGTTAGTACAAGATCCAGCAGCGCTCCTCTTCTAGTTGGCTTGTCCACCATTTGCATTAAGAAGTTATCATCAATGCACTGGAGGAACCTCCTAGACTGTGAAAGGCTGGCTGTGTGAGTCTTCCAGCAGATATCGGGGTATCTTCCAGCAGATATCGGGGTAAAAAATATGGAACGCTTCACGAATTTGCGTGTCATATCTGTATTTCTTTTAAATACTTCCAGGGATGGTGACTCCACCACCTCCCTGGGCAGCCTGTTCCACTGTCCAACCACTCTTTTGGTAAAGAAATTCTTCCTAATATCCAGTCTAAACCTCCCCTGGCACAACTTCAGGCCATTTCCTCTCGTCCTGTCATAATTCACTGGAGAGAAGAGGCCAACTCCCACTTCCCTACAACCTCCTTTCAGGTAGTTGTAGAGAGCAATGAGGTCACCCCTCAGCCTCCTCTTCTTCAGACTAAATGAGCCCAGTTCCCTCAGCCTCTCTTCATAGGACTTGTCCTCCAGGCCTTTCACCAGCCTGGTAGCTCTTCTCTGGACACACTCCAGCAACTCGACATCCTTCTTGTAGTGAGGGGCCCAGAACTGGACACAGTATTCAAAGTGTGGCCTCACCAGTGCCAAGTACAGGGGCACAATCACCTCTCTACTCCTGCTGGCCACACTATTCCTGATGCAGGCCAGGATGCTGTTGGCCTTCTTGGCCACCTGGGCACACTGCTGGCTCATGTTAAGTCAGCTGTCAACCAGCACCCCCAGGTCCTTCTCCACCATGCAGCTTTCCAACCACTCATGCCTAAGCCTGTAGCTTTGCATGGGGTTGTTGTGACTGAAGTGTAGGACCTGGCACTTGGCCTTGTTAAACCTCATACAATTGGCCTTGGCCCATCGATCCAGCCTGTCCAGGTCTCTCTGCAGAGCCTTCCTTCCCTCAAGCAGTTCGACAATTCCACCCAGCTTAGTGTCATCTGCAAACTTACTTAGGAAGGACTCAAATCCCTTGTCTAGATAATTAATAAAGATATTGAACAGGACTGGACCCAAAACTGAGCCCTGGGGGATGCCACTGGTGACCAGCCACCAACTGGATCCCACCCCGTTCACTACAACTCTCTGGGCTCGGCCAGCCAGCCAGTTTTTTACCCAGCAGAGAGTGCACCTGTCTATTCCATGTGCCACCAGCTTCTCCAGGAGAATGCTGGGGGAGACAGTGTCAAAGGCTTTACCAAAGTCTAGATAGACAACATCCACAGCTCTTCCCTCATCCACCAGGCAGGTCACCTGATCATAGAAGGAGATCAGGTTAGTCAAGCAGGACCTGCCTTTCCTGAACCTATGCTGGCTGGGCCTGATCCCATGGCTGTCCTGCACTTGCCACATGAGCGCACTCAAGATGAGCCTCTCCATGATTTTCCCTGGTACTGAGGTCAGGCTGACAGGCCTGTAGTTCCCAGGATCCTCCTTTGGGCCCTTCTTGTAGATAGGCGTCACATTGGCAAGACTCCAGTTGTCTGGGACCTCCCCTGTTATCAGGCATGACACTATGAATGGGAATCATCAGAGACATCTGCTCTGTGGGCAGCTACAGCTAAAGTAGTTGTCTAAACTCTCCTAATGGAGAGAGTGAAGAAAAACAGCAACTTTTTGGGTTGGATCTCTCTCTTCCTCAAGTATCCAAAGAAGGCTGCAGAACAGGGTCACTGACAACACTGGACAGAGACCTGCAAAGACCTTGTGCCTGCAACATGAGTGATGCTGGCAGAGTCTTTGGAAAATGTCTCTGTTGAACTTGAAGATGTCTTCACTGAGCACGAGCAAGCAGACTTTTTTTACAAAGGTTCAAGCCCTGTTTTTGCAATTCAGCAGATTTTTTTTCAGAAAAACTTGGAAAAAATTCTGAGTTCTTGCCATACAGTAATTCTTCACCAATAGATACTGATTTAAAATATGATACTTTGTATTACATCTTTATCTGACAGTAAATGTAAAGATTAATTAAATATCACTTATTGAGAGAAATAATTTTAACAGATGACTGAAAACATTGTTGACTAATGGATCAACCATTCATCATAGATATCAACTCTGAGTTTCCTTTCTCTTTGTATATGCCAGTGTAACAGAATCCAGACCTGAGCTGTCTCCAGATTCGCTAATTTTATCACATAATGAATAGAACAGTAGAATTATATCAACATCAATTTCTGGCTTAACTCTTGATGTGAATTAATGAGATGCTTGAATGGTGTAGGATATGTTAAAATGTACACATCGTTGATAAATTAAGAATACAAAATTATTTCACGTGTATGTCTCTAAGTCTTAAAAATGGAAGATGAACAGATGTTATTCTAATAAAGTGAGACAACAGGTTAAACATGAAGGCACCATTCTGGTTGCAGGTCTCCCTCATTTTCTGGTTGCATTTTGCAAGAGTGAGCCTTGAAAGTCAGTCGGAGAGCTCA